>CM057337.1:929374490-930757375 GCA_030015575.1 Agapanthus africanus | reverse complement strand
ACCGCGGCAGAAGCCTGGCTTCTGCGGCGGTTCCGCGGCCAAATGATGACATCATCTATCCAATTTTGCACAGTAATTTGTTAATAGGGGTGCTGAGTTTTCTGGGATTTTTTAATCTGAACTCAAGAGTTGAGTTTTCTGGGGTGTTTTGGTGCTTCGATTATTCGATCGGATTATCAAATTTTGTCTGTGTGGTTTTCCGGATAACTTTAGAATATGTTAAAAAGTTCGACCGGATATGAATACCCAACTTTTTCCCTGCCGGAAAATTTCCAAGTGTTGGATTTTTCTGTGGTTTAAGGACGTTCCAAGTAGTGCAAGTAACGCGATGGTCTCTCTAGAAGACAACAAACCTTAACTCGATTATGTGACCGTCTTGAACTGCCCTTTGAACCTTTGGGTTTGGGGCAGTACGGCGTGCCACATGTGAGGCGTTGGCTTGACCCTTCTACGGCTGGACCGTTGGTACTGAGGCATGAAGTGAATGTCTTTGAACCTATTTCATGTGTTGAACGGTTTCGGGAAAACTTGGGTGTTCGAATGTTCGATCGGGAAGTTTAATATATTCTATTTATCCGGAATGGGATACAATAATTGGAATTCACAAACAGTTATGAGATAACTGAATGAATGTCATAAATCTAGCGGTTTAGTCTCACTTGATATTGAAAAGAGTTTTCGATAATGGGACTAAAATGCGGGGTTTATAATTGTTAGGCATGTGATGTCTAAGTATTTCATTTGATTAGGCATGCGATGTCTAAAGAGGTTGCGAATTCCAACTGTTGTAGTTTTACATTTTCTTTTCTGTGACCGTAAGTGTAATATGTGTTATCGCCGGTTTCGTTGCTATATGTCAACGACAATTGGGATGCGCATATTTACTTACGTTGATGACATGTGATGTTATGTGTTGCTGGATGTGTTATATTAGATCGTCATGTTTGAATAGCCGGGGGTTTTTATGTGAGATGAGTGTTTTTCATTTTCTTTCATGTAAAAACTTGTATGTAATATTCTTTTATTGGGGCACTTCCAGGTTGCGGAAGATGTCACCTTTTGTATATTATTTACTTTTCCGCATTAGGATAGACCCAAGGAGGGGAGCACAAGTAACCGGGTTCTAGGGTCCAGTGGGAGACCATCTCGAGGAGTCGAGTCCGGGTCTCCTAACCCTAGAATTGGTAGGGTTGCTTGCCGCTCTCGTAGGGGTCTAGGGGTGTGGGATTGGCTATTCATCACGACCGTGGAATCCGTGTTTTATACTGGCTCGTATTAAATACACGGACGTCCTAATATATCCAATGTTTCTTATGTTTCTTCTACTGCGATATCTGTGATGTGATCATATGATGTTCTGTGATAGATACAGTATATAGTATATATGATATATTATATAGTCGTTACTTATGTTTTGCATCCACACTAGCCCTGCCCTGCTCTGTCGTTAGTTACCTAACCTAACGGTGCACGAGGGGACATCCAGGCGAATGCGGATGGCATAAGTATACGTCGTATTTATCTGTGATGTTTAGGTGAATTAAATGATGGGACTTCATTAATGTGATTAATGAAAGAAAAGAAACCTAAGATGTTGTAGAATCAAATTTTAAATAAAAAAGGTAGCTACAGTTCTTGCTTTGCACAGTGATATATATGATATATCCCGCACCTCATTCGACGAGGAAAGGACCGAGATCCCTTCACCGGGAGTGAATCCTTTAGCAATAACTGGCAGATGCTACACACTCGGTTTGATTTTGATTGCTTCTATAGTTTCTGCTTTGCACAGTGATATATATGATATATCCCGCACCTCATTCGACGAGGAAAGGGCCGACGATCCCTTCACCGGGAGTGACCCCTTTAGCAAAACTAGAAAAGCCTCAAAAACACTCCATTTCAAAACTTCATTTGATTTTACAACGATATCAAGTTCATTACGCAATAGGTTTTCAGGAAAAAAAACTATCGTAGCCCTCCGTCATTTCAGATAAGTCCTGTTTATTATTCGTGCTGCGTTTGTTGACCTTGTCAAAGAGCAGTGTGCGGTAGCTAACCAGTATTTATCTGCTTATGCATATGATGCAGATTGGGTTAGGGTAGTCGTACGGCCTTGTTGACCTTGTCAAGGGTCGTGCGGGTGGGTTTGATTCAATCAAGAAATGACGGGCTGAACTTGACTTGCGGTCTATGGTTTGTTGACCTTGTCAAGGTCATAGATCATTCGGGGCAAAATATTATCGGGAATTTCAAGTGTTGAAATTTGCAATGAGATTGCATACCTTCTATAAGATAGTTGGATCCCGATACCCACTGCGAGTAAGAGTTACTCCTGGGAGAGTTTTACACATTACAATTAGCCGATCAAGTAGGTGTCTAGAAAGGTGTTAACGAGGTTACGCCTCTGGGAAAATGAGGTTTACTTTAATTAGGTCCGTGCGAAAGCACGGGGAACCTCCCTCAAAGTACCGACGCTGGCCTGGCTGAAAGATTGGCGAAGTTGTAGGGTGTAATTAATCCCGGCTAGTCTTTCCTTTTAGGGTTTGAAGGAAGATTTGATAAAAACCAGTGGGAGCCATCCTGATTAGATAAGATAATAACCAATCTGATCTTGCACGAGCATACGCTAAAGTGTTTTCTTCTCTCTCTCTCCAGGTAGCGACCATGTCATGCCCTAATAAAGATAATAATATGGATGTATTGACCGAACCCGCATGTTATACTGTGCTGGGGAACGTTGGTTCCGTTCTTCCTTATAAGAGTTATAGGACTGAACAGGATATAGGGGAATACCAGGATTCCCATGCCACTCGAATGAAGAAAGTACATGATGATGCATTTTCTTCGGGTGTGTTCGTTACAGAGAACTGTTTCTCCATTTGCTCTACGTACTGGGTATTAGATACCGGGTCAGGATCCCATATATGTAATCAGTTACATGGGCTCAGGAAAGGTAGAGAGCTTGGAGAAGGTGATAAAGACATTAGAGTTGGAAATGGTGCAATTGTTGCAGCTAAGACTGTCGGGAAATATCACCTTGTATTACCGACTGGTAATACATTGGTTCTGAACGAATGCTATTACATGCCGAACCTGATATGCAACATTATATCGGTTTCTTTGTTGAGTAAAGAGGGATATAATTTTGTATTACAGGACAATATTATGAACATTTTCCGTAACCAAAAGTTGGTTGGATCAGGCACGTTGTGCAATGGCATTTATGTTCTAAATCAATCAACAGTTCTGAGCATAACAAACACACACAAGAGGAAGAGTTCAGAACTGAACGAATCCTTCTTGTGGCATTGTAGACTTGGTCACATCAATGCGACACGACTGGCTAAGTTGCATAAAGATGGATATTTGAAACCATTCGAATTTTCATCTTATGACACTTGCCAGTCATGTCTCAAAGGCAAGATGACCAAAACTCCGTTTACGGGACACGGAGAGCGAGTTACCGAACTCTTGGGACTGATACATAGTGATGTATGCGGTCCTATGTCTACACATGCCAGGGATGGCTCTTCGTACTTCATTACATTCACTGACGATCTCTCTAGATTCGGATATGTGTTCCTGATGAAACACAAATCAGAAGCTTTTGAGAAATTTAGAGAATATAAACAAGAAGTCGAAAACCAAACCGGAAAAAGTATTAAAATCCTTCGATCTGATCGAGGAGGTGAATACTTAAGCAATGAATTCCTGGACTTCCTAAAAGAGAATGGGATTCTCTCTCAGCTGACTCCTCCATATACACCACAGCACAACGGTGTATCAGAACGGAGGAACCGCACCCTATTAGATATGGTGCACTCTATGATGAGCACAGCTGAGTTACCTATTTCTTTCTGGGGATATGCGCTGGAGACAGCAACATACCTATTGAATCAAGTTCCATCTAAATCTGTACCTACCACACCATATGAGATATGGAGTGGGAAGATGCCATATCTTAAACGAGTTAAGATATGGGGTTGTCCAGCCTATGTCAAAAGACAAAATCCGGACAAGCTCGAGGCACGGTCAGTTCTCTGCAAGTTTGTGGGATATCCAAAGAATTCATATGGGTATTTTTTCTACCACAGTGAGGAACAAAAAGTGTTTGTTGCTCAACATACCACCTTTTTAGAAAAGGAATTCCTTAAAAAAGAAATTAGTGGCAAAGTGGTAGAGCTGGAAGAAGTCCCAGATACACAAACCGTAACTGAAGATTTAGTGGAACCAGAAGATTCAGTAGCTCCCAATGAACCTCAGCCTCTCCGCCGATCTAGTAGGGTTCCTCGCCAACCTGAGAGATACTACGGTTTTCTCATGGATGGTGGGAGCGAGGATTGCATCATGGAGGATGATGACCCAACTAGCTTCGAGCAGGCCATCACGAGTGGGGACTCAGTGAAATGGCTGGATGCTATGCGGTCCGAGATGGAATCCATATACACCAACAAAGTATGGACTTTGGAAGTTGCTCCTGAAGGGGTAAAACCCATTGGGAGCAAGTGGATCTTCAAGAAAAAACTTGGTGTAGATGGGAAAGTGGAGACTTTCAAAGCTAGACTTGTTGCAAAAGGTTTTCGTCAAAGACCAGGTGTGGACTATGACGAAACCTTTTCTCCAGTAGCTATGCTTAAATCCATCCGGATCATGCTTGCCATCGCTGCATATCATGATTACGAAATCTGACAAATGGATGTTAAGACCGCCTTTCTAAATGGTGATTTGGAAGAGTGCGTGTACATGACTCAGCCAGAGGGCTTCGTAGACAGTGGGAGCAGCGGGAAGGTGTGCAAGCTGCTTAAATCCATTTATGGATTAAAGCAAGCATCGCGGAGTTAGAACATCTGCTTTGACGTCGTTATCAAAGAGTTTGATTTCGTCAAAAACCCAGATGAACCTTGTATCTACAAGAAGGTGGCAGAGAGTAAGGTTGTATTCCTCGTATTGTACGTGGACGACATACTCTTGATAGGAAATGATATTCCTATGCTGCAATCGGTCAAGCTCTTCTTATCACAAAGATTCTCAATGAAAGATCTTGGTGATGCCTCCTGCATATTGGGGATTAGGATCTATAGAGATAGATCCAAACGGATATTGGGATTGTCCCAATCCAGGTACATTGACACCATACTAAAGAGGTTTAGTATGGAAGAATCCAAGCGTGGGAACTTGCCCACGATCTCTGGAGTCACTCTCTCCAAAGAGATGTCTCCCAAGACTGATTTGGAGAGAGCTCGCATGCAAGGGATACCCTATGCTTCGGCTGTAGGCTCTATCATGTATGCGATGCTATGTACCAGACCCGATGTAGCATACTCACTAAGTGTAGTGAGCAGGTATCAAGCTGATCCTGGAGAGAGTCACTGGACAGCTGTGAAGAGCATTCTCAAGTACTTACGAAGGACTAAAGAGATGCTCTTGGTGTATGGTAACGGAGAACTCCAAGTGGAGTCCTTTACCGATTCAAGCTTCCAGAGTGATAAGGAAGACTCTAAGTCGCAGTCGAGATTTGTCTTTACCCTTTACGGAGGGGCGGTTAGCTGGAAGAGTTCCAAGCAGGAAACCGTGGCAGACTCGACGATGGAGGCTGAATACATCGCAGCCAACGATGCTGCTAAAGAGGCTGTCTGGATCAAGAAGTTCATTACTGAACTTGGTGTGGTTCCATCCATTGAGCATCCAATACCTTTGTATTGCGATAACAATGGAGCGGTGGCTTTGGCCAAGGAACCCAGGTCCCATCAGCGATCCAGGCATATTCTGAGGCGGTATCACCTGATCCGGGAGATAGTTGATCGCCGGGAGATCGAGGTCAGGAGAGTTGATACGAAGAACAACACGGCGGATCCACTCACGAAGGCCATTCCCCAGATACAGTTTGAGAGACTCTTCGGGATGCTCGGTATGCGATACTACAGCAGCTGGCCCTAGTGCAAGTGGGAGATTGTTAGTTGTATGTATGCCCTAGAGGCCAGTATTGTACAGATGATGTATATTATATTGGATGCTTGGACATATATAGAGATGACTTTCTTGCTCGATATGATAGTATGCTATCTGGTTGCTTTTTATCTTAACATGTACACTAGTCTTTTTAAACTGTCTTTTAGTTACATGTTGGTAAAGCCCTTAGAATGTGTACTTGACTGCCTGGACTATGATGCAGATCATACTAGTGGGGACATGGTAGTCCATAAGTACATCCTTCAAGGTCCCTAGTCGTGGGTGTATCGAGACGGGGCATCGATATACCAGTGTAGACTAGCGTATACGCTTCTCGACCCATGAGATGGGCGATGGATGATCCCATATCCATTGGTGTTTGACATCAGAGATGGTATACGGGTGCTCAGTAGAGACTGGTACACTGGACGGACTCGCCGAGAACTCCCAGATGGTATTATACCTCACGTCAGATGGCAGTTCTCAGGTGACACTTGTACAGGTTAGTCTGTAGACCCGAGATCGTCATAGAATCTTGTGTGATTCCCACTGTGCTTTGATCTCCACCTTACCACGTCCATGAGGGCGTGCAAAACGGTGGTCTTTGGGTACAGTCCCGAGTCACATGGAGGCAATGAGCGATAGGAGGGGTTTCGTCTCTCCCGGTATTGGGGGTTGATGTTGCGCTGTGCTCGATTGGCCGTAACAGGGAAGTCCCTGGCCAGGGCTGATCAGAGATTTGCTGGTAAGTGTTACCAGTAGTTTCTCGACCCGTTATGAGCCTCACATCGGCACGACTTATCGGTTATTGGGGTCTGACGTTTACCACCCCTAGACTTCATATGCGACATATCAGACGAACAGACCGGACTGTACGGTAAGTGTTACTGGTTGGATTCACAGGAGTGTGAGCGGGCTAGCTCGTCGATCTTCTGATCGCTTAATACCCGGGTGGCCGTTACGTTTAGCAGACCGTTTGCGGCTTGTGGGTGCTTGATATGATCATCATCTGCTACCGGCGTATTGACGAGTCTTTAGAGTCCTACACAGAGGTTTCCTGGCTCAAGCGAAACGAAATAGGAGCGCATATGAGATATGTGCGGGACCGAGAATAATGCGTGTATGTGATACCGCATTTCATTCTCGCGATGAATGTTTCAATTGGTTGTATGCGATATGACCTAGTTATCGAATCATTGATTCGATAAATCGATACATTGGATACTAGTCGGTTATGTGCGACATGACCGGATCATTGAATCAAATGTTGATTTAATGATTTAATGTATAATTATATATTTGATATATTACTTTGCATTAACTAGTATTGGTTCACTTTAAATGGATTTTCTCACTTGAAGTTCACAAGTTGTATATTTGATATACTTTTGTGCACTTGATTGTATCATGTTTGATGATGCATGAATATTGGCTTTGTATAAAGAATTGTACCATGGTTATGATAATGGTTAGGGTTTTGATTTATTCACTCATTTATTTATCCATTCTTTATTTATTTAAATAGATAAAAGAAAACAAAATGGTTTCTTTTTATCATGAAGCTTGTTGAAGCTTCATGAAGCTTTGACTAAAGAGACCATTTTGTCTTCATGCTTAACCCTAACCATTCCCACTTACCATGGTCTATTCTCTACACTTGACCTTAGTTAGGATATGATAAGTATTGATTTCTTTTCTATTATGAAAATACTTTTATCATATTCTATCTTCATCTTCTCCTTCTTCTTCAAGAAAGAAAACTAGACTCCATTAATGGCATCTTGAGTTCTAAAGTGAGAAATCCAATTCTAAAGTGAACCCACCTCCTATTTCTTCATCCTCTACCTCTTGCCAAGTGGTTTTGGGTGTTTTCTTCACAAGTTTCACAACTAGGTGAAGTCGGAGCTTGATCCAGTGTAGCCTCGACGTAGATCATCTTCGGCATCGAAGCCGACGACTAGTCCGCTCATTTCTCCGATGAAGCCGATGAGAGGGTTCGGGATTCGAGATGGACAGCGAGGGAACGACTACATGGAGCTAAGGAAGTGGATAACCGGATCTACAAAGGTTGTAGCTTTCTTCTTTTAGTTAAGATGTTAACTAGTTTATTGTTTCGCCTAAAATTCTAGTCGACGATCCGTATTAGGGTTTCTCGGCACTCATAAAATTTAAAATTGGCATGGTTGATGCCTTGTGAGACCTCTTGAGAGTGCCTAGGAACCCTACAGTATCAACATATGAAGGTGGTAAAGGTTGACTTGGTTGACACAAAGTGGGTTGCAAAGTCGAACTGTTTCTCCTAAACCCTTCTATTTGATCTTTCAAAGATATTTTGGGCATGGAGGGATCGTCCTTAAATCGACCGAAACAATTGACGTACGAGGCAAAGTTAGGTTCGGGATACCAAAGTTCGGCAAGGGATTTATGAGGTGGAGTACCCATGATGTTAGAAGGAGAAGAGAAAGAAGGTAGGAGGTGTAAGGATTTCTTGGCGACAAAAGTTGCAAGTTTTTATAAAAAATTTCCCTTCTTTTTTTATTTTTTATTTTTTATTTGTAACTGTTTGCAAAAAAGATTTTTTGATAAAGGGCTTAGACAAAAATGCAATCAACCAGAAATGCACAATCAGGCCTAGATCTAGGGTCACCTAGGTCAGCTAGACAGCTCCTAACTGTTCCAAAGGGCTAGAAATAAAACCTCTTCACCGCCTCTTCACCGCCAATAGCGGCCAGGTAAGTGCCAGGTGAGTGGAAGGCTCCCCGCTACAAGTAGCGGTCCTAATTAAGTAACCACTTGCCTTGACACACTTGCCTAGACACCGCAAAGTCAGGTTAGGATAAACGGCCGATGCCTATAACTAGTCCTCTGTCCTATTGAGCTCGAAATCCTTTGGGCTGAGTCTAGTATTTTTTAATTGAGAATGGTCAATGCAAATGCCTTATGTGATTTTTGGGGTCCTGGGAAGGGTGATGAAATCCCCACCCAATCTGAATTGGTCAAAAGCCCCTTAAAATCCGATTAAAGATATGCAAAATAGTAAATCACTTGGTATCAAATCTTTTTTTTTTTGTGAATTTCAAAGTTTGCAAGTTTTCTAATTAAAATTTTCCTTTTTTTTTCTTACTCTTTATTTGGAAAAAATGTTTAGCAAAAAGATTAAGGATATGCAAATCAGAAAAGATCACTTGCAATCAATTACTATTTTAAGCATAGCGCAACGAATCCTGCATAAGATTTGTTATTTGGAAAGGAAAAGATTTTTGTTAAAGCGCACAAAATTCTTCAGGAATCTTTCAGAAAAAAAATATATCTAGATTTCCAGAGCTAGAACAGAGGACCTTACAGAGGAATTTTCAGACGAAGATGCAACAGGAAAACCGCGTTTCCGCGGTCTAAGAGTCCTCTCGTGGCGGAAAGGCGGCGGCGGCGGCGGCTCGGATCCCCAGAATTTTTCTAACGTTCTGTGTTGACCAGATGGCGGTGGTTCCGCAGTCCTAAGTGGGTGAGCGCGGCGGAAGGGCGGCGCAATGGAGGGCTCGGGTCTCGGGAAAAATTCTGCTGCTCTGATTTTGAAGTCCCCTTCTGTTTTGATATTTTGTTTTCTGTTTCTGGCTCTAGATTTTTCCAGATCCGAAGTTGTTTGTAGATCCTGCCAAATTCTCACAAAAATACCCTTTCCAAAAATAACAGATGATATATTTTTATAATATTTTTTTTTTGATTTGTCAGATTTTTATGATTTTTTTAATGTATATTAACCCAAAATTGCAAAAAGAAAATAACACGCCATCCCCGGCAATGGCGCCATTTGATTGATCTCAAAAACTATCTATTACCGCAATCAAGAACGGCGTCGCTTTGCAACTAGCCGGTGAATACGGGTCGGTCTACAGGGATGTTGTGAATTTCCTAATCGCTCTTACGAGTTAATTCCAAACGGTGTGAATGGATTAATTAAATCTAAAAACTAAATTAATCTAGGGCAATTGAATTAAAGATCTAACTATCTAATTAGGGCAAGAAATTAAATTTAATTTAGGGCAAAGAATGAAAAATTACCTAGGGCAAGAATTGAAATAAATCTACTTACTTTACAGATGGCTCTCTCCAAACATCAACACAAGACTTGTCAGATCTGAATAGATGATATGAAAAGAGGTATCGATGCTCTCCAAAAGAAATCTAAATTTTATTGATAAAAAGAAGCATAGGAAGGTATGAAAAGAATACAATGATTTGGGCTTCTATTTATAAGACATAGAAACCCTAGGTTACAATTGATTCGCACGTCTGCATTTACCAAAATATTCTTAGGAAGACCTAGTCAAAGTAGACTCCAAGCTTTGGTAAAACTTTATGGCTGGAAATTTTGGAACTGATTCTGGGCTTCTTGGGCTTTTTATTTCTTTGGATCTTTATTCAATTTGACTTCTCTATTTCTTCCAGATCTCCAGTGAACAATTGCAATGGACTTTTAACCGTTTGCTTTGTAATCTTGGACCTTACGTTGCCTTGTACTGATCTTTTGTGTAGGCTTGATTAAGATCCTTCTATTTGTTGGTCAAAGTCCCTTTTTGTGTCGTCTTTTATCTTTTTCACTGTTTTCGCTCCAAGAACCTGTAACCTGTAATATGTAGCAGACATGCGTCAAAAGCATCTGTTTATTTGTAAAAAGAATAAGAATGGGGAATATAATAATACAATATTATGGTGTGAACAGGTACCATAAATCAACTTGGTATATTTGGAGAGGTGGATGGATATGTTCAAATAGCATATGCCCAAAATTCAAGCTAGACGTCTCAATGTCTCAGTCCAGTTTTCGGCGGTAAACAGGCTTGTCATCCACGGCCCCAATGAAGCCAAGATGGAATATTCTCTACGGTTCGACTTCAAGACCTCGAACAATGTTGCGGAATATGAAGCCTTATTGGTCGGCCTACGAATCGCCTCGGGGGTGGGGCTAAAGAAAATTAGAGTTCGCAGCGATTCCGCATTGGTCGTCGACCAAGTGACCGAACAATTCGAAGCCCAAGAACCCCTAATGATGAAATACCTCACTGAGGTGAAAAGGCTACAGAAAAATTTCGATGAAGTTCAAGTGGAGCATGTTCCCCAGAGCATGAACATCGAAGCCAACACCTTGAGCAAGCTCGCTTTCTCCAGTTCGGCCAATCACAAGAGGAACGTCCTCTTTGAAGTCCTACCGCGACCCAGTATCGAACATACAGAAGTGATACACCAGGTCTACACCACTCGAGGAAGTATCCCAGATTGGAGAAAGCCCAGAGTGGAATTCCTTAAGGATGGAACGCACCCTGAGGACCGAATGGAAGCACGCCGGCTCCGCATGAAAGCTCTCCACTTCATATGGAGCAAAGGTAACTTGTACAAAAAATCGTACACCAAGCTCTATTCAGATGCGTCGATTCCGAAGAATCTGAGTTCTCCAAGAGATACACGAATGAGTCGGAAGGGCACATCATGGGGCCCGCAATCTAATTCAAAAGACGCTGCTACAGGGGTATTATTGGACGACTATCCACAGCGATGCAGAAAAGCTCGTACGAATATGCAAGGCGTGCTAACTCTTCGGCAGCGTTCCTCGGTTACCAGCCATAGAGCTAACACCACTGAGCTCTTCTTGGCCATTCGCACAATGGGAAATGGACATGATTGGCCAACTCCCCTCTAGCACAGGGGGCTACAAATATATCCTCGTCGCCGTGGACTATTTTACAAAATGGGTCAAAGCCACACCGATTAGAAAACCGGATACCACCTCTACAGTGAAGTTCCTGCAGAACAACGTAATCACCCGATTTGAATTCCGAGGTGCATCATCACCGACCACGGAACCAACTTCGAAAATGACAAAGTCAGAGAATTCTGCAGCGACTACCACATACTAATGAAGTTCTCCGCGGTCGCTCATCACCAATGAAACAGGAAAGCCGAGGTAGAAAACTGAGGTGTCATCCGGGGCCTCAGAGCTCTCCTGGAAGGAAGACAGGAAGGATGGGTCAAAGAACTGCCCTGGGTACTGTGGGTATTGTGTTCAAAGAAAACACCCACGGGGGAAACTCCATTCAGTCTCTGTTATGGCACTGAGGCAATGGTTCCCTCAGAAATCGGTTTACCTAGTTATCAAGTCGAACACTTCGACGACAAAGCCAACATCTTAGCCCTTCGAAGCAACTTGGACATCCTGCTGGAAAAGAAAGACCGGGTGCAAATAAGGATGGACGCATATCAGCAACTGACCATCCAGTATTACAATGCTCCGGTCAAGCATCGAGCGTTCAAAACAGGAGACTTAGTCCTCCGACGCAACGAATTTGAGGACAAAGGAAAACTGCACAAGTTCTCCCCAATGTGGGACGACCCTTTCATGACTGAGGTATTGCTCAGCGGAACGTACTTCCTCCAAGACTCCTTAGGACGAGCCCTTTCGCAGCCGTATAACACCAAAAAGTTTAAATTGTATAGATGAATTTGTACCCTCTTGAATAATGAGATTTCTGCTTTTTTATCATTTGAACTTGCTTTTGCTTTCGAACTAAACCCTCACGCCAGTAGATTCCTGGTCGGTTCTGAAGCCGATGGACAGCTTCCTACCCGGCCAAACCCGTGAATCCTAAGCCCTCTCACGAGATAACAGGCCGTCTCTAGCCCGGCTGGGAGGCAAAATGAGTACCCCAGGCCAGCCCTTTACTTAGGTAAATAAAACTCGTAGGTAGCCGACCTAAGTCTCGCTCTGCCCATCTTACCTCGACTCCGGGGTGAAGGATTGGAGGAGGGACACCGATCTACCAACACTTGGAAAAGTAAAAGCAAGAAAGTTCGACGTTCTAACATTCTGAGCAAAGAAAAATTTATTGGTAAGAGGTATTACCGGCTCCTTAGCCTTACAAAAGTGCCTGGGAGCTCGCAAAAGAAAAAAATACTTCTTAACGATTACAGCAAAGGAAGAAGAGGGTCTTGAAAGTATTGATTGTAGTACTCTAAGCAAAGATCCGACAGCCGAGTCCAGGCAGCGTCCCATCACTCCCTCTGCCAATGCCCGTAGATCCGAGCAACTATGGTTCCGTCAGGGACTCCCGCCGTCGAGCATGAAGCTATAATCAACCACTGTTGGAAAGATCAGCCCAGGATATCTATCGAGCGATCTCGCCTGCTCTTCGAGATCAGGCCTAACTCATGGACCATGCACATCTTGTCGACGAACTCCTCCAGTGCTTGTTGGGACAGCGTCCTGAAGAGGCCGGGGGAGAATCTCCAGATCATGTAGATGAGCACCTCCATAAGAGAAGATCGGCGCTGGAGTAACCGCCCATAATGACACTCCAGCCGACCTATCACAATCTCGTATTTCGTCTCGGAACTGTCAAAGTCGTAGTGGTAGACATCATTGCGTGTTACGATATCTCGGATGTTGTATGTATTACCGACCATCAGAAAACAATTGACTATGAAGATCGGACAAAAGAAAAAAGGGAGGAGACAGAGACAACTAAAAACAAATCGACAGGAGTGCCTAAGAGGGGGCCAAGGCTCCTCTATTTATAGCATCAACGAAAATTGCCCTACGATTGAGATTCTCTCCCGCCAAGGCGTGAATTACGGAGTATCGCATCCATCCGATGAGGTGCCGCCATGCGACACCCGGCCATTGGCCGCCTCCCTTTCACACGGATCCAAAGAATGAATGACGCCGTCAGGAGATTCGTATAGATCTGAAAATACCCGCCATGTGCCACGTAGCAATGGGAATCAGGGAGGTGCAAATATCGACGTCATTACAATCCTACCTTCCATTGGCCAATTCATAGCAAGTAGGTTCCTGCTCGGCCCAAACTATGGATCAGAATCCCTCTCACGAGACCGCTGGGTAGCTTTCTGCCCAACCAATTCACAGCGAGTAGACTCCTGCTCGGAAGCCCTCTCACGAGGCCGCCGGGTAGTTCCCTACCCGGCCAATTCACAGCGAGAAGAATCCTGCTCGGCCCAAACTGTGGATTTGAAGCCCTTTCACAAAACCGCTGGGTAGCTTCCTGCCCGGCCAATTCACAGCGAGTATACTCCTGCTAGGTCCAAACTGTGGATCAGAAGCCCTCTTACAAGACCGCTAGGTAGCTTCCTGCCCAGCCAATTCACAGCGAGTAGACTCCTGCTCGGCCCAAACTATGGATCAGAAGCCCTCTTACGAGGCCGCTGGATAGCTTCCTGCCCGGCCAATTCACAGCGAGTAGACTCCTGATCGGAAGCCTTCTCACAAGACCGCCAGGTAGTTTCCTGTCCAGCCAATTCACAGCGAGTAGACTCCTGCTCGGCCCAAACTGTGGATCAGAAGCCCTCTTATGAGGCCGCTAGGTAGCTTCCTGCCCGGCCAATTCACAGCGAAGAGACTCCTGCTCGGTCCAAATTGCGAATCAGAAGCCCCATCATGAGGCCGCCGGGTAGCTTCCTGCTCGGCCTAAACGGTGGATCCTAAGGCCTCGCATTAAACCAGCAGGCAGACCTCTACCCGGCGCACATACTCGAAGTAAGCTGACTCCTGCGTGGCCCAAGTAAAGAAAGCTTGCTTACGGTCGATAGCCGGTCTAACCCTAATTCCGCTCAAATCTGAAGAAGAGATAACACCGAGCTTTGCTAAGGTCGGTCCGAGTTCCTAAGAGTTTCCAAGAGAACACCGGTCTATCTACACTTGGAAAAGTAAGTCTAATGTTCGCTCGACTTCCGTTACCTCGTCTCCAGGGTGAGGGGGACACCGGTCTATCTACCCTTAGAAGAATAAGCCTAGTGTTCACTTAACTCACGTTACCCTGTCTCCGGGGTGAGGGGGACTCTGGCCTATCCATATTTGGAAAAGTAAAAATAAAAACGAGACTTTCCAATCAGACACATCGCAGATGAGCAAAAATACTTCATTAATTTCGAAATTATGTACAAGGTATTATGATCTCCTCAGCTGTACAAAATTGCTATGAATTGCCCGGAGGCTGAATAAAAGAGAGAGAGAGAGGGCATGGAGAGCGGAGAATTCAAGTCATCTTCTCGGCCAAGGTCTCCTCGCCGTCCGCTTGCTCGGCGCCTTCGCCGGCCTGCTCGCCTCCGCCCGCCTGCTCGGCTCCTCCGCCCTTTGGCTCTTCCTCCAGGAGGGAGTACCTCGCGCGGAGCTCCCGGTCATCGAACCCGGGCATCATCTTCTTAACGGCGTCGAGGGTGTTATGCCGCCCAATGGCCGCAGAGTCAGCAAGGTTGACGTAGAACTAGTCGGACATCTTGTAGTCCTCCACAACCTTCTCCGTCCTTTCCTCGGCCTTTTTCGCTGCCTCGTTGGCCGCCCGGGTATCCCCCTTGAACGAGTATCTTTGCTTCCTCATAGAATCAAAGAACTCGCTGACTTCGCCAACCTGGGCTTGGAGGGCCCGGTTAGACCCGGTCAGGGCCTTGTGGAACTCTTTCAACCTCATGGCCTTCACACCTTCCAAGACCAGCCGTGACTCGAGGGAGGCGGCATTATCCTCGACCGCTTTCAGTTTGACAAGAAGATCTTCCTCACGCGAAGAAGTCTCCCCGGCCTTTTTGATAGCCGGGGCAACTTCCTCGACTTACATGGCGGCTAAGAGGGCGCAATGTTGGAGGACCTGCAGAAAAAAGCAAGCAATAATCGTCAGGGACTGAACAGGGGAAAAATTACCTCGAAATTTGCGGAAAAATCACCAACCTGGATGGCCTCCTGAGCTATCGCCGCGACCTGGGCCTTTATGGTGCCCCGAGGTATCTTAGCCCCCGCCGCTTTCTCTATATCCGCTAGCAAGTTGTCCACCACGGATAGCCCTGATGGCACCTCGAGGCAGAAGTCACCCTCCTGCATGTGTATCCCGGCCGGAGAAGGCCGGGAAACCACCTTCTTGAGCCTCTTGGTCAGAGACTCGGCGGAGGAAGACGCCTCCGGCCTCACTTAGGGAACCTGTTCCTGGGCTTGTTTCTGGCCTCCGCTCCTGCACTCCTCGAGGATAGGCAGAGCGGCGGCGACCATTGCTGAGGGACCCTGGCGGGGCGCCGCGCCCGGCACGGGCTTGAACGATCTGCTGCCGCTACCCTTCCTTCCCTGTACCTTGGCGGCCAAGACGGTCATGATCTTCGACCGGTCTATGGGCTCTGCAGAAGGAAACAAAAAGGGTTAGTGATAGGAGAAACAAAATACCAGGTATAAATTGATCGGCTAAGACCTAACTTACCTATGAAGCTTGCAGGACTAAGTCCCGCCCAGCTCAGGGACTGCTCGGAAAGCAAGGCGTCAGCACGCTGGATCGACTCCCACTAGGACACGACCCTGCCTCCGAGGCGTTTGACTTCTTGGCTTATGGGCAATCTGCCCTATGCCACTTAGTGGGCACCGGGCACCCTTCTCCCTTCGGAGGACCGACGAAGACGAACTTCTCCTTCCACTCATGAATGGAAGAAGAGACGACCACAACCCCAGACCCGGCCGTCCTACCCTTATGCTTTTTAAAGGAGAAGTAAACCCAACTCGGCTTATCCTTACGAGTACTCGGATGGTTCTTATAACAGAGAAAGGACAAAAGAAAACCTAGGTTAAAGGGGATTCAATCAATTTTAAGCCGGACCAGGAATCCGAGGAGAATCCTCCATGAATTTGGTACTAGCTGGCCCGGGACGAGTTGGAAATAATGAAGGACGACACAAATTTCAAATGAAAAGGGAAAACGCATCCCTACTCGGAATGCTTCCAAATACATGGCAACTCATTACTCTGTATATGGTCCACCCGTTCACCCTCCCTGGCCAGACGGAGCGTATAGCCAGAGGGAATATGGAAACGAGTTCGAATGTCGGAAAGCTCGTCCGACCTATTCAACGTCGAGGTAGCATCACGAGTATTCTCGATACGCACCTTAGGGGCTTTTTTGACCCCCTGACGACGACGAACAAGGGAATCGCCACTCTTTGGGGGTGAACCCGACTTGGAAAAGGAAGAACCTCGACTGTCAGAAGACGAGGAAGACCTACTAGACTCGGCTTCAAAGGTTGAAGCCTCATCGCCTGACTCTACGCTAACTACATCTACTAGTGGATCAAAGGAAGACATCTGACATGATTCAAAGGAAGAGGAGCTGAAGAAGGATTTGGACTGAGGATCCGACCTAAGAGCAAGAGCGCCGCGCAATCCACGGACATCAGAATGCATGCGAAGAAAAGGTGTTTCCTATAGTTATGCCTCCCTATTTATACACTCAGTAAAGGCCATCTAGTGGCCCTAATCCACCCCCGCCAAAACGAAGCGTCGCGTCCGACGGTCCCGATGGCCTCCTGAGCTATCGCCGCGACCTGGGCCTTTATGGTGCCCCGAGGTATCTTAGGCCCCGCTGCATTCTCCATATCCGCTAGCAAGCTATCCACCATGGATATCCCTGATGGCACCTTGAGGAAGAAGTCACCCTCCTGCATGTGTATCTCAGCCGGAGACGGCCGGGAAACTACCTTCTTGAGCCTCTTGGTTAGAGACTCGGTCAAAGAAGACGCCTCCGGCCTTACCTAGGGACCCTGGCGGGGCGCCGTGCCCGGTGTGGGATTGAACGAGCTGCTGCCGCTGCCCTTCCTTCCCTGTACCTTGGCGGCCAGGGCGGTCATGATTTTCGACCGGTCTATAGGCTCTGTGGAAGGAAACAAAAAGGGTTAGCGATAGGAGAAACAAAATATACCATGTATAAATTGATCGTCTAAGACCTAACTTACCAATGAATCTCGCAGGACTGAGTCCCGCCCAGCTCAGGGCCTGCTCGGAAAGCAAGGCGTCAGCACGCCGGATCGGCTCCCACCGGGACACGACCCCTGCCTCCGGGGCGTTTGACTGCTTGGCCTGTTTCCTGATTTAAAATCAGGAAAGCTTACGGAAAAGGCTTCAGAAAAGGGTCACGTGCTTACACGTGACCAGCAGTCACGTGTTGGCACGTGACATCTAAAAGCATCGGCGAGGCAAATTCAGTTTCCCAACTACATCGAAGAAAAGGGCTTCAGAAAGGGTCACGTGCTCCCACGTGACCAGGGTCACGTGTTGGCACGTGACACTCAAAAGCGGCAGACTCAATTCCCTGATTGAATCAAGAAAAAGGCTCCAGACGAGGGTCACGTGCTCACACGTGACCAGGGGTCACGTGGTGGCACGTGACGGTTAAGCAGCGACCAGAAAGCAGAGCGCAAAAAGAAAGAAAAGGGCTCGTTCCAAGGGGGGTCACGTGCCCACACGTGACCAAGGGTCACGTGGCCACACGTGACCGACTTCAAAGCCCATTTGTTAACAGAATTAAATTCTGAGAAAAGACCTCTCAAATCTTTCCAAAAGCAACCGGTTGCATTAAAGATTTAAAGGAGATTAAATATCATTTATCTATGGGAAAATCTTGAATTTGGGAAGATTTCCCCGTAAAATCTAACCGAAATAACAAAGGAGAATCTCTGGATTTAAAATCCAATGGTGAATAAAATTCACCTAATAATCCAAAGGTCCAAAACGAATTATGGATACAAATCAAATCTCTCAATGAAAGATTCATCAAAAACTAATTGACTCGGCTGCTTCTCCTATAAATAGGAGCCAAGAGACACACAAAAGGAGGATATAGACAGAGGGAAGAAAAGAGAGAGAGCCTTGATACTTTAAAGGAATTTGGATCTTCTGCAAAAGAAAACCCTAGGTAAGAAAGAGAAGGTTTCATTGAAAGAAAAGAGAATTTAATTCTCAACAGAGTTTAACTCTGATATAAAACAGAAGGACATATTTCTTCTCTCTTTGATGGAGGATCTGTAAAGTGCACATCTCCCCTTGAGTTGAGAATTTAATTCTCAATGGGTTGAGATTCTGCCATGCAGATCCAAAGCATAGAGAGGGAATGGAAGCATGAGAATTTAATTCTCACAGAACTATAGGAATTTAATTCCTTCAAAATAAAATTAGGGTTTGACCCTGTGTTATGGGAATTTAATTCCTTCAGAATGAAAAGAATCAGGGTTTAACCCTAGTTAAGAACTTAGTTCTGTTAAAACAACAAGAATTTAATTCCCATAATCTTATTCCCCAGAATAATTCTCTAACAGAGAGTGGGGGTTTAATTCCTTAAAGCTTTTAACCCTATTCAGTTCTTCACATATATGAGGAATTTAATTCCTACAGAAAATTCAGAGTTCAACTCTTCAAAAGGAATTAGGAATTTAATTCCTCTGAAATTATTGTTAGGGTTCAACCCTATGAGGAATTTAATTCCTGAAAGGGATTAACAGATCTTCTAAACAACTACAGAAAAGCAGGGTCACGTGTCACCACGTGACCCCCTCAAAAGATCTACAGAAAGCCCTTTGAGGCAGTGCCTCACGTGACCCACGTGACCCTTGGCAGAGGCTCTAACATACTCCATTCAAACACCCGTCACTTGATGACACGTGATGCTCCAAAAGATGCGATCTTCTCAGCAGAACAAACGAAGGGAGGGCGCCCTCACGTGCTACCACGTGACCCCTCTTGCCTCAGCGTCTAACGCTAAATTGGAACCCCTGAATTCAGTGTTAAAACGTTGTTTGGCCTTAGTGTTCAACACTAAGCAAAGAACTTTATTTGCAGTGTTCAACACTGATTACCTTAGTGTTCAACACTAATTTGGGATTTCTGTTGCCAGTGCTTAACACTGGTCTGTTTTAGTGTTTAACACTAATTTGAAGGCCTTGTTGCTGGTGTTAACACCAACTATCTTCTAGTGTTAAACACTGACTTATCAACCTCATTCTCAGTGTTCAACACTGATGGGTCTTTAGTGTTTAACACTAGGCATTGGCCCAATTGGATAAATGGCCAGAGGCAAAGCCTCTCCTTCAAGGGACCAACAGGAGGGCCGATGTCCCAGATATGATTGGACTTAGCCCAAGCTGGCCATAAGTCCTCAATTCATAATTAACTGGGCTAATGGGCTCATAACATAATTAATTGGTCTTGATCCCAAATTGGGCCAAAGACTATTTAATCCACTTCGGTTCCAGGGTACATCTCTTCATTCCTTTGATACTTGGCGTTGTAATCCCTCAACGTCTTCAAAGAGGTGACGGGTCCCGATGACCACACATTGATATGGACTGTGGGGTCCTTAAACCCATGGACTACGACGTCCTTAACCTTGACCAAGATGTCTTAAAACTAACAATGGACTGTGGGGTCCTTAAACCCATGGACTACGACGTCCTTAACCTTGACCGAGATGTCTTAAAACTAACAATGGACCGCAATGTCCTTAAACTACCCATGGACCGCAATGTCCTTAAACTAGTGATGGACCACTATGTCCCTAAACTGGAACGATAGAGCCCAAACACTCTTTTGTTGGATTTAAACGATCCCGTTTAAGTTGATCTTAGCCTTAAATATGGCTAACGTATCCTTAAACCTTTCAAACAGACTTTAGTCCCAAACTGGACTATAGATCCCCCCAATTAACTCTGGTTCAAGGGTACATCTCTGAACTCCTCTGACATCTGTCGTTGTAATCCTTCAACGTCGTCAGAGAGGTGACGGGTCCCGACAGCCATACATTAAATGGACCACTATGTCCCTAAACTGGAACAATGGAGCCTAAATGCTCTTTTGTCGGATTTAAACGGTCCCGTTAAGTTGATCTTAGTCTCAGGTTGGACTAACGTATCCTTAACAAACGTTTGAGTTGATCTTGGCCTTAAATATGGCTAACGTATCCTCAAACCAAACCCCCAAACCCAAATCTAAGATAATACGGATTTGGACTAGTCCACGCCCTACGGACGACGACATAACTCGGTCTCCGTAAACAATCCACGGGCAACAAAACATAAAATAAACACACACGACACGAAGTGACCATCTGGAGAAGGAGAAAGTTGTTACCGCGACGCGGTAGCGTAATTAACTGCAGGGGCTTGCGCCTGCAGGGAAGAGCGTCCCCACAATCAAAAACCCCTCAAGCGAGGGGGAATCTGACAAAGTCTGCTACATCGGACGCATCCGTTCAGACCTTCGATACACGGTGCCATAAATCAACTTGACATCTTCGGAAAGATGGACGGATAGCACCAATTAGCATCTGCCCCGAACCTCAGGTGAGACGTCCCGCGTCTCGGCCGCTGTTCGGAAGGGAACAGATTCTGGCACGCCCGGTGGGACCTCTTCCTCTTTCCACTCCACACTTCGTGTGTCGTGATTCGCGAACCAATCGCGGTTCGCTAATGGTTGCCCTTGGGTTTCGAGATACTAAGACTTAGCGTCTTGCTCATTGCAGAAAGCAAAGGATCGATGGCTTCTACTTCTGCGAAATGCTCCAACTGCTCGGACTGCAATTGCAACCAACGCTCTGCCTCGCCAGGAGGTATAGCCTACGGACCCCAAGCCGCTTCGTTATTCACAATACCGGTGGACCAGGTGACTCAGGCCACTACCGGATTGTTCTTTGGGACTATGCTCCCACCGACAAGCTTTACGGCACCGGTGCTGACAAAGGAAGCTCCCAAGAAGTCAGTCTTTGATCGTCTTACCCCTGCTGCGGCTCCTCTCAACGGGTCGCCCAACATCAGCGCCTCGGTCTTCTCTAGATTGGGCCAGAAATCCTGTGGACCCATCATGGGGCCTACAATCCCAGAGAAGGCTGGTTCTAAGAAAGTGACCGGTCCTGCTCTCGAAATCGCCAGGGCGGCTTCCCCGGCCAAAAAGTCGGTCCTTACAAGATTGACGGCCCCAGCTCCCGCTCCTGCTACCCAAAGGACATCGGTCTTTGACAGGCTAACACCAGCAGCGACCCCCCACCTACACAGGGGGCAAGACGAAGCCATTCTCACCGCTGAACCAACGCCGTCCGCTCGACACGCTCGACGTCGCCATTGGCGCCGAGTAAGGAAGGCTGGGGGCAACTCCCCCTCTGGGCTAACTCCATCAGCCCCGATGGCGGAAGTTAATGCTGTTGTTCCAACGGGGAACAGCTTCGAGATGCTAAATAAGGTGCGAAGGAATTCTCCTACTGCGGTGCTAAAGAGGTCTCCTCCCCCACTAAAAAAGGTTATGGAGATAAAGTCAGAGCAGCCCCGATCCCCTCAACGGCTGTCTTCCAAAATCTATAAGGTTTGGCGGCAGGCCCGAGATTCGATGATCGATCCAAACTTCTCCCGCCAGCATAAGAAGCTGAAAATCTAATCGGAAGCCGGTCACCAGGCTAAACCACGAAAGGCTGTCTGGACGCCCACCTCAACGGCCCCCTCAACCTCCACTGCTCATAAAAGGAGGAAACCAGAGAAGATCCCCCAGCGTGCAACGACAGCCAAAGGCACTAAGCCCAGACGCCCTAAGTCTGGGGGCATGATGGTCCACACCGTATACATGGCGTCAGGAAAAGAAGACAGCCGTGCGTCTACAGGTCATAGACCGCTCACACGGTCGGTGACCAAAGCTCAGGAGCAACAGCAAAAGCTCCAGAAAATGATGAATGCTATGGCCGCACTTACCGGGCCAAAAGAAAACCCAGAAACGTCTTCGGACGAACGCCAGGAGGAAGAAACCGACGCCGAATTCCTTCGCCGAATATTGGAGAAGAAGGACAAAGAGGCTGCTGAACAAGCAGCCAACATACAGCGTATGGGCCTCCTCTTCCAAGATATGATAGGAATGATGATCCAACAGGATCCACCCGCTGAGGATCCCCCGATCGTCCTTGAAGACGACAGGGGAGAAACGTCAAATCCACCACCGGCCCTCTCAACGGCCAAGGAGGAGACAATCTCTAAGGCTGACTTGGTCGACTATATAGCCCAGCAAATCCGGGTTCATCATGCGACTAAGGCAGCTGGTCAAGTCGTAAAAACGGGGCGGCCATATCCAAGCTGGTACGACCAAATCAAGTACCCGCCGGGTTACACAATTCCCAAGTTCCATGTTTACAAGGGGACCGGCAATCCCCACCAACATGTCGCCCAGTTCAGGGCCCTTTGCGGTAACACCGGCGGATATGATAAACTGTTGCTTCGCCAGTTCGTGGGCAGCTTATCAGAAACAGCGTTCGAATGGTATTCGGAACTCCCGAACGATTCTATCAAGACGTTCGCTGAAATGGAGTTGCTATTCACTCAGCGATTCGCAAGCGCCAGCGAACGCACTCCAATAACGGCACTAATTAACGCCAGGGTAAAACCAGGCGAAACTTGGGTCCAGTATGCTATACGATGGCGGAATTTGTGGTCGAAATGCGAGCAACACATTGAGGAAGCGCCTGCGGTGGGCATGTTCATGGGAACCCTAGACCCTCACGCAACTATCTCCTAGTTTATGATGTTCTTTAAGCCAACCACATTCCAGGCTTTAATCGACAAGTTGGCTCAGATGGACCAAATGGGTCATAGACCGTCTCCCCCGAAGCCAGAACCTCGG
This sequence comes from Agapanthus africanus, assembly GCA_030015575.1. Taxonomy (NCBI): domain Eukaryota; kingdom Viridiplantae; phylum Streptophyta; class Magnoliopsida; order Asparagales; family Amaryllidaceae; genus Agapanthus; species Agapanthus africanus. Next base: position 930,733,968 of record CM057337.1, on the reverse strand, counting down.
AATGACAAGGGTAAAGGAAAGGCCACCTTTGTCGCGAATGCCCAGCAGCAACCCAATGCCCCAAAGCTGACGGATCAACTGGAAGAAAGACGCCGGTATTATAATGAGAAGATGAAGTGTCCCTACTCGTTCCCACGGGACAAGACGAAACGGCTATTCGAGCTGGCAGTACGCAACAGACTTATAAACCTGCCAAATCCAAGGCGACCGCCACAACCCACTGAGGTGAACAACCCCAACTATTGCCCTTACCATCAAACAGTAAGCCATCCGATTGAGGATTGCTTCGTCTTCAAAGGATGGATTGAAGATCAATACCTCCAGGGAAAGTTTGCGCTGTCCGAAAAGTGGAAGGTGAACCCGCCACAGCCGCATACTCCTAAGAAGACGGACGCACCGGGGGCGACTTGTTCCTTTATTGAAGAAGCTCCATGGGAAATCGTGCTATCAGCTAAAACCAAAAGGATGCTGAGTGACCTTCATGCGTGCCCAGCGGTTGAATGGAAGAACCCGCTTGAACCTCAAATCATCGAAGGGATGTTGAAGCCGCGCCCAACTACAAAGATTCGTGGTGATGGCCCAAGTACTCACACCCAACCGTCAAAATCTTCAAAGAAAAAGAAGAGGAAATCCAAAAGGCCCGTGAAGCCTGGTAACAAGCGCACGGATTTGCAGAAACAGATTGACGCGCTGAAAGAGTACAATCAAAAGGCACGGACTCCCGTCACACTGCAAGAGTTCCTCAACCACGTCTTTCAGAAGGAAGATGAGGAAGAGAGCTCATCGGATGAATCCGAGGGATATGTGGCGAGTTGTCATGTGATTTCCCACTCGGAAGATGAGAAAACTCCTGGCACCGAGAAACTGGGGGCACACCCTGAGCCAGGACTTGTGTGGCCAACAGATGAAATGATCGACGCCTTTCTGGACGAGATTCGTCTAAAGAGTAAAGCAGATCAGGAGCGTGAGATGGCCGCATCGGAAGGAGCCGAACGCAGGCGACTAAATGAAAGAATTGAAGTACTCCCGCCAGATCGAAAGGCATCCGAGGCAGACAAGAAGATATTCAAGACGAGAAAAAGGTTTGCCAAAGCCATGTCAATGGGAATGAAGTTACCACCCTCGGAAGGAAACACGCTCAATGGGGTGGAGAGGCACCCTGATTATTGCGCATATCATCGGAAAATTTCACACCCCACGGAGGAGTGCGACGCCTTTAAGATATGGTGGCAAGGATATGTTGCTCATCGGCAACATTTTAAGCGCATGAAACGCAAGACTCGTCGAGAACAAAGAAGTACTGCCGACGAGCACAACAGGACCACTGGCAACTGTTACATGGTTAACGCCGGAGGGTCACAAGTTCTCACCTTTGGGAGAGACTCCGATGAAGAAATGGCTCTGGGCCCTCTCTTTAAAGAATCCGTTTTAGGGAAAAAGGAGAAATCGGAGGCCTGCGAGAACATTCAGCTGCGCAATCGCACACTCCCAGAAAAGAATCTCGGGCCCGCGAGTAGAAAAGATAAGGGAAAGGAAAAGGTCACTGAAGATATCACTTTAGATGACCAAGTCATGAAAGAGCTGGCTGCCAAAGACCCTCCTAGGAAGGGTAAGGTGGACTATAACATCCTAGCGCACCTAAGGAAGCTACCTTCTCAGCTTAGTATTCTCGATACCCTCCTATTATCAAAAGAAGCGCGAGACTCACTAATTAAGGCGTTACAAGAACCTGAGCAATTCCAAGCCTTCCTCGCCACTGAAAGGATGAAGGATGAATTGGAGGAAGTGCATACGGCCAACATCGCTTTTGGTGACGAAGACCTCCTTCTCGGGACGTGCGACCACAACCGTCCCCTATATGTCTCCGGATACTGCCATGATATCAAGATAGGCAAGATCCTGGTGGATAATGGATCCTCCGTCAATCTCCTTAATGTTCAGGTGTTGAAGGAAATCTGCATGAGTGTGCAACACCTCGCTCGTGACAAAATTACTATCTCCGGTTTTGATTCACAATCGTCACGGACTCTCGGATCCGTGATACTAACATTACGCTTTGGAATCCTCGTCACAGACATCAAATTCCATGTCATTGACGCCAAGACCTGCTACAACGCCTTGCTCGGTCGTCCTTGGCTACACGAGTACAACATCATCCCTTCTGCACAACATCAGTGTATGAAGTACTTTAAGGATGGTTTCGAGTATACCGTAACAGGTGAGTTGAACCCATTTTCCATGAACGAAGTCCGTAAATACGAAGATGCGAAGTACTTTTTGCCAGATTTCGAGGATACAGAAAGGTGTCGCAACCCGGAGAACAAAGCCGCCGCCACCATCCCTGTTTTCGGGAGCGATACCGAAGAAGAAGAAGAAGAGATAGTTTATGCCGGGCCATCTCAACGCAACAACCCGGGGACGTCCGCCCCCATGTTGGTCTTCGGAAGTGACTCGGAAGATGAGGTTAATGCCGTGTTCTCCAATCGGCTGTCAATACAAGCACCCCCTAGCGATGATCAGAGTTTGCAAATCACCATGGTGCCGCGGGAACACTACAAGGATCTCGACACACTTCAAGCTCACAATGTGCAGGACCTGCAAACATTTTATGTCCCTCCCAGGCAAAGGGGTGAGAAGTTAATCCTATTCTACCGATCCTCAGAGTCGAAAATAGAGAAAGAGATCTGGCATGGCACGGATGTTACACTCGACAGGCTCCAACTATCCGTTTGCCCAGATACTACACAAATGGACTAAAGAGGCTATTGAAGCGCCAAGGAGTACCCTTAAAACAGACTGTTCGACAAGCTCGGTTCTACAACAGGATTTGGGATGTCCCTGGGACCCAACGCAAATTGCCCAACGGGAAAATGGAAACACTTGGGCTTGGATACTCGAGAACCGGAAAACGGGAACGGGCCCACAGTAGCTACGCCATATATACTTTTGATGAAGAAGAGGACGCCCCGTCAGGAAATGCCAACCCCTCATCAAAACTAGATCCCGCAATTGAAATGCCGAGTCCGTCGTTTGAAGAACGAATGGACAAGCCTATCAGGAAAGTAGGTCAAAAAGCTCGGGAAGACCACAACCGCGAGATGGCCATCTACGAGAAGGCCAGGACACAACGTCTATTTCAACGGGCTGCAAAAGACAAAGATGCTCATCCTTGTCAACTCGTTGTACGAAAGGCCCGACGCAGAGACGGAAATAAATCAAGAAGCGGAGAGAGGAGCCGACAACAACGACGCAGGATTAGAGAGTCACGTGAGCGGGCATTGCGCGGTCCGGATTTGTCCCTCGCAAAGAAGATGAGTCGAGCGTATTCCTTCCCTCGAGACAAGACGGAGAAGTTACTCGAGCTCACTATAAAACATCAAATGATCGCACTTCCAGAGTCTAGACACCCTGAGCAAGCTAACAAGGCTTCCCATCTGAGCTATTGCTCTTATCACCGAGCCATAGGACATCCTACCGAAGACTGCTTCACCTTCAAGAACTGGGTCGAGGACCAGTACCAACAGGGCAGATTCGCTTTATACAACGGCTGGAGGGTAACGCCGCCACAAAAGCACGAACCCAAAGCCGCAAGAGCAGAACAGGATCCACCTCAGTCCTGGAAGCGGATTCGCACCTGTTACATGATTACGATATTAAAGGAAGAGCCCAAGGACATGGATGACCTTCCCTGGTGCTTTGAGAACAGCAATGATGAGGTGATCTCAGAATTTCCGCCAGCTCCGAAAGAACTGGAAGATAGCATACATACTACTGCAGATAATCTCAAGAAGATTGAGCTAGGATCGGCAGATGATCCGCGACCGACATTCGTCAGCGAGCTGCTATCTGAAGAAAGGGTGGCCGCATTAAAGAACGTGCTTCTACAGCATAAAGACTGCTTCGCGTGGAACTATTCCGAGATGCCAGGATTAGATCCGGAGATTGCTGTGCATAAATTAGCGATATCCCCAGATATCAAGCCAGTCAAGCAGGCGCCAAGAAGGATGCGACTCGAGCTTGAAATGAGCATCAACGCCGAAGTCAAGAAGCTGATCGATTCTGGATTTATCCAAGAAGTCCAGTATCCCGACTGGATCGCCAATATCGTCCCAGTAATGAAGAAGAATGGGATGGTACGCATATGCGTGGATTTCAGGGATCTCAATAAAGCCTGTCCAAAGGACGATTTCCCAGTACCAGTAACCGAGCTAATGATAGATAACACGTCCACTCACGAGGTTTTCTCCTTTATGGCCGGTTCGTCAGGATACAATCAGATAAAGATGCATCCCGAAGACCAGAAGCATACCGCTTTCCGGACCCCTTTGGGTATATTCTGCTACAGGGTTATGCCCTTTGGTTTAAAGAACGCCGGCGCTACCTATCAAAGGGCCATGACAAAAATCTTCGACGACCTCATACATGACATCGTCGAGTGCTATATCGATGACCTTGTAGTAAAGAGCATGTCATACGAAGAGCATTTAAAGCATCTGGAGACTGAATTTCAACGCCTTCGGCAATATAATTTGAAGATGGATCCCCTCAAATGCGCGTTTGGAGTCTCCTCGGGTAAATTCCTGGGATTCATCATCCGACATCGAGGTATCGAAATAGATCCATCTAAGATCAAGGCGATCATGGAAATGCCTCCGCCAAGAACCCTCAAACAGTTGCGGTCTCTCCAAGGGAAGCTCGCATACATCCGGCGATTTATCGCCAATCTTTCAGGCAAATGCCGTCCTTACAGCCACCTGATGAAGAAGGGAACTCCATTCGTTTGGGATCATAAATGCCAAGGTGCACTAGACGAGAACAAGTAGTACCTGCAGAACCCTCCGGTGTTGGCTGCGCCAGTCAAGGGAAAACCCATCATTCTTTATACAACCGCCCTCGAAGGTTCCTTAGGCGCATTATGGGCACAAGAGAACGATCAAGGGAAAGAGAGAGCACTCTACTACTTAAGTCGAGTTCTGCTGGGGGCAGAAAACAACTACTCGCCCATTGAAAAACACTGCTTGGCGTTAATCTTCGCGATAACAAAACTCAGACACTATGCGTTGGCGCACGAAGTCCGTCTCATCTCGAAGGTGGACCCTCTTAAATATTTGATGTCGAAGGCTATACTGACGGGTTGACTTGCTAAATGGGCTCTACTCCTGATGGAGTTCTCAATAACGTATCGACCTCTTAAGGCAGTGAAAGGCCAGGCCATTGCCGACTTCCTCGCTGAGCATCCAGTACCTGCCGGTTCTCCTCTGAACTGCGATTTACCGGACGAACATGCATTCGACGCGATCGGCGGCGGTGATACCCGATGGGAACTCTATTTTGACGGGGCATCTTCCATGAAGAAGCGCAAACAATGTACCCCCATAATCAAATCGGGAGTAGGCCTCATCTTCGTAACCCCACAAGGAGGGATAATGCGCTTTGCTTTCTACTTAACGGAATCGAGGACGAACAATGAAGCCGAATACGAAGCTTTGATAGCGGGTCTCGAGATCGCCATTAACATGGGAATTGAAGACCTCTCTATATACGGGGATTCTCAATTGGTTGTTAGTCAAGTAAATGGTGACTACCAAACGTGCAAACCGGAGTTGGTGAAATACGGCGAAAAGGTGCAACAACTATTGACCCAAATTCCCTCCTACACTTTGGAAAGTATACCACGTGCGGAAAATAGCAAAGCAGACGCGTTAGCTAAGCTCGCTAAAGAACTGGCTGACGAGAACCTCGATGACGTCAGAATCGTGGTACAAAGCCGTCGAGTGCTCGCCCCAGCCGAAATATCTCCGGAATTATACGAAAAAAAGGGGGCGACTGAGCAGACGACTCTACAAATAAAAGACCATGAGAAGGCCGAGGACTGGAGGGAAGTCTTCATAGACTACTTTAAGTCCCACCGAATGCCCGAAGAAGCGTCCTCAAGACATCAGCTCATGAAACGAGCTCTATTTTTCGCTTTTGTCAACGACACTCTATACAAAAGATCGTTTGATTCTCTGTGACTGAGATGCTTAGGACCTGACGAAGCAGAAAGAGTCGTTCAGGAAGTTCACGACGGACTCTGCGGTTCTCACCAGGCAGGCCCGAAAATGAAACTGAAGATCAAACGGATGGGTTATTATTGGCCCACGATGGTCCAAGACTGCCTCGAGTATGCGAAGCAATGCCACTCGTGCCAGATTCATGGAGACTTTATCCACCAACATCCGAATCCACTACACCTAACGGTGGCTAGCTGGCCATTCGAAATGTGGGGGACTGACATAGTCAGCCCCATCGAGCCAGCATCGTCCCGGGGACATCGTTTCATCCTGGCGACAACTGATTACTTCTCCAAATGGGCAAAAGCAGTACCGCTGAGGGAAGTGAAGACGGAGAATATCCTCCACTTCTTCAAGACGCACGTCATCTATCGGTTTGGAACCCCACGGCGGATTATCTCCGATAATGGGCCAGCCTACAGAAGCCATAAGATTAGCCGCTTCGCGCAGCAGCACAATATAGACTGGAGATATTCTTCAGTTTACAATCCACGAGCTAACGGTCTGGCCGAGGCCTTCAATAAGACCTTGACGAAGATCATAAAAAAGACGGTGTCCCGAAATAAGAAAGACTGGCACGAGAGGCTGCAAGAGGCCCTTTGGGCCTATCGAAATACATTCAAGACGGCCACGAACACAACGCCGTACGCGTTGGTATTTAGGACGGAAGCAGTGCTCCCCCTCGAGATAGAGTTACCCTCTCTACGAGTGGCAGTCCACTACGAGCTGACGGACGAAGAAAATGCTCACCTTCGGCTTGAGGAGCTCGATGCCCTCGACGAAACCCAGCTCATAGCGCAACAAAATCTGGAAGCTTATAAAGCAAAGATGACGCGCTCATATGAAAGATTGACCCGACCGAGGACATTCCGCCAAGGCGAACTCGTGTTAGTGGTCAAAAGGCCTATGATCCCCAATCGAGCCAAGCGGGGAAAATTCGAGCCAAACTATGAAGGCCCGTACATCATAGATAAGGTCTACCAGGGTGGGGCCTATCTACTCATGGACATGCACGGTGAAAGGACTTTCAGGCCAATAAACGGTCGCTTCCTAAAGAGATACTACGCTTAATGAGCCACGGCCTAGGTCAATGATAGATGACGACGACTATGTCCGCTCACTATCTTCCTAAGCTCGAGCTTTATAAGCGGTAGCCGGCCTTCTCCATAACGGACCGAAATGTCCTTAAACTAATAACGGACCGAAATGTCCTTAAACTAACGACGGACCGAAATGTCCTTAAACTAATGACGGACCGAGATGTCCTTAAACTAACGACAGACCGAGATGTCCTTAAACTAACGACGGACCGAAACGTCCCTAAACTACTACCGCAGCATCCTTAGGCTGACAAAAAAAAAGGAGAAAAAGAAAAATAAAAAAAATGGAAAAAAAACGGTATGTCCATAAGCAAAATGGGCACGGATGAAAACCCGAAAGGGCTCCGTGAGTAAAAACAGCAGGGCTACCGGCGAGTGTTCGTGAAAACCCGAAAGGGCACGACCTTGTTTTAAAAAAAAAGAGAAAAAGAATTAAAAAAACGGTATGTCCATAAGCAAAATGGGCACGGACGAAAACCCGAAAGGGCTCCGTGAGTAAAAACAGCAGGGCTACCGGCGAGTGTTTGTGAAAACCCGAAAGGGCGCAACCTCGTTAAAAGACACTTACAGGGTCCTCTCGACCTTGTAAGGAGAAAACATCCGCGTGAGATCCTTACGACTCACAAAGGAGCAACACACTTAGGGATCCCCACGATCCCTAAGAAGAAAATACACTTGCGAGATCCTGACGACTCGTAAGGAGAATTCTCTTATGGGACCCTCACGGCTCATGAGATTTGAAAGTCTTAAGTTACAGAAACCTAAACCTGTTCTTAAGCAAGTCCCCCACAACCTTCGATACTGCCCTACAAGCGGCTCAATACTGACCCTTGTATACAATCCACGGGCGCGAATAAACATTTCCCCAGCAAAGTCACACCTGTGACTAGGGATATGTCCATATAATGAGCAACCCTTGTAGGTCCTCTCGACCTATAAGGAGAAAACCCTCTTGTAGGATCCTTACGACTTACAGAGGAACATACACTTAGGGATCCTCACGATTCCTAGGGAGAAAATACACCTACGAGATCCTCATGACTTGTAGGGAGAAATACCTTGGTGAGACCCTTACGGTTCATGAAGTCAAAAGCCTTGGCCGACAGGACCCTTAACCCTGTTTGCTAAGCCACCTTTGTTTAACATCGACAGAGGCAAATGATGATTCGCTCCTGGCAATATTCCAGTTGTAGCGGTGCTGATGCCGAAATCGGTGTCTAAAATCCAAGCTTGCGGCGAAAAAGCTAGCAAGCCACACATGCCTTCGAAATAGCCGAAATGATGGGGCAACTTGCAAACAAAAGCGGCAAGTAAAAATGTATGCATGAAAAATAGCCGAAATGATGGGGCAACTCGCAATAAAAAGCAGTGAGTAGAAAATAAATAAATAGCCGAAATGATTGGGCACCGCGAAAAATAGCCGAAATGATGGGGCAATCGCGACCTTCGCGATATAAAAGCTGAAACGATAGAGCATCGTGGAAAAAGAAATAAAATAAAAATAAAATTTATGCCCTACAGGTGATGTTCCATCACACCCTGTACACAATCCAAGGGCGTAAACAAAAAAGGGAACATACCTCCCCCCAGGTTTCACCAAAGAAAGAAGCTAAATCTCGACGGGTCACAAGCGACCTAGAGATCATCCCAACACTCGTCTCGTAACGACAGACACAACTTCAAGCTAAGCGGAACAGCGGCAACTCCCAGTTCCATGGCTCGGTGGTATACATATCGCCAGCAGTCAAACCTCCATCCCGTGAAATGCGGATACAATCAGCGAAATTCCTGGTTATGTGGAACGCGGATAACGTCACTCTTTGACCCCGTGGAAAACGTCCAGAGCGGATCCTGGTCCTCGCAGAGCACGGCAGTGAACTCGTGTGAAGCATCCAGAGCGGAGCCTAGTCCTCGCCGAGCACGGCAGTGAACCCGTGTGAAGCATCTAGTGCAAAATTCCTGGTTACGTGGAACGCGGATAACGTCACTCTTTAACCCCGTGGAAAACGTCCAGAGCAGATCCTGGTCCTCGCAGAGCACGGCAGTGAACCCGTGTGAAGCATCCAGAGCGGAGCCTGGTCCTTGCCGAGCACGGCAGTGAACCCGTGTGAAGCATCTAGTGCAAAATTCCTGGTTACGTGGAACGCAGATAACGTCACTCTTTGACCCCGCGGAAAACGTCCAGAGCGGATCCTGGTCCTCGCAGAGCACGGCAGTGAACCCGTGTGAAGCATCCAGAGCGGAGCCTAGTCCTCGCCGAGCACGGTAGTGAACCTGTGTGAAGCATCTAGTGCAAAATTCCTGGTTACGTGGAACGCGGATAACGTCACTCTTTGACCCCGCGGAAAACGTCCAGAGCGGATCCTGGTCCTCGCAGAGCACGGCAGTGAACCCGTGTGAAGCATCCAGAGCGGAGCCTAGTCCTCGCCGAGCACGGCAGTGAACCCGTGTGAAGCATCTAGTGCAAAATTCCTGGTTACGTGGAACGCGGATAACGTCACTCTTTGACCCCGTGGAAAACGTCCAGAGCGGATCCTGGTCCTCGCAGAGCACGGCAGTGAACCCGTGTGAAGCATCCAGAGCGGAGCCTAGTCCTCGCCGAGCACGGCAGTGAACCCGTGTGAAGAATCTAGTGCAAAATTCCTGGTTACGTGGAACGCGGATAACGTCACTCTTTGACCCCGCGGAAAACGCCCAGAGCGGAGCCTGGTCCTCGCCAAGCACGGCAGTGAACCCGTGTGAAGCATCCAGAGCAAATACCGGACCATGGAGTCCTTAAAATCCACGGACTATGATGTCCTTAACCTCGACCGTGATGTCTTAAAACTAACGATCAACCACCCCGATTCCCTACGGATTTTGCCTTGGTTTAAGGGTACATCTCTTCACTCCTTTGATACCTGGCGTTGTAATTCCTCAACGTCTTCAAAGAGGTGACGGGTCCCTGCAACCAAACATCGGACTGTGGAGTCCCTAAATCCACGGACTATGAGGTCCTTAACCTTGACCGTGATGTCTTAAAACTAACATCGAACTGTGGAGTCCTTAAATCCACGGACTATGAGGTCCTTAACCTTGACCGCGACGTCTTTAAACTACGATACCTGGAGAAACCCCTGACTCCGTAAAACATGGACAAGAGCGACCACATCCAGCACTTGCAGGCCCTCACGACCTGTAAGGAAGAAAACTCTCTTGTGAGATCCTTACGACTCTCAAGGGAAAACCCGCTTAAGAATCCTCACGATTCTTAAGAAAAACTTACACCTATGGGATCCTCTCGACCTGTAGGGAGAAAAACTCTTTATGAGACCCTCGTGGCTCATAAAATACAAAAGTCTTAGGAGGCAGATCTTAACCCTGAATCCTGAGCCATCGCTGTCCTGCAAGGAGATCAAGATAGAATATCCGCAAAATACATTCAATAGAAAGGGGACACACCATTGAAGAGAAGAATATGTCTTCATTTATAAACCTCCCTTCGACAACAATACTCGATCTAAAGCCAGCACAAACCACCTGATACGGGAGATAACGTGGCAAGTTTCTGATCTGTATCCTATCAAGCACGCATTTGCAACTGTACGAATGTTTAAAAGGAAATGTTGCCCGAGGCACTGATGTGCATGCAACGTAACGATGGTGCTCGTAATTAAAGAAAAACAGACAGCTCATTTACGCAAGCAAGACACACGTACGACTATCTGACAAGCATGAAAATTCGACAGAAAGCATGCAAACTACCAATGGTTAAAGGAGTACATTGATTCAAACATACTACATCGGTGGGAAAAGATTACCAAACAAGGGATCAGAAATACAAGGGTTAACAAAGCAAAACACAAAATTCTCCAACTCCCTCTCCGCCTTCTCCAGCACGTCAAAACGGCGGTTTTCGCGAGGAGTCGCTCCCCACCGGTTGGAGCCGTGCTCATCAGCGAAAGCAGACATAACGGCCCGACAAGCTCTTATCTGACTCGGTAAATGAACTGAGTGATCCTTCAGAGCTTGAGTGATTAGACAAGCCTCATGAAAGCACTCAAGCTTGTCCTCCGCCCCGTCAAGGATCGCCGAAGTCATCTCCGCCGGATGAGGGGGTATATCGGCAAGCACAGACTGGAGGATCATCCGGAGCCAAATGGAGCCCATGGGAAGAGGAAAGCCCCGACGGGTCAGTAGCTCGTACATCACCGTGTCACATTGAGCGTCGGTGAGAAGGGGATCCACCAGCCGCGCAGCGAAGCGAGGAATTATCTCCTCAAGGGGCACCTCCCATGGTTGCCTGCCGACGAGCATGGGGACGATCGCAAGCCATGGAGATTGATTGGGTTCTCAAAGATGACCACCTTAAGGTATGAATGGGTTTCTCTGTGAAGAAAAGAAGTAAGGCATAAGGTTCAGGTTATAAAGGGGAGCATTTAATGCTATGCACAAAAAATGTTGTGCATGGTGGGACTATTCTCAAAGCCCGAAAAGAAGGGGAGAGCGTTGGAAATGAAATCCAACGACGCATCGGAATTAGGTTAGGGAAATGAAACGTCCCCATCAAGCAGATCCCTGCATACGCAACACGTGAGCACTAGCCTTTGATGGAAAATGAGGCGACACTGCACAGACACAACAGAGAACTAAGCTCTGAGAACGAGAATCAAATTCTTAAAAGAAAGGTTTGAAAGGAAGGACATGAAAAAGTGAAGGCGCTTCTGAAAGGACGTTTCTTCTACCCTACTCCCCCAAAGCAGGTCCAGCGGTCACAAAAGTGACAGCGTTGCACTCACGTGCGGACACGTGAGAACAACGCTGTGAGGGCATTTGTTTCCTGATTTAAAATCAGGAAAGCTTACGGAAAAGGCTTCAGAAAAGGGTCACGTGCTTACACGTGACCAGCAGTCACGTGTTGGCACATGACATCTAAAAGCATCGGCGGGGCAAATTCAGTTTCCCAACTACATCGAAGAAAAGGGCTTCAGAAAGGGTCACGTGCTCACACGTGACCAGGGTCACGTGTTGGCACGTGACACTCAAAAGCGGCAGACTCAATTCCCTGATTGAATCAAGAAAAAGGCTCCAGACGAGGGTCACGTGCTCATACGTGACCAGGGGTCACGTGGTGGCACGTGACGGTTAAGCAGCGACCAGAAAGCAGAGCGCAAAAAGAAAGAAGAGGGCTCGTTCCAAGGGGGGTCACGTGCCCACACGTGACCAAGGGTTACGTGGCCACACGTGACCGACTTCAAAGCCCATTTGTTAACAGAATTAAATTCTGAGAAAAGACCTCTCAAATCTTTCCAAAAGAAACCGGTTGCATTAAAGATTTAAAGGTGATTAAATATCATCTATCTATGGGAAAATCTTGAATTTGGGAAGATTTCCCCGTAAAATCTAACCGAAATAACAAAGGAGAATCTCTGGATTTAAAATCCAATGGTGAATAAAATTCACCTAATAATCCAAAGGTCCAAAACGAATTATGGATACAAATCAAATCTCCCAATGAAAGATTCATCAAAAACTAATTGACTCGGCTGCTTCTCCTATAAATAGGAGCCGAGAGACACACAAAAGGAGGATATAGACAGAGGGAAGAAAAGAGAGAGAGCCTTGATACTTTAGAGGAATTTGGATCTTCTGCAAAAGAAAACCCTAGGTAAGAAAGGGAAGGTTTCATTGAAAGAAAAGAGAATTTAATTCTCAACAGAGTTTAACTCTGATATAAAACAGAAGGACATATTTCTTCTCTCTTTGATGGAGGATCTGTAAAGTGCACATCTCCCCTTGAGTTGAGAATTTAATTCTCAATGGGTTGAGATCCTGCCATGCAGATCCAAAGCATAGAGAGGGAATGGAAGCACGAGAATTTAATTCTCACAGAACTATAGGAATTTAATTCCTTCAAAATAAAATTAGGGTTTGACCCTGTGTTATGGGAATTTAATTCCTTCAGAATGAAAAGAACAGGGTTTAACCCTAGTTAAGAACTTAGTTCTGTTAAAACAATAAGAATTTAATTCCCTTAATCTTATTCCCCAGAATAATTCTCTAACAGAGAGTGGGGGTTTAATTCCTTAAAGCTTTTAACCCTATTCAGTTCTTCACATATATGAGGAATTTAATTCCTACAGAAAATTCAGAGTTCAACTCTTCAAAAGGAATTAGGAATTTAATTCCTCTGAAATTATTGTTAGGGTTCAACCCTACGAGGAATTTAATTCCTGAAAGTGATTAACAGATCTTCTAAACAACTACAGAAAAGCAGGGTCACGTGTCACCACGTGACCCCCCCAAAAGATCTACAGAAAGCCCTTTGAGGCAGTGCCTCACGTGACCCACGTGACCCTTGGCAGAGGCTCTAACATACTCCATTCAAACACCCGTCACGTGATGACACGTGATGCTCCAAAAGATGCGATCTTCTCAGCAGAACAAACGAAGGGAGGGCGCCCTCACGTGCTACCACGTGACCCCTCTTGCCTCAGCGTCTAACGCTAAATTGGAACCCCTGAATTCAGTGTTAAAACGTTGTTTGGCCTTAGTGATCAACACTAAGCAAAGAACTTTATTTGCAGTGTTCAACACTGATTACCTTAGTGTTCAACACTAATTTGGGATTTCTGTTGCCAGTGCTTAACACTGGTCTGTTTTAGTGTTTAACACTAATTTGAAGGCCTTGTTGCTGGTGTTGACACCAACTATCTTCTAGTGTTAAACACTGACTTATCAACCTCATTCTCAGTGTTCAACACTGATGGGTCTTTAGTGTTTAACACTAGGCATTGGCCCAATTGGATAAATGGCCAGAGGCAAAGCCTCTCCTTCAAGGGACCAACAGGAGGGCCGATGTCCCAGACATGATTGGACTTAGCCCAAGCTGGCCATAAGTCCTCAATTCGTAATTAACTGGGCTAATGGGCTCATAACATAATTAATTGGTCTTGATCCCAAATTGGGCCAAAGACTATTTAATCCACTCCGGTTCCAGGGTACATCTCTTCATTCCTTTGATACTTAGCGTTGTAATCCCTCAACGTCTTCAAAGAGGTGACGGGTCCCGATGACCACACATTGATATGGACTGTGGGGTCCTTAAACCCATGGACTACGACGTCCTTAACCTTGACCGAGATGTCTTAAAACTAACAATGGACTGTGGGGTCATTAAACCCATGGACTACGACGTCCTTAACCTTGACCGAGATGTCTTAAAACTAACAATGGACCGCAATGTCCCTAAACTAGCGATGGACCGCAATGTCCCTTAATAGCGATGGACCGCTATGTCCCTAAACTGGAACGATAGAGCCCAAACGCTCTTTTGTTGGATTTAAACGATCCCGTTTAAGTTGATCTTAGCCTTAAATATGGCTAACGTATCCTTAAACCTTTCAAACAGACTTTAGTCCCAAACTGGACTATAGATCCCCCCAATTAACTCTGGTTCAAGGGTACATCTCTGAACTCCTCTGACATCTGTCGTTGTAATCCTTCAACGTCGTCAGAGAGATGACGGGTCCCGACGGCCATACATTAAATGGACCACTATGTCCCTAAACTGGAACAATGGAGCCCAAATACTCTTTTGTCGGATTTAAACGGTCCCGTTAAGTTGATCTTAGTCTCAGGTTAGACTAACGTATCCTTAACAAACGTTTGAGTTGATCTTGGCCTTAAATATGGCTAACATATCCTCAAACCAAACCGCCAAACCCAAATCTAAGATAATACGGATTTGGACTAGTCCACGCCCTACGGGCGACGACATAACTCGGTCTCCATAAACAATCCACGGGCAACAAAACATAAAATAAACACACACGACACGAAGTGACCATCTGGAGAAGGAGAAAGTTGTTACCGCGACGCGGTAGCGTAATTAACTGCAGGGGCTTGCGCCTGCAGGGAAGAGCGTCCCCACAATCAAAAACCCTTCAAGCGAGGGGGAATCTGACGAAGTCTGCTACATCGGACGCATCCGTTCAGACCTTCGATACACGGTGCCATAAATCAACTTGGCATCTTCGGAGAGATGGACGGATAGCACCAATTAGCATCTGCCCCGAACCTCAGGCGAGACGTCCCACGTCTCGGCCGCCGTTCGGAGGGGAACATGGCCTTCGAGCAATCTTCCCTATGCCACTTGGTGGGCACCGGCCACTCCTCTCCCTTCGGAGGACCAACGAAGACGAACTTCTCCTTCCACTCATGGATGGAAGAAGAGACGACCACTACCCCAGACCCAGCCATCCTACCCTTATGCTTTTTAAAGTAGAAGTAAACCCAACTCGGCTTATCCTTACGAGTACCCGGATGGTTCTTATAGCAGAGAAAGGACAAGAGAAGACCTAAGTTAAAGAGGATTTGATCAATTTTAAGCCGGACCAGGAATTCGAGGAGAATCCTCCACGAATTTGGTGCTAGCTGGCCTGGGGCGAGTTGGAAATAATGAAGGACGGCATAAATTTCAAATGAAAACGGCAAACGCATCCCTGCTCGGAACGCTTCCAAATACAAGGCAATCTCATTACTCTGTATCTGGTCTACCCGTTCACCCTCGCTGGCCAGACGGAGCATGTAGCCAGAGGGAATATAGAAACGAGTCCGGATGTCGGAAAGCTCGTCTGATCTGCTCAACATCGAGGCAGCGTCACAAGTATTCTTGATACGCACCTTAGGGGACTTTTTGACCTCCCGACGACGGGGGACAAGGGAATCGCCACTCTTTGGGGGCGAACCCAACTTGGAGGAGGAAGAACTTCCTCGACTGTCAGAAGCCGAGGAAGACCTACTAGACTCGGCTTCAGAGGTCGAAGCCTCATCGCCTGACTCTATGCTAACTACATCTACTAGAGGATCAGAGGAAAACATCTGACCTGATTCAAGGGAAGAGGAGCTGAAGAAGGATTTGGACTGAGGATCCGACCTAAGAGCAGGAGCGCCGAGCAATCTACAGACGTCAGAATGCACGCGAAGAAAAGGTGTTTCCTCGAGTTATGCCTCCCTATTTATACACTCGGTAAAGGCCATCTAGTGGCCCTAATCCACCCCCGCCAAAACGAAGCGCCGTGTCCGACAGTCCTGATGGCGCCACACGGTAGCCAACCATTGGGCGCTTCCCCTTAACGCGGATCCAATCGGCGGAAGCGACGTCTCACAATCCACCACCCGATTATAGCCACGTGGCACGAAATCGACGGCTAACTTGTCGCTACGACGCCCCGAACATGCGAAGCGACGTCTCCATTATGGCGTCGCCCTCTCAGTGATCCGCTGACGTCATCGGGGATAAGCGCAAAAATTAAGGCGCGCGATAAAATGCCACGTGGACTCAAAGATCGAAGAGACACGACCGCCAAACGCCATGTCGTTCCTGGACAATCCACCGTGAAGAATTCTCGGTATCAAGCTGAACATAGAAAACAAAGCAGACCACTCTCGACCCGACCCATAAGTAGGTCAGAACGAGAGTAGGGGGTTAATGATGATACTCATAAGTGAAGATTCCTCGGATCATGGCACGTAGCAGATGACGTGTCGTCCACGTATGTCCACTAGATTCCTGAGGGCTATGGAGCTGGAATATGTATGATACAATGGGGACATTCCTTGGCACCCCGTCTCCGAGGTAACAACCGACCTTTTAGGCGTCTCTCCCGAGTACGTTCCCTCTTCGTCTAACCACCAGTCAGTAGCTCGTCTCCAAGTAATCATAGAGTTGAGCTTCCTTAGCTTCCTTGCTCGTCTCCGGGCTATTCTATAGCCGAGATTCCTCAACGCCTTTGTTTGACCGGGAGCATGGCGCACGAGCGTCCTCGCAATGGTTTCTTGTATCTCGCCACGACGAGATCTCCACCGCTCTAGGTCCCGCATCCGCCGCTCAGGTCCCGCATCCGCCGCTAGCGTATCTCGTCATTAATGAGCGTATCTAGCCATTAATAGATGTATCATGCCATCAACGCGAACGTAACGCGGGGCGTAACGGACGGCGAGAATCTCGCATTGACTCGCTCCAATATGACCCCTATATAAACCTCTCCTCCAGACGATTCAGGTAACGAAAATTGAATCCATTACACTGCTACTTTACTCAATTATTCCACGATACTTACTTGATCGTCGGAGGGTCCTACGGTGGTATCCCACCCCGGGACTTTTTTTGCAGGTTGCTCGGCGTCAAAAACAACCAACAAACCCATTGAGATCCACGCGTCTAATTTTCCATTATAAATCTCAACCGTTCAACCCCGCTGGTCACAAAATCAACGAAGGACAACACCAGAGGGAGATTCCGACCTCCATCAACTTCAAACTAAAAGAACCAGTAAATTGTCTTAGTTATAATATAACCATCTACAATGGAAGATCTTCTCCAATCTCCCTGTTAACAGCATAGTCACATAATTCACGAATTATTCGGCGAATTCGTGAATAATTCGCGAATTATATGACTGCCGATTAAATCTGCGAATTATTCGCCATCACCGAACGCGCCGAATTATTGCCGAATTATTCGCGAATTATTCAAAAAAAAAGCAAATTATTCAAAAAACAGCAAATAAGTCACGAAATCGAAATCAAAATCTAGCGTCTCATATATTAATTTTTATATTAATTTTTTGCTCGAAATTCTTCCCGAACATTTCCCGAACACTTACCGAATCTTTTCCGAATACATGCCGATTTTTTCCGAATAGTTCTCCGAATCTGAATTTTCGACCTTGCCGAATTATTGCCGAATCACGAATTTGTGACTATGGTGAAGAGAACAATAAATTAATTGTTGCTTATCACTATTTTTTTAATAATAGGCCGTAAACTCTTGCTGCACTGCAGGTGGTGTTTGAATCCAAAAAGAGGCCTTGCCACTATTTCATGGTGGCACTCATAAATTGATCGCCGAATTAAATATTGGTGTTTTATGAAACAAACAAGAATAGTGGGGCTCAAAGCAAAACAAATCTAAGACTAAGGTGCAATATGAAAATCTTAAGATGTATGAGTTATGAGGTGTTTTTAAAAACAATAAAATAAATGAGAAACAATGACATATTATCTGTGGACACAATTCAAACCCCCAGTTGAAAGGTCCGGAGTGGCTGCTATTACAAGCATAATATCACCCACGCTATTAGATCCAACGGTCTCGATTCATCCAAAATTAAAGTAACGATCGAGATTAGTGTAAAACAGATGGTCTTGGGTATTGGTGTATCCTACTTGTTTTGCACGTAGGATGTGTAGCCATGATGATCTAATAGCACCCATGCTATTAGATCATAATAGCAGCCACTTTTTCCCCAAGTTGAAACATTAATAAATATAAATTAATGAGAGCTTAGGAGGTAATTAGGATCCAGATTTGGCATTATAATTAGTTAATAACCCCTTAAAACTTACAATAATTGCACTGGTTAATTGCCAAATCCATCCAATGAATGGCCAGCATTTCTCTTATTAGTTAGTTAATTAAATTCTGTTTCTCTCTAATCTCACATCTTAATATAAAAACACCAACATTCTCTCTCTTCTCTCTCTCTCTTCTATCAGATCTGCTACTCTTTTATCCTCAGCTCAAACTTTCTCCTCAAACTTTTTTTATTTTATTTTTCTTTATTATCATCATTTTGATTTAATTTGTTATATATTCTTTTGATTGTGAGGGCTATCTCTTTCTGCAGATCCAATCCAGATCCGACCCATTTCTCGGTTGTAAGTTTTTTCACGGTTAATTCAATAAAAATATTAATTTGGTAAATTTTTAATCGATTTAGCTCTTAATGGGATTGTTTTTATTCCATTAGATAATAAAATTTGATGTTGTAATGCTATTGAATTTGAAATGAATCATAAAATGGAATTTTTTGGGTTCCTTTTGTTAGTTGTAGTGGCAATTTGAGGCATTTGGTTAACGGCATCACATTTTTAGATTGGTTTTTGTTATTATTAAGAAAAATCATGCCCTGCCTATTTAGTGTTTGAAGTTGGTAGTTGATAGTTTGCTGTTTAAAAATTGCAGGGATTTGCTTCAGATCTTGTGTTATTCATTTTGTTTGACTGAGGATCTTAAATGAGATCTGGGAGTGAAAGGCAGTAGAGTTTTAATTGTAGTGAGGTCATTGACAAAGGGTGTTTTTCTGTTTATCATTTTGATTTTTCTGTGATAATAAATTCTTTGGATGCAACTTAGTGGAAAGTTCTATTAGGATTTGATCGTTTTTTTTCGAGAACGATGAGAGGGAGAGCAGATGGAGGCCAAAGGAACTTGGTGCCATGGATTGTTGGTGCAGTGCTCTTTATAGGTTTTCTGTTTTTATACTATGGCTCTTTCTTCGATCCTCGAGGGGAGCATGCTAGTTCAGCTATAGAGTATGGTACTAGATTCTCTAGATCTCTTGGTTTGAGTAGCGATGATGATGGAGAGGTCGCCCAATCGAGCGAAGCTATTTTTGGCGAGGAGGGAGATGATGTTGCCCTCAAGAACATTCCAGTGAGTTGATCATTTGAAATATTAGCTTCTTTTGTTATGAATGTTTGATAATTGGCTGCGTTTTACCAACTGCCATGACCTTTCCGTGTTTACCAAATTAATACCATATACTGTATTATAATAAATACCTTGGAATTAGCAATTTTCCAAATAAATTATATGCGCTCTTGACAATTTTCAATTTTAACCATACGCAGCACGCTAGTATGGTATAAAATAGAAAAATGTTGAAAGCCTATGGTATTTATTTGAAAACTCCTAAGTTCATGGTATCTGTTTGCAGTTTATAAAGTATATGCTTTTATCTTAAAAAAACGCTGAGAAGTCATGGTATTTTAGTGAAATTTAGCCTTGATAATTTTCAATACCCTATTAACTGTATGCATTTTTTTCCACTGTGCAGGTCTGTGATGATCGTCATTCAGAGTTGATACCGTGCCTTGATAGGCATCTAATTTATCAGTTGCGATTGAAACTAGATTTGTCTTTGATGGAGCATTATGAAAGACATTGCCCTCCTCCCGAGAGGCGCTACAATTGCTTGATTCCTCCACCACTGGGCTACAAGGTCATTATTTTCAAATATTCAAGCTATATCTTGTTCGGTTATGACTCTAGAGTAAAGTTAAATAGTTGTAGTTTTGTGGAGTTATCTTAAGTTATTTAACTTCAAAACACAAACTTTACCATGTTTGGCTTTTTGTTGTTAGGATAACTGCAAGGTTGAGATATCAGCAATTATCTGCATCCCGACACAATATTTCTATTTTAATCTTAACTTCGTTAAGATTCGCTGTGATTGGCTTTTAGTGCAAAGCCTTAGATAGTGGAGTTTGCATAACCCATACAACACTTTTTTTATATAAAAAGGACACCCCGGTTATCCTAACTCCAAGGGCAAGCATGACCCATATTTTCATTGCCCCTTGTTTTTGGTTCTTTGCTTTTTTTGAATGTTCTAGTTTTGTTTCATAGGTTCCTATAAAGTGGCCAAAAAGCCGAGATGAAGTTTGGAAAGCAAACATACCGCACACTCACCTTGCACATGAGAAGTCGGACCAAAACTGGATGGTTGTAAAAGGAGACAAGATTGAGTTTCCTGGGGGTGGCACTCATTTTCACTATGGAGCCGATAAATATATTGCTTCACTTGCAAATGTAAGTTTCCGTTTTCATAGTTGCAGTTTCTGTTTTCGTTTGCTAAAGTAGCAAACAAAACCCCCAAATAAATTCACTTTTAAATGTTGAAAGAGAAACTATGAGCTTTATTTCCAAATATACAAATCAACACTAACACTGCATATAGCTTCACTTGCTAAATGCAAGTTCTTGATTCACATAGAACACTTCAAAAAGCTGCCCAAATTAGAAATAAATACAGACCTTGGGCCTTCATATTCATTTCAAGTGTAATTTTCTTTTCTTTTGTAAAGTTAATGGAGTTTCCCTTAATGAAGCATTAATAATATAATAATGAAACTAATGTTGATGTTTTGTATAAACAGATGCTGAATTTCTCAGACAATAATTTAAACAACGAAGGCAATCTCCGAACAGTTCTTGATGTTGGTTGTGGCG
This sequence comes from Agapanthus africanus, assembly GCA_030015575.1. Taxonomy (NCBI): domain Eukaryota; kingdom Viridiplantae; phylum Streptophyta; class Magnoliopsida; order Asparagales; family Amaryllidaceae; genus Agapanthus; species Agapanthus africanus. The sequence continues at coordinate 930,712,756 of CM057337.1, read as the reverse complement.
TGGCGAGCTTTGGAGGATACCTCCTCTCCTCTGATATCATAACAATGTCATTAGCACCTAACGACGTTCATCAGAACCAAATTCAATTTGCATTAGAGAGAGGAATCCCTGCTTATTTAGGTGTTCTAGGGACCAAGAGGCTTCCTTACCCTAGCCGATCCTTTGAGCTCGCTCATTGTTCTCGTTGTAGAATCGATTGGCTTCAAAGGGACGGGATCCTTTTACTTGAGTTAGATCGATTGCTTAGGCCTGGGGGCTATTTTGCTTATTCTTCGCCAGAAGCTTATGCGCAAGATGAAGAGGATCTTAGAATTTGGAGGGAGATGAGTGCGCTTGTGGAACGAATGTGTTGGAAAATTGCGGCCAAGAGAAATCAGACTGTTATTTGGGTCAAACCGCTGACAAATGATTGTTATCATAGCAGAAAGCAGGGGACTAAGCCACCATTGTGCCGGTCTGATGATGATCCAGATGCAGTGTGGGGTGTGCCGATGAAAGCTTGTATTACACCTTACTCAGAACGTGAGTGTTCTATCCTATTGCATCATTTTTTAATTTGCCAAAACCCAGAACACGTATAATATATGCTTTATCCATTTTTTGCATCGATTTAGAACAGTATTTTGGAAGTGCAGCATCAGGAAAGTTTTTTGGTATGTTAATGTAATTAAAAAGTTCACGGCATTTGTCTTGAAAATAGTGAAACTTCATGGCATTTTGGTACAATTGCCCTATTTTTAGAAGCGTAAATTTTGTTAACTAAGGCGCGGGTATTGTTTTTTTCAGAGAATCATAGAGATCAGGGAAGCGGATTGGCTCCATGGCCAGCTCGACTGACTTCCCCTCCTCCACGTCTAGCTGATTTTGATTATTCAACCGAGATGTTTGAAAAGGACATGGTAATTTTCTTTTCTTGGCTAGATTGCAGAAAATCCCCTATACCTTTGCTCTAATAGCAGGAAACCACGCTTAGTTTTTTTTAAAACTGCACCTTAGCCTTCCGATCCTAATGGTGATCTTATTTTCTTATATCTATTAATTATTCCCATAATACCCCTTAAAACTTCCATCATTTTTCTGCCACTGTTTCATTAAATGCTCATAATTAATATTTCTACTAAGGGGTGTTCTTAGAACGAAATAATATTAGTATAAATGGAGAAGGTTCACGATCGTTAAAACAGGGGAGCGAAGTCCAGGTCTTTTAGACCTAGGGTTCTTTCCTTGAAACTTAGCCTTTTCTGCTTTAGCCTCCTCATATTAGAAACATCAATGAACTTAATGAAATGGCCATTCAATGATGTAACAGAAAACTTGGCAGCAGAGAGTTGAGAGCTATTGGAAGCTGTTGAGCCCCAAGATCAAACCAAACACTATAAGGAACATAATGGACATGAAGGCAAACCTTGGATCGTTTGCAGCGGCTCTTAAAGACAAAGACGTGTGGGTGATGAATGTTGTGCCTGAAGATGGACCTAACACGCTCAAGATAATCTATGACAGGGGCCTAATTGGAAGCATGCATGACTGGTAAGCTTTTATTGTTGAATCTATATTCATATTCGCTAATATCAATTACCATTTCGCCTATCTTTAACTTTCAACATTTCAGATGATACTACGTCATTATTATGATAACGCTAAGATTTTTCGTTCCAGTGTTGGTTCATGTCGGATTGTAAGAACCAAATGTGATTTGGTCCATGAAATTTTATGTCAAGGCATCTAGAATATACAGAAAAATCCTGATGCAGAATTCAAGAATCACATGAATCACCGAAACTTGCTGCTTGACTCAAATTGATCAACCGATTAATATGTATTGAAGAATTTCTTGATGACCAGATTATCATATCATTTGCTTTAGCAACGTCGAGGTGTTTTTTGTTATAACCTTTATAGTAAGTAACACACATACAGAATCGACATTGCTCTTTTGACTATATAAACTATGAACTTCACACTTCATTTCTAGTCAAGAATTACTCATTTAAGATGCGCATGTCACATGTGTATCAAAATGCGTCTCTCTCCATGTGCTAAATCCTATCTAGTCTTTGGATGCTTTTATGCGAACTCACATTCGTGTCAGACTCCAACACCTCTTCGACACTTCTCGGAATACTTCTCATGTGTTTTGAATTTTCATTGGATGTTTTTCTTACAATATAACACTTTCGATCACATATTTTATTCACTTTTTCCATATTTATTACACAGTTATATATGCATCTAGTTTCAATTTTGCAAAAAACTAATGTCAGTGTAGTGGCCATATAGAAATATACAATATTAGTGTTTGTATGAGCCAGATGCATTAAGATATTCCATAATGCATATGTAAACATTATGCCATTATATAATTAGCGACATGTGTGCTCATAATTATGTGTGCATCTGTACATGCATCTCTATTATTGAGTTTGAGACTTGCAACAGACTGCTTATATATATATGGTATTCACATTTTAAAATACCGAAAACTAATGGTAGGTTTAGTGAAATTTAGCCTTTATTTGTACTGCCATGCCATATAGTTCCTTTTCTCAACAATCTGTCTTATATTTTGTGGTAGGTGTGAGGCTTATTCTACATATCCTAGAACCTATGACCTCCTCCATGCATGGACCGTCTTCTCGGGCATCATCGAGAAGAAAGGATGCAGCGCCGAGGACCTCCTCATTGAGATGGACCGTGTTTTGAGACCTACTGGGTTCATTATCGTACGCGACACACACGTTGCCGTCAATTTCATCAAGAAGCACTTGGCCGCTCTGCACTGGGAATCGGTGGCACAAATCGATGCTGCCGAGCCCGATGCTGATCCTGAAGATGGCGATACGGTGATTGTGATTCAGAAAAAGATGTCGGTTGATGGTGGTGAAGTTATGAACAAGGATTCTTCGGCTTAGGATGGCTTCTTTCTTTTTTCTCTCCCCTTCTTGGTTGCCATTGGAAATGCTTGGCGCTCAAGATCATTTTTCTTCTATCTTTTAAGTTGTTTGTTAGCTCATATTCTAAATTTCCAGATGTTATGTGATTCCTACACTGAAACCTAATATTCTTTGTATTCGCATATTAATTTTGTTTGTTTCCCCACATAGATGTTGCTACAGACACAAATTATTAGATGTGAGTAATAAAAAGGTTAATGTGTTGATGAATTCCTATTCAGAGTTGTTATGGTATTTACATAATTTATTCATAGTAAATGTTCGAGCTCAAAAATTCAGATACCGCTGAAGCAATTTTGAATTAAGACCAAGGTATTGAATACTGTTAATGACTGTAATCCTGATCTTACTAAATCCATTTCTGCTGGATTTTCTTTTGGGTATCTGGCAACAAAGCCAAAAGCAGAACCGAACTGGACTTGTTCAGCATATGATAGATTTCCTGCTCCATATGACATTCAATTTGCAGTTGAAAAATACTTTAGCTACCCACTTTTAACTTTTGTATCTGTATGTACCCAAGAAATAAAAAGAAAAAATTAGGCTCACATAATCTAGATATCGAAGCAGGCCATGATGTTCATCTCTTGGATGCATACTGCTAGGAGTTAGAGTGGTAGGGAAAGTACTTCTCTTGGTTGAAATGCAGAAACAAAAGATAACTTGAGCACAAATTTATTTTGAAAAATTTGATAATATTGATAATTTTGATAAAGGTATATATAGTAATCTGAGGCAGCCAATTTCGTAAGCTCATTAGCAGAACAAAAAACAACATGCCATCAATATCGACAGAAGTGTAACAATCTGAACTATTGTCCGATCCGGTTGCTGAAACTACTTTGTGAGGTTCCCATCTTGGAGCTCTGGCAGTATATAAATCTAGCATGATCATCTTCCCAAGTTTAAAGTCATGGCTGAAACAGATGAAGCCATATTACAAGCGAATATAACACTCATTGAACATAAACCAATCAGCAGGTTCCAAAATTTCAGGATGCTCAAGTCCTGCACGAGAAAGTTTAACTCATTTGTTGTTTGACCTGCTAAAACAAAATTCAGCCAGTGATTTGAGTCTCTGAAGCAGATTCTTGACCAGCAATATAAATTCCGTCACACAGGTTTTCTTAATGCTTACAAAAGCAAACAAACTACTGTACTCCCCTATCGCAGTAGTTTATTTTATTATAATTTTGGTAAACATTGTAGTTAATATTACAGTCAAAGTCGCCTATGGGAGCTAAATATTCAGAATCATATCAATTCTTTTGTAAGAGAACAAATGATACTCTTGGCAGACATTGTATCTTCGTGTTCTTCGAATAAGATTGTGTTTATGGCATCACACCATGTCAAACTTGTATTACAAGATATTCCGTGATACAATAGTGAAATGAAAATCATGCACTAACGAGGATGGCAATGGCTAATTGGCTATAGATGATACTTACAGTTGATTTACCCAACATCATTCATTTTAAATTCTGTACTATTCACTTGTGCAGGATACCTATCTTTGCCAATTTTGGTTTCTTTTGAGCTTGGTACTAAAACGAGCACAAGAGACTAAACAATAAGCACAGAATACAAGAGATAAATATCAACCTTATGGAGTGCTTCAGTGTAAACGAAGTTAGTGAATGGTTACCTTCTGCCTTTCCAAAGATTCAACATCTGTCCTCTCTTTCCAATTACTCTTACGTAGTTTGATTGGCCGATTTCCAGCATATTTACCTGGAATAGTTGTGCCAGAGAGCAATGTTGTGTGTTTGTTACCTGTAATGTTAATTATCTGCCTGCGATGATATATAAGGTGATATATATGATATATAAATAAATACTGATATATATTTTGTATCCACGCTTGCCCTGCCTCCTCCCCGTCGTAAGTTAACTAACCTTACGGTGAAGACCCGAGACCCTGGGGCGAATACGAATGGCATATATAGCATTATATATTTTTTTTCATATCATGTTTTTTCTGTAATGATGTGAGAAGATGCAAAATAATATGTGATTATCCAAATGATGAGATTGCATTAATTCGGATTAACGCAGAGAAATCAAAACCTATGTTGATAGTACCAATTTCTTACAAAAGAAATTATAGCCATGCTCTTTTTCTTTGCATAGCTGTATTGGGTAAGGAATATCTTGCACCTCATTCGATGAGGAAAAAGCCTTAATCCCTTCACCGAGAGTTCTCTCTTAAGAAAAAGTTTATATTACTATAAATTTGCAAAACCACTCGGTTCCTTCGACGATATCAATTTCATTGCGTTAAGGGTTTTCTTCAAAACCAGTCGTAGCTCTCTGTCATTTCAGGAAATAGAGTACTTAGTATTCATGTTGCGTTTGTTGATCATTCGTCAAGACGTAGTGTACGGTAGCTAAGTGATGTCTTCTTGCTTGTATGTGATGCGATTGGTTAGGACGGTCGTATGGCTTTGTTGATCATTCGTCAAGGTGCTAGGGTCATAGGGGTAAAAACTAATATCGGAAGTTTTAAGTGTTGAAACTTATAATGAGATTGCATACCTTCTATGGAGTGGAGTGCGGTAATTTGTTGATCATTCGTCAAGATTACCATGTCAGGATAGTTAGGGTCCCGATCCCACTGAGTAATAGTTACTCTCGAGAGATTTTTTATGAATAATCCTGGCTAGTTCTCCTTTTAGGGTTTGAAGAAGAATTCGACAAAACAGTAGAAGACCATATTAGATAAATTTATTAACCAATCTAATATACGATAGAGTGTGCGCTGAGTGTTTCTTTTCTCTCTATCTAGCAGCTACCTATGACTGAGCTTAAACTAAAATTCGTAAACCAAGTTAACCAAATCTTTTTTACAATCTTCGGATTTGGAATGTCATGATTGCCCTAATTCACGACAAAATATATCCTTCCCGCTCCTACTTCCACTTGGTTATTCCAGAACTCTTTGTATTCAGTACGGAGATCCATATTGCTTGGAAAGTCATCGTATGGTTAGATACGGACTCGAAGAAATTGTTTCAGTTCAAGAATGGCCGCCGGTTCTGAAAAAATGAATTGTCTCTACCCTCCCCCTTATCTCAAGTTCGAAAGCTCCTTAAATAAGGAGAATATACCAGTTACACTTATTGGATAGTCTTCTTCCAATCCCGAGATTGAAGCTGAAAGGAAGAATAAGAAGAAAACCAACTAGTATAAGTTTGGTATACAAAAGGTAAGATGAAGAGACATTAAAAAGGGTTGAAGTGAGCGGAAAGAAAAATACAACTAATGTTATGACTCTGGATAGTGAAAAAGACATTACTAGGAATATCCGGCCACCTCTTGAAACATTTTGATATTTCATGTTTCCTGTGTGATTGTAATTGAAACTCTTTTTGAAGGGTTTCGGGCGCTGGGCTATAACATTTGCGACCACGGGAGAAAATAAAATCATAATTTTACTAATAACTTAGCACACAACATCTTACAAGCATTCAACATTCAAATAGAATTGCAAAAACACATAGAACTTAAACTAAAAGTTCATAGAAACTACAACCTTCATAGCATTTTCAAGTGCTTCACATTAGTGTTGGACTCCTTGTAGGCTCCATGAATAAGATGGGATCAAGCTTGCAACTAATCTTCATCGTCAAATATGATCCACTTGAGGGTTTCTCCACTTTGAGATCCATGCTTCAACAATTGAAGCAAACTCCAGTTTCACTCTCGCTAGGAAATAGATTAGAGAATTGTAATGTAATTATTCTAATTTAATTCCCTCTTTTTGTTCTTTAACGGTGAGTAAAGAGCTTTAGAAATTGGATGAAGAAAAAGAGAATCTAATGGAAAAAGAAAACACTCAACTTTAAAATCTATTTTCTAAAAAACAAAGCATATAAGTGAAGAGATCTCCACCATCCAATTTCCATGTGTCCAAGCTCTCATCTCTCCTACACATGTTACCACATGAGAGTGGACTTAAGTTGTACTCATCTCATGGCACAACTTAAGCTAAAGAGAACCAAGATTAATTAAACAAACATAATTAATCAATTCGTATTTTCAAATAAAATGCAAACATAAAGAGATTAAATTAGAATTATATAATACTAGTAATATATATATATATTAAACCAGCACTTGATTTAATATATCGGCTTTCACAAAGTCGGCTAGTATTAATTAAACGCCCAATTAAAATTAGGGTATCAAATACACTATTTTAACAAACTCCCACGAGTATCATATACCGCCACTACAATCATTTCGCCCAAGATTCGAAAACCTCTGAGTAGGATTCTAAAGACTCGACAATACGCTGACAGTAAGTCTAGATCAAATTGATCTGATTAATCCCCTCACGGGTTTGACCCACAAACCGTCGGCGGTATTAGCTGCACTAAACGGCTACTCGAGTATTGAACGAAAAGAAAATCAACAAGCAAACCTGTACGAATCCCTAATGGGCCTATCGGTGACAGTCTCCATACAGTCCGGTCTCTTCGTCAGGATATTGCATATCGGGTCTAGGGGTGGAAATCGTCAGACCCATAATAACCCGATAAGTCATGTTGACTGATGACTCATAACCCTTAGTGATACAAATGATAACACTTATCAGTTTATCTTACTTGTTGTGGCCACAGACTCCTGGTTGTAGTCATGTCCTGCACAGCGCGATATTTACTCCCTATATCGAGAGAGACGAATCTCTTCCGATCGCTCACTGCCTCTATGTGGTTCGAGACTGCACTCAACTAAAACCTGTTTGCACAACTCATTATTGCACGACTCGGTAGAGCCGTGATAGGGTAGTAATCTAAGTACAATGGAAACCACACAAGAAACTATGACGATCTCATGTCTACAGACTACTCTGAACTCATGTCGCCAGAGAACTACTATATGACATTTGTACAATACCACTCAGGAGTTTTCAGGTGAGTCCGTCAAGTGTACTCATCCAATGAGCATCTGTATACAATCCTCGGTGTCAAACACCAATAGCTATAGGATCGGTTATCGCCCTCCAACCGGGTCAGGAAACTTACATACTAGTCTAAACTGGACTACCGATACTCAGTCTCGATGCTCCTACAACTAAGGACATTTAAGGATGTGCTTATCCACTATCCAGGCCCCACTATATGATCTCCATCATCGTCCTGATAGTCAAGAAAAATCCTAAGGGCTTTATCTCATATATAAATGATACGTAATAATGAACAAAACATATCACATGAAAGATAAAAACAAACCAGATAACATATTATCATCTCGAGTAAGACTGTTTTCCATATAGGTCCTTCAATTACATAATTGTCATCTTGCAATTACAATAATTACCTTGAGAGCACTATATCCAACACTTTCTCAATTAATTCTGACTCCTGGGTATATAGATACCGGATTGATATCTCACATCTGTAAGTTGTTGCAGATGCTGAAAAGAAGTAGAGTATTGGGATAGGTGATTTAATCCTCAATGTCGGAAATCGGAGCAATTGTTACTATTGGGAAATCATCTGGTTTTGCCTATCGGCAAACTTTTGGTTTTGAATAACTGTTATTATGCACTATTTTTTTTAAACTGGTATATCCGCTACTCTATTAGATAAAGTGGGATATATATTTTGAAAAACATGTTCTAAACATTTACCTATATCAATCTATTGATTGGGTAAGGTGCATAAAGATAACGGTATATACATTCTTAACCAAAATACGGTTTTCAAATTAAAACACACGGAATATAAGTTAATGAACTCATAGGACTTATACATAGTGATGTATGTTGTCCGATTTCCACATGGATAAGGGGTTGGTACTCGTACTTCATACCGATTATTTTTGAGTTCTCTAGTTTTAGACACGTATTCTTGTTGAAAAGCATAGTCCAAAGATTTTGAGAAGCTCATAGGATATAAGAATAAAGTAGAGAACCAAGCGTTGGAAATATCAAGAGTCTTCGAAGTGTTCGAAGATATGGATACTTATGATAGATATTCCGTATAGAGAATTTGATTCTTTCTAAGATTACTCGTCCGAGGGTGCGCTCCTTGATGAGTAATGCTGAATGGCCTTTTTCATTAAGGGATATGCACTGGAAACAGTTGCATACCAATTGAATATGGTTCCATCTATATTAGTGCATGTGATTATATATGTGGTATAGAATGAGAACATATCTTAAAAGTTCTTAAGATATGGAGTTATCCGGTTTATACTTAAAAACACAATCCGGACAAATTCAAGACACGTTTTAGTAATGCGCGGTTTGTGGGTTATCCCAAGCTTTTGCAAGGGTTTAACTTCTACTATTTTCGGGATTAAAAGTTGTTTTGTTCTTGACACGCCACCTTTTAAAAAAGGAATTTCTTGTAAAAGAAATTAGTGAGAGTATGGTAAAACTGGAAGTGGTTTCAGAACCATAAACAGTTACTGAAAATTTAGTAGAACCTGAAAATTCAATTGACCCTGACAAATCTTAACTACTCCGCTGATTTAGTAGGTGTTCTCAGCCATCTGAGAGATACTTCGGTTCTTTCATAGACGGTCATCATCTGATGATGACCCTACTATATCAGCAAAGCACTATTTTGTCCGTATGTGAAAGGAAAATTTGAATATAACCTTCATTATTGTGCACCTCATCTAGCCCTTCTAACCCCCTAAATTGACTTATACAGCCATATGATTAATCATTTATTTCAGTCCAGTACAAGGGTACTCCATAGGCATCGGCACTAACAAGACAAATGAGTGGTTATAACTAATGGGGAACATATGAAAGGTGTTATATGCAATTAACCCTTAAGTACTATATCGGAAATAGTTTATTATGCATGTGTGCACTAGTTTAACGTTTTAATGCATTATCAGATAAAGCCATTGATGATGCTCGATATCGGCGATCTCCCAGATCGTGACACGTGGCAGATGACGTGTCTCAGAGCTCAAAAGAAAGGGCCTACAGGGGCCGACCAAACCACCCCTGTGCCCGACCCGCAAGCACAAGCTGGCTCTCCTCAGAGCCCCCATGCACAAATTGGCTTCCTCGGCCTCTCAGCTCGCCTCCGAGCTATCACAGGACCAAGAGGTCTCAGCTCTCCCGCTCGCCCCCGAGCTTTCCCGCCGAAGCCATTTTCCTCGGTCTCATCGACCGGCCAACGGTACCACTCGCAGGCGTAACCGCCGCTCCGCGAATCTCGCCATGCGCGAGATCTCTGCCGGCAAGGCCCACGTTCCACGCCATTACGATCCCCATTAACGAGCCTATCTCGCCATTAATGGGAAGATCCGCTTATCACGCGGGCGTGACGTCGAGAGCGTAGCGGCCGACGTGATTCTCGCGCCTGCCCCTGCATGCTGCCGCCGCTATATAAACCCCTCTCCCAGAGGGATCAAGTAAGCCATTTTTACTCCACTAAGCCGTTACTCTGCTCGGATCTTGTTACTGACTTGATCGTCGGAGGGTCCTCGGTGGTACCAAACCACCCTGGGACTTCCTTGCAGGTACTCGACGCAAATTTCCTCCAACCCATTAAGATCCACACATCGCAGGAGATCACGCTCCAGATCAAATCCCAGCCATCAATCGCAGCCATCGGCAGATCAGCGGAAGACAACATCTGAAGGAGACCGGAAAGGCCCCTCCATCAGCTGGCGCCGTCTGTAGGAAACTAACTCCACAAAAACAAAAGTTCGTCTCCCGATCTCCAACCACATGGCGAGCGATCACCCTGAAGATCCAAGCACCGGCCGCCGCCTTCCTCTCAACGGAGGCGCGGATGAACCTCCCCCGGCGATTGTTATCAACGCCCTTGCCGGCCGGATAGACCGACTAGCGTCCATCGTAGAGGCGCTCGTCCGCGTCCAAACGGCAGGGCCTGAACCCCAGAACGTCGCTCCTCCGCCTCGAGAAGACTCCGCCCGTGTCGGCACGGCCGACCACCGACAAGCTACCTCCCACGGCCACAGATCTTCCGGACCGGTACTCTCCTCAGCCCGCTGGGCGCCCCACAACTCCACCAAGATCCGCCACCAGAGCGCCTCGCCTCGAGCCTCCTCGCGACCCTTACCCTCCCGAGGAGATGTCGGTCAGCTCGTCTGTTCCCAGGCATGACCAACACCCCCTCCCTCGACGGGGTCACGAGGACGTCGCTCGCCACGGCGGCTCGAGGGCTACCTCGCCCGGGAATCTGAGGAACCTCATCGAGAGGAACCGGGGCCGCGCACAGACGCGGGTCTCCCACAGCAGAGGCCAAGGATCGGGGGTGCTGAATCCTCGGGGTACCACGGCCGACTCGACGCCTTCGAGAAGAAGATCGAGGGCATATGTCGAGAAGGTCACCTCTCGGGCGACGGGGCTAAGTACACCGCCGACTCGCTCACCAAGCCATTCACCGAGGAGCTGCTCGCCGTCCATGTCTTCTCGCGCAACAAGCCCCCAAAGGTCTCTATCTTTGACGGGAAAACCGACCCGAAGGACCATTTGGATGCTTTCACCGCAGGGATGAGCTTCCTAGACCACTCCGACGCCGCCCGGTGCCGAGCTTTCCCGGCCACCCTCATCCGCTCCGGGCGGGACTGGTTCCGAGGACTCGGGCCTCGCTCAATCTCAACCTTCGACGAGCTGGCCACTCAGTTCCTTGGCCACTTCGTCGGGAACCGTCGGCAAAAGCGCACGGTCGACTAGCTCTTCACAATCAAGAGCGGGGACAAAGAGACGTTCAAAGCTTACGTCACCCGCTTCTACAACGCCTTTCTTGAGGTCCCCGAGCACCGGGACGAAACGGTCATCACGGCACTCAAGTCGGGTCTTAGGCACAAGGAGTCGCTACGCTCCTTTGCACTGGCGCAACCTAAGACCATAGCCAAAGTGAAGGCATGGACCGAGCGCGAAGTCCAGCTCGAGTCCGAGGTGAATGCGAACCTTCCCCGGGCAGACCGACCCAACCAAAAGAAAAGGGCAAGGGAAGAGAGACCAGAGCGTCAGCAGCCCTACCATCCGAAGTTCCAGGAGTACACCCCGCTCACTCCCAAGCAGTGCTACTGGAGGAGGCTAAGGGCGAGGGGTTCTTCAAGTTCCCTCCGATCCCGCGTCAGGCCTCGAAGCGAACCCGGGCCCCTACTGCGATTTCTACAGGTTGCTCGGCCACTCCACGGAGAGTTGCAAGCAGCTCCGGGACTACATCGGGGAGCTCGTCCGATCAGGGTACCTCGCCTCCTACCTGAGGGATAAGCGGCAAGCCGACCGCGAGCAGGAGGAGCGTCCCTTTCCCGCCAAGCTGACCATCGGCCAAATCATGCTCGTATCAACAGATGATACGTCCGGCGCCCGCGGAGCCCAGTACCCTCTGCCGAGCACGGAGACCAACAAACATCCGAGGGGCTCGGACTGTGCAGATAAGGTCATCTACTAGCATGTATTTCTTTTTCAAAGGCAATGTAAACTCTTCCTAGAATCTGCTCCTTATGTAATAAAAAAAGATCAATGGAACATTGCGAAAAAGAAGAAAACGGTTTTATTTATTCAAAAAAGGGGGTACTAGGGGCTCCTCGGCCATACATCGAAAAAAAAATTTACAACAGCGGGGGAAGGGGGTGCAGAGAGCACTGCTTGTGGTACTCCGAGAAGATTTCCGCGAGCCGAGGCCTCGCGGAATCCAGCCTCTGCCCTCGATTCCCCCGCGCGCGTTGGTACCGAGCCTCAATTGGTAGCACTCACGGAGGAGCGCCACCGAGAGGTTCAGCCGACCCGCAGAGATCAGGCCGAAACGCCTCAGAGACCGTAGCTTGCCCACGGCCTCGTCTTGGAGCTGCTCGGACAGGGGGTTGTAGAGCCCCGGTGACACCCTCCAAATGGAGTATATCAGCAGCTGCAGCAAGGGCGAGCGCCGGGTGAGAAGTCGGCCGAAGTGATCCTCGATGCTGCCAAAAACCAACTGCACCGTGTCTTCGGTGCAGTTCCGGTCGTAGAGGTACACGTCTTCAAAGTGAATGATGTCGGGGATGGTGAAGAGGAAGTCTTCCATCTTTACGATTTGCTTGTGAAGAGAGGAAGGACCAACACTCCCTCCGCTTTATAGCCCGCTGCGCTCCCAAAGGACCCAACAGCCGCCCGTTTTCGCCCACAAAGGTGCCGCCACACGGCAAACATTGAGCCTTTTCTGGCGAAATCGAAACAACACGGCTCTGGCGCTTCACCTCCCCTACGCATTCAATACGCATGTTACGCGTATTCGCCGCAACTGTTCATATTCCCCATACCAACACCGGGAAGATCGGACAGAACTTCATGAAGAGGCAACCGCACAGCTTCACTGCCCGATTATCCTTAGCAGGCCTCCTACGGCCCCTCCAGCGCTTAGGATCAAAGCCCTCGTCTAGAGGCAGCAGTGCAGCTACCCTACCCGGCTATCCCTGGCCGGTAGCTTCCCTAAACACAACGCCAGGGGGGATCAAAGCCCTCGCCAAGAAGCACCGAGCGGCTACCCTGCTCAGTTATCTTTAGCAGGCCTCCTACAGCCCTTCCAGCGCTAAGGATCAAAGCCCTCGTCTAGAGGCAGCCGCGCGGCTACCCTGCCCGGCTATCCCTGGCCGGTAGCTTCCCTACACACAACGCCAGGGATCAGAGCCCTCGCCAAGAGGCAACCGCGCAGCTTCAATGGTTATCCTTAGCAGGCCTCCTAAGGCCCCTCCAGCGCTAAGGATCAAAGCCCTCGTCTAGAGGCAGCCGCGCAGCTATCCTGCCCGGCTATCCCTAACCGGTAGCTTCCCTACACACAACGCCAGGGATCAAAGCCCTCGCCAAGAGTCAACCGCGCAGCTTCACTGCCTGGTTATCCTTAGCAGGCCTCCTACGGCCCCTTCAACGCTGAGGATCAAAGCCCTCGCCAAGAGGCACCGGGCAGTAACCATGCCCGGCCCCTATCCTTAGTAGGCTTCTTACAGCCCCGCGCTAAGGATCAAAGTCCTCCTTAGAGGTGGCCGAGCCCAACCCTTGCTCGGCTATCCCCGGCTGGTAGCTTCCTACCACAACCGCCAGGGATCAAAGCCCTCGCCAAGAGGCACCGGGCAGTAACCCTATTCGGCCCCCGTCCTGAGGGATCAAAGTCCTCGCAAGAGGCACCCGGACCCGTCCTTGTTCGGTCATCCCCGGCTGGTAGCTCCCTACCCACGACGCCAGGGATCAAAGCCCTCGCCAAGAGGCACCGAGCGGCTACCCTGCTCGGTCATCCCCGACTGGTAGCTCCCTACCCACGACGCCAGGGATCCAAGCCCTCACCAAGAGGCACCGAGCGGCTACCCTGCTCGGTCATCCCCGGCTGGTAGCTCCCTACCCACGACGCCAGGGATCCAAGCCCTCCCCACGAGGCAGCCGAGCGGCTACCCTGCTCGGTCATCCCCGGCTGGTAACCCCCTATCCACGAAAACATGGATCAAAGCCCTCGCCAAGAGGCATCTAAAGCCCTCAGAGTGAGGACACCGAGCTCTCTTCGGCTCGGCACATCTGCAGCGGGCAGCCAACCGCCTATCAAATGCCGCGGATCTGAAGCACTCTCCAAGAGACACTAGGTCTATATAAGCCTGAGCGATCCCCCCTCGACTTCGGTGCCATGGAGATACCTTCTTTCCAACGAAATCAACTCAACGCGCGATCGCCAGACGAAGAACTGACCTGACATGGAAGCTCAACAGTGCAAGTCCGAATATTCTACGAGTATTCTTCGCAAACAAAGGATAATATGCAAGCAATGAAACAGCAAAAGTTTTATTCACACAAAAAAAATTCTTTACAAGGGTATTGGGGGCTCCCCAACCTTACAAAATTCCCGATGAGACAGAGTAAAAGAAGCAGGAAGACGAGGGGCTTCAGGCCTCGGGGCCAGGCGCAACCCCGGGAACCTCAATATCTACCACGGCTCGGGCAGGGTCCTCGGCCACTTTCTCGCCAGGGACCTCTTCTTCTTCGAGGTCGTCCCCCTGCTCGTCGGCACCCGTGAGAGGGTATTCGGTCCGGAGCTCTTCATCAGCGAACTCCGGCATCCGGGCCTTGACGGCGTCGAGGGCCTCGTGCCAGATGTTCGTAGTGGCCACGGCTAGGTCGGAGTAGTAGTCCTTCGACTTCTTATAGTCCTCCACCGCCTTAGCCGTCCCGAGATTGGCTCGCTTCACCTCCTCGGCCGCAACCCCCAACTCCTTCCGGAGGGTCTCCACCGTCTTCTTCATGGTGCCGACGAGCACCCTGGCATCCTGGAGCTTGGCCTTGGCGGCCAGGGTGGCCTCATGGTGCCGGGCAGCCTCCTGCTTCGAGGCCGCCGCCACCCGCGCCGCAGCCGCCACCTCCTGCTTCCCGGCCGCCACCTCGTCCTCCAGGGCGGCGACCCTCGCCATCGCCGCCTCCAGCTCCCGCTTGGAGCTCTCCTCCAGCGAGATAAGCTGGCCCGCGGCCTTCATCGCCGGGGTTATCACCTCTTCCTCCATGCGGATGGCGAGGACGACATGTTGGAGGACCTGAGATAATCAAAGAGTGGTCAGAAAGACAAAGGAGTCACCAAATCTCACGAATAGCCGAGCGCTTACCTGCACGGCCTCCTGGGCAATGAACGTCATCTGGCCTCTGAAGGTCCCCCGGGGACCCTACCCCCTGCCGACTTCTCGATGTCGAACAGCAGGCTGTCGGCGACGGCGAGCCCCGAGGGCACCGCAAAGCGGAAGCCCTCCTCCTCCACCATGATCGGGAGGCTGGGGTCCGAGGAACCCTTCGGGGGACCCTCTTGAAGGGGGCTGATAGAGACCTGATCTCCTCCTCCGAAGCTGGGTCCTCCTGTTCACGCACCCGCTTTCGGCTCGGCGCTTTGCTGGACTCCGGGGCGGGACCCGCCCCCGAACGCTGAGGAGGTACGGCCACCGGAGGCACCGGGAGGGCGGCCGAAGGAACTGGGACAGGCTTCGAGCGAGAAGAGCTGGCGCCTCCAGCCTTCGGCACTTCTTCGGCTGCCACATGGAGGCTCGGAGTTCGTTCATGTCCATGGGTTCTGCACAAAACAAGATGCAACGGAGTCAACGTCGCATACAAAAATAAAGTAAAACGCAAGCCTAACTCACCGACGAACTTGACGGGGCTGAGCCCGGCCCAACTCAAGGCCTGCTCAGATAGCAGCACGTCAGGTCGGGGAATGGGCTCCCACGACGCCACTCTCACCGCGGCGGGGTCATTGGACTGATTTCCTAGGAAGCACTTATCTCTTGACCATTGGGTCGGCATGGGCCCGTCCTCACCCTCGGACGGCGCAACAAAGAAGAACTTCTTCCAGTCATGGATAGAAGAAGGCAGGACTACAACTCCTGACCCGGCGGCACCCCCCTGTCGCTTCCTAAAGGAGAGGTAGACCCACCTCGGGTCGCCCGCTCGACCCTCAGGATGATTTTTGAAGAGGAGAGAGGAATCTGTTAGTTATATGTATGCCCTAAAGGCCATTACTGTACATAGGATGTATATTGTAGTGGATGTTGGGACATATATAGGTAGGACTTTCTTGCTCGACATGATAGTACGCTATCTGGTTGCTCTTTATCTTAACGTGTATACTTTCTGTCTCTCTGTTACATGTTGATAAAGCCCTTAGGATGTGTACTCGACTTCCAGGACTATGATGTAGATCATACTAATGGGGCCTGGATAGTCCATGAGTACATCCTTCAATGTTCCTAGTCGTGGGAATATTGAGACGGGGCATCGATATTCCAGTGTAGACTAACGTATATCTTCTCGACCCATGTGATGGGCGATGGATGATCCCATATCCATTGATGTTTGACATCAGAGATGGTATGCGGGTGCTCAGTGGTGACTGGGTACACTGAACGGACTCGCCGAGAACTCCCAGATGGCATTATACCTCACGTCAGATGGCAGTTCTCTGGTGACACTGGTACAGCTTAGTCTGTTGACCCGAGATCGTCATAGAGTCTTGTGTGTCTCCCACTGTGCTTTGATTTCCACCCTATCACGGCTCTACTGAGTCGTGCAAACAGGTGGTTTTTGGGTACAGTCCCGATTCACATGGAGGCAATGAGCGATGGGAGGGGATTCGTCTCTCCCGGTATTGGGGGTTGATGTTGTGCTATGCTCGACTGGCCATAACTGGAAATCCCTGGCCAGGGTTGCAGTGATCTACTGGTAAGTGTTATCAGTAGTTTCACGCTATGTTATGGACCTTACATCGGCATGACTTATCGAGCTACTGGGGTCTGACGTTTACCACCCCTAGGCGAGATATGCGACATATCAGACGAACAGACCGGACTGATGCGGTAAGTGTTGCTGGTTGGATTCACAGGAGTGTGAGCGGGCTTGCTCGTTGATCTTCTGATCGCTCAATACCCGGGTGCCGTTACGTTTAGCAGACCGCTTGCGGCTTGTGGGTGTTTGATATGATCATCACCTGCTGCCGACGTATTGACGAGTCTTTAGAGTCCTATACAGAGGTTTCCTGGCTCAAGCGAAACGAAATAGGAGCGCATATGAGATATGTGCGGGACCGAGAATAATACCAGTATGTGATACTGTATTCTATTCTCGCGATTTGTATCATTGGACGGTTACATATGATATAGCCGGGTTACCGAATCAAGTGTTGATTCGATACATTGATACACTTGATATTAGTCGGTTATATGCAGTATGACCGGATCATTAAATCAAGTGTTGATTTAATGATTTAATGTATAATTATATATTTGATATATTACTTTACATTAACTAGTATTTGTTCACTTAAGATGGATTTTCTCACTTGATGTGCACATTGTATATATGATATAGTTTTGTGCACTAGTTTGTATCATGTTTGATGATACATGCAAACTTGGGTGTGTGTTTATTTTAAACCATGTTTAGGTTAATGGTTAGATTTTATATTTGTTTTATTTATTTTCTTTAATTCATTTTTGGAAAGATAAATGAAATGGTGGCTTGTTTTGTTCTTTTGTTGAAGCTTCATGAAGTTTTGAATAAGTAACCATTTTGTTTTATCCTTAAACCTAACCATTACCTAAACTAGGGTTTGCTCTCTACATGAGTTATCTTCACTCATGGTTGCAATATGATAAGGTTTCACTTGAGTTTCTATTTTTTAGATAATTCTTTTTCTTTTGCTTCTTCTTCATCTTCTTCATGAAGAAAAAAAAACTATTCTAGAACTTTTCAAGTGATGAATCCAAGTGAGAAATCCAAATCCAAAGTGAACCCACTTCTTATTTCTTCATCCTCTACCACTTGCCATGTTGTATAGGGTGTTTTCTTCACAAGGTTGATGACCAAGTGAAGATGGAGCTTGATCTTGAGTTTCCTCGACGTAGATCATCTTCGACATCGAAGTCGACGACCTAGCCCGTCCATTTCTCCGATGAAGCCGACGCTAGAGTCCGGGATCCGATGATCGCAGCGAAGGGACATCGTCACGGAGCTAAGGAAGTGGAGGACCGGATCTACAAAGGTTGTAGTCCCTTTCACTTTTTAGTTAAGTTGTTAACTTGCTTGTTGTTTCGCCTTTACCTCTAGTAACGATCTAGCATAGGGTTCTTCGGCACATGAAATTTTTTGAATTGGACATGATTGATCAGTTGTAGAACCTCATGGGTGTGCCTAGGAACCCTACAGTGGTATCAGAGCCTAGCTAGAGCTTTAGGCGAAGTGTAGACGATATTAGAAGTCCGATCGAACCCGAAACCCTAACCCTAAACCATTCTCTGTACATTTTTTGAAATCGGGGATTTTTGTGAATTAAAAATATCCAGAAAATTCATCAGGCTTTTTCATGAATTACTGTGAAGCACGTGAGGGTAACTCGACCACGTGGCCGCGGAACCGCGGCACGAGCATGGCATGTGCGGCGGTTCCGCGGCCATATAGGAGCATCTTGGCATTTTCTTTACACAGTAATTCCTATCTGTTAGTGCTGTATTTTGTGGGAATTTTTAAATTACACTCATGAGTTGAGTTTTCTGAGTTGTATTGGGAGTTCGCAGATTCGATCGGATTATCTAATTTTGTCTATGTGTTTTTCCGGGTAATTTTAGAATATGTTAAAAAGTTCGACCGGATATAAATACCCACTTTTTCCCCTGTCGGAAAATTTCCAAATATTGGATTTTTCCGTGGTTTAAAGACGTTCTAAGTAGTGCAAGTAACGCGATGGACCCTCTAGAAGACAACAAACTTTAACTCGATTATGTGACCGTCTTGAACTGCCCTTTAAACCTTAGGGTTTGGGGCAGTACGGCGTGCCACATGTGAGGCGTTGGCTTGACCCTTCTACGGCTGGACCGTTGGTACTGAGGCATGAAGTGAATGTTTTTTAAACCTATTTCATGTGTTGAGCTGTTTCAGAAAAACTTGGGTGTTTGACTGTTCGATCGGAAAGTTTAACATTTTCTATTTATCTTGAATGTGATGCAATATTTGGAATCCACAAGTAGTTATGAGATAACTGATTTGGATGTTATAAACATAGCAGTTTAGTCTCACTTGATTGGTTGCCACGGAATTTTGATGTGATCAAAAGTCCGTCGCAATCACGTTGATTACACGGATACTCGCCGGTAAACTTAATAGACAGCTACACCCCATAGCCCCGACAAAGTGACTGTAGGAGAACCCCGTCGCCAAAAAGCATCCGTTCGGGTGCTCGCAGCAGTGGTGTTCCGCCTTAGTGCGCTTCGTCGACGGTATCAGGGGTGCGGCCGTCTACTAAAGTTTGCGACGAGCATTCGTTCTGGATGTCGGGAATCTTGTTGAATTGCCCGACTTTATATTGAAAAGTGTTTTCGATATTGAGACTAAAATGCGGGGTTTATAACTGTCAGGCATGCGATGTCTAAGGAATTCATTTGATTAGGAATGCGATGTCTAAAGAGTTTGCGGATTCCAACTGTTGTAGTTTTACACTTTCTTTTCTGTGACCGTAAGTGTAATATGTGATATCGCCGGTTTCGTTGCTATATGTCAACGACAATTGGGATACGCATGTTTACTTACGTTGATGACATGTGATGTTATGTGTTGCTGGATATGTTATATTGGATCGTCGTGTTTGAATAGCCCGGGGGTTTTTATGTGAGACGGGTGTTTTTCATTTTTCATTCATGTAAAAACTTGTATGTAATATTCTTTTATTAGGGCACTTCCAGGTTGCGGATGATGTCACCATTTGTATATTATTTACTTTTCCGCATCAGGATAGACCCAAGGAGGGGAGCACAAGTAACCGGGTTCTAGGGTCCAATGGGAGACCATCTCGAGAAGTCGAGTACGGGTCTCCTAACCCTAGAATTAGTAGGGTTGCTTGCCGCTCTCGTAGGGGTCTAGAGGTGTGGGATTGGCTATTCATCGCGACCGTGGAATCCGTGTTTTATACTGGCTCGTATTAAAAACACGGACATCCTAGTATATCCAATATTTCATATGATATTTTCTGCTGCGTTATCTGTGATGTGATCATGAGATATGTTCGAATAGATATAGTATATAGTATATATGATATATTATATAGACGTTGCTTATGTTTTACACCCGCGCTAGCCCTGCCCCGCTCTGCCGTTAGTTACCTAACCTAACGGTGCAGACGGGACATCGAGGCGAATGCGGATGGCATAAGCGTACGTTATATTTATCTGTGATGTTTAGGTGGACTTAAATGATGGGATATTCATTAATATGATTAATGAAAGAAAATAAACCTAAAAAATGTTGTGGAATCGAATTTCAAAATAAAAAAAGGTAGCTGCAGTTCTTGCTTTGCATCGCGGTGTTCCTTATAGAACATCCTGCACCTTATTCGATAAGGAAAGGACCGAAATCCCTTCACCGGGAGTGACTCCTTTAGCAATAACTGGCAGATGCTACAACCCTCGGTTTGTCTTTTGATTGCTTCTATAGTTTTTGCTTTGCACAGAGATATATATGATATATCCTGCACCTTATTCGATGAGGAAAGGACCGACGATCCCTTCACCGGGAGTGACCCCTTTAGCAAAACTAGAAAAGCCTCAAAAACACTCCATTTAAAAACCATTTGATTCCGCAACGAGATCAAGTTCAAAGCGTTAAAGGTTTTCATAAAAACCATTCGCAACCCTCCGTCATTTTAGGAAGCAGAGTACTTAGTATTCGTGCTGTGTTTGTTGACCATAGTCAAGGCACAGTGTACGGTAGCTAAGTGATGTCTTCCTACACCGCATATGATGCGATTAGTTAGGACAGTCGCGTGACTTTGTTGACCTTAGTTAAGGGTCATGTGGGTGGGTCTAATTAATCATGAAATGACGGGTAGAACTTGACTAGTACTTATGATTTGTTGACCATAGTTAAGGTCATAAGTGCTAGAGGTAAAAACCTTTATCGGGAGTTTCAAGTGTTGAAATTTGCAATGAGATTGCATACCTTCTATATGATAGTTGGATCCCGATACCCACTGCGAGTAATTGTTACTCCTTGGAGTTTTGCACTTTGCAATTAGCCGATCAAGTAGGTGTCTAGAAAGATGTCAACGGGGTTACGCCTCTGGGAAAACGAGGTTTACTTTAATTAGGTCCGTGCGAAAGCACGGGGAACCTCCCTCAAAGTACCGACACTGGCCTGGCTGAAAGATTGGCGAACTTGTAGAGTGTAATTAATCCCGGCTAGTCTTTCCTTTTAGGGTTTGAAGGAAGATTGGATAACAGTGGGAGCCATCCTGATTAGATAAAATAAATAACCAATCTAATCTTGCAAGAGCGCACGCAGAGTGTTTTCTTCTCTCTCTCCAGGTAGCGACCATATCACGCCTTAATCAAGATAATAATATGGATGTATTGACCGAACCCGCTTGTTATACTGAGCTGGGGAACGTTGGTCCCGCTTCAACTTATAATTGTTATAAGACAGAGCAGGAAATAGGGGAATACCAAAATTCCTATGCCGCCCAAACGAAGAAAGTGCATATGATGCATCTTCTTCGGGTGTGTTCGTTACACAGAACCGTTTCTCAGTATCCTCTGCGTCCTGGGTATCTGATACCGGATCAGGATCCCAGGTCTGTAATCCGTTACATGGGCTACAGAAAGGTAGAGAACTGAGAACGGGTGATAAGTTTCATGAGACAGAAAACGGGGCAAGTGTTGCAGCCAAGTCTGCTTGTCACTGTCACCCTGTATTACCAATACATTGATTCTGAATAAATGCTATTAGATACCGAACCTGATGTACAAAATCATATCAATCTCTTTATTAGTAAAAAAGGATATAATTTTGTATTAATGGATAATGTTTTGAACATTTCCTATATCAACAGTTGATCGGTTCAGGCACGTTATCTAAAAGCATTGACGTTCTAAATCAAACTACAGTTCCTAGTATACAGAACACACACAAGAGGAAGAGTTCAGAAATGAACGGATCCTTCTTGAGGTATTATAGACTAGGTCATATCAATGTGACCCGACTGGCTGAAGTTACATTTAGATGCATATTTAAATCAGTTTGAATTTACATCTTGTGGAACTTGCCAGTCATGTCACAAGAATTAGATGACCATAGCTCTGTTTATTGGAAACAGAGAAAGAGTTAGTAAACTCTTGGGACTGATACATAGTGATGTATGTAGGTCCCCTGTCTACATATGCCAAGACCGGTTCTTTGTACTTCATTACATTCTCTGATGATCTCTCAAGACTCAGTCATATGTTCATGTTGAAACATAGATCCGAAGCTTTTGAGATATTCACAGAATATAAGTTAGAAGTAGAGAACCAAAATACGGGTATAAGTATTATGTCCTATGATAAGATCAGGGAGGAGAATACTTGTGCATGGAATTCCTGGACTATTCTAAAGGGGAATAGGATTCTCTCTCAGTGTTATTCCTCTGAATACACCACAGCACAACGGTGTATCAGGACGGAGCAATCGCACCATATTAGATATGGTGTGCTCTATGATGAGTATTACTGAGTTACCTGTTTCTTTTAAGGGGTTGTGCATTTGAGAAGCTGCATACCTATTGAATTGGGTTCGAATCAAATCAGTGCCTACCACTCCATATAAGATATGGTATGGGAAGAACCTATCTCTTAAGTATGTTAAGATTTGGGATTGTCCGGCCTATGTCAAAAGCAAAATCCGGACAAGATCGAGGCAAGGTCAGTTCTGTAGAACTGGAAGGTTCCAACCATACAAAACTGCAGCTAATTTGACAGAACCAGAGGATTCAATAGTCCCCAACGAACCTCAGCCTCTCCGCCGATCTAGCAGGGTTCCTCACCTGCCTGAGAGATACTTCGGTTTCTCGATGACGGTGGGAGCGAGGATTGCATCATGAGATGATGACCCAACTAGTTTCGAGCAGGCCATCGAGAGTAGGGACTCTGTAAGAATGGCTGGATGCTTAGCGATCTGAGATGGAATCCATGTACACCAACAAAGTATGGACTTTGGATGCTATATCTGAAGGGTTAAATCCCCATCAGGAGCAAGTATATCTTGAGAAGATTACTTGGTGTAGATGGAAAAGTTGAGACTTTCAAAGCTAGACTTGTTGAAGGTTTTCGTCATCGACCAGGCGTGGATAATGATGAAACCTTTTCCAAGTGGCTATGCTTAAGTCCATCTGGATCCTACTTAACATTGCTACATACCATGACTACGATATCTGGTAGTTGGGTGTCATGACTATTTTTCTAAATACTGATTTAGAAGAGAACGTCTATAAGTACACAGCCAGAGAGCTTCGTAAATAATGGGAGCAGCGGAAACATGTGCAAGTTGCTCTACAGGATAAAGCAGGCATCGCGGAGTTGGAACGTCTGTTTTGATGTGGTAGTCAAAGAGTTTGACTTCATCAAAATGGTAGACGAACCTTGTATATACAAAAAGATAGTAGAGAGTAAGGTGGTCATCCTCGTATTGTACGTGGACAACATACTCTTGATAAGAAAAGAGTTTCCTATGCTACGCACGGTCAATCTCCTCTTAGCACATGGATTCTCCATATAGGATAAAGTTGATACCTCCTAAATCCTGGGATTTTGGTCTATGAGATAGATCTAAATGGATGTTAGGATTCTCACTAGCTGTAGTAAGATAGTATCAATCGATCCTGGGGAGAATCACTGGAAAGGTTCCAGGATGATAAGGACGACTGAATGTCAGTCGCAGGCATTGTCTTTACCCTCAGTGAAGGGACGGTATGTTGGAAGAGTTCCAAGCTAGATACCGTGGCAAACTAGACGATAAAGGCTGGTAACATCGCTATTAAAGATACTACCAAAGAGGAAGTTTTGGTGTATATTGGTTCATGAGATGAACTGGGTTCCCACCATTGTGTGACAATGGAAGTGTGACTTTGGCCCAGGAACCCCGATCCCATCAGTGACCCAGACATATTCTAAGGTAGCATCACCTGATCATGGAGATAGTTAATCTCCAGGGTGATCGAGGTTAGGAGAGTAGACTTAAAGGACAACACAGCGGATCCACTCACAAAGGCTTTTTCCCTAAGAGAGACTTATATGGGATGGTTGAGTATGTGATACTGCAACCACTGCTACAGATGGCCCTAGTGCAAGTGGGAGATTGTTAGTTATATGTATGCCCTAAAGGCCATTACTGTACATAGGATGTATATTGTAGTGGATGCTGGGACATATATAGGTAGGACTTTCTTACTCGACATGATAGTACGCTATCTGGTTGCTCTTTATCTTAACGTGTATACTTTCTGTCTCTCTGTTACATATTGATAAAGCCCTTAGGATGTGTACTCGACTTTCAGGACTATGATGTAGATCATACTAGTGGGACCTGGGTAGTCCATAAGTATATCTTTCAATGTTCCTAGTCATGGGAATATCGAGACGGGGCATCGATATTCCAGTGTAGACTAGTGTATATCTTCTCGACCCATGTGATGGGCGATGGATGATCCCATATCCATTGGTGTTTGACATCAGAGATGGTATGCGGGTGCTCAGTGGTGACTGGGAACACTGAACGAACTCGCCGAGAACTCCCAGATGGTATTATACCTCACGTCAGATGGCAGTTCTCTGGTGACACTGGTACAGCTTAGTCTGTTGACCCGAGATCGTCATAGAGTCTTGTGTGTCTCCCACTGTGCTTTGATTTCCACCCTACCACGGCTCTACTGAGTCGTGCAAACAGGTGGTTTTTGGGTACAGTCCCGATTCACATGGAGGCAATGAGCGATGGGAGGGGATTCGTCTCTCCCGGTATTGGGGGTTGATGTTGTGCTATGCTCGACTGGCCATAACTGGAAATCCCTGGCCAGGGTTGCAGTGATCTACTGGTAAGTGTTATCAGTAATTTCACGCTATGTTATGGACCTTACATCGGCATGACTTATCGAGCTACCGGGGTCTGACGTTTACCACCCCTAGACGAGATATGCGACATATCAGACGAACAGACCGGACTGATACGGTAAGTGTTGCTGGTTGGATTCACAGGAGTATAAGCGGGCTTGCTCGTTGATCTTCTGATCGCTCAATACCCGGGTGGCCGTTACGTTTAGCAGACCGTTTGCGGCTTGTGGGTGTTTGATATGATCATCACCTGCTGCCGGCGTATTGACGAGTCTTTAGAGTCCTACACAGAGGTTTCCTGGCTCAAGCGAAACGAAATAGGAGCGCATATGAGATATGTGCGGGACCGAGAATAATACCAGTATGTGATACTGTATTCTATTCTCGCGATTTGTATCATTAGACGGTTATATATGATATAGCCGGGTTACCGAATCAAATGTTGATTCGATACATTGATACACTTGATATTAGTCGGTTATATGCAGTATGACCGGATCATTAAATCAAGTGTTGATTTAATGATTTAATGTATAATTATATATTTGATATATTACTTTACATTAACTAGTATTTGTTCACTTAAGATGAATTTTCTCACTTGATGTGCACACTGTATATATGATATAGTTTTGTGTACTAGTTTGTATCATGTTTGATGATACATGCAAACTTGGGTGTGTGTTTATTTTAAACCATGTTTAGGTTAATGGTTAGGTTTTATATTTGTTTTATTTATTTTCTTTAATTCATTTTTGGAAAGATAAATGAAATGGTGGCTTGTTTTGTTCTTTTGTTGAAGCTTCATGAAGTTTTGAATAAGTAACCATTTTGTTTTATCCTTAAACCTAACCATTAACTAAACTAGGGTTTGCTCTCTACATGAGTTATCTTCACCTATGGTTGCAATATGATAAGGTTTCACTTGAGTTTCTATTTTTTAGATAATTCTTTTTCTTTTGCTTCTTCTTCATGTTCTTCATGAAGAAAAAAAACTATTCTAGAAATTTTCAAGTGATGAATCCAAGTGAGAAATCCAAATCCAAAGTGAACCCACTTTCTATTTCTTCATCCTCTACCACTTGCCGTGTTGTATAGGGTGTTTTCTTCACATGGTTGATGACCAAGTAAAGATGGAGCTTGATCTTGAGTTGCCTCGACGTAGATCATCTTCGGCATCGAAGTCGACGACCTAGCCCGCCCATTTCTCCGATGAAGCCGACGCTAGAGTCCGGGATCCGATGATCGCAGCGAAGGGACATCGTCACGGAGCTAAGGAAGTGGAGGACCGGATCTACAAAGGTTGTAGTCCCTTTCACTTTTTAGTTAAGTTGTTAACTTGCTTGTTGTTTCGCCTTTACCTCTAGTAACGATCTAGCATAGGGTTCTTTGGCACATGAAATTTTTTGAATTGGACATGATTGATCAGATGTAGAACCTCATGGGTGTGCTTAGGAACCCTACAGAATCAAGGATGGAGAGACTGAAGGGGACTGCCTGTAGCTTCAGACAGACCAGGAACCCGAGGAGGATCCTCCATGAGTCCGGCACTAACTGGCCCGGAGCTATCCCGAAGAAGTTCAGCGCTTCGACGACCTCCGGAGGGAAGGGCAGGCGCATTCTGCCCCAAAAGGCTTCTAGGTACAGGGCGATCTTCCTACCCCGTACTTAGTCTGCCCTCTCTCCTTCCTTGGCCAAGCGAAACGTATAGCCAGAAGGGATATGGAAGCGAGCCCGAGCGTTGACGAGCTCATCCTCGTGCCTCATCAAAGACGGGACGCCAGGAGCGGCGTCCGCCGCCTCCTCCCTGGGGACTGCCCCAGTCGCACGATCCCGGGAAGAGGATCTGACCCCTGCTCCCCGGGAAGACTCGGGCTCGACTGGAGGGTCCCTAGAGCCTACTCCCACCACGTCTACAGACTCTACAAAGAAAGACATCTAACCTGGAGAAGAGGGATCCTCGGAAAGCAAAAGCAGAAGAAAGAAGAACGCCGAGCTATCAGGACTTTAAAGCAAGGAAAGTATGAAAAGATAGGGGCCCTGAAGTGGACCCCATCCCTATCTATTGCTGCCATCGCCCTCATCCAACGGCGCCCTTCATCTCCCACCAAAACAACTCCTCGTGTCTGGCGACCCCGATTGCTCCACCTGTCGCTCCAGCATTGGGCCGCATCCCATCAGACGCCGCAGGTCTGCAACACGTCATGCCGCCCAACCGACGCTCGACACGTGGACCGTCGCTTCAGTGACGGAACGCACAAACCGGCGCACCTTCCTTAAATGGAAAGATCTCGCCCATGATTCGCTGGCAGAAAAGACAACAGATTGCCCGGGGACACGTCCCGACGATATCTTCGAAGGGAGCTCACCCCGGGTGGCCCGGCAGTCCACTCTCGAACCGACCCGTCAGCTGGTCGGGACGAGAGTGGGGGGCTAATGATAATGCTCGATATCGGCGATCTCCCATCGTGACGCGTGGCAGATGACGTGTCCCAGAGTTCAAAAGAAAGGGCCTACAGGGGCCGACCAGGCCACCCCTATGCCCAACCCGCAAGCACAAGCTGGCTCTCCTCAGAGCCCCATGCACAAATTGGCTTCCTCGGCCTCCCAGCTCGCCTCCGAGCTATCACAGGACCAAGATGCCTTAGCTCTCCCGCTCGCCCCCGAGCTTTCCCGCCGAAGCCATTTTCCTCAGTCTCATCGACAGATCAACGATACCACTCGCAGGCGTAACCGCCGCTCCGCGAATCTCGCCATACACGAGATCTCCGTCGGCCACATCCCACGTTCCACGCCATTACGATCCCCATTAACGAGCCTGTCTCGCCATTAATGGGAAGATCCGCTTATCACGAGGGCGTGACGTCGGGAGCGTAACGGCCTGCGTGATTCTCGCGCCTGCCCCTGCATGCTGCCGCCGCTATATAAACCCCTCTCCCAAAGGGATCAAGTAAGCCATTTTTACTCCACTAAGCCGTTACTCTGCTCGGATCTTGTTACTGACTTGATCGTCGGAGGGTCCTCGGTGGTACCAAACCACCCCGGGACTTCCTTGCAGGTACTCGGCATGAATTTCCTCCAACCCATTGAGATCCACACATCGCAGGAGATCACGCTCCAGATCAAATCCTAACCGTCAATCGCAGCCATCAACAGATCAGCGGAAGACAACATCTGAAGGAGACCGGAAAGGCCCCTTCATCAGCCACCATTCATTTCTTTAATTGCTGCAGCCAAATCTGTAGGATTTGCAAAACTGATAAAACCATAACCTCTGGTCTTTCCTGTCCTCTTGTCTCTGATAACCTGGCAAAAACAGAGATACCAATTTGATAAAGCACATTTATCAAGACGAAAAAATTAAAAAATCCAGAAGAAGGGGGGTATTAACATCAATATACAATAGTACTTGTTTAGATAAAATTGTATGATGAAATTAGTTAAGTGATCCCTATTACGGATATACTTAACTGAATTCTTATATGTGAAAAAAAATGCTATCCTTTATGCAAAGATATGGATCATATATATTGCTATAACTCAATTTATGTATTGGTTTGAGTAAATTATGACATCTCCCCTCGTATTATATGGTTACTTGCAGATAATCCACATGAATAGGCGTGATCATAATTTGATCAGAACCCATCCAACGCAATTCTGGTTAGCGTTTTGGTATTCCAAGTTTGGTTTAATTCATAAATAAAAAATTAATATTTTAATTTGGTAGATAACCCAACAGATAAAAGGATATTTTATAATTATACTTTAGACCCATGCATGTCAGATCCTTGCAGCTTATAAAGAGATAAGGTATTGGATCTATCTCATCCCTTTCCATCTAAACAAACGGATTCCAGGACCCCCCCCCCTCCCCAAAAAAGGGAAGGAAAAAAACGGAAACACACACACACAAACACATGCTCGCACGATGTGCACACGCTCTTTTACGATTGTTTGTCTTTCTAACAACCCTATCTCATCTTGCCTAAAAGCCCTAAATCAATATAAATAATGATATAATGCACATTTTAGGATGTGTCCGAAGAAGTATTCCCCAAGTATCCAATGATTCAAGTATATGATACAAATCCGAAATGGTTTCGCCTCCTCGGTGAAGAAACTGTTGTGATAACTCACATTCGATCCCCGAAGATTTCCCTATGATCCGGAGTTATCGCGAAGTTGCAGAGATTCGATATTATCTGCAAACAGACCTCGGGAGCTGAGAGCGCTTCAGACGTCTGACTTATATAAGTTCATACGTCTGCGAGCGCTCTGGCAATTTTGGACATGAAGGCCATACGTCTGAACATCCTTGTTCAAACGTCTGGTTATGTTCTGAAGTTTCAAAGATACTTAGGCAGACATCTGCCCATTCTTTATGTTGCCGTATTGGGCCAGCTATTATTTCCTTAGTTAGGAAATTTGTTATTTGGGTAAATCTTTTGTATGCTATATATATGATAGCTTGTTTTAACCCTAGATCTGACCTGATAGCTTCTGAATATTTTGATAGAGCTAGAGAGGGATTTGTATTACTCCATAGATTTGTACTTCTCCGAATTTGATATTAATAAAGATTCGTCTTTGCCAATTAGTAAGTTTTCATATCTCCATCTTGCATGTGGTTTTGATTACTTCTCGTTATTGGTTTGTGCTTCGTGATCGTCTTTATCGTAACAATCTGGTATTAGAGTCATTGTTTTTCTGGGATCTTTTGGATTGAACCATTAGGTCTTCGATCTTGCGATCTAGGTCAACGGTGGGTAATGACAATTACGTCCTCTTCCCCACTTTCTTAGATCGTGATTTCGAAATTAGGATTCGTTAGTACATCGTGTTTTTTTTATCCCACGTCATATCTCCGACAATCATGAAGTTTGCTATCGAGAAGTTTGATAGAAATATGAGTTTTAGTTTATAGTAAGTCTGTATGGTTATCGTTTTGATGCAAAACAATTTGAAGAAGATGATTTTAGAGAAGAATAAAAGGTTTTTCACTATGACGGAGAAAACTTGGGAGGCGATGGATGAAAAGACCCTCACGGCTATCCACTTGTGTCTGACTAACGAACTTCTACAAGAAGTTTTGGTGGAAAAGACGGCGGCTGATTTATAGAATAAATTGGAGATATATCTAAGAAAGTCTCTCACGAATCGACTCCTGTTGAAACAATGTCTCTATACACTTCACATGTCAAAAGGCTCTCCAATAAAATCTCACATCGGTGAGTTTAATGCAATAAAAATCGTAATGGGGTAGGTGAAAAGGGTAGAGTCATAGAGCCTTGGGGTTATAAGTTTTGGTATACAGGTAGAGATAAAAATCGTAATGGGATAGGCGTAATCATAGATAGACGGTTGCTTGAGAATATAGTTGAGTTTAGAAGAAAAAGTGATAGAATTTTACAGGTTAAACTTATTCTGGGTGGGGAGATCTTTAATATTATTAGTGCTTATGCACCACAGATAGGTCTTGATGACGCTAGTAAACGTCTATTCTGGGAGGATTTAGACGAGATGGTGCAAACGATATCTAGTGGAGTGAAGTTATTTATTGGTGGTGATCTTAATGGACATGTAGGTATTAGTCGTGGTGGGTTTGATACTATCCATGGAGGTTTTAGTTTTGAACAAAGGAATGAAGCATGTAGCTTGATTCTAGATTTTGCCTTGTCTTATGACTTGATCTTAGCAAACACTTGGTTTAGAAAAATAGAGTCTCACCTTACCATCTTTAGAAGCGGATCAAGTGCAAGTCAAATAGACTTTTTTCTGACGAGAAGGATAGATAGAGGTTGTTGTATCGACTGTAAGGTAGTGCCAGGTGAGAGTGTAACCACTCAACATAGACTTTTAGTTCTAGATTTTCTATTTAGAAGAGAACCTTGAAAAATTAGACGTAAGGTAGAGTCTAGAATTAAGTGGTGGCGACTGAAGGAAGGTAACCAAAAAGGTTTTATAGATCGTGTAGTTCAAAAGGCGAATTTCCAGTCTGAAAATGATTCAGACAGAAGATGAAACAAGATGGCTAGTTGTATCAAGAGGGTAGCTAAAGATCTACTTGGTGAGTCGAGAGGTGGTGCTCCACCATCTAAGGACATGTCATGATGGAAAGAAAAAGTAAAGGCTGCTATTAAAATTAAGAGGGAATCTTATAAAGATTTGAAGACAAGCAGAGATGCGGAGTGATTTGAAATAAAATGGCTAAAAAGGAAGTTAAGAAAGCTGTTCGAGAAGTTAAAACTAAAATCTACAAGGAGGTGTACGAGAAGTTGGACACTAAGAAGGCTGAAAATGATATATACTGGATTACTCGGATACAGGAAAGGAAGGCCAGAGACTTATGTGCGGTGAACTGTGTCAAAGATGAAGGTCAGAAGGTTTTAGTTTGAGATGAGGATATCAAGAAAAGGTGGAGAGATTATTTTGACAAATTATTCAATGAGAGCATTACTAAGAATTTGGATGGACTTATCATTCAATCTCAAGATATAAACCGTGATTTTATGCGTAAAATAAGAATACCTGAGGTTAAAGAGACTTTGAAGAGAATGAGATCAAGAAAAGCGGTTGGTTCAGACGGAATTCCTATCGAGGTTTGGAGATACTTAGAAGAAGTAGGCGTTAAATGGCTGACAGATCTGTTTAATAAGATTTGGCAGACCAAAAAGATGTCAAATAAATGGAGAAAAGTACCCTTATACCTATCTACAAGAATAAGGGTGACATTCAAAATTGCTCAAATTACCGTGGAATAAAACTTATTTGTCACACCATGAACGTTTGGGAGAGAGTGACTGAATACAGGCTAAGCAAGAATGTTAAGATAACAAAGAACCAGTTTGGGTTCATACCTGGACGATCGACGACAGAAGCTATTCATTTGCTGCATCAACTTGTTGAGCATTTTCGATAGAGGAGAAGAGATTTTCATATGATATGTATTGGTTTAGAGAAAACGTACGACAAAATACCTAGAGAGGTATTATAGAGAATAATGATGAAAAAGGGGTCCCCGTCAAGTACATTGACATAATCAAGGACATGTACGATGGAGTAGCCTAAGGAGTGATTTTTCGATTACAATTGGTTTACATCAAGGATCTGCATTAAATCCATTCATGTTTACCATCATGATGGATGAGCTTACTAGAACTATCCAAGATGAGGTATCTTGGTGTATACTATTCGCTGATGATATTGACTTATAAATGAGACGAAAGCAGGGGTTAATGCCAAATTGGAGCTATAGAGGCAAACGTTGGAATCTCGGGAGTTCAGATTGAGCAGGTCCAAGACAGCATATATGCATTGCAAATTTAACAAACAGAGAAGTCGAGACCATATTGGTATAACACTAGAAGGGCAAGCGATATCACCGAACGATCAGTTTAGATATCTAGGTTCCATCATCCAAAAGGATGGGGAGATCAATAGTGATGTTAATCAAAGGATCCAAACTGGTTGGTTGAAATGGAGAAGTGCAATAGGGATTTTGTGCGATCGTAATTTTCAGTTAAAATTGAAAGGGGGGTTTTATCGGAGCGCTATTCGACCTGCCTTATTATATGGTACAGAATGCTGGGCTCCTAAGAAGTATCATACACAAAATATGCACGTAGCGGAGATGCGCATCCTTCGTTGGATGTGTGGTAACACTAGAAAAGATAAGGTGCGAAATGAGGATATTCGTGCAAAAGTTAGTGTAGCACCTGTGGAGAAGATGCGGGAAAACCGGCTAAGATGGTTTGGTCATGTACGGCGCAGGCCTATGGAAGTACCGGTTCAACAAATGGATACTCTCGATATATATAATATCAAAAAGGCGAAAGGGAGACCGAAGAAAGCATGGATGGAAGTAATACGAAAAGATATGGTTGCCAAAGGCCTCAATGAAAGTATATAGTTCGATAAGAGTGAGTGGAGGCGGAGGATTCATGTGCTGGACCCGGCGTGATTCTCATGTTGGTTCATGTAGCCTACCCCATATGCTTGGGATAAAAGGCTCATTGTTGTTGGTGGGGAGTTTAATGCGATCATTACAGATTTGGATAAAATCGACATTAAGATAAATGATGAAGATCAGGCTCTGTTCTTGTTGTGTTCATTGTCATCCTCTTATAAGCACTTCAGTAACACCATGGTTTATGGATGAGACACGATCCCAATCAAGAATGTCAAGGAGAATTTGATGAACAAAGAGATGATTGACAAGGAGTTGACTTCCACCGAACCAGATGTTTCATCGTCTGGCTTATTCATTCAAGGGCGAGCGGAGAAAAGAGATTTGAAAGCAAACAGGACAAAATCGCGGTTGAAATCCAAGGATAAGAACGCGACCTGCAATTATTGTAAGAAAAAGGGACACTTCAAGATCGATTGTTTTAAGTTGCTGAATAAGCTAAAGCAGGAAGACAAATCGAAGGAGGTTTCGGCTGAAGCGGGTATAACGGAAGGAGAAAGAAATCTTCTTGTGGTTCTTGCCAGCGCATAGATCCAAGGACGAGTGGATTATGGATTCAGGTTGTTCCTACTAAATGTGTCCTGATAGGGATTTTTTTACCACTTATGAGTTCGTTGATGGTGGAGTAGTTTTGATGGGCAACAATAGTTCGTGTCGAGCTATCGGCAAAGGGTCGATCCAAATTAAGACATTTGACGATGTTGTGGGGACATTAGCGGAAGTCAGGCACGTACCTAATTTGAAGAAGAATCTTATCTCTTTGGGTGCACTCGACAATAAGGGTTACAAGTTTTCCGTTGAAGATAGAGTTTTGAAGGTAATCAAAAATGCTCTCATTGTGATGAAGGGCTTGAAGAAAGGTTCTTTGTATTCGTTGCGGGGTTCGACGACTTCCGGATTGGTGACTATTTCATCATCTAAATCTATGACGGATTCGGAAACTACCGGATTATGGCACATGAGGCTCGGGCATACGAGTAAGAGAGATTTGGCTGAATTGTCAAAGCAGGGTCTATTTAGTGATAAGAGTACGACAAAACTGGAATTTTATGAACATTGCGTTTTTGAGAAGCAAAAGCACGTTAGTTTCAGTTCGGTGGTTCACAATACGAAAGGTACTCTAAATTATATCTATTTGGATCTATAGGGACCATCTCCAGTTGCTTTTAAAGGATGCGGTGCCAAATATCTGCTTATCATCATTGATGACTTTTCAAGAAAGGTTTGGATCTACTTCTTGAAGCACAAAAGCGATATGTATACTACGTTCAAGCAATAGAAAACGTTGCTTGAGAAGCAGACAGGAAAGTAGATCAAGAGACTGGGGATGGACAACGGGTTAGAGTTTTGCGTTAGAGATTTCAATGAATTCTGCAAAAAATGAAGGGATTATTCGGCATCATACCATTGTCTACACACCACAACAAAACGAAGTCGCAGAGCGTATGAATCAGACTCTTTGGAGAAAGCGTGGTGCATGTTGTCTAATGCATAGCTCGGCAAGGAGTTTTGAACAGAAACGGTAAACACGGCGTGCTATATTGTAAATCGGTCACCTCATACGACGCTAGGTAGTAAGACACCGTAGCAGGTATGATCAAGAAAGCACGCCGATTATTCAACACTTAAGGTGTTTGGTTGCTCTGCTTATGCACATTGCCGTGAAGGCAAGTTAGATCCTCGAGCGAAAAAGTGCATATCTTAGTTATGCTACCAGCGTAAAGAGTTCTGGAATGTGGTGTTCGGATCCAAAATCGTCTAAATTTATGATTAGCAGAAATGTGACATTTGATGAATCTGCTATGTTGAAACCGAATAAGGAATCTCCAGTTGAAGACGATTCAAAGAAGAATGAGCCGAGAGTTGATATTGAGGTCGATAAGAGATCGACTTCACAGGAGATCTCTCCTTCAGCATCGTCTGAAGAAGCTCATGATGAGCAGTCCCATGATAAGTATTTGGTTGCTCGTGACCGATAAAGAAGGGACATTAGACTGCCACGGAGATATGGTTACGATGATCTGGTGGCATATGTGTTGTCCGTTGTAGAGACAGTTGATACTAGCGAGCTGACAAGCTATAAAAAAGTCATCTCATCTGATGAAACAGCTCGTTGGCTACTCGCTATGAATGAAGAGATTGGATCTCTTCATAAGAACCAAACTTGAAAGCTCGTGGAGCCCGAAAGAGGAAAGAAGATAGTTGGCTGCAAGTGGGTTTTCAAGAAGAGAAGGCGACCAAGGGACGATTGATACGAGATAAAAGGCGCGGTTAGTAGCTAAAGGTTATTCACAGGTGCGGGGAGTTGATTTCACTGCGGTATTTTCTCTGGTTGTTAAACACGCCTCTATACGTGTTTTGCTCGGTTTGGTAGCTATGCAAAATTTGGAGCTTGAGAAGCTCGATGTGAAAACTGCATTCTTGCATGGTGATTTGGTAGAGAAGATCTATATGCAACCCAAGAGTTTTGAAGTTGAAGGCAAAGAAGACCACGTTTGTTTACTAGAGAAATCTATCTACGGTTTGATCCAGTCACCTAGACAATAGCATAAGAAGTTCGACTCCTTTATGAAAGAAGTTGGGTTTACGAGAAATATGGGCGACAGTTATGTGTATTCGAAAAAACTCGCCGATGGTTCTTACTTATACTTGCTACTTTATGTTGATGATATGTTGACAGCAGTAAGGTATATGGTTGATATTCAAAATTTAAAGGAACAGTTGAAAGGCAAGTTTGAGACCAAGGATTTGGAAGCAACCAAGAAAATACTTGGTATGAAGATAAAACGAGATCGCAAAGGAGGAAAGCTTTACTTGTCTCAACAGCGATATGTTGAGAAAATTTGGAGCGTTTCGGTATGGTAGACGCTAAATCTGTAAGCGCTTCATTGGCAGCTCATTTTAAAATTTCAGCTCGTTCATCACCGCAAATAGAGAATTCGATTAAGTATATGTCTAATGTTTCGTATGTGAGTGCGGTGGGTGGCATTATGTATGTCATGGTTTGTACATGAGCCGACATTTCACACGCCGTTAGTGTTGTTAGTCGCTATATGGTATCTCCTGGCAAAAGACATTGGAAGGCGGTCAAATGGATATTACGATACCTGCGAGGTACGTCTGACGTGGGGTTGGTGTTTGGAAGTAACGACGACAATTTAGTTGGATTCAACGACTCCGATTATACATATGATCTTGACATACGCAGATCAATCACCGGTTATGTGTTCTCCTTCGGAGGATGTACCATCGGTTGGCGTGTTTCGTTACAGCCTACGGTTGCGTTGTCTACGATGGAGACAGAATATATGACCGTAGTTGTGTCTGTTAAGGAGGCAATCTGGTTGAAGGAACTATTTTCGGAACTTGGTATTCAAAATGATACCATAATAATCTACTGTGATAACCAAAATGCGATTCACTTGACGAAATATCAGATGCATCATAAGAGAACGAAATACATTGATGTGAGATACTGGTTCGTGCAGAAAGTCGTTGAGAAAGAACAAATTATTGTGAAAAAGATTGGCATGGCGGATAATCTGGCCAACATGTTCATGAAATCTCTTTCAGTTGTTACGTTTGAGTACTGCTTAAATTTAATTGGAGTGTGCCGCACTCATTGAGCCCTTTAGGGGTTTTGTGGCGAAGGTGGAGCTCTTATTACTTTGATGGAGTTTGCGGAATGCGAGAGAAGGTGAAGATTTGTTGTGATACCTTACATTCGATCTCTGAAGATTTCCTTATGATCCGGAGTTATCGTGAAGCTACAGAGATTCGATGTTACCTGCAAATAGACATCTGAAGCTAAGAGCTTCAGACGTCTGTCGAAGGGCAGACGTCTGACTTGTATAAGTCCAGACGTCTACGAGCGCTCTGCCAGTTTTGGAAATGAAGGCCAGACGTCTGAACATCCTTGTTAAGACGTCTGGTTACGTTATAGGGTTCGAAGATACTTAGGCAGACGTCACCCCATTCCTTATGCAGACGTATGGGGTATTGGGTCGGCTGTTATTTCCTTAGTTCGGAAATTTGTTATTTGAGTAAATCTTTTGTATGCTATATATATGATAGCTTTTTTTAACCCTAGATCTGATAGTTTCTGAATATTTTGAGAAAGTTAGGGTTTATTTGAGAGAGATTTGTATTACTCTATCGATTTGTACTTCTCCGAAATTGATATTAATAAAGCTTCGCCTTCGCCAATTAGTAAGTTCTCATATTCTCTATCTTGCCTACGGTTTTGATTACTTCTCGTTATCGTTTGGTTTGTGCTTTATGATCATCTTTATCGCAACGGAAACTATGCAATGTAGCACATAAATGCACATATATCAATATATAAAAGAATTGAAATGAAAAACCACACAAACGCCAACACCGAATTACAAGAGTACTTGTCCAAGGAAAAAATTCAACCCGCATGAGTACAGAAATCAACAAGAGAGAATTTAATAAGATGATCAAACAGAAGGAAAAGCATCTTGTAAAGAATCGGCATATTACAGAAGCAACTTACTCCGGCCATGTTGAAGGAAAATAACCTTGAAAATGCTTTTGAAAGGGAATCATCATTAACTTCGTTACCTAAATCTCCACAAAATAGATGAAAATCATCTGTAAAGAGAAGCACTTAATCATTTGACATGATATTTTAATAAAGGTATCTCTAAAAAGAGTATAAAAGAGAAAGATATATCTTCATGAATTAGAATTTTACCACCAGAACTAAGTTAACTCCCAATTTATGTGTACAGATTCAATTACCGGTACAAGATTCACCCACAATAAAATGTTTAATGAATCTAATTTCTAACAGAGATATTGCCCTCAGGAAAGTTGAATGAAGAAAAGATTCATATAGCCAAGCCCAAAGGATTTGGATTGATATATTTTCTTCTTCTTGTTATTGTAATAAGAACTCAAAACTTTTCAACGACATTTTTAAAGTTGTTGCACGTTTTGAACTTAGAGGTTGTTCTATAACTTGGTCCATGAGATTTTGATCTTCCGAAGAGTTTCATTTTAAGTGCATTTTGGCGTATTTGTGATGTGTTTGTTATGAAACTGCATTACAATAGAAAAATATTGTGAAGACACCGTGGCTACGTCAAAATAGGAGTTATGCTCAAGCAAAGGGATAAGTTCACTTACATGGCATAGATAAAACTTAATGGTCACAAAGTTATCTTACTCAAGAAATGCACTGCTTATGAGTTTTGCATCGGTTCAATTGAATCCACCAATAAACCCAGAGGAAACATAGTGAGGCCTATTAATGCTTAAATTATTAATGCATTCTAGCCAAATATTATTAGAAATTGAATAAAAATATCTTAGCCTTTTTATTATTATTCTATATTCTCATGCAATTCTTGGTTATCCAGAAGAAACTCGAGAGATAGTTTGAAGGAAATGGCATGTCAAGTCCCTAAATGTTTTCTTTTTATTTTAATTTTCATGCATAGCATGACCTTAATATCCCTGAATCATGTGAACTTATGCTAGATATGGCCTATATTAATATCTCCAACTACCGGTATAAATAAAGCTATAACTTACTCTCCGGCCACTCTGCCAATGTCGGGTGTCCTCCCATGCTTGACCAGCCGCTTTTCTTGGTATCGCCTTCTTTTTTGTCTCTGCTTTGTGCTCAAATTCACTGCTCGCGAGTGCAGATTTCACACTCTCCAATGCCTCAGGTGTAATAGTTTGTGAATCTCGGTGGAACAATTGTTGTTCCTATTGTGATGAAAATTGACATACGTATGCCAACGTTCAAGATACTATGGCAAGACAATGAAAATCAGCAGAAAGCAAACAAAATTGCAACTTTTTTCCATTGACCGTGTTGTTTCACTGATTCAACAAGTTCTTATCAAAAAAATAATCGGATTGCATCCTGTTGTTCATCGAGTTTCAATTATCTTATATAAAAAGAACGTAATTTTGTACACCTCTAATCTTAAGGGGGAAAAGGGGGGGAACAATCTTGCATTGACACATAAAATTACTTGAGAGAAGCATTCAACCAATTTCAATAGAATAAGAGGGCGGTAAGGTTACCTGCTGATACTGAGGAAACGCATAGACCCCGGCAACGGAGGCTGCGGCGGCGTAAGCCTGCGGCGGCGTAAGCCTGACCGGCGGTGGCTGCGTGTAGGGATTGGGGTTTTGTTGGAGATGAAAGGGCAAAGGGACGTAGAAATTGGGATTGAGATTCTTTTTGGGATACGATGCGTATTGCGAAGAGGTTGAGGGAATCGAATTTGATGATGAATTTGATTCAAATGACATCTTTCCTTAAATTAGGGTTTTTTCAAGAACAAAAATTGAGGATATGGGGATTTTTATGTTGGGGGTGGCGGGTTGGTGGGGGGATGTTTTGAAATAGAGATGCGGGTTGAAGACGGGTTCTTGGGTTTGAGGTTTTAGTTTCGGATGCGGATCCGATAGTGAGACCAGGGCGGGTCTCGGATGGTTTGGCCCTTGGTTTGATGTAAAAGAGCAGGAAATGACAAAAATATGGAGCCCAAAACACTATTTACAGTACTTTTCAAATCTCATGGCCTAGTTTTTTGGTTAAAAAGTGCAAGAGAAATTAATAAAGAAATAACCGATGTGATGGAGGCTGAGATCTCCTTCAGTTGTTGTCCTCCGTCGATTCTGTGATTGCAGTCTTTGACGGCTGAGATTTGTTTTGGAAGTTGTTAAGTGTGGATCCCAATAGGTTGTGTTTGACGCCGAGCTACCTGCAAAGAAGTCCCAGGGTGGATGACCACCGTAGGACCCTCCGACGATCAAGTTAGTGCCGAGGTATAAGTACATAGTAGCGGCATATTGGAATGGGTTACAATTGCCTGAGTCGTCTGAGAAAGGGGTTTATATAGGGGTCGCGTGGAGCGAGAAGGCGCGAAATCTTCGTCGTCGGTTACATCCCAGCGTTATCCTCGTCTTGAATGGCGGGATGCGTCCATTAATGGGGGGATGCGCTAGCGTGGGACGCGGATCGTGGGAAGACGGATATCTCATCCTGGCGATATACGCGGAGCCGTTGCGGGACGCATGGGATCCGCGCTCTTGATTGATCGAGGGGAAACCGAGGAAGCTCGGCATGTCAGGAGCTCGAAGACAAACCGGGTGGCCGAGGAAGCTCAACATGTCAGACGGCTCGGAGACGAGAAAGGAGACCGAGGAAGCTCGGAGGCGAGCTGTTGGTAGTTTCCTAGGTGAAGGAGGAATGTATTCAGGGAGGTCTCTCGAAAGGTCGGATACGTTCTTCGAGAAGGGGATCCCGAGGAATGTTCCCGATGCAACTCATTTATTCTACCCCCTTAGCCTTCGGGACACGTCATCCGCCACGTATCGTAATCTAGGGAGATACCACTTGTAAGCAGCATCATTAGCCCCCCACTCTCCTTCCGGCCTATTCATGGATCGGGTCGAGAGTGGTTTGCTCGGTTTTCCTTTTGTTCATTTTGGCGCCAAGAATCATAATGCGGATCGCCCGAGAACAGCATGGCGTTTGGTAGTTGTGTCGTTTCGATCTTTGGTCCCATGTGTCGCCTCGTCGTTCGCCTAAATTTTCGCGCGTATCTCCGATGGCGTCAGCGGATCAGTGAAATGATTGCGCTTTAAAGAAGGGGCGCCGTTTCAATCGATTCGTCGGTCGAGATACGGGCCATATGTCAGCCGTTGGTTGGCGGAGGCGACAGGCTGTCTCTGACTCCTGCAATCGAAAAGACGTCCCCAATGGTCGATCACCACGTGGAGCCCCGCTGGACGCGACGTTTCGTTTTGGCAAGAATCAATCTCGGTCGTAGGATGTTCTCTTCTTGGGTGTATAGATAGGAGGAGACAATCCTAGGGCTGACACTTTGCTCAAATTCTCTTTCATTGCTGAAAATTGACCGGCACTCCTTCCTTTAGATCGGATCATCTGTTGATTTTTCCTCGGTGAGTCCCTTCCTTTGAATTAGGTTTAATGTCTTCATCTGAGAAGTCCGTAGAGGTAGTAAGGGTAGTGTCGGACGATGAGGCACCCGTTGTTGGGGCTGAGTCCAGTGGGTCTTCCTCCTTTTCGGCTTCAGATAGCCAAGAGGGTTCTTCTTCTTCTTCGTCCTCTGTGTTAGGTTCTCCCCTAGAGTCAGGGATGCCCCTGTCGCTCGCCGTCGGGTGGCGACAAGGGCCCCTAAGGTGCGCATCGGGAATATCCACTATGCGCCCTCCGTTTTGCAGAGTCTGGACGAGCTTTCCGAAATTTAGGTTCGATTCCACATCCCCTCTAACTATTCACTTCGCTTAGCTAAAGAGGGTGAGCGGGCTAATCAGGTGCGGGGCAAGAAGATTGCCCCATATCTGGAAGCGTTCCGGGCAGGAATGCATCTGCCCTTCCCCACCGAGGTTTGTGGGGTGCTTCGTTGTTTTTCCCATGCCCCGGGCCAGCTAGTACCGAACTCGTGGAGAATCCTCCTCTAGTTTTTGGTCCGGTTAAAACTTAAAAATATCCCCTTCACTT
The DNA here is from genome assembly GCA_030015575.1 of Agapanthus africanus. Classification (NCBI taxonomy): domain Eukaryota; kingdom Viridiplantae; phylum Streptophyta; class Magnoliopsida; order Asparagales; family Amaryllidaceae; genus Agapanthus; species Agapanthus africanus. Next base: position 930,670,968 of record CM057337.1, on the reverse strand, counting down.
TGACTCTCCTTGTCTCTTTCCTTTGCTATAAGAATCACCCCGACACCAGTAAGGATGAGCCGAGCTGGGTGTATTTCTCGTATAAGAAGCGTAAGGGTAGGACGGCCGGGTCAGAGGTAGTAGTCATCCCTTTCTTCCATCCATGGGTGGAAGGAGAAGTTTGTATTCGTCGAGCCGCCAAAGGGCGAGGATTGGTTTGTGCCTACACAGTGGCACAAGGCCGATTGCCCGAGGGCAAAGCGGTCAACTTCTCCCGAAACGAGGGTGGTGTCCCAGTGGGAGCCGATCCAAAGAGTGGATGTCCTGCTATCCGAGCAGGCACTGAGCTGGGATGGGCTAAGTCATGTGCGTTTCTTGGGTAAGTTAGGGCTTTCGACGATCTGTTTAGACTTTACCAAATTTCTTTTGATGTTTTAGTGTCGCTAACCCCCCTTTATTTGTGCGTCCCTTTTTTTTGTAGAGCCCATGGACCGAGCAAAAATCCTAGATGCCCTGGCCGCCAAGACTCAGGGGAAGAAGGCTGGGGGCGCAAGCTTGTCCTGACCCGGTTCGAGCTCGGCCCCGAGGCCAACTCCACCGCCCAAGCCTTCCACAGCTCCCCGAGTTCCAGAAGAACGTCGAGGGGGGAGCCATAAGCACTCGCGGGACCCGGCGCCTTGAACGCGAGAGGAGGAGGAGGAGAAGGCTGGGCCCGCCGAAGTCCCCCTCAAAAGGCAGAAGCAGACGGTTTCCCGGCCACCTCCTTCCGGGATCCTAGTGCAGGAGGGCGACTTCTGTATTGAGATGCCCTCGGGGCTCTCCGTCGCCGACAGACTACTTTCCGACATGAAGCAGGCGGCCGGGGTTAAAATACCCTGGGGGACCATGAAGGCCCAAGTGGCCGCCTAGCACAAGAGGCGGTTCAGGTCGGTTCCTGTCTTTTCTCGAAATATTTCTTAAATCTTATTTCCTTGGTTTGGACTTTCTAATCCGTTTGCTGCTTTCCACAGGTCCTCCACCACTGCGCACTCCTCGTCGCCATGGAATCCGAGGAGGTAGCCCCAGCCATGAAAAAGGCAGGTGAGTCTTCCAAGTTAGAGGAGGAGCTCCGCCTCCAACTGCGGCAAGCGGAGGAAAAGGCGGCTCTCCTCGACACTCGTCTGGTCATCGAGAGGCTGACGAACTCCAGGCTGAAAGAGTCGCATCGGCTTCTGGACGAGTCCAACCGGGCTATTCAGGCCAAGTTGGAGTAGGTGAACGGATTCTACCACACGATGAAGAAGTCGAGGGACGCCCTCAAGAGGGATGTCCGGGTGGCCTTGGACACGGTGAAGCTCGCTGAGTGTCGGACGGCGAAGGCCATGGAGACGTATAAGGCGTCAGATCAATTCTACTCCGATCTTTCCGAATCCGTGGCCGTCGTGTGGCACAATGCCCTCGACACCGTTAAGGAGTCTGCGCCGGGGTTCGATATCCGTGCTAAGTATCCCCTGGCCGAGAAGGTGCCACAGGGGGAAGTCGTCGAGGCGGCCATTGGGGGCGAGGCTGCCGGTGGAAGCCCCAACCCCGAGGTCACAGTTTTGGTCCCCGAGGCTGGTATTGACCAGGGCGAGATCCTTCCCGAGCGAGCGGACTGAGCTTTCCTTCCTTGGGGATTTGTTTCTTTTTCAAAAATTTTGTAAGCCTCCGGGCATTTTTGTGAGGCTGAGGAGCCCAGAATACCTTGTATTTATTTTTGATTATAAATAAAGTACACATTTTCTTTGCCCAAATGTCTGCTTGCTGTGCAAGTCCTTTTAGCTCGTATATTTTTGTTCAAATCTTCATTCTGCAAGTATTTTTAGCTCATATGTCTTTTCATCTTGTAAGTGTTAGGCCGGTGTCCACCTCTCCACACTTGCTGATCGTTCATCGAGTAGCGACGAACGATAGCGCCAAGTGTAGAAAGGTCGGTATCCAGGTCGAGGAGGTGATCGCGCATCGAGTATGAGTCCATTGGTGGTTAAGTGTAGGAAGGTCGCTATCTTCCTTTCTACTCAGCTACCTCATGGTGAGGGATTTGATCCACAACATGGTTGTAACGTTTTAGAAATCGTTTTGCGAATTTTTCCGTTTTAGGGCAAAATAGTCGGCATTTTCCGTTTTAACCCGATTTCGATCAAACGTCTGTAGAAACTTACCGGCACCTATTTTGGCTAAAATAAAACTTGTGCGCGAACTTTGAGGGTATATGGGAGGTTTTGGTTCAGATAGAATTTTCCCAAATAAAATATTATTTTAGCCGGTAAAATATGCACGTAAATCGAGAAATTTGTTCTAAATGAAAATTATTAGAAATCATCACTATAATTATTTTAGAACCTTATATTTAAATATCTATATTTTTTTTGGGTCAATGGAATTATTTTTTAAAAAGAAAAGAAAAGAAAATGAAAGGGGGCAAAATGCATTTATTAGCATTTAATGTTGTTTTTTTGCTAGATATTTCTTTTTTTTTACACAAAACACCCCCCCTTCACCTCTTGGCCGAGCCTCCCTTCCCCATTTCTGCCCTCTTTTATTTTTTCCCATTTTCCTCTCATTTTTGCTTCAAAATTCATGAAAAATCCAAATAAATTCATACAAAATCAAATATAATCCAAAACCTTCATCTCTCTTCACAAATCATGCTTGGATTTTCATTCTAGTGGGGATTTTGGAGGCTAAAGTTTGGTTTTATTCTTGATTCAAGTGGTGTTCTTGAAGGTATAAAACCTTAACTCCAATCTCTTTTTTTTTTCTTAAACACTTTATGCTAGCTTAATTAGATGTTAATTTAAGCTTTAAATTTCATGTTTCAAAATTCTTGAAATGGTTTTAGAAATCCAAGTTAAGGTTAAAGCTTGATTTAAGTGTTTAATGTTTCATTGAAGTGTTGATTTGTGATTAGGAAAAGCTTAACCTAGTAAAAAATGTTAATTTTTGTTAATGAATACTTTGTTTAATTATGTTATATTGCTTACTAGGTTTTTGCTGAAACTTATTTTGCAAGTGTTAAAAATATAGAATTGGTTTTGATAGTTTAGTTAAACTATTTTAAGGTGTTTGTTATCGCTAGAAATGTGTTAGCCTGATTCTACTGCGAAATATTGCGATAAGTTGTTTTCTACGTTTCGGGGGTTTTCCGACGTGGGTTCGATTAGTCTTTGCGATCTTATATCTATTATATTCCTCGCATTTTAATTTGTTGTATTGCGCAATCAGGACGATCGGAGTCTAGGCATGGTGTTTCGTAGTTTAGCGACCCTAGTTAGTGTTTTTGACCGATGTCGTGCGCGATAGATGCGCTAAGCGCGCAGTGTAATTTTCCGGGCGTTTTCATCTCGTTTCGTTGTCTTTTCGTCATTGTAGGATATTTTGCTTATGTGCTGTGTTTGTGAAACTTTAGGTTCGTAGGCGGGGACTACGGACACTGCTACAAAGGGAAACAGGTGGTAGGATTCACCTAGCTTAGAGCGTTGGTGAGTAGATTTAACATCTACAGGGGAATCGCCCGCATGGCGTTATGCGTCTGGGCTAAAAATGTTATTTCTGTCGCATATTTTATGTCATATTTAGAATTGCGCATTTACCCTATTACTTAGATATTGTTGTGCTTGGACTAGTATCCTTAGGATACTGCACATATTATTGACGATTCATGTTGCACGGGCACTGATTGTATACTACACACACCGTCAATAATTGCCATGTCACGCACAACCCACTTATAGATATGATATTGCTTAGTTAGGGACATTGAGACTTTGATTCATATTTCTTTACGCATTGACTTATAGCATACCTGTATACCTACATGCTTACACATATGCTCTGATATACTTACATGCTAGTTACCTGTATACCTATAGAGTATTGTACCATTAGTGATAGGTACATGCACACTTTATGACATAGCTACAGGTATCACACCTATTTCACTTATACCCAGGGGGTATACTATATCATTACTTATAGGTAGATACATATATCTTGCTATACCTTTATGTTTTCACATACATCTGGTTATAGCTACATGTTTACCTTTACCTGATGTTAATTTAGAATTGGAGAAAATTTCGAACCGCATGATATTTATATTAACTTGTTGCAGTTAATCAGCGGCTTTTCCTTTATATGCTTTCATTACAGTTTTATGTTGCATATATTATATTCATGGATTTTCGCGTTGAGATATGGATTTTTCATGATGTTTTCTGGATTTGGGGACCGTGGGAGTTCATGAAATTATGCATTGTTTGAAAAACCCGATTTCCCTTGATATGATATTTCAGCAGCCACCATGATATTTATCGGTTCTAATATATATATACCCCACGCGAGGAATGGAGGGGACGTGTACGGGTACATGGTGGGGCCCGGAGGTACCCCGAGGAAAGAATGAGGTCGTGGTGCTAGACGATGAGTTACAAGGGAACCATACCATCCGGTGACATTACCAATGACTCAGCGGTTATCATGGGGATACCGACGGGAGTCATGTACGTATAGATACGTCGAGAGGCGAGGGTCAGAGCTAGGCACTCGAGCTTTCGGGATAGCGTATGATACGTACCTATCAGGATGCCAGTCATGGTGACAACACCTGATAGACCTGCATTTCTGTGTCGATGCTGACACATTAGTTTTATGATATTTCTTTTTACTCCTTTGTATATATAACAGGGGTTTAGGCCGCTGTTATATATGCCCTTATACCAATATTAGTGGAATGGGACGCTAATATATGTGTATTGACATTAAATTATATACATCATCATATTTATTCATGCAAATATATTTAGGATGTTAGATGTTTACTTGATAATTTGATTTGGGATATAGGGGATTCATTTGATATTGGATACAGGATGTTTATGAGATTGCTGATTTGTACATTCAGGATATATGAGATTTATTCGACTTATATGATATGAGAGCCAATTTGGGGGCTGATTTGAGGAATTGAGATTTGGATTTGCCTTGATGGATTGTGATCCTACCACGATATCAGGATTCCGTGGAAATGACGTATTTCATTCCATACTCCACATTTATTGTTTATGCACTGCTTCATGTATTAGTAGTACCTATTAGAGTACCTTTCATGACTGTTGCATTTACATACATTTATTTATATGCATTGCTTCATGTATTAGTTGTACCTGCTAGTGTACCTTTCATGATTATTGCATTCATATGACTTTTTATTGCTATTAATTGCACATGTTAGATTCACGCTGTACGTGTATACTTGCGATTACCTGCATGTGTTATTTACTATTCACGAGTTGGCAACTCACCCCCGTTGTGCCACAGTTTGTTTTGCAGGGTGTTCCCCAGAGTAGTCGAGACAGGCTATTCTTCTATCATCTTTTGCTACGGATACCGCATCAGCTCACAGTGTGCAGTTTGCTTAGGTGGGTTTTGTGGTTATTCGTTTGTTATATTGTATATTCGTTGTATCCTTGTACTCTCCATCTACTATATTTTCTTATTAACTTAGAGACTTGGTGAGGACGATATTGTTTATTATTTGTGACTTGTTGTCTTTTATACAGTTTCCTTTCTATCGTCTTTTATTTCTTCGCTACGGCGTCGTATATTTGTTGTGGTGGTTGTTTTCCGCCTTTGGGCGTGTATTTGCTCCCGTTTGGGGATACTTTACTTTATATTTATGTTGTATCCATTTTTGGGGATAGCTTTTACAAAGGTGGTGCTGCCAAAATTTTAAAGGAAATAAAGTTGGACTTTTAATGAATTTGGGTTGTGATTTCAAAGACTTTTAAACAATGTTTCTTATCTTTTCTTGTCTTTTAATGGTTTAGATTTCTGGGTTTTGGCTTTCTTTTACTGCGTTACGCCTGTAGACGTTGCGTAGTATTAGGGCCGTCACGTGCCATTTTCGGGTCGTGACAGTTGTTGGGCAAGAAGCTACCCACTGCGGATGGACCAAGCAGGAAACTACTCGGTGGCCTCACGAGTAAGGCTTTGATCCCAACATTGATGGGTAGGAAGCCACCCGCTGCAGATGGACCGAGCAGGAAGCTACTCGGGGGCCTCGTGAGGAGAGCTTTTGATCCACAGCGTTGATGGGCAGGAAGCTACCCACTGCGAGTGGACCGAGCAGGAAGCTGCTCGGTGTCTTCGTGAGGAAGGCTTTAGATCCTTAGCGTTGTTGGATAGGAAGCTACCCGCTAGGGATGGACCGAGCAGGAAACTACTCGGTGACCTCGTGAGGAGAGCTTTGATCCACAGTGTTTATAGGTACGAAGCCACCCGTTGCAGATGGACCAAGCAAGAAGCTACTCGGGAGCCTCGTGAGGAAGGTTTTTGATCCACAGCGTTGACGGGCAGGAAGCTACCCGCTGCGGATGGACCGAGCAGGAAGCTGCTTGGTGTCCTCGCGAGGAGGGCTTTAGATCCTTAGCGTTTTTGGGTAGGAAGCTACCCGCTAGGGATGGACCGAGCACGAGGCTGCTCGGTGGCCTCGTGAGAAGGGCTTTAGATCCTTAATGTTGTTGGGTAGGAAGCTACCCGCTGCGGATGGACCGAGAAGGAAGCTATTCGGTAGCCTCATGAGGTGGGCTTTTGATCCACAGCGTTGACGAGTAGGAAGCTACCCGCTGTGAATGGACCGAGCAGGAAGCTACTCGGTGGCCTCGTGAGGAGGGCTTTTGATCCATAGCGTTGTTGGGCAGGAATCTACCCGCTGGGGATGGACCGGGCAGGAAGCTACTCGGTGGCCTCATGAGGAGTGTTTTTGATCCACAACATTGACAGGCAGGAAACTACCCACCGCGGATGGACCGAGCAGGAAGCTACTCGGGGGCCTCGTGAGGAGGGCTTTTGATCCACAACGTTGACAGACAGGAAACTACCCGCTGCGGATGGACCGAGCAGGAAGCTACTCGGTGGTCTCGTGAGGAGGGCTTTTGATCCACAGCGTTGTTGGGCAGGAAGCTACCCACTGCGAATGGACCGAGTAGGAAGCTACTTGGTGGCCTCGTGAGGAGGGCTTTAGTTGACTCTCTAGTGTCTTCGTAGAGCGTCGTTTAATTTTCTTTGACCCGTGAAGGGCGGGAATGGTGACCGTCGCGGGCGACACGTAGCAGTGCCATATCGGGAAAGTGCGATATTCCGCGATTTACGTCATTGCGCGAGTAAATCTCGGCCGTTGGAAGATTTTTTGGTGAGGCTATAAATAGCTGTAACAACCCTATTTTTCTACACCAAAAATTTTCAAATATTTTTTTTTCTTTCTAAAAATTCACAAAGGGGTATTTTAGCATGAGCACAAGATATAGGTAATTATTTTGTTTTTAATTACAAGCTACAAGAATGTAATAACTCCATTTTTAGTGTACAAGAAATTACTTTAAATTTAATGTATACTAGGAGTATTTATTCTTGCTGCTGTCAGTTTAAGTAATTAAATACCACAATAATTACAAGAAGGAGCTTGTAGCTCATTGGTAATACCTTGCATTGCTGAACCAAGCCACCAGAGTTCAAATCCCATGCCCCACATTTTTTTATATTATTTTGTTTTAATTTTTTTTTGGAAAGTCAACAGTCAAACCGTCATAGCTCACAAAATTTATACTGAACATAAAAAACTAAATGCACCAAAATTCCCCTCATGAGTTTCCCCACCCGACGGTACCCCGAGTCGGCCCGACTCGGCCGGACGGCCGAGTCGTCAACACGGAATTTCTCCGTGTTGACCTGGTCATTCCCCCTGCATACTTTAAAATTTTTGATCGATTACCAGATTCTCAATAAATCACTTTTATTTCAAAAATTAATGATTTTTAATGTTTTTTTTATATAATTTTTATATTTTTTTAATTAAAACCCTAACCCTAGCCTAGCCTTATATAAACACCCCTACCCTCTACCCTCTCACCCTACATTCCTAAGTCCACTCTCTAAAAATTTCAAGAGAACTCGGTACATTAGAAAACGAGCGAAAGGCGAAGCGCTGCCGAAATCGACGACGAATTCCGGTCGTACTAGGACCCTTCACGACGTTTCGACGCATCAACAACCCACTACCTTCATAGCACTCTCTAGCTTGTCCAAACCCGTAAGTTCCCCTCTTTCTATCTTTCTTTTCTCTTAAGAAAAATACGACTTTTTTTAAAACCCGACGGAAATCGGAACAAACCGATTTCCGATTCGGTTTTTCTATCAAAACTCACTTGCCACTAATTCCATAATGCTTAAACATATTCATGTTGACTATTAATCACTTAACAATCAATTTGGATAAAATTTCTCACATGAAATGATAACGTTTCCATTTATCGTATTTCTTTCACTTAAATACCACAATGTTTAGTTTTCACATTTAACCCTTTAACGGTGCTATACCTTAAAATAGATCACGAGGTAATGACCTACCTCCACACACACGCAAATACAACCCTAATTGATATCATCAAAACTTAGAATACGATAATACAAGATTTTACATTAAAATACCCTTTTCTTTGTAAACCTTTTCTGAAAGTTCTAAGTTGTATACAATTTTTAAAACAAAATCTTTTAATAGGAAAATACGATATGTCATGGACATCGATCGTTTATCTAAACTGACTTTGTGGTGTCTAGGAAAGTGTGTCTAAGGCGAGTGGTTACTTAATTAGGGCCACTACTTGTAGTGGAGAGCCTCCCACTTACCTGGCACTTACCTGGCCGCAATTGGCGGTGAAGAGGCGATTTGAGGCTTCTAATGACTTATCATTTAGACCCTTTAGAAATAGGCTAGTTGGCTTAGGAAACCCTAGAAACTAAAATACGGAAATTTACACCTTTTACAAATAAATACCTCATCTTTATAAAACCATTTTTCTAAATGACTAGTATTTATTAAATCTTTGCAAAGCGCCACTACAACCCATCTTTGGGGAACTCGTTAGGGATAGTACGGTTTATCGTGCACCCACGGGCTTAGTAGTGCGAGATTCAGACCTCCGCAAGGAGCATTCAGTCTCGAAAGGTTTAAAATACGACATTTAAGAAAAATGAGATTTTGGAAAATAAAATATTTATTTAAAATTATTCTTGTATTAACATATATATAATTATCATTTAAACGCCTATTTTGTTATAAGATAAAGTTTCCACCTTTTCCTAAAAACTACAAGATTAAAAGTTACATTAAAATATCATGAATTTCCAAATAAATCAATATTATAATTTAATACTTTTATTAGGATATATTCACTAGAATAACACAAATAAAATTTACACTCATTATAACAATAAATACGAATAATAAATACTTGGGGTGTATCTTGAAAACTATACAAAAGAACTTTTTACATAAACCCCCCTCAAGTTTTATAATTTACAATAAGGACCCTAACAAATATAGAACTTCGACTTGCATTTCTTTTAATCTGACTCGGGTTTGAGTCTGACTATTTCTGACTTGAATATGATTCAAGTCATTCTATATTCTTTAATATTCCAACTCAATATGAATACATGAATCCCAGAATCCTGTTAACAATCATTATAACTTGACTGAATCAAACCATGGATATACATCCATTATTCCGTTATTTCATTTACCTGATTATGCAGTTACAATCTGTTTACTGATATCATGGTTTTGATCAGTCATCCAACTTATACAATACGATACTACAATACAATCATAACACTACGGGGTTTAAGGGGTAGACTGGTACGGAATATGTTAAAGGTGGCACGAGGTGGTCACTTAAGACGTAATTACATCCATGCCGTTGTTCCGTGGTATTATCGACGGAGCCTTGTACTACAGGTTATCAAGGTCCCCGGTGTAAGTGGGACTCCCCTCGTATACACTGGCATCTTCTGTACCAGGCTACAAACAACAACGTTAATACAATATTACAATATTATAATACAACATTAAAAGCTCTCTCTCTCTCCCCTTCTTACTTTCTGTCTATTTCTCCCTTATCTTTGGGACTTACCGAGCGACCTGTTCGCTGACGACATTATATTTCTTTCTTCTTTGAATGTCGTCAGGTGCTTTGGACCCAGCAGAGATCGAGCCCACCGGTGAAGACTTGTAGCAGTTTCACGAAGACCCCAGCTCTAGATATTGTACCCTGTTCTTTTTAGTATTTTCATTTCCTGTTATGCTACTGTTTAGGCATCGCTTTCCATTTCAGTTGTATTTACTTTTCATGCATTGTACAAAAGAATGTTATTAATAAAGTTGCTGTTATTTCTATATCTCTTGTCTCTTGTGATTTACTTTTATATTGCTTAGATACGCTTAGCGTATGTACTTCTGAGTATATACATAGCGGGCCTCGTCGCGTCCCCTTCGCCGTACACTGGGAAGCGGGACGTGACAATAGCGAAGGCATATTGATTTCATTTCTATTCTCACATTCCCTGATGATGGCCGGCTGCGTGTATACCATCAGAGAGATCGTTTCTCGTGATGACATATACCTTTACAACCTTAATCGTTCCGAGGAAACATACGAGGCGATGATAGGCCGCTTGGAGGGCCACTGTGGGCGCTTACTCCCCCGGAGATCTCCTTTTCTTCAGGTGTTGATCTATGTGATATGGAAGACTTCGCCGGGTCTGCACAATACACTATCTCCACGGTTGATGGACGAGGCGTTCGACAAAATGCATACGGTTCATGGTCTAAGTCTGATCTCAAAGAGTAGGCGGGACCGCTCGGTGGACCTACTTCCTGAGAGTTTCCAACAGAGGTTGGTCATCGCTTCATGCTCGGCGGAAGGGGGTCCTGGGAAATCCGTGGCTTCTAGGGTCCGCGAGTACCGTCGGTGAGAGCGGGACGAAACCGCTCGGGATCGGCCGGAGGAGCATTCCTCGGTGTACCACCGACAGTGTCTCCTTAACCCCCGCCCCCTATATTGTAATTTTTTTATAAGGCTGGAGAGCCCACAATACCTCTTAACAAATAAAGTTATCCTTCGCCGAAGTGTGTTGTCTCTTTTTATCTCTTCAGTACATTTTATACTTTTTCTTAGAACCAACCTTGGAGTCTCGGAACCGAGAAAAGAGACAAAGGGCTGGAGTCCTATGGTGGACCTAGCCCGAAAGACTTAGTTAAATGCATAAAGGAATTACATTATTTCAAAAAGAGGATACATATTTACTTATACAATTTGAGCTTTTCTGTGTTAAAAGGCCGGGGAAAATTATGCCCCCTGGCGTCTTGCAGACGGTACGCTCCACCGGGCAATGTTTCCATTACGATGAATGGTCCGTCCCTCCTGCACCTCTTGTGTGGCATACCATTTGTACCCTCGATTGGGAGGATGTGGCGGATCCCCTCGCTTTCTCGAGCTAGATCTGAGGTAACGACCATGATCTTCCCGATCGTTAATTCCTCGGGAGGGGTTTGGTCATTTTGCTCACTCTCCGCCTGCCGTTTATCCCGCAGGTACTTCACCAGGTGGCCTGAGCGGATCAACTCCTCGATGTAGTCACGAAGTTGTTTGCAGTTCTCTGTCGGTGACCCTGCGACCTGTGGAAGGCGCAGTATAGGCCGCGGAGTCGCTTACCTGTCCTTTGGGTGATGGGCGATAGCTTGAAGAACCTCTCACCCTTAGCTTCCTCCAACAGCTCGGTCTGAGAGATGTTCAGGGGAGTGAACTCCTAAAACCTTGGAGAGTAAGGTTTCGGACAGTCGACCTTCTTCTTCTCCTCCCTGCCCCTTTTCTTTCTGTCTGCCTGATCGGCTCGGGGCAGGTTTGAGTTTACCTCGGACTCGAGTTGGATTTCCCGCTCTGTCCAGGCTTTTACTTTGGCCATGGTCTTAAGTTGCGCTAATGGAAAAGAGCGGAGCCACTCTTTGTGCCTAAGACCCGACCTCAGTGTGGTGATGACCGTTTCACCGCGGTGCTCGGGGACCTCGAGGAGGGTGTTATAGAAGCGGGTGACATATCCTTTGAAGGATTCTTTGTCTCCACTCTTCATGGTGAACAGGTAGTCGATCGTCCGTTTTTGTCGTCGATTCCTGACGAAGTGACCGAGGAATTGGGTGGCCAGTTCGTCAAAGGTCGAGATGGAGCATGGCGTAAGTCCTCAGAACCAGTCCCGGCCAGCCCAGATGAGGGTGATGGGGAAAGCTCGGTATTGAGCCTCGTCGGAGTTATCCTGGAAGCTCATACCCGTCGTAAATACGTTTAAGTGGTCCTTCGGGTCAGATTTCCCGTCGAAGAGGGCCACTTTGGCGGCTTGTTCCTGGACGAGACGTGCTCGGCAAGCAGCTCTTCTGTGAAGGGCTTTGTTAGCAAGTCGGCGGAGTATCTGGCCCCTTCGCCGGATGTGTGGACATCCCTTCGTATGCCTTCGATCTTTTTCTCGAGAGCTTCAAGCCGGTGGTGGTATACCGAGAATTCTGCGCAGTCGGAGGGGTGGCTACCCTTACTCCGGGTCTGCATGATGGTGCGGCTTCGATTTTGCTCTATCCGTTGGATATAGTGCCCTCAAGGAAATTATCATAGTCGTAGGCAGGTGATTATGATGATTGAGGGAGGACCTATACCGGTAGAACAGTCTTGCTCGAGATGATAGTATGCTATCTGGTTTGTCTTTATCATCATGTACATACTTCAGGTGGTATTACACTATTACATGTTGATAGAGCTCATAGGATTCTTTTTTGACTACCAGTATTATGATGGCGATCATATACGTGGGAGCTGGGTGGTCTATAAGCAAATCCTTAAATGTCCCTAGTCGGGGGAGTATCGAGACTGGGCATCGATACTCCAGTGTAGACTAGTGTATACCGATCGAGACCGTGACGAGGGGCGGTGGCAAGGTCCCACAAGCCATTGGTGTTAGTTTGTTCACCTAAGATAGTATACAGGTGCTCATTGAGTTATGAGTACAATGGACGGACCCGCCGGGAACCTGCTAGTTGGTATTATACTTATTGTCAGATAGCAGTTCCCAGATGACATGTGTACATGTTAGTCTATCGATCTGAGATCATCATTTGTCTCGTGTGAGTTCCCACTATGCTTTGATTACTACCCTACCACGGCTCAAAGGAGTCGTGCAAACAGGTTTTAGTTGGGTACAGTCCCGAGCCACATGGAGGCAGTGAGCGGATCGTCGGGGATTCGCCTCTCCCGGTATTAGGGGTTGATGTCGCATTGTGCTCGGGTGGCCATCACCAGAAATCCTCGGCTGGGGTAGACGAGAATTGCCGATCCAGGATCGATAGTTTCTTAGGTGGTGATGGGTTTCATACTGACACTAAATGTCGCGTTATTAGGGTTCTGACTTTATCCACCCCCTAGACTCGATATGCGATACTCTTAGACGAACAGACCGGACTGTACGAATATTTTCACTTTCAGGCTCAATAGGGGTTCAGGATGAGTTTGCTCGTCGGCCTCCCTTTCACTCAATATCTGGGTAGCCGTTACGTACAGCTAGTGCCACTGACGTGCTTGTGGTTAAACCCACTGCCAGCGTATTGATGAGTCTTTAGAGTCTCATACATAGTGCAAGGTATTACCAATGAGCTACAAGCTTCTTTTTGTAGTTATGGAGTTATTTAATTACTTAAAATGATAGCAGCAAGAATAAATACCCTTTTGTGGATTTTGAAAAAAATTAATTTAAAATTTTGTATAGAAAAAGGGTATATGAAAATTAGGGTTGTTACATTTTACTCTCCTTATAAAAATTTCGTCCTCGAAATTTGTAAAAGGAAAGCGTAACAGATTTAAGGAAGGTTTGGTGAGAATGACAAGGTGATGCAAGGGTGTGAAAAAGGTTGAAGAGAATTACCAAGGTTATACTGATCAACCGTATCAGCTTCTACGGCCGCCAAATTATAAGCCTGGCGTCTCGGCACGTTCCTCCTAGCTGGAGGCACATTCCCCTGTACCCGAGGCATGCTTCTCAATGCCTGATGGAATTGGAGATTTGGCTGAGCAGGAAATCTACGTGGAGGTGGTGCTGGGAGAGTAGGACGAGTTCCAGGAGCCTGGATAGCTGGCTGCTGTGGGTAGTTGATGGGTGGGTGTGCTGGATTGTGTCTATAAGGACAGTTTCCAATTCCGTGATTGGACGCGCCACAAACCAAGCATAGGCCTTTTGCGCGCCTACAGTCCTTCCACAAGTGTCCTTCCCTCTTGCAATAAAAGCAAAAATCAGGTCTTAGCCGATCCTTGGCTTCTTCCAGTCTTCTGTGTTCGACAGCTGGCCTTGAAGAGGCCCCTCCTGCCATTTGAGTGGCAGGGCGTTTCACTCCTGCAGACCGAGGTCTGCCCCTTGCCATTATCACTGCCTCATAACTGCGAGCAGCTTCCAGAGCATCTTCATAAGTTAGAAATTTCCCTGTGGCTAGTGCAGCCTGGATTTCCGTGTCCAAATCTTGTTGAAATCGACGGGCTCTGATCTCATCCGTCGGTATCAGGTGTGTGGCAAATCGGCTGAGTATGGTGAATTCAGTGTCATACTCATCTACTGACTTGTCCCACATCGAACCTTGTTGTAGATGAATGAACTGTTGTTCCATGGCAAACCTGGCAGTCACAGGGAAGTACTTCGCGTCGAACTTCTCGCGAAAAGTCTTCCATTCAATAGGCTGTTCAAGACGGCTTTCTTCCTCCTTCCACCAGTTCCGTGCATTGTCCGTGAGTTGCAGCTTTGCAACTCGGACCCAAGCTATTTCTGGCACTTGTGCTGCCGCCAGATCATCCTCTGTGCTTTGAGCCCATTCCTCAGCTTCCAGTGGGCTCCCCTTTCCTGAGAACTGTTTAGGATGTAAAGCTCTGAATTGCTTCACCCCAGGTGCGTCAGTCTCGGGACGGTTCAGGAGTTGCTGCTGTCCCTCTAGGAGGCTGCGGATTGCCTCAAACATAACCATTTGCTCATTAAGTGGAGCAGGAACAGCTGGTGTGAGAGGTAATGCTGGAGTTGGAGGTGTGTTGTTGACATTGGTGCTGGTGTTGTTCGGGAAATCCATAACCCTGAAGAAAAATTTGGGTTAGGACAGATTCAAATGGAATGATAAGATTCAAGGAATATGTAAGATTCAAGGAACATGAATTGTAAAGAATGTTTTGGTTGCTGGTTCTTGTGTTATATTGCTTAGGTTGTTCACGCAGAACAGAACTGCATGACAGGGATTCATACAGCTCTGACCTGCATGGGCCACCAACAAAACCTGTCACGCCCCGCTTCCCGGTGTACGGCGAAGGGACGCGACGAGGACCGCTACGTATATACTCAGAAGTACATACGCTAAGCATATCTAAGCAATATAGAAATAAATACACAGGAGACAAGAAATAAAAAGAACAGCAAATTTTATTTATTAACATTCTTTGTACAATACATGAAAATGAAATACAACTGAAATAAAATGATGCCTAACAGTGGCATAACAGGAAATGAAAAATACAAAAAGGAAAAGTGTACAATGAAACTAAAGTGCAGGGTCTTCGGCAAACTGCTCCAAGTCTCCTTGAGATGGCTCGATCTCCGTCGAGTCCAAACCACCTGACGACATTCAAAGAAGAAAGAAATAGAATGTCGTCAGCGAACAGGTCGCTCGGTAAGTCCCAAAGATAAGGGAGAAATAGACAGAGAGTAAAAGAGAGAGAGAGAGAGTAGCTTTTAATGTTGTATTATAATATTGTAATGTTGTATTAACGCTGTTGTTTGTAGCCTGGTACAGAAGATGCCAGTGTATACGAGGGAAGTCCCACTTACACCGGGGACCTTAGTAACCAGTAGTAGAAGTCTCCGTTGATAATACCACGGAACAACGGCATGGATGTAATTACGTCTTAAGTGACCACCTCGTGCCACCTTTAACATATTCCGTACCAGTCTACCTCTTAAACCCCGCGATATCTTGTTTGTATTGTTATCTTGTAAATTGTGTTGGTTGTATGATTGATTGACTGGCTGACCGAAACCATGATATCAGGAAACGGTTATAACCGTAGAGTCATGTAAATGGAATACTGTGAATCATGTAAAAGGAATAGGTATATCCATGGTTCGGTTCAGTCAAGATGTATAGATTGATATTGGATTCATGAATTCATGAGTTCATATTGAAGTGGAAACTTGTAGATTATAGATTGACTTGAATCATATTCAAATCAGATTAATCAGACTCAAACCCGAGTCAGACAATCAGAAATGTGAATCGAAGTCTTATAATTGCTAAGGTCCTTAGGGTAATTTATAAAACTTGAGGGGTTTTTATGTAAAAATACTTTTATATACTTTACAAAATACAACTCAAGTATTTATTGTTCGTCTTTAGAGTTGTAATGAGGGTTTCTAGTGAAAATATCCTGGTTTTATAAATAAGGGTATTTATCTGTAATATTGATTATTTGAAGTTCATGGTATTTTAGTGTAAAATTTATTCTTGTGATATTTAGGAAAAGGTGGAAAATTTATATTATAATAAAATAGATATTTAAATGATAAATATACATATGTTTATACAAAAATAATTTTAATAAATATTTTATATTCCAAAAAATCTCATTTTTCTTAAGATGTCGTATTTTAAACCTTTCGAAACCGAATGCTCCTTGCGGAGGTCTGAATCTCGCACTACTAGCCCGAGGGTGCACGATAAACCGCACAATCCCGAACGGGTTCCCCAAAGATTGGTTGTAGCGGCGCTTTGCAAAGATTGTAAAATACTAATCTTTTAGAAAACGGTTTTATAAAGTAAAAGGTATTTATTTGCAAAGTGTAATTTTCCGTATTTTAGGTTCTAGGGTTTCCTAAGCCAACTAGCCTATTTCTAAATGGTCTAAACGACAAGTCGTTAGAAGCCTCAAATCGCCTCTTCACCGCCAATTGCGGCCAGGTAAGTGCCAGGTAAGTGAGAGGCTCTCCACTACAAGTAGTGACCCTAATTAAGTAACCACTTGCCTTAGACACACTTCCCTAGACACCAAAAAGTCAGATTTAGATAAACGATCGATGTCCACAACTTATCGTATTTTTCCTATTAAAGATATTGTTTAAACAAATGTATCAAATCTAAACTTTTATAAAAGGTTTTATCAAGGAAATGATATTTTAATGTAAAATCTTGTTTTATCGTATTAGGAGTTTTCAAGATAGCGTAACCGTAGGTCATTAACTCGTGATCTATTTTAAGGTATAGCAATGTTAACGGGTTAAATGTGAAATTGAAACGTGATGGTATTAAAGTGAAATAAATACGGTAAGTTAAAAAGGTTATCATTTCATGTGTGAAAACTTATTCAAATTGATTTTTACAAGTTTAATAATCATGATAAAGATGTTTAGACATGTTTGAATTGATTAGAAGTGAAATTTTATAGAAAACTGAATCGAAAATCGGATTTGTTCCGATTCCGTCGGGTTTCGTAATTTCGTATTTTTGAGAATTAGAAAGGGAGATAGAATGGGACTTACGGGTTTCGATCTATACTAAAGAGTATAGGGGAACTAAAGAAGTTGCCGAGGCATTAGTTTGTCGCCGGTTGTTTCTAAAAACATCGCCGGAATTCCCGTCGGAATCTCGTCGGAGCTTCGCCGCGAACTTGTTTTCAAAGCACACACTTCTTGGAAAACTTTTGAGAGAGCGCCTCAAGATTTTGGGGGTGAAAGGGTAGTGTGTAGGGTTGGTATTTATAGGGTTAGGCTAGGGTTAGGGTAGATGAAAAGTTAAAAATAAAAATGTGATAAAATGTAATAAAAAATGTATTAAAAGTGGAGTAATTGGGGTTTTTTAAGAGCTCTGGAAGTGGTCTGAAGCTGAAATTTTGCAGGTGCATAGGGAATATGAAAAGACACAACTTTCATGTTGTGACCATCGCCGGAATCGGCGGACTCGGGGGTGACTCGGCCGTGACTCGGTCGGAGCACTGAGTCGACCGAGTCAAGGCCGAGTTGGCCGATTCCCGGCCGAGTCCGGCGGCCTGGATCCTTCCCGACGGTTAATCTAACTCCTGCAAGTGTTACATGTTTGGGTGTAGTGGGGTTTTTGTGAGATATGCACGTGTAAACTCTTGGTATTCTAAAGGTTTTAAAAAAAAACAATATTAAAAATAATGTGGGGTATGGGATTTAAACTCTGGTGGCTTGGTTCAGCAGTGCAAGGTATTACCAATGAGCTACAAGCTTCTTCTTGTAATTATGGAGTTATTTAATTACTTAAAATGATAGCAGCAAGAATAAATACCCTTTGGTGGATTTTGAAAAAATTTAATTTAAAAATTTGTATAGAAAAAGGGTATATGAAAATTAGGGTTGTTACATTCTACCCTCCTTATAAAAATTTCGTCATCGAAATTTGTAAAAGGAAAGTTAACAGATTCAAGGAAGGTTTGGTGAGAATGACAAATTGATGCAAGGGTGTGAAAAAGGTTGAAGAGAATTACCAGGGTTATACTGATCAACCGTATCAGCTTCTACGGCCACCAAATTGTAAGCCCGGCGTCTCGGCACGTTCCTCCTAGCTGGAGGAATATTCCCCTGTACCCGAGGCATGCTTCTCAGTGCCTGTTGGAATTGGCGATTTGGCTGAGCAGGAAATCCACGTGGAGGTGGTGCTGGGAGAGTAGGACGAGTTCCAGGAGCATGGATAGCTGGCTGCTGTGGGTAGTTGATGGGTGGGTGTGCTGGATTGCGTCTATAAGGACAGTTTCCAATTCCGTGATTGGACGCGCCACAAACCAAGCATAAGCCTTTTGCGCGCCTACAGTCCTTCCACAAGTGTCCTTCCCTCTTGCAATAAAAGCAAAAATCAGGTCTTCGCCGATCCTTGGCTTCTTCCAGTCTTCTGTGTTCGACAGCTGGCCTTGAAGAGGCCCCTCCTGCCATTTGAGTGGCAGGGCGTTTCACTACTGCAGACTGAGGTCTGCACCTTGCCTTTATCACTGCCTCATAACTGCGGGCAGCTTCCAGAGCATCTTCATGAGTTGGAAATTTCCTTGTGGCTAGTGCAGCCTGGATTTCCGTGTCCAAATCTTGTTGAAATCGACGGGATCTGATCTCATCCGTCGGTATCAGGTGTGTCGCAAATCGACTGAGCATGGTGAATTCAGCGTCATACTCATCTACTGACTTGTCCCACATCGAACCTTGTTGTAACACCCGAGCCCAATACTACTGTTTTCCAGTTACTGTTTGAGCATAATGTGGTACTCATTTCATTTGTCTTGCTTGTTTGTGGCTTACTGTGAAATTTTACCTGGCAAAGTCATTTCTGCATATAACAATTTTTGGCATCTAAAATAAAATTAAAAATATTCATCTTGGTCTACTCGACACATCTAGCCGTGTGGTAGCGTCTATGCATCGTGTTCTCGTTCCGTTCGGTGAAACGGGCGAGTTTGGACGGCTACGCGCGCGTACATGTGTCCGTCTTGGGGGTATACTTTTTAATCATAAAACACTTAATTTTAAAATTTGGAACCCGCTTAAAATCCTATTATTTCAATTTCAAATTTTTGGACCCGACCCGGGCGCGATTTGGAAATGTTTTATTTGGCGCCAAAATCCCAAAATTTTAATAATTTAAAACCTTCGTATATATTTCTTTAACTATACTAACTTTACTGTTAATTAAATCCTTTGAATATTTTTTTAACCTCTAAATCTTTGGCTTCAGCCAATCACGAGGCTGTAAATCTTCCCTGGGCCCCACTTAATTCCTACGTCTCGCTCTCTCCCCCCCTCTCTCTCACTATTTTGCGTCTCTCTCTCTCTCTCTCTCTCTAACTTCATTCTCTCTCTCTCCCTTTTAAAATCTTTTCCCTTCTCACATTTTTTTTCCTCACGAGAAACCTGAGAACCCAACGAGCCTCGAACCCTAGCCACCGCCTCGTCCCCCGTCACCTCCGCAACCCCGTCGCCAGCACCACCGTCACCCTCGCCCGCGCCTCTTCGTCTCAACCATAACCCTCGTCCTCCTTCCCCGTACGCCTGCATCCTCACGCGACCTTGGCCTCGCCGCTGCAGCCACCCGCAGTCCCTGCACGCCGTCGGACCGCCGTCTGTCGCCGCCGACGACCCCGTCCTCTTGTCCCTGACCTCGCACGCCCCTCGGTAAGATACTTCTCTCCTCTTTCCCTTCTTCCTTCCTTCTTGGCTAATGCTTTCTTAATCTGCAGTTTTTCCCCGCGATCACTGTTCACCGCCGGAGCACTGTCGTCACGACCTACGATATCGACCCCTTTACTGATCACCGTAAGCACCCTCTCTGATCCTCCTTCCCCCTTTCCTTGTATTTTCCTTGTATTTCTTTGCTTTCTTGTTTCAAACCATGATGTTTCTTTCACTGTTCACGTGCTCGCCGGAATCCGGCCGTGCCGGTGACGTATCCCGATGATCCAGCAAGGTACTCTGATCCGTGTGGTTCCATTGTTCGTTGTTTGGGTTCAATCCGTGAACCGTGCGCACGTCGCGAGTTTCCCCGCCGACGTTACGTTCCGTTTTTCCCGGTTCGCGACCCGTCGAGGCAAGTACCCCTTGCTACATGCTATACAATATTTACATATATGTATTGACACCCTAAACCTGTAAAACTTAACTTGGTATATTCGTTTCCCATTTTCGGTTACAATATTGCATTATATCATTTTACTGTTAAATATGGGACTTACAGTTTGCAAATTGAACCTAATAATCAAATCTACCTGTTCAATCACATTTTACTGTTAAAATAGCTGGTGGCATTTATCCCTATAGTTCTGTTACATTCAGACACTCCCATGCATTTAACCTGAAATAACTGTATTGAACCGTTACATAAATTATTGCACCGCTAAGGGTGCTTAAACCTGTTAACATGACTAAACGGCTATATCGTTTTACTGCACTCTTGTAATTTGAATGGAACTGCTTATTATGTAATTCATTGCTTATCTCATGTCGTTAATACCCATGTTGATTATATATCTGATTGTGAGCACACCCACGATATTGTTTACATCTTGACCTGACATTGCTACGCATGTATATATATTGATATACCTGACATGGTACCGTATACTGTTGACTTGACCTGATGTACCATGACCCGACCCGTTACCTGATCTTGTGTCTAATGCCAACAAACCTGACATGTAGTCCTCATGGACCGTTCCTGTTGTCTATCCAGACAAACCTGCTTTTACCTGATCCTGTGTTGGCATTAGTTCTTGATTACTGAATACCTGACTCGACATACATAACTTGGGGGTATGGGGAAATCAAAAGGTAAAACCGACTTGTAACTCAACAGTTCGATACCTGTTCTGATCAGTCTTACGGGCTAGGCCAGCCCCGGAGTGATGATGCTGACATCACTCGCCCATCCTGCTACCTGTTACTGCCTAGCGGCACGTCTCGGATTCAGCCCCGAGGATCTTGACCGTGGTCCCGGGCACGCACGGGATACTATTGAGTTATATCGACGATTCATCAATTTGATTTCAAGGACTCTAGAATAGAAAACCTGATAAACAGTTTAGTTACCCACTGCACACTACCCTGCACTGCTCTGATTTATATTATTGTTGCTCTTGCTTATTCATGTTTATATTTGCATTGCCTGTTACCCTGTTTATTATTATATTACTTGATGACATGACGTGCTGACGTCTGGGTTTTGCATGGCCCAGATTCCGTACCGCTGTTGCACTCCGAGCAGGAGTACTTCAGCCAGCAGGCTGAGCTGTGAGTTCAGTAGTTGTTAGTTTTATTTCCTGCATTTATTTTCTGATGTTAGCCCGCATTATGGGACACACCTTTCAGTTATTTGTATTGGATCATTTGCTTCCGCATTTATTTATTATTGACTCCTGGATTATGGACATGTTTTAGATAGTTTTATCTTGTTCTTGATATCTCTACAGCCGTAATGTGACTGTGGATGGATACTTCCTACCCACAGGTAGCATGGTTGGCTATGTCACGTGCCTAATCTAGCGTACTCTGGGAAGCGGGGCGTGGCACTTGTTGCAGATGAATGAACTGCTGTTCCATGGCAAACCTGGCAGTCACAGGGAAGTACTTCGCGTCGAACTTCTCGCGAAAAGTCTTCCATTCAATAGGCTGTTCAAGACGGCTTTCTTCCTCTTTCCACCAGTTCCGTGCATTGTCCGTGAGTTGCAGCTTTGCAACTCGGACCCAAGCTATTTCTGGCACTTGTGCTGCCGCCAGATCATCCTCTGTGCTTTGAGCCCATTCCTCAGCTTCCAGTGGGCTCCCCTTTCCTGAGAACTGTTTGGGATGTAAAGCTCTGAATTGTTTCATCCCAAGTGCGTCAGTCTCGGGACAGTTCAGGAGTTGCTGCTGTCCCTCTAGGTGGCTGCGGATTGCCTCGAACAGAACCGTTTGCTCATTGAGTGGAGCAGGAACAGCTGGTGTAAGAGGTAGTGCTGGAGTTGGAGGTGTGTTGTTGACATTGGTGCTGGTGTTGTTCGGGAAATCCATAACCCTGAAGAAAAATTTGGGTTAGGACAGATTCAAATGGAATGATAAGATTCAAGGAATATGTAAGATTTAAGGAACATGAATTGTAAAGAATGTTTTAGTTGCTGGTTCTTGTGTTATATTGCTTAGGTTGTTCACGCAGAACAGAACTGCATGACAGGGATTCATACAGCTCTGACCTGCATGGGCCACCAACAAAACCTGTCACGCCCCGTTTTCCGGTGTACGGCGAAGGGGACGCGACGAGGCCCGCTACGTATATACTCAGAAGTACATACGCTAAGCGTATCTAAGCAATATAGAAATAAATACACAAGAGACAAGAAATAAAAAGAACAGCAACTTTTATTTATTAACATTCTTTGTACAATATATGAAAATGAAATACAACTGAAATAAAATGATGCCTAACAGTGGCATAACAGGAAATGAAAAATACAGAAAGGAAAAGTGTACAATGAAACTAAAGTGCAGGGTCTTCGGCAAACTGCTCCAAGTCTCCTTGAGATGGCTCGATCTCCGTCGAGTCCAAACCACCTGACGACATTCAAAGAAGAAAGAAATAGAATGTCGTCAGCGAATAGGTCGCTCGGTAAGTCCCAAAGATATGGGAGAAATAGACAGAGAGTAAGAGAGAGAGAGAGTAGCTTTTAATGTTGTATTATAATATTGTAATGTTGTATTAACGCTGTTGTTTGTAGCCTGGTACAGAAGATACCAGTGTATACGAGGGGAGTCCCACTTACACCGGGGACCTTGGTAACCTGTAGAACAAAGCTCCGTTGATAATACCACGGAACAACGGCATGGATGTAATTACGTCTTAAGTGACCACATCGTGCCACCTTTAACATATTCCGTACCAGTCTACCCCTTAAACCCCGCGATATCTTGTTTGTATTGTTATCTTGTAAATTGTGTTGGTTGTATGATTGATTAACTGGCTGACCGAAACCATGATATCAGGAAACAGTTATAACCGTAGAGTCATGTAAATGGAATACTGTGAATCATGTAAAAGGAATAGGTATATCCATGGTTCGGTTCGGTCAAAATGTATAGATTGATATTGGATTCATGAATTCATGAGTTCATATTGAAGTGGAAACTTGTAGATTATAGATTGACTTGAATCATATTCGAGTCAGATTAATCAGACTCAAATCCGAGTCAGACAATCAGAAATGTGAATCGAAGTCTTATAATTGCTAAGGTCCTTAGGGTAATTTATAAAACTTGAGGGTTTTTATGTAAAAATACTTTTATATACTTTTCAAAATACAACTCAAGTAATTATTGTTCGTCTTTAGAGTTGTAATGAGGGTGGATTTTATGTCGTGACATTTCTAGTGAAAATATCCTGGTTTTATAAATAAGGGTATTTATCTGTAATATTGATTATTTGAAGTTCATGGTATTTTAGTGTAAAATTTATTCTTGTGATTTTTAGGAAAAGGTGGAAAATTTATATTATAATAAAATAGATATTTAAATGATAAATATATATATGTTTATACAAAAATAATTTTAATAAATATTTTATATTCCAAAAAATCTCATTTTTCTTAAGATGTCGTATTTTAAACCTTTCGAGACCGAATGCTCCTTGCGGAAGTCTGAATCTCGCACTACCGGCCCGAGGGTGCACGATAAACCGCACAAGACGGGAAACGAAGCAACGCTTCTGTTTCCCCCAATCAGAGCAAAACTTTATTTTGAAAATTAAAGTGAAAATTAAAATTAAAATAAATGAAGCAACGCTTCAGATTTCCTGCGCTGCGCGTAGAGCGCCACGTGTCAAAATCAGACACGCCAGCACAGGGAGTGCAGCACCTAAGACAGCGCACCCAATCAGAGCAAGGCTCTGTTTAAAATTTAAACTTTAATAAAGGAAGCAACGCTTCAGATGATCTGCGCTCTGCGCTGCGCGACACGTGGCAGCGCAGTTGCGCTGCGCTATGTGCTGTGCGCCACGTGGCAGCGCTGTTGCGCTAGCACCGTGGCGCTGCGCTATGCGCTGCGCGACACGTGTCAAGCGCTGGGGCGTTTGCGCCAAACAGAATTAAAATTCCAGTAAGATCTTTCTGTTCTTATTAAAACAAGAAGATTGTCTTCTGTAAAACAGAAGCCCTTGGATCAAAGATCCAACGGTGGGGAAAATTCCCCAAATCACTCAGAGAAGGATATCTTTAACAAATTTAACAAATTAATGGGCACTATATAAAGGCCCCTAGACCCCAATTCAAAGGACATCAACATCATCAAGAACTTCAAAAACAACAAAACAGAGAGAACTCTGAAGAATTTTAAGAAGAACTCAAGAAAAGAAAAAAGGTAAAAACCTTTATAAAAGAAGAATTTCTTCTGAATAGATCATTGATCTAAGAACAAGATCAATGATCTTCAATAAAAAATAAATAATAACAGTGCCTTGCACCTTTTTATGAACCATTGGTTCTGGAATCATAAAGATTCTTTTCTGGAATCCAAAATTGGATCAAGTTATTGAAACAGTGCCTTGCACTTGCAAAAACTGCACTGTTGCGCTCCTGGGTTGGCGCAAGCCACCAGAGAGCGCCACGTGTCAGCACCATAACCACTTGCGCTATGCGCTTTTAAAAATAGAGTATTGCTCTTTAAAGTTGGCGCAACTCACCAGAGCGCGCCACGTGTCACAGCGCAACAGCGCAGCACACTGCGCTATTGCGCTTGCGCTCACCAGAGTGTGACACATGTCACCACCACAAGCGCTTGCGCTCAATAATTGGCGCAAAGCGCCTGACAAGTCACTGTCAGATAATTAATGCATTGCATTATTTACAAAAGGGCCAATCCCAATTAAAAAAGGCCTAACAGGCCTAATAAAATGCTATGCATTATTTTTTAAAAAAAAGGCAGAGCCCCAACAATGACAGATGCTCTGCATCATAAATAAAGGGACAGAGCCCAAATCAAAAAGGCCTAGCATGCCAAAATAAAATGCAGTGCATTATTAAACAGGGGCAAAGCCCTTGCACAGGTCTAATAGGTCAAAGATAAAAACGTTGAAAATTCTCAACTGGACTAAGCCCAATCATGGCCATAAGTCCTTAAATTAAATTGACTGAGCAAGATTGCTCTCTTAAATCAACTTACATCCGGTTCAAGGGTACATCTCTAAACTCCTCTGACACCTATCGTTGTAATCCTTCAACGACGTCAGAGGGGTGACGGGTCCCAACAACCACACAAAAATAATATTCTCAACTGGACTTAGCCCAATCATGGCCGTAAGTTCTCAAATTAAATTGACTGAGCAAGATTGCTCTCTTAAATCAATTTACATCCGGTTCAAGGGTACATCTCTGAACTCCTCTGACACCTATCGTTGTAATCCTTCAACGGCGTCAGAGAGGTGACGGGTCTCGACAACCACATATCGATACGGACTGCGGGGTCCTTAAACTCGTAGACCGAAACGTCCCTAAACTAATATTTGTCCCAAAATGGGAACGTTGGACCGAAATGTCCTTAAACTAATGTTCGTCCCCAAATGGGAATGATGGACCATCATGTCCCTAAACTGGAAATGGACTACTATGTCCCTAAATTGGAAATTGACCGTAACGTCATTAAACTAAACAATAGAGCCAATTGCTCTCTTGTCGGATCCAAACGATCCCGTTAAGTTGATCTTAGTCTGGAGATTAGGCTAATGTATCCTTAACAAAAGTTTAAGTTGATCTTAGCCTTAAATAGGGCTAACGTATCCTTAAACTAAAACACCAAACCCAAATCTAAGAAAATACGGATTTGGACTAATCCACGTCCTACGGGCTACGGCATCACTTAATCTCCGTATACAATCCACGGGCAACCACAAACAAAACAAACACCCACGACACGAAGTGAACATTTCGAGTAGGAGAAAGTTGTTACCGCGATGCGGTAGCGTAATTAACTGTAGGGGCTTGCGCCTGCAGGGAAGAGCGTCCCCACAATCAAAAACCCCTCGAACGAGGGGGAATCTGACGAAGTCTGCTCCATCGGCCGCATCCGTCTAAACCTCCGACACACGGTGCCATAAATCAACTTGGCATCTTCGGAGAGGTGGACGGATAAAACCAAATAGCATCTGCCCCGAATCTCAGGCAAGACGAACCTACGCGGTCGCGTCTCCGTGATTCGGAGGAGAACAAACTCCACTTGTACATAAAATTCTAGAGAGTTTTCTTGAGAGTTTGGACAGAATTTTAAGTGAGGGCTGTGTGTTTAGAGGTGGTATTTATAGGGTAATGCTAAGGTTAGGGTAAGTGAAAGGCTGTATTAAAATTGTATTAAAAAATAGGTTAATGTGGGGTTTTAATGTCTCTGTTACTATGCAGAGAAATTAAAATATACATGGGTTATTAGAATACCAAAAGGCAGAACTTTCATGAAGGCAACTCGGCGATCCGACCGAGTTCGGCCGGCGGCGGCAGGCCGAGTCAGCCGAGTCGCCAGCCCAAGTCGGCCGAGTCGGGCCGGGGCTCACTGCCACGTGTCCCTCGTCGTTTGGTGTAGCGCTTGGGTCAGTTTGTTTTATATGTGTAGTGGGGTTTTTACGAGTTATGCACGTATAAACCCTTGGACTTCTAAAAATCTAAAAGAAAATAATATTATAATGTGGGTGATGGGATTTGAACTCTGGTGCTTTGTAACAGCAGTGCAAGTTCTCACCAATGAGCTACAAGCTCCTTCTTGCTATTAAAAAGCAAAACAAACTTATAACTTGTGCTCAGGCAAAAGTACCCATTTCTGTATTTTTTGAAAAATTGTACAGAAAGTTGTACAGGAAGTTTAGGGTTGTTACAGATCTTGTGCGGGTTTTGTTTGCGCCAAAGTTTTGAAAATTTTTGTTTCTCATTTGGCCACGGTTTGATGGCCGGGGCGCCGGCAAAACCCAACATAGTATCAGAGCTAACCAAACACCTTAAACTAGCTAGTTACGACATTAGAATTCACGTTTTTTCGGGCATCAAAAACTGTCGAAAAAACAGTCCCGAATTTTTAAGTTTTGAGATGTTTGCACACCCGCGGGCTCTCGGTTTGAACCGAGAAGCCGCGGGGTGCTGCGTGGGCACCCCAGGGAGACCCCGGGGGGACTGAATGGCTGGGCCCACTCCCCAAGACCACCACAAGGTGGTCTTGTGGGTAGGGACCCGAAACTGTCCCTGCTTGGGCAGTTTCGGGTCTGCCTCACCCTCTGGCCACCTCGTGGTGGCCTCGAGGGTAGGGTATCCCTTCTAGGCCCCCCGACTCGAAGTTAGTTTCGTGCTCTAACTCCCCGCGAAGGTTCGGGTGCATTTCGTTTTGATTCGGACCTCCGAATTGGCTCAATACTCGACTTTTTTGGATGTTTAGTGCACTGGTTTTTTTATCCTTAGTATATTTGGGATGTGCACTAATTGTGTTTTGGAATTCTAATGTCGTGACTTCGTTTGCATGCGTGGATGTGTTAGTAACTTCGTCTAATTGCTATATGCTCAATTAGACGGGTTACACACTTGATTCAGTTACTTGTTTTTTTGGATAAATATCTGGTTATGGTTTGTGTGGATTGTCGTGATGGATAGCTTTGGATGCAATGGTAGTGCAGTTTAGTTTCATTTGTACATTTGATATTGCGGGGTGAGCGTCCGACATGTGGACTGCCTTCACTGCCAGTTTATATATTATTTGTTTGGGGCATGACCGGGTTGAGGTCGACGTCACCGTTGTACATATTATTTTCTTTTCTGTACTAGGATTACCCCGCGGTGGAGTGCACGAATAGCCGGGTTCTAGTGGGCAACGGGCCAGCATCTCATGGCGTTGAGACGGAGGGGACTTCATTCTAGAATTAGCGGGCTATTCGCTGCACTCGTAAGGGTACAGGTTGACCCACGGAGGGGTGCTCAAGTTACCGGATTCCTTGAAGTGTTGGGTGGCCCATTCACTTTGTTGAAAGGGGTTGCCTCACTTCTGGTTTTGGCGAGTAACTTGCCGCCCTCGTAGGGGGTCTAGGTTTTCATTGCACGGGCTATCCACACGACCGGGGAACGTCGGGTTTCATTTGTGGCTCAAAGGAAACCCGGGTCTCCTAAATTATCCGTTTGTTCTGTGATGCTTATCGCTATTCTGTGATGTTGCTTATATCATGCCTGGGAAGAATTATATATATATATATATTTATATTTATATATACTAGTAGATATTGTAAATGTTTTGCACCCGCGCTAGTCCAGTCCCCGCTCTGTTCGTTAGTTAAGTAACCTAACGGGTGATGACCGGACCCAGTGGCGAATGCGGATGACATATACGTACATCATATATTTTCGTTCTTTTCTGGTGTGATTAATTGATGGGACTGCGTTGATTCTGATCAATGCAAGGATAAAACAAACCTATATATGATGTTGTTGGAACCAAGTTTTTAAAACTGACATTACAGACGTTCTCTTTTGATTTGCACAGTGGTATTCGGTTATGAATATCCTGCACCTCATTCGACGAGGCAAGGGCCGAGATCCCTTCATCGGGAGTGACCCCTTGAGCAGAAGTTTGCGTCAACGTAATAACTTCACTATAGTCGATTCTTTTGCTTTGCATCATGGTATTCAGTTTGGAATATTCTGCACCTCATTCGACGAGAAAAGAGCCGAGATCCCTTCATCGGTAGTGACCTCTTTAGCAAAAGTTTGAGTTACTATATACTTGCAAAACCACTCGATTCCTTCAACGATATCAAGTTCATTACGTTAAAGTTTTTTCGCCAAAAACTAGCCGTAGCCCTCCGACATTTCAGATTAGTATTGCTTAGTATTCGTGCTACGTTTGTTGACCTTGTCAAGGCGTAGTGTACGGTAGCTCTGTAATACTTTTCTGTCGCATGGATATGTGGATTGGTTAGGACGGTCGTTCGACCTTGTTGACCTTGTTAACCTTGTCAAGGGTCTGTGCCGATAGGTCTAATGCAATCAGGATAATGACGGGTTGAACTTGACTATGACCCTTTGACTTGTTGACCTTGTCAAGGTCGCTTGGATCCTAGGGGTAAGAACACACATCAGGAGTTTCAAATATACAGGAAACTTGCCAGGCATGCGCATACCTTCTGGAGTGTGGTGACTTGAGTGGATTCCATCAGGTTATCATATGATAAAGTTGGATCCTGATTCCCACTGATGAGTAGGATTACTCCTCGGGTGATTTTAGATGATCCCGACTAATTCTCCTTTAGGGTTTAGAGGAGAATTCGAGGATACAGTGGGAGTCATCCCGATTAGATAAAGTGATTAACTATTCTGATATAGGTTAGAGTGCACGCTGAGTGTTTCTTTTCTCTCTCTCTTTGGCAACGACCATGGCCCGACCCTTGACTAAAACTCATGAACCAAGTTAACCGAACCTTCTTAAAACACTTTGGCTTTTGGAATGTCACGGTGTCGCATATATCATTGCCACTTCTATTCACCTTTGCATTTCTCCAGAACACCCCGTATTACTACGAACATCCACTCCTATTGGATAAATCTATCGTATAGTTACATACAAACTCGAAGGAACTTATTCCAGATTCGAGGATGGATTCTAGTTCTGGAAAGATTGAATAGGATTATTCGGTTGTCTTTTCTCTTTACCTTCTCTCAGGTTGTGAGGGCTCCTAGGATTAGGAGAGGGTACACCTATTGAGCTTATTGGATAGTCTTCCTCCAGACCATAGGCAGGTGCCGAAAGGTGGGGAAGGAAGAAAACCAATTGGCATAAAGGTGGTGTACAGAAGGTAATAAATAAAGACATATAAAGGGATTAGAATATCGGCAAAGAAAATTGTGACTGCTATCATTCACGACAAAACCGTGTATACCCCTGCCACTCCCACATCCATTTTAGTTTTCTCCAGAACACTCTGTATCACTATGGATATCCACTCCTATTGATATGCCATCGTATAGTTATATACGAACTCGAAGGAACTTATTCCAGATTCGAGGATGGTTTCCGGTTCAGGAGAAATAGAATAGGATTATTCAGATGTCTTTTCCCATTACCTTCTCTCAGGTTGCGAGGGCTCCTGGCATAAGGAGTGTACATCTATTACGCTTATTGGATAGTCTTCTTTCAAACCTTAGGCTGGTGCCGAAGGGTAGAGAAGGAAGAAAACCAATTAGCCTAAAGAAGGTGTACAGAAGGTAATAAGTAAAGACATAATAAAGGGATTGAAGTGAGGGCAGGTAAGTATATGGTTACAGTCATGAATCAAGACACTGGAAGAGACATTACTAGGAATACCCGACTACCCCTTCAAAACATTTTCATGTTCCAGTCTCACAGTGCGATATTAATTGAAAACTGTTTTCCCAATTGGAATCTAACTCCAGGGTATGTATTTACCAGATCAGTTTCTCATATCTGTATGTTATTACATATGGTGAGTGGGAGTAAGATATTGGTAATTGGGTGATTAGATTCTCATTATATCGGAATTCGTTGTAATTGGTGATATTTGAGAAAATCGTCTGGTTTTTGCCTGACGATAAATTTTTGGTTTTAAATATCCGTTATTATGCACCAATTTCAAACTGATATATCTGTATGTTTATTTTATAAAGTGAGATATAACCTTTTGAAATTATATCTGTGACATTTACCTATATCAGTTGATGGTTACGTAAGGTGCATTTAACAGCGGTGTAATTCTTCTTAACCATAGTACAGTTTTCAACCTACGACGCACAAGGTTTGAGTTATTGAACTCAGGGGACTTATACAAAGTATTGTATGGTGTCCAGTGTCCATTAGGACAATGGGGTTGGTACTCGTACTATATTCTGTTTACTTATGACTTCTCTAGTTTTAGACAAGTATTTCGTTGAAATACAAAGTCTAGATATTGAGAAGTTATAGCTATAAGAATAAAGTAGAGAACCATTTGTTGGAAGTATCAGGATTCTTCGAGGTAGTCGAAGATATAGATACCTGTGTTATGATATTTCGTTGATAATAATGGTTTTGAGAACTTACTTCTCTTTCAGGTTACTCATACATGGATACGCTCCTAGATGAGTAATACTGATTGGCCTCTTTCCATTTGGTTGATATGCACTGGAGACAGCTGCATGATTTTGAATCTGGTTCCAATTAAATTAGTGGTTTTGTTTCTATATTGGATATATATAGAATCAATTTATATCTTAATGATGTTAAGGTATAGGGAGTTGTCCGGCCGATGCTTAAAACCAGAATTCGGATAAACTCGAGGCATGTTTCAGTAATGACAGTTTGTGGGTTATCCCGGACTTTGACGAGGGTTAACTTTCTACCATCAGGAAGATCAATAATGATATTGTTCTTGACTCGCCACAGTTTCAGTAAAAATGGATTTTTCAGAAAACATAAATGGGAGTATGGTAGAACTGGAAGTGATTCCAGAACCACAAACGGTTACTGAAAATTTAATAGAATCTAAAGATTCAATCGAGTTTGACATTCCATTAGCCACTCCGCAGATTTGGTGGGTAACCTCAGGCACCCGAGAAGTACTTCGATCTTCTCAGGGACGGTGATAGGGAGGTTCTTGTTTACCCAGACTTGCCATTACTGCTATTTTAGACTATGAGACCCGGCAGGAGGATGAGTATAGCGTCGTTCTGAACTAGCTTTAGAAGCGCACGTGTATATGACTCTGCCATAGGGTTGTTGTAGTCAGTGGGAGCAGCGGAAGCATAGAGGGTAAGCAGCTTATGTCTATTTATAGACTAAAGCATGTATATCAGAAATAAATCATCTATTTTTGATGTGATAGTCATAGGTTTTTGACTTCATCAGAATAGGAGATGGATCTGGTAAGAAGGTAGTAGAGAGTGATGTCCAGATATTTGAATGACATGCACTTGATAGGAAGAGATATTTCTATACTACGGTCGGTTATACTGTGGTTGTCACAAAGTTGTTTCTCAACTTAGGATATGGATATAATATCAAGGTTTCTGGTTACTAGATCTATGGTTTTAGATCTAGATTTGGGAAGTGTCCCAATCTTGGTACTTTGACAATATTCTAAAGGTATTTTAGAATGGATGACTCCTGGCATGGTGGTGTACCTGCAGGTGATATAGTCACCCTCTCTAAAGGATGTCTTTCAGACTAAAGGGGAGAGGGATTTGCATGATTGGTATATCACTTGCTTAGGCAATTAAGTCAATCATGTGATGTCAAATACCACACCAGATGTTGTTTTTGCACTAGCTGCAATAAGCATATATATTAATCCAATCCTGGAGAAACATTGGGAAGCAGTTAAGAACATAAGTGGATGTTCTTAGGATATGGTAATGGTAGCCTCCTTCAGGAGACGGTTATCATTTCAGGCTTCCAAGGTGACCTGGATGACAGAGTGGCTGTCAGAGTTATAGTTTTCGCTCTTTTGAGGGGCAGTATGTTGGACAGATGGTCCAAGCAGATACTGTGGATGGTATGGCGCTTGATACTGATTAAATTCAGTGGACGATACAGTTTAAGAAGTTTGCTGGATTTGGAGTTCATTTATGAACTGGGTCCCATCAGATATCCAGACAAATTCTATGACAGGTATTGCTCATTTCGGGAGATAGTTATTCTCCATGAAGTTGAGATATAGAGAGATACAAAAAGAAACATTGGAGCGGATCCACTCACCGAGACTATTTCTCGAACACAATAGTTTCACAAACAGGGTTTGTGAGACTAATTACTAGAGAAGTTGGGTGTTCGGTATCACACGGGCTGTGAGTATACGACATCGCAATAATCAGCCTTAAGTGCAAGTGGGAGATTGTTGGCTATAGTGCCCTCAAGGCAATTGTCACGCCCCGCTTCCCAAAACACGGAATACGGGGGGTTGACAAGGCCAGCCATGCTCCTACGGTCGAGAAAACATCCTGCAGTAGTCACACTTCGGCTTCTAGCTTTATGTGGTAATCGGTAATCAATGCACAGGTAATGAGAAATGCAGTCACTAAATCAAAACAGATACAAAAACTAACGAGATAGAGATTGAGGAAAGATATCGCTGAGTCGCTGATCCAGATGTCCGCAGTATCCTCGAGGTACGTCAGATCCTGATCCAAGCTAAATCCACTTCTCACTCTAAGCATGCATACTTAGGTAGTCAGAGCGACACAATAGCAATAAATAGAAATACATATGTAACATGTGCAATAATGATGAATATGAAACATCAAGCATGAAGTGATGATATGAGCATGAAGGAGCCAGTACAGGTAAACAATAAAGCAGGTAAACAGTATGGCAGGTATATCGAATCAGTAATCAATGCATGCCACTAAACCTATCAATCTCTAAGTCTCACTGTCCAGGTTGCTAAACCTATCATCAGTTCAAGTGTGAGAGTCAACCACTCATGAGTATCCCCCACCCAAGGGTAGGACCCCAGGGGCAAGGGAACACGGGCCCGAGTCGCTCGCTAATAATTAGTAATATCACCCATATGACTCCCAGAATCGCTGTATATGCCGGCAATGGGATTCCCGAGATTCCGTTGAACTCACACTCAAACTACCCCACACCCCGTTGTCTACATCAAACACCAACCATAAACTCAAATACTAGTCGGTCCATGACAAGTCTACGTGAGAACTGGAGATAGGGTCTCCATCAAGCATGTCTCGACTGGTACCCAAGACAAATGGACAGTGTTTGACGCCTTACCTATGACACTAATATAAGTTCTTCCATAATCATCCCATACCAATTATAGTTACACTTATATATGTCTCATAGACGTTGACAATGCAATAAATCAATAGGGTCCGCTGATTGTGTACAAGTACGTGTCACTTCGCTTATTCATTCACGCTTTAACACTAACGTACTTGCCATAATCAAAACACTAATATCTAACACTGGGTAATGCATACGATCACTAGGTTACCAATGTATATGACCTCTATGTGATATAATGAGAATGCAATAATTTTGATGTGAATAAAATATCATCAGCCAGTGTCCTACCACTTGTATAATTTATTATAAATCGTGCATGCAGAATTAAGCAAAACAATGAAAAAGGGATATGCAGTATATTTAATTATATATCCATCAAAATTGGTTTCGCATCAATCGGGTTTCAGGTTTGCTAGATATAGCCATTTCAATTTAAGTGTTCACTGCTGGAAATCCGGTTTCAGAACCGGGAGTCCGTTTCGTAACACGTTTTACTCCCAATTGGGATCATAATTAGGCGACACTATAGTTGAACAATATTTAGGGTTATCAGTTAGGTTTCCAACAAAATTAGTGGATCAGTAATATCCTATATCAACAGGGAGTTATGGTCAGGTTAAGGTTGATGGGTAAAATATGTCACTGCAGAATTCAGCTAGACACGTCGACATTATAAAACATGTTATAAATATCATACAGAACAAGAATCCAATGAAACTAGTGGGGTAAGAAAGCTAACTCAATTTTCTACGTAACGATATAGGGTTACGCACATTCTCGCATTTGAATAAGGATATACAGTGATTTAAAAACAGAGGTTAACCGGGACTTCTGTTCTGGACTGCAGTCCGGAATCGTAATTCTCCTCAGTTGTCTCTATCATAACTTGTTAAAATTAATGATCAACTATAGAATACTGTAGGTTAACCTGTTATCTTCGATACCAGTCAAGGAATTATAAAATCCAATTTGTAAAAGATTTAATATGAATTTAACGGCCTAAGTTGTTCAGGAAAATTCTAATTTCGCAATGGTCAGCGGGGTAACATTTTATAGATGAAACGATATTGATTTTCAACCAAATTTCTACAGTACTTCTGTAAACAGTAAACAGGCTTAATGATCACAAGTTCCGCCATTTAAAGATAGGTATTCACTTCAAATTTAGTATCAAGTACTTGTTTATACGTATGGTGGTCAAAGCTTTGGTTACGCAAAAATATAAATAATTATGTGTATAACATTAATAGCATGTAAAGAAAGTGGGAATCACTTGCCTCGCTGACGATATCACGGAGATGGTGGGTCGGTCGGACGCTGTAATGCGCGACACGGATGTGAAAACGGTCGTTGCGACAAAACCGGAGCTCGCGAGCCTTGGAATTGCAATAGCGTGGCTTCGAATTCTTGATTTTGATTGGCTACAGCTTGCACCGATCGACGTGGGTGGCGGTACTTGAAGGCTCCGAGTTCGCAGAAATGAGGCTGTCGATGGTGGATAGGTCGTCGCGCAGTTCTGGGTCGTGACTGGAGCAGGTGGAGGGAGCAAAGGGATCTCGGGTACGGGGCTTGGGGTTGGTGACGAGCTGTGGCGTGGCTGGGGTCGCGATGATCGCGACGGGGCTCAGTTTGGCTGTAGGAATTGGCCCGGGGCTGGTGCTCGGCTACTTGGACCATGGAGGAGGTGGATGCAGCGACGGTGGCCGGTGCAGGGAGTGGTGACAACGATGGTGCTCGGTGTGCAGGAGCTGGTCGGGGGTTTGAAGTCGTAGTGGCTGGAGGTGGCTGAGGTGGTCGCTGGCGACAGAGGAGGAGCTCGGCAGGTTTGTCGGCGGCAGCAAGGGAGGGACTCAGGTGCAGGGGTATGCAGGCGAGGGGGCTCTGGTTTGTGGTTCGGATAGAGGGTGATGGTGGTGATGAAGGGGAGAGTGGAGAGAGGTGAGGTGCAGCGATGATGGCCGGTGCAGGGAGTGGGATGAAGGTGAGTGGAGGCGAATGGAGAATGAGAGTGAAGAAGAGAGAGATGGTTTTTGGTGAAGGAAGTGGTGGAGGTGAGGGAGCTCTGCTTGTATCAGAGAGAGAGGAAGACGAGGTCGAGGGAGGTAAGCAGCGCGTGCGCGCGAGGTCGTGGGTCGAGGAGTGGGGACATGGTCGCGACGAGGAGCGGGGGCTCGGGAACGAGCGGCGACGTGAGGAAAAGAAAAAGAGAGGGAAAAGAAAAGGACGAGGGGGAGAAGGAGGAGGGGAAACGGGTCGGGTCGTGAGAAAGGTTTGGGCCGGGTTCTTGGGCCGGGAAGGAAAATAAAAGAGAAATAGAGGGAGTGTGGGCTGAGTTTAGTTTAGGAAAATAAAAAGGGATTAGATTAAATTAGGGTAAGGTATTTATAATTTAAACTAATTGGAAAATTTTGGGAAGAATATTCGGAAGTTTATTTATTAAAATACAGTAATTATTTATAGGGACTGGGTATTACATTATACCCCACTTATATAAAATTTCGTCCTCGAAATTCAAAATAAACATTAAGCTATAAAGGTAATGCGAAAGACAACAAAATCAAATACTATTATATAGTGATTTACGCAAGAGCAGCTAGCTGAAAATCCAAGGTCTATATAAGTATAAGAAATAACGCAACTAAAAGAATAGGCCTAAGCAAGCACAAGGCAGAACCATCTATAATGATAAACTATATGCACAATACCAGAAAATAAAATAACAATAAAAAACAATAGTGAAGGATTTGCTGATAGGCCAAAATATTTTTAGAGTAAATATATCGATCAAACAATTTCAAATAACTTGAGGAAGCCCATATGGTGAAATAAGAAAAATAAAGCAAAATAGTATGTGCGACGTATATTTGCGCTATTGAAAATGGGACGAATAGTAAGGTATTCAGAATAAGTAAAACGGAAGTAGTTAATAACACGCAATTTTTCGATAAATACAAAATAATGAAAACTAAATTTTCGAATAACGATGTCACTGAATGTAATCGTAGTAATAAGGAATAGCACTAATAATGTATAAGGGCTAGTCAAGATAGGGATTACAATAGAGTATGGCCCATTCAAGAGGTCGGAGTGCGATACTTTAATCTGAATGTTGAAGAGGCTGGGGTCAGGTCAGCACAAGGTGTAAAGGTGAAGAGTAATGAATCTCAGGAGGGAAAGAAATTTATTGAGGAGGGAAAACAGTCAATGCATCATGTGAATCAATGCTAAAAAAATTAGCGAACTTAGAAACTTTATTATTATTTATTTTCCAGAAGAATTTCAAACAAGGCATACTCGAAAGATAAAGGTGACCCTAAACTATACATAGATTTATTTGGCCAGAGGAAACAGAAGATAAATCGCGTCAGTCGCGGTTATGGAAGTTCAACAGGTTACGGTAAGCTCGCGCGCTAAGATAGGGGCGTCCATTTTCATAGCGCCTCGCGGGGATCGCCACTGGAGGTTCTTCCGCCTCGAATTCCTCCTCACTCGAGGTTTCATTCTCCGATTCTTCCTCAGCTGGGGCCTCGTTTTCAGGTTCTTCCCCCACGGGGTTTTCTTCTTCGTCGTCAAAGTCGCTGATCATGTCGACTTCCGGGGCTGCGACTCCCTCGTCCTCGGAATAGTTGTTTCCGAAAATAACCTGTGGGCCGTTGATCTCGTCATCTGAACTCACCAGCATGCAGTCCAAGGAAACGCAGGGTTGAGTGTCCTCATCGATAGGCGGCGCTGCTCCAGGATTGGTCATGGCCTGATAAGAAAGAGTCATGATCAGACAGTGGAACACACCAAGAAAATAACCAAGAATATGGAGCACAAGGAAAAATACACGGTGGGTAAGGATTGAAAATCAAAGTTTAGAATACTGATGCAATAAGCAGTATAAGGAAAATGAGTAGCAAGAGGACGATACATACATCACAACTCACAATTTTATTGCATTCAAACCAAAAATTTCAACGGATATAATATTTTAAACGAAAGGAAACATTTACTAAAGAGTGATAATATTTTTATTGAAAGCAGAAAATGTGATAATTCTTCGTTGATATCTAGACCGCTGCATTCTCATCAAGCGAGTGGAATCCTGCGCTGGGTCCGTACTATCCTCGAAACTCGAACTACGAAATAACCAAGTCACTTAGTAGTGGAGAGTGTGGACGAATCTCCTCCTTGCAGCTCCTTCCTTCTAGGGCAACCATTGACAAGATGTTCGTCGGATCCACAAATCAAGCACTGCCTTTTGGCGCTGCGACAGTCTCTCTGAAGGTGTCCTGGTCTCTTACAGTATCCACAACGTTGAGCTCTCCGCTGCTGAGGAACAAATGCGCGCTTCACCTTCACATCTTTTCCTTGTTTAACAGGGATCCTTACGATTGGAGGCTTCCGCTGGCACTTGAGCCATTTTCCTTCTTAGTCCTTCAACTAAGAAATCGTTCGTTCGCTCCTGGGCTTCCTTCAAGCCTTGCAATACACTCAAAATTTCGACGGTCTGATTCTGGGGAGTAGAGTTGGAAGAAGAGTCGTTGGAAGCCATGGTCCTGAAGCAACAAATTTGAGGACGATATAAGGTACAAGGAATAAGAATCAGAACAAGATATAGAATGGGCAATGAAACAAGAGTATCGGGGGAGGTGAAACTCAAACGAGCGGAAATCAATTGTAGAACTCCAAGTCACTCAAGCAGAGTGCTGCCTTGTAACTATGCTGCAGTTCATAATTACAATCGCATAACTCTACTAAATCACCCAAAACTCTAGCAGATGGATCAAAATATGTAGCGGAACACACTATGTGAATCGAGATCAAGGATAACAAGTTTATAATCTAGACCGGAGGATGTCTTAGATTGTCAAGCCCTATACGAAAACTGCAATCCCAATCGTAGCAAAACCTGGCTCTGATACCATTCTGTCATGACCCACCCCCAATACAGAGAGTATTGTCCGCTCTGACCGAAGTCGCACGGTTTTGTCCTTCGGGGCGAACCGGACTCGACCGGGGGCCACTTCTCAAGAGGCCACCCATCCCAGAAGATTCCCCATTGTTTTACAGTGGGTCCCCATGCTTATCTGGTATATATGGGTATACCGGATAATACATGGGGCATTACAGCAATTATCATAGTCGCAGGCAGGTGATTATGATGATTGGGGGAGGACCTATACCGGTAGAACAGTCTTGCTCGAGATGATAGTATACTATCTGGTTTGTCTTTATCATCATGTACATGCTTCAGGTGGTATTACAGATCACTATTACATGTTGATAGAGCCCATAAGATTCTTGCTTGACTACCAGCATTATGATGGCGATCATATACGTGGGAGCTGGATAGTCTATAAGCAAATCCTTAAATGTCCCTAGTCGTGGGAGTATCGATACTGGGCATCAATACTCCAGTGTAGACTAGTGTATACTGATCGAGACCCTGACAAGGGGCGGTGGCAAGGTCCCACAAGCCATTGGTGTTAGTTTGTTCACCTAAGATAGTATACAGGTGCTCATTGGGTTATAAGTACACTGGACGGATTCGCCGGGAACCTGCTAGTTGGTATTATACCTATTGTCAGATAGCAGTTCCCATGTGACATGTGTACAGGTTAGTCTGTCGACCTGAGATCGTCATTTGTCTCGTGTGAGTTCCCACTGTGTTTTGATTACTACCCTACCATGGCTCAAAGGAGTCGTGCAAACAGGTTTTAGTTGGGTACAGTCTCGAGCCACATGGAGGCAGTGAGCGGATCGTCGGGGATTCGCCTCTCCCGGTATTGGGGGTTGATGTCGTGTTGTGCACAGGTGGCCATCACTAGAAATCCTCGGCCGGGGTAGACGAGAATTACCGATCCAGGATCAATAGTTTCTCAGGCGGTGTCATGCCCTACCCCCAATACAGAGAGTATTGTCCGCTCTGGCCAAAACCGCACGGTTTTGTCCTTCGGGGCGAACCGGACCCGACCAGGGGCCACTTCCCAGGAGGTCACCCATCCCAGAACTTCCCTGGCTCGAGCACGCTTAACTACGGAGTTCTTAAGCTCCTGTAGTGCCGGTTCACTTAAAAGACGCATTTGTATTGAAGAGTGGTATCATTCCATTTATAGTACAGATCTGCCCTCTTTCGGAATGTATTCCGAAGAGTCCTCATTGTTCTACAGTGGGTCCCACGGACTCAAGAGGTGTCCCCCATTGGTGTGGCACTTTGTTCCGTGTGACGCTTTGCTCCGTGAGCAAGAACCGGGTCCCGACATTCTCCCCACCTTTGAACAATGGTTCGTTCTAGAACCACATACCTACTATTGAGGGACCGGCTCTGATACCATTCTGTCACGTCCCACCCCCAATACAGAGAGTATTATCCGCTCTGGCCAAAACCGCACGGTTTTGTCCTTCGGGACGAACCAGACCCGACCAGGGGCCACTTCCCAGGAGGTCACCCATCCCAGAACTTCCCTGGCTCGAGCACGCTTAACTACGGAGTTCTTAAGCTCCTGTAGTGCCGGTTCACTTAAAAGGCGCCTCTGTATTGAAGAGTGGTATCATTCCATTTATAGTACAGATCTGCCCTATTTCGGAATGTATTCCGAAGAGTTCTCATTGTTCTACAGTGGGTCCCACGGACTCAAGAGGTGTCCCCCACGAATTCAAGAGGTGGCCCCCGCCCACTTAACATGACACTTGGCGTGGCATTTTATTTCGTATGGCATTTTGCTCCGTGAGCAAGAACCGGGCCCCGACAGGTGGTGATGGGTTTCATACCGACACCAAATGTCGCGTTATTAGGGGTCTGACTCTATCCACCCCCTAGACTCGATATGCGATACTCTTAGACGAAAAGACCAAACTGTACGGATATTGTCACTTTCAGGCTCAGTAGGGGTTCAGGATGAGTTTGCTCGTCGGCCTCCCTTTCGCTCAATACCTGGGTAGCCGTTACGTACAGCTAGTGTCGTTGACGTGCTTGTGGTTAAACCCACTGCCAGCGTATTGACGAGTCTTTAGAGTCCCACACAGAGAGTTTCTCTGATTCTGGGGAAATGATGTAGTAGCCGTATTGGATACATGCAGGGTTCCGATCGATTGATGTACTTTGTACCCGAACTTTCGATCGAACAGTTGATAATACTAGCCGGCTCGGGTTTGAGCCGGATTATTAAATCAGGTATTGATTTAATAATTTATGTATATGTATTTCGATACGTATATTCTAGTATTATATTCTTTGTGTTATTCTATCTCGTTGGGTATTCGTATTTCGGTACGAATGCAGGTATATATATACAGTAAAATGTAATCCGTATTTTTTCCGAAAAACATTCTAGAAGATGGCCACCTCATTTTTGGATTTGACCATTTATTAGAAAATGGTAAATGAGGTGGAAATTAGCATGAGAGGAGTATGGTGATAACCATGCTTGCATAGTGTGCACAAATGAATTTTTAATTCATTTGTGCATACTATTCAAGTATGGATGGATTTTAAAATGAAAAGAAATTATTTTACAAAACCGAGCATGCTTATTTCTCTCACTCACATGAGCTTCATTATTTTTTAGCATGATTTTTTTCTTGAGCTTTTCTTCACTATTCGTGCTTCACTCCTCTTTAGTTTCCATAGTTGCCTCCACCTTCATTCTCCACATCCTTTCAACCCTCTCATGAGTTGAGAAACATGAGAGGAGGTGAGATGAGATAGACCTACACTAAGTTCATACACTATATCCTAGGCTTTCTAGAGTAGCATCCTAGAAACCCTAGTTGCTTCACTTGTATCCATTATGTGAAGCTAGAGCTATAACTACATCTCTCGGGTGGATCATCTTCGACGAAGGAAGACCGGCGACCAAGTTCAACCGGACATACCTCAAGGAGCTAAGGAGGAAGATGGAAGACTCGAAGGACTTGGTTCATTCAGTATAACCATCTAACTTCTCTTTATATGTTTGCTAGTATAGGTTTTTGGTTCGATCTTGTGCGGGTTTTGTTTGCGCCAAAAATTTTTGTTCCGTATTTGGCCACGGTTTGATGGTCGGGACGCCGGCAAAACCCAACATCTATTAAGTGTTTCAAATCCTTGGGCGAGGCCCTTCTCGAGTAGTCCCTGTGCTCGTCGTTTGCATGACCCCGGCGAGAGTGGGGGCGTCGTTCATGCCTGGAAGCAGGCGAGCTGACCGACACCTCCTCTCGGGGAGAGAGCGGGCGGTGGGCATTAGAGCGATGGCCCAGTCTTCCCTGGGATCGTGGCGTGGAGCTGTCCGGCGCCCAGCGCGTCATGGAATTAATCGCTGCATGTGGGTCAAGGTGGCCGGAGTCGGCCCACCGGCGCTCGGTGGCGCTAAGACGAGGGTGAGCGAGCTCGAGGGCTTGAGCGTGCCCCTCCGTCCTCCTACGGACGTCGTTATCTCGGGGAGGGGGAAGCCGCAGTCTGGTGGGTGGGTCCCGCCGCTTGAACGCGAACGAGGGTATTTATCAGTGATGTGAGCCTGTCTATCCGGACGGATAAGACGTTGATGGCGTTGGGAGGGGGAGACGAGCCGCTCCCGCCTCCGTTGTGGCGACTCGTGTTCGGACCGCTGCGGTTGTCGCTCGCCATCGGGTCGAGGGCGGAAGATCAACTTATAGGTGGAAGATTCTGAAGCGCTTCCCACAGACGATGCCAACTGATGGAAGCTGAGATCTCCTTCAGCTGTTGTCCTCCGTCAATCCTGTGATGGCAGTCTTTGATGGCTGAGATTTGTTTTGGAAGTTGTTAAGTGTGGATCTCAATGGGTTGGTGTTTGACGCCAAGTTACCTGTAAAGAAGTCCTGGGATGGGTGACCACCGTAGGACCCTCCAACGATCAAGTTAGTGCCGAGGTATAAGTGCAGAGCAGCGGCGTATTGGAATGAGTTTCAGTTACCTAAGTCGTCCGAGAGAGGAGTTTATATAGGGGACGCGTGGAGCGAGCAGGCGCGAGATCTTCGCCGTCAGTTACGTCCCAGCGTTATCCTCGCCTTGAATGGCGGGATGCGCCCATTAATGAGGGGATGCGCTAGCGTGGGACGTGGATTGTGGGGAGGCGGATATGTCGTCCTGGCGATATACGCGGAGCCGTTGCGGGGCGCATGGGATCCGCGCTCTTGATTGATCTGGGGGAAACCGAGGAAGCTCGGCATGTCAGGAGCTCGGAGACGAGCCGGGTGGCCGAGGAAGCTCAGCATGTCAGACGGCTCGGAGACGAGCAAGGAGACCGAGGAAGCTTGGAGACGAGCTGTTGGTAGTTTCCTAGGTGAAGGTAAAATGTATTCAGGGAGGTCTCCTGAAAGATCGGATACGTTTCTCAAGAAGGGGATCCCGAGAAATGCCCCTGATGCAACTCATTTATTCAACCCCCTGGCCTTCGGGACACGTCATCCGCCACGTGTCGTAATCCGGGGAGATATCACTTGTGAGCATCATCACGATGTGACATCTCTCTCATTCTACCAAACCATTTATTTTCTCCAGCATCTTTTTTGTAAACCAAACAAAAACAATTAAAGTTTTCTTTTATGTTGATGACTGTAAGTAAAAAAATTCATTATGTTGATTTGCTTTTTCATAAACCATGTGGGAATATGAAAATACTTTTCATTGATCCAAACAACCCTTGCTCTCGGTTCACTCGGTTTCACAATACCGGTTTATTTTGTTTGTATCTCTTTTTCTTCCTCAAATTATTTGTACGTTTGGAATGTTAAGAAGCATGTTTTACTTTATAATTCTCTGCCAATGCACTTTATATATTGATCTCAAATATCAACATTAAATTATAATTGATGAAGGCTATCACAGGGTCAAAGTATGAATTTCACACCTATAATATTTTAGAGTCTAGAAAAGTTATAATCTTCATATAAGCTTGCAAAAGAAAAAGAAAATACTAGTATTGAAGGGCGGAAGTATAATTTTGAAATTAGCAGCAAATATGAATGGGTTTCCGGATCCTCAGCACAACCCCAAACCCAAAGGTTTTTTAAAAATAATTATAGGACCCTAAAAACTTGGCTATCTTGAAATACAACCTTTGGAACTTTGAAATTTTAAAATCTTCAGGGCTGGTTGATTAAATTTCCATCTGTTCAATTAAGTTGCTGCGTGTAAAAAACGAAAATCTTCTAATTTTAAATTCTTTCATTCATTAACAACTTTATCTTTCTTCCCAATCAAATCACAGGATCAATCCTCTCC
Source organism: Agapanthus africanus (assembly GCA_030015575.1). Lineage (NCBI taxonomy): Eukaryota > Viridiplantae > Streptophyta > Magnoliopsida > Asparagales > Amaryllidaceae > Agapanthus > Agapanthus africanus. The sequence continues at coordinate 930,626,600 of CM057337.1, read as the reverse complement.
ATTCAGCTCTCCAAATCCTGCTTTATCTCCAACCAACTTCTCTTTGATTTCCTTTCCGATTCCTCTTTTCTCCATTACCAATAATTATAACTCTCTCATCCTTCTTCTCACATATAGCCCTTCATCTCTATATTTTTATCTTGTGTGGTCAGCAACTTTTCTATCAAAAACATCATTCCTATTGCTACGCAATATTATTTATTAAACCTTGGTGAGATATTTTATGAATAGGAGCGTGTGAAACCCTATACCTAACAATTAAACCGGCCGGTGTTATTTAGTTAACAGAAAGTTTTGAGGGCTATTCTGAATTAATATGAAGTCCCAGGGGATCTTTATACAAAAAACGGTCTGTCTATAAAGCAGCGCCCAACAAGGGAGCAGAGGAACCAGAGCGGTGCTCAGAGCTCTCCATTTCTCTTCTTTTAAAATCAAGAAAATATTAGGGGAAAATAAAAATAAAACCTAGGGCTGCTCTCGCGGCTAAAAATTCGCGTCTCATCTTCGAATTTCGTTTCATCACAAAAGATCTAAGAAAGTATCAGAAATGGCGGTAAAGCATCGTTCGATCGGCAAAAAGCAAGGGCGATGAGAGCGAATCGAGCAAGGGAGAGATTGAAGAAACCCTAACCCTAGGTACTTTCTTTGATCAAGATAGTCTCTTTTTGTTTCGAAGTCAATTCGAGTTGTTGAATTAATCTTACAGCATTGCTCCTGTTGATAAGTTTGGAAATTGTTGGTTGATGCGATTATCACTTTAATCTAGTTGATTTTTTTTGGTTGTTTAATGGAAAGTGCAACCTTTAAAGCTAGGGGCTGAGGGCAGTGGATTACTTTCTGATGTGAAGTATATAACAATGCAGGAAAAGGAAATTTATTTATGAAGTCATGAACAAAATACATGATCCCTCTAGAAATAAAATCAATACGGTTATAAACCATTGTCTTTTGCATTGCCTTGAAAGGATCCTCAAACTTCTTGAACACTCTGGCTGACTTGTTCATTTGACTTGCATTTTTAGTGCCCCTTTCTCCTTCATGACCCCGAACCTTTGAATGTGTAATCCGGTGTTTTTCGCCCCTGAGGAAACAGAGTTGGGCAATAGCATGTAGTTCAAATTCAGTGTGTGGCACTGGAGCCTAAAAGTTCAATTCCATGGCTAGGGGTGGCAATTTTGAGCCACATGATAACCCAACTGAATAAAGGCCTAAATATAGTTAGGAGTGTGGGCCGCAATTGGTTTGACTGGTGGTCTGGTTAGGATCAAGACTATGTAACCAAGTGACCTGAAGCACACATTTAAGTTTGAATAAATCAGACAATTGGCATGGGCTGTCGGGAGATCTGTTGCTATATCGTTAGTTTGTTCCTAACCGGCAAATTTTTTTTATATCCTTTTCTCAACCATCTAGGCTTTGTTTTCCTGTATTGTGTGGTCAGCCGATATAAGAGGCTAGGTACTAAACAATTAGCATTGTTGGCATATTGTTCAGTTTTTTTCTATTTCTTTTTTTCACTGGTCTAGGACGGTTTCATTGTGATTATTGCCTCTTAACATTTAACCAATAACTTTATTTATATCTGACTTGCCTTTAGCGCTATTTGTGTTGATATAAGCAGGTCAATTACGAGTAGACAATAGGTTTCTTTGACCTGTTTAATACGCGAATTGGGTCAGGGTCGGATATAATTGAGTTAGGTCGAAACTGACCTGACATAGACTGATAGACATTACCTTACCCAACCGGTTTGATGACCCTGCCCATGGACAAGCTCATCAGGTTTATTAACAAGGTATATATGTACATCTACATAGGTTCTTGTATTTTCACTGTTAATTCCAAACATTTTCGCAACCACATTGCCATCTTCAGAAGAACCAACTAACCAAGCCATTGTTGAGAGATTTTCTCAAAAATTCTGAAGTTATCAGTTACCACATTCTTCAGTTCATCTCTAGCCATGTAAAGCTTCTCAAACCAAGACATCATATGCGATCTGGGTCTTAATGGAAGATGGGTGATATTTTAACCTCCCCTCATGATGAATCTTTGGTATCGGGTTGTACACTGACATGCCTATTGAAATAAATTGAAGTGAAAAGTATATCATCGCATGTATTATGCCATATGCATACAGAAGATTAAGAAGAAAAACTAGGATGGTAATCTAGCTCTATGCCCTAAAGCAAGTAAGAAGTATGACACAAAATGTTTATAGTATCAATATAGTGGAAGTTAATAGGAATCCGAAATCCAAAAATATAAAGTAAAATTCTAAACATGAATTTTGCGTAAACATGGAGCCTCTAATCCGGTTTCATAATCTAGGAATTACGATGATATATCATAAATCCTTTCGTCAGCCAAATGATCAAAATGCTTTAAACTTGATTTTGGCTTAGGAATAGAACCTTGATTTTGGTCTCGTAATCTAGGAATTGAAACGATGTTTCCTTCCAAGGGGTAGACACGAACCTTTGCCAAGGGAATACCAAACAAAACAAGCTTATGGTGAGAAGTTAAAATAAATGCTATTATTAAATCATAAGAGAATACGAAGATTGGCAATAAAATTTGTAGTTACAAACATGGAAAAACATTTCCTTTAAAAAAAGGCTGAATAAGATTCGTAATCACTTATTTCGTAAAGATAATAATTTCATAACCACTTAAATGAAATCCAAAATAAATCAAAAATTAGGTAGTTGGAATCGAACCCAAAACCTTTTGTTGCTAAACAAAGCACATTACTACTTGAGCTAAAGAATACTAATGCTTTATTTGTTCCATAAATATATTTAACAGTAATACATGTCAAATATATTCCAACACATGTCAATAATTATTAATATGAGTTTTTCTCTTTTTAAAATTTCAGCAGGGCACAATCCCCACTAGGATCTTACTAGATTCGCCCATATATTCTTATATAGGTATAGAATCAACTATCTCAATATTATTAAGGAAATTTAAAATTCGGAACAATATACACAATGACATATTTATAGCGCTATGGTTAACAAATTTACCAATTCCACGACAAAGTTTAGCAAGCATGAGATGTAAAATCTATTTTCGGCCTAGGGAAAGAAGGAATCGTCATTAATAGGATAAACTCGAGAAAGCATGAGTTAAAAATAGGGCTGCTTGATAGTTAAACAAGCTTGTCTCGGCTCGAAATGGCTCGATAAATGCTCGTTCAAGCTCGTTTGATAGTTAAACAAGCCGATCTTGAACATAAATTTAAGCTCGAACAAGCAAACATAAAGATAGCCTGTTCAACCTCGACTCATGTTCATGCTTTAGCTCGTTTAGGGCTCGTGTAGGCAGTAGGCTCGAATAGTTTATGGCTTAATTAGTATTTAGTAGAAGTAATAAAATAGTTTCTCATTCATAAATTCAAATGATATCTTTTAACTCGTCAATATTAACTTGAAGTTTAGATCGTCAGAAATATTCAGTCAAATGTTGTTATGCTACAATATCGAAGAAACTAGATTTCGACAAGCTTTTAAACAAGAACTAGCTTGTTCATTTAGTAATAACAACAATATTTCTTACATAATCAGGTCATCAAAAATGATATTATATGTTTTATTCACATATTTTGTAATTATTTGTAGCTATTTTCTAGATTTTAAATAAACTTGATAAAGCTCGAGACTCGGCTCGGGCTCGGTGGAAGCTCCCTCGGGCTCGTTCGAAAAATAAACGAGCCGAACTTGAACAATTTTTTGAGCTTGTTTAAATAAATGAGCCAAGCCGAATAACCTAAAGCTTGGCTCGTTTAACATCCTTAGTTAAAAGGCTAAATTGCAGGAAACCCCCTTCATCTTTTTAATTGAGCAATAAGAAATCACTATGGGTTAAAAAATCTCTATGTTGCCCTCACTATTTATGACCATCCATATATTTGTTTCTATTTGATATTTTTTATTTTCAAAAGTCATTTGATATAAATATTAATTATGAACTGTTAATAAAACTATCGTAGAAAAACGACAGAAGTTTAAGGCTATTTTGGAAATAATGAGAATAATAACACCGAAGGGATAAAGTGGAGGCTTGTAAAATTAATGGTGTTTTCTGCTAATTGGGTATAAGATTTTGTTATTGATTTTTTTGGTTGGGGGGTTTCTACTGTTTATTTAAAATAAATATTTAATTTTTTTCATGGAAACCGGAACTTGAAAAGATGTTTTTTAACTTTTGATTAACTTATAAAGATAGATACAATGGAAATTTCAGAGGAAAAATATCTTGTTCTGTGTTTAAAGAATGAGACGGGAAAGTGTTATGTAACTTAAGAGGGGGAGTGCTTAATAGGCACTAATTTCTTTTCCTTCTTAGGAAACCTATCTTTTTTGCACATGAAAACATGAATATTTTATTACTGAATCGAAGAAAATGAAAAAAGACTTGTTGTCATAGATTACTAAGAGGCGTAAAGTGTGGAATACTTAATAGTCAATTCTAACCTTAATCATTTCTTATAATATATTTTTAGTATTTTCCTCCCTTTTTAATAGATAAATCTATTTATATCGATAAAATTTAAGACAATTGAATAAGAATCTCTTATATATTTCTGTAATTTGACCAATAATTTTGTGATCATGTGAGGGAACAATCAAGTTTTCTATTTTCCCTTTTTAGTTCCTGACCTAATAGATGTTGACAAGAGTGAATCAGAGACTATAACCCTCTTCTCTTTTTATCTTTACATTATCTTTAGAGTGCCGGTATTTTAGATATCCAAAGTAGGGAAATTGGATGAAATAAACTTTTCCATCTGTGAATTGTCTATCTAACACCATGCAGATATCATAGATTGTTTACTATCCAGATTGGATTTCAAATAGAAATTTGTAAGATATGAATAAAACTTCGTTATTAGATGGACCGGTCCAGATTAAATAGAAATAGTTACATTTTAATATGAACAAATGGGGGTTTAAATACTTGGTATCAGGACCGGTATCGGGCGGTCCTTTTGGGATCAGAATCAGCAATCTCGGCCACCGCGGATCGAAAATATTGGATTTTTATCGTTTGAGAAATAGAAATAGTAAGATTTAGGATTTTTTAAGAAATAAGCAGCTAAAGTAACTACAACAATTTATCAAAATTATTTAGTAATTAATGATGTGTAAAATCGTATTACTGGTGTCAAGTAATCCATAATAGTCTAATAACCTATAGTAAACTTATCAAAGCATTAATGAACCCATTAGTCTATCAATAAACCAACTAACCATTACTAACCTTAATATTAAAACCCTACTGATCAAATGGTAAACCCAATATTACTCGATACCGTTCTTGGAACTGGGACTCGGGTAGTCCTTTTTAGGATTAGAATCGGCCATCTCGGATCAGCATAGGCCGATATTTCAAAACATGTTACTAATAGTATATTTATGTTAATATTTTTAATTTCTGTCTAAAAGATATATTTTAGCAGTTATATTGCCTGTTATAACTTCATGTCCTGACATGTTACTCGATTTCCGCCATTTGACATTTGGTTTACCTTGTTGCCATGAACCCGACATCTTCTATTTAGAACTCAAGCAACAATTTTTCTTGGCAGTATATATGGGTGTGCTAATGTAATAAAGCAAGGATTTCAAGAGTGCCTGTCTACAACAAGTGAGATATCATACCATGGCTTGGTGGTAGCCCTTTAATGGAGTCCATGCTTATAACCTGCAACACATGTTAGAAGAAGTGGTTACAAGCGGCTTTAAAGCAAGTTATGTTTCTCTGGCATGACCCACGGCTCTTTGACATTCCTTGTGACATCTTTCCTCGGTATCATTCCTTAAAAATCTATCTTAATTATGTGCAACCTCTTTTATAACCAAGCTGACGAACAACTTGGTGTCATGATTATATGCTATGAGGCCTTGATTGGATGGTTGGGATTAGAATCTGTTTGATTTCATTGAATTGAGGATATTCAGGAATGCATGTATCCTTTAAGGAAAATCCTAACGATTTCTATGTCAAATGCATGTTTAGATAGTTTATTACAAGATTTTCTCTTTATTATTTTGTCAATAATATTGGAATCTGAACATGAAGAGGTAAATTGTATGGAGGTTAGGATTAGAAACAGATGACAGAGATAAAGAGAGAAAATGTAAGGCTCATTTTTCAATAAGTGGAAAATTAAAACAAAAAGAGAAAGCAAGTCCAGGATTTTAGGACAGCCAATTTAGCGGTTCTTTCTCATGATCTTTATTCAAAGCAAACCATCCAAACATATCATTCCGCTTCCAATCAAGAGTAAATAGAAAATCTATGCTTTTAATGTGGGGTAATGTGCGTTGTTTAACAAGGACTAATAGTAGTGCCAAACAACAACCTTAACTAACTTCGTAGTCAAGGAGTTTGCCACCCTTGTTCATCGCTTTAAGTAGGAAATTGAATTTTTTTTACTGGTTTTGGTCAACTCAAGTCAAGAAGGCCATGATACAATCCAAGCTACACTTAAATTTTGGTCGCAACACACAATCCAAGCTCTCTATTTGGGACCAAAATTTCATATACACAAGAGTTCCATGATACAATCCCAAATCCACTTGGTCATAGGCCTTTTCAAACTCTAATTTGTGGAGGTATCCAATTTTTTTCTTTCTTTTCATAATTTTGGATTACCTCCTGTGCAATAGCTACACTTAAAAGGTATTTCTACCAGCAATGAAACCGGATTGATAATCCCCAATTATCAACTTTGAAAATTCTGTAATCCAGTTAGCTAGCACTTTTGCAAAGATTTTAAGAGAACAATTGACCAAACTAACCTCTTACCTTCCTAGGCTCACCCACTTTAGGTATAAGAACAACCTTAGCATAGTTCAATCTGTTGGGGTTCCTTGTTCCATCATAGATCTTATTAAACACATTAGAGATATCCTCTTTTACCAATTTCCATACTTGCTAATAAAATACACAGGATGCCATTTGGGCCAGCCGTTTTATCATCTCAACGTTCTTGATTTCCTCCATAGTAAATGGATCCTCCAGTTTATCAAGGGCTTCTGAAATTTTATCCGATTTAGCGGCTGAAAAATCCTCCATAGCTTTAAGGTGGACGTTAACTTTGGATCCAGAAAGTTCTTTAAAAGCTGGCTTATTTAACAGAAACCCCCTCATGGTTTGGGGTAATATCTAGATACCTCCCTGTGGTTCGGCCGTTAGTTAAAACCCCTTATAGCTTCCAATCGTTACCCCCAACCCCTTTGGCGTTAAAATCCACATGAAATGACCATATTACCCCTCTCCCTTTCCCAAAATAAGACCGGGTCTATTTTTTTAGAAAAGAGAACCCAAACTTAACCCAACATCGACGGGGGAGCTGAGACCGATCTCCTTTGAAGAAAAATCCTTCATCGACACAGATTAGCACACATCGACATTGGGAGCTCAGATCCAGAGATAAATCGTTCATCGATACCAGAACAACATGGCAGCTGAGATCCATAGAAGAACCGAGGTATTTCCCTAATTTTAAACCCTAGATCACAATTTTCTTTTGGATTTACTTTGTACATTGGGATTTTTGCTATCAATTTAGTCTTTTGAACTTTGTTTTTGGAATTTCATGTTATCCATATCAATTTTGGGTTCCTTTGGGCAGCAATCTGTTCTTGGTAAAAGTTATGTTTGAAAAAAGCCGGTAATCATTCTTTAAAATTGACTGATTTTCAACTGAAATATTTTTAAAAAAATTGCAATAATACACAAACACTATGTCAGTATTGTTGGAATACTGCTTCAACATTAAAAATTTAATGCTACACCACATACATCAGTTAAATGTTATACACTAACATTAAAGAACTCGATGCTACACAATTCTTGTTGTTGGATTGAATGCAGCTCTAAGAAGGGTAGAAGAGTGTGTTCCCATAGACATGTTTCATCCCTCTAACTTCTGCGGCATACTATAATGCCCCTATCGACGAGTGTAGTGAGTGAAGATGTACATTGGAATGGAGTTCAGAAATTAAGAAATTATGTTAGTAACCACTTAGAAACTTTGAGTCATTTCATCCCATATCTTTCACATTTTAGTAACCACTTAGAAACTTCATTGCAAGTGTAGAGGTATTCTTTGTATCTTCTCTAATTCTTTCATGAGTAGACAGAATAAAATCTTACTCTTTTGGTTTGCTTTGTTCACTTGTGGTTTGATTTCTTCACTTCTAGTATGTTGTTACTGAAGTGCTCTTCATTACTATTTATAGTATGTTCCAAGCATTGGATTCCTTCTGTAGATACAGTAATAACCCTTATTTTTAAGATTGTTTCTCACTTTTTTAGTAAATGTGGAATCTTAAGTACAGGTTGTCAATCCTATCCAATGTTTGCATGTTACGGTACTTAAAGTGTTGATGAGACTTGACATAGGGTTTCACATGTACAATAGTTTGATAGTAGTTATTTTTTTGGAGTAAAATAATCTTTATCTTTGCAATACATGAATATTGATATAGTAATATGGATTGATACAGCTGATTAAATGGTGAACATAATTTTCATCATCGGGGTGTATTTGATCCAAGTGATTTTGTATACAAAGGGACAGTGTAGATAAAGTTGCTATTGATGTGGATAAGTTAAACTTTTCTGAGATTGTTGGGCGTATCGAAAGTCTGGGTTATGAGAAGATACGTACAGTATTGTGTGGTATGCAAAAAGAGTCAACGATTGTATGAGCTCAATGAAGGCATGGACATGAGATTATTGGTGGAAGTATTAGGTGTTCTTGGATATATGCACCTATATTTAGTACACAAAGTGCTTGAAGGTCATATATGTGAAGAAGCTGATCATATGGAAACAATAGCTATCATTTTGTCTTCAGTAGAGCCCACTCACACAACCCCGGTCCTTACAGAAACAGAAACACCAAAGCAAGTATCAACAAGTATATTTATATGTATGGTTATAGGTTGAATACTGTTTAGCCTAAACCCTAAATAATAATCCTATATTTTTATTTGTGATAGGGAATCCGCTACCATGACATCACCATATGAAGAAAAATCTGCTGTTGTGACACCAAGTTCTAAAGAAAAACAAAAGTAAGTGTCATTTTATTACATTAATTAGTATTTGTAATTGGAATTTAATAATGTTATCCTATTCTTCAATTATAAATTTATGTTAGGAAATTGATGCTGTGACTAGTGACTAGTGAATCTGTTGCTGCGACAACACCATCTAAAGATAAACAAAAGTAATTGTCTTGTTATGTGATTAATTAGTATGTGTTAATTGAAAAATACCATCTTATGCTAGGAAATCTAATGCTGTGACTAGGGAATCTGCTGCCGCGACAACACCATCTAAAAATAAACAAAAGTAAGTGTCTTGTTATGTGATTAATTAGTATGTGTTAATTGAAAAATACAATCTTGTGCTAGGAAATATGAAACTTGTTCAAATCTATACTTGTGTTAGGAAATCAAACAGCTACTACGGAATCTGCAGCCGTGACAACACTCTTTAAAGATAAAAAAAAGTAAGCGTTCATCACAAGTTTATTATTTAGTATGCCTTAATTAAAATTTGAAACTTGTTCTAGAAAATCTGAAACCTTTTCAATTATATAGATGTGCTAAAAAATCTGCAACAATTGGTAGGAAAGATACTGCTGACAACTCCCTATACAGAACAATAAAAGTAAGTGTTAATGTTGTGTGATTATTTTTGAAAATTGATACTTGTGCTATGAAATTATAAACTTGTGATACACAATCTGATATTTGTTTCAGGAAATCTGAAACATGTGTTAGACAATATGAAACTTATGCTAGAAAATCTGAAACTTGGTTAAGAAGAGCTGCTGCTGTGACACCTCCCTCTAAACAAAAACAGAAGTAAGTAATATGTTTTATTTTAAGTAGTATGTCTTAATTGAAATTAAATATTTGCTGCCAATTATGTATTTCCATCTTGTGTTAGGAAATCTAAAGGCATCACAATCCCATCTATAGTAAGAACCAATGCAACAAAGTCTACACAGAAAGTTGCTCATGCAACAAAGTTTACACCATCTCCAACTACAGAAAGAATGTATTCATTCATTATGTTTAGTTATTGGTAAATTCAGAATTTTTTTGCTAAATTTATATTTTGAAGTTGTCTTTCTAATCTATAACTTTAATTTTTGATTTTATGTTAGTAAATCAGCAACAACTATCATGAGGAGATCACCTAGGATTCAGAAATTTAAAAAACCAACTACTGATCCTGAATTTGTAAACCTTGATACCGATGAGCAAATAGAGATACCTGATACTACATAGCCTACACAGAAACAACAAAAACATGTTGATGAGGCAAGACAGATACTAGAAGCAACACAGGCTACACAGCAGAAACAAAAACATACTGGAAGACATGGCAAAAGCCCCTGCCCAGGTCCATCAGAAGAAATTGATGATGAAATTCTAGATGCAAATGTTGATTTGGATATTGGTGGATATCCTGAAGTTGAAGTGGAGTCAGATTATGGTGATAGCGATGATCTAATGTCATTAGATGGTGATGACAATAATTCTAAGGCAAGGTTTAGAGAGTTTGATATGGAGGAGCATACTGATCACATAGAGTTGGCAGAGGGGGATCAGTTTGCAAATGCGGCTGAATTTAGAATGGCATTTCAGAAAGATGCACTTCTAAGAGGTTTTGCAGTGAACTATGTGAAGAATGAAGGTGATAGGATAACATGTGTTTGTTTAAAGAGAATAGAAGAGCAATGTATGTGGAGAATTAATGCTTCCTGGGCTCCAAAGAGAATCTTTTCAAGTGAAGAAGCTGAACAAAGAGCACACATGTGCAAGAACTTGGAAGAATAAGCATGCATCCACTGAGTGGATATCAAAGGAGTATGAGGATGATTTGAGGGAGAACCCAAATTGGGATGTAAAGGCAATGCAAAAAAAAAAAAAATTTGAAAAGAGATTACATGTTGGATATGAGTGTGGGACAACTATATAAAGTTAAGCAAGTTCTGAAGAGAAGATTTGAAAGTTGTCATCAAGAACAGTATTGGAAGATTAGGGATTATACAAATATGATCCTTAATAAGAATTCAGGAAGCTATGTGAAGGTTCAAGTTGATTATCCTTTGTCTAATTCTCCTCCTGTCTTTAAGAGGATATACATATCGTATGCTGCTCAAATGCAAGCCTTCAAGGCTGATTGCAGACCATTCATAGGTTTTGATGGCTGTCATCTCAATGTGCAGGAAGGCCTTCTATTAAGTGCAATTGGAAGGTAAGTTATAAATCTTAATTATCGAACTCAGTTTAAACAGCATAAACTTGTATCTACTGCTTATTGTAATCAATTCATTCATCACAATATAGGGATGCAGCTAATGAGATGGCCCTATTAGCAATTGCTGTAGTGGAGTCTGAGACGAATGATGCTTGGAAATTTTTTATTGAATGCATTTTAGCATCAGTTGGACCACAAGAGAATGGATGGGTTTTTATATCAGATAGGCAAAAGGTAAATAGCATGGTTGAGTTCTTAAGATAAATTTTTTTTGTTGTGATTAGTTTTTGTAACTGTAACTGAAAATAGTATGGCTGAATTTTTTTTAGATTGCAAGGCATTATAAAGGCAATTGAAGAAGTTGTCCAAGGACCCGAACACAGGTTTTGTGTAAGGCACGTATGTATGCTAACATGTTGGCTTCTAGAGAATCAGGTGACATTAAAAAACGATTTCATAAGTGTGCAAAGGCCCATACGGATTCCACCTTCAAGACACGGCTGACAAAATTGAAAACCAAAAATCCTAAAGCCCATGAGTGGCTCATGAAGCAGCATCAACTATCGTATTGGTGTAGGGCATATTTTACCACTAGGGTGAAATCCGATTTAGTGGTAAACAACATTGTTGAGTTTTGGAATAAAATCAATCAAGGAGGCAAGAGACAAACCAATCTTGACTATGCTGGAGATGATCAGAAGGCAATTGATGATAATGATTTATAAGAAAAGATTGTGGATGCCGGGTCATCCTAGGAGATGGTCCACTAATACTGAAGAAAATTGTTCAAGATGAAAAGAAATCCAGATTTTGTAGGGTGCTAGAAGGAGGAGGAGATGATTTGGAGGTACTGGAAAAGTGCAGGTCATATATTTGTTAAACAGGGGCACTTGTGACTGTAGGATGTATGATATGACCGGAATACCATGCCGTCATGCCATTGCAGCTTGTATTAAAACAAGAAAGAGCCCTAAAGATTTTGTCCAGCCTTACTACTCCAAAGAAAAGTACCTGAAGGGATATGAGTGTAGCATAAATCCAATTCTCCATTGTAGTCGGTGGGAAAGAACTGGAATGCCTGCCCCTGCAGCTCCATGCCACAAGACTAAGGTTGGAAGGCCAAAGAAGAAGAGAAAGAGAGGAATAGATGAGCCAACACAACCTAAATCAGTCAGGGCAGCTACTGGTTCACTAATGTTCTCTAAGTGCAAGAATTGGGGTCATAATAAAAGAAGTTGCACCAATCAAGAAGCTTCAGCACCAATGAAAGTACCCAATGTAACGCCCTAATTCTCGGAATACAGAAATATGGACCGAAACCGCCAGTGCTCCTAGACAAGGGAAAATCGTCTTGCCATAGTCACACCTAAGGCTCTAGCTAAACCTGTACGATAATATCTACGATATTATACTAATATCATGCTGCATGAATAACAAATAACACTGATGAATTCACGAGATAAAAATAGAGTCAATAAAAGATCCAAATAACAAAGGGTTCCGAATAAACGAAATACAAGATCTAAAAGGAAAAATACATTATTTCAAACGTCCTGCGAGGGGTGCACATTTTAATAGCAACTGAAATAAAATAGAAATAAACCTACAAATACTACTGATTTTCGGCAAACTTCTGATAGTCACTCTGATCATGCTCTGCCTGTGAGTCAGTCTCTAAACCTGAGGTGGCAAATCCCAGGGGTGTTAGAACACCCAACAAATACTCAATCGTAATAGTGTGTGTATGTGTGTGATAGCATGAATATGTGAGTGCAGTGAAAGCCCGCGTGCACATGTAAATATGGATATAGCAACAATGGGAAACAAGCATATAAACATGTCAAATCATATCCTAGTGGGTCACTAAAGAGGGTAGTCTAGTCTATAGTGATTTCGAGTGTGTATATCAACTACTGCAGGAGTATTCCTAACCTTAGGGTAGGGCCCTAGGGGCTAGGAAACACGAGCCCAAATGTGGAATGAACAAACGACCGTATATAGTCCGATACGAGTCGTAGGAACAAGCGACCGATATAGCCCGGTACGAGCTGTAGTAATAAGCGACCGATATAGCCCGGTACGAGCTGCCGGCGGTGGGCTCCAGAGATACTGTCGAACGAACTTACACTCAAATTACCCCAACACCCCGCGTATGTATAACTAACATGGTAAATAACCGAATCACTAATTATGAATGCCGACTGGACTGGAACTTGCAATATCATGTTAACAGTATGGAATAGAAACTTGTAAACAGGAAGAGATAGCATGTAATTCAGCATTCTAGTAGTAATCTTGTTTTAATGTAAAGAAACAGTATTCATGAACATGCATGTCATATCAAGCGAGTGATATTGATAGGATAGTGTCAATAATGTGTACAAGTATTTACAGGAATGAGCAAACATCTCCATTTTAATATCCGGAATTTCATTGAATCTAAAACATGGTTTGACGGGGTAATTTTATTAATGGGTGTTCTAAGATCATAGGGTCCTCATCATGAATACAAGAATTATATGGTATTTTAACCAAATTGAATAGTATTTTACACTTTTATTCACACCATTATATGGTTTTATCTGTCCCCCTTATTATTAATAGATAAAACAGTAATTATCTAGGTTACACTAAATATTAAAGTTAAACTGTACGGGTAATATATAGTTTGTCTCATCACAAGAAGAGGTATAAAATGGATGGTGTGGTGAGGGGAGATATGACATCCTGTAAAGCAATGAATACAAAGGAGTAGTGGTGGGGACTCTGTATAGGCACCCTTTACTTTGTTTCATAGGTTTCTTTCTTTCAAACCCCTCAATGATTGGAAACAAACAACACACACACACGTTAAAGAAACGAGAGTAAATATAATTAAGAGAATTGTCGATGTTGTATCGACCAAAAAAAAGAAGCAAGAGTACTTGCCTTGGAGACAAACACGGCAATGAAAACGACGGAGACACGAACGCTACACAAGGCAAAACGAAACTTGGATTTCGGCTTGAACTTGGGCTCGATCTAGATCGACGGCTGCGATTGGATCGGCAGCTGCTACGCAGAAGACGAGTTGACGAAGACGGACCTGTAGATGAGGCAATGGGGATGTTCTCTGCTAAGTTTGCACGATCAGCCTAGTTGAGGGCTTCGGTTAGAGGAGTTAGGGTTTGGGTCTTGGTGCTCAAAACCCAGTTAATTTCAGGCTCCGCAGAGCGTTTGATTTTGATTCGGAGATTAGTAGGTGAGCAGGTGACTTGGTATTTGTCAAAGGTTGCTTCTACAACAGCTTGTTCTGCTTGGATTCTGACGGACTTAGATTTCTTCAATGAAATTTCATGGTTCTTTAAATAGTTAAAGCAATGCCAATTACTCTAGTCACCATCAACATATCTGGTATTATCTTTTCAATTGAAATCATTGAGGAAAGACATATGGGTAGGTGAAAGTTCCATGCCTTTTGATTTATTTTCCAATTGATTTTGATATTTGTTCCCACGACAATTACCATTAGCAACTCCTCTCGGCTCCAAATCATCAAATTTTCCTAAATGGGTCTTCTCAAATTCAAGCTTTCTTTCAAATTCGACGAAGATTGAGGCCTTAGGATTTTCATCTAAATCAAAATAGGTCATCTTCAAAGATTGATTTTGATCGCTTGGGCGAACGAAGATCTTAGCGGTGAAATTGACGTTGGTGATTGGGACCACGGCGAGGTTGGGGCTTGGCCTAGGATCGAAGAAGAAGGAAGTCGTCGGCGAAGGGCTGAACGTCATTGGCTTTCGGCTGTTCAAGGGGGGTCGGCGAAGGAGAGAGTGCTCGGGTCTTGAATTGGGTCGGCGGTGGTTTAGGGTTCGGAGCTGCAGTAATTGAGGATGGGTTGGAGTCGAGCTCGGAGGCCGGTGATGGGTTCGACGAAGGTGCAGCGGGGTTCTCGGGTAAGAGGAGATCGGGTGCGGTGGAGGCAAGGGCTTGCTAGGGTTTCGATGGAGGAAGAAAATGGGCGATGATGATGATGATGATGATGATGATGATGGTGAGGTGCTAGGGAAGGCTCAGTTTAGGGTGTTTAGATGAGAGAGAATAGGTTTGGGTTTTAATTTAAATAGAGGAAAGGAAGAGAGAGATACTAATCTAGGTTGAGGGAGATATAATGTAGGGTTTGTTTAAAGAAGAGAGATGAATATTAAAGGGATATATATATATGTTGAGAGAGATTAACCGTTTAAAATATATATAGAGGAGAGAGAAAAATGTATATAAATATATATAGGTTTAGGAAAAAAATATGTAAAATCATAAACCCCCAATAACTAAATGCAACAACCAAATGACATATCTTTTAAAATTATTATACCAAACCAAATTTGGTGACATTTAATATTTGGAAATATATTAAATGCAAATTAAAATAAGATATTAATAAATTATCAAACAAAATATTTTTTGATAAAACAACCATACCAGTATTATCTATTTAGTTACAAAGCTAACATTAGACAATAAAATATATACATATAAATAAGATATTAATATATTAACAAAACAAATAATAAACTCTAATTATTATATACATAACAAACTAGATAGCCATTGAAAATATTCTATATTAAAATATTAAACTCCAAAAATATAATAATTTTTATTTGAGCAGAAAAAAATAAACTAATACAGATAGTATACTGTATCATAGTCCTAGGGTGTTACATCCTACCCACCTTATAAGAAATTTCGTACTCGAAATTCGAATGAATGAATATACAAGATCACAAACTAAACACAAGGATCAAGAAAGATAGATGAGTATGAAAAATCAAGGATCAAGGAAACAAATAAGTGTACGAAGAGTCACGGTCTTGGTCCAATAATCGAAGTGTGTAAGAAAGATACTTAATCAAATCATCTAAGACAAAGTCGTACTTTCCGGTCTTGTGTCAAAAGTTCCGTGTGACATTGGTTGTGTGGTGGCGAAGGTAGTGGGCATGAAGCAAAGTGTGTCCCCCCGGAATTAAAATAAGATATAGATTTGCGAGTAACTAAATGGAAGGAAAGCAAGTGGTACAACAAAATCAAATCAATGAAAATGAATCAAGGGTAGAATTTTAAGTTTACTCAAATAGAATACCACATTGTAACCATGTCGCGGTATATGGGTACAATAACGTAATTCTATCGCAGTCGCACGAATTCCACAAACAGAGTCAAAGAAGTGTGCAACATGACACACGATGAGAATCCTAGACACGCGATTCGAACCTAAAATGTCGGTAGAACCAAGACTCAGCCTGGCTCTGATACCAACTTGCAACGCCCCAATTCCCGGAATACGGAAATATGGACCGAAATCACCAGTGGTTCTAGACAAGGGGAAACCGCCTTGCCATAGTCACACCTAAGGATTTAGCTAAACCTGCATGATGATATCCAAGATATAATACTAACATCATACTGTATAAATAAAAAATAACACTAATGAATCCACGAGTTAAAGATAGAGTCAATAAAAGATCCAAATAACAAAGGATTCCGAATAAACGAAATACAAGATCCAAAAAGAAAGATACATTATTCCAAACGTCCCGCAAGGAGCGCGCATTCTACTAGCAACTGAAATAAAATAGAAATAAACTTACAAATACTACTGATCTTCGGCAAACTTCTGATAGTCACTCTGATCTTGCTCTGCCTGAGAATCGGTCTTTAAACCTGAGGTGGCAAATCCCAGGGGTGTCAGAACACCCAATAAGTACTCAATCGTAATAGTGTGTATGTGATAGTATGAATATGTGAGTGTAGTGAAAGCCCGCGTGCAAATGTAAATATGGATATAGCAACAATGGGAAACAATCATATAAATATGTTAAGTCATATCCTAGTGGGTCACTAAAGAGGGTAATCTAGTCTATTGTGAGTTCGAGTGTGTACGCCAATCTCTGCAGGAGTATTCCTAACCCAAGGGTAAGGCCCCAGGGGCTAGGAAGTACGGGCCCAAATGTGGAATGAACAAGCGACCGTATATAGCCCGGTACGAGCTGTAAGAACAAGCGACCGATATAGCCCGGTACGAGTTGTAGTAACAAGCAACCGATATAGCCCGATACGAGCTGCCGGTGGTGGGACTCCTGAGATCTTGTCGAACGAATTCACACTCAAATTATCCTAACACCCCGTGCATGTATAACTAACATGGTAAATAACTGAATCACTAATTAAAAATGCTGACTGAACTGGAACTTGCAATATTATATTAACGTATGGAATAGAAACTTGTAAACAGAAAAAGATTGTGTCATAGCATGTAATTCAGCATTCTACTAGTAATCTTGTTTTAATGTAAAGAAACAGTATTCATGGACAGGCATGTCATGTCAAGCGAGTAATATTTAATAGGATAATGTCAATAATGTGTACAAGTATTTACATGAATGAGCAAACATCTCCATTTTAATATCCGGAATTATCATTGAATCGAAAAAATGGTTTAACGGGGTAATTTATTAATGGGTGTTCTAGGATCACAGGGTCCTCGTCATGAATACAAGAATTATATAGTATTTTAACCAAATTGAATAGTATTATACACTTTTATTCACACTGTTGGGGTCAAAAATTACACCCCGGTAGACCAAGTCAAAGTCGGTCAACCCCTAGCTAAGTGGGCCCGAGCCCATGCAAGCGGGCCCAAGCTTAAGTCAAGACCGAGTGTGGAAGGGGCCGGCTCCATGCCAAAAAGGAGGCAATAAATTAGTTTAAATGCAATTTTTAGAAATAAATGTATAAAAAATGGGCAAAAAGCCAAAATTTTGTAAACCCCATGGCTTATGTGCAAAAAGAAATAAACACATAAGGCATGGGGTGACACAAATGCTATATGGAAAAGCCCAATGGGTTATATGTAAAGTGTGTAGCCTATAAAGGACAAACATGATGAAAAAATCACCCAACGAGGAATTGGTCAACAACTTTTAGGTCACCGGCAGTAAGCGAAAAACAACTTTCATTCTCTCAAAAATTCTAGGGTTCTATGCTTCCTCCTTTCTCAAGATTTTAAATCTTCTTTTTTTTTGAATTAAATCAAGAGTTAAACTCTTTCTTTTCAAAAAATAAATAGTTTTCACCATAAAACCCTTGAAGGGAAGCTCAGATCTCCCATCAAACATCTAAAAGGAGAGATTTTTAAGTCTCACCCTATTTTTTTGCTTCAAGATCCAGCCAACAGAGAGGAAGGAGACCCATCTCCAAAAATTCCACTTTGGGAAGATCCAAGGCTCAAGAGAAGATCCAGGGCTCAAGGGAGAAGAAAAGGGTCCTCTTTCATCATCTCCGAAAATCTCTTAGGAGGTTAACTCCGAACAAGAATCTCTTCTTTAGGAATTTAACTCCAAATCAATTTTTGAGAAGCTCAACTCTAAGATCCAAATTCTCGAAGGAGTTGAACTCCAAAAATCCAGATCTTTTAGGAGTTTAACTCCACAAAAAGATCCTTTTTTGCATGCCCCGCTTTCCAAAATATGCAGACTACGACACGTGACAGAGCCAACCATGCCACCTGTGGCTATGAATTATCCCTCCACAGTCACATTACGGCTGTCTATCAGATATCAAGAACAGAAATATATAGTATATCTAGTACATATTCATTTGCTACAGTAAATCAAATCAAGAAAATGCATATAGTGGAAACGAATCAAATCCAATAAATAATATCTGAATCATGTCCCAATATGGGCTCACATCAAAAGAAATAAAACTACGGAAATAAACAAGCTAAACATCCCTAATAATACATGTTCAATTCCTCATTGCTCGGCTTGATTGCTAAAATACTCTCGATCTGCCTGCGATAAAGGTAGAGGATCTGGGCCATGCAAATCCTAGACGCCAGCATGTCATAAATATCAAAAGATTAATAATAGTAACCAAGATATGATAATATAATTAAACATGCATGTAATGGATAAATACAGATATAAAACAGTGAGGTACAAGTATGTGATGTGGGTTCTAAAAACTGTGCTTCAACGTTATCTATTCTAAAAGTCTTTGAAATCAATTTAATGGAATCGTCGATATAACTCAATAGTATCCCGTGCGTGTCCGTGACCACGGTCAAGGTTTTCGGGCTGAATCCGAGATGTGCTGCTAAGCAGTAAACATGTAACATGTACAGATGAATGATGTCAGCAACATCATTCCGGGGCTGGCCGAGCCCGTAATGACTGATCAGTATAAGCATCGAACTGTTGAGTTAAAAGTCAGGTTTCATTATTGATTTCTCCTTACTCCCCTGGTTTTGTGTTCAAGTCAGGTATTACTGATATAAATTTAATGCCAACACAGGATCAAGCAGGTACAGGTTTTGTCTATGCAGACAACAAGTTGCGTCCGTCAGGATATCACGTCAGGATTGTTGACACTGGAAACAAGATCCAAGTAACGAGTCAGGTAGTATGTCGTGAACACGTCATGTGATGCATATTAATCAAATAGATACCTCATGTGAAACTGTAATCAATATCGGAACACAGCAAACAAAATTGATACCAGGATGCATATGTATCTATCTGTAATAACCATTATGCGTCCATGACTATGTATGATGCAAATTAGATAGTATGTTGTACTAATATAGTAGTGTAGTGATATCATGATGTTCCGGCATGCAACCAGATAAACTATTATCAGTACGGACACCGTAAAACTGTAAATCTGTAACATTTGCTGAATAATAAAACACATGTACTATTCTTATTCATATAGATATCAATATAATAACATAGCATGTTGCGAGTTAAAACTTGTCTTATCGGATCTCACATCGAGCTACAGATGCTACGTCCGACGTCGGAATAAGGTCGCGATACAACTCACGCATGTATGACTGGACCTGGCTGATCAGTGACGTGACGTGATGACTAAGCTGGACGACGACGGTGATTGGGTCATCCGGATCATCGGCGACGCGCGCAACTCCGGCGAGACGGTCGGAATAAGAAAGAAAGAAAGGAAGGAAGGAAGAAGAAGAATGGGGGTGGCTGCTCGGTTTTGGGGTGGTGAGAACAACGACGAGGTGACAGCGACGATGGTGGGTTGCTGTCGGCGACGAGGGGCAGTGGGGTTTTCTTGAGTTGGTGTCGGGTCAAGAATTGTGTTGCCTTGGATTGATGGTGGGGGTGGTCTGTGGTGTCGGGGAGCGGAGAGGGGTGAGGTGGTGACGGTGGGGTGAGGGTGAAGGCGACATTGAGTCTCCGGCGGTGAGGGGTCGGGGTTTCTGGGTTGCTGTCGTGGGTCGTCGGGGGTTGTGGGTTCTCGGGAAGAAGGGGAAGGGAGAGGAGTTGGTGCAGGTGGTGATGATAAGGGCGAGGAGGTGGTGGTGACGATGAGGGGGGTCGGGCGTCGGGGTGCAGAGGCAGGGCTCGGGTTTCTCGTGGGGACGAGGGAACAGAGAAAGAGAGGAGAGAGAGGTTTAGTTTTTAGGTCATATATATATATATATATATATATATATATATATATATATATATATAGAGAGAGAGAGAGAGATATGCAGCGGGAAGAGAGGGAGAGTAATAGAATATATTTAGTTATTAAATATATTATGTATATATTATATATAAGTAACAGTTAGTTTTGAAAGAATATTATAATATATATATTTTAGGTTTAAACAGCTAATATCAAAATGCTCCGAAAATTACCCGGGTCTCTTCTAAAAATCTAGATTTTAAATATGGAGAATATACGTACAAGTAAAAAAAATTCTAACGAGACACTTTCCCGCATCCCGCAAGAGGGCTGCTAGCCCCCTTGATTTCCAGCCCGCTATTCGGGCTGCATGACCCCTCTAAACTCTGTGAGGCCCCCGATATACCCAAAACCTCTCAAGACACATACGTACACTGCACATTGAGTTCGCATGACCAGTTTGACCCGTCAATCGGAGGTTCTCTCGCTCCAACGGTAAGGGATAATTAACGGCAGCTTAGTCCGCGGCTGCCGGAGATTCGTATCCCCACAATCAATAAACCCCGGCCTACCCTAGACAGGGGGAATCTGTAATACGCCTGACAAGTGCGCGCATTCTCATCTCAATGGGATGACGAAAAACACCCTACACACCATTCTATGGTTTATGTGTCCCCATTGTTATTAATAGATAAATCAGTAATTATCTAGGTTACACTGAATATTAAAGTTAAACTGTACAGGTAATATATAGTTTGTCTCATCACAAGAAGAGGTATAAAATGGATGGTGTGGTGAGGGGAGATATGACATCCTATAAAGCAATGAATACAAAGGAGTAGCGGTGGGGACTTTGTGTGTAGGCACCCTTTACTTTGTTTCATAGGTTTCTACAACTTTTTCACCGTTGATTTAGCAATGTAAAAAGTTCTATTGTCGGTAAACCGTTAATTTTGAACCCACTAATTCAACGGTGAAAAAGTTGTAGAATCACATGAAATTTGCGTACTCACATCTTAGATGATAACGATGAAGATGATGGATCCCGATCGTCGGAAAACACGACGGAGGGCGTATTTTTCGACGCCATAGGAGGAAATTCCCTCATATGGCATCTTTCCTCCATTATTCTCTCCCTCTCTCTCTCTATATATAGACACACACACATACACTAGTTAAAGGAACGAGAGTAAATATAATTGAGAGAATTTCCGATGTTGCATCGACAAAAAAAAGGAGTAAGAGTACTTGTCTTGGAGACAAACACAACAATGAAAACGATGGAGACATGAACGCTACACAAGGCAAAATGAAACTTGGATCTTGGCTTGAACTTGGGCTCGACCTAGATCGATGGCTGCTATTGGATCGACAGCTACTACGCAGAAGACGAGATGACGATGACAGACCTGTAGACGAGGCAATGGGGATGTTCTATGCTAAGTTTGCACGATCAGCCTAGTTGAGGGTTTCGGTTAGAGGAGTTAGGGTTTGGGTCTTGGTGCTCAAAACCCAGCTAATATCAGTGCGTTCGATTTTGATTCGGAGATCAGTAGGTGAGCAGGTGACTTGGTATTTGTCAAAGATTGCTTCTACAACAGCTTGTTCTTCTTGGATTCTGATGGACTTAGATTTCTTCAATGGAATTTCATGATTCTTTAAATAGTTAAAGTAATGCCAATTACTCCAGTCACCATCAACACCTTTGGTATTATCTTTCAAATTGAAATCATTAAGGTAAGACATGGGTTGGTGAAAGTTCCAAGCTTTCTGATTTATTTTCCAATTGATTTTGATATTTGTTTCCACGACAATTACCATTAGCAACTCCTCTCGGCTCCAAATCATCAAATTTTCCCAAATGGGTCTTCTCAAAATCCAAACTTTCTTCCAAATCTGACGACGATCGAGGCCTCGGGATTTTCACCTAAATCAAAATAGGTCTTCTTCAAAGATCGATTTTGATTGCTTGGGCGAACGAAGATCTCAGCGGTGAAGTTGACGTTGGTGACAGGGACTACGGCGAGGTTGGGTCTCGGTTTAGGGATCGAAGAAGAAGGAAGTTGTCGGCAAAGGGCTGAACGGTGTTTGATTTCGGCTGTGTTCAAGGGGGGCAGGCGAAGGAGAGTGCGCTTGGGTCTTAAATTGGGTCAGCGGTGGTTTAGGGTTCGGAGCTGCGGCAATGGAGGATGGGTTGGAGTTGAGCTCGGAGGCCGGTGATGGATTCGACGAAGGTGCAACGGGGTTCTCGGGTAAGAGGAGATCGGGTGCGGTGAAGGCAAGGGCTTGCTAGGTTTTCGATGGAGGAAGAAGAAGATGGGCGATGATGATGATGATGGTGAGATGCTAGGGAAGGCTCAATTTAGGGTGGTTAGATGAGAGAGAATAGGTTTGGGTTTTAATTTAAATAGATGAGAGGAAGAGAGAAATACCGATCTGGATTTGGGGAGATATAATATAGGGTTTGTTTAGAGAAGAGAGATGAATATTAAAGAGAGAGATATATATGGTGAGAGAGAGATTAACAATTTAAAATATATATAGAGGAAAGAGAAAAATGTATATAAATATATATAGGTTTAGGAAAAAATATATGTAAAATCATAAAACGCCCAATAACTATATACAACAACCAAATCACATATCTTTTAAAATTATCATACCAAACCAAATTCGGTGACAAATCTAATATTTGGAAATATATTAAATGCAAATTAAAATAAGATATTAATAAATTATCAAACAAAATATCTTTTGATAAAACAACCATATCAGTATTATCTATTTAGTTACAAAGCTAACATTAGACAATAATATATATATATATATATATATAAACAAAAAAAATAATAAACTCTAATTATTATATACATAACAAACTAGATAGCTATTTAAAATATTCTATCTTAAATTATTAAACTCCAAAAATATAATAATTTTTATTTAAGCAGAAAAAAATAAACCAATACAGATAGTATACTATATCATAGTCCTAGGGCGTTACACCCAAGAAGCCATGGAGACCAAATAAGATAGAGAGGAATATCAGTGAATTTGGAGAGTCAAGCTCTCAGGCACCAAATCAGGCAACTGTATCTTCAGTGGGACAATCTATTTCTAATGTTCAAGACATTAGCAGCCAAAGAAGCAGCAGCAGAATGATGGGAAGCTTGGGTGTTGGTAGAAGTGGAGTACCACACAAACAAGACCACTAAAGGTATGCATCCTTACATTTGTGTTGTATTATTTCATTTTCAGATGATATATTTGGCTAACTACATTATCACATTTCACCAATTTGAGTGCTATAATACATTCATTGCATCAAGTTTTGTTCAATGTATATCTATATGTTCTGATTCGTAGTTCACAACTAAAAGGAAAATAGTGAAGGATGCAAGAGATGATTTGAAGGGATATGAATAACAATGTTCTGTTAATTGGAAGAATGGAAGAATGAAAGATGATGATTGGAAGATAGCAAAAAGCTGGTGATTGGAAGATGGTTTATGTAGTGTTATGTTTCTTGGAGATGAACAATTTTCTACTTGGTTGTTTTGTGTTAAGATGGTGATTGGACAATGTGTTTTTCTGAGTTCTTAATTAATGTTGTGAATGGAGTTGTTAGACAATGATCTAATGTGGGGTTGTCAGTTAAACACTTAGACTATCTTTGTTGTTTTAGGTTAAACAATTATGTGTCAGTGCTTGAAACTGTTGTATGTTCTGTACTCATTAGTACTCTAATGCTTGTGTTCTTTGAAATTTGTTGTATGCATGTTTATTATTTTGAGATGCTAAAGTTATTTTATGCTGTGTTCTCCTTTATTGACTATCTGTGTTTATTAGTCTGTGTTTTGGGCTGATTGCTTATTGTGTTGCCGCTGCTCCATATTTTTTGAGCATTTAAATGTTTGTTGCTGCTGCTACGTGTTTGTGTTGCTACCTTTAGCATGTTTTTGGGTTGCTTTCCATTGTTGTTGCCCCCTTTTTTCCATTTGATTCAACTTGAAGATGCATGTCTAATGATGCCCAAGCAATTACATTCCAGTTTTCAGGTTTAATGTGTGGTGATGCCCCCCTTTTTACCAATAATGCCATATATTCGTTTCAGATTTCAAGTTTAATGTTGCCATGCTGCTGCTGCATATTTTGCTAATGCAAATGCCACTTTAACAAAGCTATTTCACTTTCAGATATTCTTCGAAGGAAATCTCACCATCTTTTTTATGTATTTACACAAAAAGAAGAAGAAACCAACTGCTAATAATCTCTTGTAGGCATTTACACAAACACATTATAAACATCGCAAGAAATTCCCATCATCCCATTCAGGCATTCACACAAACACAGTGTAAACATAATCCTCCATTTATATACATTTGGCACAAGAAAATTTACATTCCTTTCCAAAACAAATTACATACCAAAACTCATCATCACTTGACAAAAATTTGCTACAACATTCATTCATTCTAAATTAGAAATTAACTTACTGATCCTCTCAAGTATATGAATCAACAACATGATCACAACTATTACAAGCAATACCCTAACCAACCAAGTCTGATTAGTTATATTTGGGGTAGTTGGAATTACTCTGTTATTTGGAACATCTGGAACATCAATTGTCTCTCCAACTCCAAGACACGATCATGAAGTGCTCGATTGTCTCTCCCCTCGTATCAGAAGTTACCCACTTAATGAATGGACACCTCTTAGGGTAGTAGTAGCAGCCAAAGAATTTCCTACCTGAATTTTCTATAATGGTTGCAATTCTGGGTGATCTCAGGCCGCATATGCAGTAGAACACATCGTCCTCAGTGACGATGCTCGAACTCTACGTTGGGCCGTTGGATCTTCTTCTTAAGGAGCTCGCCGACATTTCTCCGCTGCTGTCCAAATCGATGATCATGAAACCTTAGAAAGTTTAGAATGAAGAAGAATTAATTTGGGGAAGATACTGTTATAATGAAGAAAGGTAAAAAGGGAATTTGAAAAAAATTAAATAGGTCACGTGAGGTCACATCACCACTTAAAAGTGAGTTTGAACGTAGAAGGGGGTTTTGGGTAACGATCAGAAACTATAGTTTTTTTTTATCTAACGGTCAAATCATAAGGGGGTTTATGGATATTACCCCAAACCACGAGGAGGCTTCTGTTAAATAAGGCTTAAAAGTTTCCTCAACATGTTTGCGAATATGACTTATCCTCTACCTCCTCATTGTCTATTTGCATGGAACAGATAATATTACGTCTCGTATTATTATTGACTACCTTGAGCTTGTGTTAAGGTCCTCTGCCTTTGACCAAGTAAATCTCTCCTTTATCTCCACACAATTTCCTCCTTTTTGAATGCATCATTTAGCTCGTGACGACAAATCTTAAGCCTTTCGAGTTCAAACCCAGAAAGGTCATTACTTTCCTCTAATTTTTCGAAGCACTCCATCTCTTTCATTAGATCTTGTTTCAAATAATCCACTCCTAAATTACCCTTTCTTCAATTTCTTCAAAAGTTTATTCAAAGAGTGAAATTTATTGGTTAAAACAGCCGTGGCCGACCCTAGCCTATCTCCACTGGCGGACCAACCTCAACTACCACACTCTCAAAAGATGCATCCTCTAACTATAGTTTTTTTCAAAACAACACACATTTTTGCTCCCAGAGACATTGGTATTAGGAAAAAGGCATATAAGGAAATGGCCCGATGTCGTTCTCCTCATTGCCTTAGCGAATGATAACGGGAATTTCGATTCCAATCCGCCGACACTATCACTATATCTAACTTAGCAAGACATGATCAGGATTTACGATTAGGCCACATAAAGTTACGTTCGTTAAATAGGATTTTCATAAGCTCTAAAAGATTAATAAGCGTGTTAAATCTAATTCGGTCACGTCATGACGATCATTGCCTGAACCATAATTTCTTTCTACATTATATCTCACTAAAATAAATTTCCAGCCAAAAACCTAAAATAGGTTCCACCGAAGTCTAATGTACTTAATTTGATCTAGGAAGCTTTGTCAAAATTCATGTTTATTTGGTCCATAACTGTTTGGATCCGACCATCACTCAAGTTACCAACATTCGAAACTGAAAAATTATCCACCCACACGTCTACCACACGAAAAATATTCTGATTAACCCCAACCAAAATACCCCCTTGATGCCCCACGTGCAATTTTGAAATTCCAACTATTCAAGATGTCTCCTCCTATACTATTAAGAATTTGAGAATTAGGATATGTGAGTTTAGACTCCATGAAACAAGCAATATTAATCTTATTATCCCCTAAAATCATCTAACCATTCTTCTCTTTTTGGCTTATCCTAGTCCCCTCACATTCTAAAAGATGTGATTCATTGTCAACCGATATGAGTAACCCTCTTCTTTTCTTCTGTTTTCTTCAAGTGTTCACCATCCTTCATGCCACCTAATCTTATCTTCTCTAGATTATGAAAATAGGTAATATTATGCAAATAGTCAATGGGACTTATTTCAATTAATATATTATTCTTAATAGCTTATTATATATAGAATTATTCATTTATTGTTTTTTCTAGTATACTATAATATTTATAGTTGAAATAAAAAGAATGTATAATCTAATTCAAAATATATCCTACCATACACTTTATACTAATTGCTAAACATTTAATAGTTTTCACTGGGTTATTATTCGTTTGCCACACCTGTCATTATAAATATAATGATTTTCATGACCATCATCACCATTGCTCTCAACACCTACAATATTGCAGCTATCACCACCATTATGTAATGTCACCATTGTTACTTTTTTTTTTTTGACTCTTTTGCCTCATAACCCAATAATCCAAATGGATTGTTTCAAATTATTATATATATGGTGGCATATTTCCATAGATTGTTACAATAAACTAAACTTATTGATAAAATGTATTTGTTAGGACTGTTCAAATTATAGCAAACACAATAATGAACATTCCTTGAAATCTAATGTCTAGGAATTGTATTTGTAAAAATATGATGCTAGGTGGGACCACGGCATTTTGCATATCACTTACTAAGCAACCTTCGTGAAGAGTGGTTAATACCATTGGAGTAAAAAACCCTCCTTTCTAGTATAGCGGAAAGTGGCCCATGACTTCATTTTTGAAGTGATAGTATAAAGCCTCTTCTATGTTAGAGATTAGAAGCCCTTGTTGGGCCTATTGGATGAAAAGCCTAATAAAACGCCACATAGCCCCCACTAAAGTCATGCTTTAGTGGAAAATGACCATGAGGCCCCTCGGCAAGCATTATGCGGCTTTAGAGGCTTGAACCCTTATGTTGTTTGCTAGTGTTGAGATGTGAGAGACTAAAATAGTCCTACACTGAAAAAACTATGAGAGCTACATGGGTATAAAATATAAGATGGAACAAAGCTCAACAAGGCTCGACTCTTATTGTTGGAATCCACTTATATTAAAAACCCGTGTACACTCATACATAAAATATATAATCACCCCCTTCTTCTTGAATATATATATATATATATATATATATATATATATATATATATATATATAAGCCCAGATCAATCGGAATCTCAACAATACCTCTGAAAGAAGCAGGCTATAAGGATCTCAACAATACCTATGAGAGAAGCAGGTTACAAGTACAAAAAATGCCTCTGAGAGATCAGCTCTACAAGTGTTGTGCAGTTCACGTGACAACCACACAAAGAAAAAGTGATGGTTGCATGTAAGAGTGAGTGTTGAAATGTGAGACTAAAATAGTCCGACATTGGAAAAACTATGAGAAGTACATGGATATAAGATGTGACAAACCTCAATAAGGCTTAAGTCTTATTATTGGAACCCACTTATATCAAAAGCATGTGTACATTCACAGATAAAATATATAATCACCCTCTCGTTCTTGAATATATATATATATATATATATATATATATATATATATAGCCCTTATAGCCCTTACACATCCAATGCAATTCTTGTAATATTTCTATTATCGCTAGCAACTTTATAACAATAATCAAAAATATTTTTTCATAGTTAGCTTTATTCCCTTAAAATTTTGCCCTTACACATCCAATACAATTCTTGTAATATTTCTATTATCGCTAGCAACTTTATAACAATTATCAAAAATATTTTTTCATAGTTAACTTTATTCCCTTAAAATTTCGCCCCTTACACATCCAATACAATTCTTGTAATATTTCTATTATCGCTAGCAACTTTATAACAATTATCAAAAATATTTTTTCATAGTTAGCTTTATTCCCATAAAATTTCGCCCTTACACATCCAATACAATTCTTGTAATATTTCCTAGCAACTTTATAACAATTATCAAAAATATTTTTTCATAGTTAGCTTTATTCCCTTAAAATTTCTGTTCATTTGATCGTCTATCAATATATATTTATTTATTAATTAAAATAGCCTTGGCATGTTTTATTGCTAAAGCCCGTTATAGTCTAAGCTTTGCCTTCTAGCTTCGCTATGCTTTTGGCTTTCTACAACATTGATATAAGTCTCAACTCCTTATTAAACCCTTTTTTAAGGGCCAAAGTAGAAAAAAACATTTATTTTTTTAAATTGTAAATTATCATATATACTAATGGATGGCATCTCTATTTATCTCGTACTTAAATATATTTCTATTGTTGAGTGTAAACCACAAGACATTTTTCTTTATTATTAGATTCTTTTTGTCACTTTAAGTTTATTATATCTAATTTTCCATCGTCATTATTTATTTATTATCAAAAAAGCATTGCACTTTTCCTACTATAGAAACTCTCTAAATCCCTTTGAAGCTGAAGCCTTATCCTCTTTCTATACTAAGCTTTCTGCTTTCCACAACATTCGTGGATACCTTTGTGAGAAGGGAAATCAAATTTTTGTGATTCGAGGGCATATGGTATCCATAAGATTCATATCATCATCATCATCATCATCATCTTTTCCCATCTAATGGGGTTGGCTATGACTCCAATAAAGACTGGGCAATGCTTTATGATTGCCCGTCAACCTGACGTCAACTACATTCAAATTGGTGCCAAAATCCTGGTTTAGAAAACTATGACAGTAGAGAGGTTTGTCATAGTTCTAGACGATCAGTTGGTATCTTCTAAATTCTCATAGACCATAGCGAAGTCAAAAAGAAGGGAAGACGATGAGATATCTGCTATATGGAATTATGTTGAACTCACACAAATATAGTGAAGCGTGAAATGGAACATATTCCAATATATATCAGCAATGCCGTGATGATATATTATTGACAACAATGATATCATGACTCAAAGATGGCATCGACAATGACAATGGCCGAAAACAGGATAGGGGCTTTGGCGGTGTCTGATATCGCAAGGGCGCTGATGATACCCATGGCAGTAGTTGGAGTGGAGGAAAGGAGGGGAAGAGGACCCTTCTTTTTGCTTCAGAAATATATAGGATTTTGTATATTTTCATCAGTGGAGGGGGTGTGACTTCCCCACATTCCCTAAATAATCATTCCCAAAAATGTGGGGATTCGATGCCGTGTGAGTCCAAAATTCTAGGGACATTTTTGTAATTATGCCAAACACGAAAATCTGCATGAAAATATGAGATTCTGAGTATAGTCCTGACTACCAAACACAATCTCAGAGTGATGAGCCTACTTCAATATTTGAGTTTATATTGTTCACGAGAATTCTGATGACTAGAGAAGCAGTTCCACAAATCTCAGAGTCTTGAATACATGTCCACATCTTCACCTGGATAGGCTTACACTTACAGCGGTAACAACAGTTTCTCCATATGGAGGCAGGAGTCCATAGATAGGGGGGGGCAAAAATAGAAAAGCTATTCTAAATTTTTAGTCTTTGTTATAGAATCATTTCTAATATAATTAAGAAACATTTTAATGCATTGATTCTGGTCTCCAATGGTATTTTTCTACATAAAAAGTGGAAAGTCTCTGGTGATATTACACCAGCTGTTGTGCTCGATCATCCATTTGTTAGCTTTGTCTCATGAATGCATGGTGGTGCTTCTGGTGTTCAACAAGGCAGACATCCAATTGGACATTTGTAGCTGCACGTAGTTCTTGTCAATGACTCTTACAGTTCATCCTTCGGGTAATTTACTGGTTCATATCTGATTTTTAATTAATAAGGGAGTAGGTATACTTGATTTATAGAAAGAATGGAACAGAACTTTTAGAATTTAGTGAACTTGCTTTTCTTTACTTTCTATACTATCTTGAGATCTCCCAACTCCCCATGCTCATCAATAAAAATGTAAAATTTGGCCCTTACTTATGAAAGGCTTATAGTTTAATCATTTTTTTTGTTGCTAAACTTCCAAAAGCTACTTCTAAAGCAATTTTACATTATCATTCTGATTCTGCTAAACTCGGTTGCCACACAGCTAGGCCATCGTTACCCTACCTTGTGCGGTCTATTATTTGACACCGTGTGATATATGTATCTTGATTGGGTTGAAATTTCTGAATTTCTGGTTTCTCTCTTATTCATACAGGAAACGGCGTAGTCTGTATTAAGTCTATGCTTTACCTTCAGGGCCATCGTGCGTCAGCAAGTTCTGAGCCGTCTATTTCTTGTAGGGAATGTGAGCCCATGGTGATCGATACCTCGTGAGCTTGCAACTCGAGGGATGAAAATAATGATTTCTTGTCTTATTTTAAATAGCGCGAGTTTTGCTAGATTCATTAGCAATATCCATTATCCATTTCTAATCTCTTATCTTCCTCTTCATTTAATCTAGCTGATCTGGACTTTGTACAACTCCTAAAGCATTAAATCCTTTGTTTGTCCTGTTAACCATCTAATTTGTCTCTTTACTAATGTTTAATAAGATACGCAGCCACATGGCCTTTGCATTTTATATCTCCGTTTCATACTCTTCCTTTCTCTTCTTCCTTTTTTTCTCTCCTTTCCTCGGGAGCTACTAAAGCTGTGATCTTGATATTGTGTCCAGGTAGCTGGGATGTCACTTGCTGCCAATTGCAATTTGGTGGGATCGCCCGTGACCCCAACACTAGCATGTCCTCTCTGAGCATGATTGCCTCGAGCTCGAGCTCGACCTTAATCTTAATTACGATTAAATATCCAGTACTTGTAATCTCCCTCTCATTATTGGAGCTATTCTATGGCCATGCTTCATTTTCAAGAATCCTGTCAGAATCATCTTATGCGATGCTTGTAGACAACCATTTCCCACCTTCCCAAGCCATCCAAATAGTACCTCAGTGCTAATACAAACAAATCACTGACTAGCTAAGCGATGCCCAAAATTATTCCATTATTCTATTATTGTATGGTTCCTTTCTTTGAGAATGAGATGACGGCTGATGCCAACCGTCTGATCAGAATATTAAACTTGGCAGAAGGCCATTCTTATTATTATTGTGATAATGGCGGCGGGGCGATTATCTGTCTCAACAACAACCGTTTGTTTCTAACGCTTGATACTGTTGCATTGGTCCATGCTTCTCTAATCCGTTTTTTCCCCCCCAATAATCCATGGTGACATCCTTATCATGTTTATTTATCATATCGGTGGATAAACATGATACTAATCTTTATATTAAGAATTTGGGAGAATATTCTTCTGGATGGGCCAAAGGTGACAGATGTTTATTCTGCGTAGTCCCCGCTAAAGCATGTGCTTTTGATGTTCAGTTTTTCATAAAATTATGGGGTTGATAATTTCTTTGGCTTGAGCCCGTGTGTGCACCAACATCCTATCTTGAAGTGGAAGAGGTTAAGATGAAACATTCATTAGGATACCTAAGCTTAGCGACTCGAACACCTGCCCTTTAAATCACTGATATAAGGAGTGTCGTGCATAATTATGTAATTGGCAATTAGACTTATTTCATGTCACATTTTTCTCAGGGTGTGCGATAAATAGTATCACAGTTTTTGTGTTCTTGACTCTTAGGGTCTCTGGAAGTGGAGGTGCAACACTGAATGCTGCATCCATGCATCATTTTAGTCCTTGGATAACCTTTTAAAGCCAATAAATAATACTCTCATATAAGGCCCGAGTATAGTAGATCGACTTGAAGAAATTCATGTAATCTTTATGGATCTTGATGAATCCACAACAGTGTACAATATCTCCCCTATGAATGGAAATAGTACTCATCATTGTTCATTGAATATATGCTTCCAGTTTTTTGATGATCAAGAATGAAAGACGACGTTTAGTTAGTGTTGAATTATTATATAATAGTGGGTATGAGCAGAATTTAAAGTATATCCTTGTTTTTGGTGTTTAATTATCATATGATGATTAAGGTCGTGCAGATGCCTGAATGTTAAATTAGGCCCTGTCATCAGTGCCATACACCAACGAGATTCATGGCCGACCGCTACGTGGAGATTGTTTGTTTGGCTCGACATTATTAGTTTTGCTCAAGATATATATGGCCACACGAATGATTGAAATGGGTATCATCAAATTGATGCTTCTGTAGCTTACTTGGCTCTCTATACAGCTGCCAAGTGTCGTGCGTGTCGTCGAAACTTTCAAAAAGGATGCTGATTGATTAATTGCTGGAAGAAAGGAGAGTATGGAGCCGTCACTCTTTGTACAACGACCCCTCGCCTTCTGTCTCCCCAAAAACTCTCAAAAGAGAATCCCCTTCCAAAAGTTTCCCAATCATGGAGTTTAATAATTGTGAATAATTAAGCAAAAGACTGGCTCACCCATTTGGAGAATACCCGTTGGCACACCCGCTAGATCACTGCGGCGTGTTGTTTGTGGGCCCCACATGTCACTGAAAGCGTTGGCATGGTTTCGATTAAGAGCAGATATTGGTGAGACTGTTCTCGGCGGGTATATATGTGCTGAATCAATTATGTCCATGAAATAAACATGCACAAAAAGGGCTAGGGACAGATTACGTGTCTCTTGAATGTTAAAAGTGAGAGTGTTTGGTTACCTGCAGTTGGATCTTCAAACTCTATATAATTGTTTGGTGATATTGTTGGTCTACTCCTCTTGTCACGACTTTCGGATTAGTTATAAGTTTATAAT
Source organism: Agapanthus africanus (assembly GCA_030015575.1). Lineage (NCBI taxonomy): Eukaryota > Viridiplantae > Streptophyta > Magnoliopsida > Asparagales > Amaryllidaceae > Agapanthus > Agapanthus africanus. The sequence continues at coordinate 930,592,785 of CM057337.1, read as the reverse complement.
TAATTACATCTCATGTAGTCAGCGGTGATCTAAATAACAGATGCGGTACACAATACAGCCCGGATTCGTAGATTCATGATTTTCCAAAAAGTTTAGGATACGATTCGTTTGGATACACTTAGCTTCTGCTGTTTAAGTAGCCTTAAGGCAACTCTTTAGATAATTACCTAACAAGCCCATCTCAATGGACGATCCACACCGTTCATCATGATCTTGATGTCCTAAAATATTTGTACACAATATATCATGCACTTTTGACATCTCTAAACCATGCAATCGATGAAAAATGAACAATTTTTCAATAGTAGAACAAATCAAACCATGCGGTTGTGGGTCAAGATGAGTCTAAATCACTTGATTTCTCAAGCACTTGATTTACAACATGAAGGTTATAATAAAAGATGTGAATCATCTATTTTAGTGGTATATAGTGTAATTTTTGGCCGGCTCCTTAGATAGTTACTGATGGTGCTCATAAGTAGGGATTTTCCAGATCAAAGCACGTGACAGATGGTAAGTCACCCACGTGCACCAACTACCTATTTGAAGTCTACGGAGCTGAGATAAGTACCGTGCAAGGAGGACATTCCTCGGCGCCTCGCCTTCGATGCAGCATTTGACCTTTGGGGGGCTCCTCCTGAGTACATTCCCTCTTGGCCTAACCATCGGCCAATAGCTCGTCTTCGAGCAATCATAGAGCCGAGCTTCCTCAGCTTCCTTGCTCGTCTTCGAGCTATCCTATAGCTGGGATTCCTCATCGTCCCTGTTTGGCCGGGAGCATGGAACACGGACGTCCTCATAACGACTTCGTGTATCTCGCCACGAAAAGATCTCCGCTGCTCTACGTCCTGCGTCCCACGCTAGCATATCCCGTATTAATGAGCGTATCTCGCCATCAATGCGGGTGTTACGCATGGGTGAAACAGGCAGCGAGAATCTCACATCGGTTTGCCCCCAGGCGACCCCTATATAAACCCTTCCTCTAGACGATTCATGTAACTTTGAACTCATTCCAATACGCCACTACTCTGCTATATATTTCCCGGTACTTACTTGAGCGTCAGAGGGTCTGATTGATCCTGAAAAAGTGTGTTCGAAAATAACCGCAATCAAGACGGTCTAGTAGCTAGCCGCGATGAGTACGTGTCGTCCGTAGGGAAACGTGAACTCTTTTCTTGTTTTAGACGAGTTGATCAAAGATCGATAATTGTTTGTCGTTACGGTTATAAAATTTATAATGAAAACGCTTGTAGGATTCATAGGATTTAGTAGTAATGGATGAATAATTAAAAATGACTCATTTATTTTTTAATAGTTTAAAACTAGATCGATAGTGATAAATGTAGATTAGGGTTCTTGGAAGAAACCAGGGTTTCCCCACTATTAACCCTTTTCCTTGCATTGATCTCTATTCATGTCTAGCTCTTAACAAAACAAGTGTTAAACTAATCTCAAATTATGGTCGTGACTATCAATAAATTAGTAGCGCGCCTTATAAGGATGTTAACATTTATTTTGCTAAAATTTATAAATTTTAAAATATATAAAAAAAGTTAAAAGATTTTCTCATCCATTGTTCTACCCTATTCTACAAACTGTAGCAAGCTAGGAATTACTCGTTCATGGTTAAAAATTTAGAAGAAAAGTCGAAGAATGAAATCATATATAATGATGATGCAGAAAAGTAAGTGCAGAAATTAAATGCGGAAAATAAATACAAAAATAATTAAAACAACTACCTTTATTAACCAACTATTGTATTTACAATTTTGCTTCTTAGAAAGTAGATTACAAGAACCCTAATTTGCTCTAGATCTCTCTCTTATTGGAGGTAGATGAATAGATGATGATCACTCAGATACGTGGATCTCTTGATTTCTTCGGTGATGATCTTGAATGTGCATCTCTCGGTCCCTTATATAGTCTTTAAAACCAGAAACCCTAGATTCCATATGTGATTATATGCAGTTAAGATCCAAACAAAAAAATCTCACATCCAATGGCTATCAAAGAGCCGTGGATCCGCCGCAAATACTCCACTTTGGCCACCCTTCTGCCGCAACTTGGTGGAATCAGGAATTGGGATTTCTTCTGGTCTCTTGTGTTGCCATGTGGAGATCCTTTTGATATCTAGATTATGAAAATAATGCTTTGAGTCTCTGCCGTTGCTAGATCTTTCGATTTGCTTCTAAATTTTGGCAGATTCGGTTTCGATATCCCGATTTGACTTGGATCTCTTACTTGGATTTCAGACCTGAGCTAATATCTGCACAATATTTCAAATCATAGTGTTGCTAGCATTTGGTATTTGTTTGAGATATTATCCTAACCATTTATATGATATAATATCTTAAGAATATTGATTAGAAATATTTGATATGATATTCATATTTTAATTATTAAGATTTCATTTAAATATTATATGCATATATTTTCCCTACAAATAAACTCTCATATGTTCTATATTTACAATAAACACCTTTTAGTACTTAACAATAGTAGGGAAAATATTCATACAAATGTGCAATATTTTAAACTAATCAAATACCCCCAAACGTAATTTTGATCGTTACGAGCAAACTAGTTATTAAAGAGAAAAAAGAAAAACCTAACTAGCACATTTTCGTAGGCAATACGATTGCACTGAGCAATGGGCAACAAGCCTTTAAACCTCTAGGTGTCCCTAATAGGAGGAGTGTTGTCTCATGAGGGTTTTTCAGCGGATTATACCCATAAAATCCTATAATAAAAGAAAGAAAATGAAAGTTATATACAAAGTTAAGGAACATATAAAAGAAAGAACTTGAAAATAAGAGTTTCAAACTATACTGGCTTTTTAGTTACCATGAGCCCTATCTTAATAGTCATGAAAAGATGTCAGAAATCACATCATCTCTCAATAAAATATCGTCTTTAGTCTTCCTCCCTACCTTTCTTCCAAACATCGATTATATACCCCTACGTGTGTGTAAAAGACATTCCTACAGTTAGAGAATTTAATTCAAGCTATAATACTCTTGTTCATTTTCCTTAGTATTTTTTAGTCGGTGAATATTTTCAGATGGAATTGCTCACACATTTTTCATGCGACCGTTAATACTTCTTGAGGCACTGACCAACCGATTACCAAATGTGCTCACTCTTTTAGGTGTAATTAGCAATATTCTAGTCATGCAACATCTAAGGCTTAGCAGTGACTCCCAAACCAGTTGGTCTGAGGCACTAGGTGATAAGGCACCCTTGCTATATTTTTTTTATACCGCCTTAAGTAATTACAAAACCAGTGTTCATTTTTCTTCACTATTTTTTATACATCATTTATATTTTTGTTTATATATATATATTTTCTTTATACTAAAGCTTTTAGACAAGAGCATTTCAAGATATACTTTACTATCCTAAATTTCAAGATGTGTGTAAGTGCGTATAGTAGGGTATCAACGTTCAGAATTTTAGACTCAAGAATAGAGACTATATTTCAGACTTATTTCTATCCTCAGATTAGTATTTCCTTTCATCTTACCAACCCTTGGGACAACAACTCATGACTACTTATTACCAGGTTTGTTTTAAAATATCTAATTTTCTTGTTTTTCTTAAATCTCTTCCCCTCTTTCATATGTATTTTTCTCACTTCCTAACTTTTATTATCAAAAAATTTAGTGCTATTATTTAGTATAATGCAAAATGATATGTGAATAAGCACAAACCTCCCCCAAAGTTATTTGCAGCAGTGTCCTCATTAATTCCATCTTTTAATATCAATACCTGTAGACTTGGGAGAAAAAAGTTCTCAATTATTAGCAAAAAGGGACAAAAGTCAGTGACAGTGAAATCCTTCCCCAAACTTATTTTTGGCTCACAATTGTGTAAAAATTTGTTTTTCTTTCAAGAGCCAATATATTTTTCTCCCCCCCCAAACTTGAGTGAAAGAATATTAAGTATTTAAAATTATAAGAGGGGGGATAAAGTTATTGGTCTATGTAAAGCTTTACAAAGATCAAAAGTCAACACCAACCAATCAAATATTTTATTAATGTAACACCATGGTTGGTAGATGATCATGTCACAGATAGACGTGAAGAAATGGAGAGGAAATAAGAGGTGTGATCGAAAAGATTTACGTCTCGGTTGGTAAAGACAAAAAAGTGAGTATGAACGAAAACGAGAATGTGAATGATTAGGAATGGGTGGAATAGTCGCATTCTCATATGTGATAAGGAGAAGGGGTGGTGGTTTAACTTCTCCGGCCTCAAATGGAGGCGTACGAATTTCTAATGGAGGTTGATTCATCACAACATCCAAGTCTCTAAGAAACACGAGTTTTTCGGCGAAAATATTTTCGAAACTTTTATCGATGATGATCCTATCGGAAAGAAAATAATCAGTGGAATAAGAAAATTCTCTAGGAAGACTAAAAGTTTCATAGTCAATTTTTTTCGCGCCAGAATTCAACACACTTGATTTGTCATAAATTATGGAGGTAAGAGCCTCGAAAAGCTCATCTACCTTATTTTCAAAAGAGTCTAAATGTCATGACCCGAATGTGGCACGTGACCGGCACTTAAATCACGTCGCATCATCTACAGACGTCGACGTGGTCCAAGTAAGCCAAAAACCCGGAATTTAAACCCTTTTTGAAAATATTGGAGGTAAGATTTAAAATAGTCGTCAGATGAGATCAGTTTAAAATAAACATTTAAGTCTAAATAAGTATGTTTGAAAAGCATCTATGATGTTTTAAAATTCGGCAGCACCCCCTTTATAAATTTTTAATAAAACTCGATACAAGCATAATAATATAAACAGCATCCCAACGGGAGCTAACATCCACGCTCAAGCGGCGGAGCAACCAAGCAATTAATATACGACATCCAATGGCGAAGAAAAGAAAAGCGAAACAAACCAAGAAGAATAAAAGAGTCGACTTCAACGAGTGCGATGCCCAAAACACACAAACTCTAAGTCTCATTTCTAAATCCATAATATACAAGTTCTAAGTCGATAGAGTTTTACTAGGTACAAGAATATATAAATATACAAGTGTGGGTACGATACAACAACAACCCACCTACCAAAGAAATCACCGAAAAGAAGTGTGTGCCGCAATTCGTCGATGATCTGAGCGGTAACCTGCAAGAAACTGGGCACAATGGGGGTGAGTTGCCAACTCAGTGAATAAAAGTATACCACAAGGTAGAAATCGAAATGCACAACGATATCCTAGGTCATAAATATAGTACTGTCATATCCTGTACTAAAATATATATGATATGCATAAGTATCATAAATGCAATACTATCCATCATGTGATCCCAAAGTAGAACATATCATATGCAAATGACCTGTATCTAGGTCTAAACCCAAAGGTAGCCGAAAATATATATGTAAAATATCTTCTTTAAAATAGCCGCAGGATACATATGTCACGGTATAAAAGCAGATGTGATAGTATGAAATATAATAGGTATCTTATTTAAGATATATGTCTTGTTGTTTTAGTAAAGAGTGATAAAAGGTTTACGGTTTAAAAGATCCTTGTGTCATTCTAGAAATGTCAAAATAATGAGACTATAGCTCGTTTTAGAAATCCTTTTTATATACAACAACCGGTAAAAGGTATTCAGAACTGTCCCCCGGATCAGTCCTGGTCGGCTACAATAATGCACCACTATAACTGTATAGCTCGTATGATAGCAACATATCAATATATGTATGTCCAGCATCGACACCTTAAATCAGCAATTTCTCGTGTTCATCACTGACACGCAAATTCTTAAATCCTTCGTGTCCATCACTGACACGCAAATCCAGATACCGTCGAAACCATCTCAACAGATGATCGTCCCTCGATATCCCTAGCTCCGGTCAATATCCCCTGAATATCCGCCGTGCTCATATCTAGCTCTGGCTAGTATCCCCTGGATATCTGCCGTGCTTATCTCTATCTCCGGTATTGAGTGTCCTCGCTAGGCTCCCCGCCTCAAATGCGGCTTTCCTGCCCCTCGGTCTCGACCGGGTCCACCATATATCCGACTGTATATCCTCCCTATTCAGTCTAGATAACGTAGAAATCCGCAACCGTATAACCCCCCACTCGGTTCGGAGTAAAACCAAATCATAAAAACAACTCAAGGTGGACATCAACTCATCGTATATAGAGATATCAAGAAAAGAATAAGAATAAATGTATATAACACTCTGATGATATATTATATATAAACATATATAGCAGCGTCCCATACCACCGATATATATCATCGAAGTAAAACATCATGAAAACTCATAAGAATCAAATACAAATATCTATGGTACTGGTATTCACAATACACAACAGGTAATAAAGGTACAGTACGTAAATAAAGTCATGCATGCAACAACGTAACAATTCTACTATGTCATGAAAATACTAATGATGTGTAGTGTAGCATACGCGTCTGTGCTCATGCAACATGGCAATCATTAGTATTTGTGCAAGTGTTCTATAAGTGTTTAAAGAAGAAAGTAATTCTACTCATATCCGTAGCATATAATTAAATCAGGCTTTCCGGATATAGGGAATTCATATGCCTCGTATCGGCATTTACATACACATCGCGTAGTATACCGGTCCTACAGTGGCATGGCAGTACCAATGAGGTGTAGTGTAACATATGCGTCTGTGCTCGTGCAACATAGTACTCATTGGTAGCTGTGCAGTGTTTTATCAGTGTATTCGTATAAAAGGTAATGTATATCATCGATAAGTGTATCGCGAACATATAAAGTAAATCTAAGCGTTTAGCATAAATATTAAACGTAACTACTTGTTATGAGCTATACCGTTATCTTTGAAAATGGAACGAAACGTTGGTTTTGAAATAAGGAGGCTGCCTTAAGTTAAAATAGATATTCGTTTTGGAAATTAGCATCGCATCCTTGTCATTTATCATTTAAAAAGGAAACAAATCGTTGGTTTTTAAAAGAATATAGCACATTCAAACATAACGTCCTAAGTCGGGATAATTTATGTCTCCACGAATCCAAAAGAAACTTAGCCGTAATCGGCACACTATCCTCATCATCACAAGTACGGTATGATCTCTCGTACTATATTCACCCAAAATCATATCCATATCGTACGGATCTATCGTCACGTACGTTTGTCACCATAATCATGTATTAAACTATATGCACATGAATAACATACTATATGCAAAATAATATCAATACCATTAGCTAAGTTATCTAATATATCACTAACAACTAACTAGATAGTATAACTATCCTAGTTAACTGGTTGCGGGGGTGCTATACGCCATCCACCCGACTTCCCCCGTATATTTAAATCTACTCACCAACTTGTCGAACTCGTTGAAATCCACAAATGCTTTGTCTGTCCTCTCCATCTCGGAAACATCCACGATCGTACCTATAATCGAAGTTATAACAAATCATGTAAATATCGTATTAAAACCAAAACAACGAGCTAAGCACCCGTAGGTTAGAACCTACCACTTACTTACTCCAAAAACGACAAGATATCACTGATATTAACATACGAACGTCAACAGCTCAGTTGCTGCACAGAAATATGAAAAACCATACCGAAATGTCGGAAACTTTAATAAAACCTTACTAGAACAGTCCTAGATTTTACTGTATGGATACTCGGACAAATCAAACAATATTATAGATCATAAAATATCCAAAAACACCTATTGACCAAAACCCAACACAAAACTCAATAGGATGCCCGGCGGCGCCGGCCAAAATAAGAATGTCGCCGGTTGAACTAGGGGAGTTGGGGCTCGGGATTTAGGTGTAGTCTCCTAGTGGTCTCATCATACCCTAGTCTTGTTAGTTTTTCTATTGATTATACCTAGTGGTTCCAGATTCAAATATACACTCACAAATATCACGAAAGTTCAAGTTTTTGATACTGCACACTAAAACAGATATCAAACAGAATTGCAATTGCATAGAAGATAAGATATACCTATGGAGATGGTGTACAAGGGAACACCAGCTCAAGAAGTGTATAAGGTGTAAGTCCGTGTTGCCCACCCCGGTGCTTACGGGGAGGCGGAAAACATAATAAAAATCGGATTTTTAACAACAATAGGCAACAAGGACTATGCTTTAAGGATCTTTGCTAAACATAAACTAGCTAACCCTAACTACAAAGTAGCTAAGTGATGAAAAGTTATACCTTTGGTCTTTAGTCCTTCTCTCCTTGCTCCTAGGTATGGTTGAAAGAGATCACCTTGCTTGTCTTCTCCCGTCAAAGAAGGATCCACCCGAAAGCCACCACCTTTAGCTTCAACTCCAAGCTAGGAGTAACTAGAGTGCAAGAAATGCTAAGACTTGAACCCTAGAAGTGAGTAGAGAAGATCAAGAGAGGGTTTTTCTCAAGCTTTTTGTTTCTCAACACATGAGAGGGAGAGAGCTTGAGGGAGAGGATGAGCAAGAGAGAGAAAATAGAATGAGAGAATGAGAAAATAGTGAGCCATTCTCACTAATATGTGAGGATAATTTTAATTAGATAATTAGCTTGAAAATTGTCATGATAAATCATGACTTGACCATTATCATTTCAATTTTTGCAAAGATCAAAGAGCATCTTCCAAATGAAATGATTATGGTCAAGTTGTCAACATGGTCAACAAGTCAATGAAGTCAAATTGTCAACAACAACCATGCACAATAATTAAGCTAATTATCAATTAACAATAATCCACACAAAATCAATAGGGTTAATAAAATGACAAAAGCCATTAACCCTAAACAAGGTCCTCTCCCCCAATCTCAAGCAACTGTGCATACGCACCCGCATTCGTGATCCGAGGAACACGAACACAATGAGAAAAACTAATCTCAAATCATATACTAGGATCCGGCTTAAACCAAAGCCCGCTAGTATAAACTGTCCGGACAGCAAACGTGCACAAGTGCGCGGATGTGAACGAACCCTGTCGCAAAACCATGCGACCTCTACTCGTTTTGCCTAAAGGCGAATAGCTCTCTGTGTGGGACTCTAAAGACTCGACACTACGCTGGCAGTGGGTTTAACCACAGACCGCAAGCGGCACTAGCTGTACGTAACGGTCCCCAGGTAGATGTCGATAAGAAGACTGACGAGGTGAACCCCATCTGCACTCCTACTGAGCCTGTATGTGACAGTCTCCGTACAGTCCGGTCTGTTCGTCTGATACATCGCATGGCGGGCCTAGGGGGGCGGTGAACGTCAGTCCCCTAATAGCGGTACAAGTCGTGTCGGAGTGTAGCCCAGAACACCCTGAGATAACACTGGAAACCTACCAGTATATCTCGCTTGCCCTGGCCAGGGACTACTCGTGTAATGGCTCTCCTAGACACAGCGCGATGTCAACCCCCAATACCGGGAGAGACGAATCCTGTCTAACCGTCACTGCCTCCAAGTGCTTCGGGACTGCACCCAAAAACTACCTGTTTGCACAGCTCCTTTGAGCCGTGGTAGGGTAGTAATCAAAGTGCAGTGGGAACACACTCGAGGCGAAGTGACAGTGTCAAGTCAGCGGACTAAGCTGTACTCATGTCACCTGGGAACTGATAACTGACGATAGGTATATTACCAACCAACAGTTCCCGACGAGTCCTGTCCAGTGTACTCGTAACCTAACGAGCACCCGCATACTATCCCAAGTACGACGTACTAACGGCTGTGGGACAGACCGTCTCCCACACTGGGATGAGAAGCGCATACGCTAGTCTACTCCGGAGTATCGATGCCCTGTCTCGATAGTCCAACGACCAGGGACCTGTATAAGGATGTGCTTATAGATTACCCAGCTCCCACGAGTGCGAGCGCCATCACAACGCTGGTAATCAAGCAAAGATCCTAAGGGCTCTACTAATATGTATACCAGCAATATGCTAAAAGAAACACATGCACATATTAAAGCAGAGACAAACCAAGTAGCATACTACCATTTCGAGCAAGATTGTATATACAACTGTGAATATCCCAAGCTTCCATTAAGTAATATACAAGCTAGTATGATACAGTAATGGCCTCTAGGGCATATACACTAACAATCTCCCACTTGCACTAAGGCCATGTACTGGCGTATCGAAGACCTATCATCTCGATCAGCCGCTCGAACTGAGTCTGGGGCAAGGCCTTGGTGAATGGATCTGCTGTGTTATCCTCTGATGCAACTCTCCGGACCTCGATCTCCTGGCGATCTACGATCTCCCTGATCAGGTGATACCGCCTTAAGATGTGTCTGGATTTCTGATGGGACCTGGGTTCCTTCGCTAAAGCTATAGCCCCGTTGTTGTCGCAATACAGAGGTATTGGGTCAACAATGGACGGAACCACCTGAAGTTCTTTCAAGAACTTCCTCATCCAGACAGCTTCTTTTGCGGCATCAGATGCAGCGATGTATTCCGCTTCCATAGTCGAGTCAGCAACGGTTTCCTGTTTGGAGCTCTTCCAACACACCGCCCCTCCATTGAGGGTAAAGACAAAACCCGACATGGACTTGGAATCATCCTTGTCACTCTGGAAGCTGGAGTCAGCAAAGGCCTCAACCTGCAGGTCTTTTCCGCCATACACCAAGAACATCTCCTTAGTCCTTCTCAGGTACTTGAGAATGTTCTTTACTGCTATCCAATGTTTCTCCCCAGGGTTTGACTGATACCTGCTTACCACACTCAGTGCATAAGCCACATCCGGTCTGGTACACAACATCGCATACATTATAGAGCCTACCGCAGAAGCGTAGGGTATAATAGACATGCGATCCCTCTCCAAATCAGTCTTGGGAGACATCTCTTTGGAGAGGGTGATCCCGTGACAAGCCGGTAGATTACCGCGCTTGGAATCTTCCATACTGAATCTCTTCAGTATGGTGTCGATGTACCTGGACTGCGAGAGTCCTAATATCCTCTTGGATCTGTCACGGTAGATCCGGATACCCAGAATGTATGAGGCATCACCCAGGTCTTTCATGGAGAACCTGTGTGACAAGAACCCCTTGACAGATTGTAGCATAGGAATGTCATTTCCTATTAAGAGAATGTCATCCACGTATAAAACGAGGAATACTACAGTTCTCGCTACAAATCTACAATAGATGCATGGTTCATCTGGATTTTTGATAAAGCCAAATTCTTTGACCGTCTCATCAAAACAGATGTTCCAACTCCGCGATGCCTGCTTGAGTCCATAAATGGACTTGAGCAACTTGCACACCTTTCCGCTGCTCCCACCCTAAATGAAACCCTCTGGCTGGTCCATATAGACACACTCCTCTAAATGACCATTTAGAAAAGCTGTCTTTACGTCCATCTGCCAAATCTCATAATCGTGGAAAGCAGCGATGGCAAGAAGGATCCGAATGGATTTCAGCATAGCTACTGGAGAAAAGGTTTCGTCATAGTCCAAACCAGGTCGCTGACGAAAACCCTTTGCTACCAGTCTAGCTTTATAGGTCTCAACCTGTCCATCTACACCAATCTTCCTTTTGAAGATCCACTTGCATCCTACGGGTTTTACCCCGTCTGGAGCAATGTCCAACGTCCATACTTTGTTGGTGTACATGGACTCCATCTCGGTCCGCATTGCATCCAGCCATTTTACCGAGTCGACGCTCTGAATGGCTTGCTGGAAGCTAGTAGGCTCATCACAATCTAGGATGCAGTCCTCTCTATCCCCGTCAATGAGAAAGCCGTAGTATCTCTCGGGCGGATGAGACTGCCTACTACTCCTGCGGAGTGGCATAGGAATGTCCTGTTCTTTTGAACCTTCTGGTTCCACTAAACTTTCAGTAGTAGTTTGTGGTTCTGGAATTTCTTCCAGTTCTATTGCGCTCCCACTTATTTCTTTTTCTATGAACTGATGTTCTAGAAAGTGGGCATTGCGAGAAACAAGGACTTTTTGTTCCTCTGCGTAATAGAAAAGATACCCCCTGGAGTTCTTTGGGTATCCTACAAACTTGCACAGTACTGAGCGTGCCTCGAGCTTGTCCACATGCTGCTTTTTGACATAAGCTGGACATCCCCAAATCTTCAAGTATTGAAGATAGGGTTTCTTCCCACTCCATAACTCATATGGTGTGGTAGGCACAGTCTTAGTGGGAACACGGTTCAAAAGATATGCAGCTGTTTCTAGCGCATATCCCCAGAATGATCGCGGTAACTCAGCGTTACTCATCATGGACCGTACCATATCCAATAGGGTTCGGTTCCGTCTCTCCGATACACCGTTATGTTGCGGAGTGTATGGAGGAGTATGCTGAGAGAGAATTCCATTCTCTTTTAAGTAATTCAGGAATTCGGCACTTAAGTATTCTCCTCCTCGATCCGATCTTAGGATCTTGATACTTTTGCCTGTTTGTTTTTCTACTTCATTCTTATATTCCTGGAACTTATCAAAAGCTTCGGATTTATGCTTCATTAAGAAGACATGTCCGAATCTTGAGAAATCATCCGTAAAAGTTATGAAGTAAGAAAAACCGCTTCGCGCATGTGTAGACATTGGACCGCACACGTCGCTGTGTACGAGTCCCAAGAGCTCGCTCGCTCTTTCTCCGTGTTCAGAAAACGGAGCCTTTGTCATCTTTCCTTTGAGACAGGATTGACAAGTTGCATACGATTGATATTCGAACGAATCTAAATATCCTTCAGTATGTAACTTAGTCAATCTTCTCTCGTTGATGTGACCCAGTCTACAATGCCATAAGAAAGTTTTATTAATTTCTGGAGACTTTCTTTTGTGTGTATTCTGGATATTGAAAATCTGTGGTTGGTTTAAAACGTATATACCGTTGTTCAATGTACCTGACCCAATCAACACTTGATTAAGGTGAATGTTCACTACATTACTTACAAATGCAAATTCATAACCTTCTTTAGATAATAAAGATACAGAAATGATATTACAGGTTGCATTTGGTACATAATAACAACTACGCAAAACCAAAAAGTGTCCATCTGATAATCCCAGGTGATAATCCCCCACGGCCTCTGCATCCATGCTAGCACCGTTCGCAACTCTGAGGGTCATATCACCTGCCTTCAAAACTCTACGCTTTCTCAACGCCTGCAAAGAATTACAGATATGAGATCCTGATCCGGTATCCAATACCCAGGAATTAGAGTTTATTGATAGACAATTTTCAATAACATACACACCTGAAGCTGAAGCTGCAACTCACTTCAAATCCTGTGTTCTGGCTTTCCAAGCCTTGCAATCTTGTTTCCAGTGACCACTTTTGTGACAATAGAAGCATTCTTCCTTCCCCACCAGCTTCCCCGCTACCTTTGTTGCTTTACCCTTTCCCTTCGTATCCACTTTACCGACACCGCCTCTTGGTTTGGCGGGGGCTTTCTTCTTCTTGCCCTTGGCTTTCGCCCTGGACCTAGAAGAGGAAGATCCTCCTACAAACAAAGTGGATGTCTCCCTACCCTTCTGTAGGGTGCCCTCAGCAGTCCTCAACATGTTCAGAAGTTCGGCAAGTTCAACCTCCTTTCCTTGCATGTTGAAGTTAAGAATGAACTGGGCGTAAGTGGAAGGAAGGGACTGGAGAATCAAATCGGTATAGAGTTCATTCTCCAACGTGGTCCCAAGGTCCGCGAGCTCCTCTATGTAGCCGATCATCTTAAGCACGTGGTCCGCTACCGATGATCCGACGGCCAACCTTGCCGAAAAAGAGCTTCTTCGACACTTCGTATCTTGCGATACGAGACTGCTCTCCATACAGTTCTTTTGTATGGAGAAATATGGACTCTAGGTCCATATTCTCGTGCCTCCTCTGATGGTCGTTGTCCATCGAGGCTAGTACGAGGCATTTGGCCCTCGCGCAATCTATCTCCCATGTCTTACGGATTTCTACATCCGCGACGCTGGAGGTGGGACCTGGGACGGGGGGAGCTTTGGTGGTAAGTATATACCCCAGCTTGTCATAAGTGATAGCCATCTTGACATTCCTGAGCCAATCTTTGTAGTTTGGCCCTGTCAAAATGTTTTTATCTAATAGTAACTTAAGTCCGGTCATCTTGAATGGTCGCTGCAATTAGGAGAGAGAAAAGAAACACTTTAGCATGATGCTCTTGCAAGTTTAGAGTGGTTTTTAGTTTGTCTAAACTGGATGGCTCCCACTGTCTCTCGAATCCCTTCTCAAACCATAAAGAAAAGGATTAGCCGGGATCATTCTCACCGTACAATACTTGCTTAACCGTTCAGCCAGGCCAGTGTCGGTACTTCGAGGGAGGTTTTCCAACGCTTTCGCGAAGTTCCTTAATTAAGTAACCTCTTTTTCCTGTGGGCGTAGCCCCGCTAACACCTTTCTAGGCACCTACTAGGTTTATAGCATTGATCGTTAAGTGAGAGTTTTCCCGAGGAGTAGCATATACTCACAGTAGGATCGGGATCCAAATATCATCGCGTGATAAAACCGAAGGAATCCTACCAGAATCATCACACTCCAAATGGTATGCAACGCTAGCAAGTTTCAGTACTTATGAAACTCCCGATGTGGATTTTTGCCCCATGCTCTTATGACCTTGGCGTGAGGTCAAAATGTCATAAGTCACATGTCAAGTTCTTCCCATCATTATCCTGGTTAATTTGAACCCACCCGTACCTACCCTTGACGTAGGCCAAAACGGCAGTACGACTGTCTCAAATCAACGCATTCTATCTATGCAACGGATAAATATCCGGCAGCTACCAATCACTATGCCTTGGCGTGAGGTCAAAATACATAGCTTGAATACTACCGAATATTTAACCGAAATGATGGAGGGCTACGGATGGTTTTGGCAAAACCGTGAACGTAGTGAACTTGATATAATCGATGGAACGAGATAGCTTTTAAAAGGAGTGGTTCAAGCTCCGCGTTTAAAAGTTTAGTTTTTGAAAAAAAACCGAGTGGTTTTCAAAGTGTTCCAATCGACTTTTACTTGGTTTATTTCTTGCATTAGTTCTTTTAATGCGTCCCATCATTTAATCCTACCATTGCAGAAAACAACCAAAATATGACGTACGCTTATGCCATTCGCATTCGCCACGGGGCCCCGTCATCACCCGTTAGGTTACTTAACTAACGACAGAGCGGGGGCTGGGCTAGCGCGGCTGTAAAACATAAGCAACGCCTAAATAGTTATTATATATAAATATATAGCAATGATAGACATTACAGATCACAGATGAATACATTGGATATACTAGGAATCCGCAATGCGTTCGAGCCTGCAACGCAAAGCGGATTACACGGTCGCGGTGAATAGCCAATACCCCACCCAAGACCCCTACGGGTGCGGCAAACTACCCGCCAAGCACCCGAAGCGAAGCAACCTCCCTCACCACCGTGAGTAGGCCACTCGGCGCTTCGAGATACCCGGTAGTTTGTGCACCCCCTCCATGGGTCTATCCTAGGAGCAAAAACAGTAAAAAGAATTATACAATGACGGCTACAACCCCGACCCGGTTGTGCGGCCATACAAAGAATATTATTACATCAATTTACATGTTACAAATGAATGAAAGAAAAATAACGCTCATCTCACATCCAACCCGGCTATTCATCCGCGACAATCCAATCCATTCATATCCACAAACCAATAACAATCACAGATCATGTATAACCCCGACTAATCGTCTTATAGCGATTAGCCGACGTTCAATACATGCAAGCATTACAGATATAACCGATATAGTTAAAGTGCAGTGAAGTTCGGAAAAAATACGGAATTATAGGACCCCAAAAGGAAATTTCTTTTCTGTAAAATCTGGGTACATATAATATATCCTAAAAATCCCAAAACCAACAACAACACACTCTGCACGAAAAACGATGCGCCGATCACGACAATCCGCGGCGGTTCCGCCGCATATACCTACTTCATGCGGCGGAAGGGCGGCGACTTGAGGGAATTAGGGTATCGTTTTTCTTGGGTGTATTCACAAAACCCTGAGACGATTTTACATGTATAAATTTTTTCATTTAGAGCAGGAAAAATTTTAACAGAAACTTGGATTTTGAAAAAGTTTGGTTTTGTGATTTTTCCGGTTCCGAACTTCGTTACACTTAACTACTTAACTAGTTTAGGTTTAGTTAGGCTCTGATACCACTGTAAGTCCGTGTTGCCCACCCCGGTGCTTACGGGGAGGCGGAAAACATAATAAAAATCGGATTTTTAACAACAATAGGCAACAAGGACTATGCTTTAAGGATCTTTGCTAAACATAAACTAGCTAACCCTAACTACAAAGTAGCTAAGTGATGAAAAGTTATACCTTTGGTCTTTAGTCCTTCTCTCCTTGCTCCTAGGTATGGTTGAAAGAGATCACCTTGCTTGTCTTCTCCCGTCAAAGAAGGATCCACCCGAAAGCCACCACCTTTAGCTTCAACTCCAAGCTAGGAGTAACTAGAGTGCAAGAAATGCTAAGACTTGAACCCTAGAAGTGAGTAGAGAAGATCAAGAGAGGGTTTTTCTCAAGCTTTTTGTTTCTCAACACATGAGAGGGAGAGAGCTTGAGGGAGAGGATGAGCAAGAGAGAGAAAATAGAATGAGAGAATGAGAAAATAGTGAGCCATTCTCACTAATATGTGAGGATAATTTTAATTAGATAATTAGCTTGAAAATTGTCATGATAAATCATGACTTGACCATTATCATTTCAATTTTTGCAAAGATCAAAGAGCATCTTCCAAATGAAATGATTATGGTCAAGTTGTCAACATGGTCAACAAGTCAATGAAGTCAAATTGTCAACAACAACCATGCACAATAATTAAGCTAATTATCAATTAACAATAATCCACACAAAATCAATAGGGTTAATAAAATGACAAAAGCCATTAACCCTAAACAAGGTCCTCTCCCCCAATCTCAAGCAACTGTGCATACGCACCCGCATTCGTGATCCGAGGAACACGAACACAATGAGAAAAACCAATCTCAAATCATATACTAGGATCCGGCTTAAACCAAAGCCCGCTAGTATAAACTGTCCGGACAGCAAACGTGCACAAGTGCGCGGATGTGAACGAACCCTGTCGCAAAACCATGCGACCTCTACTCGTTTTGCCTAAAGGCGAATAGCTCTCTGTGTGGGACTCTAAAGACTCGACACTACGCTGGCAGTGGGTTTAACCACAGACCGCAAGCGGCACTAGCTGTACGTAACGGTCCCCAGGTAGATGTCGATAAGAAGACTGACGAGGTGAACCCCATCTGCACTCCTACTGAGCCTGTATGTGACAGTCTCCGTACAGTCCGGTCTGTTCATCTGATACATCGCATGGCGGGCCTAGGGGGGCGGTGAACGTCAGTCCCCTAATAGCGGTACAAGTCGTGTCGGAGTGTAGCCCAGAACACCCTGAGATAACACTGGAAACCTACCAGTATATCTCGCTTGCCCTGGCCAGGGACTACTCGTGTAATGGCTCTCCTAGACACAGCGCGATGTCAACCCCCAATACCGGGAGAGACGAATCCTGTCTAACCGTCACTGCCTCCAAGTGCTTCGGGATTGCACCCAAAAACTACCTGTTTGCACAGCTCCTTTGAGCCGTGGTAGGGTAGTAATCAAAGTGCAGTGGGAACACACTCGAGGCGAAGTGACAGTGTCAAGTCAGCGGACTAAGCTGTACTCATGTCACCTGGGAACTGATAACTGACGATAGGTATATTACCAACCAACAGTTCCCGACGAGTCCTGTCCAGTGTACTCGTAACCTAACGAGCACCCGCATACTATCCCAAGTACGACGTACTAACGGCTGTGGGACAGACCGTCTCCCACACTGGGATGAGAAGCGCATACGCTAGTCTACTCCGGAGTATCGATGCCCTGTCTCGATAGTCCAACGACCAGGGACCTGTATAAGGATGTGCTTATAGATTACCCAGCTCCCACGAGTGCGAGCGCCATCACAACGCTGGTAATCAAGCAAAGATCCTAAGGGCTCTACTAATATGTATACCAGCAATATGCTAAAAGAAACACATGCACATATTAAAGCAGAGACAAACCAAGTAGCATACTACCATTTCGAGCAAGATTGTATATACAACTGTGAATATCCCAAGCTTCCATTAAGTAATATACAAGCTAGTATGATACAGTAATGGCCTCTAGGGCATATACACTAACATAAGGAAGCTCCCAGGTGTTGTAGTGGATCAAGTTTGAAGATGTGAACAACTTTGATGAAGAGATCATGGCTTCTTTCTTTGGATATGATGAACATTTGAAAATTTTAGTGTTGGAGTTTGAAGGAAAGTATTTGTTCAGTTTGGAAAGCTCAAGAATTGCTAAGTGTTGAATTATCATGGTTTGTATAGAGAAGCATGGAGTGACAACCATGAAGGGTGAGGTGGAAAGTGGTAGCATGAGGTGGAGAGAGGAGGGTATACGTGAGGGTGTGGTGGGGGTGAGGGTTTAGACTAAGTTATCATAAACTCAACCATAAAAAGAATTACAAACAATAAAAACCTTTCATGTTACAAATCTAAATCCATGTTTTAAAAGAAATGAAATACTTATTCTAACACTTAAATACCATTATATTAATATAAAATCTCATGTCATGTTAAAACAATTAAAATATCATTGTTATGATATCACACACTTTTCTTCATATTTACAAAAATAATTACATTTTTACGGATATAAATCCGATACCAAAATTCATATGCGATATCATTTTTGTAAACTCATTATATTTTATTTAAAATTATAAATTAATTTATAATTTTTCAAAATATTACACTAAATCAAGTGGTCTTTCAAGAATCATAGAACTCGAAATATCGGAGTGTGATTCATCAGAACTCGGTGGAATTGAAAGAAGATTAGAAAAACCAAAAAAAGTGGGTGATGAAATGGGTAAACAAACTTGTGTGTCGAGCGTTATTGAACCAGATGTGGGAAATGAAGGCTGAATATTGTTTTGCAGATCGGATAGGTCGGTGGTAAGAATATGATTGGTTAAATGTACAGGAAGATGTTCACTTTCAATAGAAGGGACATGATGGGTAGGAGAATCCAACTCCTCCAACATAACGGGTTCATCTTCAACGATATTCTTATCACCGCTCTCACTAACACCTTCGGTCAAATCAAACGAACAGGTATTTAAAAATTCATCAATTATACTATCCTCAATCGATAAATCACTTGGTTCACTTGATGGAGTTTGAAGGTTTGAAATATCAAGAGTAGTCGAATAAGAATCGGTTTGATTTGAAATGGTGTAAAACTCTCTTTCACGCTCACTATTAGAAAAGTCAAACATGTTATTTTCGGGCACTTCATCACTTAGACTATGAAGCGGTTGAACATTGAATATCTTCGGTTGGAGTGCAGGATGGAAGGTGTCGAGATCAAAAGAATCAGTTTTGTTTTGACTTTGATGGATCTATTGTTCTTTTTCACTACTCAATTCCAACTCTACTTCAAGACTAGACATGGGTTGTGAAGAAGTTCCAATGAAGAATTCTCTTTGAACCGTGGAACTTCCTAATTGATTTTCAGAATCACTGTCTAGATAAGGCGAGGAAGTTGAGTATGGTTGGAATGTGTCTAATTGTTGGCTACGGGCAAGTTCAATGTGTTCCGCAATTGACATGCGTTTATTATTTTCCGCATTAGCTTGAAGAGAAATGTTAAGAAGAGATGCCTTTAATTGTTGGCTATCGGCAAGTTCAACGTGTTCCGCAATCGACATGCATTTATGATTTGTCCCATTTGCCTCAAGGGAAGTGCCAACATGAGAGTGTATGAAAGTTTGGTACTGTGGATAAGAACTAGAAGGGTGTACCCAAGTTTCATAAACAGAATTAGAATCAACATTGTAATATGAAGAATATTGAGATTGGTTGGTTAGTTGGCGATTGGCAATTACTATTTGTTCAGCAATGGTCATGGGTGTAAAAGATGTCATATTCACCTCAAAACGAGTATCAATTTTTTTATATGGAAATGATGGTGTTTGTTGTCCTAAAGGTTTTGGATTAGTGAAAAGATTAAAACTTTGGCTATCAGCCTTCGCAATATGCTCAGCGATGGACATGCGTTTAGAAGTTCCCTCACTCGCCTTAAACGGATTATCAACATAAGAAGATGATGAATTTTGATGCGGTTGATAGGACCTTGAGTGAGGTATCCAACTGTTCTTTTCCGTGTGCTCTATCCTATCTCTTAAAGACATGTTAGAGTTGGATTTTGTACCAAAGCAATTACGAAAACAAGAAATATCTGGTTCTGGATAGCAAAGCTCGGCAAGAGTTCGTCTGTTTGGGTTACCCAAAGTGAAAAGAAAAGAGCGTGAAATGGTAATGACTTAAGCTCTTTTTGGATTTTAGAAATTGTTTTGCTTTAAAAGAGGGACTCGATAAACGTGCACAAACAATACCTAGAACTAGGGTTACCTAGGTCAATTTACTAGACCGCTCCTAGACTTCCAAAAGACAAGTCGCAGGATCAATCCTCTACTATCTTGTTCCCGCCAAAATCTTCGGCCAAGAGCTATTTGTTCCTATTTACACCGGTTTAAGTTTCGTTTACAGAAATGTGTGAAATCGGGCTCATTCATATACACACATACACACATCAGGGGAAGAACAGGTGTTAGAAAGGGAGCATTTGGTGGTTAACGACAAAAAGAAAGCATTTAATTGAACATTTTATTCTACAGGAAATCGATCACCATACATGAGATCGAAAGTACAGGGATTCAAAAAACTATGGATAAAATTCTCTAACTCCCTCTTTGCCTTCTCTACCATGGAAAAGCGGCGATCTTCACGAAATGTCGCTCCCCATCGGTCAGCACCGTGCCCATCAGCGAAGGCAGACATGATGGCCCGCTGAGCCGTATCTGGCTTAGCACCTGAACAGAGCGATCCCTCAGAGCTGTGGTAATCAAAAGTGCCTCATGAAAGCACTCGTTCCTGTCCTCCGCTGCGTTGAGTATCGCCGAAGTCATCTCCGCTGGATGAGGGGGAATATCATCGAGCACGGGCAAGAAGACCATCCGGAGCTAAATGGAGCCGATGGGGAGAGGAGATCCTCTACGAGTCAAGAGCTCGTGCAGCATCGTATCGCATTGGTCATCCGTAAGAGCAGTATTCACTAAGCGGGCAGCAAAACGAGGAACAATTTCCTTAATAGGCACCTCCCATGGCTGCCGGCGAGCATGTGGACGATTATAAGCCATAGCTCTTCTCTGTTAAAATAATTCTCTGAAAGTGAAAGAAAAGATAAGCATTGCTTCAGATTATGAAGGGAGACATTTAAGTCTAGGCACAGAAAATGTTGTGTATGATGGAACTATTTCCAAACATTGGAAATAGAAGTTTGACCTAGGAAAAGCAAAGAGAGAAGGCGAAAAGACACCTTTAGTAAAGAGGCAGCGCCTCACGTGCCTTGCATGAGGGCGCCGGCGCCAAGAGTTAAAAACTCTGAGGCAGTGTCTCACGTGCATTGCACGAGGGCGCCGGCGCCAGAACTAAAAATTCTCTGCCATTGGATCAAAGATCCAACGGAAATGATAAATCATCAAAATACTGAATTGAATTCTGTTGAGGAAATATTCCTTGGATCTTTCTAAACGAGAAAGATTACTCTCTATAAAACAGAGCACCGTTGGATTAAAAATCCAATGGTGATTAAAAATCACCAAGCTACAGAATAAGCTCTGTATGGTAAAATATTTCCCCAATCTTGTTAAAAATAAGAGAAATATCTTCTGTAAAACAGAAGTTCTTGGATCAAAAATCCAACGGTGGATAAAATCCCCAGATCAATTAAGGATCTCTCAATCAGCGATTTTCTTAACTAAATCAACAAATTTGCCACTACTATATAAAGGACTCAAGACTTCAAGTCTTGTACAGAGGAGAACCCCCCCCTTAAACTTCAAGTTTAAAAAAGAGAGCAAGCATAAAAGAAAGCTTGAAGAAAGAAGAGGGAAGAAGAACTTTCTTCGAGGTAAATACAAGTAATATAGATCAGAGCATCTCATCTGCATATCCAAGGGTTTAACCCTCATAAAGAACATAGTTCTTACCCCTGGATCTGAGATCCATGAGACAAGTCTCCCACAAATGAGAATTTAATTTTCGTGAGGACGAATTTGTTCTTGGGGATCAAAGACTCAGGGAAGAACAGAGAATTGAACTCTTCAGAAAAATGCACAAAGAAAGAAACAGTGCTGAGCGTCTCACGTGCCCCTCACGTGTGTGCCGCTCAAATAAAGAGTGTTTAGCACTCAATGGTTGGTGCTCAGCGCCGAACGCCTCACGTGCCCCTCACATAGGCGCCGCTCAAATAAAGAGTGCTTAGCACTCAATGGTTGGCGCTCAGCTCCGAGCGCCTCACGTGCCCCTCACATGGGCACCGCTTAAATAAAGAGTGCTTATCATTCAATGGTTGGCGCTCAGCGCCGAGCGCCTCACGTGCCCTTTACGTGGGCGCCGCTCAAATAAAGAGTGCTTAGCACTCAATAGTTGGCGCTCAGCGCCAAGCGCTTCACGTGCCCTTTATGTGGACGCTGTTTAACATAAAGTGCTATGCACTCATCAAATAGAGCCTAGTGCTATAAAGAGTGTTCAACATCCTATAAAAAACAAAGGGGGGGAAGTAAAGTAAAATGTGAGTATCAGAACCCACATAAACGCTCAGCATTATTTGCACAGAAAAAGGACGGGGCCCAAGCATGTGTTTAACACCTTATTAAAAATTAAATTACAAAGACTGAGTGGGCTGAGTCCAAGTTGGCCAAACTCCCAATCAATCGAGCCCATGTGTTCTTTATTGTCCGAATTGGTCTTAGCCCTAAACAAGACTACCAATCTTCTGGTGAATATTCATTGGTTTAAGGGTACATCTCCTCACACCTCTGATATATGTCGTTGTAATTCTTTAACGTCTTCAGAGAGGTGGCGGGTTCTAATGACCAACAAATCTTTGGTGCACTCCCAAATGGCTATGGACCGCAAAGTCCTTAAACTAAAACAATCGAGCCCAAATGCTCCTTTGTTGGATCTGAATGATCCTAAAATTCTGTTGAGTAGATCTTGGTCTAAAATTAGACTAACGTATCCTCAACCTCAACAAATGTTTAAGTTGATCTTAATCTCAAACGAGATTAACGATCCTTAAACCAAACCAAACCCAAATCTAAGAATATACGGATTTGGACTAATCCACGC
Source organism: Agapanthus africanus (assembly GCA_030015575.1). Taxonomy (NCBI): domain Eukaryota; kingdom Viridiplantae; phylum Streptophyta; class Magnoliopsida; order Asparagales; family Amaryllidaceae; genus Agapanthus; species Agapanthus africanus. The sequence goes on along the minus strand of CM057337.1, from coordinate 930,569,595 downwards.
CCTACAGGCGACAACACAAATTAGTCTCCGTATACAATCCATGGGCAAACAAAAATAAAATAACACACACGATACGAAGTGACCTTCTGGAGCATGAGAAAGTGGTTATCACTACGCGGTAACGTAATTAACTGCAGGAGCTTGCGCCTGTAGGGAAGAGCGTCCCCACAATAAAAAATCCCTCACAAATGAGGGGGAATCTGACGAAGTCTGGTACAACGGCCGCATCCGTCCAGACCTCCGATACACGGTGCCATAAATCAACTTGGCATCTTCGGAGAGATGGACAGATAAACCCAAATAGCATCTGCCTCCAAATTCAGGTAAGATGTTTGTCTTCCCGGTGTTCGGTAGTAAACAGATTCTCGCACGCCCGGTGGGACCTTTTCCTCTTTCCACTCCACACTTCGTGTGTCGTGTTTTGCCGTGATCAAATAATCGCGGTATAAATGTTTGTAGTTGCCCTTGGGTGATGGGATACTGAAACCAGCGTTTCGTTTCTACGGCGTTTGCTTCCACTCACCGCAACTTAGGCTCTGTCACATTTGGTAGAGTCAAGTATGGGCCATTTGCAGCCTCAGATCTCTGCAATCCGGCTCTTCAAGAAATCAATGAGCTTCTCTTTGGGTCTATGCTCCCACCTCCCACCCTCGGTACCTTAACGCCGAAGGAGGAATCCCAAAAGAAGTCTGTCTTCCTCAGGCTGGCTCCTCAAGTTCCTGCTTTGTCGACGGAATCGATCTCCAAATAACTGGTACCTTCCAAAGGCCATGGTCGACGCAGGGGCAGAATATTCAAGCCCTCAAAGAAAACAGGGGGCAGGCTCAGCAAAATTCTGAGGCTAATCAAATTCTGGCTGTAAGAAACGGTCGACGTCGATATCGGCATTGTACAAAATAAGCTGGGGGCAGTTCTCGATTAGCGTTGACTCCATCTGCTTCAACTTTGATGATGGATGCTGATGTTCCAACTGGGAACAGCTTCAAACTGCTGCGAAGGGTCATACAAAATTCTCCCACTGCGAAAGCATAGCCAAAAGCATCTTATACGGCGAGAGTAGGGTCAGATCAACATCGAGCTTGGAAACGAACTCGTACCTGCCACATGATAACATTCTCAAAAGAGAGGAACTATAAGAATACAGATTAACCTTCCAGATGCTTCGTAGATGAGGACAAGGATGAGGTGATCTCGGAGTTTCCACCAGCACCAAAAGAGCTGGAAGACGGGATACACACCACGGCGGACAATCTAAAGAAAATTGACTTAGGGACGGAAAATGATCCGAGGCCAACGTTCGTCAGTGAGCTGCTATCTGAAGAACATGTGATCACCTTAAAAAAATGTACTCATGCGATATAAAGACTGCTTCGCGTAGAACTATTCCGAGATGCCGGGACTAGATCGAGAAATAGCGGTGCATAAACTGGCGATATCGCCGGAAGTTAAACCAGTTAAACAGGCGCCAAGAAGAATGCGGCTCGAACTTGAGATGAGCATCAATGCCGAAGTCAAGAAACTAATTAACTCTGGTTTCATCCAAGAAGTTCATATCCTAACTGGATCGCCAACATTGTCCCAGTGATGAAGAAAAATTGGACGGTGCGCATTTGCGTGGACTTTCGGGATCTCAATAAAGCTTGCCCGAAAGATGACTTCTCAGTACCTGTTACTGAGCTAATGATCGATAACACGTCCACTCATGAGGTCTCCTCCTTCATGGATGGATCTTCGGGGTATAATCAAATAAAGATGCATCCTGAAGACCAAAAGCACACCACCTTCCGGACCCCGCTAGGCATATTCTGCTATAAGGAGATGCCCTTCGGCTTGAAGAACGCAGGCGCTACCTACTAGAGGGCCATGACAATGATTTTTGATGACCTCATCCATGAAATTGTCTAATGTTATATTGACGACCTTGTGGTGAAAAGCAAATCGTACGAGGAGTACTGGGAGCATTTAAAGATAGTGTTCCAGCGCCTTCGGAAGTACAACCTGAAGATGAACCCTCTGAAATGCACGTTTGGAGTTTCCTCAGGCAAATTCCTAGGATTCATCGTACGACACCGAGGCATCGAAATAGACCCATCAAAGATTAAGGTGATTATGGAAATGCCCGCGGAAAGAACTCTCAAACAACCGCAGTCTCTTCAAAGAAAACTCGTGTATATCCGGCGGTTCATAGCTAACCTCTTTGGAAAATGCCGCCCCTACAGCTATCTAATGAAGAAGGGGATCCCGTTCGTTTGGGATCGTAAATGCCAAAGTGCACTGGATGAAATCAAGCAATATCAAGGGAAAATCCCTCATCCTGTACACAACAGCCCTTGAAGGTTCTTTAGGAACGCTATGGGCACAGGAGAACAGTCAGGGAAAGGAGAGCTCTCTCTACTATTTGAGTCGAGTTCTCCTAGGGGCAAAAAACAACTACTCCCCTATCGAAAAGTATTTCCTGGCATTAATCTTCACGGTAACGAAGCTCCGACAATATGCCTTGGCACATGAGGTCCACCTCATATCAAAGGTGGATCCTCTCAAATATTTGATGTCAAGAGCCATACTAACGGGAAGGCTTACCAAATGGACCCTCCTCTTGATGGAATTCTCGATAATCTACCGACCTCTCAAGGCAGTAAAAGGCCAGGCCATCGCCGACTTTCTCATGGAGCATCCGATACCCACCGACTCTCCCTTGAACTGTGAGTTGCCGGACGAACACGCGTTTGACGTAATCGACGGGGAGAAAGAAGGGAGTGATACCCGATGTGAACTCTGCTTTGATGGGGCATCGTCTATGGAGAGGCGGAAGCAAAGCACCCCTATAATCAAAGCCAAAGTAGGCCTTATCTTTGTGACTCCACAAGGAGAGATAATGCATTTTTCCCTTTCATTAACAGAGCCAAGAACAAACAACGAAGCAGAATATGAAGCTTTGATAGCGGGTCTTGAGATCGCTGTCGACATAGGGATCGAGAACCTCCTCATATATGGAGACTTCTGGCTGGTCGTTAGCCAAGTAAACGGCGACTATCAGACGTGCAAGCCAGAATTGGTAAAATATGGCCAAAGAGTGCAGCAACTGTTGACTCGAATCCCCTCCTACATCCTGGAGAGCATACCGCGGGCGGAAAATAGCAAAGCCGATGCATTAGCCAAGCTTGCTAAGGAACTGGATGACGAAAATCTCGATGACGTAAGGATCATTGTGCAAAGCTACAGGATTCTCGCGCCAGCAGAAATATCTCCAAAGTCGTCTGAAAGAAAGGGAGCGAATGAACAAGCGGTCTTCCAAATAAAGGAAGAAAAGGCTAAGAATTGGAGAAAATTCTTTATATATTACTTCAAATCCCATCGAGCGCCCGAAAACGCATCATCAAGACATCAGCTTATGAAGTGAGCTCTGTCTTTCGCCTTCATCAATGATACTCTATATAAGAGATTGTTCGATTGTTTGTGGCTAAGATGTCTGGGACCGGAAGAAGCAAGGAGAGTCGTCCAAGAAACTCATGACGGACTCTGCGGTTCTCATCAAGCCGGGCCAAAGATGAAACTGAAGATCAAAAGAATGGGTTACTATCGGCCCACGATGATTCGGGACTGCCTCGAATATACGAAGCAGTGTCACTCATGCCAAATTCACGGGGAATTCATCCACCAGCATCTGAATCCGTTACACCCAACACTGGCTAGCTGGCCATTCGAAATGTAGGGAACCGATATAATTGAGCCCATCGAACCGGCATCATCCAAGGGACATCGGTTCATATTGGCAACGACCGCCTACTTCTCCAAGTGGGCAGAAGCAATACCGCTAAGAGAGGTGAATACGGAGAAAATCCTCCATTTCTTCAGGACACATGTCATCTACTGGTTCGGCACTCCACGACGGATTATCTCGGATAATGGGCCGGCTTACAGAAGCCATAAGATCAGTCGCTTCGCACAGCAGCATAAAATAGATTGGAGATACTCTTTGGTCTAATCCCCGAGCTAACGGTCTAGCCGAGGCTTTCAACAAGACCTTGACAAAGATCATAAAGAAAACGGTGTCCAGAAATAAAAAAGGACTGGCACGAGAGATTGCTTGAAGCTCTCTGGGCTTATCGGACTACGTTCAAGACGGCTACGAATACAACGCCATTCGCGTTGGTATTCGGCACGGAAGCAGTACTTCCCTTAAAGATAGAGCTACCCTCTCTATGAGTAGCAGTTCGATACAATCCGACGGATGAAGAAAATGCTCATCTTCGGCTTGAGGAGCTCGATGCCCTCGATGAAACTCGTCTTATGGTGCAGCAAAACCTAGAAGCTTACAAAGCAAGGATGACATGCTCATATGAAAGATTGACTAGACCAAGAACATTCCGCCAAGGTGAACTCGTGCTAGTTGTAAAAAGACCTATGATCCCCAATCGTGCTATACGGGGAAAATTCGAGCCAAATTACGAGGGTCCGTACATCATAGACAAGGTCTAATAAGGTGGGGCTTACTAGCTCATGGATATGCATGGAGAAAGATCCTTCTGGCCAATAAACGGCCGGTTCCTTAATAAATACTATGCTTAACAAGTCACGGCTCAGGTTAATGATGGATGACGATGCTCGTGTCCGCTCGCTGTCCTCCCGAATCCAAACTCTATAAGTAGTATCCGGCAAAACTTCACCTCGAAGCTGCTATGGACCGAGATGTCCTTAAACTAACATTGGACCGAGATGTCCTTAAACTAACAATGGACCGTAATGTCCTTAAACTAAATACGTCACCTCAAACACAGCGACAGTGGAATTCAGGTCCACAAGTCCCAACGGCGAGGATTGCAACTTAAGTCCCGCTGGCTGCACAACCGCTTCGGTGGCGAAATCCCCCCTAAGTGCCATTGGCAAACGGAGGAGTTAAAAAAATGCGGTACGTCCACAAGCAAAAGGGGCACAGATGAAAACCCGAAAGGGCGCCGTGAGTAAAAACAGAAGGGCTACCAGCGAGCTTGTGGAAACCTGAATGGGCGCAATCTCATGATGTAAAAAAAACGGTATGTCCACAAGCGAAATGGGCACGGATGAAAACCCGAAAGGGTGTCGTGAGTAAAAACAGCAGGGCTGTCGGCGAGCTTGTGAAAACCCGAAAGGGCACAATCTCGTTAAAATAGAGACACCTGCAAGGTCCTCTCGATCTTGTGAGGAGAAAACACCCACGTGAGATCCTTACGACTCAAAAAAGAGAGAAACACACTTAGGGATCTCCACGATCCCTAAGGAGAAATTACACTTATGAGATCCTCACGACTCGTAAGGAGAATTCCCCTTATGAGACCCTCATGGCTCGTAGGATTCAAAAGCCTTAAGATACAGGGACCTGAAACCGTTCTTAAGTCATCACAATCCCCAAGTTTCCCTACAAGCGGTCCAATATTGACCCTCGTATACAATCCACGGGAACAAATAAATGTTCCCTCACTTAGTTCCACCAATGGCGCGAAATTTCCCCACTTAGTGAACAACGCTTGTAGGTCCTCTCGACTTAAAAGGAGAAAATACTCTTATGAGATCCTTATGACTTATAAGAAAACACGCACTTGGGGATCCCCACGATTCCTAAGGAGAAAATACACCTACGAGATCTTCATGACTCGTAGGGAGAGATACCTTTATGAAACCCTTACGGCCTGCAAAGTCAAAAATCCTTAAACAACAAGATCCTAACCTTGTTTGCTAAGCCACTTTTGTTCAAATCGACAAAGGTAAATGATGATTCGCTCCTGATAATATCCCAGTTGTAGCGATACTGATGCTTAAATCGGTATCAAATTCCAAGTCCTTTCATGGTAAATGATGATTCGCTCCTGGCAATGTTCCAGTCGCATCGATGCTGATGCTAAGATTGGTATCAGATCTTGAGTTCCATACTCGTAATAAGAAAAAAAATGCATATGAAATAGCCGAAATGATGGGGCAACTCGCAATAAAAATCAGCGAGCAGAATATATGCATATAAAAACAGCCGAAATGATTGGGTACCGTGAAAAATAGCCGAAATGATTGGACAATCGCGACTTTCGCGATATAAAAAGCCGAAATGATTGGGCACTGCGACGAAAAGCCGAAATGATTGGGCAATCGCGACTTTCGCGATATAAAAAGATGAAATGATAGAGTATCGCGGAAAGAAATAAAAAATGAAATGAAACTTTTGCTCTGCAGGTGAGATCACATCGACCCCTGTATAAAATCCAGGGGCATAAATGAAAAGGGAACCATATTTTCCCACCAGGCTTCATCAAAGGGAAACCAGATCTCGATGGCTACATCTACAGCCCCGAGATCAACGACGGCGTTTCTTCTCATTTCAACTGGATGCAGACGTGACGTCAACAAAGCGGAGCCATGGCAAAGTCCCCTAGTTCCAAATCTCAACGGTTCATAGACAATCTGGAGACTACCTCGGAGCCACGGTAAAGTCCCCTAGTTTCAAATCTCGACGGTTCACAGACAACCTAGAGACTATCTTGGAGCCATGGTAAAGTCCCTAGTTTCAAGTCTCGACGGCAACATCTATAGCCTAGAGATCAACAACGGCGTTTTTCTTCCCTCCAGCAGGATGCAGATACGGCATCAAAACAAACGGAGCCATGGCAAAGTCTTTAGTTCTAAGACTCGACGGTTCACAGACAACCTAGAGATAACCTCGACATTCGTCGCAATATTACAGACATAATGTCAACAAACGAAGCCAAGGAAAAATCCCTCGCTTCAGGGTCTTGACGGAAACTCAAATGAGACCTGAAAAGACTATCGGAGATCATCCCACACCAGCGCGGAATGGTCATGACTCATCGGGGCTCCCAAACTGATTCTAACCTCAAGTAAAAAGCGGCATGGAATATCCATAACTCTTGCTCTTCCGACGGTAATATCACCTGGAAGATTGCTTGAAGATGTCTTGTCTAGCCTTCGAAGGGATCAGAGACACGACAGTCGCAGGGCTACTCAAACAGCAAGATTGCGTATCGAGGAATGCATCGGCCAACGCGACGGTATGACGGGTAAAAAATCCTAGTACCACAGACCCTAACGGACTTCTATTAGCAGGAGTTAACAGTGACGTTAGGACATCCTTGCGAGAACTTCTCAATTCGTCTCGACTCGTGGGGAAAATAATGTTCCTACGAGAACTTCTCGACTCGTAGGGAAAAGCCTTAGGCAACGGGGATAAGGACCTATTTCCTAATCACTGGGGCCATACGATTCGGTCCAAGATGGACTATTGCATACTATTCACGGGCCACACTCTCCAATGTCGAATATCGAAAAGGAGGGAAACAGCCACTTACGAGTCCTCTTGACATGTAAGGGGGAAAATTCTCTTATGAGATCCTCACGACTCTCAAGAGAAAACACACTTAGGAGTCCTCACAACTCCTAAGGAGAAAATACACCTACGGGATCCTCACGACTCGTAAGGGAGAAAAGTCTTTATGAGACCCTCACAGCTCATAAAGTTGAAAAGTCTTAGACGGCAGATTCGAACCTGTTTCCTAAGCCATCGTTGCCCTACAAGGAGGTTAAGATGGACTATTTATGGGCCACATTTGCTAAAGCCGCATTCGCCAATGAAACAAAGAAGCTACTTACTAGTCCCCATGATTCGTAAGGAAAAATACCTGAGTGAGATCCTTACGACTCACGGAGGCGATGAACACTTAGAAATCCTCACGATTTCTAGGGAGAATATGCACCTATGAGATCCTCTCGACTCATAGGGAGAAAAAACCTTCTTGAGACCCTTATGGCTCATGAAGACGGAAAAAGTCTTAGGCTACAAAGATCCTAAACTTGTCTCCTAAGCCCTCAATTCCATGGCCATGCATAACTCTGCACTACTTCACCCACGTACATACTTACATGGGCAAAACAGTGGGGGGCATTTGTTCCCGCCAAAATCTTCGGCCAAGAGCTATTTGTTCCTATTTACACTGGTTTAAGTTTCGTTTATAGATATGTGTGAAATCGGGCTCATTCATATACGCACATACACACATCAGAGGAAGAACAGGTGTCAGAAAGGGAGCACTTGGTGGTCAATGATAAAAAGAAAGTATTTAATTGAACATTTTATTCTACAGGAAATAGATCACCATACATGGGATCGAAAGTACAGGGATTCACAAAACTATGGATAAAATTCTCTAACTCCCTCTTTGCCTTCTCTACCATGGCAAAGCGGCGATCTTCAAGAAGTGTCGCTCCCCATCAGTCAGCACCGTGCCCATCAGCGAAGGCAGACATGATGGCCCACTGAGCCCGTATCTGGCTTAGCACATGAACAGTGCGATCCCTCAGAGCCATGGTAATCAAAAGTGCTTCATGAAAGCACTCAATCTTGTCCTCCGCTGCGTTGAGTATCGCCGGAGTCATCTCTGCTGGATGAGGGGGAATATCATCGAGCACGGATAAGAAGACCATCCAGAGCCAAATGGAGCCGATGGGGAGGAGATCCTCTACGAGTCAAGAGCTCATGCAACATCGTATCACATTGGTCATCCGTAAGAGAAGGATTCACCAAGCGGGCAGCAAAACGAGGAACAATTTCCTCAATAGGCACCTCCCATGGCTGCTGGCGAGCATGTGGACGATTATAAGCTATAACTCTTCTCTGTTAAAATAATTCTCTGAAAGTGAAAGAAAAGAAAAGCATTGCTTCAGATTATGAAGGGAGACATTTAAGTCTAGGTACAGAAAATGTTGTGCATGATGGAACTATTTTCAAACATTGGAAAAGAGAAGTTTGACCTAGGAAAAGCAAAGAGAGAAGGCGAAAAGACACCTTCAGTAAAGAGGCAGCGCCTCACGTACCTTGCACAAGGGCGCCAGCGCCAAGAGTTAAAAACTCTGAGGCAGCGCCTTACGTGCCTTGCACGAGGGCGCCTGCGCCAAGAGTTAAAAACTCTATGGCAGTGCCTCACGTGCCTTGTACGAAGGCGCCGGCGCCAGAACTAAAAGTTCTCTGCCATTGGATCAAAGATCCAATGGAGAGATAAATCATCAAAATACAGAATTGAATTTTGTTGAGGAAATATTCCTCGGATCTTTCTAAACGAGAAAGATTATTCTCTGTAAAATAGAGCCTCGTTGGATTAAAAATCCAATGGTGATTAAAAATCACCAAGCTACAGAATAAGCTCTGTATGGGAAATATTTTCCCAATCTTGTTAAAAACAAGAGAAATATCTTCTGTAAAACAGAAGTCCTTGGATCAAAAGATTCAACGGTGGATAAAATCCACAGATCAATTAAGGATGTCTCAATAAGAGATTTTCTTAACTAAATCAACAAATTTGCCACTACTATATAATGGACTCAAGAATTCAAGTCTTGTACAGAGGAGAACCGCCCCATAAACTTCAAGTTTAAAAAAGAGAGCAAGCAAAAAGAAAGCTTGAAGAAAGAAGAGGGAAGAAGAACTTTCTTCGAGGTAAATACAAGTAATAGAGATCAGAGCATCTCATCTGCATATTCAAGGGTTTAAACCAATAAAGAACATAGTTCTTACCCCTGGATCTGAGATCCATGAGATAAGTCTCCCACAAATGAAAATTTAATTCTCGTAAGGACGAATTTGTTCTTGGAGATCAAAGATACAGGGGAGAACAGAGAATTGAACTCTTCAGAAAAATGCACAAAGAAAGAAACTGCGCCGAGCGCCTCACGTGCCCCTCACGTGGGCGCCGCTCAAATAAAGAGTGCTTAGCACTCAATGGTTGGCACTCAGCTCCAAGCACCTTACGTGCCCCTCACGTGGGCGCCACTCAAATAAAGAGTTCTTAGCACTCAATGGTTGGCGCTCAGCGCCGAGCGCCTCACGTGTCCCTCATGTAGGCGCCGCTCAAATAAAGAGTGCTTAGCATTCAATGGTTGTCGCTTGTTAGTAACTCATTCGCGCGCGCAAACGCGTATGTTATGGAAAAGAATATGAAATAAAAGAAACGGAATGCACACGCGAGATCGTTCTCATTTTAATATTTATAACCGCAAGTGTACGGCGTGTTGTAGCGAGCCGGCAAGCACGGGTCGATCCGTAGGGAGTTGTGTATTAGGTATCGTGATTTAAAATTCAACAAATTAATGAATGGTTGGTTTTGTCACAAAAATATAAAAAGAATACGAAAATACGGAAAACAAAGAAAGGAGAAAAACAAGTAAGAAAGCATGGTTGCGGTTTTGGCTTAGAAGATTGAATCGCGACGATTCCCTCGACGTTCTTTTGTTCATAAGTTGTTCGTTCTTACGTTGATTCCGGCATGAAGCATGACTTGTCGAAGCGGTTGCGAGGCACAAGTCTTCAAATTCCGATATTGCCGTAAAATACGAAATGAGTCCGTTTGTTTATTTACCGTTTGTATGTCCGAGCTTATGGTATCAACACTAAACACAAGGGTTAGCAAGCATATCACAACAATAAATACACAAAGTAGTGAGTGAGAGCAAAATAGTTTTGGTGTTGACTTTGCTAAGGGTGTGTGATGGTATACGGTATATGAAAACCGATGGTTTGTCAAGCACTCAGACACAAAATACCGTATCCAAACTTAGCAAACTTAACACCAATTTTGATTCTAACTTAAACATTGTTAAATAGGGAAGGGGAGTGAATATGGTATATGAAGAGATTACAAGTAACCATGGTTTCAAAATACCATATCACATCAATATATAAATCAATCTTTAAGTTATAATCATGTAGATAAGCACATTAAACATAAACAAGAGGTGGAGGAGGAAAAAGCCTTTAATCTCACTTCCTCACCAATATCACAACCAATGAAGATTAGTTACATATGATAAAAAGAAAGCAAGTAAAGAAACAAAGCAAAGAAAGCAAAAACAAAGCAATATATATAAACACTTGATGAAAAATTACAAGATTTTGGTTACTTGTTCAACCTCCTTAATGAAGCTCTCCAAAGAAAGCTTCAAGAGTAAAGAAGAAGAAGAAACCAATGATGAAGCCCACTCACCCTCAAGCTAAACCAAAAATAAAGAAACTAACTAAACTATAGAAGTATGTGTGAATGAGAGAGAGCCTTCCCTTGCTTACTGGTTCTGCTTTTATAGGTACCAAAGAAAAATAAACAAACAATAAAAATAAGGTGACGTGGCATCAAGGGAGGCTCTGTAAAAAACTGGGGCCCACTGGAGCAGGGGGCCGGCCAGGTCGGTTTAAGTGAGCATGTGCTCGGCCAAATTCCGAGCACTTGGTTTTGTGCTTGTTGTGTAGACATGTGTGCATCCCAATATCACTCTGGTGTTGCTAGTTTTGTTTGTTTTTGCCTGGTTTGCATGCAGAGAATTGGAGGGAACAAGATACTATATATCAAATCAAAACTTTTAGCATTCAATGCTCATTTAATACACATCATATCCATGCCCACTTGTGCCTTGCATCATGGCAGCCCCATCATGGTCTAGTGCCAAAGAGCTAGTGTCACACATGTATTGTGTTGGACCAAAAATTATGTGCACACTTTTATTTTCCAAAAGAACTCTTTGGATATCGGTCGGTTTCTTGTTCTGTTTGCAGCGCCGGCTCCCAAACGCTATATCCGTGGTTTTGAGTTTGTTTTCAGTGTTGTATCACGAATACCTATAAAATGTAATTACTAAGCAGGCACTGGTTAAAAGTACCGATATATAACAAAATAGATAACGAATGAGCGGTATTAAAATACAGTTTTCTGTGATGAACAAATACCCCCAAACTTACCTATTGCTCGTCCCGAGCAATACAAAAAATCCTAACCTCAGTTTCGTAGGGAACGCGATTGCACTGAGCATGTGCAACAAGCCGTTAAACCTCTAGGTGCCCCTAGTAGGAGGAGTATTGTCTCCTGAGGGTTTTCAGCGGATTACATCCACTAAATCCAGTCAAGTTAGCGCAGCGGAAAAAACTGTTGATTCTAATCTTAAGGTTAGAGATCAAAGTTAGAAGTTCTATTACCCAAGTTAGAAATGTTAAACTTTATTTTTCACACCTCGCAATTTGTCTAACATAAGCGTCTTTATGTGATTGTGCGGATAGTGTCCATAAAGTTTTAAGAACTTAGATTAGGGTCATCATGTCATAATTACAGATCAGGATAAACTTCTAAAGGATCATATGAGTTTGAAAGGAGTTAAGATTTTCTCAAGTTTTATTCTCCAGTTAGGTTTCAAGTCAGAATATATATCAATTTTAACAGAGAACCTAAGTCTTATTCTTCACTCCTACTTTTTACCCGTTTTTGCTCATACACACCTTTCATTATCGTGCAAAACGTCTTAATAAATAAAAACCTTCATATCTCTGCGAAAAAACTGTTTTAATAGAAAATTCGTCTCCGCCAAGATTATTCTCCCACAAAGAACCGTTAGGACTTTTAACTCGGAGAGAGCACTTGCTTAGCTTGTTTTATCTGGCGATTGGAAACTTAGCGAGTTTTGGGTCAATGACTCCCAAACCAGATGGTTGTATGGCATTAGGTGTAGAGACACCCTAAGGACTTAATTACCCAAGTTACCAAGGCCACAAAACAAAAGACTCATTTGATTTTAAATAATTCCGCACTCAGTGAAAATGGAGATATAGCCAGCCTTTTCTTTTAAATCTGAAGACGTTATATGTGATAAGGTGTGTAATTACTCCAACAAGGTTTCAGATGGGTTATTTTCAGACTTATAGCTTTTGTTAAAACCTTTATAAAATTCTTCATATCTACTTCACTGTATGAACTATTCTTGATATTTTGCTTAACTTAGAACAAACCTTCTTGATCCTAACGATATTTATCAATTTTAAAAGTTTTTCAGACATATCAGACATTTATCAAATTCTCAAAACACATATGACATGTGTAAAGTGTTATAAAAGATGTATATCAGTTATGGTTAAACACACAGGAGGGTTTATTTTTCGGGTTGTCGGTTTCATAAAAAGAATTTAGTTATTTCAACATATCAACCGAACCATCAGATTTTGAATCTAAGTTCCCTCGCTGGCTAACATGACAGAGTTTTTATATTTTTCAAGAATTTTTCCAATTTTTATAAGTTTTTCAATTTTTTCAATACAATGCAATACAAAAGCAGATATAAAATGCAACTACATGCAAAAGAAAAGAAAAATATAATATGTAAGTGCTGAAATGCAAAAAATATGCAGATGCAAACTATATGCAGATACAAAATACCACCAAAAAGCTCCACCCCCAAACTGAATCTGACGATATCCTCATCATCGCTTGGCTTTTCCTTTGCCTCAGATGCTTCCACTCGCTTTTTCCTGGTTGGCTAAGATCTGGCTAAGCTGTTCTTTGATTTCCTTATTTTGCCAGATCAAAGTCTTGATGCCGCAGACTTCCATCCTGTGTAGTTCATAGGGATCCGTCGGAACGTCCTCTCCCAAGTAGATCTCCGATGAAGTCTGCGGGGCCGCGTGCTCGCTGGGGTCGGTGGGGGACCAAATCTGCTGCTCCCTCCTGGGGTCTGTGTACCCTGGTGAGATCGTCTCTATCTCCACCGGGACTATGTCGTACATCATGAGATAGGCTGTGAAATCGTCGTCCTCCATATAATATCGGCAAATCTGGGTAATGAGGACGGGAAGCAAAGATTTGCGCGCGGCAACACTCTCCTTGATTGTGGCGAATAGCATGCTCGCTATGCAAAACTGGTAATCTCTAGTCATCAAGTAATGAACCATGTGCCCTACAATCGCTGAAAAAGATAAGACGTGAGCGATCCCCCTGAGGTTGTGGTACACCTAGTGGCATGCCGTATAGGCGTTCCTATAAATCTGCTGGGCATTCAGCCCAGCATCTCGCAGCTCGCACCTATCACCCATAACTTCCTATACTGGGCCAGTTCTAAAGGTTTTTGAAAACCAGATCGGATCGGGATATTATTGACATTGGATATGGTATCGACTGAAAATACCTTACGTCTACACTGAAAATGAAATCTAATCCGATCCTGAAGCATTTCTCCATTTCTGAGCGCATCATAAAACTCATCAACCAAGTGCTCGCACGCGCATAAACCCCCTTCCCCATACAACAGAAATTCCCACCCCATCTATTGGATCGCATCGTAGAAATAACTTCCGAACACTTCATGGGAAAAAATAGCGGCAAAATTTCGTTCTAATTCGAAGGGGGCCATTTTTCTGTGGGCTGGGGAATTTTCAGGAAAATAAACAGTACAGGAAAGGAGGGAAGAGAGAAGGTTACAGCAAGGGGAAGAAAATCGACGATCGGAGGCAAGGAAGTCGAGCTCGCCGGTTTTTATGAGGGGATCGCCGGCCAAGATCCGAGGAGAGGAGTGGGAATTTTTGGAGGCGGCTGAGGGGACAGAGAGGAAGAAGAGGGTTCTGTTTGAGAGAGATGAGGAATGAGGTCTTGGGTTAGGGGCTGCTTGATTTATAAGGGCACTTTACAAAAAAAACCCCACAAAAATAAAACCCATCTATTTACAAACATACCCAAACAAAAAGTGAAATCAACTTTGTCCCAAAAATCATCACTCACCCCCTAAAGGGTGAGATCTTATTTTTTCAAAAAACTAGAAAAAACAAAGATTACAATATTCACAAGCCTTACGACATGGTTAGTCCAGAGATTAATACCAGCCACAAAAAAATTATGTCGATATAATGTAGTGGCCGGTAAAAGAATTGGTATATACAAAGAAAAAGAAATAGAAAAGGTATAAGTTAGATGCCTGTGAAGGGCATGGGCGTGCAAAAGTAGGGATCGGAAGACGGTGAAGGTGAAGACGAAGTTTTGAAGAGGAAAAAGAATTGTTGTTCGAATGAATTGAATTTTCAAGAAGTATATGTGGAGTTTCAAAGTCAGGTTCATTCAAAAACTGGAGTTCATCCGCAAAAAGTTCGGCAAAAGAAAGGTTCTTAGGATGTTCCCAAATGGATCCTGACTCAAACTCACCAAGTATATCTAGTTCATCCGCAAAAATTTCCTCAAAACTTGATATGAAAGAATATTCTTCAATGCTGTCTTCCTCCCTATAATCTACCACAATTCTATTCTTATTGCTACAACTCACAATTCCCAATGCGAGTTCTCCCTTATCACATTCACAAATGGGTAGGTATATGTCATCCAAAAAAGTAGGTTCCCACACTAATATTTCTTCCGAAACAATATCACTAGGTGGTACAAAAATTGTGGGTTCCTGATCATTGATCTCTTCTGACAATTTATCCAAACCGTACCCGTAAAATTCACAAGACTCCTCCACTAAAATTGGACTACAAAAACCAGTCGGTGGATTTTCTTGTGTGTCCTGATAACACTCAGTCAATTCAATCGTATCATCATCTATGAAATCATCAAAATTTGTTTGATCATTTATCTCACTCGGGTGACTTCCTAGATGACAGACATTGACATTATTTGAATCTGATTGACTGTGTTCACTCCCTAGAATCCTCACAGCTAAATGTTTCGCGTGTTTTTATATTCTAGCCAATGATTGAGCTTGAGCAAGAAACAACTGCTCATACTGCAGTATGCATAGTGCTAGCGTAGAAGCTGTTTGATTCTCGACCGCAGTCATCACTTCAATACCTTTTTCTAAAGCGGTCAATCTAGCATCCATCTCACTATCATTCCCTAATGATGGTTCAATTGTTTCAGGTTGGAGGGGTTGTGATGGTGGTGATTCTATTGCAGTCAATCTGTCGACCTCTTTCTCTAAATCCTCAATCATTAGGTCTCTAATTGAAGTGGGATTGGGGTCAAGAGTGTTAGGTGAGTGATCATGATCAAAAATCTGGGACAGTTGGTCACCCCTTAGAAAAGGACAATATTCATGAATGTGGGACGAATTTTTGCAATTTGAACAAATTAATTGGGACTGAGTATAAACAAAAGAATAAGAATAGTGAGAAATTGAAGTAAATTGTGTATCGCCTATATTAATAAGAATTCACAAATATCACAAACACAGATAATATCACACCCCTAGCAGTCTACGGTATGCTAGTCAACTAGACCTGCTCAAGAACCTGATTGTCGAAATAAAACTGTGTCGAGAAACGGGCTCAAGATATATGGATCACGAAGCCAGGTAAGTGCAAGAGAGAAGGGGAGGTTTTCTAACGCTTTCACGAAGTTTCTTAATTAGATAACCCTTTCTCTTGAACACTTGCCTAGACACCCCGTGAACGATATACCGTTAAGCGGTGTTCTAAACACAGTTAACTTCTCCTAATGAACGCGATGTCCTTAAAGTCAAAGTCTAGTTGATTTTAAATTACTGTGGGTATGCAAGAATGCAGTTTTGTGATTTGTGGGCTACGGAAAAAGGTGATAAAATCCTTTATCGTATCTTGTTTGGTCTTTTTGCTCTTAATTCCGTATTTAAGATGCAAATGCGCAATCAATAAAAGAATTCAAGAAATCAAGCAATTAAGCAATTCTTTTTCTGTTTAAGTTTAAGCACTGCAAAAAATACGGTTAGTTCTCTATGCAATTGGTGGCAACCTTATGCGAAGAATCTTGCAGAAGATAGAATAGTGGAATGCATCGGATTCAAGAGGAATGTGTTAGGGAATACGTACCGATGTGATTTGGTTTAAGAAAACCCCTTTGAAATTGATCCGAGTCTTTGATTGTTCGCTTGCGCGGGTCAAACTACCCGGATCTTTGACACTATACTTCACTAACGTTTGGCAATTGAATTTGAGCCTCGCTCCGCACGATCACTGGTCGTAATTCCCTAAAAACTGAAATGTCGGAAAAATACGATATTTAGTGTCAAAAAGCGATATACATGCCCCAATTCCTGCACACTCAAAATTAGAAAAATCAAACAATACCAATAGAGTACAAACACTGCACTGGAGATCACACAACAAGAAAAAACCAAATACCCCACACTAGACCCGGCGAGCTCGGATTTCAATGGGATGTCGCCGGCCTAATGAAGCCCAATGGTGCTCGAACTTTGTGTGTAATCTCTAGACTATATTTGTGTTCTAATGGTCTAAATTGATTTTTATGTTGAATTTCAGAGTGCTAGCAGGTCTAAAGGGTAGAGAACAAAGTTAGCAAAAAAATTTGAGTTAAAAATTAGTGAGTTAGTACGAACCAGAAATAACAATTCTTAATAACTACCAACTCTCCGGCAACGGCGCCAAAAACTTATTGGGAACTCACTCGCACGCGCAAACGTGTATGTTATGAAAACGAATATGAAATGAAGGAAACAGAATGCCCACGCGAGATCGTTCTCGTTTTAATATTTATAACCGCAAGTGCACGGCATGCTGTAGCGAGCCGGCAAGCACGGGTCGATCCGCAGGGAGTTGTGTATTAGGTATCATGATTTAAAGTTCAAAAAAATTAATGAATGGTTGGTTTTGTCACAAAAATATAAAAAGAATACGAAAATACGGAAAACAAAGAAAGAAGAAAAACAAGTAAGAAAGCATGGTTGCGGCTTGGGCTTAGAAGATTGAATCGCGACGATTCTCTCGACGTTCCTTTGTTCATGAGTTGTTCATTCTTACATTGATTCCGGCATGAAGCACGACTTGTCGAAGCTTTTGCGAGGCACAAGTCGTCAAATTCCGATATCGCCACAAAACACAAAACGAGTCCGTTTGTTCACTTACCGTTTGTATGTCCGAGCTTGTGGTATCAACAGTAAACACAAGGGTTAGTAAGCATACCACAACAATAAATACACAAAGTAGTGAGTGAGAGCAAAATAGTTTTGGTGTTGACTTTGCTAAGGGTTTGTGATGGTATACGTTATATGAAAACCGAGGGTTTGTTAAGCACTCGGACACAAAATACCGTATCCAAACTTAGCAAATTTAACACCAATTTTGATTCTAACTTAAACATTGTTAAATAGGGAAGGAGAGTGAATATGGTATATGAAGAGCTTACAAGTAACCATGGTTTCAAAATACCATATCACATCATTATATAAATCAATCTTTAAGTTATAATCATGTAGATAAGCACATTAAACATAAACAAGAGGTGGAGGAGGCAAAAACCTTTCATCTCACTTCCTCACCAATACCACAACCAATAAAGATTAGTTATACATGATAAAAAGAAAGCAAGTAAAGAAACAAAGAAAACAAAGCAAAAACAAAGCAATATATATAAACATATGATGAAAAATTACAAGATTTTCGTTACTTGTTCAACCTCCTTAATGAAGATCTCCAAAGAAAGCTTCAAGATGGAAGAAGAAGAAGAAACCAATGATGAAGCCCACTCACCCTCAAGCTAAACCAAAAATAAAGAAACTAACAAAACTATAGAAGTATGTGTGAATGAAAGAGAGCCTTCCCGTGCTCACTGGTTCTGCTTTTATAGGCATCAAAGAAAAATAAACAAACAATAAAAACAAGGTGACGTTGCATTAAGGGGAGGCTCTGTAAAAAACTCGGGCTCACTGGAGCAGGGGGGCCGGCCAGGCCGGTTTAAGTGAGCATGTGCTCGGCCAAATTCTGAGCACTTGGTTTCGTGCTTGTTGTGTAGACATGTGTGCATCCCCATATCACTCTGGTGTTGCTAGTTTTGTCTGTTTTAGCCTGGTTTGCATGCAGAGAATTGGAGGGAACAAGATGCCATATATCAAATCAAAACTTTTAGCATTCAATGCTCATTTAATGCACATCACACCCATGCCCACTTGTGCCTTGCATCATGGCAGCCCCATCATGGTCTAGTGCCAAAGAGCTAGTGTTACACATGTATTGCGTTGGACCAAAAATTATGTGCACACTTTTATTTTCCAAAAGAACTCTTTGGATATCGGTCGGTTTCCTGTTCTGTTTGCAGTGTCGGCTCCCAAACGCTATATCCATGATTTTGAGTTTGTTTTCAGTGTTGTATCACGAATACCTGTAAACTGTAATTACTGAGCAGACACTGCTTTAAAGTACCGATATATAACAAAATAGATAATGAATGAGCGGTATTATAATGCAGTTTTCTGTGGTGAACAGCGCTCAGCACCGAGCGCCTCACGTGCCCCTCACATAGGCGCCGCTCAAATAAAGAGTGCTTAGCACTCAATGGTTGGCGCTCGGCGCCAAGCGCTTCACGTGCCCCTCCCGTGGATGCTGCTTAACATAAAGTGCTATGCATTCATCAAATAGAGCCCAACGCCATAAAGAGTGTTCAATATCCCATAAAAAACAAAAAAAGGAAGGGAAAGTAAAGTAAAATGTGAATATTAGAACCCATATAAATGCTCAGCATTATTTGCACAGAAAAAGGACGGGGCTCGAGCAAGTGTTTAACACCTTATTAAAAATGAAATTACAAAGACTGAATGAGCTAAGTCCAAGTTGGCCAAACTCTCAATCAACCGAGCCCATGTGTTCTTTATTGTACGAATTGGTCTTAGCCCCAAACAAGACTACCAATCTTCTGGTGAATATTCATTGGTTCAAGAGCGCATCTCCTCACACCTCTGATATATGTCGTTGTAATTCTTCAACGTCTTAAGAGAGGTGGCGGGTCCCGATGACCAACAACTCTTTGGCGCACTCCCAAACGGCTATGGACCACAAAGTCCTTAAACTAAAACAATCGATCCCAAATGCTCCTTTGTTGGATCTGAATGATGCCAAAATCCTGTTGAGTAGATCTTGGTCTAAAATTAGACTAACGTATCCTCAACAAATGTTTAAGTTGATCTTAATCTCAAGCGAGATTAACGATCCTTAAACCAAACCAAACCCAAATCTAAAAATATACGGATTTGGACTAATCCACGCCCTACGGGCAACAACACAAATTAGTCTCCGTATACAATCTATGGGCAAAAAAAATAAAATAACACACACGATACGAAGTGACCTTCTGGAGCAGGAGAAAGTGGTTATTGCTACGCGGTAACGTTATTAACTGCAGGGGCTTATGCCTGCAGGGAAGAGGGTCCCCACAATCAAAAACCCCTCAAAAACGAGGGGAATCTGACGAAGTCTGCTACAACGGCCGCATCCGTCCAAACCTCCGATACACGGTGCCATAAATCACCTTGGTATCTTCGGAGAGATGAACAGATAAACCCAAATAGCATCTGCCCCCAAATTCAGGCAAGACGTTTGTCTTCCCCGCCTTCGGAGGTAAACATACCGCCTTATCAATCTTGTGGCCAGGTAAGTGCCAAGTAAGTGGGAGGTATCCACTATACGAGCCACCGAAATAGCGGGTCTAATTAAGTAACCACTTTCCTTAGTCACACTTGTCTAGACACCACAAGAGAAATGTGGATAAGCAATAGATTATCCACGACCCTCCTTTGTCCTATTTGAGCGCGACAGTCTTTAGAGGCTTGGTCTAGATATATTTTTTTTATTAATGTAGGGTTATGCTTATGCTCGATTGTGATTTGTGGGGCCTAGGAAGGGTGATGAAATCCCCACCTAATCTGAATTTGAGTTTATTGCCCCTTAATGTCCATTTTAGATATGCAAAATAAATCAAAATCTAAAACACGCAAAAAGATTTTTAGCGGCAATTTTTGCAAAGAATCCTGCAGGTAAAATCAGTCTATTAGAGGTTTATAGTAGAGAGAAAGTCAATAGGAAAATACCACAGAAGATTGGGGGCCCCAATCGTCATGAGTGGTGCGGTTCTGCCGCTAAATTGACCAAATAGCCGCGGTTCTGCCGCTTCTTTGAAGGATCTTCTGCTTAAATTTCTTCAGGGCACACCACTACTTCTTTGGTCCAAGTTGAAAGTCTCTGAATCTCTATTTGCCTGCTCCAATTACTCCAGATTCCCTTGAAAAACTCGCACAATAATTGTTAAAGGAGCAAGATTCGGTTTTGTTTATTTTATGTTTGTTGGATTTTATAAAAAATCAACCCGAATAACAAGAAAAAAATTATGACCGTTTCCCCGGCAACGACGCCATTTGATTGATCGTGAAAAAGTGTGTTTGAAAATAACTGCAATCAAGATGGTTTCGTTAGTAGCTAGCCGCGATGAGTACGGGTCGTTCGTAGAGAAACATGAATTCTTTTCTTGCTTTAGACGAGTTGATCAAATATCGATGATTGTTTGTCGTTACGGATATAAAATTTATAATGAAAACGCTTGTAGGGTTCATAGGACTTAGTAGTAATGAATGAATAATTAAAAATAACTCCTTTATCTTTTAATAGTTTAAAACTAGATCGATAGTGATGAATGTAGATTAGGATTCTTGGAAGATATTAGGGTTTCCCCACTATTAACCCTTGTCCTTGCATTGATCTCTATTTACGTCTAGCCCTTAACAAAATAAGTGTTAAATCAATCTCAAATCGTGGTCATGACTATCAATAAATTGGTAGCGTGTCCGATAAGGATGTTAACATTTATTTTACTAAAGTTTATAAACTGTAAAATGTATAAAAGAAGTTAAAAGATTTTCTCATCTATTGTTCTATTCTATCCTACAAACCCTAGCAAGCTAGGAATTACTCGCTCATGGTTAAAGATTTAGAAGAAAGGTTGATGAATGAAATCATAATGAAGATGCAGAAAAGTAAGTGCAGAAATTAAATGCGGAAAATAAATGCAAAGAGAATTAAAAATAACTACCTTTATTAATCAACTATTGCATTTACAATTTTGCTTCTTAGAAAGTAGATTACAAGAACCCTAATTTGCTCTAGATCTCTCTCTTGTTGGAGGTAGATTAATAGATGATGATCACTCGGATACGTGGATGTCTTGATCTCTTCGGTGATGATCTTGAATATGTATCTCTCGGTCCCTTATATAGTCCTTGAAACCAAAAACCCTAGATTCCATATGTGATTATATGCAGTTAAGATCCAAAGCAAAAAATCTCACATCCAATGGCTATCAAAAAGCCGTAGATCCGCCGCAAATACTCCACTTTGGCCGCCCTTCCTCCGCAACTTGGTGGAATCTGGAATTGAGATTTCTTCTGGTCTCTTGTGTTGCTATGTGGAGATCCTTTTAATTTCTAGATTCTGAAAATAATACTCTGAGTCTCTGCCGTTGCTAGATCTCTCGATTTGCTTCTAAATTTTGGCAGATTCGGTTTCGATATCCCGATTTGACTTGGATCTCTTACTTGGATTTCAGACCCGAGCTAATATCTGCACAATATCTCAAATCACAGTGTTAGTAGCATTTAGAATATTTTTTGAGATATTATCTTAACCATTTATGTGATATAATATGTTAAGAATATTGATTAGAAATATTTGATATGATATGCATATTTTAATTATTAAGATTTCATTTAAATATTATATGCATATATTTTCTCTAATTATATTAATTATAATGTAAAAACATATGATAATAAACTTTTTACAGATAAACTCTCATATGTTCTATATTTACAATAAACACGTTTTAGTACTTAACAATAGTAGGGAAAATATTCATACAAATATTCAATATTTTATACTAATCAGGGTCCTACGGTGGTTTCTCCCCCGAAACTTCTTTTGCAGGTAGCTCGGCGTCAATATCAATCAACCACCCATTGAGATCCACACCCTCTTTCCAATTCACATCCCTTCAACCCCGCTGGCCATAAGATCGACGAAGGAAAACATCTGAGGGAGATTTCGACCTCCATCTGTTGGCGTCGTCTATGGGAAACGAGAAACTTTTCCACTAAAAATTTGATCTTCCTCCTTCGATTCGATAGCCAGCGATCATCGCAATGAAGATCCTAGCACGAGCCATCCCGTCCTTTACAATGGAGGCGGGGACGGTTCCACTTCTCCTCCCAACATCATCGAAGCCCTAACGACACGGATTGACCGACTGACAGCGATGGTGGATGCGCTCGCTCATGTTGAAACTGCCAGCCACGCCCGGCAAACCGCTACCCTTGCTCCCCAAAACGGTGGCGTGCACGAGGCGACAGACGGACGCGCTCAGGTCTTCAGCCTCACTCGTTCCAATCCTGACACCACGGAATACCTGCGTGCCAATTCTGGTAGTCACGACCACCATACGAGAAATGATTCCATGACTCATTAGGCGCCGGACAGTCCAACGCCCAGGTCTCAGGACCAACCAAACTTTCGTTTTAACACTCGCCGCACTCTTTCGCCCTCCGAGATGACGTTGGTCAGGTCGCCTGATTCCAGGGAAGACCGACATCATCATAATCACCGAGGCCGTGCACATGGCGCAGGTCGGGGGAGCCACAAAGGGTTTGTCACCAGAATCTGAGGAACATGATAGAGCGAAGCCAAAGCCGCTCCATCGCATAAGCCTGAGGCAGAGACAGCAGGCACTCCGATTACGGAGAATCCTTGGGGTACCAGTAGCGAATCGAGGTTCTTTAGAAGAAGATCGAATACATGTGGCTCGCCACCCATTCGCCCGGCGGATCGGAAAAGTACTTCGCGGACTTTCTCATGAAGCCCTTCACTGAGCAATTACTGAGGGAGAAGGTCTCATTGTTAGTGATATATACCCTAGAGGCCATTATTTTATAGTACTGGATTGTATATTACATTTTGAAACCTTGGGATATATACAGATATAATAACAGTTTTGCTCAAAATGATAGTATGCTATCTAGTTTGAGTCAATCTTAACATGTGTGTTTACCGCCGAAAACGGAGACGAACCGGGATGGATCGTCTTGCCTAAATTTGGGGGCAGATACTATTTGGATTTATCCGTCCACCTCTCCGAAGATACCAAGTTAATTTATGGCACCGTATATCGGAGGTTTGGACGGATGCGACCGTTGTAGCAGATTTTATCAGATTCCCCATTATTTTATGAGGGGTTTTTGATTGTGGGGACGCTCTTCCCTGCAGGCGCAAGCCCTTGCAGTTAATTACGTTACCGTATTGCGATAACCACTTTCTCCTTCTCTAGAACTTCACTTCGTGTCGTGTATGTTTTTGTTTGTTTTGGTTGCCCATGGATTGTATACGGACACTAGTTTATTTCGTCGCCCGTAGGGTGTGGATCAGTCTAAATCCGTATATTTTAAATTTGTGTTTAGTTTATTTAAGGACCATTAATCCAGTTTGATATTAAGATCGACTTAAACATATGAGCATTTGGGGCTCAGTTATTTTAGTTTAAGGACATCACGGTCCATTATCACCATGTTTGAGGCAGAATTTTAGTTTAAGCGCATTTCGGTCTAACATTCATTTGGTGTGCATTTTATGAGGGGTTTTTGATTGTGGGGACGCTCTTCCCTACAGGCGCAAGCCCCTGCAGTTAATTATATTACCGCATTGCAATAACCACTTTCTCCTGCTCTAGAAGTTCACTTTGTGTCGTGTATGTTTTTGTTTGTTTTGGTTGCCCATGGATTGTATACGGAGACTAGTTTATGTCGTCGCCCGTTGGGCGTGGATCAGTCCAAATCCGTATATTTTAGATTTGGGTTTTGTTTATTTAAGAAACGTTAATCTGGTTTGAGATTGAGATTGACTTAAATATATGAGCATTTGGGTCTCAGTTATTTTAGTTTAAGGACATCACGGTCTATTATCACCATATTTGAGGCGGAATTTTAGTTTAGGCGCATTTCAGTCCAACATTCATCTGGCGCGCATTTTATGAGGGTTTTTTGACTATGGGGACGCTCTTCCCTGCAGGTGTAAGCCCCTGCAGTTAATTACGTTACCACATTACGATAACCACTTTCTCTTGCTCCGGAAGTTTACTTCGTGTCGTATGTGTTTTTGTTTGTTTTGGTTGCCCGTGGATTGTATACGGAGAATAGTTTATGTCGTCGTCTGTAGGGAGCGGATCAGTCCAAATCCGTATATTTTAGATTTGGATTTAGTTTATTTAAGGACCGTTAATCTAGTTTGAGATTAAGATCGACTTAAACATATGAGCATTTGGGGCTCAGTTATTTTAGTTTAAGGACATTACGGTCCATTATCGCCATGTTTGAGGCAAAATTTTTGTTTAGGGACATTTCGATCCAACATTCATCTGGCGCGCATGTGTATTTTTTATGTGGCGGAATGAATGATGGTGACATGGAATGTGCCCAATTTGGGAAGCGGTCCGATTTAAGGTGTGCACGTCAATTTGGAAGTGCATCAATGTATGATGAAAGGAGTTATTGGTTGTCGGGATCCACCATCTCTCTGAAGACGTTGAGAAATTACAATGACTTATATTAGAGGTGTGGAAAGATTTACCCTTGAACCAAATCCCGTATTTAAAGGAAAAAGGGGTTGTGGTGGACCTAAGAATCGTTAGTCATATTTGAGACTAAGGTTACCTTAGGAGATTTGAGATGAATATCATTTTGGATATTATTAATGAGAGACCATTAATCCTGTTTGAGACTAAGATCGGCTCAATAATATTTTTAAGGATCATTTGTTACTTAAGATCCATCAAAAGAGCATTTGGGCTCAGCTGCAAGAAACTTAGAGGCTTAGCCAATTTAGGCTTAGTCTGCCTACTCTTATTCAAAAAGTGCTAAGCACTCATTTGGGCTCTGTCTGTTCAGCCTTTTTCTTTTTATGAAAAAGTGCTAAACACTTATTTGACGCTCTGACACTTACATGGGTGTCATGTGAAGTATTTAATTATGGGTGCCGCCCAATGAGTGCTGAGCACTCTGCTACTTTGGCAGTTTATGGAGTGCTGGGCACTTTTCTCTCTTCTTTTTTTATGGCGCCTATGTGTGGAGCACGTGAGGAGTTGGGGTGCTACCCAATAAATGTTAGGCACTTAGCCATTTTGGCTGTATGTGAAGTGCTAAGCACTTTTTATATGGCACCCGCGTGAGGAGCACGTGAGGCGCTGGGCACTCTTAAAGAAGGGCGCCCACGTGGGAAGCACGCGAGAAGCTAGTTTCTTTTATATGGAGATTTAATCTCTGTTGATATTTTTTAGAGAACTTAAATATCTGTTAATGGTATTTTGACCATTAACGATCACCAAGATCACTATTTCGAGGATCTGGGATCATGTTTATTTAAGAACTAAGTTCTTGATTCGAAGGAACTGAGTTCCTGGAGTATTATGGACTCCATATTCTTTCTCTTTTAAATTTGTTCTTCCCTGAACCTTTGATTCTCAAGAACAAGATCTCCCGGATGAGAATTAAATTCTCAATTTGTGGGAGACTTGTCTTGTGGATCTCAGATCTAGAGAAAGAACTAAGTTCTTTTAGAAGGGCTCAACCCTTAGATATGTTTGGTTAAGGAGATGTTTTGATTTCAATGTTTTCTTTACCTAGGGTTTCGAAAATGGAGCTCTTCTTCTTTGAGAATTGAATTCTATTTTCCTTTTGTTTTCATCTTTCCGTCTCTCTGTGTTGTTCTGGCTCTCTCTGTCCTCGTCTTCCTCTCTCTTTTTTTTGTGAGACTTGCAATCTCGGGGCTTTTATATAGTGGAGGCAAATTGTTGATTAGTTTTAAGAAAATCTCTCATTGAGAGATTCCAATTGATTTAATTGGTCTCAAAATTTATTTGGGGAATTTTACCCACTATTGGATCTTTGATCCAAGGACTTCTGTTTTTACGGAATATGATTTTTGGTTTTTAACAAGATTGGAAAAATATTTTCCCTATACAGAATTTATTCTGTAAAATGGCGATTTTTAATTACCATTGGATTTTTAATCCAACAGTTCTCTGTTTTACAGAGAGTAATCTTTCTTATTTATAAATATTGAGAGAATATATTTCAGAATAGAATTTTATTCTACAATTGGATTTTTGATCCAACCAAGAGTACCTTTCTTATTTCAGAAAGATTTAGTAAATGTTTTCTCCCAACATAATTTAATTCTGTATTTTGATGATTTATCATCTCTGTTGGATCTTTGATTCAACGGCTCTGTTTAACCGAGATTATTGTAGAATTTAATTCTATCTGGGCGCTGGCGCTCACGTGTTGTGCACATGGGCGCCATTTAAGAATTTAATTCTTAAGATGGGTATTCATGTGCTTTGCACATTGGAACCTGCGTGAGGAGCACGTGCGGCGCCATCTAAGAGTTTAACTCTTATGCCATTAACTCTTCTGTGCTTTGCACATTGGCGTCCGCATGAGGAGCACGTGAGGTGCCATCATAAGATTTAATCCTATAAGATTGGCTCTGGCATTGGCGCCCTCGTGGAGAGCACGTGAGACGCTGCCTCATCAATGAAGGTTTCTTTTCACCTTCTTTCTCTGCTTTTCCTGAGTCAAATTTTCTTTTCCAATGCCTTCTTTTGTCAGAGTTTGGAAATAGTTTCACCATGCATAACATTTTCTGTGCCGAGACTTAAATGCATCCCTTTATAATCTAATCAGTGCTCCTCTTCTCTCTCACTTTTAGAGAATTATTTTAAAAGAGAAGAGTCATGGCTTGCAATCATCCACATGCTAATCGGCAGCCATGAGAGGTGCCTATTGAGCAAATTGTTCCTCGCTTTGTTGCACGCTTGGTGAATCCCGCTCTCACGGATGACCAATGTGATATGGTGTTGCACGAGCTCTTGACTCGTAGAGGATCTCCTTTCCCCATCGACTCTATTTGGCTCTGAATGATCTTCTTGTTAGTGCTCGATGACATTCCCCCGCATCCAGTGGAGATGACTCCGGCGATGCTCGACACAGCGGAGGACAAGATCGAGTGTTTTCATGAGGTACTTTTGATTACGAAGCTTCTGAGGAATTGTTCTGTTCAGCTGCTGAGCCAGATACGGGCTCAGCGGGCCATCATGTCTACCTTCGCCGATGGGCATTGCGCTAATCGATGGGGAGAAACTCCTCACGAAGATCGCCGCTTCGACATATTGGAGAAGGCTGAACGGGTTTTAGAAAATTTATTCATAGTTTTGTAAACTCTTATACTTTTGATCCCGTGTTTGGTGATCTATTTCCTGTAGCATAAAATATTTATTTAAATACTTTCTCTTTATCGTTGACCATAGAGTGCTTTATTTCTAACATATTTTCTTTCTCTGATCGTATTGTTGAAATATACGTGCAACATACATGTGCGCACGTGCACTTTACCCTTAGGGATTTCTGCTAAGCGCAAACGCCACTGATGTGCTCGTATCATGCACCAACCCTCCACACGCGTATATGAATGAGCCTGCTTTCACACATCTATAAACGAAATTTTAACCGGTGTAAACAATGTGTATATGTTTCTTTTAACGTATCACTAATACATGTTGATAGAGCCCTTAGAAACTTTGCTTGACTACCAGCGTTGTGATTGCAGTCACACTAGTGGGGGTTGGATACTTTATAAGCACATCCTTAAACTTGTCCCTAGACATATGATTATCGAGACAGGGCATCGATACTCCAGAGTAGACTAGTGTATACGCTTTTTATCCCCGTCAGGGGAGGTGGCCTGTCCTGCAGCCATTGTTATACGGTACTAAAGATAGTATACATGTGCTCATTGGGTTATGAGTTACACTGAACGGACTCGCTGGTAACTGCTGGTTGGTATTATAACTATCGTCAGTTAGCAGTACCCTGGTGACATAAGTATAGGTTAGTCCGTTGACTTGACATCATTACTCTTCTCGAGTGTGTTCCTACTGTACTTAGATTACTACCTTACTACGGCTCAAAAGAGTCATGCAAACAGGTAGTGGTTGGGTGCAGTCCGAAGCACTTGGAGGCAATAAGGGATTGAAGGGATTCATCTCTCCCGGTATTGGGAGTTGATATCGCGCTGTGTATGGATGGCTAATATACAAAGTCCCTGGCCAAGGCAAGTGAGATTTACTGATAGGTACACCAGTAGTTTCTCAGGGTGTATTTGGTTCCACACCGACACGACTTATTGCGCAATTAGGGGTTTGACGTTTACCACCCCCTAGGTTTGATATGCGACACTCTTAGACGAACAGACCGGACTGTATGGAGAATGTCACCTATAGACTTTGTAGGGTTTTCGGACGAGTTATCGTGTCAATCTTCCCTTCGATAGATACCTGGGTAGCCGTTACGTACAGCTAGTGCCACTAAGGTGCTTATGGTTAAACCCACTGCTAGCGTTTTGTCGATTCTTTAGAGTCCCACACAGAGGGTTTCCCGGTTCAGGCGAAACGGTGTAGTTTGCGTATGGTTTTACGCAGGGGTGTTTGATTGAACACGTGTATTTATGCACGTGCTTTAATCAGACGGTTTAGTAGTACTGGCAGGTTTGAAAGACATCCAGTTTTGATGCTAGTATTATATTGCTCTCTTTTGGGTATTTTTATTTCAACACGAATACGGTATTTATACGAATACGTGTATTTGTATAAATACGGGTATTTGTGCTTTGATACAAATACATGTATTTCTTTCTAAATATGAATACACGTATTTGTATTTTCGGTACAAATACGTTATTTGTATTTTGGTAGAAATACGGTATACGTATTTATATAGGAATGGGTATACTTTTTTATATACTTACATTTATATTTATAAATGTTTATATATGTGTTCCTAGTGAGGTGGCCACACACACACACACTCTCTCTCTCTCTCTCTCTTCTCTGCACCATTTAAACTTGGAAGTGTGTGGGCTTGTGACCCATCCTAGTGAGTCATCAAGCCTACCCACTCTTTTGTTTATGGGGTGTAGAGATAAGAGTGAGGTGTGAGATATTTTTCAAAGCATGGTTCATTTTTCTTCACTTGAGAATTTTCTCTAGTTGCCACCATCTTCATCTTCTTCCTCAATCTTCTCTCTTGAGTTATGAGGATTAAAAGAGAGTACTTAGTTTCACAAACTACACCTACCTAAGCATCTTGATTTAGCAAGACTTGATCATTAGTTGCTTCTGACGAAGCTATCGCTTGAATCGGCATTCTCGGGTGGATCGTCTTTGACATGGAAGATCGGCTTCGAGAGCTCATACCATCAACCCAAGGAGCTTGAGGAGTCAACTTTCAAGACCCGAAGGACCGTCTACAAAGGTTTTTATTTCAGCCGAGTAGTTAAAACTCTAGTTAGGATTAGTTTAGTTTAGTGTTTGGGCTTATATCCTTGGATTTAGTATTATGTGCTCAAGATTTTTAAAGTTTTTGATTCCGCTTAACCGTAGTTGATATGGTAAGGAGCACACTTACACTTACACTGGTATTAGAGCCTATCCAAACACTTAACTAACGGAATAGACTAAGTTTACAGTTTCGAAACCGAAACAACTCCGAAACGATAAAAATTAGATCCAAGTTTCCGTCGATTTTAAAAAGGTTTCTAAATTTTTTTTAAACAAGTGCAGAATGCTCCTCATAAAGTAACTAGAACACCTGAGAAAAACGAGGCTCTAACTCCAAGAAAAAACCGCCAGAAATGGCATTTTTCCCGCCCTCGCCGGTTTTGTAGGGGAGTTGGGTCTCGTGGTTCTTGTGGTGTTTTGGAATCTTGGATTTAGGATTTTAGGTATTGTTTGATTTTGCCTAGATTTCATATTCTATTATCTTTGTGCTTGGGCAATACAGAATCTTTCTAAATCGAAATTTTAACATCGTTTATTCTCTTTAAGTTTGAATATGTGTTTCGAAATGTCGACTAATTGCTATATGTCGATTAGTGGGGGTTGCACATATCTAGTATCTTGTGTTTGCGGTTTGTGGATATGAAGTATTGGATCGTCGTGATTGAATAGCCGAGGGATGTGAGAAGAGTATTCTTTTCTTTCATTCATGTAATTTGTAATGTGATGTAATATTATTTTGCGGGGCACATCCGGGTTGAGGTTGTAGCCACCGTTATATTATTTCATTTACTTTTTCTTGCACCTAGGATAGACCCAAGGTGGGATGCACAAACTACCGGGTTCTTAAAGTGCCGAGTGGCCTACTCATCTCATTGAGGGAGGTTGCTTTACTTCGGGGATTTGGCGGGTAGTTTACCGCACCCATAGGCGTCTAGGGTGAGGGTTTGGCTATTCATCATGACCGTGGAATCCGTTTTTCGTTATAGGCTTAAACGAAATACGGAAATCCTAGTATATCCAATATATTCATCTGTGTTACATGTGCTGTGATCTAGAATGACTATTATTGCACGAGATGAATGGCTATATATATATAGATTATATATAATAAACATTTCTTATGTTTTGCACCCGCGCTAGCCCTGCCCCCGCTCAGCCGTTAGTTAGGTAATCTAACGGTGCATGATAGGGTCCCGTGGCGAATGCGGATGGCATAAGCATACGTTCTATTTTCGTTTCTTTCTGCAATGATAGGGTTAAATGATGGGACAACATTAATATTGTTTAATGCAAAAAAAACAAACCAAGGTTAAATCGTTAGAACAATTTCAAAACTACTCGGTTTTCTTTAAAAAATAACTTTTAAATGCGGAGCCTAAACCACTCTTTTTAAAAGCTATCATGGTTCCTTCGACTATATCAAGTTCATTACGTTCACGGTTTTCGCCAAAACCAGTCGTAGCTCTCCGTCATTTCAGATGGGTATCAGTAGTAATCAAGCCATATATTTTGACCTTTGCTAAGGCATAGTGATTGGTAGCTGCTGGGTATTCATCTGTAGCATAGATAGATACGTTAATCTGGGACATGCATACAGCTATTTTGGCCTTCGTCAAGAGTTTGTACGAATGGGTTCAGATTAACCTTGATAATGACGGGTAGAACTTGACTTGCGTCTTATGATATTTTGGCCTTCGTCAAGGTCATAAGCACCTGGGGCAAAAATCCATATCAGGAGTTTCAAAGGAAAAGGAAACTTGCTAGTTTTGCATACCATCTGGAGTGTGATAATTTTGGTAGGATTCCTTCAAAGTTATCACACAATGATAGTTGGATCCCGATCCCACCGTGAGTTTTATTACTCCTTGGGAGAGTTTTTCACTTTGCAATCAATGCTATAAACCAAGTAGGTGTCTAGAACGGTGTTAGCGGGACTACGCCTTCAGGGAAAAGAGGTTATTTAATTAAGAAACTTCACGAAAGCGTTGTAAAACCTCCCTCGAATTACCGACACTAGCCTGTCCGAAAGGTTAAGCAAGAATTGTAGGATGCGATTAATCCCGACTAATTCTTCTTTTATGGTTTGAAGGAGGATTTGAGAAAACAGTGGGAGCCATCCTGTTTAGATAAACTAATAACCAATCTAAATTTGCAAGAGTATCATGCCGAGCGTTTCTTCTCTCTCTCCTAATTGCATCGACCAAGATGACTGGGCTTAAGTTACTACCAGATAAAAATATATTGACGGGGCCAAAATATAAAGATTAGCTAAGGAATGTCCAGATGGCCATTACCTATGACAAGCTGGGCTACTTCCTTACTACTAAAGCCCCCGCCGTCCCAGGTCCAGATTCCTCCGTCGCAGATATTGAAATCCGTAAGACATGAGAAATCGACCGTGCGAAAGCCAAGTGTCTCGTGCTGGCCTCAATGGATAATGAACACCAGAGGCGGCACGAGAAGATGGACTTAGCTTCCATCTTCCTCCATACCAAGGATTTATACGGAGAGCAATCTCGTATTGCAAGATACGAGACCTCAAAGAAATTATTTTAGGCGAGGTTGGCTATCGGGTCATCTGTAGGGGACCACTATTGGGGTCAAAAATTGCACCCCGGTTGACCAAGTCAAAGTCAAAGCAAACCCCAAATAAGTGGGCCCAAGCCCAGATCAAGTGGGCCCATGCCCAAGTCAAGCCCTACGGCCGGCCTCTCCAATGCCAAAATGAAAATTATGTAATAAATAATTTTTATGTAATTTTTATGAATAAATGTAAGAAAAATGGGCATAAAGCCAAATTTTTGTAAAGCACATAGCTCATGTGCAAAAGAAATGAGCACATGAGGTATGAGATGGGCAAAATGCCATTTTGTAAAGCCCAATGGGCTATGTGTAATTTTGTAAGCCTATAAAAGGCAACATGATGATGAAATAAAGATAACTTTTCATTTCCCTTCAAAATTTAGGGTTTCTGTGCCTCTTTCCCTTTCCTCAAGGTTCTAAAACCTTCTTGCCTTTTTTGAATTAAATCAAGAGTTTAACTCTTCCTTTTCCAAAAATAAACAGTTTTCACCATCAAACCATTGAAGAGGAACTCAGATCTTCCATCAGATCTCAAAAAGGGGAGATTTTTAAATCTCACTCTCTTTTTCTCCAAGATCCGGCCAACCGAGAGGAAGAAGAAGGAGACCCATCTCCAAAAATCCTATCTTGGGAAGATCCAAGGCCTAATAGAAGATCTAGGGCCAAAGGGGAGAAAAAAAGGGTCCCCTTTGATCATTTCCAAAGATTTCTAGGAGTTTAACTCTATTTAAGATCTGGAGTTTAACTCCATAAATTAATCTCTTTTTAGGAGTTTAAATCCAGAAGTCAAATCGGGAGCACAACTCCCAGTGCAGGGACTAAGTCCCTTCTTCTGCGGACGCCCAGCGTCCACGTGCCCGGCATGTGAGGCCCTGGCGCCCAGCGCCCATGTGCCCGGCACATGAGGCGCTGGCGCCCATCGCCCACGCGCCTGGCATGTGAGGCGCTGGCGCCCAGCTCAATGCACACGTCTTTAAGATGCTTCCACCCTCATTTTATATGCACTCCACACTAAATATACCTCCCCCGCTAGAAATTTTTTTCCAACGGGATGCTGCCCCTCATCCCGCAAGGGAGCTGCTAGCCCCCTTGACCCCCAGCCAGTTATCCGGTTAGTAGGACCCCCGTAAACTCTGCGAGGCTCCCGATATATCCAAAACCCCTAAAGACACACATACGTACACTGCACATTGAGTTCGTATGACCAGTTTGACCCGTCAATCGGAGGTTCTCTCGCTCCAAAGGTAAGGGGTAATTAACGGCAGTTTAGTCCGCGGCTGTCAGAGATTCGGATCCCCACAATCAATAAACCCCCGCCTACCCTAGGCATGGGGAATCTGTAGTACACCTGACAAGCGATGCTATTCCCATCTCAACGGGGTGACGAAAAACACCCTACAGAATCTGGCATGCCCGGTGAGACAATTTCTCTCCTCCCATATTTCGGGTTAAACGTTCATGCGAACTCAATCAATATACATATCGATTGCTTATACTAAAATCATGCTTCTTTTTGCAGATTAACAAATTTCAAATTGCAATCTCCGGACGCAACAAAATGTTTCCAAGGAACAGCTCAGCTCTCGACACAGCTCTCATCTCCTACACGATGATGATGGACACTAGGACGGTCCTCCCGGCCAGTCTCGGGTAACAATGGGAGGAGCCGCTGCTACCATTCGGCTCTATTCTATTCATGCCGGCTAACGCCATCTCAGCTCCTCAAGCTCCAGTAACAGTTAGACCGGTCTCGAAAGGCAGGAGGCCAAATGTGGTGATCTCGAGGGCACCACTACCTAAACACAAGTCGGTGTTTGAACGACTTTCTTTGGCCCCAGCTAGGGGCAAGGCCATCAACACCTACAAAGAAACAAGGTATCTCGGGCAAGCGCCAGCGGTGCCCCTGACAACTGATCAATTGGGTGTCTTCTCTAAGCTCCCCATTAGTCGGTTCATAATGGCTTCCTGGATGACGGATGCCTACTAAGCCCTCAAAATCGAGAAGCTAAGACAGAAAAGGCTCAGATACAGAGCCAACAAAAGGACTAGGGTTCATGCTAGGCTGAACTTCATGGGGTTCCAAGAACAGGGTTACCCCGCCAAAGATAAAGAGACAGCTGGATATGTGGTCCACACTGTCTACATGGTGGGCACGTGCAGCAAGAGCAAGGACGGGAGCATCACATCTCAAATCCAGTCTGGGGTGAATGTGGCTTCCACTTCCCAAGATCAGCATCCTCTGGGAGGTAATGAAAACCTTTCCAGCAAGACTGATAAGCAGAGAGATCCCTCGGTTCATGAGGAGTCGGGCTCGGAAAGCGAAGATGAGCCAATCTTTCATCCTAAGACCACATAGCAGCAACTTCTCCAAGAGTTCCGAAAATAGCTTAGAAGTAAAGACAAAGAGATGTCCAAGCTCTACTAAAAAATTGACGACTTGACAAACGTCGTCTTACAGCTCACGGCCCAACTTTCCTCTCAGCCACCTAATCAAGCGTATGGTTCTGCTCATGAACCGGGAAACGGTGTCTCGAGATAGCCAACGCCTATTCCCTCAAATCCAAAGGTGGCGGACTGCATGAAAGTCAGTCACATCCTATCTTGGGAAATGTCTTAGCTACCGATGACAGTAGCCCGCTAACTCAAGATCAAATCATAGATTTGGTTGCCAACAAAGTCAAAACCTTGGTAGCCGATGCCAAAGCTTAAAAAAATATCAGCAGTAGTGGAAGACCATATCCTGCTCGGTATGATCTGATAGAATTTCCTAGCGGCTATGTCATCCCAAATTCGGAAGATTTGATGGGACGGGAAATGTGAATCAGCACATCGCCCATTTTAAAGCCTCCTGTGGGAATACTGGGGGCAAAGATGTGCTTCTCCTCCACCAGTTCATTAATAGCTTAACCGATGTCGCTTTTGATTGGTATGCTAGCCTACCGGATGGCTCCGTTACTACATTCGTCCAAATGGAATCTCTGTTCTGACAAAGGTTCATGAGTGTCAGCGATAAGATTACCATTACCGACCTCGTAAGGACCATGCCAAAGAACAACGAAAGCAGCACGGATTTTATAATCCGATGGCGCAATCTCTTCGTCAAATGTGAACCACCGATAGAGCAGGACCAGTCTGTCGCCCTCCTCGTCGGAAATCTCAATAATTGGATGGCTGTAACACCTTGAAATTCGTTTAGGTTAATTTCATGTTAATTAGCGAAAATGCGTGTTTTTCATAAAACCTTGTTAATAATTATAATTATTTTCCACATAAATGGAATAAATCTAATTTTAATTGTGAAAATATGTATATATATATATATATATATATATATATATATATATATATATAAAATTGTGTTTCATTAGTTACTATTTAAATTAGGGTTCACATATTTATCAAATTTCCTAAACTATTAATCTTCTAAGTCAAAAAAAAAAAATTTAGTTAGCATGCACAACCCTATAATTACCCTCGGTTAATGTTGTAATTTGTCTTCATTTTCTTTTCTCCAATGGTTCTTTTCCTTTTATTACAAAACTTTACATAACAAAACAAAACAAGCAAATAAAGAAAATAAGATAATGAGCTGGAAAAGAGGCTGGGGGGGTATTTTATTAGATACGAGAGACCTTGACTTTTGAGCACACTCTCTCTCCCCCTCTCTTTTTCCAGCAGCAGCCTCTTTCCCCCCTCATTCCTGCTTCTTCTCTTCACTCTAAGCCTCCAATCTCCATAAAAAATCCATCCTTTATCACACAAACCTCATGTTTAACTCTTCCAAACACTTCCTTGTTTGTTCTTGAGGCTAGTCTTAGCTCTAGGAGGCAAGATCATCAAGTTTGTGCCACCACTTGACCAACTTGAGGTATATAGCTTACCCTATTTACTTCTTTGCTAAACATATAGTTATTTAGCTTAATTTAGTGTTTAAGTAGGGTTTTAGTACTAATTAGATGGTTTGGAGATTAGGTCAAGTTAAGTTTGTTATGGCTTGATTAGCTTAGATAAGTGTTATTATTGTCGTTTAAACCAAGTCTTTGCACCGGATTACACTAAAATACAAGACTGTATTAAATTAGTGTTAATTAGTGTTTTAGTTAAGTATTTATGCAAGTTTTGTGATCTGCTTTTAAACCGAGTGCTTCAGGCAAAAATTGCAAATACTGGGACTTAGTTACTGGGCCAGGACCACACACACGAAGCCCGAGACCCCACTTCCCTTCCTAGGCCATAGAAATAATAGTTTTGGCTGCAAATTGCGGCCAGAGGTTGATTTGGGTGTCGGGGGTTCTTCTGTAGATGTTTGCTAGGTTTTTTAGGTCATGGGTACATGCAACTTTTCCTGTTTCCATTCGAGTCAAAATCTGGGTCCAAATACCTTGTTTTCAATACTTTTAAACTTGCGCGACACGTACGTTATGAGTTTGGGTATGGTGTTTGCTGTGTATCACAGCATGTCGGGGTGGTTTCAGACGAATGCACACACGTTTTGGTGTTTCGAATGCTCACGCATTTAGCTTGCGACGTTAGTTCTCGTATGGTCTTGATATCGCGTTTTTGCAGGATTTTAGCCTTATGTGTGTTGCTTGTGTAAATTCTAGGATCCCAGGCGGGGACTTCGGATGCCGCAAGGGGAAGCAGGTGGTCGGATATACTTAGCTCGAGATCACCGGTGAGTAGATTTAACATCTACGGGAAAATCGCCCGTATGGCGTTATGCGTCAGGGCTTGATATACTAGTGTAGCCGCATGTTTATATCTATATATATTGAGTGTGCATGAGCATCGTACATACCATTATATCGTTATGCCTCGTCTGAGTATCTAGTGGACACTGCACTATTACTGGCGGTTCATATTGCACGAGCACTAATTTGTATGTTACACCCACACCGTCAGTAATTGCCGTGACACGCCTATACATATATACATGCTTGCGTACCGTCGGTAATTGCCGTGACACGCCTATACATATATACATGCTTGCGTACCTACACATTGTACATTCATACTTGAGTATCTCATATAGTATATACATGCTTGCGTACATACCTATTGTACATTCATACTTGAGTATCTCATATAGTATATACATGCTTGCGTACCTATACATTGTACATTCATACTTAAGTATCTCATATAGTATATACATACTTGCGTACATACCCATTGTACATTCATACTTGAGTACCTCATATAGTATATACATGCTTGCGTACATACATATTGTACCCTCATACTTGCGTACATACATACTGTACCCTCATACTTCCGTACATACATACTGTACCCTCATACTTGCATACGTACATACTGTACCCTCATAGTTGCGTACATACATATTGTACCATCATACTTGCATACCTACATACTGTACCCTCATACCTGCGTACATACATACTGTACCCTCATACTTGCGTACATACATATTGTACCCTCATACCTGCGTACCTATATGCTGTACCCTCATACTTGCGTACATACATGCTGTACCCTCATACTTGCGTACATACATATTGTACCCTCATACTTGCGTACATGCATATTGTACACCCATACCTGCGTACATGAATGTTTTATACATACATATATGATGCTGGCTTTGGTCTTGAGGATTGGGAACCGCATGATATATTTTAAACCGGATTCTTGTAAAAGAGCGGTTTTCCTTTTTATGCTCATAGCACGATTTTATGATTTCATACATCATATTGCATGGATTTACGCATTGAGTTATGGAATTCATGTGATTTCTGGATTTGAGAACCGTGGTATTATTTCAAGAAAGTTTGCATTGTTTTGAAAACCCGGTTTCTCTTGATATGATATTTCAGTGCGTCCACCATACGTTTTCTCGGTTCTGAGACGTGTGCTAGAAAACCTGATTCGAGGAGTTGGATGATCCGTTTGCGGGTTCATGGTGGACCCGGTATGGTATCCCGGGGCGAGAACAGATTGTTGTGCAGTAGACGATGAGCCTGGCAGAGGGACTACTACCTACCGGTGATTGGTTGGACTGGCGGTTATCCGAATGATACTGACAGGAGTCGAGAGATGGATATGGGCCGACCCGTACTGCCGGGGCCCGAGGGCCGATTCCGCAGACGGAGCCCGTAGGCCGATCCGGACTGACGGAGCCCGATATATGTGGATTTGCGTGCCGATGCTGGACATGAGTATTTCATGATGTTTTCGAGTGCCGATATTGGGCACTCAGGTTCTATGAGATCTACAGGATATGAGGGCCGATTTGTATGATGGCGTCTGAGTTATTGGGATTTTGGGGTGTATTTGATGGACACCGCGTTTTTCCACGATGATGATTCGTTTTGATGACATGTTTTCCCATGCTCAGCACTCATTTATATGCATTGCATCATGTATTTTTAGTACCTGATAGAGTACCTCACATGATTATTGCATACTCAGATTATCATATCGATGTTATCAGATTGCATATGTTTGAGTATCGCAGTACGTGTATACCTGCGATTACTTGTATATATTATTTACTATTCATGAGTTGATAACTCACCCCCGTTGTGCCACAGTATTTTGCAGGTTGACCCTCAGAGTAGTTGCGGCAGGGCTACATCATTGTATCTTTTGCTACGGATACCGCTACAGTTGACGTGTGAGCTATTTTGCTTATAGATGGGTTTTGCGGTTATCTGTTTATATTTTATTGTACACCTTATTGTATCTAGTACTCTCCATCTACCATTTGTGTATTGACTTAGAGACCGGTTGTGAGGACGATTTTGTATATTATTTTATGACTCTGGATGTCGAGCTCGTGTAGGCCGACTTTATTTATGCAGTTTTATCTTTTATGATGTTTTTCACTTCTATTGTTCATTTTTTCGCTACGACGTCGTATATTACTCTTGTGGTGGTTGTTTCCGCTGTTGGGCGTGATTGCACCAATTTGGGGATGCTTTATTTATATCATGTATTGTCTTACTCTTATCCTATGTTGTATCCATTCCGGGGTTAGTTTTTACAAAGGAGGTGTCGCCGAAATTTTTAAGAAAAAAATTCAAACTTTAAAGACCTTTACTTGATATTTCCAAATGTTATTAATAAATGTTTTCTTCAATTACTACTTTTATGGTTTAGATTTCTGGGTTTTCGGCTTACTTAAATTGCGTTATGCCTGTAGACGTTACGTGGTTTAAGTGCCGGTCACATGCCAAACTTTGGATCGTGACAAAGTTGGTATCAGAGCGTAGGTTTTACCTTTCGGGGTGTAGGATGACCTTGGTAGATGGAGAAGGTAGCTTAAGCAGAGTGGCGTTGCGTGTATATGTTCCGCGGCATACTTGCGATACAGTACTCCGCCTAAGTGACCTTAGAACTTATTGATTGAAATTCCTTCATGATTATATACATTCTTATGATTCGATCTCTGTATTCTTATCGAATCCTCTTTTTCTTATAGCCACTACGCCGCCGAAGACTATGAGGGCGTAGAGGGTGGCCGCGAGAGCCGATGTCAGAGTTGGCTCGTCTGAGACGAGGACTGATCAGGACGGTACGCCCGTTGTTCCGAAGCAGATTGATCCCCCTTCGACAGACCATATTGCTATGCTAGGGGCCGGTATGTAGGATTTGCGCCAGATGATGGGGTCGTTAGTTGAGGCCATTCGAGCACAGAGACAGGAGGTTGTTCCACCTGTTGCGGGGTCCACGATGGTACGTACGGTTCAGGCAGTTGCACCTGCAGCTACGGAGGTGATCACAGTATCGTTATTTGAGTTCATGAGGCTGGAGCCTCCGGTCTTCACAAGCACCGATGCAGTGGAGGATCCGCAATCTTTTATCGACCGGTTGGCCAGGATATGCCATTCACTGAGATGCTCCGATGCGAGATGGGTGGAGTTCGCGAGCTTTCGTCTTGAAGGTCTTGCACAGAAGTGGTGCGAGTCTCTAGAAAAGGGCAGAACTGCAGGTCTTCCTCCTATGACCTGGGCTGAGTTCGTGATGGTGGTTCTCACCCGTTTTCTTCCACAAAGTGTCAGGGATGCTCGAGCGTGCATGTTCGAGTCGTTACGCCAGACTCCGGATATGACAGTGGCAGAGTATGATGTGCAGTTCACCGAGCTATCTGTGTATGCTCCGTATTTGGTAGCTACTGAGTAGATGGGAGTCAAGAGGTTTGTTCGAGATTTGTTTACCCATTTGTTCCTCGCTGTCAGCGCCCAGCAGTGTGATACATATGCAGCAACCATGGATGCAGCCTTATTAGTCGAGGAGCGTCTTGCCGAGACTTCGGTAGTTCCGGAGCTGAAGAGGGTTTGTACTGATACATCCGAACGGAGACGGCCGATTAGGCGCCGTGACAGACTTCGTACAGGTGGCAGAGATTTTGGGCAAGGCCGGTTGTTCAGCTCTTATCCCCGGGAGGGTCAGCAGTCATCATCTAGATGTTTCCGATGTGGGAGTTCTTATCACCGTGTTCGATATTGTCCCGAGCCATGTGAGGGCCAGGCCGCCGGGCCGCACATTACCTTACCACCTTCTCCACCTCAGAGAGCGTTGCCTCTTGCACCTGTTGTTGCTCCGCGTCAGACTTATGCACAGAGAGGTCATGGTCACGGAGGGTTTGTTTAGAGAGGACGGGGCGACCGAGGCAGAAGACTGCC
Organism: Agapanthus africanus; assembly: GCA_030015575.1. Classification (NCBI taxonomy): domain Eukaryota; kingdom Viridiplantae; phylum Streptophyta; class Magnoliopsida; order Asparagales; family Amaryllidaceae; genus Agapanthus; species Agapanthus africanus. The sequence goes on along the minus strand of CM057337.1, from coordinate 930,528,404 downwards.
AGTTGCCGATAGAGGACAGCCAGTCGCAGGTAGAGGGCAGGTACATGTATTTTCTTTGACTCATCAGGACACGCAAGCATCCAATGCAGTAGTTTCAGGTACTCTTTCGGTATGTTCTTTTAACGCACACGTGTTGTTTGATCCGGGATCTATGCACTCGTATGTTTCTACACACTTCATGCCGAGATTGGGCAGAGAGTCGTGTTTGCTAGATCAGCCGTTTGTTGTGACTATCCCTGTTGGCGAGTCGTTTATTGCGAGACACGTGTTTCAGTCGTGTGTTGTCCGTATTGGTGAGAGAGAGTTGCCAGTCGACTTGATCCTTCTTGAGATGTTGGACTTCGACATTCTCCTGTGCATGGACTGGTTAGCTACGTACTATGCGTCTGTGGACTGCCGCGAGAAGAAAGTTAGGTTTTGTTTTCCCGGCGAGTCGATTTTTGTTGTGCAGGAGGACCGTGGTGCCGCCCCTCTCAGTTTGATTTCGTCTCTTCACGCTGGACAGCTCTTGAGGAAGGGATGTCAGGGATTCCTAGCGTATGTTTGCGATACTAGAGCTGCAGAGGTCCCGTTGGACCAGATCCCAATTGTTAGTGAGTTCCCTGATATTTTCCCTGACGAGCTGCCTGGGCTACCGCCTAAGCGCGATGTTGTGTTCTGCATTGACTTGATTTCCGGCACGGGGCCTATTTCTATACCGCCTTATCGGATGGCCCCGGCGGAGCTTAGAGAGTTGAAGGGTCAGTTGCATGATTTGTTAGATAAAGGGATTATTCGATCTAGTTTGTCTCCTTGGGGTGCTCCTGTTCTGTTCGTCAAGAAGAAGGACGACAGTTTGCGCTTGTGTATTGATTAATGCCAGCTGAACCGGGTTACCGTATGGAATAGATATCCCTTACCACGTATCGATGATTTGTACGACCAGCTTCAGGGTGCAGGACACTTCTCGAAGATTAACTTGCGACCAGGCTACCATCAGTTGCGGGTTCGGCAGGAGGATATTCCGAGGACGGCTTTTCGCACACATTACGGGCGCTACGAGTTTTTGGTGATATCGTTCGGACTCACCAATGCCCCAGCTGCGTTTATGGACTTGATGAACCGCATTTTTAGGCCGTATCTTGATCAGTTCATCATCTTATTTATTGACGACATCTTAGTGTATTCCCGGAGCCGAGAGGAGCACGACCAACACTTGCGGATCATATTGCAGACTTTGAGAGAGCACCAGCTGTTCGCGAAATTCTCCAAGTGCGCATTTTGGATTGACAGTGTTGATTTCTTGGGTCACGTGATTACGAGAGATGGTATACTTGTGGACCCGAAGAAGATTGAGGCCATTAAGCATTGGCCCAGACCAGCATCGGTTACAGAGATCCGCAGCTTTCTAGGCCTGACTGGCTACTATCGACGATTTGTTCAGGACTTCTGCCATATCGCTGCACCATTGACCGGGTTGATCGGAAGGGGGTTCCTTTTGTTTGGACGGAGGCGTGCGAGCATAGCTTTCAGCAGTTGCAGACTCGTTTGACTACGGCGCCGGTGTTATCATTGCCTTCGGGATCGGACGGATTTGTGGATTTTTGTGACGCTTCTCGAGTGGGGCTAGGTTGCGTGTTGATGCAGCACGACAGGGTTATCGCGTATGCTTCTCAGCAGCTGAAGAAACACGAACAGAACTATCCTACTCACGATTTAGAGATGGCTGCAGTGGTTTTTGCACTCAAGATCTGGAGACATTACCTATACGGCGAGTCGTGCCAGATATTCACGGACCACAAGAGCTTGAAGTACATATTTCAGCAGCGAGACCTGAATCCGAGACAGCGCCGTTGGATGGAGCTAGTGAAGGACTACGATTGCGAGATCCTTTATCATCCGGGCAAGGCGAATGTAGTGGCGGATGCTTTGAGTCGGAGGCCCGGAGGTAGTTTAGCTTGTTTTAGCGCCGTGCAGAGGCAGTCGTCAGCAGATTGGCAGATTCTATGCGACAGTCGAGTGCAGTTCGAATTTACTCCGATCGGGGGACAGCTTGCGCATATCCGTGCATGTCCACAGTTGCTTGACCGTATCAATGAGGCACAGTACAGTGATGACCGTTGCTCAGAGATCATGGCACAGGTTATAAAGGGCAGAGATTCCGAGTTCGTGATCGATGATCAGGGGATACTACGAATTGGGGCTAGACTATGCGTACCAGATTCTGAGGGACTGAGGCGAGAGATTCTTGAGGAGGCCTATCGATCGATATACAATGTTCATCCTGGTTCCACCAAGATGTATCATGATCTGAGAGACGTTTACTGGTGGGAAGGGATGAAGAGAGACATCGCCGACTTCGTTTAGAGATGCCTGACTTGTCAGCAAGTCAAGGCCGAGCACCAGAGGCCAGCGGGAGAGTTGCAGCCTATTCCCATTCCGGAGTGGAAATGGGAGCAGATTTCTATAGACTTCATTATGGGTCTACCCAGGACCAGTTGTGGGTATGACTCTATTTGGGTGATCGTGGATCGATGGACGAAAGCGACTCACTTTCTGCCAGTGAAGACCACTTTTGGATTTGCTCAGTATGCCTAGATTTACATCAATGAGATCGTATGGTTGCATGGCGTCCCAGCTTGTATCGTGTCCGACCGAGGCACCCAGTTTACCAGCCGACTATGGTAGAGACTTCAGGAGGTTTTGGGCACCCGATTGAGTCTCAGCACAACATTTCATCCACAGACCAACGGCCAGTCAGAGCGGACTATTCAGACTCTTGAGGATATGCTCCAAGCGTGCGTATTAGATTTTGGTAGTAGCTTGGATCATCATTTTCCCTTAGCGGAGTTCTCCTACAACAACAGCTTCCAGGAAACGATCCAGATAGCACCTTTCGAGGCTCTATATGGGAGCAGATGTAGATCGTCCATCTGTTGGACAGAGCTCGGCGAGAGCAGTATTTTGGGGCCACAGATTGTTGAGGAGATGACCGCGAAGATCCAGTTGATTCGTGATAGGATGAGAGCGGCCCAGAGCAGGAAGCGATCTTATGCGGACCGTCGCCGGCGTAGACTTGAGTTTGCCGTGGGCGATCATGTTTTCTTGAGGGTCTCCCCAATGAAAGGCGTGATGAGATTTGGGAGAAAAAGGAAACTTAAACCCAGATAAGTGGGCCTCTTCGAGATCCTCGAGCGTGTTGGTGCAGTTGCATACCGTTTGGCTCTTCCACCCAGCTTTCCAGACGTTCACCCCGTATTCCATGTGTCGATACTTCGCAGATACCTTCATGACCCTTCTCACATGATTCAGCACCCGACGGTTCAGCTAGAGCGCGACCTTTCTTTTATAGAGCAGCCGGTGGTCATCCAAGATCGGCAGGTGAGGAAATTGAGGTCAAGGGTTATACCGTCCGTGAAGGTCCTTTAGCGTGGCCCGAGCAGCGAGGAGGTCACCTGGGAGACCGAGGACGAGATGAGGAAGAAATATCCCCATCTCTTTGAAGGTACACGTAGCTTATATTTTTTTAAATTCGGGGACCGAATTTCCTTAAGGGGGGAAGATTGTAACACCTTGAAATTCGTTTAGGTTAATTTCATGTTAATTATCGAAAATGCGTGTTTTTCATAAAACCTTGTTAATAATTATAATTATTTTCCACATAAATGGAATAAATCTAATTTTAATTGTGAAAATATGTAAATATATATAATTGTGTTTCATTAGTTAATATTTAAATTAGGGTTCACATATTTATCAAATTTCCAAAACTATTAATCTTCTAAGTCAAAAAAAAATATTTTTAGTTAGCATGCACAACCCTATAATTACCCTAGGTTAATGTTGTAACTTGTCTTCATTTTCTTTTCTCCCATGGTTCTTTTCCTTTTATTACAAAACTTTACATAACAAAACAAAACAAGCAAATAAAGAAAATAAGATAATGAGCTGGAAAAGAGGCAGGGGGGTATTTTATTAGACATGGGAGACCTTGAATTTTGAGCACACACACTCTCTCCCTCTCTTTTTCTAGCAGCAGCCTCTTTCCCCCCTCATTCCTTCTTCTTCTCTTCACTCTAAGCCTCCAATCTCCATAAAAAATCCATCCTTTATCACACAAACCTTATGTTTAACTCTTCCAAACACTTCCTTGTTGGTTCTTGAGGCTAGTCTTAGCTCTAGGAGGCAAGATCATCAAGTTTGTGCCACCACTTGACCAACTTGAGGTATATAGCTTACCCTATTTACCTCTTTGCTAAACATATAGTTATTTAGCTTAATTTAGTGTTTAAGTAGGGTTTTAGTGCTAATTAGATGGTTTAAGTGGAGATTAGGTCAAGTTAAGTTTGTTATGGCTTGATTAGCTTAGCTAAATGTTATTATTGTCGTTTAAACCAAGTCTTTGCATCAGATTACACTAAAATACCAGATTGTATTAAATTAGTGTTAATTAGTGTTTTAGTTAAGTATTTGTGCAAGTTTTTTGATCTTCTTTTAAAACGAGTGCTTCAGGCAAAAGTTGCAAATACTGGGACTTAGTTACTGGGCCAGGACTACACACACGAAGCCTGAGACCCCACTTCCCTTCCTAGGCCGCAGAAATAATAGTTCTGGCCGCAAATTGTGGCCAGAGGGTTGATTTGGGTGTCGGGGGTTCTTCTGTAGATGTCTGCTAGGTTTTTAGGTCATTGGTACATGCAACTTTTCCTGTTTCCACTCGAGTCAAAATCTGGGACCAAATACCTTGTTTTCAATACTTTTAAACTTGTACGATACGTACGTTATGAGTTTGGGTATGGTGTTTGCTGTGTATCACAGCATGTCGGGGTGGTTTCAGACGAATGCACACACGTTTTGGTGTTTCGAATGCTCACGCGTTTAGCTTGCGACGTTAGTTCTCGTATGGGCTTGATATCGCGTTTTTGCAGGATTTTAGCCTTATGTGTGTTGCTTGTGTAAATTCTAGGATCGCAGGCGGGGACTTCGGACGCCGCAAAGAAGGGGAAGCAGGTGGTCGGATATAGTTAGCTCGAGATTACCGGTGAGTAGATTTAACATCTACGGGGAAATCGCCCGTATGGCGTTATGCGTCAGGGCTTGATATACTAGTGTAGCCGCATGTTTATATCCATATACATTGAGTGTGCATGAGCATCATACATACCATTATATCATTATGCCTCATCTGAGTATCTAGTGGACACTGCACTATTACTGGCGGTTCATGTTGCACGAGCACTAATTTATATGTTACACCCACACCGTCGGTAATTACCATGACACGCCTATACATATATACATGCTTGCGTACCTACACATTGTACATTCATACTTGAGTATCTCATAAAGTATATACATGCTTGCGTACATACCCATTGTACATTCATACTTGAGTATCTCATATAGTATATACATGCTTGCGTACCTATACATTGTACATTCATACTTGAGTATCTCGTATAGTATATACATGCTTGTGTACATACCCATTGTACATTCATACTTGAGTATCTCATATAGTATATACATGCTTGCGTACATACATATTGTACCATCATCCTTGCGTATATACATACTGTACCCTTATACTTGCGTACTTACATACTGTACCCTCATACTTGCGTACATACATACTGTACCCTTATACCTGCGTACCTACATACTGTACCCTCATACCTGCGTACATACATACTCTACCCTCATGCCTGCGTATATACATACTTTACCCTCATGCGTGCGTACATACATATTGTACCCTCATGCTTGCGTACACACATACTGTACCCTCATGCTTGCGTACACACATACTGTACCCTCATGCTTGTGTATATACATACTGTACCCTCATGCTTGCGTACATACATATTGTACACCCATACCTGTGTACATGCATGTTTTGTACATATATATATGATGCTGGCTTTGGTCTTGAGGATTGGGAACCGCATGATACATTTTAAAACTGGATTTTTTTAAAAGAGCGGTTTTCCTTTTTATGCTCATAGCACGATTTTATGATTTCATACATCATATTGCATGGATTTACGCATTGAGTTATGGATTTCATGTGATTTCTGGATTTGAGAACCGTGGTATTATTTCAAGAAAGTATGCATTGTTTTGAAAAACCGGTTTCTTTTGATATGATATTTCAGTGCGTCTACCATGCGTTTTCTCGGTTCTGAGACGTGTGCTAGAAAACCCGATTCGAGGAGTTGGATGATCCGTTTGCGGGTTAATGGTGGACCCGGTATGGTACCCCGGGACGAGAACGGATTGTTGTGCAGTAGACGATGAGCCTGGTAGAGGGACTACTTCAGTTGAGAGATGGATATGGGCCGACCCGTACTGGCGGGGCCCGAGGGCCGATTCCGCAGACGGAGCCCGTGGGCCGATCCGGACTGACGGAGCCTGGTATGTATGGATTTGCGTGTCGATGCTGGACACGAGTATTTCATGATGTTTTCGAGTGCCGATATTGGGCACTCAGGTTCTATGAGATCTACAGGATATGAGGGCTGATTTGTATGACGACGCCTGAGTTATTGGGATTTTGGGGTGCATTTGATGGATACTGGGTTTTTCCACGATGATGATTCGTGTTGATGACATGTTTTCCCATGCTCAGCACTCATTTATATGAATTGCATAATGTATTTTTAGTACCTGATAGAGTACCTCGCATGATTATTGCATACCCAGATTATCATATCGATGTTATCAGATTGCACATGTTTGAGTATCGCAGTACGTGCATACCTGCGATTACCTGTATATGTTATTTACTATTCATGAGTTGGCAACTCACCCCCGTTGTGCCACAGTCTTTTGCAGGTTGACCCTCAGAGTAGTTGCGGCTGGGCTACATCATTGTATCTTTTGCTACGGATACCTCTACAGTTGGCGTGTGAGCCGTTTTGCTTATAGATGGTTTTGCGGTTATCCGTTTACATTTTATTGTACACCTTATTGTATCTAGTACTCTCCATCTACCATTTGTGAATTGACTTAGAGACCAGTTGTGAGAACGATGTTGTATATTATTTTGTGACTCTGGATGTCGAGCTCGTGTTGGCCCACTTTATTTATGCGGTTTTATCTTTTGTGATGTTTTTAACTTCTATTGTTCATTTCTTCGCTACAGCATCGTATATTATTCTTGTGGTGGTTGTTTCTGCCGTTGGGCGTGATTGCTCCCGTTTGGGGATGCTTTATTTATAACATGTATTATCTTACTCTTATCCTATGTTGTACCCGTTCCGGGGTTAGTTTTTACAAAGGAGGTGCCGCCGAAATTTTTAAGAAAATAATTCAAACTTTAAAGACCTGATTGAAAAGAATTCTTGATGTGTTTGTAGAAATTTGTAAAGAACTTCACAACCAAAAACTATTTTGACCGCAATCAAACTACGGTGTCGGATGTAGTTAATGAATGAGTGCGGATCGTCCACAGGGATTGCACGATTCACTTGTATTTCGATACGTTTGAAATGAAATGTTAAGCAACAATAAACGAAAACATGATTCAAGAATGATTTGTATTCGAGTGTCACTATTCTTTATGCAAGAATCAAGAAACTATAAACAATCAAGAATCGGTGTTTTGATAATATTTCCAATCAACAATCAAGAATATAAGAGAGGCTCGTAGGAATCGATCGGATCTTTAGACGTGATGTAATCTAAAAGGTTTCGTGTTCTTGTCCTTCGAAGAATTGATACTAGATCAATGGTGATCGACGAGAGTTAGGGCTTTCTTGATGAAATTAGGGTTTCATCTCTTAACCCTTGTTCTTTCGAGGATACCATTTATATTCTAGCCTCTAGCAATTTCAAGAAACGATCGGAACTCCCCAATTTCGATCGATGTCGATCAAGAAAGCATCGAAACGAAATGGGTCGTCGATTCTTGAACTTGCTAGGGTTTACAAACTCGTGGGATTCAAGAATCGATTGCAAATTTGTTACATCATCATACTAAAGATTGTTTCGACTCCTTAACGAGCGGAGTTTTATTCACACATCACCACACAGATAATATTCAAGAATTGTAAAGATAACATGATGCGGAATTTAAAGAAAACAAGATAAAAGAATATCACCTTTTATTTAATCAACAATTTCAATACATTCTTTCAAGATCTACAAGAAGAAGAAATCGATCGTTGACTCGGCTTCGCTCGTCTCCGTGGATCGTGGAACTACTTTGATCTCTTGCCCGATTGAAGATCGGCTCGGCTCATAAAAGGGTTGAAGGCATCTTGCTTGGCTTGCACTCAAGATCTTGAATTGTGGTTGGATTTAGGGTTAGGGTTTCCTACAAGCTCTCTCACTAAACTTGAGGAAGAGGGGATGAAGAAAGAGATTGATTTTTCTAAGCTTTCCCAAGGTTGAATAATATGGAATAATGAGCCTAGGGTCTTATTTATAGAGCTCCCAAACCCTAGGTTTAGGTTTGAATTAGAACTTTCCCTCCCAAAGTTTGTTGAAGAGTTTTTAGAAGGAGTTTGTTAGGAGTTAGCTTAGGGTTTAAGCTAGGGTTTAGGGAAAGTTCTAGAATGATTAGGCTAGTTTAATGAAACTCAAGTGGTTGCTGATCTGGTAGAAATATCTGGAGTCTTCTGGAAGTTGAAGTGCATTTCTGAGCAGTGGGCCCTGAGTCAGGAGTTTTGCAATAAAAATGAGGAGCTAACACCCTGTAGCCGCCGCGGATCCGCCGCATGTACCCCATATATGCCGCGCTTCCGCGCTCTGTTGGTGAGCTTGGACCTTGGGCTTTCTGCTGTGTACTTAGACTGCTGTTTAGGGCTTTGTCTGATATGCTGAATTGCAGTTTCCCTTCTGTGTTGATACCAGATTTGATTTTAGTGAGTTTACGAGCAATTGTAATGGTCGAGCAATGTAATGATCGAGCAAGCTTCTCTTTTCCTGCACAGACTTCGAAACACGGGTTGCAAGATATAGAAAATATGCTATGTAATGCAATGCAGTCAATTTCCCTAGAAATGCCGGTTTTAAGGTCTAGTACATGTAATTTGATAATCTGTGATAGATTTGCTAATATGTAGAATACTGATGCCGAACACTTCTATATGTATGCAGATGATAAGGAAATTGCCGGTTAAAATATGCAATATATTCGACTGATCAAATACCCCCAAACTTAATTTCGATCGTCTCGAGCGAATGTTTTATTAAAAAGAGAAGGAGAAAATAAAGAAAGAGAAAAAACTAACTAGCACACTTTCGTAGGCAACACGATTGCACTGAGCACGTGCAACAAGCCTTTAAACCTCTAGGTGTCCCTAGTAGGAGGAGTGTTGTCTCCTGAGGGTTTTCAGCGGATTGCACCCACAAAATCCAATAATAAAAGCAAGATCATGAATATTACATTTAAAGAGGAGAATTGTAAAAGAAAAGCCTTGAAAATTAGGGTTTCCAACTAAGCTAGCTTTTCGGTTGTCATGTGCCCTATCTTAATGGTCATGAAAAGATGTCAGAAATCACGTCCTCCCTCAATAAAACATCATCTTATTCTTCATTCCTATCTTTCTTCCAAACATCGATCATATAACCCTGCGTGTGTGTAAAGACATCCCTACACCTGGAGAATTCAATTCAAGCTATCATACTCTTGCCCATCAACCTCAGTATTATATTTTTTTTTCTTTTTTCGATGAGCTCACACACTTTCATGCGACCGTTAATACTTCTTGAGGTACTAACCGACCGATTACTCATGTGCTTGCTTATTTGGTGTATTTTCCTAGTCTTGCACCACCTTAGGTATAGCAGTGACTCCCAGACCAGTTGGCCTTAGGGCACTAGATGAAAAAGCACCCTCGCTATATATTTTTTTATTTCCCTTGGTGATAACAAAACCAGTGTCCATTTTTCTCACCATATATTTTTTTTTCATACTTTTGGCTTTAAGACAAGAGCATTTCAAGGTATCCTCTACTATCCCAGGCTTCAAGACGTGTGTAAGTGCGAATAGCAGGGTAGCAACGTTCAAAATGCTTGGCTTCCAGAATAGAAACTATTTTTCAGACTTATTTTTATCCTCAGATTAGTGACGTCCTTCATCTTACTAACCCTTGGGACAACGGCTCATAACTACTTATTACTAGTTCGTACAAGAAAACTTCTAATTTTCTTAGTTTTCTAGAATTTTTCTAATCTCATGGATGTAACTTTTCACTTTCTAAACTTTCATTATCTTATTTATATACAAAAAGTGTAAATATTAAAATTATTTTTATATTTGAAAATTTTTAAATTTTTATGGGTTTTGAAAATTTTTCAATTTTTATAGATTTTTAAAAGAAATGTTTTGTGCTTATGCAGATGATATGCAAATGATGCAAAAATAAGCACAAACCTCCCCCAAACTTGTTTTCAACAGTGTCCTCACTGTTGCCGACAGCTATACCTACAAAATCTGTAAGACTGGGGGGAATTATTAGTGGGGGCAAAAAATATATAAGTGAAGAACTTCCCCCAAACTTATCTTTCACTCACCTTCATTCAAAAGATGATGCAATGATATACAGGATATGAAGGTGAGACGGAGGAATTTTAATCCAAATAAACTGGCTCTTGTAAGAACAAGAGCTCCTCCGTGGGGTCAGTGGAAAAATACGGCTTAAGCCTATGTCCATTTATTTTGAAAACAGTGCCGTTTTTAACATTTTCAACTTCGACTGCCCCGTGCGGGTATACAGACCGCACAACAAATGGTCTCTTCCATCGAGATCGGAGCTTACCCGCGTGAAGGTGTAATCGTGAATCATAAAGAAGGACTTGTTGACCAGGTAAAAATGTTTTCCTTAAAATGCTTTTATCGTGAAAAACCTTAGTCCTATTCTTTGTGATTACAGCATTATCATAAGCTTCATCGCGGAGTTCGCTTAGCTCGTTAAGTTGCAGCTTCCGAAAGTTGCAAGCAAGGTTTAAATCAAGATTTATTTCTTTTATAGCCCACAATGCTTTATGCTCTATCTCGACAGGTAAATGACATGCTTTTCCAAACACTATCCTATATGGAGACATTCCTAGGTCGGTCTTATATGCAGTCCTGAATGCCCAAAGAGCATCCGTCAATTTGGTCGACCAGTCTTTTCTATTCTTAGCAACAGTTTTCTCCAGGATAAGTTTGATTTGTCTGTTTGAGATCTCAGCCTGCCCGCTTGTTTGGGGGTGATAGGGTGTAGAAAGACGGTGGTTGATTGAGTATTTTCGCATCAGAGTCTCGAAAGACCTGTTGCAGAAATGTGTCCCATTATCGCTAATGATAGCGCGTGGGTGTCCAAATCGCGAAAAGATATTCTCTTTCAAGAACTTAATGACAACTTTCCTGTCATTAGTGCGACATGGAATGGCTTCTACCCACTTTGAGACATAATCAACCGCCAGCAATATGTACAGATTCCCAAAGGAGTTGGGAAAAGGACCCATAAAATCAATGCCCCAAACATCAAACATTTCAACAACCAGAATGGGTTGCTGAGGCATTTCATTCCTCTGGGATATTCTACCCGTATACTGACATTGTGTACAGGTTTTGCAATACTCAAATGCGTCCTTGAATAAGGTCGGCCAATAAAATCCACATTGCAAAACCTTTTCCGCTGTCTTTCTAGGACCAAAGTGACCCCCACAGGCCTGATCATGACAGAATGAAAGAACACTCTTGAACTCTTCATTTGGGACGCACCGGCGAATGATCTGGTCAGGACAATATTTAAACAAATAGGGCTCGTCCCAGTAAAAGTGTTTTACTTGGGAAAGAAAACGATATTTGTCCTGTTTTGACCAATCGCTCGGTATAAGTCCCGTGGCATGATAGTTCACAATATCCCTGAACCATGGTTCAGCGGATATGCTCAAGAGTTGTTCATCAGGGAATGAATCATTGATCGGCAGGGTCACAGGGGAAGAAACGATGCGTGAAAGGTGGTCAGCTACTACGTTTTCACATCCTTTCTTATCTTTGATAACAAGATCGAATTCTTGTAAGAGAAGGATCCAACGTATTAGTCGACCTTTTGCATCTTTCTTCGCCAGAAGATGTTTTAAAGCGGAATGGTCAGTGTATACAACTATAGGTGAGCCGATTAAGTAAGGCCTGAATTTTTCTAATGCAAATACAACCGCTAAAAGTTCTTTCTCGGTGGTTGTATAATTGATTTGCGCATCATTCAGGGTCTTACTAGCATAGTAAATCACGTGTGGCATCTTATCAATGTGCTGTCCTAAGACTGCACCTACTGCAAAATCAGATGCGTCACACATCAGCTCAAAGGGGTAGTCCCAGTTTGGTGATGATAAAACGGGGGCTGAAGTGAGTGAGTGTTTAAGTGAGTCGAAAGCTGTCTCGCAATCCGAGTCGAAATGGAAGGTCGTATCCTTGGCCAGGAGTAGTGTTAAAGGTCTAGCAATTTTGCTAAAGTCCTTTATGAATCTCCTATAAAAGCCTGCATGGCCAAGGAAAGAGCGAATATCTTTGACGCTTTTGGGATGAGGCAGGTTTTGAATGACATCTACTTTAGCTTTGTCAACCTCAATGCCTTTCTGTGAAATGACATGTCCAAGGACTATTCCTTCTTGGACCATAAAATGGCATTTTTCCCAGTTTAATGTCAAGTTCTTCTCTTTGCAACGAGTAAGAACAGCGTCCAGATTCGCTAGGCAATCAGAAAAAGAGTCTCCAAAAATTGAGAAGTCGTCCATAAAGATCTCCAAAAAATTCTCTACCATATCAGAGAATATCCCCATCATACACCGCTGAAAGGTAGCGGGAGCATTGCATAACCCAAAGGGCATGCGACTGTAAGCAAAGGTACCAAAAGGACAAGTAAAAGTGGTTTTATCTTGATCCTTTTTGGCGATGGGGACCTGATTGTAGCCTGAGTATCCGTCCATAAAACAATAGTACTCTCGTCCCGCTAAGCGTTCCAGCATCTGATCAATGAATGGTAGAGGAAAATGATCTTTCCTCGTAGCAGCGTTGAGTTTTCTATAATCGATGCATACACGCCACCCAGTTTGGGCGCGTTTTTGAATCAACTCATTCGCCTCATTTGTGATAACTGTGATGCCGGATTTCTTAGGAACGACATGTATAGGACTCACCCACTGGCTATCGGAGATGGGGTATATAATACCACTATCTAAGCATTTGACGATTTCTTTCATGACAGCTTCCTTCATGACGGGATTCAACCGTCTCTGTGGTTCTCGGGTCGGTCTGGCATCATCCATCACATGTATATGATGTTCAACTATCAAGGGACTAATCCCTTTGATGTCCGCCATACACCAACCAAACGCCTCTTTGTTAGATCTCAATACCGATAAAAGGGCATTCTCTTGCTCTGATGCAAGAGAAGCGGAAATGATAACCGGTAATGACTCGTTCTCACCAAGATAAGCATATTTCAGGTGAGAAGGTAAAACTTTGAGATCTAACTCAGGCGGAGAAATGATAGAAGGAAGGGTCACAGATTGATTTTTGGATCTACAAAGAAGCTCAGAGCCTGTGAAAGATACAGACTCGGGTGGAGAAAAGTCAGAAGTACAGGACTCATGTGTAGATAAAGTGTCCTCACTAAGATCTAGTGCAAAGTCAAACAGAGATGTGCTAATGTCATCGAGATCAGTAAAGCAAAGATCCTCAGCTCCATAACTATCGGGAGCGATCTCATGGACAGAGCACACATCTAAAATATGAGCAGAGGGTTCTGACGGCTGACTTCCAACTTTATAGATGTTTAGTTCAATGGTCATATTTCCAAATGATAAGTTCATTGAACCATTTCTACAGTTTATAACAGCGTTGGAAGTGGCAAGGAAAGGACGACCTAGAATCACCGGAATTTGGCCCCGGGGGTTTGCTACAGGATGTGTGTCGAGCACAATGAAGTCTACAGGGAAAACAAATTCCCCGACCTTTATCAACACATCCTCTAATTCACCCCTTGGTTTGGTGATAGATCGGTCTGCCATCTGGAGAGTGCAATGAGCAGGTTTCAGCTCTCCAATCCCTAATTGCTCATAGACAGAATAAGGTAACAGGTTAACACTCGCGCCAAGGTCTAAAAGAGCACGATTTATGTTTTTACCCCCAATCGAAATCGATATTGTAGGATAACCTGGGTCCTTTCTTTTCTTTGGAAGCTGGGGTATAAAAGCAGTGCTGATGTTATTAGACATAAAGACCTTTTTCGGCACTTGAGTCTTCCTCTTCCTAGTGCACAAGTCCTTAAGAATCTTCGCATAAGCGGGGACTTGCTGAATCACATCTAGGAGAGGGATATTGATGTTAACCTGTTTGAACATCTCTAAAATTTTCTCCATATGAGGACTCGTTCTGTTAGCCCTTAGCCGGTTCGGGTAAGGTGCTTTCGCAATAAGCGCGGGGTCCATCATAGGAGAAGGAAAGGGGGGTAGACGAGGTCCCAAAGGAGGTGTGGGGACCGTCTGTGGAGAACTATAAGGATTGGGTGAAGGTGTTGAGCCTAGAGGGAAATGGAGAATAGGCTCGTGCGAAGGTGGTTTGGTAGAAGAAGAAGGATCAGAAGGTGAAGTGTGTGTATGTGGAAAGGACTCAGCCGGGGTGTTGATATGATTTTCAGTATTATCAATCTCTTCCCCGACATGATTGTTCAGCACTCTTCCCGATCTCAACGTTGTAATGGCATTTACATTGTAATGCCCAGGATTCTGTAGGGGTTGAGAGGGAAGTTTCCCTTTTTCTCTCGCACTCATTTCGGCTTTTAAGCGTGCGATTTCAGCTTCCATCGTGCGAATACTCTCAGCTTGGGATGCTGAGTTTTTCTTTATTTCACTGACGGAAGATCTAACCTCAGTCGAAACATCCATGAAATTTGATAAAAGTGATTTCATGGTTTGAGTGAATTGAGAGAAATCGTCAGCATAGGGCTGCATAGGATTAGACTGTGCAGGAGTGTTGCCCTGATTTTGGAAATTTTGTGACTGATAGGAGTGCTGAGTGAGTTGAAGGGGTTGCTGTTGTGGTGGAGGAAGAGCCCTTTGAAATTGATTCGTGTTTGGAACCGTGTTTTGAGATTGGTTTTGGTTCCAAGCAAAATTCGGGTGGTTCCTCCAACCCTGATTGTACGTGGAAGAATATGGATCGTTTCGAGGTCTTTGAAATGCGGCATTAGAATGCTCGTGACCTTGAAACGCAGAGTTTAATGGACATTCTTCCGTTAAATGTGACGGATCAGAACAGCACCCACAAACAGTTTTGGGGAGTGACATTGGGTTTAGGGAGGCTGCTGCAAATTTGTGTTCCATAGCGTCGAGCTTCTTTTGCATTGCTGCCATTTCAGCTCGAACACCTATGGACACATCTATTTGGTGTACGCCACCCCTATTCAATGGTTGTGTTCCACTCTCCCAAATTAGTGATTTTTCAGCGAACTCTTCTAAGTATCGCCAGGCTTCCCCATCATCCTTAGTCATAAATGTACCTTGACACATGTTTTCAAGGCTCTGTTTAGTGCTAGGGTTACTGCCCTCATATATGATTCGGCAAAGCTCCCATCTCGGGATGCCGTGATGAGGACATTGAACCAATAGATCCTTGAAACGTTCAAAGTATTTTGAAAATGGTTCGGCAGGGAGCTGGGCAAATTGGTTTAGTTCGCTACGGATTCGAGCCGTCTTTTGGATTGGGTAAAATTTCTTAAGGAATGCAGCGACGAATTCTTCCCAATTCGTAATAGAATGTGCGGTGGTGTTATATAGCCACTTCTCGGCTATATCGCACAAAGTAAATGGAAGAAGTCGTAGACGCATAGCATCCACTGAAAGTTATGACGTACCCATCATTGCGCATACGTTTTCAAATTTGGTAATGAAAACGTAAGCGTCCTCGGTCTCGAGTCCGTGGTATTTGGGTAAAAGATTGATATACTGGGGCTTTATTTCAAAGTTGTCCCCATTGGCTGGTGGTGTGGATAAGCAGGTCGAAAGAGGACCTCTATGTGGATAGCATCTTTCCTGGAGAGAAATGTGGGGTGGATTCTGCGCACCAACGGACGGTGGCAGATTAGGGTTAAAGAAGTTCGATGGATTCGGATCCATCGGTGTGGGTGTGGTAGTGGGTAAAGAAAAGGTAAATGGAGAATTATCGACTTCGGAGTCGATAAAAGGTACGCGGACAAAACGGGCACTAGAATCCCGTGTCCAGCCTATCTTGCACTAAAAAGGGTTAGTACAAGTGGCAGCGTTGACTTATAATTAGGGGTAATGAATGAATGCGGTGCTTGCTTTGAAAAAGGGACGGATTTTGAAAAAATGATGCGACAAAACAAATGCAGCACACAACCCTAGAATCTAATGGTCACCTAGGTCCGGCTCTAGACCGCTCCTAACTGCCAAAAGACAAGTCGCAGGATAGAATCCTCCACTGCCTCTTTGTCCCCCTGTGGCCGGATAAGTGCCAGGTAAGTGGGAAGGAACCACCACTACAGTGGGCCTAATTAATAACCACTAGCCTTAGACACACTCGCCTTAGGCACCACAAGAAAACGCGGATAAGCAATGAATTACCCACGACCTTCTCTTGTCCTATTGAGCGCGACAGTCCTTAGAGTCTTCTCTAGATTTCTTTTAATTAATGAGGGTAATGCGGATGCAAGTTTTGCGATTTTCGGGGCCTAGGAAGGGTAATGAAATCCCCACCTAATTTGGATTTGGCCGTGCCCCTTAAATTTCCGTATTAGAATGCAAACAACTAAGAAATCAAAATCACACACAATTTTAATTTGCTTTTGCGGCGCTGCGATTATTTGCAAAGAATCCTGCAGCAAAGTGTTAGTTGGAGCTAAAAAGAGAGAGGGGAGAGAGCAAGAAGATACCTGCACTGAAAATTATGCAGAGAACACCCAAGACTGCGGCGGTTCCGCCGCAATAGGCACGTTCAGACCGCTGATCCGCGGCTTGATGATGGAATCAGTGCACAAATTTTCTTCAGCAAGCTCCTGTTGCTATCTCCAGCTCTCTGGTATATCCCAAATAATTTTTCCAGAATGCTCCAGATCACCTTGCAATCAATTCACAACACACGTATAAGAGTTTGTACGAATTTTGATTTCAAGAAGTAAAACGTAATAATTCTTTCACTTCAAACTAAAAATGTAAATGAATTAGCGCGATCCCCGGCAACGGCGCCATTTTGATTGAAAAGAATTCTTGATGTGTTTGTAGAAATTTGTAAAGAACTTCACAACCAAAAACTATTTTGACCGCAATCAAACTACGGTGTCGGATGTAGTTAATGAATGAGTGCGGATCGTCCACAGGGATTGCACGATTCACTTGTATTTCGATACGTTTGAAATGAAATGTTAAGCAACAATAAACGAAAACATGATTCAAGAATGATTTGTATTCGAGTGTCACTATTCTTTATGCAAGAATCAAGAAACTATAAACAATCAAGAATCGGTGTTTTGATAATATTTCCAATCAACAATCAAGAATATAAGAGAGGCTCGTAGGAATCGATCGGATCTTTAGACGTGATGTAATCTAAAAGGTTTCGTGTTCTTGTCCTTCGAAGAATTGATACTAGATCAATGGTGATCGACGAGAGTTAGGGCTTTCTTGATGAAATTAGGGTTTCATCTCTTAACCCTTGTTCTTTCGAGGATACCATTTATATTCTAGCCTCTAGCAATTTCAAGAAACGATCGGAACTCCCCAATTTTGATCGATGTCGATCAAGAAAGCATCGAAACGAAATGGGTCGTCGATTCTTGAACTTGCTAGGGTTTACAAACTCGTGGGATTCAAGAATCGATTGCAAATTTGTTACATCATCATACTAAAGATTGTTTCGACTCCTTAACGAGCGGAGTTTTATTCACACATCACCACACAGATAATATTCAAGAATTGTAAAGATAACATGATGCGGAATTTAAAGAAAACAAGATAAAAGAATATCACCTTTTATTTAATCAACAATTTCAATACATTCTTTCAAGATCTACAAGAAGAAGAAATCGATCGTTGACTCGGCTTCGCTCGTCTCCGTGGATCGTGGAACTACTTTGATCTCTTGCCCGATTGAAGATCGGCTCGGCTCATAAAAGGGTTGAAGGCATCTTGCTTGGCTTGCACTCAAGATCTTGAATTGTGGTTGGATTTAGGGTTAGGGTTTCCTACAAGCTCTCTCACTAAACTTGAGGAAGAGGGGATGAAGAAAGAGATTGATTTTTCTAAGCTTTCCCAAGGTTGAATAATATGGAATAATGAGCCTAGGGTCTTATTTATAGAGCTCCCAAACCCTAGGTTTAGGTTTGAATTAGAACTTTCCCTCCCAAAGTTTGTTGAAGAGTTTCTAGAAGGAGTTTGTTAGGAGTTAGCTTAGGGTTTAAGCTAGGGTTTAGGGAAAGTTCTAGAATGATTAGGCTAGTTTAATGAAACTCAAGTGGTTGCTGATCTGATAGAAATATCTGGAGTCTTCTGGAAGTTGAAGTGCATTTCTGAGCAGTGGGCCCTGAGTCAGGAGTTTTGCAATAAAAATGAGGAGCTAACACCCTGTAGCCGCCGCGGATCCGCCGCATGTACCCCATATATGCCGCGCTTCCGCGCTCTGTTGGTGAGCTTGGACCTTGGGCTTTCTGCTGTGTACTTAGACTGCTGTTTAGGGCTTTGTCTGATATGCTGAATTGCAGTTTCCCTTCTGTGTTGATACCAGATTTGATTTTAGTGAGTTTACGAGCAATTGTAATGGTCGAGCAATGTAATGATCGAGCAAGCTTCTCTTTTCCTGCACAGACTTCGAAACACGGGTTGCAAGATATAGAAAATATGCTATGTAATGCAATGCAGTCAATTTCCCTAGAAATGCCGGTTTTAAGGTCTAGTACATGTAATTTGATAATCTGTGATAGATTTGCTAATATGTAGAATACTGATGCCGAACACTTCTATATGTATGCAGATGATAAGGAAATTGCCGGTTAAAATATGCAATATATTCGACTGATCAAGACCTTTACTTGATATTTCCAAATGGTCTTTATAAATGTTTTCTTCAATTACTACTTTTATGGTTTAGATTTCTGGGTTTTCGGCTTACTTAAATTGCGTTACGCCTGTAGACGTTACGTGGTTTAAGTGCCGGTCACGTGCCAAATTTTGCGTCGTGACAATGGCCCTGTTTCTATGCACCGCGGGTCTCAAAATATTCCAAGAGCTGACCAGGAAAGTTCAGATGTTGGAGCGCTTAAAGCAGGAATTCTCCTCTGATTCCCAAAATAACAATAGGTCCTGGAGAAACCGAAAGGACAATAATCGCAAAGGCGGAAATTCCGACGATACTGAATCTTTCAACACCTCGGCTAACCGAAATAAGCGAGGAATGGGCGGGCCTAATGCCAACCAGCCTCAGAAGACAGTGTTCGGAGAGAGAGGAGAATCTCCACTGAAAGAGAAGCTGGATAAGGTTTATTCCTTCAGAAGGGACAAAAAGACCAAAAGAAGGGAATATGACCGACGACCCTAAATATTGTCCCATATCACAGAATGATAGGTCTGCCATTGAGGACTGCTTTGTCTTCAAAGATTGGGTCGAAAAGCAATACAAGGCAGGAGAGATAGAACTGTCTAAAGGCGTGTTAACAAACAGTCAAGCTGCGACCGCCAATTTCATACAAACGGAGACCGAAGCCCTCCGGGAATCTGATTCTCTCAGACATCTGCCTTTCTCTGAAAAGAGCGGAAAAAAGCAACAAGCTAAAAGCCCAACGTGCAACATTGTCGATGAAGAAGCGATAGACGGGTACATAATCTATACGGTCTACATGATGGAGCCCAGAGGAACCAGTCCTCCTACGCCTTATAGCCATGACGATGATGTAGTTGTTGTTAGTGTATATGCCCTAGAGGCCATTACTGTATCATACTGGTTTGTATATTACTTAATGGAAGCTTGGGATATTCACCTTGTATATACAATCTTGCTCAAAATAGTAGTATGCTACTTGGTTTGTTTCTACTTCAATGTGTACATGTGTTTATTTTTGTATATCGCCTATACACATTAGTAGAGCCCTTAGGATCTTTGCTTGATTACCAGCGATGTGATGGCCGTCACACTAGTGGGGCTGGGTAATCTATAAGCACATCCTTATGCAGGTCCCTGGTCACAGGACTATCGAGACAGGGCATCGATACTCCGGAGTAGACCAGCGCATGCGCTTCTCATCCCAGTGTGGGAGACGGTCTGTCCCAAAGCCGTCAGTACGTCGTATTTGAGATAGTATGCGGGTGCTCGTTAGGTTACGGGTACACTGGACAGGACTCGTCGGGAACTGACTAGTTGGTATTATACCTATCGTCAGTTATCAGTTCCCAGGTGACATGAGTACAGCTTAGTCCGCTGACTTGACACTGTCACTTCGCCTCGAGTGTGTTCCCACTGTACTTTGATCACTACCCTACCACGGCTCAAAGGAGTCGTGCAAACAGGTAGTGGTTGGGTGCAGTCCCGAAGCACTTGGAGGCAGTGACGGTTAGACAGGATTCGTCTCTTCCGGTATTGGGGGTTGACATCGCGCTGTGTCTAGGAGAGCCATTACACGAGTAGTCCCTGGCCAGGGCAAACGAGATATACTGGTAGGTTTCCAGTGTTATCTCAGGGTGTTTTGGGCTTCGCTCCGGCACGACTTGTACCGCTATTGGGGGACTGACGTTTACCGCCCCCTAGGCCCGCCATGCGATGTATCAGACGAACAGACCGGACTGTACGGAGAATGTCACACTCAGGCTCAGTAGGAGTTCAGATGGGTTTCGCCTCGTCAGTCTTCTTGTCGGCATTACCTGGGGACCGTTACGCACAGCTAGTACCGCTTGCGGTCTGTGGTTAAACCCACTGCCAGCGTAGTGTCGAGTCTTTAGAGTCCCACACAGAAAGCTTTTCGCCTTTAGGCAAAAGAGTAGAGGTCGCATAGTATTGCGACAGGTCGCATGGTTTTGCGACAGGGTTCGGTCACATCCGTGCACTTGTGCACGTACAGTGTCCGGACAGTTTACACTAGCGGGCTTTGGTTTAAGCCAGATCCTAGTGTACCTTATGGGATTGGATTTATCCAGTTTGCATTCGTGTTCCTCGGAACGCGGATGCGGGTGTGTATGCACAGTTGACAGGGAGGCAGAGGCAGCGGATTCTCATTAGGGTTGTTGACAGTTGACCGTTGACTATTTGACTTTTTACTCAACCCTAATGAGAATATGATATGTGATTAACTATTATATTAATTAAGTATTATGGTGACATGGTTGTTGACTTGTTGACTTTTGTTGACTTGTTGACTTTGTTGACCGGTTGACTAGGCTTGACTAGTTGACCATCATGATAACCATAGCCATCATTTCATGGCAAAGACTTTTGTTTGCTTGCTCATTTGTGCAAAATGAGTGTATGAAATGATATGGTTATGGTTACTTCAACCATCACATAAGACTTTTGTTAGTATGATGAGTTATCATTGCTTTGGATTATGAGAGGGTGAGAGACAAAATACTTGCTCATTCTTTCTTGCTCATTCTTTCTTGCTCATTCTCTCTCTTGTTCTTGAGCTCTCCTTTTGCTCTCACCCTCAACCTCTTGCTCCCTCTCTTGATCCTATGGTTCTATTGTCTCATGAGTTGAGAATCAAGAACCATAGATAAAATCCCATTCTAATTCTTCTCTACTCATTCTAGTTCACTAGGTTTAGCAAACCAAGTGAACTAGTTTCTTCAAAGAACGAAGAAGGAGCTAAAGGTTGGAGCTTTCAGGTGGATCTATCTTCGGCGTACGGAGACGACGAGAAGAAGCCAATCGGACCACCATCGGAGCTTGAAGACGAAGGAGTTCAAGACAAGCAAGGTATAACCCCCTAACCGAGTAGCTAGAAACTCTTAGTTAGGATGTTAGATAGATGTTTAACCAAGATCCGGGTTTTAGGTCCATGTTACCACCTCCGTAAAAATCGTTTTTTACCATATTCCGCATTCCCGAAAGTACCGGGAGAGGTAGCATGGACTTACAGTGGTATCAGAGCCTAGTTAAATTCTATCTAACTTGTTAGCAAGTAACTAGAAGATCGATCAAAGCAAAAGTCCCGAAAACGAACCCCGAAAATTTGCAGTTTCTGTCGATTTTATTACTGTTCAAAAGTTGATTATTTTAACACCTAAAATCGGCTCAGGGTTTTTAGATGACACTGTAGAAAAATCACCAACCGATCCCTCTAAACGACCGCGGAAACGCGGCAATAGCTTGCTATTGCCGCGGTTCCGCGGCTTCCTTGGCGCCTCTCTGGTGTTTCTTTGCTACAGTGTGCATCTGGGGGTATTTTGGGAATTTTGGTACATGTATTTTCAACCCAGATTTTCCAGAACGAAAATTTTATTTTGGGGTCCCGAAAATCCGTATTTTTGATCGAACTTCTAAAAGACTTGAGCTAACGGGTTTTCTGTAATGTGATATTTGTATTGAACGTCTACTAATCGCTATATGTCGATTAGTGGGGGTTATACAAATCTGTGATCTGTAATGTGCTGGAATGTGTATATGCATATGTTGGATTGTCGTGGGTGAATAGCCGGGGGTTGTGAGACGAGAGTTTTCTTTTCTTTCAATTCATGTAAATTTGTAAATTGATGTAATAATTATTTGTATGGCCGCACAACCGGGTCGGGGTTGTAGCCGTCATTGTATAATTTCTTTTTACTGTTTTTGCTCCTAGGATAGACCCATGGAGGGGGTGCACAAACTACCGGGTATGCCGAAGTGTCGAGTGGCCTACTCATAGAGATGAGGGAGGTTGCTACGCTTCGGGTACTTGGCGGGTAGTTTGCCGCACCCGTAGGGGTCTTGGGTGGGGTATTGGCTATTCACCGCGACCGTGTAATTTGTCTTTCATTACAGGCTCGTGCGAATTACAGATTCCTAGTATATCCAATGTATTCATCTATGATCTGAAATGTTTATCATTGCAGTATATCTATATATGATATTATTTAGGCGTTGCTTATGTTTTACAGACGCGCTAGCCCAGCCCCCGCTCTGTCGTTAGTTAAGTAACCTAACGGGTAATGACGGGGCCCCGTGGCGAATGCGAATGGCAGAAGCGTACGTCATATTTTGGTTGTTTTCTGCAATGGTAGGATTAAATGATGGGACACATTAAAAGAACTAATGCAAGAATATCACGCATTAAAAGAACTAATGCAAGATAATAAACCAAGTTAAAGTCGTTGGAACACTTTCGAAAAACCACTCGGTTCTTTTCAAAACAACTTTTAAATGCGGAGCTTGAGCCACTCCTTTTAAAAGCTATCTCGTTCCATCGACCAAATCAAGTTCACTACGTTCACGGTTTTGCCAAAACCATCCGTAGCCCTCCGTCGTTTCACATGAATAGTCAATAGTATTCAAGCTGTGTTTGTTGGCCAAAGTCAAGGCACAGTGATTGGTAGCTATTGGGTATTCATGTGCAGCATAGATAGATGCGTTGGTTTGGAACAGTCGTACTGCCTTGTTGGCCAAAGTCAAGGGTAGGTGCGGGTGGATTCAAATTAACCTGGAGAACGACGGGCAGAACTTGACATGTGACTTATGATTTGTTGGCCAAAGTCAAGGTCATAAGAGCATGGGGCAAAAATTCACATCGGGAGTTTCATAAGTACTGAAACTTGCTAGATTTGCATACCATTTGGAGTGTGATGATTCTGGTAGGATTCCTTCAGTTTCGTCACGCAATGATATTTGGATCCCGATCCTACTGTGAGTATATGCTACTCCTCGGGAAATTTCTCACTTAACGATCAATGCTATAAACCTAGTAGGTGCCTAGAAAGGTGTTAGCGGGGCTACGCCTCCAGGGAAAAGAGGTTCTTTAATTAAGGAACTTCGCGAAAGCGTTGGAAAACCTCCCTCGAAGTACCGACACCGGCCTGGCTGAACGGTTAAGCAAGTATTGTACGGTGGGATTGATCCCGACTAATTCTTCCTTTATGGTTTGAGGAGGGATTCGAGAAACAGTGGGAGCCATCCTGTTTAGACAAACTAAAAACCACTCTAAACTTGCAAGAGCATCATGCTGAGTGTTTCTTCTTCTCTCTCCTAATTGCAGTGACCAAATCGACATGACTGGACTTAAGTTACTCCTAGATAAAAACAAACTGACAGGGCCAAACTACAAAGATTGGCTCAGGAATGTCAAGATAGCAATCACTTACGACAAGCTGGGGTATCTTCTTACCACCAAAGCTCCCCCTGTCCCTGGTCCAACTTCCAGCGTCGCGGATAAGGAAATCCGCAAGACTTGGGAGATTGATAGCGCGAAAGCCAAATGCCTCCTGCTTGCCTCGATGGACAACGAACATCAGAGGAGGCACGAGAATATGGACATGGAGTCCATATTGCTTCATACAAAAGAACTGTATGGAGAGCAATCTCGTATCGCAAGATACGAAGCGTCGAAAAAGTTATTTTCGACAAGAATGGCCGTCGGATCATCAGTAGCCGAGCACGTGCTAAAGATGATCGGCTACATTGAGGAGCTCGCTGACCTAGGGATCACATTGGAGAGTGAGCTATATACGGATATAGTTCTCCAGTCCCTTCCTTCCACTTACGCCCAGTTTATACTGAACTTCAACTTACAAGAAAAAGAGGTTGAACTTTCAGAGCTCCTCAACATGCTGAGGAGCGCAGAGGGCACCCTACAGAAAGGTAGGGATACATCCACTTTGTTTGTAGGAGGATCATCTTCTTCTAGGTCCAAGGCGAAAGCCAAGGGAAAGAAGAAGAAGGCCCCCGCCAAACCAAGGGGCGGTGTTAGTAAAGTGGATACGAAGGGAAAAGGTAAAGCAACAAAGATAGCGGGGAAGCTTGTGGATAAGGAAGAATGCTTCTATTGTCATAAGAAAGGACACTGGAAGAATGATTGCAGGGCCTGGAAGGCCAGAACACAGGAATTGAAGCAGGTTGCAGCTTCAGCTTCAGGTGTGTATGTTATTGAAAACTGTCTTTCAATAAACTCTACTTCCTGGGTATTGGATACCGGATCAGGATCTCATATCTGTAATTCTTTGCAGGCGTTGAGAAACCGTAGGGTTTTGAAGGCAGGTGACATGACCCTCAGAGTTGCGAACGGAGCTAGCATGGATGCTAAAGCTGTGGGGGACTATCACCTGGGAATGTCAGATGGACATGTTTTGGTTTTGCGTAATTGCTTTTTTGTACCCAACGCAACTTGTAATATCATTTCTGTATCTTTAGTTTCTAAAGAAGGTTATGAATTTGCGTTTGTAAGTAATGTTGTAAACATTCACCTTAATCAAGTTTTGATTGGGTCAGGTACATTGAGTAATGGTATATACGTGTTAAACCAACCACAGATTTTTAATGTCCAGAATACACACAAAAGAAAGTCTCCAGAAATAAATCAGACTTTCTTATGGCATTGTAGATTGGGTCACATCAATGAGAGAAGGTTGACTAAGTTACATATAGAAGGATATTTGAATGCGTTCGAATATTAATCGTATGCCACTTGTCAATCTTGTCTCAAAGGAAAGATGACAAAGACTCCGTTTACTGGACATGGAGTAAGAGCGAGCGAGCTCTTGGGACTCGTACACAGTGACGTGTGCGGTCCAATGTCTACACATGCCCGAAGCGGACATTCTTACTTCATTACTTTTACGGATGACTTCTCAAGGTACGGTTATGTCTTCTTAATGAAACATAAGTCCGAAGCCTTTGGAAAATTCCAGGAGTATAAGAATGAAGTAGAGAAACAGACCGGCAAAAGTATTAAGATTCTAAGATCGGATCGAGGTGGAGAATACTTAAGTGCCGAGTTCCTGGACTACTTAAAAGAGAACGGAATTCTCTCTCAGCTTACTCCTCCATACACCCCGCAACATAATGGTGTATCGGAGAGACGGAACCGCACCCTATTGGATATGGTGCGGTCCATGATGAGTAACGCTGAGTTGCCGCGATCATTCTGGGGATATGCGCTAGAATCAGCAGCATACCTTTTGAACCGAGTTCCTACTAAGACCGTGCCTACTACACCATATGAGATGTGGTGTGGGAAGAGACCCTATCTTAAGCACATTAAGACATGGGGATGTCCAGCTTTTGTCAAAAAGCAGCATGCGGACAAGCTCGAGGCACGCTCGGTACAGTGCAAGTTTGTGGGGTATCCGAAGAACTCCAAAGGATATTTCTTCTACTGTGAAGAGGAACAAAAAGTTCTTGTTTCTCGTCATGCCTGCTTCTTGGAAACTGAGTTTTTGGAAACCCAGATAAGTGGGAGCACAGTAGAACTGGAAGAAATTCCAGAACCACGGACTATTACTGAAAGTTTAGTGGAACCAGAGGGTTCGGAAGAACAGGACATTCCTACGCCGCTCCGCAGGAGTAGTAGGCAGACTCATCCGCCTGAGAGATACTACGGTTTTCTCGTAGACGGGGATAGAGAGGATTGCATCATAGACTATGATGAGCCTACTAGCTTCCAGCAAGCCGTTCAGAGCGTTGACTCAGTGAAATGGCTGGATGCAATGCGGACCGAAATGGAGTCCATGTACACCAACAAGGTATGGACGTTGGACATTGCTCCAGACGGGGTAAAACCCGTAGGATGCAAGTGGATCTTCAAAAGGAAGATTGGTGTAGATGGACAGGTTGAGACCTATAAAGCTAGGCTGGTAGCAAAGGGTTTCCGTCAAAGACCTGGCTTGGACTATGACGAAACCTTTTCTCCAGTAGCCATGCTGAAATCCATTCGGATCCTTCTTGCCATTGCTGCCTTCCACGATTATGAGATCTGGCAAATGGACGTAAAGACCGCTTTTCTAAATGGAAATTTAGAGGAGTGTGTCTATATGGACCAACCAGAGGGTTTCATTCAGAGTGGGAGCAGCGGAAAGGTGTGCAAGTTGCTTAAGTCCATCTATGGACTAAAACAGGCGTCGCGGAGTTGGAACATCTGCTTTGATGAGACGGTCAAAGAATTTGGCTTTATCAAAAATCCAGATGAACCATGCATCTATAGTAGATTTGTAGCGAGAACTGTAGTATTCCTCGTTTTATACGTGGATGACATTCTCTTAATAGGAAATGACATTCCTATGCTACAATCTGTCAAGGGGTTCTTGTCACACAGGTTCTCCATGAAAGACCTGGGTGATGCCTCATACATTCTGGGTATCCGGATCTACCGTGACAGATCCAAGAGGATATTAGGACTTTCACAGTCCAGGTACATCGACACCATACTGAAGAGATTCAGTATGGAAGATTCCAAGCGCGGTAACCTACCGGCTTGTCACGGGATCACCCTCTCTAAAGAGATGTCTCCCAAGACTGATTTGGAGAGGGATCGCATGTCTATTATACCCTACGCTTCTGCGGTAGGCTCTATAATGTATGCGATGTTGTGTACCAGACCGGATGTAGCTTATGCACTGAGTGTGGTAAGCCGGTATCAGTCAAACCCTGGGGAGAAACACTGGATAGCGGTAAAGAACATTCTCAAGTACCTGAGAAGGACTAAGGAAATGTTCTTGGTGTATGGCGGAAAAGACCTCCAGATCGAGGCCTTTGCTGACTCCAGCTTCCAGAGTGACAAGGATGATTCCAAGTCCATGTCGGGTTTTGTCTTTACCCTCAATGGAGGGGCGGTGTGTTGGAAGAGTTCCAAACAGGAAACCGTTGCAGACTCGACGATGGAAGCGGAATACATCGCTGCATCTGATGCCGCAAAAGAAGCTGTCTGGATGAGGAAGTTCTTGAAAGAACTTCAGGTGGTTCCGTCCATTGTTGATCCAATACCTCTGTATTGCGACAACAACGGGGCTATAGCTTTAGCAAAGGAACCCAGGTCCCATCAGAGATCCAGACACATCTTGAGGC
Source organism: Agapanthus africanus (assembly GCA_030015575.1). Taxonomy (NCBI): domain Eukaryota; kingdom Viridiplantae; phylum Streptophyta; class Magnoliopsida; order Asparagales; family Amaryllidaceae; genus Agapanthus; species Agapanthus africanus. The sequence goes on along the minus strand of CM057337.1, from coordinate 930,500,461 downwards.
GGTATCACCTGATCAGGGAGATCGTAGATCGCCAGGAGATCGAGGTTCGGAGAGTCGCTTCAGAAGATAACACTGCAGATCCATTCACCAAGGCCCTGCCCCAGACTCAGTTCGAGCGGCTGATCGAGATGATAGGTCTTCGATACGCCAGTACATGGCCTTAGTGCAAGTGGGAGATTGTTAGTGTATATGCCCTAGAGGCCATTACTGTATCATACTGGTTTGTATATTACTTAATGGAAGCTTGGGATATTCACCTTGTATATACAATCTTGCTCAAAATAGTAGTATGCTACTTGGTTTGTTTCTACTTCAATGTGTACATGTGTTTATTTTTGTATATCGCCTATACACATTAGTAGAGCCCTTAGGATCTTTGCTTGATTACCAGCGATGTGATGGCCGTCACACTAGTGGGGCTGGGTAATCTATAAGCACATCCTTATGCAGGTCCCTGGTCGCAGGACTATCGAGACAGGGCATCGATACTCCGGAGTAGACCAGCGCATGCGCTTCTCATCCCAGTGTGGGAGACGGTCTGTCCCACAGCCGTCAGTACGTCGTACTTGAGATAGTATGCGGGTGCTCGTTAGGTTACGGGTACACTGGACATGACTCGTCGGGAACTGACTAGTTGGTATTATACCTATCGTCAGTTATCAGTTCCCAGGTGACATGAGTACAGCTTAGTCCGCTGGCTTGACACTGTCACTTCTCCTCGAGTGTGTTCCCACTGTACTTTGATCACTACCCTACCACGGCTCAAAGGAGTCGTGCAAACAGGTAGTGGTTGGGTGCAGTCCCGAAGCACTTGGAGGCAGTGACGGTTAGACAGGTTTCGTCTCTCCCGGTATTGGGGGTTGACATCGCGCTGTGTCTAGGAGAGCCATTACACGAGTAGTCCCTGGCCAGGGCAAACGAGATATACTGGTAGGTTTCCAGTGTTATCTCAGGGTGTTTTGGGCTTCGCTCCGGCACGACTTGTACCGCTATTGGGGGACTGACGTTTACCGCCCCCTAGGCCCGCCATGCGATGTATCAGACGAACAGACCGGACTGTACGGAGAATGTCACACTCAGGCTCAGTAGGAGTTCAGATGGGTTTCGCCTCGTCGGTCTTCTTGTCGGCATTACCTGGGGACCGTTACGCACAGCTAGTGCCGCTTGCGGTCTGTGGTTAAACCCACTGCCAGCGTAGTGTCGAGTCTTTAGAGTCCCACACAGAAAGCTTTTCGCCTTTAGGCAAAAGAGTAGAGGTCGCATAGTATTGCGACAGGTCGCATGGTTTTGCAACAGGGTTCGGTCACATCCGTGCACTTGTGCACGTACAGTGTCTGGACAGTTTACACTAGCGGGCTTTGGTTTAAGCCAGATCCTAGTGTACCTTATGGGATTGGATTTATCCAGTTTGCATTCGTGTTCCTCGGAACGCGGATGCGGGTGTGTATGCACAGTTGACAGGGAGGCAGAGGCAGCGGATTCTCATTAGGGTTGTTGACAGTTGACCGTTGACTATTTGACTTTTTACTCAACCCTAATGAGAATATGATATGTGATTAACTATTATATTAATTAAGTATTATGGTGACATGGTTGTTGACTTGTTGACTTTGTTGACTTGTTGACTTTTGTTGACTTGTTGACTTTGTTGACCGGTTGACTAGGCTTGACTAGTTGACCATCATGATAACCATAGCCATCATTTCATGGCAAAGACTTTTGTTTGCTTGCTCATTTATGCAAAATGAGTGTATGAAATGATATGGTTATGGTTACTTCAACCATCACATAAGACTTTTGTTAGTATGATGAGTTATCATTGCTTTGGATTATGAGAGGGTGAGAGACAAAATACTTGCTCATTCTTTCTTGCTCATTCTTTCTTGCTCATTCTCTTTCTTGTTCTTGAGCTCTCCTTTTGCTCTCACCCTCAACCTCTTGCTCCCTCTCTTGATCCTATGGTTCTATTGTCTCATGAGTTGAGAATCAAGAACCATAGATAAAATCCCATTCTAATTCTTCTCTACTCATTCTAGTTCACTAGGTTTAGCAAACCAAGTGAACTAGTTTCTTCAAAGAACGAAGAAGGAGCTAAAGGTTGGAGCTTTCAGGTGGATCTATCTTCGGCGTACGGAGACGACGAGAAGAAGCCAATCGGACCACCATCGGAGCTTGAAGACGAAGGAGTTCAAGACAAGCAAGGTATAACCCCCTAACCGAGTAGCTAGAAACTCTTAGTTAGGATGTTAGATAGATGTTTAACCAAGATCCGGGTTTTAGGTCCATGTTACCACCTCCGTAAAAATCGTTTTTTACCATATTCCGCATTCCCGAAAGTACCGGGAGAGGTAGCATGGACTTACAGTTGTTGCCATCTAACACCGGCTCAGTCTAGATGACGAAGAGCCCGCTTATGCAATTAAGCCAAAGGAGCCCGTGGTTCCTGCAGAATTGAGCCTAGGCTCCTACAGTTGACCACCATGTCGTTAAACTGGGAACAGTCGACCACCACGTCATTAAACTGGGAACAGTCGACCACCATGTCGTTAAATTGGGAACAATCGATCTCTAAGTCGTTAAACTGGGGATGTAAAAATGTGTAAATAAAAATAAAAAAACGAAATGATTGGGCAATTCGCAATAAAAATCAGCGAGTAAAATAAAAATGAAAATAAACAGTCGAAATGATGGGGCAACCGTGAATAAATAGCCGAAATGATAGGGTAATCGCGACCTTCGCGATGAGAAAAGCTGAAATAATAAAGCAATCACGGTTAAAAAACAACTATCCAAAAGCAAATGATGAGTCGCTCCTGGTACCATATTCCAGTGCAGTGATGAAGACGCCAACCAAAAATTCAAATCTTTGAATGTCCCAACGGCGAATGATGAGTCGCTCCTGGTACCATATTCCGGTGCAGCGATGCAGACGCCAACTAAAAATTCAAATCTCTGAATGTCCCAACGGCGAATGATGAGTCGCTCCGGGTACCATATTCCAGTGCAGCGATGCAGACGCTAACCAAAATTTCAAATCTCCAAATGTCCCAATGGCGAATGATGAGTCGCTCCTGGTACCATATTCCAGTATAGCGGTGCAGACGCCAACAAAGTCTTAAAATTCTCCCAGCCCTACGGTTGGTCCCTAAACTGGCTACCGTATACAATCCACGGGCTCAAATAATTCTCATCACACCCATACCGGACCGCAATCACCAGTCATGCGGCCGGTCTCTGCCCTTGGAATTATGCTCCATTTAGAAAGACCCACTCATGTGTCCTCATGATACATGAGGAGAACGACTTACGGGATCCTCTCGACTCGTAAGAAAACACCTTCATAGGATCCTTACGACTCACTAAGGAAAAACACACTTGGGAGTCCCCACGACTCTTAAGGAGAAAGTACACCTACGAGATCCTTTCGACTCATAGGGAGAAAATGCTTTTATGGGACCTTTACGGCTTATAAAATTGAAAAGTCTTAAGTGATAGGGACCAAAACTTGTCTCCTAAGCCATCGCTCCCCAACAGGGAAAGGTAAATGATGAATTGCTCCTGGCACCTGTGCTTCAGTGTTAGCAATGCTGATGCCGACCCAACCCCAAAATTCCAAAACTTTCGACCCAATAGACCCCTAAGTCTTTAAACTGGGAATAGATGACCTCTAAGTCGTTAAACTGGGAACAAATGACCCTTATGTTGTTAAACTGAGAACGAAGGAATTCCCTCACGGCAAATGATGATTCGCTCCTGGTATCATATTCTGGTGTAGCGATGCTGCTGCCAAACCAAAACCAAAATCCCCAAATCCATTCATGGCAAATGATGATTCGCTCCTGGTACCATATTCCAGTGTAGTGATGCTGATGTAAACCCGAATCAAATCAAACAAACAACCCCTGCGGCGGAATCATGCTTCGTCTCACAATGTACCCCGTATCGAAATTATGCTTCGCCTCGGAGTATCTGCCTTCCCCGTCGGAATTATGCATCGACTCGGAATCAAGTCAACAAGAGACCTCCCTGTCGGAATTATGCTCCGCCTTGGAATCAAGTCAACAAGCGACCTCCCTGTTGGAATTATGCTCCACCTTGGAATCAAGTCAACCAACGACCTCCCCGTCGGAATTATATTCCGCCTTGGAATCAAATCAACTAATGACCTCCCCGTCTGAATTATGCTCCATCTAGGAATTACGTCAACCAACAAGCTCTGCGACGAAATCATGCTTCGTCTCAGAATGTACCCCGTGTCGAAATCACGCTTTGCCTCGGAGTATCTGCCTTCCCTGTCGGAATTATGCAACCTCTACATCGAAATTATGCTTCGTTCAGAATGCTCCGATCCCCAAAATCATGCTCCGCTCTTCGGAATGATGCTCTGATCCCTGGAATCATGCTCCGCTCGTTGGAATTATGCTCCGATCCCTAAAATTATGCTCCAATCCCCGGAATCATGCTCCGTTCTTCGAAATGATGCTCCGATCCCTGGAATTATGCTCCGATCGTCGGAATTATGCTCCGATCCCTAGAATTATGCTCCGATCCTCGGAATTATGTTCCCGAAATGATGCTCCGCCCCCTGAATGATGTTCCACCTCGAAGTCCAACTCTAAGATCCATCAATTTCATGCACACAACTCATATACGCGGTGTGCATTTATTGATGGGGGCACTTTGTTGGGGGGAAAAATTGCACCCCGGTTGACCAAGTCAAAGTCAAAGTCAGCCCCAAGTAAGCGGGCCCAAGCCCAGATCAAGTGGGCCAATGCCTAAGTCGAGCCCCGCGGCCGGCCTCTCACATGCCAAAATGAAAATTATGTAATAAATAATTTTGATGTAATTTTTATGAATAAATGTAAGAAAAATGGGCATAAAGCCAAATTTTTGTAAAGCCCATGGCTCATGTGCAAAAGAAATGAGCACATGAGGCATGAGATGGGTAAAATGCCATTTTGTAAAGCTCAAGGGGCTATGTGTAATTTTGTAAGCCTATAAAAGGAAATATGATGATGAAATAACGATAACTTTTCATTTCCCCTCAAAATTTAGGGTTTCTGTGCCTCCTTCCCCTTCCTCAAGGTTCTAAAACCTTCTCCCCTTTTTTGAATTAAATCAAGAGTTTAACTCTTCCTTTTCTTAAAATAAACAGTTTTTCACTATCAAACCCTTGAAGGGGAACTCAGATCTTCCATCAGATCACAAAAGGGGGAGATTTTTAAATCTCACCCCCCTTTTTTCTCTAAGATCCGGCCAACCAAAAGGAAGAAGAAGGAGACCTATCTCCAAAAATCCTATTTTGGAAAGATCCAAGGCCTAATAGAAGATCCATGGCCAAAGGGGAGAAAAAAAGGGGTCCCCTTTGATCATTTCCAAAGATTTCTAGAAGTTTAATTCCATTCAAGATCTGTTAGAGTTTAACTCCATAAATTAATCTCTTTTTAGGTGTTTAACTCAAGAAGTCAAATCGGGAGCACATCTCCCAGTGCAGGGACCAAGTCCCTTCTTCTGCAGATGTCCAGCGCCCATGCGCCCGGCACGTGAAGCGCTGGTGCCCAGCTCCATGCACGCGTCTTTAAGATGCTTCCTCCCTCATTTTATATGCACTCCACACTAAATATACATCCCCTGGTAGAAAATTTTTTCCAACGGGGCGCTGCCTCGCAACCCGCAAGGGGGCTGCTAGCCCCTTGATCCTCTAATACCCGGTTCTCTTTTATACGCCAATGTCCGTATTTATATAAATTATCACTTACAAGTTTGTTAGTTTATATTCAAAATTATTTTTAGTTAGTTTAAATACCCTATTACTTATCTAGTATATTCTTTCCCAGATTCTTGTATTTGCTATTTTCTGACCGGCCCCTCTTCCCTAGTTTCCCTATCCTTATTTATTTCCAAACCCAAGCCCATTCTCATCATTTTCCTTACCTTCCTCTAGCCCATTAACAAACCAAGTTTTTTCAAAACTATTTAGTTAAAACCCTTCAAATCTATTCAAATATCGGCCAATGTTTTCCCTCATCAGCCCATTTTTTCTTTTAAATAAACCTACCTCTTTTTCTAGCGAACCCCCGGCCCAGCCCCAATCCTCTATAAAATTTTCCCCCTCAATTTTCTCTCCGGCCCGGCCCCTTCGTTTTCTCTTCTTTATTAATTAAACTTTTGATGGCCCGGCCCACTCTCCAAGCCCGCCTCACTCAGCCCGCGACCCCCAACTCGACCCGACCCGCTACTGTTCCTCCTCTTCCTTCCAACGGTAACTTTCCCCATTTCTCCCGCGCGCGTTTCCTCCGCCGCATCCCACGCCTGCGCCCACATTGCCGCTCCACGCGCCCCGCTCGTGAACGTTTCCACGACGCACGCCCTCCACCTCTCTCCTCTACCCACTACTCCCTCTTCCTCGCTCGCTCTCTCCCTCGTTCTCATTTTCCTCCTCAAACTTTTCTGCAACTAGTTTCCCGACGGCGACGGCAGCCATCTCACTACTACGCCGTCTCCGCCTCCGGCCACCTCCCTATGTCACCATCGCCTCGCCTCCATACAGAATCACCCACCTCGCCGACGCAAAACCCTCACGACCCATCGCCCGCACCTCATCCCCTCACCACCCTTCTCGCTCCGAGCCCCCTCATTTCCGATCTCCCTCTCTCGAGCCCACGCCTCACTCCATCGGCCATCTCGTCGGACCTTCATCGCCGCTCTCATCTCCTCACCACCCTCCCTCGTCTTCCTCCTCCTGCTCACCAAGCACCGCTCCCGAACCCCGCCTCCTGCACCTCTCGCCGGCGGGCCCACTGCACCGTCGTCGACCCCATCATCATCATCATCGTCGTCCTCACTCTCTCCGTCTCCATCATCCCCTCTTTTCCCCTCTCTAACTCCCTCTCGCTAATCTTTGTATCCTCATCTATCTCTCTCTCAGTTCTCTCTCTGCATCTCATCTCTTTCTCTCTCTCTCTCTACAACCTCACTCTCTAACTCTCTGGTCTCTCTCACTCAATCTCTCACTCATCCCTCTCTCTCTAACTCTCTCTATCTCAAAACCCTCTAGCATAACCAACTCAACCGAGTCGTGCCACCCAGTTCAAGCCGAGACCAAATCTTGACGTTGCCGCTCGCGCGTGTGTCGTTGCCGCTGCCGTGTGCCCCAACGTCTACAGGCAAGTTCCCACTTGCTACATGCTACTTATTATTAATTACAAATGATAATCGTATATATATATATTCCATGCTTTACCTTCTGTTAAATTATACAACTCAACTGTTCGATGCGTGTTCCCTATGAAAATTCTCGTTTAAATCGACGGCACCCACTTGTCTAGTTTGGCCCGTAAGCCTATGATTCTAGTGTGTGAATTTCATTAGAAAATATGACTGTTAAAGATTAAAACAACTACCCTCAAGTTTAACCGTAAAACTGAAACTTTCTTGTACCTGAGGACTATTAAAATCACCATAAATTATATAAATACTGGAATGATGCGCTCGAGGGCTCAAATCGAAGCCGACTCGACGAACTTTAACCCTATAATTTTTTCCAGATATTCCTGTACTTAAACTATGACGATATTTGGATCGGAGTGCGACTCTGGACTGCAGTCCAGAGCGACTCTAATTGTTGCTTACTGTTCCGTAATGAACACCACCCTGTTTCCTAAACTCATAGGTTGCGGAACTCCACTGTTTATTGTAGGTGAACCTGTTATCTAGATAACACAAGTGGTTTCATCCTGTTTCGTTATCGTTTGTTATTTATTCTGTAATTTAAAAGATCGGGACGCATAACAGTCCTAACAGAATCAGAATTGACATATTAGTATTAAACAGTGTATATCTCCTGACGTACAGACGCGATCGAAGATCCGTCTGTTGCGTTGAAAACCTTACTGAAAACCCTAGATTTCATCCAACAGTAACGTTGCTATAATCTGATCCCAACTGGGATTAAAATGCGTTGCGAAACGGACTTCTGATTCTGAAACTGGATTTCCAGCCGCGAGTGCTTAAAATGAAATGGTTATAATTAATGATCCTGGAACCCGATTGGCATGAAACTAAATTCGATGGATGGACAACTGAACATACTAATTATTACCTGTTTCTCGTTTCGCTAAACTATACACGTACGTTTCATGATAAATCGTGCAGGTGATAGAATACTATTTTATGACACCTTAAACATGCTTCATATACTGTTTACATATCATATCATACCTATATCATTGCATTGATAACATAGTGATAACGTGCATTTACCTAGTGTTAGGTTTTAGTGATGATTGTGGAAGTACGTCAGTGTTCGTGTATAAGTGATTAAGTGGAAGTGATACATACTTGTACACAATCAGTGAACCTTATCATTATATTGCATTATCGACGTCTGTGGGACATGGGTATGTGTGACTATAAGTGGTATAGGATACTTATGGAAGAACTTGCACGGGTGTCACAGATAAGGCACCAGACACTGCCATTTATCTTAGGTATTAGTTGGGACGTGCTTGATGGAGGTCCTGCCTCCAGTTCTCGCGCAGACTTGTCACGGATCGATTAGTATTTAGGGTTATGGTTAGCGTTTGATATAGACCACGGGGTGTGGGGTAGTTTGAGTGTGAGTTCAACAGAATCTCGGGAGTCTCATGCCGGCTTATATATTTAGGGAGATATATGGAGATTTACAGGGTACGTGATTATCACCGTGATATACATGTTGGGCCCGTGGTCCCTTGCCCTTGGGTTCTACCCTTGGGTGGAGGACACTCGCGAGTGGTTGACTCTCACACTTGGACTGACGATAGGCTTAGTGACCTATACAGTGAGACTTAGAGACCGATAGGGATACTGGCATTGATATACATACTTACTGTGTTGACATACGTGGCATATCATTCTACTGCTTTTACTCTTCCGCTGCATTGATTACTGCATGTTCTTACCCATACTGCCATTGATCTACTGTTATCTATTATCACTGTTAGAATTGTCACATGAATTTATATATTATATTGCTATTATGTCGCTCTGACGACCTGAGTATGCATGCTCAGTGTGAGGAGAAGATTTAGCTTGGACCAGGACTAGACGTATATCACAGACACCTCGACTTGCTATCCAGAGTTATATTTGTTTGTTTCCCCTCAGGTCAGCTCTTTACATTGTTTCATTCAGTTACTGCATTTCTCATTACCTGCGCATCATTTACTGTTTACCATGAAAAACTAGAAGCCGAAGTGTGACTACGGCAGGACATTTCCTTGACCGTAGGAGCATGGCTGGCCTTGTCTACCCCTCGTATTCCGTGTTTTGGGAAGCGGGGCGTGACAGATCCCCAGCCCACTATCCGGATAGTGGGACCCCCGTAAACTCTATGAGGCTCCCGATATATCCGAAACCTCTCAAGACACACATACGTACAATGCACATTGAGTTCGCATGACCAATTTGATCCGTCAATCGGAGGTTCCCCCGCTCTAAAGGCGAGGGGTAATTAATGGCGGCTTAATCCGCGGCTGCCGGAGATTCGGATCCCCACAATCAATAAATCCCCCCTACCTTAGACAGGGGGAATCTATATTACGCCTGACAAGCGACGCGTATTCCCATCTCAACGGGGTGACGAAAAACACCCTACAACCACGTCCTTAAGATGATCAGCTATATTGAAGAGCTCGTGGATCTTGGGACCACATTGGAGAATGAGTTATATATGGACTTGATTCTACAGTCCCTCTTCTTTACTTATGTCCAGTTTATATTGAATTTCAATATTCAAGAAAAGGATGTTACACTTCCAGAACTCCTTAATATGTTTAGGAGTGCAGAAGGCGCTCTAAAGAAAACCAGGGAGACACCCGCTCTGCTTATTAGGGAATCTTCTTCCTTTAGATCCAAGAAGAAAGCCAAGGGGAAGAAGAAGGCCCCCACCAAGCCGAAAGGTGGTGTCAATAAGGTACAGGGGAAGGGCAAGGCAAAAGTTTTGGGGCCGACAGTAAGAAAAGATGAATGTTTCTATTGTCACAAGAAAGGCCCAGTGGAAGAAGAACTGCAGGGCTTGAAAAGCCAAGAACCAGGATTCGAAACAAGTTGTGTTCTGGCTTCAGGTGTGTTTATGATTGAAAACTGTTTGTCAATCAACTCTACTTTCTAGGTATTGGATACCGGTTCAGGATCTCATATCTGTAATTCATTACAGACACTGAGAAACCGTAGAGTTATAAAGGCATGTGATATGACCCTCAGGGTTGCTAACGGAGCAAGCGTGGATGCTGCTTCCATAGGAGAATATCACCTACGGTTGACAAGCGGATATATTTTGGTTTTGCGTAACTGTTCTTGTGTACCTAGTTTGACATGTAATATCATCTCTGTATCTTTACTATCTAAAGAAGGTTATGATTTTACATTTGTAAGCGATGTTGTAAACATTCATCTTAATCATGGTTTGATTGGGATAGGTACACTAGACAACGGTATATATGTATTAAATCAACATTCAGTTTTCAACATCCTGAACACACTAAAAGGAAAGTCTCTAGAAATGAATCAAGCTTTCTTACAGCATTGTAGACAAGGTCACATCAATAAAATACGGTTAATGAAGTTACATAGAGAGGGATATTTGGATTCGTTTGAATATCTGTCTTATGCAACTTGTCAATCATGTTTCAAAGGAAAGATGACAAAGACTCCGTTCACTGGACATGGAGTAAGAGCCACTGAGCTCTTGGGACTCATACATAGCGACGTGTGTGGTCCAATGTCTACTTATACAGGAGTGGTTATTCCTACCTCATTACTTTTACGGATGATTTCTCAAGGCATGGACATATATTCTTGATGAAACATATATCCGAGGCCTTTGAGAAATTTCAGGAATAGAAGAATGAAGTGGAAAAACAAACATGAAAAAGTATTAAGATACTTCGATCTGATCGAAGTGGTGAATACTTAAGTACCGAGTTCCTGGATTATTTAAAAGAGAATGGAATCTCTCTCAGCTAACTCCTCCATACACACCTCAACACAACGGTGTATCGAAAAGGAGGAACCGCACCTTATTGGATATGGTACGTTCCATGATGAGTAATGCTGAGTTACCGTGATCTTTCTGGGGAACCGCACCTTATTGGATATGGTACGTTCCATGATGAGTAATGCTGAGTTACCGCGATCTTTCTGGGGTTATGCACTAGAATCCGCTGCATATCTCTTGAACAAAGTTTCTACTAAGTCAGTGCCTACCACACCATATGAAATGTGGAGTGGAAAGAAACCTTATCTTAAGTATCTTAAAATATGAAGATGTCCATCTTTTGTCAAAAAGCAGCATGCAGACAAGCTCGAGGCACGATCAGTACTGTGTAAGTTTTTAGGATACCCAAGAAACTCCAGGGGGTATCATTTCTATTACGTAGAGAAACAAAAGGTCTTTGTTTCTCGGCATGCCCACTTTCTGGAGACTCAATTTCTTGAAAAAGAAATAAGTGAGAGCGCAATAGAACTGGAAGAAATTCCAGAACCACAAAATATTACTGAAAGTATGGTGGAACCAGAAGTTTCAAAAGAACCGGACGTCCCTGCGCTACTCTGCAAATCTAGTAAGCAGTCTCATCCGCCCGAGAGATACTATGGTTTTCTCATAGACGGGGATAGAGAGGATTACATCATCAATGATGATGAGCCAACTAGTTTCCAACAGGCCATTACGAGCAGAGACTCAGTAAAATGGCCGGATGCAATGCGGACCAAAATGGAATCCATGTACACCAACAAAGTTTGGACTTTGGACATTGCACCTAAAGGAATAAAACCCGTAGGCTGCAAATGGATCTTCAGAAAGAAGATTTGTGCAGATGGACAGGTTGAAACCTATAAGGCTAGACTTGTAGCAAAATGTTTTCGTCAAAGACCTGGTTTGGACTATGATGAAACCTTTTCTCCAGTGGCTATGTTTAAATCCATTCGGATCCTACTTGCCATTGCTGCCTTCCATGATTATGAAATTCGGCAGATGGACGTAAAGACCGCTTATTCTGAATGGAAATTAGGAAGAGTGTATTTATATGAATCAGCCAGAAGGTTTCATAGAGAGTGGGAGCAGCAGAAAAGTGTGCAAGTTGCTTAAATCTATTTATGGATTAAAGCAGGTATCGCGGAGTTGGAATATCTGCTTTGATGAGACGGTAAAAAAATTTGACTTTATCAAAAATCCAGATGAACCATGTATTTATAGTAAGATTGTAGCGAGAACTATGGTATTCCTCGTCTTGTACATGGATGACATTCTCCTGATAGGAAATGACATTCCTATGCTACAATCAGTCAAAGGATTATTGTAACAGAAGTTCTCCATGAAAGACCTGTGTGATGCCTCATACATTCTGGGGATCCAGATCTATCGTGATAGATCCAAGAGGATGTTGGGACTTTCACAGTCCAGGTATATTGACACCATACTGAAAAGATTTAGTATGAAAGATTCTTAGCGTGGTAATCTACCGGCTTATCACGGGATCACCCTCTCCAAAGAGATGTCTCCCAAGACTGATTTGGAAAGGGATCGCATGAGTATTATACCCTATGCTTCTACGGTAGGATCTATAATATATGCGATGTTATGTACCAGACCAGATGTTTCTTACGTACTAAGCGCGGTAAGTAGGTATCAGTCAAACCCTGGGGAGAAGCACTAGATAGCAGTAAAGAACATTCTCAAGTACCTGAGAAGGACTAAGGAGATGTTCTTGGTGTACGACTGTAATGACCTCTAGATTGAGTCATTCGCTGACTCCATCTTCTAGAGCGATAAGGATGTCTCCAAATCCATGTCGGGTTATGTCTTCACCCTCAATAGAGGGGCGGTCTGTTGGAAGAGCTCCAAACAGGATACATTTGCTGACTCGACGATGAAGGCAGAGTATATCGCTGCATGTGATGCCGCGAAAGAAGTAGTTTGGATGAAGAAGTTCATTACAGAACTTTAGGTGGTTCCATCTATTATTGACCCAATACCTTTGTATTGTGACAACAACGAGGCTATAGCTTTAGTGAAGGAACCAAGGTCCCATCAGAAGTCCAGACATATCTTAAGGCGGTATCACCTGATCAGGGAGATCGTGGATCGCCGGAAGATCGTGGATCGCCGGGAGATCATGGATCGCCGGGAGATCGAGGTGCGTAGGGTAGAGATGGAGAACAACACTGCAGATCCACTCACAAAGGTCATCTCTCAGACACAGTTCGAGAGGCTGTTCGAGATGTTAGGTCTGCGATATGCCAATACATGACCTTAGTGCAAGTGGGAGATTGTAAGTGATATATGCCCTAGAGGCCATTATTGTATAGTACTGGATTGTATATTACATTTTGAAAGCTTGGGATATATACAGATATAATAACAGTCTTGCTCAACATGATAGTATGCTATCTGGTTTGAGTCTATCTTAATATGTGTATATATTTCTTCTAACGTATCGCTAATATATGTTGATAGAGCCCTTAGGATCTTTGTTTGACTACCAGAGTTGTGATGGCTGTCACACTAGTGGGGGCTAGGTAGTCTATAAGCATATCCTTAAACTTGTCCCTAGTCGTAGGATTATCAAGACAGGGTATCGATACTCCAGAGTAGACTAGTGTATACGCTTCTTATCCCCGTCAAGGGAGGTGGCCTGTCCTGCAGTCATTGGTATACGGTACCAAAGATAGTATACATGTGCTCATTGGGTTATGAGTTACAATGGACGGACTCGCTGGGAAATGCTGGTTCGTATTATCCCTATCGTCAGTTAGCAGTACATTGGTGGCATAAGTATAGGTTAGTCCATTGACTTGACATCACTATTCGTCTTGAGTGTGTTCCCACTGTACTTAAAATACTACCCTACCACGGCTCAAATGAGTCATGCAAACAGGTAGTAGTTGGGTGCATTCCCGAAGCCCTTGGAGGCAGTAGGGGATAGAAGGGACTTGTCTCTCTCGGTATTGGGAGTTCATATCGCGCTGTGTACGGATGGCTAGTACACAAAGTCCCTAGCCAGAGCAAGTGAGATTTATTGGTAGGTACACCAGTAGTTTCTCAGGGTGTATTTGGTTCCATACTGACACGACTTATTGCGTGGGGACCATGAAGGTATTGGGGGGAGAGAGAGGGACAAGGCTCCAGTAATAAACCATTTCTTTATTATTTCCTCTTTCCTCCTTCATTTTCTTCTTATTCCTCCTTCATCTCCATCATCCTCCACCTCTTCTACCCCCTCAAACCACACCCAAATTCACACCAAAATGCCATGCCATCTTTATAAAAAACAATCACAAGCTCACTATAAACCCCATGGTGGAATCAAGTTGGAACTTTGGGCTTTTTAGGCAACCCTAGAATTTTCCCTAGTTGCTTCCATGAGGTATATCCTAAACTTTAGCTAAGTAATTAACTTTCCTACCCTTCTTTAGTGCATTAGAGTTGAACAATAGTGGTCTTTGAAGATTCTAGGTTGAGGTTTAGGGGACTTTATGGGTTGTGATGGTGCAATTGAAGTGTTTTTAGTGACTGCAACCCATGCAATGTTAGTATTATGGTCAAAACTAGAGACTTAACCCAAGACATGAACTTTAGATTTGACGATATCGGGTTTTGTGAGAATTTGAGATGTGTTTTGGGGATCTGCTATCACCCGGAGACCTTGAAAAATATTTAGCAAACACCTAGAGATGAGAAGACACCTAGGAAGCAACCATAGAAACTTGAGCCCCTATACCCAACACCAGGCACAGATTTCCCACTTTTGGCCGCAAATTGCGGCCTGGGTACGAGCATTTGTGCTCATGCTTGGTCCATGGCTTATATATCCTCTAATTAGACCATCCTCACATGCAAAATATCCCAATTTGACCCGAGGCAAAATCTGGAGGTGTTTTCTTGAGTTGCTGTTTTTGTTTTGCGACTTTTTAAGACTTGGATTTTGGTATTTGGGTTTTGACTTGATGGTTTGACGTTTGTACGTTAAAATCGAGGATTTGTTTGGCTAGTCTTGCATGCGTAGGCCGTATGTTCTAACCTATGTGCACTTAATATGCCGTTTCGACTTTCTCGTGTTGATTATTGTTTACGGTGCGACGTATTTGAAATGTAGGTACCTTCGTGTGGACTTCGGGACGACGAGGAGAGTGTGGCGTCATCGACTTCGGCAAGCGAGAATCGAGGTGAGTAGATGTATATCTACGGGGGAAGTCGGGTGGATGGCGTGTAGCACCTCCGCAACCGTAGAATAGGATATCCTTTATTACTTATATATGTTGATGTAATATATGAATACCTAACAATTAAGCTTTCTAGGAGACCTTAGGTTATATTAGGCGTAATCAAAAGAAGACCTACCCATAGTGTTTTTATCGTAGTCATGAATCATAGGTTATGTGTTGTTTCACACCTGCAAGCATACACACTTGAACTTGGTATTTGAGTGTATGTGTGTGTGTATATATATGTGTATGTATGTTATATATATATATATACATATACACGTGAGAAGAGAATAGTACATGTTGTAAGGATATGAGTCGATATGATCGGGCATGATGCCGTGAGGTTGATATGTGATTGAGCTGAGATACCGTACATGATATGATATATTAAAGGATCGTTGGGCGATATATACAAAACATGCGATAACATGTGACTTGATGAAATAATAGATTGTACGAGACTTTAGATCCGTACCCTGATTATGATATTGTACGACGATTGATACCGTATGAACTATATGATATATATATGATATTTGATCCGTACCCTCGATTTTGAGGATGCCGTACGACGGACTATACCGTAAGAGATATATATATGATGATTGATCCGCACTCTTGACTCAAGGATCTAGTATGATGTATTATTACCGTACGTGATGATATTAGGCTGGATCGTCGACTATTAGATATATCGGCTCGGAATATTATAGATTTCTTATTATCTTTGACTCGGTTTCTTAGTTTAGTCCTTTAGTTGCATTTAATGTTTACTTTCTGCTTTGCTCATACTACTCTCATTGCATTGTAGGTATTTATACAAGTGTTTTCTTTAGCTATTATGATCTTGTCTTTTAGGACACCGGCACCATTACCGATGATGCGTATGTTGCACGTATACTTGCTTGCCGGCTCACACACATCATCATCAGTAATTGCCATGCCACGTACACACTAGAGAACCTTTACTCCATTCATATAATCTGACAATCTGTAGAAGTTTTATTGTTTTACATTCATGATCTTAAATGCTAGTGTAGACATTGTATTTCTTACTTAGATGCCACATGCATTTGCATCCATGCATTCTAGATGCGCACTGATCATTGGCTTTATGTCGGTATTTATTATCTCATTGTATACTCATAGATTGTGATTCTTTTGGAGATTTTCGTATTCATGTGATTTCTGGATTTGGGGAAATCGCAAGTGATATTTATAAACTCATGATTTTAATTTTTAAAAAAGAAAAATGTGGTTTCTCATGATATGATGTGTGTGGCGTCCACTATGAGTTTTCTCGGTTCTTGAGCCACGTATGTATACATACCCGATTCGAGGAGTGAGAGGAACCGTTCACGGGTACATGGTGGACCCGGTGAGGTAACCCGGGGCAAGAAGGCCGTATAGAGAGACGTTGAGCCTGGCGGGGGAGCACTACCTAGCAGTACTTATTGACCCGGCGGTTATCCGGAGGATACCGACCGGAGTCGTGTGATTTGACAGATTTGAGGGCCAATCTGAGAGATGGCTATCGAGATATTGATGTATATATAGTGTCAGTGTTTGACACAGATTTCTGTCGATTTCATTCGATGATACTCCAGTTTTATAATACTAAAATTTTACTAAGATAAGAACACAGTTTTCTCATACAGATATATCTAGATCTTATGTTGATCATTCATTCATGATGTATTCATACATCATATATATGATATGCTACTATTTTGTAACAATGACACGAGTACTTGGTATTACACTTATGCACATGCTTATAATGTTACCCTTGTTTTTACCCTTTGTTTATATATATTGTTGTTATTTATTGTATGACCTAGGAGACCGTCATACATTCGGTTTCTACTCGGTGATGTTTTCTACTCACGAGTTGGCAACTCACCCCCGTTGTGTCACGGTTTCTTGCAGGTTTAGCCGTACAGGTTCGGTAGCGGATTGTTGGCACACTACTTTCCTTCTGGGTGATTGCATTGATAAGTGGGATACATTGCATTATGACCACCCTTTTATATTCTGTTATTTATTTCAGTTGTATCTAGTTAAGCTCCATCAACCAGACTTGTATATTTAGTAGACTTAGAATCACCGTTTGTATATTCTTTTGACCTTAGAGTCACGCTCTTGTATTATTCTTTATTTCTGGTTTTCTCGTTGATGTTTAGTTCTTGCTTTATTTCTGAGTTTTAATCCTCGCCTCAGCGTTGTATATTTATTATCTTGTGTGGTTGTTTCCGCCTTTTGGCGAAGAGGTAGCTCTCTTGGGGATACCTTTATTATATTACTTGTACCATTTTCGGGTTAAAATTTACAAAGGAGGTTCTGCCGAAATTTTCAATGACGAAACATGTTTTCAAGATAACTACGAAACATTGTTTTTATGTTATATTACTTATGTCTCTACAAAAGAACCTGATTTCATTAAAACTTATTTCAAAACTTCATCTCCGCTATTTCCCTAAAAATGTTTAGATTTCTGGGCTTTTGGCTTACTTGATTTAGGTTGGGTCCTATAGACTTCACATGATTCAAGTGCCAGTCATGTGCCTTTTCCGGGTCGTGACAAAGTTGGTATCAAAGCGTTAGGTTTAACCTTAATTCGAGTCTAGGTTTGACTATGCGGAGTCCAAAGAGTATATATATATATCGGAATCTAGGCTTGACCTTACGGAACTTAGACTTGGCCGAGGGGGTATTAGACCCGAAATTTCGTCGTGTAGGTTGACCTTGGTTGATTGAGTAGGTGACTTAAGTAGAGTAACGTACTGTGTGTATGTTCCGCAGTATACTTACGATACGCTACTCTGCTTAAGAAGTCTTCGGATGTACATTTCTTTTGCACTGTATTCTATTCGTTTCTATGCTCTCTCCTTTTTTGGTTTCCGTTATCGGATTTTGGTTTCCGTTATCATGGCTATAAGGGCAGAGAGAGCTGCGGCTAGAGATGCGGTCAGAACGAGCTCGTTAAGGACGAGGACTGACCAGGATGTTTTCCATTGACACGAGCGTTTTGATATATTGTTCTTACTATGTTTTCTCGTTGACGCGAACATTCGAGATCTGCACCAGATTATCGGGCCATTGCTAGAGGCCAGCCAGATTGTGAAGCTTATTACGGTTCCATCTACTCCAAATGATTGAGGTGTTGTTTATCGTGTAGATGGATGAGCCAGCTGTCGCTGAGTTTGATAAGATATCGCTCCCAGACCATCGAAGCTGATGCAGCAATAGTTTACACACGGAGATATAATAGAAGATCGCTAGTCACCCTTGAATAAAGGACCAGGATAGTTTGTTCGTTTGGATGCTTCAATGCGAGGTCATCCAATTAACTAGTTTCAGCTAGAAGGGAACATCACACAGACGTGTCGTGAGTTGATTGAGAAAGGACGAGCGGAGGCGCATAACTCCTAAGACTTGGTCGAGTTTCCGAGGAAAAATTCGCCAGATGCCTTCTACAGGATATTAGAGATGCCGAGTTCGTAGCTTCGAAAGAGATTCTAGATATGACTACAGCCAAATGGAACGCCGTCCACACATCTATAAATAGATGATTCCAAGTTGGTCCATACCGAAAGGAAGCGGAGTAAGAGGTTCGTATGAGAGCTTGATGAGATGACGTTCCACTCCGTTGACATCCCACTCCGTTGACATCAGAGATTTGATACACAGGCAGAGGCGTCGAATGTAGCCATAATTCCAGAGAAAGGTCATGAAAAGAATGCAGCTGTTCCGGAACAAGAAATGGATTTAGTAAAGAGTACCAACTTCCAGGCAGTCTGGCAAAGACGAGATTGGGAAAGAGACCCTGATAGGATCTTTCCAGGAATACTTCACGATAAAGACTTGGACCCAGGATCGGATTTATCGCACACACTTAGTGGGCCAGAGGTTGCCATCATTGACGTGATACGTTACGAGCGACCATGTTAATTGGTCAGGAGATTTTTCGGAGAAAGCGCCAGAGCGGAACTGTTCCGTCTTTACTCTGAATAGGGCCGTCGAGCCGAGGAGTCCTGTAACTAGTTATCCGCAAAGAGAAACAAGGACCTAAGAGCAGAGGATGCTATACCGTAGGCAGGAGGAAAGTAGATATCTTGCTTTGTCAGCCTTGGATGCAACGACACCTTTCGACATTGAAGGAGGGGCACCTTGCCGACAGTTATTGTGGGATTCGTCTCGGTGATATAGATGTAGCACGTTTTCGTCGTCTTGGATTTCGATATTTTGACGATTTGTTTTATGATTGGTATTTTCCTTTGTGCAGCACTTGCACTTGATTTTAATTCTTACACATTTCGAGATAGTCGATTTTGATTTCGCACACTCCGACCTATTTGATTTGATTTCGTGGATATGGGTTGCACATGATTTTGACTTATGCTTTCGGTGTAGTTTACACGTGCTTTTAGTATTTGATATGGTTTTATTCTTTTGGAGATTTTCGTATTCATGTGATTTCTGGATTTGGGGAAATCGCAAGTGATAATTATAAACTCATGATTTTAATTTTTAAAAAAGAAAAATACGGTTTCTCGTTATATGATGTGTGTGGCGTCCACCATGAGTTTTCTCGGTTCTTGAGCCACGTGTGTACACATACTCGATTCGAGGAGTGAGAGGAACCATCTGCGGGTACATGGTGGACCCGGTGAGGTACCCCGGGGCAAGAAGGCCGTATAGAGAGACGATGAGCCTGGCAGGGATGCACTACCTTCCGGTGATTATTGACCCGGCGGTTATCCGGAGGATACCGACCGGAGTCGTTTGATTTGACAGATTTGAGGGTCGATATGAGAGATGGCTACCGAGATATTGATGTATATATAGTGTCGATGTTAGACACGGATTTCTGTCGATTTCATTTGATGATACTCCAGTTTTATATTACTAAAATTTTACTAAGATAAGAACACAGTTTTCTCATACAGATATATCCAGATTTCATGTTGATCATTCATTCATGATGTATTCATACATCATATATATGGCATGCTACTACTTTGTGACAATGACACGAGTACTTGGTATTATACTTAGGCACATGCTTATAATGTTACCCTTATTATTATCCGATGTCTACATATATTTTTGTTATTTATCGTATGACCTAGAAGACCGTCATACATTCGGTTTCTACTCGGTGATATCTTCTACTCATGAGTTGGCAACTCACCCCGTTGTGCCACAGTTTCTTGTAGGTTTAGTCGTACAGGTTCCGTAGCGGATTACTGGCACATTACCTTCCTTCTAGGTGATTGCATTGATAGGTGGGATACATTGCATCGTGACCACCCTTTTATATTCTGTTATTTATTTCACTTGTATCTAATTAAGCTTCATCAACCAAAATTATATATTTAGTAGACTTAGAATCACCGTTTGTATATTCTTTCGACCTTAGAGTCACGCTCTTGTATTATTCTTTATTTCTGGTTTTCTCGTTGATGTTTAGTTCTTGCTTTATTTCTGAGTTTTGATCCTCAACTCGGCGTTGTATATTTATTATCTTGCATGGTTGTTTCCGCCTTTTGGCGAAGAGCTAGCTTCCGCTTGGAGATGCCTTTATTATATTACTTGTACCGTTTTCGGGTTAAAATTTACAAAGGAGGTGCTGCCGAAATTTTCTATGACGAAACATGTTTTCAAGAGAACTACAAAACATTGTTTTTATGTTATATTACCCATGTCTTTACAAAAGAACCTGATTTCATTAAACCTTATTTTAAAATTTCACCTCCACTACTTCACATGATTCAAGTGCCCGTCACGTGCCTTTTCCGGGTCATGACATCGGGCCTTATTGGCCACTGTGGGACCGTCGGTGCTGGCCTAGGGGGCATTTGGCCGGTCGATCTAGGGCTTTGGTGCTCTGAGTTTTGGCCACGTGTACATCTCTTTGTTTAAACCATTTTCTACATGTTTGATTTTTCTGACTTTTCATTTTTATGTGTATTGGACGTGTAAATTTTTGAGCTTCCAAAAAGTTTTAAAAAAAATCAGAAAAAATAACGTGTCTGATTGGGATCGAACACAAGGACTACGTCACAGCTGTGCATGAGCTTTACCAGTGAGTTACAAGTTGTTTTTTGCTGTTATTTAAATTTTTTTACTTATAACTCAATCTCAGGATGTATAACTTATTTCTGTTCATTAAACCAGGAAATTCCGTACAGTAAATTCAGAGTCGTTACAAACACGAATACGGTATTTATATGAATACATGTGTTTGTATAAATACGGGTATTGTGCTTTGATACAAATACATGTATTTCTTTCTAAATATGAATATGCGTATTTTTTATTTTCGGGACAAATACGGTATTTGTATTTTGGTAGAAATAGGGTATTCGTATTTATACGGGAATGGGTATATTTGTTTATATACTTACATTTATATTTATAAATGTTTGTATATGTGTACCTAGGGAGGTGGCTACACACACTCTTTCTTCTCTCCACCATTTAAACTTGGAAGTGTGTGGGCTTGTGACTCACCCTAGTGAGTCACCAAGCCCACCCACTCTTTTGTTTATGGGGTGTAGAGATAAGAGTGAGGTGTGAGATATTTTTCAAAGCATGGTTCATTTTTCTTCACTTGAGAATTTTCTCTAGTTGCCACCATCTTCATCTTCTTCCTCAATCCTCTCTCTTGAGTTGTGAGGATTAAAAGAGAGCACTTAGTTTCACAAACTACACCAATTTAAGCATCTTGTTTAAGCAAGACTTGATCTTTAGTTGCTTCCGACGAAGTGATCAGTCGAAAATAATGCATTTTTAACACGACAATTTCCCTACCATTTGCACTCTCTAGAGGTGTTCGGTATTCATATAGCACATATTAGCAAAACAACCGTAAAATACCAAATTACATGTGTTATACTTTGAAACCGACATTTTGAAGGAAATTGAGTGTTTATCATGGCATCGCATCATCCTTGTATAGCGCAACACTTGTTTCAAAGATCTGTGCAGAAAATTCCAGGAACCGAGCCAAAATTGTCAAAGTGCTGATAAAAAATACGCCAACTCAAAGACTTGAGATCTGGCAGTAATCTAGAAGGAATTTTGAGAATCAACATATCAGAAAAATACCATGAAGTTAATATAAAGAAGCAGTGGAAATTTGATGCACCAAGGCTCCTAAAGGGCCGCGGATCCGCGGCCGGAGCAGGCATGTGCCGCGGATCCTCGGTCACGTGACAGTGACGTCATCAAAGCTCAGTTGCAGATTTCTCCTCTCAATTCCTACACCTCATCAAGCTATGTCAATTTCCAGAAATCTCTAGAGTCTTCTGCCAGATCAGCAAGGCTCCTTGATCAAGCTAATCATGTTCAAGCTTCCAAAGAAAGCTACTTAACAAACTAAACCTAGAAGTTTCTCTTTAACCTCCAACCTTATGAAGGAAGCTAAACCTAACTAACTAACTCTAGAACCTTCCTCCTAACTACCAAGCTTACAAGGGAAGCTAATCTAATCCTAGCCAATCATTTTTAAGGCTATAAAAGGGACCCTAGGCTTCCCTTCTAAAGGTTGTTCGTAGTTCATTAGTTCATCATCTCTTCTACCCACAAGTTGAGTGACACAACTTGTGCCTCAAAACCCTAACCCTAATCCAATCAAAAAGCCAAAGTTCAAGATCTTCGAGTTCAATCAAAGCAAGAAGCCTTCGATCCTTTAGAAAACGACGCCGGACTTTATCGGAGCAAGTGATCCAAGGAGATCCGCGACTCAAGGAGCCGAGCGAAACCAAAATCGACGATCAAGTTCTTTACTCTTGTAGATTTCGAGAGATTTGTAACGAAATTGTTGATAAATAAAGGTGATAATTCTATATCTTGCTTATCTTTTTAATTCAAGCATTATGATTCAATCTAAATTCTTGAATGTGTTCTTTGTGATAATGCTTGAGTAAAACTCCGCTCGTGGAGGAGTCGAGAGAATCAATATATGATGATGTCGACAAAACCTTGAAACGATTCTTAAGTCCTATAATGTTTGTAAATTCTTGAAAATCGAATGATCGATGATCTAGTTTCGATGCGAAATGCTTTCTTGATTATTTTCGCTCGGAACTAGAGATCAACGATCTATTATTTGATTTACTAGAAGCAAGCTTGTGAATGAGATTCATCGAAAGGACAAAGGATGAGATGAGGAAACCCTAATTTCTTCGCAAGATCCTTAAATCTCGATAAATCGTCATCGATCTAGCATCAATTCATTAATGGATAAGAAAACGGAATCGCTAGTCTTCGTCACGTCTATAGATTTAATCGACTCCTACGAGCTTCACTTCAATTCTTGAAACTTAAATCGATTGGAATTCTCTCAATTCTTGATTCTTGATTTTAATGTTTTCTTGATTTTAGATTAGATCTAGATGATTCTTGAATTCATTTTACAAATCTTGAATTGAATTGTCTTTTCTCTTTTCTTTAAATTTTTGATTCATCTAATTCGAAATACGAACGGATTACACTTTCCCTGTGGACGATCCGCACTTACTAACGCGCTACAATCGACACCGTTATTGATTGCGGTCAAAATATTTTTGGTTGTGATTTCTATACACTTTCTAACATACACACCGAGAATCAATTCAATCAAATGGCGCCGTTGCCGGGGATAGTGCGCTAATTCGTTTGTTTTTGAAATTTGAGTTGAAAAATTTATTCCATCAAAATTTTTAGATCAAAATTCGAGCAAAACACTAATCAATTCTTTTGGATTTGTTGCAAGGAAATCTGGAGTCTGCTGTACAATTGGAAAAATATTTGGAATATTCCAGAGAGCTGAGGGAGTGAACAGAAGCTCTCTGTAAAATTTTTGTTCAGTGAACTGTTCGAAGAGCGGCGGATCCGCGGTTTAAGCCAAGCATTGAGGCGGTTTCGCGGCATGTTAGCTGAGTTACTGTACCATTTTTCTCAGGTGACTTCTATACTTTCTTATCTCCTTCCTCATCTGCTCTAATAACAAATTTTCTGCAGGTTTCTTTGCAAAATTCGCAGCGCCGCAAAAATATAAAAATTGTGCGTGTTTGATCTTGGTTGTTTGCATATTAATACGGAATTTAAGGGGCACGGCCAAATTCGGATTAGGTGGGGAGTTCATTACCCTTCCTAAGCCCCGAAAATCACAAACTTGCATCCGCATTACCCTCATTAACTAAAAGAAATCTAGACTTGACTCTAAGGACCGTCGCGCTCATTTAGGACAAGAGAAGGCCGTGGGTAATCCATTGTTTATCCGCGTTTCTTTTGTGGTGTCTAAGGCAAGTGTGTCTAAGGCAAGTGGTTACTTAA
This sequence comes from Agapanthus africanus, assembly GCA_030015575.1. NCBI lineage: Eukaryota > Viridiplantae > Streptophyta > Magnoliopsida > Asparagales > Amaryllidaceae > Agapanthus > Agapanthus africanus. The sequence goes on along the minus strand of CM057337.1, from coordinate 930,475,888 downwards.
TTAGGCCCACTACTTACGTAGTGGAGAACCTCCCACTTACCTGGCCACAGGAGAGACAAAGAGGCAGTGGAGGATTGATCCTGCGACTTGTTTTTTGGCAGTTAGGAGCGGTCTAGAGCCTTGACCTAGGTGATCACTAGATTTAGGGTTGCTTGTTGCATATGTTATGATTTGCATCATTTTTTTCAAAAATCCGTACATTTTTCAAAACAAACACCAATCACATCATTTTCTCTAATTATATCAACGCTGCCACTTGTACTAAACCCTTTAGTGCAAGCTCGGCTGGACACAGGATTCTAGTGCCCGTCTTGTCCGCGTTTTCCCCGATCGACCCCAAAGTCGGTATTTCTACATTTACCTCTTCTTTACCCCCCCACCACACCCACTTTGATGGACGATTCTCCACCGAACTTCTTTACCACTACTCTGCCGCCGTCCGCAGGTGCGCAGAATCCACCCCGCATCTCTCTCCAAGAGAGGTGCTATCCTACACGAGGTCCTCTTTCGACCCGTCTCTCCATTCCACCAGCCAACGGGGACAATTTTCAAATAAAATCCCAATACATCAACCTTCTACCAAAATATCACGGTCTCGAGTCTGAAGACGCATATGTCTTTATTACAAAATTTGAAAATGTATGCGGTATGATGGGTACTTCACAGCTTTCTGTGGATGCTATGCATCTTCGTATTCTCCCATTTACCTTGTGCGTATAGCCGAGAAGTGGCTGTATAACACTACCGCACATTCCATTTCAAATTGGGAAGAATTTGTCAAAGCATTCCTTAAGAAATTCTACCCAAATCATAAGACAGCTCGAGTCCGTAGCGAAATCCATCAATTCACCCAGCTTCCAAATGAAACATTCTCAAAATGTCTTGAACGCTTTAAGGATCTGTTTGTTCAATGTCCACATCACGGAATCCCCAGATGGGATCTGTGCCGAATCATATATGAAGGCATTAATCCTAACACAAAACAGACCCTTGAATTAATTTGTCAAGGCAACTTCATGACCAAAGATGATGGGGAAGCTTGGAAATTCCTAGATGATTTCGCTGAAAAATCTTTACAGTGGGAGGGTGGGAGTCAATCGTCTTGGGGTGGCAATAACCAATCTAATGTTTCCATAGGAGTTAGAGCTGACATTTCAGCTATACATAAGAAACTCGAGACTATGGAAAACAAATTTTTAGCTGCCGCCCTAAATCAAATGTCACTCTCCAAAACTGTATGTGGATACTGTTCTGATCCTTCACATCTCACGGAAGAATGTCCATTGAATTCTCCGTTTCAAGGTCATGAGCATATTAATTCTGCTTTCCAACAACGACCTAGAAACGATCCATTTTCTTCCACTTATAATCAGGGTTGGAGGAATCACCATAATTTTGCTTGGAACCAATCATAAAATCAAAACACGGTTCCAAACCAAACCAATTTCCAAAGGGCTCTTCCACCACAACAACAACCATTTCAATTGAGTCAGCACCCCTACTAAACACAAAACTTCCAAAATCCGGTCAACGCACCTTCACCGTCTAATCTTTTGCAGTTGACCGGTACTGATGAATCCTCTTCATTCATGAACTTGCTTTTGACAATAAATACTTCCGTCGATAAAATTGAGAAAAACTCTGTGTCCCAAAGCGAGACTATAAAATCGATGGAAAAAGAAATTGCACGATTAAAAGCTGAAATGAGTGCAAGAGAGAAAGGGAAACTTCCAGCTCAACCTTTGCCCAATCCTGGCTATTCACATCATGTGAATGCAATCACGTTGAGATCTGGAAGAGTGCTTGACAATCACGTTGGGGAAGAGATTGATGACACTGAAAAATCTATCAATGACACCCCGGCTGAGACCTTTTCTTCCACTTCTACTTCTAATTCCGACCCCAGTTCTTCTACTCCACCACCTTCTTCCGAGCCTATTCTCTGTTTCCCCTAAGGCTCGACACCTCAGCCCAGCTCTTCTAGTCCACCAAAAACGATCCCCACTCCTATTCTTAGATCGTTCCCACCCACACGATCTTCTCCAATGTTGGACCCTGATCTTATTACTCAAGCTCCTTATCCGAATCAGTTAAGGGAAAACACACTGAGTCCACAAATGGAGAAGATCACTGAAATGTTTAAACAGGTTAACATCAACATCCCTCTTCTAGATGCAATATAACAAGTTCCCTACTTATACGAAAGTTCTTAAAGACTTGTGCACTAGAAAAATGAAGACTCAAGTGCCCAAGAAGGTATTCATGTCAAAGACTGTAGACACGGCTTTCCCCCAACAACTACCGAGGAAACGTAAGGATCCTGGCTATCCTACTATTTCCATTTCTATCGGGAAAAAACACATCAACCGTGCTCTACTAGACCTTGGCGCAAGTGTTAACCTGCTTCCTTTATCAGTCTATGAGCAGTTAGGGATCGGAGAGTTGAAACCAGCCCATTGCACTCATCACTGAAATGTTTAAACAGGTTAACATCAACATCACTCTTCTAGATGCAATACAACAAGTTCCCCGCTTTTGCGAAAGTTCTTAAAGACTTGTGCACTAGAAAGAGGAAAACTCAAGTGCCCAAGAAGGTATTCATGTCAAAGACTGTAGACACGGCTTTCCCCCAACAACTACCGAGGAAACGTAAGGATCCTGGCTATCCTACTATTTCCATTTCTATCGGGGAAAAACACATCAACCGTGCTCTACTTGACCTTGGCGCAAGTGTTAACCTGCTTCCTTTCTCAGTCTATGAGCGGTTAGGTATCGGAGAGTTGAAACCAGCCCATTGCACTCTCTAGATGGCTGACCGATCAAGCACCAAACCTAGGGGTGAACTGGAGGATGTGTTAATAAAAATCGGGGAATTTATATTCCCTGTGGACTTTATTGTAATTGATACACAGCATGTAGTGAACCCACGGAATCAAATTCCGGTGATTTTAGGCCGCCCCTTTTTGGCCACTTCCAACGCAATTATCAACTGTCGTAATGGCTTTATGACCTTATCCTTCAGGTCTGTTCTGTCGAATTAATGGATGTCGACAGCAGCGAATTTGATGATCCTCATGATACTGATCTTGACTCTTTTCATATATTATTGTTTGACCCAATTATGTATCATACACATACGGACTCTTCCACCGAGATGTCCGGGTCAACAACTAACACTGATTATGAACTGCTTTTAGAGTCTGAAGATCACCCCGCACTTTGTGATGACATTATTCTTCGGGGTATTGATGAAACTTTTGAGGAAATTTTCGCTGATGAACTCGTATTTTTGAATGACACGGGTGTTGAGATGAATCATCTCCCAATCAATGAAATTGAACCTCCACCTCTTCTTCTGAACTGTAAAAAGAATGCGAGTAATCCATCACAATCACTGCATCGTCTCTCCAAAATGAGACGCACACACATTCTATTCCACCACTTACCCTTTCCCCACTTCTTCTTCCACCAACCAGAGCACTACATTGATAAAATTTTCGAATGGTTGGTGTTGACCTTCGGTCTTTGCAAAGCTTGGCATCGACCACTGATTTTTGACCCCCTCATGTGATTTTAAAAGATTAACATGGCTTAACTCAAGTTTGGGGGGCGGTATATTTTCTAGCTCTTGAAAAGAAAATTTTTATAAAATGATGAGCCAAAAATAAGTTTGGGGGAGGATTTTCACTTAAATATTTTGCCCCCATTAATAAATTTCCTCCCAAGCTTACAGGTTTTTCGAGATTAAGCAGATGGCAACAGTGAGGACACTGTTGAAAACAAGTTTGGGGGAGGTTTGTGCTTATTTTCGCATCATTTGCATCATACTTTGCATAAGCACAAAACATTTTTAAAACCTATAAAAATTTAAAAATTTTCAAAAAATATATAAAAATATTTTTGTACATAAATAAGATAATAAAAGATTAGATAGTGAAAAATTACATCTAAAAGATTAGAAAAATTTAAGAAAACCAAGAAAATTAGAAGTTTTCTTATACGAACTAGTAATAAGTAGTTATGAGCCGTTGTCTCAAGGGTTAGTAAGATGAAAGAAGTCATTAATCTGAGGATAAAAATAAGTCTGAAAAATAGTTCCTATTCTGGAAGCCAAACATTTTAAATGTTGATACCCTGCTATTCGCACTTACACACGTCTTGAAGCTCGGGATAGTAGAGGATACCTTGAAATGCTCTTGTCTAAAAGCCAAAGTATGAAGAAAATAAAAAAAAATATGAATAAAATATAAAATGGTGAAGAAAAAAAATGAACACTGGTTTTGTTATCGCCAAAGCAGCAATAAAAAAATATAGCGCGGGTGCCTCTTCACCTAGTGCCTCAGACCAACTGGTCTGAGAGTCACTGCTAAGCGTTAGGTGGTGCAAGACGAGGAAAATACACCGTATAAGCAAGCATAGGAGTAATCGGTCGGTTAGTACCTCAAGAAGTATTAACGATCGCATGAAAGCGTGTGAGCAAATTCCATATATTCATTAATTAAAAAGTACTGAGGCAGATGGACAAGAGTATGATAGCTTGAATTGAATTCTCCAGGTGTAGGGATGTTCTTTACACACACGTAGGGTTATATGATCGATGTTTAGAAGAAAGATAGGAATGAAGAATAAAGACGATGTTTTATTGAGAGATGATGTGATTTCTGACATCTTTTCATGACTATTAAGATAGGGCTCATGACAACCGAAAAGCTAGCATAGTTGGAAACCCTAATTTTCAAGGATTTTCTTTTACAATTCTTATCTTTAAATGTAAATTTCACGATCTTCCTTTTATTATTGGATTTTGTGGGTGCAATCCACTGAAAACCCTCAGGAGACAACACTCCTCCTACTAGGGACACCTAGAGGTTTAAAGGCTTGTTGCACGTGCTCAGTGCAATCGTGTTGCCTACGAAAGTGTGCTAGTTAGTTTTTCTCTTTCTTTATTTTCTCCTTCTCTTTTTAATAAAACAATTCGCTTGAGACGACCGAAAATAAGTTTGGGGGAATTTGATCAGTCGAAAATAATGCATTTTTAACACGAAAATTTCCCTACCATTTGCACTCATCTAGAGGTGTTCGGTATTCATATAGCACGTATTAGAAAAACAGTCGTAAAACACCAAATTACATGTGTTATACTTTAAAACCGACATTTTGAAGGAATTGAGTGTTTATCATGGTATCACATCATCCTTGTATAGCGCAACACTTGTTTCAAAGATCTGTGCAGGAAATTCCAGGAACCGAGCCAAAATTGTCAAAGTGCTGATAAAAAATACGCCAACTCAAAGACTTGAGATCTGGCAGTAATCTAGAAGGAATTTTGAGAATCAACATATCAGAAAAATACCATGAGGTCAATATAAAGAAGCAGTGGAAATTTGATGCACCAAGGCTTCTAAAGGGCCGCGGATCCGCGGCCGGAGCAGGCATGTGCCGCGGATCCGCGGTCACGTGACAGTGACGTCATCAAAGCTCAGTTGCAGATTTCTCCTCTCAATGCCTACACCTCATCAAGCTATGTCAATTTCCAGAAATCTCTAGAGTCTTCTGCCAGATTAGCAAGGCTCCTTGATCAAGCTAATCATGTTCAAGCTTCCAAAGCAAGCTACTTAACAAACTAAACCTAGAAGCTTCTCCCTAACCTCCAAGCTTATGAAGGAACCTAACCCTAACTAACTAATTCTTGAACCTTCCTCCTAACTACCAAGCTTACAAGGGAAGCTAATCTAATCCTAGCTTACAAAGGAAGCTAATCATTTTTAAGGCTATAAAAGGGACCCTATGCTTCACTTCTAAAGGTTGTTCGCAGTTCATTAGTTCATCATCTCTTCCACCCACAAGTTGAGTGACACAACTTGTGCCTCAAAACCCTAACCCTAATCCAATCAAAAAGCCAAAGTTCAAGATCTTCGAGTTCAATCAAAGCAAGAAGCCTTCGATCCTTTAGAAAGCGACGCCGGACTTTATCGGAGCAAGTGATCCAAGGAGATCCGCGACTCAAGGAGCCGAGCGAAGCCAAAATCGACGATCAAGTTCCTTACTCTTGTAGATTTCGAGAGATTTATAACGAAATTGTTGATAAATAAAGGTGATAATTCTATATCTTGCTTATCTTTTTAATTCAAGCATTATGATTCAATCTAGATTCTTGAATGTGTTCTTTGTGATAATGCTTGAGTAAAACTCCGCTCGTGGAGGAGTCGAGAGAATCAATAGATGATGATGTTGACAAAACCTTGAAACGATTCTTAAGTCCTATAATGTTTGTAAATTCTTGAAAATCGAATGATCGACGATCTAGTTTTGATGTGAAATGCTTTCTTGATTATTTTCGCTCGGAACTAGAGATCAACGATCGATTATTTGATTTACTAGAAGCAAGCTTGTGAATGAGATTCATCGAAAGGACAAAGGATGAGATGAGGAAACCCTAGTTTCTTCGCAAGATCCTTAAACCTCGATAAATCGTCATCGATCTAGCATCAATTCATTAATGGATAAGAAAACGTAATCGCTAGTCTCGTCACGTCTATAGATTTAATCGACTCCTACGAGCTTCACTTCAATTCTTGAAACTTAAATCGATTGGAATTCTCTCAATTCTTGATTCTTGATTTTAATGTTTTCTTGATTTTAGATTAGATCTAGATGATTCTTGAATTCATTTTACAAATCTTGAATTGAATTGTCTTTTATCTTTTCTTTAAATTTTCGATTCATCTAATTCGAAATACGAACGGATTACACTTTTCCTGTGGACGATCCGTACTTACTGACGCGCTACAATCGACACCGTTATTGATTGCGGTCAAAATATTTTTGGTTGTGATTTCTCGAATTCGTTTCTTACATACACACCGAGAATTCGTTTTAATCTGCCTAAGGACCTCGGGTGGACCGTCTTTGACACGGAAGATCAGCTTCGAGAGCTCGTACCATCAACCCAAGGAGCTTGAGGAGTCAACTTTCAAGACCCGAAGGATCATTTACAAAGGTTGTTATTTCAACCGAGCAGTTAAAACTTTAGTTAGGGTTTGTTTAGTTTAGTGTTTAGGCTTATATCCTGGGATTTAATGTTATGTGCTCAAGATTTTTAAAGTTTTTGATTCCGCATAGCCGTAGTTGACACGGCAAGGAGCACACTTATACTTACACTCATCCCGGATTAAACCGTCCAAAGTGGTTCTCTTCGACGGGAAATCTGACTCGAAAGTCCACCTGGACGCGTTCACCGTGGGCGTGAGCTTTCAAAACAACTCGGACGCGGCTCAGTGTTGTGCATTCCCCACCACACTCATCTGGGCCGATCGGGATTAGTTCCACGGCTTGACTTCACGCTTAATCTCAACTTCGACGAGTTGGCAATTCAGTTCTTTAGTCACTTCAATGGAAACCGACGGCAGAATAGGTCGGTCGACTACCTGTTCACCATCCAGAGTGAGGACAGAAAATCTTTCAAGGGTTATATCATCCGGTTCTACAATGCTCTTCTAGAAGTACCTAAGCACCGGGACGAGACGGTCATCACTGCCCTGAGATCCGGTCTTAGGCATAAAGAGTGGCTCCGCTCTTTTGCATTGGCACAACCTAAGATGATGGCCGAGGTAAAAGTATGGACCGAACGGGAAATCTAACTCGAGTCTGAAATGAATGCTAATCTTCCCCGTGGAGACCGTGTTGGATATAGTTCCCTCAAGGCAATTATTGTGATCGCAAGTAGGCAATTATGATAATTTAAGGAGGACCTTTACAGGTATAACAGTCTTATTCGAGATGATAGTATGCTATCTGGTTTGTCTTCATCATTGATGAAGCCCATAGGATTGTTGCTTGACAACCTACATTATGATGGCGATCATATATGTGGGAGCCGGGTTGTCCATAAGCACATCCTTAAATGTCCCTAGTCGTGGGAGTATCGAGATTGGGCATCGATATTCCGGAGTAGACTAGTGTATACGCTTCAAGACCCCGATGAGAGGCGGGGGCCGGTCTCACAAGCTATTAGTGTTGTGATACCTAAGATAATATACAAGTGATCACTCGAGGTAAGTACACTGGACGGACTCACCGAGAACTTCTACATGGTATTATACCTATCGTCAGATGGAAGTTCTCAGGTGGCATGAGTACAGGTTAGTCTTTTGACCTGAAGCCTTCATTTGTCTCGTGTGAGTTCCCACTGTACTTTGATTACCATCCTACCACGGCTCAAAGGAGTCATGCAAACAGGTTTTAGTTAGGTACAGTCCCGAGCCACATGGAGGCAGTGGTCGACTGTCAGGGATTTGTCTCTCCTGGAATTAGGAGTCGATGCCGCGCTGTGTTCGGTTGGCTATCACTAAAAATACGAGGCTACGATAGGGGAGATTTACTGATAATTGATCAGTAGTATCTCAGTTGGTGATGAGCTTGACTCAGACACAACTTATCGGGTTAGTAGGGATCTGACGTTATCCACCCCCTAAATCCAATATGCGATACTCTTTGATAAAGAGACCGGACTGTATGGAGATTGTCACATTCAGGCTTAGTAGGGTAAGGACGCACTTGATTGTCGACCCCCCTTTTTGACAAGTATCTGGGTAGCCGTTACGTACAGCTAGTACTGCTGATGTGCTTGTGGTTAAACCCACAGTTAGCGTACTATCGAGTCTTTAGAGTCCCACACAGAGGGTTTTCCCGGTTCAGGAGACTGATGTAGGAGCTGTACCTTGGTACGAGCAGGGGGTCCGATTAAATACGTGTACGCGATACACGGACTATAATCGAACGGTTGATAATACTAGCCGGCTTAGGATGAAGACGGATTATTAAATCAGGTTTTGATCTAATAATTTATATATGTATTTTTGATACATATATTTTAGTATTATTGTTCACTATTTATTTTCTCTCTTTGGTGCTATGCGTATTTTTTAACGGATATGCGTATATGTAGCGATATATATATCAGGTGAAGTATTCCGTATTTATACGGGAATGCTTCTAGAAGAAGAACACCTCATATTTATTTTTCTATTTAGAAAAATAAAAAGGGAAATGATGTGTAAAGTGGAGCATGGTGCAAACAATGTAGAAAGGTATGGCTTTATTTTAAATTGTTAAAATTCATATGGATGCACTATTGCATCATAGTTGAATAATATAGCCATTTTTTTCTATGTGTGAGGACTTGATGATTATTTTTCTAGACTTGAGCTTATGCTGCATGTTTTCTTCATGCTTCAACCTCCTTCACCTCTTTTTTCTTCTTGCTATCATTTTTTAGCATGGTTTAAGAGAGAAATTTTTAGTGGAGTGTTCCTACATCACCGACTATCCAAACCTAGTGAATTTGGGTCTTCGGTTAGAGCCTCCTCCGCGTTCCTTCAGGTAGATTGTCTTCGACGAAGGGTGGTCGATTCTCTAATGGGATCCCGGCGGCTACGAGCTTGGAGGGGTCTTCCCCAATTGGGTGGACACGCGACAAAAGTTGTATTTCTCAAATCTTGCATGTTTTAGATTTCTAGTTTAGGGTGTTTGGATCAAATTCTTGGGTTTTCGCGTCCAGTGCCCGCAAAATGTTTTTTTTTCTGCTTCCGCCTCGCCTGCGGCCTCCACGGCGCGGGCGCCGGATCTCAACATGCTATCAGAGCCACCCAAACACCATAAACTAGTGTTTGACGATGCTTCATGTTTCAAAACCAAAAACTCCATTTTAAAAACCCGTTTCTGTTTGAAATATTTTTGGTCTCTAAAATTTTTTTAAACAAGTGCAGAAGTTTACACTAGACTTGATAAAACGCGGACATTCCATCATGGTTGGATCGTCAGGAATGGGGATATAGCCGGCTTCACCTTTTCACTATTCACCATTGGACCTCGTTTTCAACCTGTATCTTGGATTTTGTAAATTGGTATTTTTGGTCTTGTTTGATTTGTCCCAAAATTTCACTTTTGGTCATCTTAGCTTTAGGACAACTCGGGAGTTTTAAAAACTCGAAACTTTTGCATCGTCGGTATCTGTGATGTTATATATGTGTTGGTGAACGTCGTCAAATTGCTATATGTTCATTTAGACGGGGTTGCACACATTTTGCTGTTGCTTGCTTCTGCGGTTATATATATATATATATATATATATGGTTTGTGCAGATTGTCGTGATGGATAGCCTTGTGTGCAATGTTAGATGTACAGTTCAGATTCATTTGTATATTCTTTATTGCAGGGTGAACTGCCGTCACTGCCAGTTTGTATATTCTTTTATTGGGGCACGACCGGGTTGAGGTCGATGTCGCCGTTGTATATATATATTCTTTTCTGTACTAGAATTACCCGGCGGAGGAGTGCTCGAATAGCCGGGTTCTAGAGGGCAACGGGCCCGCATCTCATGGCGTTGAGACCGGGGAGGCTTACTCTAGTATTGGTGGGCTATTCGCTGCACTTGTAGGGGTTATATGTTGACCCACGGAGGGGTGCTCAAGTTACCGGATTCTGTGAAGTGCTGGGTGTCCCAATCACTTTATTGATTGGGGTTGCCTCATTTCGGGGATTGGCGGATAACTTGCCGCACTCGTATGGGTCTAAGATCTTCATTGCACTGGCTATCCACATGACCGGGGAACGTCGTGTTTCATTTATGGCTCAAATGAAACGCGGGGCTCCTAGATTACCCGCTATTCCATATTGTTATTCGCATGCTTGTGATGATTTTATCTGCCTGTGATGATTATTATCTGCCTACAATATTGGTATATATATATTATTATATATTTAGTAGATACTTGTATATGTTTTGCATCCGCGCTAGTCCTGCTCCCGCTCTGCCGTTAGTTAAGTAACCTAACGGTGCATGACGGGGCTCCGTGGCGAATGCGGATGGCATATAAAAGCATGTTATTTTGGTTGTTTCTTCTGTGTCTTGGAAACTTAAAATGATGGGAACGCATTATCTGAATAATGCAAGGAAAATAAACCTAAATGATATTGTCGGAACCAATTTTAAAACTACTTGGTTTTCTTCAAAACTCATAGTCGTATTCTTTTTCTTTGCATAGAGATATTCGGTTAGGAATATCCCGCACCTCATCCTATGAGATATTCGGTTAGGAATTCGCTCTTAAGTAAAATTTTATGTTACTAGTTTTAAAATACGGAGCTTAAACCACTCTATTTCAAAGCCACTCGAGTTCCTTCAACGATATCAAGTTCACTAAGTTAAAGGTTTTTTGCCAAAAACTAGCTGTAGCCCTCCGTCATTTCAGACGGGTAGCGTCTAGTATTCATGCTATATTTGTTGGCCATCGTCAAGGCATAGTGTATGGTAGTTATGTGTTGCTTTTCTATTGCGTGGATATGCATTAATCTAGGACAGTCGTACAGCCTTGTTGGCCTTCGTCAAGGACGAGTACGGATGGGTTTAGATTAATCAAGACAATGACAGGTAGAACTTGACCTGCGACTTATAATTTGTTGGCCTTCGTCAAGGTCATAAGACGCTTGGGGCAAAAACTATATCGGGAGTTTCAAACATACGGGAAACTTGCCAGGCATGCACATACCTTCTGGAGTGTGGTAATTTTGGTCGGCATCCGCCAAAGTTATCACACAATAATAGTTGGGTCCCGATTCCCACTGATGAGTATGTATTACTCCTCGGGAGATTTTTCACTGCACAATTAGCTAACCTATTAGGTGTCTAGAAAGTGTTAATGAGTTTGCACCTCTGCGGAAACGAGGTTATTAATTGAGTCCGTGCAAAAGCACGGGGGACCTCCCTCGAAGTACCAACACTAGCCTGGTTGAATGGTTTAGCGAACTTGTAAAGTGTAAATGATCCCGACTAGTTCTCCTTTTAGGGTTTGAAGGAGAATTTGAGGAAACAGTGGAAGCCATCTTGATTAGATAAAGTGATAACCAATCTGATCTTGATAGAGTGCACGCCGAGTATTTCTTTTCCCTCTCTTTAGCACAGCGACCTAATTGAAACGATTTCGGATTGTGTAGTTGGAAAATTGTATAGAAATCACAACCAAAAATTATTTGACCGCAATCAATAACGGTGTCGAATGTAGCGCGTTAGTAAGTGCGGATCGTCCATAGGGAAAGTGTAATTGTTCGTGTTTCGATTTAGATGAGTTGAAACTTTAAAGAAAAGAAAACAAACAATTCATGATTTGTAAATTGAAGTTCAAGAATTAGGAAAATCTAGTCTAAATCAAGAAACGATAAAATCAAGAATTGAGAATTTTTTATGATTTCCAAACCAACAATCAAGATTCGAAGTGAGGCTCGTAGGAATCGATCGGATCTATAGATGTGATGAAATCTAGCGATTACATATTCTTATCTATCGATGAATTGATACTAGATCTATGATGATCAACGAGAATGAGGGATTTCGTGTGAAACTAGGATTTCATCATCTATCCCTTGTCCCTTCGTCGATATCATTCACATTCTAGCCTCTAGTAAATTCAAGAATCGATCGTGGATCCCTAATTTCGAGCGATCACAATCAAGAAAGTATCACAACGAAAATAGGTTGTCGATTCTTCAATTTACATGAGTTTACAAACTCGTAGGACTTAAGAATCGTTTCAAGATTTGTTACATCATCGATCTATTGATCGTCTCGACTCCTTTACGAGCGGAGTTTTACTCAAACATCACAACAAGAACTACAATCACAAATTGAGATCGAATCATGATGCAAGAATTTAAAGAAAGCAAGATTAAAGAATTTCACCTTTTATTTATAAACAATTTCGTTACAATTCGCTCAAGAACTACAAGAGGAAAGAACTCGATCGTCGATTTGGCTTCGCTCGTCTCCTTGAGTCACGGATCGGCTTGGATCACTTGCTCGATTGAAGATCGGCTTCGCTCCTAAAAAGGTTGAAGGCTTCTTGCTTGATTTGGTACTCGGGATCTTGAATTTGGTTTTGGAATTTGAATTAGGTTGTGTCACTCAACTTGTATGAAGAATGGAGAGAGAGGAAGAAGAAGAAGAAGAAGACCCTTAACCCTAGATCTAGATTTCCTTTTATAAGCCATCCAAAACCCTAGATCTAGAATTCAAATTTCAAATTTCCCTCCAAAATGAACCACTTTTCCCTCCAAAATGAACAACTTTTCCCTCCAAAATGAACTACCTCATTTGAATTTTCCCTCCAAAATGAGGTTGTTAGAAAGAATCTTTTAGAAAAAGTTTGTTGGAGGGAATATTCTACAATGAGATTGTTACAAAGAGGCTTCTAGAAGAAGGTTGTTATAAGGAGGCTTCTAGAAGAAGTTTGTTGGAAGGAATATTCTAGAATGAGGAATATTCTTGGGTAAGGTTGTTAGGCCGAGCCTTCTGGATGAAGCCACGTGGCATTCTGGAGTCTTCTGGAAGCTATTGCCGTTACATAAGACACGTGTAGGAATTCTGAAACCCTGATGACGTCATCAAGCCGCGGATCCGCGGCGGGAATGGCCTTTTGGCCGCGGATCCGCGGTCCAAAGAGGGCTTTTCTGCATGGAATTTTTGGGTTTTAATTGGGATGACTTTGTGGCACTGTTCTAATATGTGGAATCTCATTTTGCTTTCCTGATTTCTGCCAGATCTCAAGTCTTGGAAATGGCGTATTTTCTCAGTACTTTTGACAATTTTGGCTCTGTTCCTGAATTTCCTGCACAGATTCTCGAGACAAGTGTTGCGCTACACAAAGATGATGCGATACCATGATAAACACTCAATTTCCCTCAGAAATGTCGATTTTAATATATAACACAAGTTATTTGGTATTTTACAGTCAATTTGCTAATATGTGCTATATTAATACCGAACACCTCTAGATGAGTGCAAATGGTAGGGAAATTGTCGTATTAAAAATGCAATATTTTCGACTGATCAAATTCCCCCAAACTTATTTTCGGTCGTCTCGAGCGAACTGTTTTATTAAAAAGAGAAGGAAAAAATAAAGAAAGAGAAAGAATAACTAGCACACTTTCGTAGGCAACACGATTGCACTAAGCACGTTCAACAAGCCTTTAAACCTCTAGGTGTCCCTAGTAGGAGGAGTGTTGTCTCCTGAGGGTTTTCAGCGGATTGCACCCACAATATCCAATAATAAAAGGAAGATCGTGAATATTACATTTAAAGAAAAGAATTGTAAAAGAAAGACTTTGAAAATTAGAGTTTCCAACTATGCTGGCTTTTCGGTTGTCATGAGCCCTATCTTAATAGTCATGAAAAGATGTTAGAAATCACATCATCCCTCAATAAAATATTGTCTTTATTCTTCATTCCTATCTTTCTTCCAAATATCGATCATATAACCCTACGTGTGTGTAAAGAACATCCCTACACCCGGAGAATTCAATTCAAGCTATCATATTCTTGTCCATCCACCTCAGTACTTTTTAATTAATGAATATTTAGATGAATTTGCTCACACACTTTCATGCGACCGTTAATACTTCTTGAGTTACTAACCGACCGATTACTCATGTGCTTGCTTATTTGGTGTTTTTCCTCGTCTTGCACCACCTAAGGCTTAGCAGTGACTCCCAGACAAGTTGGCCTTAGGGCACTAGGTGAAGAGGCACCCTCGCTATATTTTTTTATTGCTGTCTTGGCGATAACAAAACCAGTGTCCATTTTTTCTTTCACCATTTTATATTTTATTCATTTTTTTTATTTCCTTCATACATCGGCTTTTAGACAAGAGCATTTCAAGGTATCCTCTACTATCCCGGGCTTCAAGACGTGTGTAAGTGCGAATAGTAGGGTATCAACGTTCAAAATATTTGGCTTCCAGAATAGGAACTATTTTTCAGACTTATTTTCATCCTCAGATTAGTGAATTCCTTCATCTTACTAACCCTTGGGACAACGGCTCATAACTACTTATTACTAGTTCGTATAAGAAAACTTCTAATTTTCTTAGTTTTCTTAAATTTTTCTAATCTTTTGGATGTAATTTTTCACCATCTAATCTTTTATTATCTTATTTATGTACAAAAATATTTTTTTTTTGAAATTTTTTTAAATTTTTATAAGTTTTCAAATTTTTAAAAAAAAAAATGTTTTGTGCTTATGCAAAGTATGATGCAAATGATACGAAAATAAGCACAAATCTCCCCCAAACTTGTTTTCAACAGTGTCCTCACTGTTGCCTTCTGATAAATCTCAAAAACCTGTAAGCTTGGGAGGAAATTTATTAATGGGGGCAAAATATTTAAGTGAAAATCCTCGCCCAAACTTATTCTTGGCTCATCATTTTATGTAAAAAATTTTCTTATCAAGAGCCAGATTACACCCCCCAAAACTTGAGTTAAGCAATGTTAATCTTTGAAAATCACAAGAGGGGGTCAAAAACTATTGGTCGATGCCAAGCTTTGCAAAGACCGAAAGTTAACACCAAGCATTCAAAAATTTTATCAATGCAGTGCTCTGGTTGGTGGAAGAAGAAGTGGGGAAAGGGTAAGTGGTGGAATAGAATGTGTGTGTGTCTCATTTTGGAGAGACGAGGCAGTGAATGTGATGGATTACTCGCATTCTTTTTACAGTTCAGAAGAAGGGGTGGAGGTTCAATTTCAATGATTGGGAGATGATTCATCTCAACACCCGTGTCATTCAAAAATGCAAGTTCATCAGCGAAGATCTCCTCAAAAGTTCCATCAATACCCCGATGAATAATGTCATCACAAAGTGCGGGGTGATCTTCAGACTCTAAAAGCAGTTCATAATCAGTGTTAGTTGTTGACCCGGACAACTCAGTGGAAGAGTCCGTATGTGTATGATACATAGTTGAGTCAAACAACAACGTATGAAAAGAGTCTAGATCGGTATCAAGAGGATCATCAAATTCGCTGCTGTCGACATCCATTAAGTCGACAGAACAGACCTGAGCAGTAGGTTCGGAGGGTACACTTCCTAACTTGTAAATGTTCAGCTCAATTGAGCTATTCCCGAAAGATAGGGTCATAGAACCATTACGACAGTTGATTATAGTATTGGAAGTGGCCAAAAAGGGACGACCTAAAATCACCGGAATTTGATTCTGTAGGTTCGCTACAGGCTGTGTATCAAGAACAATGAAGTCCACAGGGAATACAAATTCCCCGATTTTTATTAACACATCCTCCAGTTCACCCCTACGTTTGGTGATTGATCGGTCAGCCATTTGGAGAGTTATGCTCGAGGGCTTTAACACTCCGATACCTAGTTGCTCGTAAACAGAGTATGGAAGCAAGTTAACACTAGCGCCAATGTCTAGTAGAGCACGGTTGATGTGTTTCTCCCCGATAGAAATGGAAATAGGAGGACAGCCAGGGTCCTTACGTTTCCGTGGTAATTGTTGGGGGAAAGCTGTGTCTACAGTCTTTGCCATGAATATCTTCTTGGGCACTTGAGTCTTCCTCTTCCTAGTGCACAAGTTCTTAAGAGTTTTCGCATAGGACGGAACTTGTTGGATAGCATCTAGGAGAGGGATGTTGATATTAACTTGCTTAAACATGTCCATAATCTTCTCCATATGTGGACTCGATGTGTTAGCCCTTAACCGATTAGGATAAGGTGCTTTAGCAATAAGCGCTGGGTCCATCATAGGAGAAGGAAGTGTGTGTGGACCCGATCCCAGAATAGAAGTGGGGATCGTCCGTGGAGAACTAGAAGAAATGGGCTGAGGTGGCGAGCCTTGTGGGAAACGAAGAATAGGCTCGCAAGAAGGTGGTGGGGTAGAAGAACTGGGGTCAGAAGTAGAAGTGGAAGTGGAAGGAAAGGTCTCAGCCGGGGTGTTATTGATTGATTTATCAGGGTCATCAATCTCTTCCCCAACATGATTGTCAAGCACTCTTCCAGATCTCAACGTGGTTATTGCATCCACATGATGTGAATAGCCAGGATTGGGCAAAGGTTGAGATGGAAGTTTTCCTTTCTCTCTTGCACTCATTTCGGCTTTTAGTTGTGCAATTTGTGCTTCCATCGATTTGATATTCTCATTTTGAGAGACAATGATCTTCATCACATTCTCGACGGACGATTGCAAACTTGCCGTCCCTTGGATGGATTGTTTCATGAAAGTATCCAAGGTTTGTGCTAGTGCAGAGATATTATCTGTACCGGTCAATTGCAAAGAGTTTTCATGTGGTGCAAAAGTGTTGGCCGGATTTTGGAAGTTTTGTGATTGGTAGGGGTGCTGACTCAATTGTGGTTGCTGTTGTGGTGGAGAGGCCCTTTGGAAATTGTGTTGGTTTGAAACCGTATTTTGATTTTGTGATTGGTTCCAAGCAAAGTTCGGGTGATTCCTCCAACCCTGATTATAAGTGGAAGAAAATGGATCGTTCCTAGGTCTTTGAAATGCGGCATTGGTATGCTTATGACCTTGAAACAGAGAATTTCGTGGACATTCTTCCGTCAAATGAGAAGGATCAGAACAGCATCCACATACAGTTTTGGAGAGTGACATTTGATTTATGGCGGCAGTTAAAAATTTGTTTTCCATATTGTCAAATTTCTTGTGTAAAGCTGAAATTTCAGCTCTAACTCCTATGGAAACATCATTGCCATCCCTAGAAGATTGACTCCTACCCTCCCACTGTAACGATTTTTCAGCGAAATCTTCTAGAAATTTCCAGGCTTCCCCATCATCTTTGGTCATGAAATTGCCTTGAAACATTAATTCAAGGGTCTGTTTTGTGTTAGGATTAATGCCCTCATAAATGATTCGGCACAGATCCCATCTAGGGATTCCGTGATGTGGACATTGGACTAACAAATCATTGAAGTGTTCAAGACATTTTGAAAATGGTTCATTTGGAAGCTGGGTGAATTGATTTATTTCGCTACGGACTCGAGCTGTTTTATGATGTGGGTAGAATTTCTTAAGGAATGCTTTTATGAATTCTTCCCAGTTTGAAATGGAATGTGCGGTTGTGTTATACAGCCACTTCTCGGCTATATCGCATAAGGTGAATGGGAGAAGACGTAGACGCATAGCATCCATAGAAAGCTGTGAGGTACCTATCATTGCGCATACATTTTCAAATTTGGTGATAAAGGCATATGCGTCTTCAGACTCGAGACCGTGATATTTGGGTAGAAGGTTGATGTATTGGGGTTTTATTTGAAAATTGTCCCCTTTGGCTGGTGGAATGGAGAGACAGATCGAATGAGGACCTCGTGTAGGATAGCACCTCTCTTGGAGAGAGATGCGGGGTGGATTCTGCGTACCAACGGATGGCGGCAGAGTAGTGGTAAAGAAGTTTGATGGAGATGGATCCATCGATATGGGTGTGGTGGTGGGTAAAGAAGAGGTAAAATGTAGAAATACCGACTTTTGGGTCGATCGGGGGAACACGGACTTAACGGGCACTAGAATCCCGTATCCAGCCTATCTTGCACTAAAAAGGTTTAGTACAAGTGGCAGCGTGACTTATAATTAGGGGAATGAATGAATATGTTGGTGTTTGTTTTGAAAATTTTACGGATTTTTAAAAAAATGATGCAAATCACAACAAATGCAGCAAGCAACCCTAAAATCTAGTGGTCACCTAGGTCAAAGCTCTAGACCGCTCCTAACTGTCAAAAGACAAGTCGCAGGATAAATCCTCCACTGCCTCTTTGTCTTTCCTGTGGCCAGGTAAGTGCCAGGTAAGTGGGAGGTTCTCCACTACGTAAGTAGTGGGCCTAATTAAGTAACCACTAGCCTTCGACACACTTGCCTTAGACACCACAAAAGAAACGCGGATAAGCAATGATTTACCCACGGCCTTCTCTTGTCCTAAGTGAGCGCGACGGTCCTTAGAGTCATCTCTAGATATTTTTTAGTTAATGAGGGTCAATTTGCTAATATGTGCTATATTAATACCGAACGCCTCTAGATGAGTGCAAATGGTAGGGAAATTATCGTGTTAAAAATGCAATATTTTCGACTAATCACGACCCATGACTTACCTTAAAAACTCATGAACCAATTTGACCGAACCTTTTTTCACACTTTGGCTTTGGTTTGTCTTAATTCGCCAAAAAGTAGTATATATCCCTGCCACTCCTACTTTACCCTTTGCATTTCTTCAGAACACGTCGTATCGCTATGATGATCCATATTGCTTGGAACGGCCATCGTATAGTTACATATGAACTCGAAGAAGTTACTTCATTCAAGGATGGCCATAGCTTCTAAAGAAATTGAATAGAATTATTCAGTTGTCTCTTCCCTTTACCTTCTCTCAGGATGCGAGAGCTCCTTGATTAGGAGAGTACACCTGTTACGCTTATTGGATAGCCCTCTTCCAAATCTCAGGCTGGTTTCGAAAGGTAGGGAAGGAAGATAACTAGTTAGCGCAGGGACGGTGTGCAGAAGGTAAGAAGTAGAGACATATAAAGGGACTGAAGTGAGGGCAAAGGAAATTGCGACTACTGTCATGAATCTGGATAATGGAAAAGGCACTACTAGGAATACCTGATCATCCCCTATGAAACATTTTCATGTTTCAGTTTTTCTGTGTACATGTAAAAGAGAACTATTTTCTCAATTAATTCTGACTCCAGGGTAAGTATTTACCAGATTTGGATCTCACATCTGTATGGTGTTACAGATGATGAGTAGGATTAGAATATTGTGAAATGGGCGATTTGATCCTCAATATCCAAATTCGTTTCAATTGGTGATATTGGATTAAATAGTATGGCTTTTGCCTGACAGCAAATATTTAGTTTCGAATAACCGTTGTTATGCACCAAGTTTTAAAATGAAATATCTGTACCTTTATTTTTATAAATTGAGATATACATTTTGAAAATTGTGTTGTAAACATTTCCCTTTATCAGTTGAGGATAAGGTAAGGTGTATTGAATAACGGTGTAAGACATTTTTAACTATGATATAGTTTTCAATTTACGAAACAAAGAATTTGAGTTGGTATACTCTTGGAACTTATACATGGAAATGTATGTTGTCCAGTGTCCTTCAGGACAAAGGGGTTGGTACTCTTACTTCATTCAGGATTACCTATGAGTTCTCTGGTTTTAGACACGCATTCGTAGTAATGCAAGGTCAAAGATTTTGAGTAGTTTATAGGTATAAGAATAAAGTAGAGAACCATACGTTGGAAGTATCGGGATTCTTCGAAGTGATCGAAGATGTAGATACTTATACTAGGTATTCCATCATAGTAATATCGAGAACTTGATTCTCTCACAGATTACTCATCCGTGGACTTGCTCCATGATATGTAATGCTGTATTGGCCCTTTTCCATTAGGTAATATGCATTGGAAACAGATGCATGACTTTGAATCTGGTTTCATCTAAATTAGTGCCTTGATTCTATATGGACATAGAATGGTTACATATCTTGAGGACGTTAAGATATGGATTTATCTAATTTTTGTTTAAAAGCAGAATCCGGACAAACTCGAGGCACGCTTCGGTAATGGCGGTTTATGGATTATCCCAAGCATTGGCTAGGATTTTTTTCTACCATTCTCAAGATCAGTAGTTATATTGTTCTTGACTCGCCACCATTTTATAAAAGGATCTTTTTGCAAAAGAAATTAATGGGAGTATGGTAGAATTAGAAGTGATTCCAAAACCACAAACGGTTACCGAAAATTTAGTAGAACCTAAGGATTCAATTGGACTTAACAAACTGTTAGCCACTCCGCAGATTTTAGTAGGTGACCTCAGACACCCGATAGACACTTCGGTTTTCTCATAGACGGTGACAGGGAGGTCAGCATCATGGTGATGATGATCTTACTAGTTATCAGTAGGTCATAGGAAGTGGTAACTTCCCAGTGACCAGATGCTTCATATCCAAGATGGACTCCACGCACTTCAGCAAATTATGGATTTTGGATTTTGCTGGGTGCTCCTGAACGGGGTAAATCCCATTAGGAGCAGATAGATTTTTCGAGATCTGTGCAGGTGGAAAGGTGCTTACCTAATAAGGCTAGACTTGTTGTATAAAGTTTTCATCAAATACCCATTCTGGATTGTGATGTGACTTTTACTTTAGTGTCTATGCCGAAATCCATGTGGATATAACTTGACACTACTATTCCCCCTACTTGTTATCAGCGGGTCATAGGAAGTGGTAACTTCCAGTTGACCAGGTATTTCATACCCGAAATGGACTCTACGCACTTTAGCAAATCATGGATTTTGGACTTTGCTGGGTGCTTTTAAAGGGGTAAAACCCATTAGGAGCAAATAGATCTTTCGAGATCTGTGCAGGTGGAAATGTGCTAACCTAATAAGGCTAGACTTGTTGTAAAGAGTTTTCATCAAATACCCGTTTTGGATTATGATGTGACTTTTATTTCACTTTCCATGCTGAAGTCCATATGGATATATTTTGGCGCCCATGCAGTTCATGGCTATGATATCTGGAAGGCGGGTGACTATAACGTCTTTCCAAATGAGATTTTAGAAGTGCACGTCCATATGACACTACCAGAGGGTTATCGTAGTCAGTGGGAGCAGCGGAAGGTATGCAAGATGCTTATGTCTATTCATAGACTAAAGAAACAATAGCGGAGACAGATTATCTATATTGATGTGATAGTCAAGGTGATTGACTTCGTCAAAACAAAGGTGAACCTCGTAAGAAGTATGTATGGAGTACTGTCCATGTTTTAGATGACATACTCCAGATAGGAAGTAATGTTCCTATACTACAATCGGTCAGACTTTAGTTGTCATACAATATTTTCTCCATATTGGATATGGATAGTATATCATAGATTCTGGTGACTAGATCTATGGTTTGAGATCTATATTTAGGAAGTTTCCCAAATCGCGTACTTGGACAGCATTCTAAAGGTATTTTAGAATGGAAGACTCCTGGTGTGGTGGTGTACCCGCAGGTGATGGATTCACCCTATCTAAAAAGGATGTCTTTTTGGGCTGATGAAGAGAGGGACATGCATGAATGACACATCATTTGCTTAGGCAATTGAGTCAATCATGCAAAGTCTTGTACGACACCAGATATTGCTTTTACACTAGTTGCAAAAAATAGATATTAATCCAATCCTAGAGAAACAATGGGAAGCAGTAAAGAATATAAGAGGATGTTCTTGGTATAGGATAATGACGGCCTTCTCTGGGAGGCGGTTATCGGTTAAGGCTTCCAAGGTGACCTGGATGACAGCAATGCTGTCAAGTGAGCTGTGGGTACGTGATAACGCAATAATTGGCCTTAAGTGCAAGTGGGAGATTGTTGGATATAGCGCCCTTAAGGCAATTATTGTGATCGCAAGTAGGCGATTATGATAATTGAGGGAGGACCTATACAGGTATAACAGTCTTACTCGAGATGATAGTATGCTATTTAGTTTGTCTTCATCATTGATGAAGCCCGTAGGATTGTTGCTTGACAACCAGCATTATGATGGCGATCATATATGTGGGAGATGGGTTGTCCATAAGCACATCCTTAAATGTCCCTGGTCGTGGGAGTATCGAGACTGGGCATCGATATTCCGGAATAGACTAGTGTATACGGTTCGAGACCTCGACGAGGGGCGGTGGTCGGTATCACAAGCCATTGGTGTTGTGACACCTAAGATAGTAAACAGGTGCTCACTCGAGGTGAGTACACTGGACAGACTCGCCGAGAAATTCTAGATGGTATTATACCTATCATCATATGGAAGTTCTTAGGTGGCATAAGTACATGCTAGTCCTTTAACCTGAAGTTGTCATTTGTCTCGTGTGAATTCCTACTGTATTTTGATTAATACCCTACCACGGCTCAAAGGAGTCGTGCAAACAGGTTTTAGTTGGGTACTGTCCCGAGCCATATGGAGGCAGTAGTCGACTGTCAGGGATTCGTCTCTCCTGGTATTAGGAGTCAATGTCGCACTGTGTTCAGTTGGCTATCACCAAAAATTCGTAGCCACGGTAGGGGAGATTTACTGATAGTTGATCAGTAGTATCTCAGTCGGTGATGAGCTTGACTCAGACATGACTTATCGGGTTAGTAGGGATCTGACGTTATCCACCTCAAGATCCGATATGCGATACTCTTTGATGAAGAGACTGGACTGGACGGAGATTGTCACATTCAGGCTCAGTAGGGTAAGCACGCACTTGATTGTCGACCCCCCTTTTTGACAAGTATCTGGGTAGCCGTTACGTACAGCTAGTGCCACCGACGTGCTTGTGGTTAACCCACTGCTTGCGTACTGTCGAGTCTTTAGAGTCCCACACAGAGGGTTTTCCCAGTTCAGGAGACTGATGTAGGAGCTGTACGTTGGTATGAGCAGGCGGTCCGATTAAATACGTGTACGCGATACACGGACTATAATCGGACGGTTGATAATACTAGCCGGCTTAGGATTAAACCGGATTATTAAATCGGGTTTTGATTTAATAATTTATATACATATATTTTAGTATTATTGTTCACTATTTATTTTCTCTCTTTGGTGCTATGCGTATTTTTTTACGGATATGCGTATATGTAGCGATACATATACCAGGTGAAGTATTCCGTATTTATACGGGAATGCTTCTAGAAGAAGAACACCTCATATTTATTTTTCTATTTAGAAAAATCAAAAGGGAAATGAGGTGTAAAGTGAAGCATGGTGCAAACAATGTAGAAAGGTATGACTTTATTTTAAATTGTTAAAATTCATTTGGATGCACTATTGCATCATGGTTGAATAATATAGCCATTCTTTTCTATGTGTGAGGACTTGATGATTATTTTTCTAGACTTGAGCTTATGCTGCATGTTTTCTTCATGCTTCAACCTCCTTCACCTCTTTTTTCTTCTTGCTCTCATTTTTTAGCATGGTTTAAGAGAGAAATTTTTAGTGGAGTGTTCCTACATCACCGACTATCCAAACCTAGCGAATTTGGGTCTTCGGTTAGAGCCTCCTCCGCGTTCCTTCGGGTGGATCGTCTTCGACGAAGGGTGGTCGATTCTCTCGTGCGATCCCGGCGGTTACAAGCTTGGAGGGGTCTTCCACAATTGGCTGGACACGCGACAAAGGTTGTATTTCTCAAACCTTGCATGTTTTAGATTTCTAGTTTAGGGTGTTTGGATCGAATTCTTGGGTTTGCGCGTCCAGTGCCCGCAAAAAGTTTTTGTTTTCACTTCCGCCTCGCCCGCGGCCTCCGCTTCGCGGGCGCTGGACTCCAACAGATCGGATAGACTGAAAGAAAAGGGGCCAGGAAGAGACGAAGAAGATTGATCATTCGAAACCCTATTCTCTGAGGTTTCATGAGTACACTCCTCTGAACATCTCACAGGTCGAGTTGCTAGAGGAGGTGAAGAGCAAGAGATTCTTTGAGCTGCCATCGATAATACAAAGGCTGGGCAAGCGATTCTACGACCCGTATTGTGCCTTTCATCTGTCACAGGGACAGCCGAACGAGAATTGCAAACAGCTACGTGATTACATCGAGGAGATGATCCGCTCTGGTCACTTGGCAAAGTATCTACGAGACAAATATCAAGAAGATATGGAGAAAACAGACCAACCTCCAACCGAAGAGTTGACTGTCGGACAGATCATGGTCGTTTCCGTTGGCTCGATTCCAAGCAACGAAGACACTCGCCGTATCCAGCCAATCATGACCTTAGTTGCACCCCCTCTAAGAAGTACAAGAAGGTTAATCCCATCACCATCACCGACGAGGACCTGCATGGTATATCTGTCCCGCATAATGATCCCCTAGTGATCATGTCCCGCATAAATAGGTACGAAGTCAGGAGAATCCTTGTTGATTCGGGAAGCTCGGCGTACATCCTATTTTACGACTGCTTCCGGCGTATGGGATTAAACCAGTCCGATCTCCAGCCTACCTCTCATGTTCTCTCTGGGTTCACTAACCACTCTGCTCAAGCTGAGCGAACGATCACTTTCTCTTTCAACATTAGGGAGGCCAGAAGAATCCGAACAATGTTGGTGAGTTTTCTTGTTGCTCGGGTTCCTTTCTCTTATAACATCCTCTTGGGTTGCCCCATCTTAAATGCTTTTCAAGCTCAGATCTCGACCTACCATCTCGTGCTCAAGTTTCCTCTGAGTGATAGTAGGATAGGCCAGGCCTTCGGAGATCAGCAAATCACTAGGATATGTCTTGCCACTATAGTTCCAGAGGACAAAGATGTTGATCTGACCGATGGACCGTATGATCTTCGAGAGTCGCGGGATACCCGTGATGACAAGAAGAAGATCCAGGATTTCTCGGTAGAAACCCTTTCCGAAGATCCCCTTAAAGAGGGAGACAACAGCCAAACTATCCAGATCGGCTCCCTCTTGACCGGGGAAACTCAGGACAACCTTATCTAAGTCTTCCGAGACAACTCCAACGTGTTCGCATGGACTCCCGCGGACATGCCGGGGATCAACCTCAAGGTGATCTCCCATAAGCTCGGAGTTGATTCAAAAGCCTGGCTGGTCTGACAGAAGAAAAGGAGCTTCGTACTTGTCAAGCAGAGGGCGATTAAGGAGGAAGTAGACTGATTGCTCATAGCAGACTTCATCAAAAACCTGAACTACTCGGCTTGCCTAGCCAACATAGTCATGGTCAAGAAAGAGAATGGAAAGTGGCGCATGTGCGTCGACTTTACCAATCTGAACAAGGTCTGCCCGAAATACAACTATCCGCTTCCTCGAATAGATCAGTTGGTGGATAGCTTGGCCGGTCATGAGTTGTTGAGCTTCATGAACGCGTTCTTCGGTTATAACCAAATCCGGATGGACCCGGCTGACAAAGAGCTCACCGCTTTCACCATTGATCGAAGGATCTATTGTTACAAAGTAATGCCCTTTGGCCTCAAAAATGCTGAGACAACTTATCAATGGCTGGCAACAAGCTGTTTAAGCCTCAGATTTGGCGGAACATGGAAGTCTACGTCGATGACATGCTTGTGAAATCCACCCAGTCGGCCGGGAATACCACGGACCTTGGCGAAACCTACGAGGTCCTACAAAAGTATAAGATGAAGCTAAATCTAGTTAAGTGTGCTTTCGGCGTCACAGGCGGAAAGTTCCTTGGGTTCATGGTCATCCACCGAGGAATCAAAGCAAAGCTGGAGAAGATCAAAGCTATCATTGACATGACGACGCCCAAGAACAACGTGGAAATCATGCGACTCATGAGCAGAGTGGCTTCTCTAGGTTGTTTCATGTCCAGATCCGGGGAGAAGTGCCCACCTTTCTTTAAAGCTTTGAGGAAGATCCCAGAGTTCGAGTGGTCCGAGGAGTTCCAAGTTGCCTTCAAGCAGCTCAAAGCGCATATGTCGAAGCCACCACTGCTCACCCGACCAGCCGAAGGAGACGAGCTACTGCTGTACCTAGCCGTCTCCGGCCAAGCAGCTAGCTCGATACACATCAAAGAATTCGAGAGAATACAGAGGCCAATTTACTACGTCAGCCACATTTTCAAGGACGTGGAGACAGTCTTGGCACTCATCATCACCTCTAGGAAGTTCTGGCACTATTTCTAGGCTTATGCGATCATCATCCTCATCGACCGGCCTCTGGGGAACATCCTCGGTTCCCCCAAGTCATCAGGTCGCTTGGAGAAATGGAGATGAAAGTTGTCGCAATTCGACATTCGGTATCGACCAAGGCAAGCTATCAAAGCCTAAGCCCTAGTTGACTTTGTAGTCGAAAGCACCATTCCTAACAGAGAAGAGGCGCCGGCACGGGATCCAGGTCCATAAATCTCAGTCGAAGAAAAGCTCGGTCCGGTTCCGGACTGGGTACTATACGTGGACAGTTCCTCCACAGAGGAAGGAAGTGGAGTTGGACTGGTCATCCGCGGCCCCAACGAAGCTGAGATTGAGTATTCTCTGCAGTTCGGCTTCAAGGCCTCGAATAACGCCGTGGAGTATGAAGCCTTATTGGTCGGCCTTTGAATCGCCTCGGGGGTAGGGCTAAAGAAGATCAGAGTCCGCAACGATTCCGCGTTGGTCGTCAGACAAGTGACCGGGCGATTCGAAGCCCGAGAACCTCTCATGATGAAATATCTTGCCGAGGTGAAAAGGCTAAGGAAAATTTTCGACGAAGTTCAAGTGGAGCAGGTTCTTTGGAGTATGAACAATGAAGCCGACGCCTTGAGTAAGCTCGCCTCCTCCTATTCGGCCAACCATAGGAGGAACATCCTCTTCGGAGTTCTGTCACGACCCAGCGTCGAAAATACAGAAGTGATACACAGGGTCTACGCTACTCAGGGAGATACCCTGGATTGGAGAAAACCCATGGTAGGATTTCTCAAGGATGGAACGCTCCACGAGGACCGAACATAAGAATGCAGGCTTCGCATGAAAGCTCGTCAATTCGTGTGGAGCAAAGGCAGTTTATATAAAAAGTCGTATACCCAATCTCTTCTCAGACGCGTCGATTCCGACGAAGCTGAGTACGTTCTCCAAGTGATACACGAAAGAGTAGGTGGTGCACATCAGGGGGCCTACATTCTGATCCAAAAGACGCTGCTACACGGCTATTATTGGCCGATGATCTACGCCGATGCAAAGAAACTCATACGGAGGTGCAAGGCTTGTCAACTATTTGGCAGCGTTCCTCGGCTATCAGCTATGGAGCTAACGCCGCTGAGCTCCCCTTGGCCATTCGCCCAATGAGGAATGAACATGATCGGCCATCTCCCCACAGGCATAGAGGGCACAAATATATCCTCGTCGCTGTAGACTACTATACAAATGGGTCGAAGCCATACCGATCAGAGAGCCAGACGCCGCCTCTACAGTGAAGTTCCTACAGAATAATATAATTGCACGGTTTGGAATTTCGAGATGCATCATCACTAATCATGGAACCAACTTCGAGAACGAAAAATTCAGAGAGTTCTGTAACGATTACCACATACTGATGAAGTTCTCTACGGTCGCTCATCTCCAGTGCAACGGGTAGGCTGAGGTATCAAACCGAGGTGTCATCTGGAGGTTCAGAGCCCACCTGGAAGGAAGGCAAGGCGGATGGGTTGAAGAACTGCCCCGGGTATTCTGAGCATTGCGAACGTCAAGAAAGACACTCATAGGGGAGACCCCAATCAGTCTCAGTTATAGCACCGAGGCAATGGTCCCCCTGGAAATCATCATACCCAGTTACCAGGTCGAACACTTTAACGACGAAGCCAACGTCTTGGCCCTTCGAAGCAACTTGGACATCCTACTAGAGAAGAGAGACCGAGCATAAATAAGGATGGCCGCATATCAACAGCAGACCGTCCGGTACTACAACACTCGGGTCAAACACCGAGCATTCAAATCAGGAGACTTAGTCCTCTGACGCAACGAATTCGAGGACCAAGGGAAATTGCACAAGTTCTCCATGAAGTGGGACGACCTCTTCCTCATGACCGAGGTATTGCCCGGAGGAGCATACCGCCTCCAAGATTCCTTGGGACGTAGCCTTCTGTGGCCATATAATGCAGAAAAGCTTAAATTGTATTATTAAACTTGTACTCCCTTTAATAAAAATAGATTCTTGCTTCTCTGCAACCCAGACTGTTTTTCTCGATTCCAAACTAAGACACTGCACAAGGCCGACGGGAAACTTCCTGCCCGTAGTGCCCATGCACAACGGGTAGTGTAACATTTCAAAAAAATAAAATATTATTTTTGGGAATTTTCATAATTTAATATTAATTTTAATAAATATTTTAATAGTCGGTATATTTAAATACCGATAAATGGGGAAAATTCCGGAGAAAATTTTGGAAATTTTGAAATAGGGTATTTTGTGGAAATATGCCATTTTTAAGTTGTTTTGGTTAAGTATATGCTATTTTAATGTTAATCGTGATTAAAAATCGTTGATTGGATTTTTGGTTTTTTGTGCAAAAATGTGCACATAATATTTCCACACTTGCCACACTTGTTTCATGTTTTGGTCATGGTAGCCTAGGGTTAACCATGTCTAATTGGGCTTGATGGTTTAAAACATTTGGTTAAGTTAAGTGGGTTATTTAAGGGTTGTTAGTTTTGTCTAAAGGTGATTAGGGTTAGAGTTGACCTTGTGTAGGAGAGAGGGTGAGCCATGATGGCTTGTGTGTGCTAACTTTTATTAAGAGAGAGAGAGAGAGAGATGGCTAGGGTGTGCCATGATCCATCCAATTCTCCAATGTCCATTGTGTGCTCTTACACATCCCCTCTCACTCATATCACTCCCTCTCATATCAACTCTTTTGGCTCTCATCTCTCACATCACTCTCCTTCACACTCACACACACACACATCAGCCTACCATCAAGCACAACCTTAGCCCAAACAAAAGCAACAGCCACATCAACTGCTGCAACAGCACATATCAGCTCCCTTTATCAACACATCAACCCCTTTAAACAACACTTCAGCCCTAATATCCTCAACATCAGCTTCATAACCAACCACACCACCACACCCCAACATCAAACAACAACCACAACAGCCCCTGCCAGTAGCTGCTGCAAACAGCAACAAGGAAAAAGAGAGAAATTGCAAGCAGCAGATGCAACATCAGCAACTGCTGTGAAAACAGCAGTGCAGCAACAACTTCATTCAAATATCAGCACCCTATTACAATTACAACTGCAGTAGCAACTACAATAGCAACCTAAACACTACCACAACACCAAAACAACAACAACAAAAATAACTACAGCAGCAGCAGTACTGCAGCTTCAGCCCAGAACAGCAACAACAACAACACTAGAAGCTGCTGCAGGAGCTCAGTAGCAGCAACTCACTCCCCTTTACCTCCTCCTTCTTCTCTTCTCCTACATCCTAGGATTTCCGTGAGGTATAATCTTGCAACCCAACTCATATCTTGTTGAGTTATGGATAATTGGCTGAAACTTAGTGTTATTAAGTAGATTAGTGCTAGTTTAGATAAATTCGAGTGAGATGTGGCCAAGTGATGGTTTTGATTGTTAGGGTAACCTTATTAGGTGTGTTTGAGGCCAGTTTAACCAAGATTACCCCAGTTTCCCAGTTGGTTACCTGAAAGTTTCAACTTGGCGTATTTTGTCGACTTTGTGGCTTTTCTGGAAACTGCTATCAACCCGGACCTCCTAAAATAAAATTGACTTGGCAGTGAGATATGCAGGTAGATAGGAACCAACACCTAAAACCCTATCAACCCGGACCTCCTAAAATAAAATTGACTTGGCAATTTGCGGCCAGACCAGGGTGAAACTGCCTCGTTTTGCGTGCACAGCTCTTTTACCTGTAAACTTGACCCTGGGTATGTCTAGTTTTGTCTGGTTCCAACCAGGGTAGAATCTAGGTGGATTTTCATGAGTTGGCGTATGATTTACGACTTGTTTTCGTATGAATTTTTGGTATTCGATGATTCGTTCTGTCGGGTGGCGTTTGGATGTCAACGACAGTGGATATTGGCTGTGTTTGCACGCGAGGCTATAGGTTTTTGCCTATTGGCGTAACGTGCACCGTTTTGGTTTCCGACATGGCTTTCATGTGTTTTAGCGTGTGATATCCTTGTAGGTACCCCACGTGGCGTCGATGCGTTGGAGATGCAAATGGCGACATCGGCACCGGCACACATAAAGAAAGGTGAGTAGATTTATATCTACGGGGAGAAGTCGGGTGGATGGCGTATAGCACCCCCGCAGTTCGTAGTGATGTATACGGATGCGTATACACACTAACAATTATTATATGTTGTTGGGATTAATTATTGATGTTTAATTGGATATTGGTGTGTTGGATTGGTGAAAGGTTACGAAACCCTAGGGTAATGGGTGCACTACACATACATATACACACATACATACTTGCATACATCCTTATTTCATATGTGGTTATGGGAGTCTATATAGATATGTGGTCACATGGGTATGGGACTATGTGCTCACATACGGAGTTGAGGATGATACTTGGCTTTAGGATGAGTCGATGATATTTGATCCGAGATTATGATATCGGTGATATGGTAAAATTCATATTTGAGATACGTCTTGATACTTTAGCGGATTTTGGGATAACGATGCTATAGGAATAGTGATATATATATATATATATATATATATATATATATATATATATATATATATATATATAAAATGATCGACATGAGATTATGATACGAGATAGGATATGACATGATATGATATGACAAGTTTAGTATGATAGGCCGCATTCGGCGATGTATACTCCTTAGATGATATGTGATGATGATATCGATTTATACGAGACTGTCGATCAGTAGTCAGATCGTAATTATAGTGATGATGTTAGCTTGTACTAGACGTAGATCAGTACCCGGATTATGATATTTAATAAAGAAAATACCAGATGAATGATATGACGAATGTGATATTGACCCGTACCCAGATTTGGGGATGCCGTACGACGGATTTACGTACGAGCTATATTTTGATGTTTGATCCGCACTCTTGACTTGGGAATAACCGATTATAGAGACATGGTATCGGATGTGATATTATCGAGGCGGGATCACCGACTATATATATATATATATATATATATATATATATATATATATATATATATATATATATGTATCGACTCAGAGGTTAGGCGGTTTCCCTTACCTACTGTTAGCTTTAGCTCAGCCTTATAGTGGTGCAGCTATATGACTCTTATGACATTAGATGCAGTTCAGCCATCATTGTGTTAGTATTCAGCTCCAGCACTTTATTATTGTTGCTCTGCACCGTATATTATTGTGATTCATATTCCATTATTGATATCCTGCTGTTAGGACACCAGCACCATTACCGATGATGCGTATGTACCACGTACACTTATTTGCCGGCTCACACACATCTTCATCGGTAATTGCCATGTCACGAACACTTAGAAAATATTATTGCTTGATTTAGCTTGTTAGCTAGTAGTGACATGATATTAGTATGCTTGCCTTATATGCCAGCTTGACATTGTAGTTATTACTTGTCACTTCATGCATTCTGTTATTCATTTTTCATGGATTCTCATGCTTATATTCATGGTTTACATGCTATTGATGATTCTGATTTCCATGATATTTCCTGGATTTGGAGGAAAACCGCAAAACATATATAAACTGCTTTCATTCTTTTTAAATAAAAATGCGGTTTTCCCATGATGTATGAGTCGTCCACCATGAGTTTTGCTGATGGATTTCGAGACCCGATTCGAGGAGGCGGATGAACCGTTTCGGGTACATGGTGGGCCCGGTGCGGTACCCCGGGGCAAGAAGATCGCAGGAGATGGCGTTGAGCCTGGCAGGGGAGCACTACCGACCGGTGATATTACCCGACGCGTCGGATATCCGGAGGATACCGTCGTGGTCTTGATGGATGGTAGGGGCCGGTCTGGACTGACGGCGCCCTAGATATTGTGATTGAGACATTGAGATTTCGAGATATTGAGGTACAGAGATTGTGATACAGAGATATCTAGGTATTGAAATTTATGTTTTGTGCCGATGCTAAGCACTGTTTTATGCTGATTTCATTATGATACCTCATTTTAAAAAAATACAGAAATCTCACTAAATTATGAAAGTAGTTTTCTTCAGTACATGCATTCTGTTTCATGCATTCATACATCATTCATATGATACATTGCTACCTGAGCACTGACACGGGAACATGGGATTATACTTGGGTTAGATATTTACCCTAGCCATTGTTATAGGTTGCTGGTTATATATTTGAGGATTATATATTATGATCGTATGACCTAGGATTGCGTCATACATGCGATTTTCTGTTCGTAGATCTTTTTCTACTCACGAGTTGGCAACTCACCCCCGTTGTGCCCCAGTTTTTTGCAGGTGTTGCCTTACAGGTTTTATTACGACTTTGCGAGCACTGTTCCTTTCGGGTGACTTGCTAGTAGGTGGGTTTATTTGTATCGTACCCATCATTATACATTGTATATTATATTTCAGTTGTATCTTTAAGTTCCATCAACCAAACATGTATTTATTTGAGATAGAGACCAGTGATGTTTATTCTTTCGACCCTAGAGTCGCGCAGTATATCTCTCTGGATTTCTGGCTGTTGAGATTCCTTTTCTGTTCTGATCCTCGCCTTTAGGCGTTGTATATTATGTTGCTAGTTGGTTGACTTATAGTGGTTTTCCTACACTCTACTACTTTTCTTGGTTTGGATTTCTGGGCTCGGCTTACTTAGAGCACGTACGCCTTGAGACGTTCGTAGTCTAAGTGCCGGTCATGTTCCGTACTTTCGGGACGTGACAAAGTTGGTATCAAAGCGTTAGGTTTTACCTTCGGAGCGTAGGATGACCCTTGGTTGATGGAATATGTGACTAAAGTAGAGTGACGTACCATGGGTATGTCCGCGGCATATTTACGATACGCCACTCCACTTAAGAAGCCTTAGGATGTACATTTCCTTGTTCAGTATTATATTCCTTCCTGATCTAGCCTCATCGGTACCAGTAATGGTTTTGCTGCCGCGATTACGGGCAGGGAGAGCTATGGCTAGAGTTGCGGTTAGCATGAGCTCGTTACGAACGAGGACTGACCGGGGCGTAATTCCGGTGACACGCGATTGCAGAGATGTGTCTTTTGATTGTGTTTTTGCGCCACGGGCGTTGGATGGATCGCTGTATGAGATTACTCGGACGTGCAGATCAGCACCAGAGGATCGAGCCACTGATAGAGGCCGGCCAGATTTTGATGACCGTTGGTGTATTGCTTACTCATGATGATTGAGGCACTGTTCAGCATGCAGATGAGTGAGCCAGTTTTGCTGCGAACGACGAGATGTCGGCCAGATGTTGGAGCTATTGCAGTACGAGATTGTACTAAGAGATTATAGAAGGTTGCTAGTCACTAAGGATGAATGACTAGGACATGTGGATCGTTCGCTACCTCGGTGCGAGGTCATCAGATAGATTGATGCCAGCTAGAGACGACTTCACGCGGAGACGTTGAGAGTCGACAGAGACGATCGAATGTCAGAAACCTATTATTCCAGGTTTAAAGTATTCGGAAAGACATGCAGGCAATTCTATGGTCCCTCTAGAAGAATGAAACCCTAACTCGACTTAATGACCGTGTGAAAGCCTTTGAACCTTAGGGTTTGCGGCAGTTCTGCGGCGCCATTAGTGAGGCTTGGGTTTGCCCTTCTACGGCTGGACCACCGATGCTGTGGTATGTACTCAATACTATTATACTGTACCCAAGATGTTGAGCTCTTGGGGGATTATGAGGTCTTGACAGGTAGTTTCCTGTCCGACCTAAACTGACAGTCTGAAGCCCTCTCACGAGCCTACAGGCTGTTTCCAGCCCGGCTTGGAGGTAAGAAAAATATCCCAGGCCGGCCTTTTACTCGGGTAATAAAACACGGGTGCACCTGTAGGTAGCCGAATTAAGTCTCACTCTGCTCATCTTACCTCAACTCCGGGGTGAAGGAGGGGCACGGATCTACCTACACTTAGAAAATAGAAATGAATTTTTTTGATATTCTGACATTGTGGGCAAAGAAAAATTCATTAATAAAAGGAATTCTCGGCTCCTCAGCCTTACAAAAGTACTCGGGGGCTTGCAAAAGAAAACACTATTTTGTTGCTTAACAGTTACAACAAAGGAGGAAGAGGCTCTTGAACACATTGGTCACGGTACTCGAAGCAAAGGTCTGCCAGCCGATCTCAGGAAGCATCCCATTGCTCTCTCTGCCTATGTTCATGGACCTGAGCAGCTATGGTGTCGTCGAGTAATCCCGCTGTCACGCATGAAGTTATGATCAATCTCTTTTGGAAAGATCATCACAGGAGATCTATCAAGCGATCTTGTCTGCTCTTCAAGATCAGGCCCAACTCATAGGCAATGTACATCTTATCAACGGCGGCGTCCAGCCCTTACTGAGACAACTCCCTAAAAAGGCCGGGGGAAGACCGTCAGATCGCATGGACAAGAATACACAGGAAAGAGG
Organism: Agapanthus africanus; assembly: GCA_030015575.1. Classification (NCBI taxonomy): domain Eukaryota; kingdom Viridiplantae; phylum Streptophyta; class Magnoliopsida; order Asparagales; family Amaryllidaceae; genus Agapanthus; species Agapanthus africanus. The sequence goes on along the minus strand of CM057337.1, from coordinate 930,441,014 downwards.
ATCGGCGTGGAAGTAACCGCCCATAATGGTGTTGCAGCCGACCGATCATAGCCTCGTATGTGTCAACAGAGCCGTCGTGGTCGTAATAGTAGACGTCGTCGCGAAAGGCGATCTCTCGAATGTTGTATGTGTTGCCAGCCATCGGAAAATGAATCGATTACGAATGTTGGAAGGAGAAGAAGGGGAGGAGCTGAGTAAGTGTAAGACAACTAAAAGCAAATGAATGGAGTGCCTGAGGGGAGGCTGAGACCCCACTATTTATAGCCTTAGCAAAAATTCCCTTACGGTCAAGATTCTCTTCGGCCAAGGCGTGAATTATGGAGCATCGCATTCATCGGATGAAGCGTCGCAACGTGGCTTTCAGTCATTGGTTGCCTCCCTTTCATGCGGATCCGGGCAGATTGAACGACGCCAACAAAAGATACCCGCGGATTCCAGGATACTTGCCAAACGCCACGTAGCCTCATGAATCAGGGAACCACAGATGTCCATGTCACGGCGATCAGACCTTCCATAGATCTGAAGCCCTCCTGTGAGGCCACTGGGAAGCTTCCTGGCCGGCCAATCCACATCGAGTGGATTCCAGCTCGACCTAAGCTGTGGATCCTAAGTCCTCGTGCGGGCAGATTCCAGCTCGTCTCCGAGGCACGCCTATCCATAGTGAGCAGATTCCTACTCGGATCGAACTATGGATCTGAAGCCCTCTCATGAGGCCGCTGGGCAGCTTCCTACTCAACCAATTCACAGCGAATAGAATCCTGCTCGACCTAAGTTGTGAATCCTAAGTCCTTGTGCAGGTAGATTCCTGGTCGTCTCGAGGCACACCCATCCATAGCGAGCAAATTTCTGCTCGGCCCGAACTATGGATCTGAAGTCTTCTTACGAAGCCGCTGGGCAGCTTCCTGCCCGGCCAATTCACAGCAATTAGATTCCTTCTCGGCCTGACCTGTGAATCCTAAGACCTCCCGGGAGGCCGTCGGGTAGACTCCTACCCGACTCACATGCTTAAACTAGACAGACTCCTGCGTAACCTAAGTAAGAAAAGCTTTTCTACAATCGACAACCGGTCCAACTTTCGTTCTACTCACATTACCTCATCTCCGGGATAAAAAGAGGACACAGATCTATCTAGAGGGGATAATACTGAATTTTGCAAAGTTTCCAGAGTTTCCAGGGGGATACCGAGCTATATAGACTTAGAAAGTTTATCCTGGGTTCGCCTAGTGTTCGCTCGACTCATATTACCTCGTCTCCAGGATGACGAGGGGGCACCGATCTATCTACACTTGGAAAAATAAAACGAAATTTTTTAGATCAGACACATTACAGACGAGAAAAAATACTTTATTAATTTCAAAATTGATGTACAAGTTATTATGAGCTCCTCAGTCTTACAAAATGGCCCGAAGTCATACAAAGGAAAACAAAAAAAAGGGAGAGCGGTGACTTCAAGTTGTCTTCTCGTCAAAGGTCTCAACGCCGCCCGTATGCCCGATGCCTTCACCCTTCAGCTCTTCCTCGGGGAGGTGGTATCTCCCGCGGAGCTCCTGGTCATCAAGACTGGGCACTATCTCCTTAATGGCGTCAGGGGCATTATTCCACCCAACGGCCGCAGAGTCGGCGAGGTCGAGGTAGAACTGGTCGGACATTTTACAGTCCTCCATAGCCTTCTTCGCCATCTCCACGACCTTTTTCATCGCTTCATTTTCCGTCCGGGAATCCTTCTTGGACGAGTCTCTCTGCTTCTTAATCGCATCAAAGAGCTCGTTGACTTCACTAACCTTGGCTTGGAGGGCCTGATTGGACTCAGTCAAAGCCCGGTTGGACTCGGTCAGCCTTGCGGCCTTTAGCTCATCCGAGACAAAATGAGATTCAAGGGAGGTGACGCTGTCCTCGGCCTCCTTCAGCTTGACGAGAATTTCTTCCTCGCGTGAAGAGGTCTACCCCGCCTTTTTTATCACTGGGACAATCTCTTCGACCTCCATGGCAGCTAGGAGGGTGCAGTGATGGAAAGCCTACAGAAAGAAGCAAACAGTGTCCATTAGGGGTTGGAAATGTGAAAGATTGACTGGAAAGAAATTATAGAGAGCTCACTAACCTGGACAACCTCCTGGGCTATGGCGGCGACTTGGGCTTTCATGGTGCCCTAAGGTATTTTGGCCCTGCTGCTTTCTCCATGTCCGCTAGTATGCTGTCGGTCACAGATAGTCCCGATGGCACCTCAAGGTGGAAGTCGTCCTCCTGAATATGTACCTCGGCCGATGACGGTTGGAAAATCACCTTCTTGAGCTTTTTGGCCGGAGACTCGGTAGAAGAAGGCGCCTCCTTCCTCACTCGAGGAATCTGTTCCCGGGGTTGTTTTTGCCCGCTGCTCATGTGCTCTTCGGGGGCTGGCGGAGGGACAACGGTCTTCGCTGAAGACCCCTGGCGAAGTGCCCCGCTCGGCGTGGGCTTAGACGAGCTTGTGCTGCCGCCTTTCCTGCCCTGTGCCTTGGCGGTCAAGGCGGCCATAATCTTTGACCGGTCTATGGGTTCTGCGAGGAAGAACAAAAGGGTTAGTAACAAAAGCAACAAAATATGTTAAGTCTAAATTGAGTGGCTGTGACGTAACTTACCTATGAAGCGTGCGGGACTCAGTCCCGCCTAGCTCAGGACCTAATCGAAAAGTAGGGCGTCGGCACACTAGATGGGCTACCATAGGAACACGACCCCCGCCTCTTGGGCTTTCGACAATTTGGCCTTCGGGAAATCCGCCCTATGCTACTCGGTGGGCAGTGGCCAGTCCTCTCCCTTTGGAGGACTAACGATGATAAACTCATCCTTCCACTCGTGGATGTTAGTGTTTATGCCCTAGAGGCAATTATTGTATCATACTAGATTGTATATACTTAATGGAAGTTTCGGATATTCACACTTGTATTGACAGTCTTGCTAAAAATGGTAGTATGCTACTTGGTTTGTTTCTACTTTAATATGTGCATATGTTTCTTTTAACATATCGCTTATACATATTAGTAGAGCCCTTAGGATTTTTGCTTGATTACCAGCGTTGTGATGGCAGTCACACTAGTGGGGGCTGGGTAGTCTATAAGCAACATCCTATACAGGTCCCTGGTCGTACGATTATCGAGACAGGGTATCGATACTCCGGAGTAGACTGGTGTATACGCTTCTCATCCCAGCATGGAGAGATGGTCTGTCCCACAGCCATCAGTACATCGTACTGGAAATAGTATGCAGGCACTCGTTAGGTTACGAGTACACCGGACATGACTCGCCGGGAACTGCAGGTTGGTACTATACCTATCATCAGATTGCAGTTCCCAGGTGACATGAGTACAGCTTAGTCCGTCGACTTGATATTGCTATTTTGCTTCGAGTGTGTTCCTACTGTACTTAGATTACTACTCTACCATGGCTCAAAGGAGTTGTGTAAACAGGTAGTAGTTAGGTGCAGTCCCGAAGCACTTGGAGGCAGTGGCGGTTAGATAGGATTCGTCTCTCCCGGTATTGGGGGTTGATATCACACTGTGTATGGAGAGCCATTACGCAAGGACCCTGGTCAGGGCAAGCGAGATTTACTGGTAGGTGCTCCGGTAGTTTCTCAGGTGTAATGGGCTTCACTCCGACACGACTAATACCGCTATTAGGGGTCTGATGTTTACCGCCCCTAGGCCCGATATGCGATAGTCCTAGACGAATAGACCAGAATGTACGGAGATTGTCACATACAGGCTCAGTAGGAGTTCGGATGGGTTTCCTCATCGTCCTTCTTATCGACATCTACCTGGGGACCGTTATGTATAGCTAGTACCGCTTGCGGCCTGTGGTTAAACCCACTGCCAGCGTAGTGTCGAGTCTTTAGAGTCCCACACAGAGAGTTTCCCTGCACCGGACAAAAGGTGTAAAGGCCGTATGGTTTACGGCAGGGCCACGATCACTTACGTACACTTGTGCACGTACTATGATCGAGCAGATAATACTAGTAGGCTTTGGTTTAAGCCGGATCTTAGTATTATACAGATGGATTTATTCAGTCTCAGTTTATCCGTGTTTTTTAGAAATACGGATGGGAGGGGCAGTCTCGTAATTTTTCGGGAAGCTTCTAGAAGTAGGTGACTCATTTGTGTTTATTTCTTTTTAGATTTAAACTAAATGAGGTAGAGGAGATGAGGTGTAGTTTCATTAAATGATCCATGACACATTAGGTGACTCATTAGATGATTCACCTTGTGAATTAAATGAAGCATGATGAATATTAGCTAGATATTTATTTTGATGATATTATTATGCTTCATGATATTCACAAATGAGAATAGTTCATTCATTATCACAAAACACTTCTCTCTCCTCAAGTCTTCATCTTCTTCCTCAAACCCTAAAAGCTCTCATGAGTTGAGAATCCTAGGGTTTAAAGTGACTAAGTAATCCATCTAAATACTCTACACCCTCTAGGACTTCTAGATTAGCAAACTAGAAGCCGTAGTTATCTCAGATTCGAGATAGGAGCTCGGACTATAGACTCCCGGGCGGATCATCTTTTACTCGAGGAGGCCGTTGAGGTACCCATGTTCCATAGAGCCGACGAGGTGTGGAGGACAGCGATGAAGATCCGAAGGACAAGTAACGTGAGGTATAATTTCGAATCAGAGTAGTTAAACCTCTCGTAGTTTGCTAGTAATGGTTTAGACACGATCCGTGTGCTCAAGTCCATGTTACGAAGCTTTGATAATCGTTTTTCATATATTCCGCCTCCCCGCGAACACATGGGGTGTGTGACATGGACTTACAGTGGTATCAGAGCCTACTAAACCTTTACTAGCTTGTTAGCAACTTATTAGAACTTCGATCGTCGGAAAAACAAGAGAACTTAACCCCGGACCCCTCAAATTTCTGTCGATTTTAAACCTGTCGAAAAAATTATTTCAGAGGCATGAAAAATCATAGCAGGGAATTATAAGAATACTGGAGAAATACGAGACCCTAACTCGGTTAGACGACCGCGGAAGCGCGGCGAGTTGGTGCAATACGCCGCGGATCTGCGGCCGAGTCGACTCTGAGTTGACTCGTATTTACACAGTTTGTCTTATTTTTGGGTGTTCTGTTTTCCTGTATTTTTTATTTCTGTCCAGGTCTTTTCAGTGCTGGTTTGCATTTGGGGTAGACACGGAAAAAGGTTGTCGATCGAAATTCTAAGTTATTTGCTAATCAGGTTTTATCTGTGATGTTTAATGTGTTCGTAAACCTTCGCTAATTGCTAGAATGTCGGTTAGTTGGGGATTGCACATTTCTGTGATGGATATTGGTTTGTGTATATGAACTCTGTTCCCTCATGGGTACTGAATAAAGCAGCAAAAAAATACACAAGAGAAGTATCACGTGTCCACATGTGATAGGGCATCATATGGGGATACGTGACCTTCTATGGGCAAAGTTATAGGTGCTGAGATACACAACTTCAAATGGGGTCACGTGCCCACACGTGATGGGCTTTTAAACCCACTGGAAAAGGAGCTAAGAAGAGAAGAGGAGGGGGATTTTTTCTGGAGAGATACAACAACAGAGAGAAAAAAGAAGAGAATTTAATTCTCCAGAAAGAAAAGAAGATTTCCTCAAAAGAGAAAGAAACCCTAAGTGAGAAAGGGAAAGAGATCTAAGCTTCATAAAACAAAAAGAGAATTTAATTCTCAAACTAAGAGTTTAACTCTTCTGAATAAGAACTTGGTTCTTCCTTTGGTTGAAGATCTACAGAAGCAGATCTCCCCATAAGTTAAGAATTTAATTCTCATCGGGGAGATTCTGCCATGCAGATGCAAAACTTAGAGGGAGAATTGAGTTTAAAGAATTTAATTCTTCCAAATGCTTAAGAATTTAATTCTTCCAAATACTCAAGGAATTTAATTCCTACAAATACATAGGAATTTAATTGCTCTAAACAAAATTAGGGTTTAACCCTACCAAAGAATTTAATTCTCAAACAAAGGACTTAAACTCTCCATGCACGTAAACCTGATCACATGGCAACACGTGACCCTCCCTTCAATGACCAGAAAGAAAGAATGAGACATGGACACGTGCCCCCACGTAACCCTTAAATAGACTCTTCAAGATGATAAAGAAAAAACTTGGAGGCAATGCCACACGTGCTCACACGTGACCCTCAAAACAAAAGGGAACAAATCCAAAGGCAGTACTAATTTATGGTGCCTCACGTGTCCTCACGTGACCCCTGACAAACACCTTTTAAAAGGGCAAAAGAGGGAAAACAGAGGAATTAATACCCAATACTTGGGCACTATCACGTGTCCACACGTGATGATTACAAAGACTAAATGTTTAACACTTATTTGCAGATTTTGAGAGTAAAATAAAGGAAGTATGACCCAATTCTCAGGCGCCCCGCGTGACCCCATGTGACCACCTCACTTTTAGTGTTTAGCACTATTTAAAGTGCTTCATCCCTAGTGTTTAACACTATTTTAAGCGCATCACGTGGGAACACGTGATCGCCAAATATCCTCTAGTTTTTAACACTATTTTAAAACCAAGCTTAGCCCAAATTGGCTAAGTTTTCCAGAGGCAAATCTCCCCTTCAACTGAACCTCAAAATTAATCAGTTCATATGATATGCAAAGTAATATCCAGAGCTATAATGAATGGTTAGTGCTCAGCCAAAGAAAAAATGTTGTCAGAACCCCAAACCCATGTTTAGCATTGCTAAATAATTGGGGGGGGGGGCGAACCCAGACAAATGTTCAATAGTCTAAACAAAGATCCAACATTTCAAACCTAATTGGACTTAGACCAAGTTGGCCATAAGTCCTCAATTCAGATTTAACTGAGCCCATGTGCTCATAATCTAATTAATTGACCTTAGTCCCAAGTTAGACTACAGATTTTCCCAATCAACTTTGGTTCAAGGGTACATCTCTCCACTCCTTTGATATTTGTCGTTGTAATCCTTCAACGTCTTCAGAGAGGGGACGGGTCCCGATAACCAATCATTCCATGAACTGTGGGGTCCTTAAGCCCATGGACTATTATGTCCTTAACCTTGGGCTATGGGGTCCTTAAACCCATGGACTATGATGTCCTTAACCTTAGACCGTAACGTCCTTAAAACTAATTATGGACCGCAATGTCCCTAAACTAAACAATAGAGTCCAAATGCTCTTTTGTTGGATCTAAACGATCCCGTTAAGTTGATCTTAGTCTAAAATTAGACTAACGTATTCTTAACAAATATTTAAGTTGATCTTAGTCTTAAATGACTAACGCATCAAACCAAAACCCAAATCTAAGAAAATACGGATTTGGACTAATCCACGCCCTACGAGCGACAACATAAATTAGTCTCCATATACAATCCACGGGCAACCAAAAACAAAACAAACACCCACGACACAAAGTGACCATCTGGAGAAGGAGAAAGTGGTTACCGCGATGCGGTAGCGTAATTAACTGCAGGGGCTTACGCTTGCAGGGAAGAGCGTCCCCATAATCAAAAACCCCTCAAATGAGGGGGAATCTGACGGAGTCTGCTACATCGGCCGCATCTGTTTAAACCTTCGATACATGGTATCATAAATCAACTTGGCATCTTCGGAGAGGTGGACGGATAGCACCAATTAGCATCTGCCCTCGGAATTCAGGTCCGAACGTCCCAACGTCCCGGTCGCGTATTTCGGAGGAGAACAGATTCTGGTACGCCCGGTGGGACCTCTTCCTCTTTCCACTCCACACTTCGTGTGTCGTGTTTGCGAACGAATCGCGGTTTAATATGGTTTTGCTCTCGTGTAGAAAAATGAACATCAATGGCCTCTAACTTCTCCAGCTGCAACTGCAACTCCCGTTCCACCTCATCTGGAGGTGTAACCTATGGGCCCCAAGCCGTCTCCCTTTTCACAATGCTAGTGGAGCAGGTAACTCAAGTCACCACTGGGCTATTCTTCGGGACCATGCTCCCACCGATGAGCTTCAACGCCCCTGTACCATTGCAAGAAGCTTCGAAGAGTTCGTTCTTTAATCGGCTCACAACTACTGCGGCCCCTCTTAACGGGTCGTCCAGCTCCAACACCTCAGTTTTTGACAGATTGGGCTAAAGCTCATTTGGGCCCGTGAAGAAGCCCGCGATACCAGAAAAGGTTATCCCTAAGCAGATAGCCATTCCTGCTCATGAAGTCGTCAAGGCGGCTTCTCCTGCCAAAGGGTCGGTCTTCACAAGACTGACTGTTTCAGCTCCTGTTCCAGGCGAAATCGTTAAGGCTGCTTCCCCTGCTCGGAAGTCTGCCTTCGATAGGCTGGTTATCCCCACTCAGCGGACGTCAGTCTTCAATAGGCTGACAACGACAACTTCTGACCAACACAGGGGGCATGAGGAAGTCACCCCTACAGCTGAGACAATCCCAATGGCTCGACACGCTCGACGTCGCCACTGGTGCCGAGAAAGGAAGGTTGGGGGCAACTCTCCTTCTGGACTGACTCCGCCGGTTCCAACGGTGGAAATTAATGCTGCTGTTCCAACTGGGAACAGTTTTGAACCGCTAAGGAGGGTGCGCAAAAAATTCTCCGACTGCCGTGCTGAAGAGATATCCTCCACCCATGGAGAATGCTATAAAGGTGAAGCTAGAGCAGCCCCCTCAGCGGCTGTCCTCTAAAATTTATAAAGTTTGGCGACAAGTTCAGGACTCGGTGATTGATCAAGATTACTCTCGCCGACAGAAAAAGGTGAAAGTTCAGCGAGAAGATGACCATCATGTCAAGCCACAAAAGGCGACAACTACTTAGGTGCCTACTGCAACGGCCCCCTCAACCTCGACCGCTCACAAGAGGATAAAGCTGGGGAAAATCCCGATGTTTGTGATGAATCACAAGAACTCTGAATCTAAACGCCCCAAGTCTGGGGGCATGGTGGTGCACACTATTTATATGGCATCCGGAAAAGAGGATAACCGTATCTCCACAGGTCATCAACCGCTTACGCGATCAGTGACTAGAGCTCAGGAGAACCAACAACAAAAGCTCCAAGAAATGCTAACAGCTATGGCCGTACTTACGGGATCGAAAGCAAGCCCGAAGACATCCTCGGAGCAGCGCCGTGAGCAGGAAACTGATGCTGAATTCCTTTGGAGAATGCTTGAGAAGAAGGACAAAGAGGCCGCGGAACAAGCGGCCAATATAAAACAAATGGCCCTTCTATTCCAAAATATGGAGGGCATGATGATCCAGCCGGACCCTCCAGCCGAAGATCCTCCAGTAATAATTGAAGATGATAGAGGAGAAATATCAAATACTCTGCCGGCTCTATCAGCAGTCAAGGAGGAGACCATCTCAAAAGCCGCTCTAGATGATCACATCTCTCAGCAGATATGAGTTCATCAGGCGAATGAAGCGGCTGGGCAAATTGTTAAAACTGGAAGACCCTATCCGGATTGGTATGACCAAATAAAATATCCGCCGGGATACACGATCCCTAAATTCCACGTATATAAGGGGACGGGAAATCCGCATCAGCACGTTGCTCAATTCAGAGCTTTGTGTGGCAATACTGGAGGTGACGATAAACTATTGCTTCGCCAATTCGTTGGCAGCTTGTCAGAGACGGCATTTGAGTGGTATTCAGAACTCCCGAATGATTCTATCAAGACATTTGCAGAGATGGAGCTGCTGTTTACCAAGAGATTCACAAGCGCTAGCGAGCGCACCCCGATCACCGCACTGATTAACGCCAGGGTGAAGCCAGGCGAAACATGGGTGCAATACGCAATACGGTGGCGGAATCTATGGTCGAAGTGTGAGCAGCGCATCGAAGAAGCTCCTGCGGTAGTCATGTTTGTGGGTACTCTCGACCATCAGGCGACCATTTCCCAATTCATGATGTTTTTCAAGCCGACCACTTTCCAGGCCTTGATTGAGAAACTGGCCCAAATGGACCAGATGGGTCATAGGCATTCCCCTTCGAAGACGGAGCCACAGAATGAAAAAGGGTAAGGGAAAGCGACCTTCGTCGCCAATGCTCAACAGCAGCCCAGTGGCCCAAAACTAACTGATCTCTTAGACGAGAGACGGGGATTCTTTAATAAGAAAATAAAGCGTCCTTATTCGTTTCCCCGGGAAAAAACGAAGAGATTGTTCGAGCTGGCGGTGCGCAACAGGCTCATTAATTTGCCGAATCCAAAATGCCAATTGCAACCCGGTGAGGCTAATAATCCCAATTATTGCCTCTATCACCAAGGGATAGGCCATCCAATCGAAGACTGCTTCATCTTTAAAGGCTGGATTGAAGATCAATACCAACAGGGCAAATTCGCCCTGTCCGAGAATTGGAAAGTAAGCCCGCCTCAACCGCATGCTCTTAAAAGGGGGGACACACCGGGGGTATCGTGCTCTTTTGTCGAAGAAGCTCCATAGAGGTCGCTCTTTCAGCCAAAACAAAAAGAATACTGAAGGATCTCCAAACCTGCCCGGCGATCAAATGGAAAAGTCCGCTGGAACCCGAAGTTATCAAGGGAATGCTGAAGCCGCGCCCAACTCCAAAAATTGGTGGTGATAGTCAAAGCGCCCACACCCAGCCGTCAAAGTCTAAGAAGAAGAAAAAGACCAAAAAGCCCGTGAAGCCTGATAACAAGCGCACGGACCTGCAAAAACATATTGACGCACTGGAAGAATATAACCAAAAGGCATGGACCCCAGTCACACTCCAAGAATTTCTCAGCCACGTCCTTGAGGACGGAGATGATGACAATGGGGAAGACTCGTCGGATGAACCTGAGGATTATGTGGCGAGCTGCCATGTGATCTCTCACTCGTTAATAAAAAGTGAAGAAGCTCTGGATGCAGAGAAGCTAGGGGCAGATCCCGAGCCGGAACTCCTAGGACCGTCAGACGAGATGATTGATGCATTCCTGAACGAAGCTCTTCTGAAAAGCAAGGCTAATCGAGAGCGCGAAATGGCCATATTTGAAAAGGCCAAACGCCGGCGACTGGATGAAAGGGTTGAAGCACCCTAACCACACCGAGGAATGCCCGCGACAGACAAGAGCAGGCTTAAAGTGAAGAAAAGGTTTGCTAAAGCCATATCATTAGGAATGAAGCTGCCGCCCTCCGAAGGAAACACTTCTGATGAGATACACCTTAATGAAGAGGATGTGCATCCTAATTACTGTTTAAATCATCGAAGGATTGCGCACCCTACTGAAGAATGCAATGCCTTTAAAAATTGATGGTAAGGGTATGTCACTCACAGGCAGCATTTCAAGAGGATGAAGCGTGAAGCTCGTCGACAGCAGAAAAATGCGACAGACGAACATGGAAAAGCTGCCGGCAACTGTCATATGGTTGACAGAAGGGGATCGCAAGTTCTCACCTTCAAGAGTGATTCTGAAGAAGAAATGGCTCTTGGCCCTCTCTTCAAAGAATCCATCTCAGGAAAAGAGGAAGAACCGAAGAGCTGCGAAAATATTCGGCTGCGTAATCGCACATTGCCTGAAAAGAATCTTAAACCTGCAAACAAGAGACCGAACAAAAAGGATAAGGGAAAAGAAATTGTCCCTGAGGATATCATCCTCGATGACCAAGCCGTCGAAGAACTGACAGCCAAGGATCCGCCCAAGAAAAACAAGGTGGATTATAACGTTCTGGCACACCTGAGGAAGATACCCTCGCAGCTAAGCATTCTCGACGCCCTTCTGCTATCCAAAGAGGCAAGAGATTCTTTGATCAAGGCATTATAAGAGCCCGAGAAATTCCAAGCTTTCCTCGCCGAAGAAAAGATGAAGGACGAGCTGGAAGAAGTGCACACAGCCGATATCACCTTCGGCGATGAAGATCTCCTCCTCGTGACGTGCGAGCATAACCGTCCCCTTTATGTCTCTGGATACTGTCATGATATTAAGATAGGCAAGATCCTGGTTGATAATGGGATACTCGTGCTAGTGGTCAAAAGACCTATGATCCCCAATCGTGCCAAACGGGGGAAATTCGAGCCAAACTATGAAGGCACGTACATCATAGACAAAGTTTACTAGGGTGGAGCCTATCTATTCATGAACATGCATAGTGAAAGACCTTTCAGGCCAATAAACGGTCGCTTCCTGAAAAAATACTACGCCTGACGAGTCACGGCCTAGGTCAACGATAGATGACGACGCCTATGTCCGCTCGCTATCTTCCTAAGCAAAAACTCTATAAGTAGTAGCCGGGTTACGGACCGAAACGTCCTTAAACTAACAATGGACTACTATGTCCTAAAACTGGCTGTTGACCGAGACGTCGATAAACTACTATGGATCACAGCATCCCAAGGCTAACACAAAAAAATTTAAAAAAAACGAAAAAAAGAAGAAAACGGTATGTCCATAAGCAAAATGGGCACGGATGAAAACCCGAAAGGGCTCCATGAGTAAAAGCAGCAGGGCTACCGGCGAGTTTTGTGAAAACCCGAAAGGGCGCAATCTCGTTAAACGACACTTTCAAGGTCCTCTCGACCCTGTAAGGAGAAACCACCTGTGTGAGATCCTTACGACTCATAAAGGAGAAACACACTTAGGGATCCCCACGATTCCTAAGGAGAAATTACACTTGCGAGATCCTCACGAATCGTAAGGAGAACCCTCTTATGAGTCCCTCACAGCTCATAAGATTCAAAAGCCTTAAGCTACAGGGATCTGAACCCGTTCTTAAGCCATCACAATCCCCAGATTGCCCTATAAGTGGTTCAATGCTGACCCTTGTATACAATCCACGGGCGCGATTAAACATTTCCCTAACAAAGTCCCACCCACGACTAGGGATATGTTTACACAGTGGACAGCCCTTGTAAGTTCTCTCGACTTATAAGGAGAAAATACTTTTGTAAGATCCTTACGATTTATAAGAGACCATACACTTAAGACTCCTCACGATTCTTAAGAAGAAAATGCACTTACGAGATCCTCATGACTCGTAGGGAGAAATACCTTTATGAGACCCTTACGGCTCATGAAGTCAAAAGCCTTAGTCGACAGGATCTTAACCCTGTTTGTTAAGCCACCTTTGTTCGAACTGACAAAGGCAAATGATGATTTGCTCCTGGCAATATCCCAGTTGCAGCGATGCTGATGTCTAAATCGGTATCAAATTCCAAACTCGCAGCGAAAAGCCAGCGAGCCACAAATGCATATGAAATAGCTGAAATGATGGAGCAACTTGCAACAAAATCAGCAAGTAAAGATGTATGCATACAAAATAGCCGAAATGATTGGGCAACTCGCAATAAAAAGCAGCGAGTAAATAAAACAAGTAGCCGAAATGATTGGGCACCGCGAAAAATAGCTGAAATGATCGGGCAATCGCGACTTTCGCGATATAAAAGCTGAAATGATAGAGCATCGCGGAAAGAAAAAAAATATATAAAATAAAACTTTTTGCCCTACAGGTGAGATCACATCGATCCCTGTAAACAATCCAGGGGCACAAACAAAGAGGGAACCATACCTTCCCACCAGGCTCCATCAGATAAAGAAGCCAAATCTCGACGGTTTACAGACAGCCTGAAGATCATCTCAACATTTGTCTCATTACAACAGACGCAACGTCAGCAAATCGGAGCCGCGGCAAAACTCCCAGTTTCATGACTCGACGATGCATAGACAACTGAGAGTCAACCCCTCCTGGTCCTGTGGAACACAGCTTATATCAATCCTGACCCCGTGGGAAGCATCCAGAGCAAATCCTGGTCATGTGGAACACGGCTTATGTCAATCCTGACCCTGTGGGCAGCATCCAGAGAAAATCCTGGTTTCGTGGAACGCGGCTTATATCAATCCTGACCCCGTGGGAAGCAACCAGAGCGGATCCTGGTCCTGTGGAACACGGCTAATATAATTCCTGACCCCGTGGGAAGCATCCAGAGCAAATCCTGGTCACGTGGAACACGGCTTATATCAATCCTGACCCTGTGGGAAGCTGCAGGGTTACTAGGCATTCTAATAAGGTTCTACAAGGCATCAACCATGCCCGATTTAAAATTTAGCCGTGCCGAATAACCCTAACCAAGATCTTTAAACTAGAGATTAGGCGAAACAAAGCATGTTAAATACTTTAACACTAAGAGTTTGGGATTACAACCTTTGTAGTCCAGTCCTTCACTTCTAAAGCTCCGTGTTGAGGTCCCTTCACTGCGATCATTGAGTTCCCGGACTGTAGAGAGGTTCCACGAAGAGAAAGATGCATGCTTGCTTCCGATCTTCGATAACAAAGACGATCTACCTTGAAGTTTCTTTAACACAAGTTCTCACTATCTAATGAAGTGAACGCCCTAATCTAAAGGGCTAGGATAGATTAGGATGATGAAGTAGGATTTTAGCTCTCATTTGTTTTCATAATCTCACACTAATCCATCATAAAACCCAAAGCTAGAAAGCTTTGCAAGGAGGAGGAAGAAGAAGATGAATGAATAATCCTTTTGTGATGAATAATGAATTGTTATCATAACTACAAATGCAACAATGGTTGACCAAAGAAAAGGCTAACCAATGTAGAGAGTTAACTAGGGTTAAAGGGTGTGGGTTGGGTTAGGAAATATCTCACAAAATATCAACCAAAATATCTTTGCAAGAAACAAAGTAAAAGCTTCTAGAACCTTCTAGAAAAGTTTAACCCAAATCAAACCCTAACCATGATTAATCTCCACTAACCATGTTGCATTAGTAATTATAACTTGTTACAATATTATATATCACATATATAATATATTTTTGTAACAAAAGAAAATAATACAATTAACATATATCGCATATATATCAATGTATTACCCGAGTGAGAAAATGAATCAATAAGTGAGCTTATATTAGTTAATGTAATTTAATATATCAAATATATTATTATACATTAAATTATCAAATAAACACTTGATCCGATAATCCGGCTATTTCACAAATAACTGACTAATATAATCTATATTAGTTCATCAAATCAACACTTGATCCGATGACCCGGCTATATCTCATATACCCGGACGATATCTCATATCGCGAGAATCTAATACGGTATCACATACACATATTGTTCTTGGTCCCGCACATATCACATATGTACTCCTACTCCGTTTTGCCTGAGCCAGGAAATCTCTGTGTAGGACTCTAAAGAATCGTCAATACGCCGGCAATAGGTGATGATCAAATCAAACACCCACAAGCTGCAAGCGGTCAGCTAAACGTAACAACCACCCAGGTATTGAGCGATCAGAAGATCAACAAGCAAGCCTGTACATTCTTCTGCGAATCCAATCAGTAACACTCCCGTACAGTCCGGTTTCTCCGTCTGATATGTCGCATATCTCGCCTAGGGGTGGTAAACGTCAGACCCCAGTAGCTTGATAAGTCGTGTCGATATGAGGTCTATAACAGTTCGAGAAACTACTGATAACACTTACCAATAAATCTCAGCAACCCTGGCCAGGGATTTCTAGTTATAGCCAATCGAACACAGCGCAACATCAACTCTCTATACCGGGAGAGACGAATCCCCTCCTATCGCTCATTGCCTCCATGTGATTCGGGACTATACCCAAAAGCCACCTTTTTGCACGCCCTCTTGGACGTAGTATGATGGAAATCAAAGCACGGTGGGAATTACACAAAACTCTATGACGATCTCGTGTCTACAGACTAACCTGTACCAGTGTCACCGGAGAACCGCCATCTGACGTAAGGTATAATACCATCTGGGAGTTCTCGGTGAGTCCGTCCAGTGTACCCAGTCTCTACTGAGCACCCGTACACCATCCTTGATGTCAAATACTGATGGATATGGGATCATTCATCGCCCATCATATGGGTCAAGATGCGTATACGCTAGTCTACTCTGGTGTATCTATGCCCTGTCTCGATACACTCTCGACTAGGAATTGTTATAGGATGTACTCGTCGACTACCGTGGCCCCACTAGTATGATCTCATCATAGTCCCAGTAGTCGAGTATATATCCTAAGGGCTTTATCAACATGTAACATAGAGACAATCAGAGTACATGTTAAGATAAAGTGCAACTAGATAGCATACTATCATGTCGAGCAAGAAAGTCTTCCCTATATATGTCCAAGCATCCATTACAATATACATCATATGCACAGTAATGGCCTCTAGGGCATACATATAACTAACAATCTCCCACTTGCACTAGGGCCATCTGTTGTGGTATCGCATACCCAACAATTAGCTGTGGTTGAAGTATCTCATACTCAACCATCCCATAAAAATATCTACTGGGAAAAAGGTCTTTGTGAGTGGATCCACGCTGTTGTCCTCTGTGTTTACTCTCCTAACCTCGATCTCCCTGGAGATCAACCATCTCCATGATCAGGTGATACTGCCTAAGAATTATATCTGGATTTCTGATGGGACGGGCGTTCCTAGGCCAAAGCCATAACTCCATTGTCACACAATGGTTGGAACGAAGTTCATCTCATGAACTTATGTATATCTAGACTGCCTCTTTGGTAGCATCCTTGGTAACGATGTATCTTGCCTTTAATCGTCTACTAAGTCACGGTATCTAGCTTGGAACTCTTCCAACATACCGTCCCTCCACTGAGGGTAAAGACAACGCCTGCGACTGACATTCAGTCGTCCTTATCACCCTGGAACCTTTCCAGTGATTCTCCCCAGGATCGATTGATACCATCTCACTACAACTAGTGAGCATCCTAACATCCAATTAGATCTATCTCATAGATCCAAAACCTAGGATTTAGGAGCTATCATTTTGATCCTATATGGATAATCCTTGTGATAAGCAGAGATTAACCGAGCGTAGCATAGGAAACTCCTTCCCTATCAAGAGTATGTCATCCATGTACTCTACGAGGATCACCACCATACTCCCTACTACCTATTTGTATATACAAGGTTCATCTACCATTTTGATGAAGTCAAACTCTTTGACTACCACATCAAAACAGATGTTCCAACTCCGCGTTGCCTGCTTTATCCTATAAAGTATCTTGAACACGTTTCCGCTGCTCCCACTGTCTACGAAGCCCTCTGGCTGTGTACTTATAGATGCTCTCTTCTAAAACATCATTTAGAAAAGCAGTCATGACACCCAACCACCAGATATCGTAGTCATGGTATGTAGCAGTGGCAAGTAGGATCTGGATAGACTTAAGCATAGCTTTGAAAGTCTCAACTTTTCCATGTATACCAAGTAATCTTCTCAAGGTATACTTGCTCCTGATGGGGATTTAACCCTTCAGATAAAGCAACCAAAGTCCATACTTTGTTGGTGTATAAGGATTCAATCTCATATCACTAAGCATCCAGCCATTCTTATAGAGTCCCACTCCTGATGGCCAGCTCGAAACTAGTTGGGTCATCATCTCATGATGTAATCCTCGCTCCCACTATCATAGAGAAACCGAAGTATCTCTCAGGTGGGTGAGGAACCATACTAGATCGGCGGAGAGGCTGAGCTTCGTTGGAAACTATTGAATTCTCTGGTTCTACCAAATTATCAGCTGCAGTTTGTATAGCTGGAACTCCTTCCAGTTCTACCTCATGACCAATAATTTCTTCACAAGAAATTCTCTTTCACAAAGGTGGCATGTTGAGAAACAAAACATCTTTTGTTCCTGGTTAGGTAGAAGATATTCCCTTGCGAATGCTTGGGATATCCAACAAACTTCTACAGAACTGACTTTGTCTTGAGCTTGTCCGGATTATGTTTTTAGACATAGGCTGGATAACCCCAAATCTTAACATACTTAAGATATGGGCTCTTCCCATTCCATATCACATATGAAGTGGTAGGCAACTGATTTGATTTGAACCCTATTCAATAAGTATGCAACTTCTCAAGTGCATAACTCCCAAAAGGAAATAGGAAACTCTGTAGTACTCATCATTGAGCACACCATATCACATAGGGTGCTATTGCTCCGCCCCGATATACCATCGTGTTATGGTGTATACGGAGGAGTGATGCTGAGAGAGAATCTCATTCTCCTTTAGAATAGTCCAGGAATTCCGTGCTCAAGTATTCTCCTCCCTGATCTCATCAAAGGACATAATACGTATACCCGTTTTTGGTTCTCTACTTCTAACTTATATTCTGTGAATATCTCAAAAGGTTCGGACTTGTGTTTCAACAGGAACATATGTCTGAATCTTGAGAGATCATCAGAGAATGTAATGAAGTACAAAGAACCGTTCTTAGCATATGTAGACAGGGGACCTTACATACATCATCATGTATCAATCCCAAGAGTTTACTAACTCTTTCTCTGTTTCCAATAAACAGATCTATGGTCATCTTATATTTGTGACATGACCGGCAAGTTTCACAAGATGTAAATTCAAACTAATTTAAATATGCATCTAAATGTAACTTAGCTAGTCAGGTCGCATTGATACGACCTAGTCTACAGCGCCTCAAGAAGGATTCGTTCATTTTTGAACTCTTCCTCTTGTGTGTGTTCTGTATACTAAGAACTGTAGTTTGATTTAGAACGTCAATGCTTTTGGATAACGTGCCTGATCCGATCAACTCTTGATATAGGAAATGTTCAAAACATTATCCAACAATACAAAATTATATCCTTCTTTATTAATAAAGAGACTGATATGATGTTGTATATCAGGTTCGGTATCAAATAACATTCGTTCAAAATCAATGTATTTGTTAATACAGGGTGATAACTACCAACAGACTTGGCTGCAATACTTGCACCGTTTCTATCTCATGAAATTTATCACTCATTCTCAGTTCTCTATCTATCTGTAACCCTATGTAACAGATTACATATGCGGGATCCTGATCCGGTATCTCATACCCAGGACGTAAAGGATACTGAGAAACAGTTTTCGGTAATGAACACACCCGAAGATGATGCATCAACATGCACTTTTTTCGTTTGGGCGGCACGGGAATTCTGGCAATCCCCTATTTCCTGCTCTGTCTTATAACAATTATAAGTTAGAGCGGGACCAACGTTCCCCAGCTCAGTATAACAAGTGGGTTTGATCAATACATCTGTATTATTATCTTGATTAAAGCGTGACATGGTCGCTACCTGGAGAGAGAGAGAAGAAACACTCAGCGTATTCTCTTGCAAGATTAGATTGGTTATCTATTTATCTAATCAGGATAGTTCCCACTGTTTTAGTCAAATCTTCCTTCAAACCATAAAAGAAAAGACTAGCCGGGATTAATTACACTCTACAAATTCGTCAATCTTTCAGCCAGGCCAGTGCCGGTACTTTGAGGGAGGTTTCCCGTGCTTTCGCACGGACCTAATTAAAGTAAACCTCGTTTTTCCACGGGCGTAACCCCGTTGACACCTTTTTAGACACCTACTTGATCGACTAATTGTAATGTGTAAAACTCTCCCAGGAGTAACTCTTACTCGCAGCGGGTATCAGGATCCAACTATCTCATAGAAGGTATGCAATCTCATTGCAAATTTCAACACTTGAAAATCCCAATAATATTTTACCCCGAGCGATCTATGACCTTGCAAGGTCAATAAACCATAGACCACAAGTCAAGTTCAACCCGTCATTTCCCGATTAAATTAAACCCACCCGCATGACCCTTGACAAGGTCAACAAAGTCACACGACTACCCTAACTCAATCGCATCATATGCTTATACAGATAAGCATAAATAGCTACCTCTCACTACACCTTGACAAGGTCAACAAACGCAGCACGAATACTATGAAGTACTTATCTGAAATGACGGAGGGCTGCGACAGGTTTTTAAAAAACCATTTGCGTAATGAACTTGATATCGTTGTAGAATCGAGTGATTTTAAATGGAGTGTTTTTGAGGCCTTTTCTAGTTTTGCTAAAGAGGTCACTCCCGGTGAAGGGATCGTCGGCTCTTTCCTCATCGAATAAGGTGCAGGATATTTCACAAATATCACTATACAAAGCAAAAACTATAGAAGCAATCAAAAGACAAACCGAGTTTTGTAGCATCTGCTAGTTTCACTAAAGAGGTCACTCCCGGTGAAGGGATCTCGGCTCTTTCCTTATCGAATAAGGTGCTGGATGTTCTACAAGGAACACCGCTATGCAAAGCAAAAACTAGAGCTACCAGTTTTTAAACAAGTTTCTACAACATCTTAGGTTTCTTTTATTTCATTAATCTTATTAATGAAGTCCCATTTTATTATACTTCACAAGCATCACATTTGAAACGAAATCTGCAATATAACATATATCTCATATATATAATATAAACATTCGTCTCAGGCAGTAATATGATCTCATCACAGAACATTGCAGCAGAAGAACATATATGAAATATTGGATATATTAGGACGTCCGTGCTTTTAATATGAGCCTGTATAAAACACGGATTCCATGGTCGTGATGAATAGCCAAACCCACATCCCTAGACCCCTACGAGAGCGGCAAGTAAGCCTGCCAATTCTAGAGTTAGGAGACCCGGTCTCGACTCCTCGAGATGGTCTCCCACTGGACCCTAGAACCCGGTTACTTGTGCTCCCCGCCTTGGATCTACCTAATGCGGAAAAGTAAATAATATACAATGGTGACATTATCCTCAGCCCGGAAGTGCCCCAATAAAAGAATATTACATACAATGAATTTTACATGAATGAAAATAAAAACCCTCATCTCACATAAACCCCCGGCTATTCAAACATGACGATCTAATATAACATATCACAGCAACACATAATATCTCATATCATCAACGTAAGTAAGTATGCATACACCGATTGTCGTTGATGTATAGCAACGAAAATCGGCGATACAACTACATACTACACTTACGGTCACAGAAAAGAAGGTGTAACACTACAACAGTTGGAATCCGCAACCTCCTTAGACATCGCATGTCTAACCAAATGAATTCCTTAGACATCGCATGCCTAACTATTATAAACCCCGCATTTTAGTCTCATTATCGAAAACTCTTTTCAATATCAAGCCAGGCAATTCAACAAGATTCCCGACATCCTGATCGAATGCTCATCGCAAACTTTAGTAGACGGCCGCACCCCCGGATGCCGTCGACGAAGTGCACTAAGGCGGAACACCGCTGCCGCGAGCACCCGAATGGATACTTTTGGCGACGGGGTTCTCCTACAGTCACTTGGTCGGGGCTATGGGGCGTGGCTGTCTATTAAGTTTACCCGGCGAGTATCCGCGTATGCTACGTGATTGCGACGGACTTTTGATCACATCAAAATTCCGTGGCAACCGATCATTTGAGACTGAACTGCTAGATTTATAACATTCAAATTAGTTATCTCATAACTACTTGTGGATTCTAAATATTGTATCACATTCCAGATAAATAGACAATGTTAAACTTTCCGATCGAATAATTAAACACCCAAGTTTTCCCAAATAGTTCTCAACACTTGAAATTAGTTTAAAAAACATCCATCACATGTTACAGTACCAATGGTCCAGCCGTAGAAGGGTCAAGCCAACGCCTCACATGTGGCAACGCCGTACTGCCACAAACCCTAAGGTTTAGAGGCGGTTCAGACGGTCACATAATCGAGTTAAGGTTTGTTGTCTTTTAGAGGGTCCATTGAGTTACTTGCACGATTTTTCGGAATTTTCAAACTCAAGAAAAAATCCAACTTTTGAAAATTTTCCGACAGGGGAAAAAATGAGTTATTGATATCCGTCCGAACTTTTTAACACGTTCTAAAATTACCCGAAAAAAATTAAACGAAGTTAAATTATCCGATCGAATCAACGAGTTCCCAATACAACCCAGAAAACTCAACACTTGAGTATAATTAAAAATTCTCAGAAGCATGCTCGGATACCTACGGACTTTACAGTATAAAAAGAAAACACTGATGACCCTGTACGGCCGAGGAACCGCCGCGCAAGCAGGGTAATGCCGCGGTTCCGCGGCGTTTAGGGGTATTGTGTTCTCGTTTTTCACGGTAATTCCTAAAATACCCTGCTGAATTTTCTGCGTATTTTTAATATGAAAAAATCAACTTTTTGAAAAATTTCCAGAAACTAGGGTTTTACGGGTATTCGGAGTTCGATCGGACTTTAAACTTCGCCTAGACTTCGCCTAAAGCTCTAGCTTGGCTCTGATACCATTACAGGGTTACTAGGCACTCTAATAAGGTTCTACAAGGCATCAACCATGCCCGATTTAAAATTTAGCCATGCCGAACAACCCTAATCAAGATCTTTAAACTAGAGATTAGGCGAAACAAAGCATGTTAAACACTTTAACACTAAGAGTTTGGAATCACAACCTTTGTAGTCCGGTCCTTCACTTCTAAAGCTCCGTGTTGAGGTCCCTTCGCTGCGATCATCGAGTTCTCGGACTCTAGAGAGGTTCCACAAAGAGAAAGATGCATGCTTGCTTCCGATCTTCGATAACAAAGATGATCTACTTTGAAGTTTCTTTAACACAAGCTCTCACTATCTAATGAAGTGAACACCCTAATCTAAAGGGCTAGGATAGATTAGGATGATGAAGTAGGATTTTAGCTCTCATTTGTTTTCATAATCTCATACTAATCCATCACAAAACCCAAAGCTAGAAAGCTTTGTAAGAAGGAAGAAGAAGAAGATGAATGAATAATCCTTTTGTAATAAATAATGAATTGTTATCATAACTACAAATGCAACCATGGATGACTAAAGAAAAGGCTAACCAATGTAGAGATTTAACTAGGGTTAAAGGGTGTGGGTTGGGTTAGGAAATATCTCACAAAATATCAACCAAAATATCTTTGCAAGAAACAAAGTAAAAGCTTCTAGAAGCTTCTAGAAAAGTTTAACTCAAATCAAACCCTAACCATGATTAATCTCTACTAACCATGTTGCATTAGTAATTATAACTTGTTACAAAATTATATATCACATATATAATATATTTTTGTAACAAAAGAAAATAATACAATTAACATATATCGCATATATATCAATGTATTACCTGAGTGAGAAAATGAATCAATAAGTGAGCATATATTAGTTAATGTAATTTAATATATCAAATATATTATTATACATTAAATTATCAAATCAACACTTGATCCGATAATCCGGCTATTTCACAAATAACCGACTAATATAATCTATATCAGTTCATCGAATCAACACTTGATCCGATGACCCGGCTATATCTCATATACCCGGCCGATATCTCATATCGCGAGAATCTAATACGGTATCATATACACGTATTGTTCTCGGTCCCGCACATATCACATATATGCTCCTACTCCGTTTTGCCTGAGCCAGGAAACCTCTGTGTAGGACTCTAAAGAATCGTCAATATGCCGGCAGTAGGTGATGATCAAATCAAACACCCACAAGCTGCAAGCGGTCAGCTAAACGTAACAGCCACCCAGGTATTGAGCGATCAGAAGATCAACAAGCAAGCCTGTACATTCTCCTATGAATCCAATCAGTAACACTCCCGTATAGTCCGGTCTCTCCGTATGATATGTCGCATATCTCGTCTAGGGATGGTAAACGTCAAACCCCAGTAGCTTGATAAGTCATGTCGATATGAGGTCTATAACAGTTCGAGAAACTACTGATAACACTTACCAGTAAATCTCAGCAACCCTGGCCAGTGATTTCCAGTTATAGCCAATCGAACACAACGCAACGTCAACTCCCTATATCGGGAGAGACGAATCCCCTCCTATCGCTCATTACCTCCATGTGATTCGGGACTGTACCCAAAAGCAACCTTTTTGCACGTCCTCTTGGACGTGGTATGATGGAAATCAAAGCACAGTGGAAATCACACAAGACTCTATGACGATCTCGGGTCTACAGACTAACCTGTAGCAATGTCACCGGAGAACTGCCATCTGACGTGAGGTATAATACCATCTGGGAGTTCTCGGAGAGTCCGTCCAGTGTACCTAGTCTCTACTGAGCACCCGTACACCATCCCTGATGTCAAACACCGATGGATATGGGATCATCCATCGCCCATCATATGGGTCAAGATGCGTATACGCTAGTCTACTCTGGTGTATCGATGCCCTGTCTCGATACACCCTCGACTAGGAACTGTTATAGGATGTACTCGTCGACTACCGTGGCCCTACTAGTATGATCTCATCATAGTCCCAGTAGTCGAGTACATATCTTAAGGGCTTTATCAACATGTAACATAGAGACAATCAGAGTACATGTTAAGATAAAGTGCAACCAGATAGCATACTATCATGTTGAGCAAGAAAGTCCTCTCTATATATCTCCAACCATCCATTACAATATACATCATATGCACAGTAATGGCCTCTAGGGAATACATATAACTAACAGAAGCATCCGGAGCAAATCCCGGTCTCGTGGAACACGGCTTATGTCAATCCTGACCCCATGGGAAGCATCCAGAGCGGATCCTGGTCCTGTGGAACACGGCTTATGTTAATCATGACCCCGTTGGAAGCATCCAGAGCAAATCCTGATCTCGTGGAACACGTCTTATGTCAATCCTGACCCCGTGGGAAGCATCCAGAGCGAATCCTGGTCTCGTGGAACACGGCTTATGTCAATCCTGACCCCGTGGGAAGCGTCCAGAGCGGATCCTGGTCCTGTGGAACACGTCTAATGTCAATCCTGACCCCGTGGGAAGCATCCAGAGCAAATTCCGGTCACGTGGAACACGGCTAATGTCAATCTTGACCCCGTGGGAAGCATCCAGAGCAAATTCTGGCCTCGTGGAACACGGCTTATCTCCATCCAGACCCCGTGGAAAGCGTCCAGAGCGGATCCTGGTCCTGTGGAACACGGCTTATATCAATCCTGACCCCGTGGGAAGCATCCAGAGCAAATCCTGGTCACGTGGAACACGGCTTATGTCAATCCTGACCCCGTAGGAAGCATCCAGAACAAATCCTGGTCTCGTGGAACATGGCTTATGTTAATCCTGACCCCGTGGGAAGCGTCCAGAGCGGATCCTGGTTCTATGGAACACGGCTAATGTCAATCCTGACCCGTAGGAAGCATCCAGAGCAAATCCTGGTCACATGGAACAGGGCTTATGTCAATCCTGACCCCGTGGGAAGCATCTAGAGCAAATCCTGGTCTCGTAGAACACGGCTTATGTCAATCTTGACCCCGTGGAAAGCGTACAGAGCGGATCCTGGTCCTGTGGAACACGGCTTATGTCAATCCTGACCCCGTGGGAAGCATCCAGAGAAAATCCTGGTCTCGTGGAACACGGCTTATGTCAATCCTGACCCCGTGGGAAGCATCTAGAGCAAATCCTGGTCTCGTGGAACACGGCTTATGTTAATCCTGACCCCGTGGAAAACGTCCACATCGGATCCTGGTCCTGTGGAACACGACTTATATCAATCCGACCCCGTGGGAAGCATCCAGAGCAAATCCTGGTCACGTGGAACACGGCTTATGTCAATCCTGACCCCGTGGGAAGCATCCAGAGCAAATCCTGGTCTCATGAAACACGGCTTATGTCAATCCTGACCCCATGGGAAGCGTCCAGAGCGGATCCTGGTCCTGTGGAACATGGCTAATGTCAATCCTGACTCCGTAGGAAGCATCCAGAGCAAATCCTGGTCACGTGGAACACGGCTAATGTCAATCCTGACCCCGTGGGAAGCATCCAGAGAAAATCCTGGTCTCCTGGAACATGGCTTATGTCAATCCTGGCCCCGTGGGAAACGTCTAGAGCAACCTCCTGACTCTATGAAATGCGGATAAGGTCAACCCCTGGCTCCATGAAATACGGATAAAGTCAACCCTCGACTTCCCCATCAAAGCAATTCTTTGATTCGGGAGCATGTCAACTCATCAATCACTTATGGGTCCTCTCGACTTGTAAGGAAGAAAATTCTCTTCTGAGATCCTTACGACTCTCAAGAGAAAACACTTAGGAATCCTCACGATTCCTAAGGAGAAGACACACCTACGGGATCCTCTCGACCGGTAGGGAGAAAATTTTTTATGAGACCTTCACGGCTCATAAAGTTGAAAAGTCTTAGGTAGCAGATCCTAACCCTGTCTCCCAAGCCATCGTTGCTTCGCAGAGAGGTCAAGGTAAATTTTCTACAGGCCACACTCTCCGACAGGAAAAGAAATAATCACTTACGGGTCATCTCGACTTGTAAGAAAGAAAAACTCTCTTGTGAGAGTCTTACAACTCTAAAGAGAAAACACACTTACGAGATCCTCACGACTCATAAGGATAAATACTTTTATGAGACCCTCACAGCTCATAAAGTTGGAAAGCCTTAAGAGGCAGATCTGAACCTGACTCCTAAGCCATCGCTGTCCTACAAGGAGATCAAAATAGATTATCCACAAAATGCATTTATTAAAAGGGACACACCACCATGAAGCAAAATACGTCTTTTATTCATGAATCAAAATGAATACAAAGTATAATTTATGAAAGAATTAAAAAATACCCTCATTCAGGAGTATGTACAAAAGAATATATATATATATATATATATATATATCAATTCTTCAAGCCGGAGGATGATTCAATAGATTTGCTAGTTCATCCTTTTTTCGCTGGGCCTCGGCTTCATGATTCATTACCGCTAAGAGACGGGCCTCCGCTTGAGACTGTTGGGCCTAGTACGAGGCAAGCCGGCTTTCAAGATCCTTTTCGGTAGCTTTATGGGCTTCAACCATTTCGCGAGTGAAAATGACGGCTTTATCAATGGCTACCACCTCCCTGATAGCTTCTTGAAGCCCTTGCAAAAGTTCATACACCCGAGTGGTCTTGGCCGTAAGGTTAGCTTGAAGTTCCCCCAGCGCAGTTGAAGTCAGCTTCCACTCTGAAAATTTTCGGCTGAGCTTCTTCTCACAAGACAGCGTATTTGCGGCGCACCGTTCGATTAGCCCCCGCAAGCTCGCCTTTGTGGCCACAACCTCTGAAGGAAGGCGCGTACATTCAAGAATATGCAAGCAAGCCTCCACCCGACGACAAAACTCAACCCAGACTTGCACCAATGTTTCTCTATGGTAAGCAGCAAGAAAGGGGAGAGAAATGTTGGCTTTGGTGGCAAATTCTTCTGCCGTGATCAAACCACCAGCACGAAAGTATTCGATCAGAGCTGACAAAGAGTGAAGGCTTAGCTTTGCCATCCATTCCGAGGCACGTAGAGTATAGGGGCCGGGCGGCATAACGATGCGAGATTCCAGCGTGGTAAGAACTGGCAAAACTGTTAAGATTCATAAAAAGAAATCAGCGAGACTTGCAAGCAAAGAGCAAGTGGAACAGCGTCGAAACTTTACTTACCCACAGTCATGCAAGAAGGGTTTAAAGGATCCCCAGGCCCGTCAAGAATCTCAACTCCATCATCGGCTTCCAGAACTGCAGAAGACATCGGTATCAGTATATGAAATAATAATAATGCCGTGAGGAGAAGGCAAATAACGCTAACCTTGCCCGGAAGAGAGGACGATGCGTTGAGGGGATATCGCCTGCGGAGCGGCCATCTCTAGCAAACGCTGAAAGGATTTTCTGGGAGACAGATCAGCGATAGACGCCGCCAAACCGCGCAATTCTGAAAAGACAGAAAGGTTCAGATAATGGAGAGATTATTAAAATAAAATATAGAAGGCTACTTTCGATGCTCCTCCCACTCTGGACTGGAGGGATAGCAGCTTCGGCGGCCTCCTCCATACCCCCAGGCACATCATCGGGGACATGGGCCGGTATAACAACTTCCAATTGAGGAGCAGTGGCCACCGCTGCAGGCTCCAATGAAAGGACCGTAGCCTCGACTACCTGTCCTATTGTCTCCGGGCCATCCCCAGAAAGATCCATTGATTCCGCGGCTAATGAAGATGCCTCTTCCGGGAGAGCAAGCACCGGGGGAACGGAAACCACCGATGGAGGCTCCGTGGTAGGAAGAGCAGCTATATCGACCCCCTCCACACTTACTCGTGTCTTATCGGGGATATTTACAGGGTCCATAGTCAAGGCGCGACTCGAACTCAGATCCTCCGCAATTGCCGAAGTCCCTGCAAAGTTTTCACAGGGATAAGGATATATATATATATATAAGCAGTGAAAAATACTACAAAAAGATATATAAGTATACTAATGCGCAAAGGAGCTTCTAGTATAGCTTTTTTGAGCCGGCGTTCCTTCTCAAGAATTCGTGCTCGCCGGGGTGCGAGGGTAGACTCGTGGCCACCAGTCCACAATGAAAGCGCATCTTCGGCATCGGCCGAGATAGGCTGCTTAAGGGCTATCTCACCTCCCTCTTCCAAAGGACCTATAAATATCCGCCGTATCGATGGAGGATTTTCGTAGAAGATGACGGCAGGATAAGGCTTCTTCGGGACCCTTACATTCTCAGTTTCATCCTGAGAGCGTCTTATAGCCTCAGCCAATTGTGCGGCTTCCTCGGTAGATGAACCAGGAAAAAGAAGACCACCATCCGGCTCTTGCATAGTTATTGGCTCGTCCTGAAATATAGGCTCGGATTCAACCAAAAAGTCGAGCAGATTGGTGACCGTCTTCCTTCGCCTCTTTGACCCAGAACTAACACCAGAAGACGATCGCTTCTTTCCCCTCGGTGCTTTGCTGCGGCCTTGACCTACTTCATATTCAGTATCCTCTCTCAGCGGCGCTACTGATGAGGATACTGCCATCGCTGACGCCGCAGCCAATGAAACTGCTACCGGCGCCTTATCAGAGGCCCTTGCCTGAGCTCTGGTGCGTATTAACATACCAACTGTCGGAGTCAAGTCCACATCCGCCGCCTCAGGAATGAGTACGGTACCAGTATCCCTTAAGGGAGGGCGAACCATTGTCCGTAGTCGCGGTGGGACTCCCGTAGCCTGGAGCGGGGCGGGAGCTCTAAGCCCAAAAAGTATTCTCCTCTCCTCGGCCATTATTGGACTAACCCGGTGGCGATACCAACCCGTGAAATCCCCCACGCACCTCTAAATGTAATTGGCCTCGGGGATCATGAAATGAGAACCGGTGTTCAGCCTCATGAAATGGTGGGTGGCGTCACGAACAGCTTCCAAAGAAGGGCTGGGCTCCACTGTGAATGCCTCGAAGCGGATACCCTGATCATATCCCAGTTGTTGGGCAAAGCAGTATGGATTGTACCGCATGAAAAGGGCCGCATTGTTTCGACGGAACACCAAATAATCGGGTCTAATCGAATATAGATGCATGGCTTCCTTGAGCTTCAAAGATGGTGCTCCCTCTTTCGACAGATCAAACAACTGTTGAACAGGTCCCGAGGGAGCAGAGAGGATTCGATCATTAAATACCATTCCACTTTCATTAGCATACGGATTGAGCAGCATACGAAGAGCCCCTAATTGAGTCGGGTCAGGAGAAGAAGCGTCCACCAACCTCATGAGCCGCGGAAAAGTATAGGCATCATAAAAGCTGGGTCCCTGATGCGTGGCAAATGCCCCTAGCACGTGCATATCAATCCATGACGTAAAATAATGAAGAGAGAAATTCACTACGTTCACGTCTGGGGTTGAGGTATTAGCTGCACTGCTTAGCCCATGGTACAGATGCGACAGCCCTGTAATGCCCACGGCTAGTCGCGTCCCTTCGGCGATGCGATGAGCAGGGTAAATGACTGAGGCTCTCATGAATCGATGGTGCGTTGGAACTACAAACTAGCTGAGCCAAACGCTGATAAAGCCAATGAAGAAAGTCTCTTCATCCATTCTAGGAGCTGCGATCGACTCGAAAGGTACAGCTGACAAGATTGGAATGTAGAATTAGGGCAAATCCTCTTCTCTAGCGGGTAGCCTATTTAAACCAAACTCGAAGGGGTCGTTGATATTCGCAAACTTCGGAGCCTCCTTTGATAGAACGTCTCCACGAAGAAAGCAGGTAATAAAGCTTTTGAAAGTGACGCCCTGTTCTTCTGATTCCGTGAACAAACTTCTCAAAAATCCCCAGCATCTTAATTAGACTCGGGTACTTATGGCGGACGGCGTTTTCAGTCGACAAGCCGTTAAGCGTAGCGGGCATAGTCTCGAAAACGTACTCGTCAGGGGGAAACAATTCTTCGTAAGGCGCTCCCCTGATCGGTAAACACGAGATCTCGCGAAACTCTTCCAAAGAGGTCGAAACTTCGTGGTCCCCTAACAAGAAAGTATTTGTGGGAAGATTCCATTGATTTAGGAAAGTTTTAACCCACCATATATGGGGAGATTGATAATGGAAGAGGGACACATACACCGCTTGGTAAAGCTCGACCCTCTGCAGTCGCGCACGATGATCGGACAAGATGTAACGAGCCCAGAGAAGGTAGCCCGTGGGATGGCGAGGGGTAAGCCCTATCTTGTAAACTTGTCCCTAAGGCTGAGCTTCACTATGGCAGATACGACGCCCCAAGATGTCTATGGCCGGCACAGGCTGATTTGGTATCCCGGTTGTCGAGGGTTCGAGCCGGCCGGTAGGGGTCCAATTTGCCACCTCCACAGCAAAAGCAGTCCGTGGACGGTCCATCGGCAAGAATGGGCGGATAGGCTCCGTTGGTATATTGCGAAGAAAGCTTCGACGACCGCGGATGATATGACTGTATCAGGTCCCCCATAGAAGTAAATTGGTGCAATCAGGATCGTGAGCTCTAATCATCGCCATCACCTCTTCATCAGACGGTAACTGAGGAAAGGCAGCCTCCGAGCGGGTGAAAGGGAAGTATGGAACAGAAGCCATTATTACTGAAACAAAGGAAAGGAAACTGTTAGTGAAGCCCATGCGTGTGTGTGTGTGTGTATAAGAAGACGGTGGAAGAAAGCAACAAACAACTTATTTTATGTGACCATTGGTTACAAAACACATGGTCCCCACAAAATCAATATGGCGGCTCACTAATGATGAGGCAATGTAATCATTATGAGAACAAAAGGAAGATTCTCAATAAATGAACAGTGAATTTCAAACAACTCTACGCATTCCCCAAAGAGAAAACTCACTGCAGAATTCTATTCAAATCATGAAGGATCTCTCTAGAAACATTGTTGCAAAAAACAACCCAGGGCAAGAAAATCCCAAGAAGTTTTCTGTGAAGAACTAAGTTCTTTAGAGGAATTAAATTCCTTTTGAACAGAGGAATTAAATTCCCAGAAAACATTTTCAGAACTAAACTCTTTGAAATGGAATTAAATTCCACAGGGAGGACAAGTATCACTATCGATCCCTAAGATCAGAGAAACCCTAACAAAAGGGGTTTATTATTTAAAGATTGGACATTTTTAAAGAACTTAGAAAGTTGGGTTCTTGTTAAAGGGAAAAAACCCTTGGTGTGGATTTAAAATCCAAAAAAAATTTCTATAAGAAGTTGTTCGGCCATTCAAAATCCTTACCTGAAAAAAGGAAATCTTCTGTTGACAGAGTTAAACTCTAGAAATTTTTGAAATAGAGAACTGAGCTTTGGGAAAGAGAATTAAATTCTCAAAGGAAAATGAACAAGGAAGAAGATAAAAGAGTGGAGGCGCTTCTGAAGAGACCCCTGCATTTATAGGATATGATGGGAAACGGTTCATCTACCCCCTTCCCTAGGTAGATCCAATGACCACAAAAGATTATAGCGTTGCACTCACGTGCAAACACGTGAGAACAACGCTGTGGGGGCATTTTTTCCCTCATGGGAACTGAATAAAGCAGTAAAGAAATACACAAGAGAAGCATCACGTGTCCACACGTGATCGGGCATCACGTGGGGACACATGACCTTCTATGGGTAAAGTTATAGGCGCTGAGATACACAACATCAAATGGGGTCACATGCCCATGATTGGTTTGTATTTTGCGTACGTGCATTTTAAAATCAACGTTAAGAATATACCGCAATCAATAACGTTGTCGTTGGTAGCTAGCCGGTTGAGTACGGGTCGGTCCACAGGGAAAACGTGTTCTTTTCTTATTGTTCTTACGAGTTAAGTCCTATTTTTGGTAGGTTTTGATTTTAGAAAAACTAAGATTGAATTTAGTTTGATTTAAAACCTTGCTAGGGTTAGGATTATGTTAGTTTGGAAAAATAACTCTACTCACTGCTTCCTTTGCCCTAATTAAGAATATAGGTGTTAGGGTAATAGTCAACAAAGGGGATTAGCACGACTAGGAAGAAACATAGTTTCTTCCTTTTGGTCCTTGTCCGTCCTTTCTTAATTCTTAGCCCTAACCTTTATGTAAATCAACCACAACCGGTCTAACTAGGGAATCACCGCTATCTCGTAGGATAGGGTGCCGTAGTGAGCGGTGTGTGTTTGATTCACATAGAGTCCTAATTTAAAATATTATACGGGTAAGAAAGGAGTGAGAGATGTTCATCTCTCAAACCTACCTGATCCTAACCCTAACAAGTGAGGAATTACTCACTCATTAGGGAAATTACGATGAGATTCATTTTTATAAATTTCTTTTTAATTAACTAATTAACTTGCAGATAATAAAAGACAGATACTAAAATTGCAGAAATTAAATTCGAATGAGAAAT
This sequence comes from Agapanthus africanus, assembly GCA_030015575.1. NCBI lineage: Eukaryota > Viridiplantae > Streptophyta > Magnoliopsida > Asparagales > Amaryllidaceae > Agapanthus > Agapanthus africanus. The sequence continues at coordinate 930,408,586 of CM057337.1, read as the reverse complement.
GCAAGATAAAAAAAACTTACTTTTATTGACACCTATTGACGATTACAATGAAAATAAAATTTAGATCTAGAATTTAAAAGAGGCATGCCCCAAAAGAGGCTGTAGGCTTTCCTATTTAGAGACAGGAGAAACCCTAGGTTTTACATATGATCCATACTTGAAATTACAAGACTACCCTAAGAAAGCCGGGTCAAAACACCGACACCCACCGACACGTGCACAGCACGGCCACCGAACCGCGGCGGAATGCCATGTTAGGCCGTGGATCCGCGGCTATCTTGGGGGTTCTCTGTCTCAACTTTCCAGGGTTGCTTCATATTGCTGTTTACTTCTGTTTTCTTCACTTGGTTCCTCAGAATATCTTCTATTTTCTTCCAGATTTCCACAGTGCAGAATGTTGTGGACTTTTCGCCGTGAGCTTCGCGTTGAAGTCTTTAATCCTGTGCTGCCCTTGTACTTTGTGCATTGAACTGTTCGCTGATCTTCGTTTGTTCCTTAAACTATAGGCGGCATCATACAGATTCATCTATTTGTTGGTCGTAGTCTCACATTTGTAGCGTCTTTTCCTGAATTTCACTATATTGTTCTGAGAACTTGTAACTTGCAACTATTTAGTAGACATGGATCAAAAGCACCTATTTATTTGTAATATGATTAAGATTGAGGAATATAATAATGCAAAATTCTGATATGAACAAATACCCCTAAACTTATCTTTTACTCATCTCGGGCAAAACTATTTTTATTCTCGAAAAAGAAACCTAACCTCACTTTCGCAGGGAATTGCAATTGCACTGAGCTCGTGCAACAAGCCGTTAAACCTCTAGGTGTCCCTAGTAGGAGGAGTGTTGTCTCCTGAGGGTTTTCAGCGGATACTACCCATAAAATCTGATCAATTTGGTCTGTTGACTTTCATTCTTTAATTTGGTGTTATAGCAAGAAATTCTATTATCTTTAACTTAGAAATTATCAACCCATATTTTTCACACTTACTTATCATTTAACTTAAGATCGTATATGTTCTGTAGATTTATTAAGCTTTCAGCATCTTTTGAGTTTTCCTTCTAAGGTTCCATCTCAAATTAGGAATTCTTATCATCTCTACTGAAGGTATAAACCCTGTCTTTCATTCCCATCTCTCATCAAAACCCCAATTATATACCCCTACATGTGTGTATGTATCACCTCTACACTTGGAAATTCAATTCAAGCTATCATACTCTTGTCCACCTTCCAAAATACTTTTAGTTGGTGAATTTTAGATGAAATTGCTCATACATCTTTCATGCGACTGTTAATATTTCTTGAGGTACTAACGACCGATTACAAAATGTGTTCGCGCATTAAGGCGTAATTTCTCGTCTTGTAATACCTAAGACTATAGCAGTGACTCCCAAACCAGTTGGTCTAAGGCACTGGGTGATAAAGCACCCTCGCTATATATATATTTTTTTATTTTATGCAGCCTTAAGTAATTACAAAACCAATGTACATTTTTTATATCTCTCATTTCACACTTATAATTTAATTTTTTTCTCATACTATGGATTTTAGACAAGAGTATTTCAAGGTATCCTCTACTATCCCAAGTTTCAAGGTGCGTGTATGTGCGAGTTGTAGGGTATATATTTTCAGAATTTAGACCAAAAGTTCGGAATTATTTTTCAGACTTTACACTTCAATAAAAATTTCAATACTCTTCCCTTATTTTGACTTAGCCCAAGAACTGAACTCAAAATTTGCCTATTTCTAAATGAACTACAAGGACATATATTTTTTACTGTTAAACTTTAAGAAAGGTTATATTTAGGATTTTTAATTTACTAAGTTTAGGATCTAGTTTTTCCTAGCTAGTTAACCGTCTTGTCAAACTTAAGTCAAATATGGCCAAGTTGATTTTTTTTTTATACTTTTTCAATTTTTTATTTGATTTTTCTTTTATATATTTTTTTATTTTCATTTTTTTTTATTTTTATAATTTTTTTATAAAGATGAAAAGCAGAATTAAACATGCAAAGAAAGAAAAGAAAAAATATGTACAAAAATTAAAATATGCAATGCAATGATAACTATTTACAAACCACCTCCTCCCCCAAACTTACCAAAAGCAGTGCCCTCACTGCTCATGCCCTTACCGTCCCCTTGAACGTGAACAGGAACGTTCCTCTCTCGCTAGCAGCGTAAATACGCCATGTTCAATCTTTGTCACCCGGTGATCTAAGTTGGTCATCATCCCTACCAACCTATCAATCCTCCTAGTGTCTCTTCTAAGCAGACGTGCATGTTCTGCGGGGGTAAGCTCTTCCTCGCTCACGGTCGAGCTGGAGCTGGGTGTCCTGGCGGGTACATGTTCGGCCGGTTCTGTTCGCGACCGTACATCATTCAGGCGGGTATAAGACGTAGATATGCCCTCGATAAGAGGCCTAATGGGTATACCTCCATGCATGTAAAATTCAAATTCCTCCACAGGGAGGAAATAGTGACACGGTTGTGTCACTAACATAGAGTATGGGTAATTCGCAGCCCTTTTGCCTGCACCAATTAAATTAAGTAATACCGTGCACATATCATATCTTGGATTCCTAGTCATTAAGGTGTGCATGATGTGAAGAGATGGTGTGAAAAAGGTAGTATTGTGTGAACTACAAAAAATGTTATTCTGTGCCCAACGGCACACGGTTGATACATTGGCGAAGAGGGTTCTAGCCTGTATGCCCTTCCTAAGTTCCCTCGAACAATCATAACCCATTAAGGGTAAGTAGTCTTCAAATTGAAGGGGTTGGTCATGAATAGATAATTTAGGAATTAAGGTGACTTCATGGATGAAGTCCCTATCAATAATTATTTCCCTATCGTCCCAAAGTAATTTAATAAAACTGTATTGTGATAAGCAACCTTCTCCATGCACTTGTAAAAACGAGTGACTAGATCTGGAAGGGCGTAGGCATTGGGATGATTGAAAATTAAAAAGTTCCACCCTCGCCGTGTGTTCTCATCACCAAAACAACTCCCAAAAATTCTGTGTGCAAACATTTGGGAAAAATCCCGTTCTAATTGCATGGTTGGTGCCATTCAAAGAGTTCACAGATTTATAAAAAAAATTTAACAGAGAGGGAGAGATGATGCAAACCTCCTCTGAAAAAATCAGAGGGAGAAGAGGCAGAGGCGCGGCGGATCAGCGGCAGGAAGCAGGAGTCGGCGGCGGTTGCGCGGCGGATTTGAGAGATCTCCCTGATCTTTCAGCTGCGGCGGTTAGGGTTTGCAGAGAGGAAAATTTTAGGGTTTGTAAAATGCTGTGAGGGGTCAGGTTGTATTTATAGGGGATGGTGGTTTGGTTATTTACAAAAAGCCCCTCTTAAAAAGAGGAAATTATTTGTAAATAAAAATTTTATTTTACTTTTTTATTAAAACTGGAAATTTACAAAAATACCCAAAATAAAAAAAATCAAAATTTTTTATTTTTATTTTGTTTTTATATATAATTACAAGTGATACATACCCCCAAACTTGTTTGAAACAGTGATTTGGCTAGATAATCAAAATTTTGGGGTTGATGGAGGAAGATCAGTCAATATAGATCGACTCCTGCAAAAACAGGAGCTCCTCCGAAAGGTCTGCAGTAAGGAACGGTTTAAGTCTATATCCGTTCACTTTAAATAGTGAACCGTCCTCTAAATTTTCTAAATCGACCGCACCGTGCGGATATACGGTGCGTACCAAAAATGGCCTTTTCCATCGAGATCTGAGCTTGCCGGGATGGAAATGTAACCGAGTGTCGTAAAGTAAAACCTGTTGACCAGGTTTGAAAGTCTTGCGCATAAGGTGTTTATCGTGGAACACCTTCGTTCGGTTTTTGACGATTATTGCGTTCTCGTAAGCTTCATCCCGAAGCTCGTTCAATTCGTTCAACTGCAACTTTCTATTGCTTCCCGCATCTCCTAGAGATAGATTCAACTCTTTTATTGACCAAAATGTTCTATGCTCAATTTCAACTGGAAGGTGGCAAGCCTTCCTATATGGAGACATGCCAAGATCGGTCTTATAGACAGTTCGAAATGCCCAAAGGACATCAATATGTTTTGACGACCAATCTTTACGGTTTTTGGAAACCGTTTTCTCCAATATCTGTTTAATTTGTCGATTTGAAATCTCGGCTTGCCCACAAGTTTGGGGATGATAGGGTGTTGACAGCTTGTGGGTAATGGAGTATTTCCGCATTAAGGACTCGAAAGTCCTATTACAAAAATGAGATCCATTATCGCTGATAATTGCGCAGGGGTGCCCAAAACAAGAAAAAATGTTTACTTTGAGAAATCTAACGACAACTTTGTTGTCATTAGTTCGGCTGGGCACAGCCTCGACCTATTTAGAAACATAGTCAACAGCGAATAGAATATACATGTTCCCAAAAGAGTTGGGAAACGGTCCCATAAAGTCTATCCCCCAAATATCAAAAATTTCAACAACCAATATTGGTTGGAGCGGCATTTCATTTCTCCTAGATATCCGGTCCAAGTGTTGGCACCGGGAGCATGTCTTGCAGTAATCATGTGCGTCTTTAAAAAGTTGTGGCTAGTAGAAGCCACACTATAAGATCTTTTCTGCTGTCTTTTTAAGGCCAACATGCCCACCACACGCTTGATCGTGGCAAAATGACAGCATGCTTTTAAACTCATTGTCGGGGACACACCGACGAATAATTTGGTCGGTACAGTATTTGAATAGATATGGTTCATCCCAGTAAAAATGTTTTACCTGGGATAGAAATCTGAGTCTGTCCTGGTTCGACCATTCGTTTGGTATAAGTCCGGTGGCCAAATAATTTACAATATCTACGAACCAAGATTCGCATGACACAGTCAAGAGCTGTTCATCTGGAAAAACGTCTTTAATAGGAATTTGAAGCGTAGGCGAAGAAGGAAGTCGTGAAAGATGGTTGGCGACTACGTTTTCGCATCCTCTCTTGTCTCTGATGACAAGGTCAAACTCTTGTAGTAAGAGTATCCAACGTATCAGCCGAGATTTAGTATCCTTCTTCGCGAAAAGATGGCGATGAGCTGAGTGGTCAGTATAAACGATGACTGGAGAGCCGATTAAATAGGGCGTGAACTTTTCTAATGCAAACACAACAGCTAAGAATTCTTTTTTAGTTGTTGTGTAATTTAATTGGGCCTCATTCAAGGTTTGGCTAGCGTAATAAATTACATGCGGCATCTTATTTATGTGCTGTCCAAAGACAACACCAATGGCGAAATCAGATGCATCGCACATAATTTCAAATGGATGCGTCCAGTCAGGAGATGAAAGAATGGGAGCGGAAGTAAGTGAGTTTTTCAATGACTCGAACGCTTTCATACAGTTTGAGTCAAAATCAAATGTGGTATCCTTGGCCAACAAAAGAGTCAAGGGTCTAGCTATCTTGCTAAAATCCTTGATGAACCATCTATAGAAACCGGCATGGCCAAGGAAGGCTCGAATGTCTCGGACGCATTTGGGAGGAGGAAGATTCGAAATGAATTCAATCTTAGCTTTATCTAACTCAATGCCATTTTGCGAGATAATATGTCTTAAGATAATACCTTTTCGTACCACAAAGTGGCATTTCTCCCAATTTAAAGTAAGGTTCTTATCCCTACACCGGGTAAGAACTGTGTCTAAATATAGCAAACACTCATCAAAGGAGTCGCCAAAAATGGAGAAATCATCCATGAAAATCTCCATGAATTTTTCCACCATGTCTGGAAAAATGCCCATCATACACCATTGGAAAGTAGCGGGTGCATTGCATAACCCAAAGGGCATGTGACGGTAAGCAAACGTACCGAAGAGACAAGTGAATGTGGTCTTGTCTTGGTCCTTTTCGGCGATGGGAACTTGATTATAGCCGGACTAGCCATCCAAAAAGCAGTAAAAGTCGTGCCCAGCCAATCGTTCTAGCATTTGGTCAATAAAAGGTAATGGAAAGTGGTCTTTCCGTGTCGCGGCGTTGAGTTTTCTATAATCGATGCATACTCGCCACCCAGTTTGGGTGCGAGTAGGTATTAACTCATTCGCCTCATTAGTTATGACCGTTATACCCGATTTCTTTGGGACAACATGAATGGGGCTAACCCACTGGCTATCAGAGATATGGTAAATGATACCACTATCAAGATATTTTACAATCTCCTTTTTAACAACCTCCTTCATTATAGGGTTTAGATGTCTCTGTGGATCCCTTGCTGGCTTGGTATCATCCATCATATGAATATGATGTTCAACTATTAGGGGACTAATAATCCCCTTGTTGTCCGCCATAGTCCAGCCAAAAGCTTGCCGATTGCTTTGTAAGACTGTTAAAAGGGCTTTCTCTTGCTATGGGGCTAGAGAGGCCGAGATGATAACAGGAAGGGTCTCATTCTCACCTAAGTAAGCGTATTTAAGGTGAGATGGCAATCGCTTGAGTTCGAGTTTTGGAGGCGAAACAATTGAAGGTAAAATTGGTGAAACTGTCTCAAACTCGAAGGATTCCAACAAAGGTTCAAAGCGAGTGTAAGCAACCGAGTCAGATGGTTCAGCCAACACATACGAAAATTCAAAGGATTCAAACTCGGGCGGTGATTCTTCAAAATCGTTCGAAAAAGTGAAACACTCGTAATCATTATCGGGTGTGAAAGCAGTGTCAGATTCAAGGAGGAATGCACTAGTGGCGTCAAAATTACTGTGATCGAACAGAAATTTTTCGAGCTCACAGTCCTCCTGAATGATCTCTTGGATCGAGCAAAGATCAAGTATATTAGCATTAGGTTCGGAGGGCTGATTCCCCAACTTAAAAATGTTGGGTTCAATTGTCATGTTTCCGAAAGATAGGTTCATCGAACCATTTCAACAATTGATCACTTCATTAGAAGTTGCAAGGAATGGTCGACCGAGTATCACCGGAATTTAACTCCGGGGGTTAGCTACAGGCTGTGTGTCCATAACAATGAAATCAACGGGGAATATGAAGTCCCCTACTTTAATCAACACATCCTCTAACTCACCCCTAGGATGGGTGATGAATCGGTCGGCCATTTAGAGAGTATAATGTGTGGGTTTCAGCTCTCCAACGCCTAATTGTTCATATACTGAATAAGGAAGCAAATTAACACTGGCACCAAGATCTAAAAGTGCGCTGTTGATGTTCTTATCCTCAATAGTTATTGAAATTGTAGGATAGCCAGGGTCCTTGCGTTTTTGAGGTAAAGGTTGGGTAAGAGCGTCACTTACTGCACTAGCAAAGAAAACTTTCTTAGGTACCTATGATTTCCTCTTCTTGGTGCATAAGTCCTTCAAGATTTTAGCGTAAGAAGGGACTTGTTGGATTGCATCCAAGAGAGGTATGTTAATGCTAACCTGTTTAAATAACTCTACAATCTTCTCCATTTATGGAGTTTGTTTATTGGATCTCAACCTGTTTGGAAATGGAATGTTTTGAAAATTTGTTGAGTCCAATATTTGTGGAGTAGATTGCGGAGTTGGAACGGATCCTAGTGTTGGTGTTCTCGTGGAGTGAGATGTGGGTCCGTTCGAATTAGTAAAAGAAGTAGAGCCTTGTGAAGAATGAAGAACAGGCTCTGAAGAAAATGAAGAAGAAGAAGAAGAAGTGGCGGCCGGGGTGTCATTATTTGTGCCAACGTTGTTGTGCAATACCTTTCCAGATCTCAATGTGGTCACGGCACTCACATTATGGTTTTGTTGTTCATGAGCAACATGTGCATTTTGTGTGTGACCGGGATTTGGCAATGGTTGAGATGGAAGTTTTCCCTTCTCTCGCTCGCTTAGAGCAGCATTCAGTTGTGCAATTTGGGCTTAAATGGTTTTGATATTTTGCTCATGTGATGCAGTGTGTTGCACCAAAGACTGAATGGAAGACTGGATGTTGGTTGAGGATTGTGTAGATTGTTTTAAAAACGCATCCAGATTTCATTCTAGCGAGGAAACCTTATCGTTATTTGGTTAAACAAAATTATTTTGAGGAAAAAAGTTGTTTGGTGCAAAATTGTTCATTTGATTTTGGTAAGGTTGGGGTTGGAAAGGTTGCTGATATTGAGTTTGAGGAGCTTGTTGTTGTGGAGGAGGCCTTTGAAAATTATTATTGTCTTGGAATTGTTGTTGATTTTGATTCCAAGCAAAATTGGGGTGGTTCCTCCAACCAGGATTGTAAGTTGAAGAGTACGGATCATTTCTTTGTCTCTGCTGAAAAGAAGCATTGACTTGATCCTGTCCTTGAGCAGGTGGGTTGTAAGGACACTCTCCGGTCAAATAGGACGGATCCGAACAACAAGTGCATATAGTGTGAGGGGGTAAAGCGGAGGCAGGAGAAGGCGATGAGAATTTGCTCTTAATTGCTTCTAGCTTATGTGTAATTGCGGCCATTTCGGCTTTCATTACAATTGACATGTCAAGTTGATGAACACCTGCTCTAGACGAACCGGATGAAGTAGATGAAGTGGACGAAACGGTCTGTCTAGTGCTTTCCCACTGAAGCGTTTGTTCAGCAAGATCGTCGAGAAATTGTCAAGCTTCCTCGTCAGATTTTGTAAGGAAGTGACCTTGACAGATGGTTTCCAGCAACTGCTTAGTTGCTGGGTTCAGTCCTTCGTATAAAGTTTGACAAAGTTGCCATCTCTCGATACCGTGGTGAGGGCACCGAACAAGAAGGTCCTTAAATCGTTCGAAACACTTCTAAAAAGGTTCGAACGGAAACTGGGAAAATTGATTAATTTCATTGCGAATTCTCGCTGTCTTGTGGTGTGGGTAAAACTTTTTTAGAAAAGCCTTAACAAACTCTTCCCAACTTTTTATGGAATGCGATGCAGTACTATATAGCCACTTTTCAGCTAGGTCATATAAAGTGAAGGGAATGACACGTAGCCTTATAGCATCATCAGAAAGTTGGGTGGTTTTCATCATTGCACAAACATTCTGGAATTTGTTAATGAAGATATAGGCATCTTCGGATTCCAGCGCGTGAAATTTAGGCAACATATTGATGAAGTGGGGTTTAATTTCGAAGTTATCCCCATTAGCCGGTGGAAGTGAAAGACAAGTAGGAAGTGCGGTACGGGTTGGATAGAAAAGATCATGGAGCGTGATTCGTTGGGGCACTTCAACAGGAGGATGTTGTGGATTATTCGCACCCAGTTGAGGTGGAACCAGTCCCGAAGTAGGTAAGGGGTTGTTAGGATTGAATCCCGATATCTCCTTAGAAGATGATGAATTTGAAGATGAAGGTAAAGAAGTGGATGGAATTTCGACTTCGGAGTCAAACGCGTCGTCAGTAGGGACTAACGAGACACGGACTAAACGGGCGCTAGTGTCCCTAGTCCAACCGGAATACACTAAATGAGGTGTAGTGTAGTCAAACGTAGAATGTGGGGGGTAAGAAAACGTCGATGGCGAAAATGTGGGTGAAAGTGGGGTGCAATGGATTTCTAGCGACAAATGGCAAGTTTTTGTAAAAATTTTGTGGTTTTTTTTAATTTTTTTAAAAAAAAAATTCTTTTAGAGTTTTTGCAAAAGATTTTTATAAGGAACTAAGACACTTTCAAGTAATCACAATTTAAACATGCACAATCAAGCCTAGAGTTAGGGTCTCCTAAGTCAACTAAACTGCTCCTAACTGGTCCAAAGGGCAAGTTGTGAGATATCCCTCAAATCGCATTTTCACCGCCAATTGTGGCCAGGTAAGCACAAGTAAAGAAAGGAGGGATCCGCTCACGAATCACCGTGAGACGGGCCTTTTAAAATTACCTTTCCTACTTGTCTAGCATAGGCACCACAAAGTCAGGTTCAGATAAATGACTGAATGCCCACAACCTTCCTCTGTCCTAATGAGCGCGTCAGTCCTTAATTGGCTGAATCTAGATATTTTTTAATTAACTCGAGGGTTGATGCATATGCTTTTTGTGATTTTTGGGGTCTTAGGAAGGGTAATGAAATCCCCACCTAATCTTAATTGGTGTTATAGCCCCTTAAAAGTCTGTTTTAAATATGCTAAGCAATTAACACACAAAATCTAAAACACTTGCCAAAAAAAATATTTCTCTTTATTTGCGGCGCAAAGAATCCTGCACAAAAATGATTTATTGGAGAGGGAGAAGAATTTTTGCGCAGAGAACCCTGCAGGAAAATTTTTCAGTGGAGTTCAGGGGATAGAAAAGAAGAGAAAAATACTTACAGAGGAATTTTCAAGTGCTGACGTTAGCAAACGGCCGCGGTTCCGCGGCCAATTGCCTGTTAATGCCGCGTTTCCGCGGTGTATAAGCCGGTTCAAGCCTCCAAAAATTTTCTGTTTTCTGTTGTGGTTCTCCTCTGTCTGTTCAGATCTTCTATTTGTTGATTTGTTCACTGGGTTTGCTCCAGATCTGAATCAGTTCGTCTTCTTTTCCTGCACAATTCATATAAAAACCGATCAAAAAGAACAAGATGAATTTTTATGTTTTTATATTTTCAATTTTTATAATTTTTTCAATTTTAATTAACCCAAAATTACAAAAAGAAAATAACTACCGTGATCCCCGGCAACGGCGCCATTTGATTAGTTTGTCTTTTGCGTACGTGCGTTTTAAAATCAAAGTTAAGAATATACCGCAATCAATAACGGTGTTGCTTGGTAGCTAGCCGGTTAAGTACGGGTCGGTCCATAGGGAAAACGTGCTTTTTTCTTATTGTTCTTACGAGTTAAGTCTTATTTTTGGTAGGTTTTGATTTTAGAAAAACTAAGATTGAATTTAGTTTGATTTAAAACCTTGCTAGGGTTAGGATTAGGTTAGTTTGGAAAAATAACTCTACTCACTGCTTCCTTTGCCTTAATTAATAACATAGGTGTTAGGGTAATAGTCAACAAAGGGGATTAGCACGACTAGGAAGAAACATAGTTTCTTCCTTTTGGTCCTTATCCGTCCTTTCTTAACTCTTAGCCCTAATCTCTATGTAAATCAACCACAACCGGTCTAACTAGGGAATCACCGCTATCCCATAGGATAGGGTGCCGTAGTGAGCGGTGTGTGTTTGATTCACATAGAGTCCTAATTTAAAATATTATACGGGCAAGAAAAGAGTGAGAGATATTCATCTCTCAAACCTACCCGATCCTAACCCTAACAAGTGAGGAATTACTCACTCATTAGGGAAATTACGATGAGATTCATTTTTATAATTTTCTTTTTAATTAACATATAACTTGCAGATAATAAAAGACAGATACTAAAATTGCAGAAATTAAATTCGAATGAGGAATGCAAGATAAAAAAAACTTACTTTTATTGACACCTCTTGACGATTATAATGAAAATAAAATTTAGATCTAGAATTTAAATGAGGCATGCTCCAAAAGAGGCTGTAGGCTTTCCTATTTATAGACAGGAGAAACCCTAGGTTTTACATCTGATCCATACTTGAAATTACAAGACTATCCTAAGAAAGCCGGGTCAAAGCACCGACACGTGCACAGCACGGCCGCGGAACCGCGGTGGATGCCATGTTTGGCCGTGGATCTGTGGCCAACTTGGGGGTTCTCTGTCTCAACTTTTCAGGGTTGCTTCGTGTTGCTGTTTACTTCTGTTTTCTTCACTTGGTTCCTCAGAATATCTTCTATTTTCTTCCAGATTTCCACAGTGCAGAATGTTGTGGACTTTTCGTCGTGAGTTTCGCGTTGAAGTCTTTAATCCTGTGCTGCCCTTGTACTTTGTGCATTGAACTGTTCGCTGATCTTCGTTTGTTCCTTAAACTGTAGGCGGCATCATACAGATTCATCTATTTGTTGGTCGTAGTCTCACATTTGTAGCGTCTTTTTCTGAATTTCACTGTATTGTTCTGAGAACCTGTAATCTGCAACTATTTAGCAGACATAGATCAAAATCACCTATTTATCTGTAATATGATTAAGATTGGGGAATATAATAATGAAAAATTCTGATATGAACAGCCCACATGTGATGGGCCTTTAAACCCACTGGAAAAGGAGCCAAGAAGAGAAGAGGAGGGGGATTTTTTCTGAAGAGATACAACAACAGAGAGAAAAAAGAAGAGAATTTAATTCTTAAGAAAGAAAGAAGATTTTCTCAGAAGAGAAAGAAACCCTAGGTGAGAAAGGGAAAGAGATCTAAGCTTCATAAAACAAAAAGAGAATTTAATTCTCAAATTAAGAGTTTAACTTTTCTGAATAAGAACTTAGTTCTTCCTTTGGTTGAAAATCTGCAGAAGCAGATCTCCCCATAAGTTGATAATTTAATTCTCATCGGGGAGATTCTGCTATGCAGATCCAAAACTTAGAGAGAGAATTGAGTTTAAAGAATTTAATTCTTCCAAATGCTTAAGAATTTAATTCTTCCAAATACTTAAAGAATTTAATTCCTCCAAATACATAGGAATTTAATTCCTCTAAACAAAATTAGCGTTTAACCCTACAAAGAATTTAATTCTCAAACAAAGGACTTAAACTCTCCATGCACGTAAATCTGATCACGTGGCAACACGTGACCCTCCCTTCAATGATCAGAAAGAAAGAATGAGACATGGTCACGTACCCCCACGTGACCCTTAAATAGACTCTTCAAAATGATAAAGAAAAAATTTGGAGGCAATGCCTCACGTGCTCACACGTGACCCTCAAAACAAAAAGGAACAAATCCAAAGGCAGTACTAATTTATGGTGCCTCACGTGTCCCCATGTGACCCCTGACAAACACCTTTTAAAAGGGCAAAAGAGGGAAAACAGAGGAATGAATACCCAATACTTGGGCACTATCACGTGTCCACACGTGATGATTACAAAGACTAAGTGTTTAACACTTATTTGCAGATTTTGAGAGTAAAATAAAAGAAGTCTGGCCCAATTCTCAGGCGCCCCACGTGACCGCACGTGACCACCTCACTTTTAGTGTTTAACACTATTTTAAGTGCTTCACCCTTAGTGTTTAACACTATTTTAAGCGCATCATGTGGGAACACATGATCGCTAAATATCCTCTAGTGTTTAACACTATTTTAAAACCAAGCTTAGCCTAAATTGGCTAAGTTTTCCAGAAGCAAATCTCCCTTTCAACTGAACCTCAAAATTAATCAGTTCATATGATATGCAAAGTAAAGTCCAGAACTATAACGAATGGTTAGTGCTCAGCCATAGACAAAATGTTGTCAGAACCCCAAACCCCTGTTTAGCATTACTAAATAATGGGGGCTGAACCCAGACAAATGCTCAACAGTCTAAACAAAGGTCCAATATTTCAAACCTAATTAGACTTAGCCCAAGTTGGCCGTAAGTCCTCAATTCAGATTTAACTGAGCCCATGTGCTCATAATCTAATTAATTGATTTTAGTCCCAAGTTGGACTACAGATTTTCCCAATCAACTTTGGTTCAAGGTTACATCTCTCCACTCCTTTGATATTTGTCGTTGTAATCCTTCAACGTCTTCAGAGAGGTGACAGGTCCCGATAACCAATCATTCTATGGACTGTGGGGTCCTTAAGCCCATGGATTATGATGTCCTTAATCTCGGACTATGGGGTCCTTAAACCCATGGACTATGATGTTCTTAACCTCGGACTGTGGGGTCCTTAAACCCATGGACTATGATGTCCTTAACCTTGGACCATAACATCCTTAAAACTAATTATGGATCGCAATGTCCCTAAACTAAACAATAGAGTCCAAATGCTCTTTTGTTGGATCTAAACGATCCCGTTAAGTTGATCTTAGTCTAAAATTAGACTAATGTATCCTTAACAAACGTTTAAGTTGATCTTAGTCTTAAATGAAACTAACACATCCTTAAACCCAAACCAAAACCCAAATCTAAGAAAATATGGATTTGGACTAATCTACACCTTACGGACGACAACATAAATTAGTCTCCGTATACAATCCACGGGCAACCAAAAACAAAACAAAAACCTATGACACGAAGTGACCATCTGGAGAAGGAGAAAGTGGTTTCCGTGATGCGGTAGCGTAATTAACTGCAAGGGCTTGCGCCTGCAGGGAAGAGCATCCCCACAATCAAAAACCCCTCAAATGAGTGGGAATCTGACGAAGTCTGCTACATCGGCCGCATCCGTTTAAACCTTCGATATATGATGTCATAAATCAACTTGGCATCTTCGGAGAGGTGGACGGATAGCACCAATTAGCATCTGCCCTCGGAATTCAGGCCCGGACGTCCTAATGTCCCGGTCACGTCTTTTGGCGGAGAACAGATTCTTTTCAGGAATACCTCGATTCGTTTCGACTCCAGGGAAATCAGTGTCTTTGACAAATCTGACCCCATGGGAAGCGTCAAGGAATAGGCTTATGTCAATCCTGGAGTTGAAACGAATCGAGGATTGATATAAGCCGTGTTCCACGAGGCCAGGATTCGTTCTGGACGCTTCCCACGGGGTCAGGATTGACATAAGCCGTGTTCCACGTGACCAGGATTCGCTCTGGACGCGTCCCAACGTCCCGGTCACGTGCTCCCACGCAGAGAAATCAGTGTCTTTGCAGGAATACCTCGATTCATTTCGACTCCAGGAAAATCAGTGTCCTTGACAAAACCTCGATTCAGGGAAATCAGCGTCCTTGACGAGAGCATCTCGATTCATGTCAACCCGCAAGGAAATCTGTGTCTTTGCAAGAATACCTTGATTTGTTTCGACTCCAGGGAAATCAGTGTCCTTGACAAAACCTCGATTCAGGGAAATCAGCGTCCTTGACAAGAGCACCTCGATTCGCATCGACCCGCAGAGAAATCAGTGTCTTTCCAGGAATACCTCGATTCGTTTCGACTCCAGGGAAATCAGTGTTGTTGACAAAATCTCGATTTAGGGAAATCGGCGTCCTTGACGAGAGCATCTCGATTCACGTCGACCCGCAGAGAAATCAGTGTCTTTGTAGGAATACCTCGATTCGTTTCGACTCCAGGGAAATCAACGTTCTTGGAAAATATCTCGATTCAGGGAAATCAGCGTTCTTGACAAGAGCACCTCGATTCGAGTCGACCCGCAGAGAAATTAGTGTCTTTGCAGGAATACCTCGATTCGCGTCGACCCGCAGGGAAATCAGTGTCTTTGCAGGAACCTCTCGATTCGTCTCAACTCTGAGAAAATCAGTGTCCTTGGCAAATACCTCGATTCAGGGAAATCAGCGTCCTTGACGAGAGCATCTCGATTCGCGTTGACTCGCAGAGAAATCAGTGTCTCTGCAGGAATATACGACATCAGCAAAGTGGAGCCATGGCAAAGTCCCTAGTTCCAGGTTTCGACGGTTCACAGACAACCTAGAGACCATCTCGACACTCGTCTTGTTACAGCAGACATAGTGTCAACAGCGGCATTCCTTCTCAACTCCAGCAGGATGCAGATGCAATGTCAACAACTGACCTCAGGGTCAAAACAACGGAGCCATGGCAAAATCCCTAGTTCCAAGCCTCGACGGTTCACAGGAAACCTAGAGGCAGCTGCGACATTCGTCTCGTTACAGTAGACGCAATGCCAGCAAACAAAGTAAAGGAAAATCCCTAGCTTCAGGGTCTTGACGGCAACTCAAATAAAACCTGAAAGATTATCGGAGATCATCCCACACCAGCGCGGAGTGGTTATGACTCATAGGGGCTCCTAAACTGAGACTGACCTCAAGTAAAAAGCGACATGGAATATCCCTAACGCTTGCTCTTTCGATGGTAATACTACC
Source organism: Agapanthus africanus (assembly GCA_030015575.1). Taxonomy (NCBI): domain Eukaryota; kingdom Viridiplantae; phylum Streptophyta; class Magnoliopsida; order Asparagales; family Amaryllidaceae; genus Agapanthus; species Agapanthus africanus. The sequence goes on along the minus strand of CM057337.1, from coordinate 930,392,893 downwards.
TGGAAGATTGTTTGAAGACGTCTTTTCCATCCCCCGAAGGGATCAGAGATACGACAGTTGCAAGGCTACTCGAACAGCAAGATTTCCTATCGAGGAATACATCAGCCAACGCGACGGTACGACGGACAAAACCCTAGTACCACAGACCCTAACGGACCTCTGTCGTAAAGAGCAGAGGTTAACTGTGATGTTAGGACATTCCTGCAAGAACTTCTCGATTCGTCTCAACTCGTGAGGAAATTAGTGTCCTTACGAGAACTTCTCGATTCGTCTCGACTCGTAGGGAAAAGCCTTAAGCAGTGGGGATTAAAAAACCTGTCTCCTAAGCACTGGGGCCCTACAAGTTGGTCCAAGATGGACTATTGCATACTATTCACGGGCCACACTCTCCAAAGTCGAATCTCGACAAGGAGGGAAACAACCACCTACGAGTCCTCTCGACTTGTAAACGGGAAAATTCTCTTGTGAGATCCTTACGACTCTCAAGAGAAAACACACACTTAGGAGTCCTCATGAATCCTAGGGAGAAAATACATCTATGGGATCCTCTCGACTCGTAGGGAGAAAATTCTTTACGAGACCCTCACGGCTCATAAAGTTGAAAAGTTTTAGGCGGTAGATCTGAACCTGTTTCCTAAGCCATCACTGCTCTGCAAGGAGGTCAAGATAGACTATCCACGGGCGACACTCTCCCAAGTCGAATATCGACAAGGTGGAAACAACCATTTACAAGTCTTCTCGACTTGTAAGGGAGAAAATTCTCTTGTGGGATCCTTATGACTCTCAAGAGAAAACGCACTTAGGAATCCTCACGATTCCTAAGGAGAAAATACACCTACAAGATCCTCACGACTCGTAGGGAGAAAAGTCTTTATGAGACCCTCACGGCTCATAAAGTTGGAAAGTCTTAGGCGGCAGATCTGAACCTGTTTCCTAAGCCATCGCTGCTCTACCAGGAGATCAAGATGGACTATCTGCGGGCCACATTTGCCAAAGCCATATTCGCCAATGAAATAAAGAAGCTACTTATGGGTCCTCACGATTCGTAAGGAAAAATACCCGAGTGAGATCCTTACTACTCACGGAGGCGATGAACACTTAGAGATCCTCATGATTTCTAGGGAGAATTTACACCTACGAGATGCTCTCGACTTGTAGGGAGAAAAAACCTTCTTGAGACCCTTACGGCTTATGAAGATGAAAAAAGTCTTAGGCTAACAAGGACTCTAAACTTGTCCCCTAAACCCTCAATTCTATTGCCATGCGTAACTCTGCACTACTTCATCCACGCACATGCTTACGTGGGCAAAGTAGTGGGGGCATTTGTTCCCGCCAAAATTTTCGGCCAAGTGCTACTTGTTCCCTTACAAAAAAGGGAGAGAATCCTAAAAAAACAGGCATCACGTGTAAAATACGTGGGCACACATATGCAAAGCATATGAGCGCTGAATATAAATAACCAAAGGCCAAACATGCCTCATGTGTTACACACGTGAGCGCTCTGAACATACACAGGTTATAACCCACACTATGGGTCACGTGTTAAACACGTGAGTGCTTTTGCCAATCACATGCAAAGCATGTGAGCACCCTAATTTAAAATGTTCCTATCAAATTCTAGAATTAAATTCTATTTGTGAAATATTTTTTTAATCTTCCTTAAACTAGAAAGATCTTCTCTGTTAAACAGAGAACCCTTGGATCAAAGATCCAGCAGTGATCATGTGATAGAATAAAAATTTATCATAGGAAAATATTTTCCTAATCTTATAACAAGAATAAAATTCTATGTTAACAAGATATCCATATTAAGAAAATACATTTCTGATCTTATTAAACAAAAAAGATATGATAGAATAAAATTCTAGTTTTGTTAAAACTAACAAGATATTCATAATCTTGTTAAACAAACAAGAAATCTTCTCTGTTAAACAGAGAGGCTTTGGATTAAAAGATCCAACGGTGAATAAAATTCACCAATTGATCTAAAAAATCATGGAATCAATCATGATCTCTCAATAAGGGGTTTTCTTAACAAATTGATTCTTTTTCTTCTCATATAAATAGGAGCAAGGAGAGGAGAAAAAAGAGACGGAGGGAGAGGGGAAGAAAAATAGAAAGAGAATTTAATTCTTTAAAGAAGATGAACCCCTCCCAAAACCTCCTACTAAAAGAGAATTTAATTCTCAGAACAAGAGTTTAACTGTTCTAAAAGAACTTAGTTCTTCCTCTGGTTATGATCTCACTTTGGGCAAAGTTGGGAACTCGACTGAACTTTTCAAGTAGAAGCAGATCTCCCCACAAGTTGAGAATTTAATTCTCATCGGGGAGATTTTGTCATGCAGATTCAAAACCTAGAAGAAAAAACTGAATCCAAAAGAGTTTAACTCTTACAAAACATATAGGAATTTAATTCCTCTGGAACTAGGGTTTAACCCTTTAAAAAGAATTTAATCCCTACAAAGAACAAAAAAGAACTTGATCCCTCGGAACCATAGAAGAACAGCCTGATGATTCATTAGCATTCAAACATTACATAAAAGCTCACGTAATCCCACATGAGCACCTTTGAGGAACAAAGAGGGAAAGAATGAGATCTAGTCACGTGACCCCTGAGAAGTGCTCAGCACTTATAAAAGAGAAAAGGGGGAATAAACCCTATTTTGGGATGCCTCACGTGATCCCACGTGACCCCTAAGAAGTGCTCAGCACTTATAAAAGAGAAAAGGGAATAAACCCTATTTTTTGAACGCCTCACATGACCCCTAAGAAGTGCTCAGCACTTATAAAAGAGAAAAGGGAATAAACCCTATTTTTGGAACGCCTCACGTGACTCCACGTGACCCTTGAGAAGTGCTCAGCACTTATAAAAGAGAAAAGGGAATAAACCCTATTTTTGGAGCGTCTCACGTGATCCCACGTGAGCGCCTCAAATTCTTAGTGTTTAACACTATTTTAAGCGCCTCACGTAGGAGCATGTGAGTGCCAATCATATATTAGTGTTTAACACTATGAGAGGCTAATATTAGCCAAACTTAGATCAAATCTCCCGAGGGCAATCAATCGAGCCCCCATGCTCAGGGTCCCCCAAACCGATCTTAGTCCCAAAGATAGCTAATGAACTCCTAGCATCTAAGATGATGTTCATTCCATCATGATCTCTCCCCTCGATCTGGAATTTGGTTCAAGGGTACATCTTTCTACACCTCCGAAACATGTCGTTGTAATTCTTCAACGTCGTCAGAGAGGTGGAGGGTCCCAATAACCAATAACTCTTGGCGCACCACCGAACAAGCTTTTCAAAAAGGGGAGTAAATCTAAAATACATCTCAATTTGGGGGCGTCTCATGTGACCTCACGTGATCCCTTGATAGTGCTTAGCACTCAGAAAAAGAAAAGGAGAATAAAACAAAGACAATTTTCATTCTTCAGAGTGCCTCACGTGATCTCACGTGACCAAATAGTGCTTAGCACTCAGAGAAGAAAAAAGGGAATAAACCTAAGATAGCTCCCATTTTGGGGGCACCTCACGTGTTCCCACGTGACACCCAAACAGTTGTGTATAAAAGAGGGAGAAAATTCCGAAGACAACGCTCGCATTTTGAAGGCACTTCACGTGTCTGCACGTGACTGTTTGATGAACCAAGTGCTTAGCACTTATAAATGAAAGAGGAATAAAATCCAAAGAACAGTTCTCACCTCGGGCGCCTCACGTGCTCACACGTGAGCCAAGTGCTCAGCACTTTTATATATATATGAGGGAATAAACTCAAGGAACAATGCCCACTTCGGGGCCCCTCACGTGTTCACACGTGAGCTCCTCCAAAGTCCTGTGTTTAACACTGATTTAGTGCTTAGCACTATGGGGTGACTAAGGGAAATCAACCTTAGCTCAAATTAGCCAAGTCTTCCGAAGCCAAGACCCTTTTTGTCACCAATCAACCGAGCCCTCATGTTCAGGTCTCCCCAAACTAATCCTAGTCCCAAAGATGACTAGTGTTCTCCTAACAGATGATATCTAAACTGATGTTCATCCCACTCCCCAAATCGGGATATTGGTTCAAGGGTACATCTCTTCATACCTCTGATACATGTCGTTGTAATCCTTCAACGTCTTCAGAGAGATGGAGGGTCCCAATAACCGATAACTTTTGGTGCATCCCCAAATGGTTGAACCAAAACCACACAGACTATGACGTCTTTAAACTGGACTATGATGTTCTTAAACTGTACGGACTGTGGGGTCCTTAAACTCATGGACTATGATATCCTTAAACTTTACGGACTATGATGTCTCTAAACTACCATAGACTGTGGGGTCCTTAAACTCATAGACTATGATGTCTTTAAACTTTACAGACTATGATGTCCTTAAACCCACTGGACCGCAATATCCCTAAACTAAAACAATAGAGCCCATATGCTCTTTTGTTAGATCTAAATGATCATGTTAAGTAGATCTTAGTCTAAAATTAGACTAATATATTCTTAACAAATTGTTAAGTTGATCTTAGTCTAAAATTAGACTAAGGTATCCTTAACAAACGTTTAAGTTGATCTTAGTCTCAAATGAGATTAACGATCCTTAAACCCAACCGAAAACCCAAATCTAAGAAAATACGGATTTGGACTAATCCACGCCCTACGGGCGACAACATAAATTAGTCTCCGTATACAATTCACGGGCAACCAAAAAAAGAAAAACAAACACACACGACACAAAGTGACCATTTGGAGAAGGAGAAAGTTGTTACCGCGATGCGGTAGCGTAATTAACTGCAGGGGCTTGCGCCTGCAGGGAAGAGCGTCCCCACAATCAAAAACCCCTCCAAATGAGGGGGGATCTGACGAAGTCTGCTACAACGGCCACATCCGTCTAAACCTTCAATACATGGTGCTATAAATCAACTTAGCATCTTCGGAGAGGTGAGCGGATAAAACCAAATAGCATCTGCCCCCAAATTCAGGCAAGACGTTTTGTCTTTCCCGGCTTTCGGCGGCGTACAAACTCTATTGGATCGTCATGGATGAATAGCCGGAGATGTGAAATGAGGGTTTTTATCTTTCATTCGATGTAAATTGTAATATGTTGTAATATTCTTTTGCGGGGCACATCCGGATTGAGGTTGTAGCCACCGTTGTATTATTTCATTTACTGTTTTATGCTCCTAACATAGACCCAAGATGGGGTGCACAAACTACCGGGTACTTTGAAGTGTTTAATGGCCTACTCATGTCGTTGAGGGAGACTGTTTCACTCCTGGTACTAGGAGGGTAGTTTTTCGCACCCGTAGGGGTCTAGGGTAGGGTTTGGCTATTCATCATGACCGTGTAATCCGTCTTTTGTTGCAGGCTCAAACGAAACGCGGATTCCTAGTATATTGATTGTTAGGATTTTGCGTGTTCAAGTTTATTACCGCAATCAAGACGGTTTCGCTTGTAGCTAGCCGGTTGAGTACGGGTCGTCCGCAGGGAGATGGGAATCTTTTTCTATGTGCTTTAACGAGTTAAGTCCAAATGTCCAAGTTTGTTTGAGATTAACTATGTGCTAAAATGTTATATAATGAGAGCTTGTTAGGGTTAGGATTAGGTTAGTTTGAGTTAGGAGTCGCTCACTTCTTTCGTTACCACTCTTAATATCGGTGTTACGGTAATCGGCAACAACGGGGATTAGCACGACTAGGAAGGAACTTGCGAGTATAAGCTAGGCTTTCCAACGCTTAAGTTCTTCCTTTTGGTGCTTGTCCGTCCGTTCTTGGCTCTTAGCCTTAACCTCCGGTTAATTCAACTACAACCGGTCTCACTAAGGAATCACCGCTATCATGTAGGATAGGGTGCCGTAAGGAGCGGATTGTGGTTCAATTAACGGGAGTCCGAATTAAGATGTTGGGAAAGGAAAGAGTGAGAGAGATTTCCTTCTCTCAAACTTTCCTTATCCTACCCTAACAAGTTAGAAAACTACTCACCCATCACAAGAAAAAGAAAATTCAACAAAAAGAGGAAGATAGAAAGGAAGAGGTTAGGAGATTACAACTAGCTATTTGAGACCTCACCTTGGCAAAGATCAAGCTTAAGCATCATTGTTGTTAAGGATAAAGAAAAAGAGAGCAAGAAAGAAAGAAACAACAAATAACAACAACTAGATTAGCAAATGAAAAATACAAGCAATTATAATTAACAACATAACAAGACAAGCATGATAACAAAAAGAACTCTTTTATTCATCACTTTACTCATGAAACCTCACAACAAGATTTTAATGGAGAAAAGATGAAAAGAGGAAGAAGAACAACAAAATATATCCTAAACCTAATACAAGAATTAAGCACCCTTTGGCTTGGCAAGTTCTGGGCTATTTATAGGCAGGAAACAGAGAACCTAGGGCAACATTCAGGATCAACAAACAATGACAAAACTGCCCCTGAAAATCCTTTAATTGCGGAGTCAATAAGGCCGCGGATCCGCGGCCTAAGCGCCATGTTGGCCGCGGATCCGCGGCCATTTAGAGGAGTTAGGTCATCATTTTTTTTGGGTTTTCCTGTTTTGCTGTGTCCTTCAGTGTGGAATATGTTGTTTCTCAGAAGCTCTTCATAATTTTTCCAGAATTTCAGCAGATTAAAAGGTGATGTGATGTGGATCTTTTGCCATGATTTTTCTTGAGCTCCGCGTAGACATGTTGGATCTTGTGTTGACATTGTGCTTTGTGCATGAAAATGACATCGATTTGCCATTTTGTCCCTTAAACTGGTGTGCGGCAATATACGGATAGAGAGCGGAGACCCGTGTTTTATCTGTGGTTGGCAGTAATCCGGAATTTGTCATGCTTTTCCATGAATTTCACTGTTTAGAGCTGAGAACCTGTATCCTGCAATTAACTTGCAAACACGGCTCAAGAGTACCCACCGATAAGCAATGTGATAAAAATTGGGCGGTATAAAAATGCAAAAATCTGATATGAACATATATCCAATATGTTTATCTGTGATCTGGAATGCCTATTATTGCGTCTAACGAATGTACAATATCTATATATGATATCTAGTAGGCGTTGCTTATGTTTTGCATCCGTGCTAGCCCAGCCCCCGCTCTGTCGTTAGTTAAGTAACCTAACGGGTGAATGACGGGGCCCAGTGGCGAATGCGGATGGCATAAGCGGACGTTGTATTTTCGTTGTTTTCTGCAATGATAGGATAAATGATGGGACGCATTATTTTAATGCAAATAAAACAAACCACAGCTGAATCGTTGGAACAAATTTAAAAGAAACCACTCGGTTATTTTAAAAGAGCAGAATTTTTAATTGCGGAGTTTTAACCACTCCTTTTAAAAAGCTATCAGGTTCCTTCGATTATATCAAGTTCACTACGTTCACGGTTTTGCCAAAACCATTCGTAGCCCTCCGTCATTTCATTTGGGTATTCAGTAGTATTCAAGCTATGTATTTTGACCAACGCCAAGGCAAAGTGTTTGGTAGCTGCTGGGTATTCATATGTTGCATAGATAGATGAGTTGGTTTGGGACAGTCGTACTGCCATTTGGCTAACGTCAGGGGTATGTACGGGTGGGTTCAAATTAACAAGATAATGATAGGTAGAACTTGACATGTGACTTATGATATTTTGGCCAACGTCAAGGTCATAAGAGCATGGGGCAAAAATCCACATCGAGAGTTTCTAAAGAAACTGAAACTTGCTAGTGTTGCATACCATTTGGAGTTTGATAATGTTGGTAGGATTCCTTCAGCATTATCACACGATGATATCTGGATCTCGATCCTACTGTGAGTATATGCTACTCATCAGGAGATTCGTCACTTAACGATCAATGCTATAAACTAAGTAAGTATCTAGAACGGTGTCAGCAGGGCTACACCTCCACGGGAAAGAGGTTATTTAATTAAGGAACTTAGCGAAAGCATCGTAAAACCTCGCTCGAAGTACCAACACTAGCCTGACTGAACGATTAAGCAAGTATTTTACGGTGAGATCAGTCCTGACTAATTCTTCTTTTATGGTTTGAGGAAGGATTCGAGAAACAGTGGGAGCCATCCTGTTTAGATAAACTAAAAACCAATCTAAACTTGCAAGAGTATCATGCAAAAGTGTTTTCTTCTCTCTCTCAACTGCAGCGACCATGTGACCCTGACTAGGTTACATCTAGATAACAAGTTGACTGAATCTGACTTTTATGACTGGCAAAAGTCTGTCCAGATGTCCATTGCCTATGACAAGATGGACCACCCTATTACTACTCAAGCCCCCGCCGTCCTAGGTCCAGTTTCCACCGTCACGGATATGGATATCCGTCAGACAAGGGAAAAGGACACTGCGAATGCCAAGTGCCTCGTGTTGGCCTCAGTTGATGATGTATACCAGAAGCAGCACGAGAAAATGGACTTAGTTTCCATCTTCCTCCATAACAAAGATTTATATGGAGAGCAATCTCGTATCGCAAGATATGAGACCTCGAACGAATTGCTTCAAGCGAGGTTGGTTGTCGAGTCATCTGTAAGGGACGACGTCCTTACGATGACTAGCTATATTGATGAGCTCACGGACCTGGAGACCACGTTAGGAAATAGGTCATATGCTGACTTATTTCCACAGTCCCTACCCTCTACTTATACCCTGAAAGAAACCACGGAAACACCCGCTCTGCTTAATGGAGGACCTTCTTCTTCTGCATCCAGGGTGAAAAGAAGAAAATCTCCATAAAGCCGATATATGGTGTCAGTGAAGTAGAAGGAAAGGGAAGAGCAAATGTTTCGGTACTTGGTGTAGGGAAGGAGAGATGTTCCTATTGTTATAGGAAGGGGCATTGGCAGAAAGATTGCAGGGCTTTGGAAGCCAGTAGCCAGGATTCGAAGTATGTTGTGGCTTCAGCTTCGGGTGTGTTTGTAATTGAGAACTGTTTGTCAATTAACTCTACTTCCTGGGTACTGGATACCGAATCAAGATCTCATATCTGTAATTCGTTACATGCTTTGAGAAACCGTAGAATTATCAGGGTAGGTGATATGTCTCTCAGAGTTGCGAACAGAATGAGCATGGACGCTAAATCCGTAGGGGAATATTGCCTAGGACTGACAAGTGGGCAGATATTGATTCTACGTAATTGTTTGTATGTACCTAGTCTGACTTGTAATATCATATCAGTATCCTCACTTTCTAGAGAGGGATATGATTTTACATTCGTAAGCGATATGGTAAACATCCACCTAAATCAAGTTCTGATTGGGTCCGGTACATTAGATAACGGTATATACGTATTAAATCAAGCTCAGATTTTCAATGTCCAGAACACACTTAAAAGAAAGTCTCCGGAAGTAAATCAGGCTTTCTTATAGCATTGTAGATTAGGTCACATCAATGAAACACGATTGACTAAGTTACATAGAGAAGGATATTTGAATCCGTTCGAATATCAATCTTAAGCTACTTGTGAATCTTGTTTCATGGGAAAGATGATAAAGACTCCGTTTACTGGACACGGAGTAAGAGTGAGCGAGCTCTTGGGACTCATACACAGTGACGTGTGTGATCCAACGTCTACACATGCAAGAGGTGGTCATTCCTACTTCATTACTTTTACGGATGATTTCTCTAGGTATGGACATATCTTCTTGATGAAGCATAAATCTAAGGCTTTTGAGAAATTCCGGGAATACAAGAATGAAGTGAAAAACCAAACATGCAAAAGTATCAAGACACTGAGATCTGATCGAGGTGGTGAATACTTAAGTGACGAGTTCCTGGGATACTTAAAAGAGAATGGAATTATCTCTCAGCTTACTCCTCCATACACACCATAACACAATGGTGTATCGGAAAGGCGGAATCGAACCATATTAGATATGGTTCGTTCCATGATGAGTAAGGCTGAGTTACTGCGATTTTTCTAGGGTTATGCACTAGAATTGGCTGCATATCTTTTGAACAAGGTTCCAACCAAGAATGTGCCTACCACACCATATCAGATGTGGAGTGGGAAGAAACCCTATCTTCAGTACTTGAAGACATGAGGATGTCCAGCTTTTGTTAAAAAGCAGCATGCGGACAAGCTCGAGGCACGCTTAGTACAGTGTAAGTTTGTGGGATATTTAAAGAACTCCAAGGGGTATTATTTCTATTACGCAGAGGAACAAAAGGTTTTTGTTTCTCGTCATGTCCATTTCTTGGAAGCTAAATTTTTAGAAAATCAGAAGAGTGGGAGCGCAATAGAACTGGAAGAAATTCCAGAACCACAAGCTGTTACTGAAAGTATGGTAGAACCAGAAGTTTCAGAAGAAAAGGACATCCCAGCGCCTATCCACAGAAGTAGTAGGCAGTCTCATCCGCCCGAGAGATACTACGGTTTTCTCATAGATGGGGATCGAGATGATTGCATCATTGACAATGATGACCCTACTAGCTTCCAGCAAGCCATTCAGAGCGGCAACTCAGTAAGATAGCTGGATGCAATGCGGACCAAATGGAGTCCATGTACACTAAAAAAGTATGGACTTTGGACATTACTCCAGATGGGGTAAAACCCGTAGGATGCAAATGGATCTTCAGAAGGAAGATTGGTGTAGATGGACAGGTTGAAACCTATAAGGCTAGACTTTTTACAAAGGGTTTTCGTCAAAGACCTGGTTTGGACTATAACGAAACCTTTTCTCCAGTGGCTATGCTCAAGTCCATTCGGATCCTTCTTGCCATTGCTGCCTTCTACGAATATGAGATCTGGCAGATGGACGTAAAGACGGCTTTTCTAAATGATAATTTGGAAGAGTGCGTCTATATGGATCAGGCAGAGAGATTCATTCAGAGTGGGAGCAACGGTAAAGTGTGCAAGTTGTTTAAGTCCATTTATGGACTAAAGCAGGCATTGCGGAGTTGGAACATCTGTTTTGATGATACTGTTAAAGATTTCAACTTTATCAAAAATCCAGATGAACCATGCATATATAGTAATATTGTAGAGAGAACTGTAGTATTCCTCGTCTTGTACGTGGATGACATTCTCTTAATAGGAAATGATATTCCTATGCTACAGTCAGTCAAAGGATTCTTGTCATAGAAGTTCTCCATGAAAGACCTGGGTGATGCCACCTACATTCTGGGATCTAGATCTATCGTGATAGATCAAAGAGGATATTGGGACTTTCACAGTCCAGATATATAGACACCAAATTGAAAAGATTCAGTATGGAAGATTCTAAGCATGGTAACCTACCGGCTTGTCACGGAATCACCCTCTCTAAAGAGATGTCTCCCAAGACTGATTTAGAAAGGGCTCGTATATCGATTATACCCTACGCTTCTGCGGTAGGCTCTATAATATATGCGATGTTATGTACCAGACCAGATGTAGCATACGCATTGAGCGTTGTAAGCCGGTATCAGGCAAACCCAGGGGAGAAGCACTGGATAGCAGTATAGAACATTCTCAAGTACCTGAGGAAGACTAAGGAGATGTTCTTGGTGTATGGCGGAAAGGACCTCCAGATCGAGGCCTTTGCTGACTCCAGCTTCCAGAGTGACAAGGATGACTCTAAGTCCATATCGGGTTATGTTCTTACCGTCAATGGAGGGGCGGTCTGTTGGAAGAGTTCCAAGCAGGACACCGTTGCTGACCGACGATAGAAGCGGAGTACATAACTGCTTGCGATACCACAAAAGAAGCTGTCTGGATAAAGAAGTTCCTCAGAGAACTTCAGGTGGTTCCTACCAGTGTTGATCCAATACCTCTGTATTGCGACAACAACGGCGCTAAAGCTTTAGCGAAGGAACCAAGGTCCCATCAGAAGTCCAAACACATCTTAAGACGGTATCACCTGATCAGGGAGATCGTAGATCGCCGGGAGATCGAGGTGAAGAGAGTAGATATGGAGAATAACACTACTGATCCATTCACAAAGGTCATTCCTCAGACGCAGTTCGAGAGGCTATTCGAGATGATAGGTCTGCAATATGCCAGTACATGGCCCTAGTGCAATTGGGAGATTTTTAGTGTTTATGCCCTAGAGGCCATTATTGTATCATACTAGATTGTATATTACTTAATGGAAGCTTGGGATATTCACAGTTGTATTGACAGTCTTTCTAAAAATGATAGTATGCTACTTGGTTTGTTTCTATTTTAATATGTGTATATGTTTCTTTTAACATATCGCTTATACATATTAGTAGAGCCCTTAGGATCTTTGCTTGATTACCAGCATTGTGATGGTAGTCACACTAGTGGGGGCTAGGTAGTCTATAAGCAACATCCTATACAGGTTCCTGGTCGTAGAATTATCGAGACAGGGCATCGATACTCCGGAGTAGACTGGTGTATATGCTTTTCATCCCAGTATGGGGAGATGGTCTGTCCCATAGCTATCAGTACGTCGTACTGGAGATAGTATGCAGGTGCTCGTTAGGTTACGAGTACACCGGACAGGAATCGCCGGGAACTGCAGGTTGGTACTATACTTATCGTCAGATTGCAGTTCCCAGGTGACATGAGTACAGCTTAGTCCGTCGACTTAATATTGCTACTTCGCCTCGAGTGTGTTCCCACTGTACTTAGATTACTACCCTACCACGGCTCAAAGGAGTCATGCAAACAGGTATTAGTTGGGTGCAGTCCCGAAGCACTTGGAAGCAGTGGCGGTTAGACAGGATTCGTCTCTCCTGGTATTGGGGGTTGATATCACGCTGTGTATGGAGAGCCATTATGCAAGGACTCTGGCCATGGCAAGCGAGATTTACTGGTAGGTGCTCCGGTAGTTTCTCAAGGTGTAATGGGCTTCACTCCGACATGACTTATACTGCTATTAGGGGTCTGACGTTTACTGTCCCCCTAGGCCCGATATGCGATAGTCCTAAACGAACAGACCGGATTGTACGAAGATTATCACATACAGGCTCAGTAGGAGTTCGGATGGGTTTCCTCATCGTCCTTCTTATCAACATCTACCTGGGGACCGTTACGTACAGTTAGTACCGCTTGTGGCCTGTGGTTAAACCCACTGCCAGCGTAGTGTCGAGTCTTTAGAGTCCCACACAGAGAGTTTTCCTGCACCGGGCAAAAGGTGTAGAAGCCATATGGTTTTACGGCAGGGCCACGATCACTTACGTACACTTATGCACGTACTATGATCAGGCAGATAATACTAGTGGGCTTTGGTTTAAGCCGGATCCTAGTATTATACAAATGGATTTATTCAGTCTCAGTTTATCCGTGTTTTTCGGAAATACGGATGGGAGGGGCAGTCTCGTAATTTATCGGGAAGCTTCTAGAAGGAGGTGACTCATTTGTGTTTATTTCTTTTTAGATTTAAACTAAATGAGGTGGAGGAGATGAGGTGTAGTTTCATTAAATGATCCATGACTCATTAGGTAACTCATTAGATGATTCACCTTGTGAATTAAATGAAGTATGATGAATATTAGCTAGATATTTATTTTGATGATATTATTATGCTTCATGATATTCACAAATGAGAATAGTTCATTCATTATCACAAAACACTTGTCTCTCCTCAAGTCTTCATCTTCTTCCTCAAACCCTAAAAACTCTCATGAGTTGAGAATCCTAGGATTTAAAGTGATTAAGTAATCCATCTAAATACTCTACACTCTCTAGGACTTCTAGATTAGCAAACTAGAAGCCGTAGTTATCTCAGATTCAAGATAGGAGCTCAGACTATAAACTCTCGGGTGGATCGTCTTTGACTCGAGGAGGCCGTTGAGGTACCCATGTTCCATAGAGCCGACGAGGTGTGGAGGACAGCGATGAAAACCCGAAGGACAAGTAACGTGAGGTATAATTTCGAATCAGAGTAATTAAAGCTCTCGTAGTTTGCTAGCAATGGTTTAGACAATCCGTGTGCTCAAGTTCGTGTTACGGAGCTTTGATAATTGTTTTTTATATATTCCGCCTCCCCGCGAACACGTGGGGTGCGTGACATGGACTTACAGTGGATGGAAGAAGGGACAACTACTACCCGTAGCCCGGCCACCCTATCGTTGTGCTCTTAAAGGAAAAATATACCCAACTCGGCTCGTCCTTGCGAGTAACCGGATGGTTCTTGTAGCAGAGAAATGCCAAGAGGAGCCCTAGATTAAAGGGGATGCGATCGATTTTGAGCAGAACCAGGAACCCGATGAGAATCCTTCACGAATTCGGTGCTAGCTGGCCCGGGGTGAGTTGAAAATAATGAACGACTGCACAGATCTCAGGCGAAAAAGGAAGATGCATCCCTACTCGGAACGCTTCCATGTACAGGAAAATCTTATTACTTTGTATCTGGTCTGCCCGTTCGCCCTCCTTGGCCAAATAAAGCATGTAGCTAGAGGAATGTGGAAGCGAGCCCGTATGTCGGAAAGCTCGCCCAACCTGTTCAGCACCGAGGCAGCGTCACGAGTGTTCTTGATGCGCAACTTAGAGGCTTTCTTGGCCCTTCGGCGTTGAAGAACAAGGGGATCGTCACCCCTTGGGGGCGAACCCAACACAACAGAAGAAGAGCTTCTTCGACTATTAGAAACCGAGAAAGAAGTAGAAGACCCACCAGACTCGGCTTCAGAGGATGGGGCCTTATCGCCAGACTCTACCCTAACTATATTAACTAGGAGATCAGAGAAAGACATCTGACCCGATTCAAAGGAGGGAAGGGCTGAAGGAGGTCTTTCAATTGCAAAACCGACCTAATAGCGGGAGCACTGAGCAATCCAAAGATAGCAAAAGAGTAAGTGAGCAAAGGTGTTTCCTGAAGGCAGACCGTCCCTATTTATACCCTTAACAAAGGCCATCCTACGGCCCAGATCCTCTCTTTCCAAACCGAGGCGTTGCGCCCAACGATCCATATCGTGCCACGCGACAGCCGACCATTGGACGCCTTCCCCTCATGCGGATCTGATCTCGTGAAGTGACATCTCACCTCTGTCGTTCGGATGCGGCCGCGCGGCATAAAATCGATGGCTAGCTTGGCGCCAAGATGATCCGGGCAGGTGAAACGACGTCGCCTTAATGACGCCGTTCCATCAGTGATTCACTGACGTCATCCGGAGATACGCTCGAAGATTAAAGCGCCCAAAAATCGCCATGTGGACACAAAGTTTCAGGACGATCCACCATATAGATCCCTCGGCAAAAAGGCAAAAATAGAAGGCCATGCAATCCACCCTTGACCCGACCCATAAATAGGTCAGAACGAGTATGGGGGGCTAATGATGGTGCTCACAAGTAGGGATTTCCAAGATCAAAGCATGTGGCAGATGGCAAGTCACCCACGTGCATCAACTAGCTACTTGAAGTTTACAGAGCTGAGATAAGTACCATGCAAGTGGGACATTTCTCGGTGCCTCGCTTCCAAGATAGCATCCGACCTTTGGGTGGGCCCTCCTGAGTACGTTCCCGCTTGGCCTAACTATCGGCCAATAGCTCGTCTCCGAGAAATCATAGAGCCAAACTTTCTCAGCTTCCTTATTCGTCTCCGAGCTATCCTACAGCTGGATCTCAGCGTCCATGTTTGGCCGGGAGTATAGAGCACGGGCATCCTCGTAACGGCTCCGCGTATCTCGCCACGACGAGATCTCCGCCGCTCCACGTCACGCGTTTCACGCTAGTATATCCCGCATTAATGAGTATATCACGCCATCAATATAGGCGTTACGCATGGGTGAAACGGGCAGGTCGAATCTCGCATCGGCTCGTCTTCGGACGACCTCTATATAAACCCCTCCTCCGGACGATTTAGATAACTTTGAACTCATTCCAATACGCCGCTACTCTGCTAAATATTCCCCGGTACTTATATGAGCGTCGGAGGGTCCTACGGTGGTTTCTCATCCCGGGACTTCTTTTGCAGGTAGCTCGGCGTCAATATGAATCAACCATCCATTGAGATCCACACTCTCTTTTCAAGTCACGGCTCTTCAACCCCGCTGGCCACAAAATCGACGGATGACAACATCTGGGTGAGATTCCGACCTTTATCAATTACCTAAGTAGTCATCTTAGGTACACTTTAAATTAATAATAATAATAATTCTAACAGCAATAACTACAACAATAATGATCATTTCAACAGATTATATTAAGAAAACAAATAATTAGCATAGATTATTGGTGTATCAGCCATTGATACTTGTTCAATATATATCCAGAATACTACATGAATTTTACGGTGAGCTAACCAGAATTTAACCAGTATCCTTGACGCAACCGATACGGATACGAATCCAATAGGGAACCATCTTCTCGTTGACGAATATGTGCAATAAGTCCTCTTTAACACATGATAACTGCTTGTATGTTTGGTGCAGTTGATCTGAGCATAGTACTATTGGATCTCAATATCAGGTTCCAAACCGCGAAGGAGCAAACTATGCTATCTGAAGTAATCACTGGATCAATATGTAATCTTCAATCATTCATCTGTTGTAAAGCCTCCTGGCAGTTATCCTAGAATGTTCAACTGTATAAGAAAGTTGGTACCAACTCCTAGAAAATCGGTCCATCTTTTTGTGGTAGTTTCTTGACTTTGTGTCATATGATAAACCCCAGTTAGATGAAAAAGAAGAATTAAATGACAAGGTGGATAGTGATATTTTATTTGAGGCGCAACTTATAAATGGACATTTTAGAATCTTTCACCTTGCTTTTAGCCATGAAAGAGGTAATTAAGAGTTGAGTCTCTTGTGATGAACAAGGTGTTATTCTTGGCAATAATTCCAATCTTTGCCATTTGAATATCTTGATATACAAAGGCAGCCCACATCAGGATGTGTGGGGAGACCTAGAAACAACTCACTCATCAAGGATGACAAAGACGTCAAGGTCTACATCCAGCCGTCTTTCCCACAATGCCCCTCAGAATTACCTTGTGGTCCTTTCTTTGCGGCCTCGATCCAATTCTGAATGGGCACTTCTGTATTTCTACCCCTGTCGACGTGATCGAGATCGGCCACCCTTCAAGGAGGTTATCGTGACATGATCAACGGGACTGTGTTTTCGGATGATGGCTGTAAAGTGATGAAACTACCCTTTCCCACATCGCATTTACCCTCCATGAGAGTGTGAAGACTTGCTCGACATTTTACACCATACTCGCCCCCCTTGTTTGCTTTTATTTGTCACTGTTATGGTAACACTGCCATATAATTTTCTGAATAATCTCTACGTTATCGCTGATTATTCATGCACATGTTGACAATTGAATTCATGTACTCCATTCATGCATGGTCTTTTTAATCGTAATTAATCATCTCTAACTTCCCTTAGCATGTAAGGAAATCAGAACCTAGTCAAAGTTGAAACTATATATGGGAAAAGGGTTGCTTTTAATTATCTGATATTACTATATTTAGCACTGGTAGCCATCAATATATATTTCCTGTTGGCATTTAATATAAAAAATATCATCCTTCACATTGTCTAGTTGTAATTAATAACGAACAAAAGCCCCGGATTCAAATTCAGACGCCAGAAGTTTGGCCTCATCGAGTTTTGTGGCTCCTCCAAAGCGCAGCTAGACGTCTGGTCACTCTGGAGCAGACGTCTGATCACTCTGCAAAAAATACAGAGTGCGGCCAGACGTCTGCCCCTATATGGCACTATTACAAATATGACCAAAAGTAACGGTGATTTGGTCACGGTTACAACCGTGATCAATTTAAAGTCACGGTTTTCATAATTATGATCACGGTTAAGACCGTAACGAAACCAAAATTATGGTGGGCCACACAACCCTGACGCGATAAAATCCAATCCCTGCCCAAATCCCATTTTGTGCCCCAAAAATTTCCCTGCCGTGCCCTCAAAATTTCCCCTCCGCCCAAATTTCTCCCGTGCGCCTCTTTCCCTCCTCGCCGTAGCTGCCGTCGAAGCCTCCGTTGTCAAGGCCGTCCCCCTCGAATCCCTCTGTAGTTGAGCCCTACCCCATCGAAGTCCTCGACGCCTCGCTCGGCTCTGTGATTGACGCTGTCGCCGCCTCGCCCTAGCTCCAGATCGAGCTCGTTGAAGCTTGCCGCCGCCGCTCGAGCTGTCTCTGGTCCGTGATCGTCTACAGGTAAGTATAAAAAAGTAGTTTAGTTTTAAAAAATTTGATATAATTTTAAAATTTTAATTTGCTCCCAAAAATTAAATTTTGTTTTTGTTGATCTTGCTGGAGCTGATGTTTATACTGTAGTTGATGCTTCATGTTGTTGCTGTTATCAAAAATTAAATTTTGGAGTTGTTGGGACAGGATCATATAGGTTAGGGTTTGGGTTTGGGGGGGGCGGGTTAGCTAGGGTTTGGGTTTGGGGGGCGGGTTAGGGATAGAGGTTAGGGTTAGCTAGGGTTTATGGGTTAGGGTTAGGGTTGGTTAGATTTATGGTTTGGGATAGGGTTAAGGTTAGGGATAAGTAGTTTAGTGAATTGCAACAATAAATTAAGAGTATTTTAATGTAAATTAGTAAAATTTAGGTGGTTTTTTACTAAAAAATTAAATGATAATTTACTGAAAAATAACAAACTTAATGGTATTTTAGTGAAATTTAATGTAATTCAGATAATATAAGAAGACGGTTTAGGGGGAGGGTTAGGGTGATGGTTAGTTAAAATTTTAAGATAGTTTAGTTAAAAACTACAATATTTAAAGATATTTTACTGAAATTATTAGTAATTTAGTTAATTTAAGGTAGTTTAGTGAAAAACCAAGAATAGACATGCACACGCGCGCGCGCGCACAAGCATACATGCACACACGCGCGCGCGCGCGCACACAGACATACATACAAATATACACAAACCTTGATTCATCATCATTCTTCTTTACAATATTGAACTCTTTTCAAATCCCACCAAATCTAAATCCAAAATCTTAAACTTGATTAAAAAAATATTCATCTTTAAAAAGAATGAACCTAAACTTAGAACTTCAAAATCTTGTATTTGAAACGTAAACATAAAACTAATTGAAATCAAATCCTAAACTAAGTGTATGATTTTCGATTATAATATGAAATTTTCACATTCTCATTGATAATTAATCATATATGAAAATGAAAACGTGACTTAGTTTCCGTCTATCGGTTAATATACGTTCAGTATTCATCGTGACATAAAACTACACGAAGGTTGTTAAACACCGGACGTTATCGTTCGGTTTCTTACAACCGTCGCGTATTTTATGTGACGAGAATTAATATTCGATCGTATGATAACCGATAGATTTATCCCGTGTGGACAATATAGGAATGTATAAAGCAGACACCTGCATTCACTTGTGTTTTCAATCGTTTCAGGAATTTCGTCGGTACCTTTGCGCTAGTTCTCCGTATACAACGATATATTAGATGTTCATTTCAATGGTGTTTCACAACATTGAAACGATTATCTGTTCTATTACAATGTACTCGGAGAACAGCGGGAAGGTGCTGCCGAAATTTTCTCGAAATGGATGAAAACACAAGTGAATAGATGTATGCTTTATACATTTTTAATGGGATAGGTGCCTTACCCCTACAGCCATTATCTTCAACATCCAATAAAGAACATTTAATATTATCATCATCTTTCTTGAAAGAAAAATCCAACTCTCGAGTTTTAAGATCAAAAGGAGAAAGTTCGCACTAGGAGTTTGAAAATAGCCCAATCCAATAACAATTGAAACCAAACTTAATGAAGCCGTCAATTAAATCTAAAACTAACGCTTTTTATTATCCGTCTATCTCGTATTTGTCATGAAATCTTAATTCCACGACTCTTATCTATAGGAAGCTTACTACGTTCCATTTTCTTCCAATATGGCATTCCCATACCTTTATGACAAGAGTTGGATGTACATCGACGTTTCCTCGAGAGCCATTGATTTTTTCCTTAATGGTGTTTACTTTTTCACCGATTTTTCCTACGCACGTCTTGGGATACCGAAAAAGCATAAAATCTATTATCCATGCTATAAGTGTATGAACATGCGATTGCAGAAGAAGTTGGATGTTGATGTTCCCTGCCGAAAGACGCGACCGGGACGTTGGGACGTCAGGGCCTGAATTCCGAGGGCATATACTAATTGGTGCTATCCTTCTACCTCTCCGAAGATACTAAGTTGATTTATGACACCATGCATCGAAGGTTTAAACGGACGCGGCCGATGTAGCAGACTTCGTCAGATTCCCCCTCATTTGAGGGGTTTTTGATTGTGGGGACGCTCTTCCCTACAGGTGCAAGCCCCGGCAGTTAATTACGCTACCGTATCGCGGTAACCACTTTCTCCTTCTCCAGATGGTCACTTCGTGTCGTGTGTGTTAGTTTTGTTTTTGGTTTCCCGTGGATTGTATACGGAGACTAATTTATGTTGTCGCCCGTAGGGCGTGGATTAGTCCAAATCCGTATTTTCTTAGATTTGGGTTTGGGGTTGGGTTTAAGAATGCGTTAATCTCATTTGAGACTAAGATCAACTTAAACCTTTGTTAAGGATACGTTAGTCTAATTTTAGACTAAGATCAACTTAACAGTTTGTTAAGAATACGTTAGTCTAATTTTAGACTAAGATCTACTTAGCAGGATCATTTAGATCCAACAAAAGAGTATTTGAACTCTATTGTTTAATTTAGGGACATTGTGGTCGATTACCAGTTTAAGGACATGGTGGTCCAATGTTAGTTTAAGGATATCTCGGTCCACGGTTAAGGACATCATAGTCCATAGGCTTAAGGACCCCACAGTCCGAAGTTAAGGACATCATAGTCCATGAGTCTAAGAACCTCACAGTCCGAGGTTAAGGACATCATAGTCCATGGGCTTAAGGACCCCACAGCCCAAGGAATAATTGGTTATCGGGACCCATCATCTCTCTGAAGACGTTGAAGAATTACAACGACAAATATCAAAGGAGTGAAGAGATGTACCCTTGAACCAAAGTTGATTGGGAAATCTGTAGTCTAATTTGGAACTAAGATCAATTAATAAGATTATGAGCACGTTGGCTCAGTTAAATCTGAATTGAGGACTTATGGCCAACTTGGGATAAGTCCAATTAGATTTGAAATGTTGGCCCTTTGTTGGACTGTTGAACATTTGTCTAGATTCAGCCCCCTATTATTTAGCAATGATAAACAGGGGTTTGGGTTCTGACCATATCTTTATCTTTTATTGAGTGCTGAGCACTCATATGCCATATGAGATGATCAACCTTAGAAGACAGGGGTATATTTGAGGCTCTGTCAAAGGGGAGTCTTGCCTCTGGAAAAACTTAGCCAGTTTGGGCTAAGATTGGTTTTAAAATAGTGTTAAACACTAGCACATATTTGGCGATCATGTGCTCCCACGTGATGTGCTGAAAATAGTGTTAAACACTAAGGAAAAAGCACTTAAAGTAGTATTAAATACTAAAATTGAATTGGTCACGTAGGGTCACGTGAGGCATCTGAAGATGGGGCCAGACTTCCTTTATTTTGTTCTCAGAATATTCAAATAAGTGTTAAACACTTAATCTTTATAATAATCACGTGTGGGCACGTGATATTGCCCATATATTGGGTATTAATTCCTCTGTTTTCCCTCATTTACCCTTTTAAAAAGGTGTTAGTCAGGGGTCACGTGGGGACACGTGAGGCGCCCTAAATCAGTATTGCCTTTGGCTTTATTCCCTTCAGTTTTGAGGGTCACGTGTGAGCACGTGAGGTATTGCCTCCAAGCATTTTCTTTCTCATTTTGAGGAGTTTGTTTGAGGGTCACGTCGGGGCACGCCCTTTTGTTTCTCTTTTCATGGTCCCACCAGGCGTGCCAGAATCTGTTCTCCGCCGAAAAACGCGACCGGGACGTTGGGACACCAGGGCTTGAATTCCGAGGGCAGATACTAATTGGTCTATCCGTCCACCTCTCCGAATATGCCAAGTTGATTTATGACAGCATACATCGAAGGTTTAAATGGATGCGGCCGATGTAGCAGATTTCGTCAGATTCCCCCTCATTTGAGGGGTTTTTGATTGTGGGGATGCTCTTCCCTGCAGGCGCAAGCCCCTGCAGTTAATTATGCTACCGCATCGCGGTAACCACTTTCTCCTTCTCCAGATGGTCACTTCGTGTCATGTGTGTTTGTTTTGTTTTTGGTTACCCGTGGATTGTATACGGAGACTAATTTATGTTGTCGCCCGTAGGGCGCGGATTAGTCCAAATCCGTATTTTCTTAGATTTGGGTTTGGGGTTGGTTTTAAGGATGCGTTAGTCTCATTTGAGACTAAGATCAACTTAAACCTTTGTCAAGGATACGTTAGTCTAATTTTAGACTAAGATCAACTTAACTGTTTGTTAAGGATACGTTAGTCTAATTTTGGACTAAGATCTACTTAACATGATCATTTAGATCTAACAAAAGAGTATTTGAACTCTATTGTTTAGTTTAGGGACATTGCGGTCGATTACTAGTTTAAAGACATGGTGGTCCAATATTAGTTTAAGGACATCTCAGTCAAGGTTAAGGACATCATAGTCCATGGGCTTAAGGACCCCACAGTCCGAGGTTAAGGACATCATAGTCCATGAGTTTAAGGACCTCACAGTCTAAGGAATGATTGGTTATCAGGACCCGTCACCTCTCTGAAGACGTTGAAGGATTACAACGACAAATATCAAAGGAGTGAAGAGATGTACCCTTGAACCAAAGTTGATTGGGAAATCTGTAGTCCAATTTGGAACTAAGATCAATTAATTAGATTATGAGCACATTGGCTCAGTTAAATTTGAATTGAGGACTTATGGCCAACTTGGGCTAAGTCCAATTAGATTTGAAATGTTGGCCCTTTATTGGACTGTTGAATATTTGTCTAGGTTCAGCCCCCCATTATTTAGCAATGCTAAACAGGGGTTTGTGTTCTGACCATGTCTTTATCTTTTATTGAGTGTTGAGCACTCATATGCCATATGAGATGATCAACCTTGGAAGATAGGGGTATATTTGAGGCTCAGTCAAAGGGGAGTCTTGCCTCTGGAAAAACATAGCCAATTTAGGCCAAGAATGGTTTTAAAATAGTGTTAAACACTAGCACATATTTGGCGATCACGTGCTCCCACGTGATGTGCTGAAAAAAGTGTTATACACTAAGGACCAAGCACTTAAAGTAGTATTAAATACTAAAATTGAATTGGTCACGTGGGGTCACGTGAGGCATCTGAAGATGGGGCCAGACTTCCTTTATTTTGTTCTCAAAATATTCAAATAAGTGTTAAACACTTAATCTTTGTAATCATCACGTGTGGGCACGTGATAGTGCCCATATATTGGGTATTAATTTTTCTGTTTTCCCTCATTTACCCTTTTAAAAAGGTATTAGTCAGGGGTCACGTGGGGACACGTGAGGCATCCTAAATCAGTATTGCCTTTGGCTTTATTCCCTTTAGTTTTGAGTGTCATGTGTGAGCACGTGAGGCATTGCCTCCAAGCTTTTTCTTTCTTATTTTGAGGAGTCTGTTTGAGGGTCAGGTGGGGGCACGTGACCATATCTCATTCGTTCTTTTCTGATCATTAAAGGAAGGGTCACGTGTTGCCACGTGACCACGTTTACGTGCATGGATAATTTAAGTCCTTTGTTTGAGAATTAAATTCTTTGGTAGGGTTAAACCCTAATTCTGTTTTGAGAAATTAAATTCCTATGTATATGGAAGAATTAGATTCTTATGTAGAGTTAAACTCTAATTTCATTTGGAGGAATTAAATTCCTATGAATTTGGAAGAATTAAATTCTCATGTAGGGTTAAACCCTAGTTTCATTTGGAGGAATTAAATTCCTATGAATTTGGGGGAATTAAATTCCTTAAACTCAATTCTCCCTCTATGTTTTGGATCTGCATGGCAGAATCTCCCCGATGAGAATTAAATTCTCAACTTGTGGGGAGATCTGCTTCTGCAGATCTTCAACCAAACGAAAAACTGAGTTCTTATTCATAAAAGTTAAACTCTTAAATTGAGAATTAAATTCTCTTTGTTTTATGGAGCTCAGATCTCCTTCCCCTTTCTCACCTAGGGTTTCTTCTGAAGAAATCTTCTTTTCTCTCTGTTGTTGTATCTCTCCAAAAAAAATTCCGAGATCCTTTTCTTCTATTCTTGGCTCCTATTTATAGGAGAAAGAAAAGAATCGGTTTGTTTAGTCAATCTTTCATTGAAAGATTTCAATTGATTTTGTAACCAACATGATCTTTTAGATCACTCAGTGAATTTTATTCACCATTGGATTTTTAATCCAAAAGATATTTTGTTTGTTATTCTTGGTGAATTTCAGGGAAATCTTTTCTTGTATTGAATTTTTCTATAAATTGGTGATTTTTAATCACCATTGGATTTTTAATCCAACGGTGCTCCACTTTGCAGAGCACCATCCTTTTTGTTTGGAAAGATCTAAAATATTTTTCCCGTTAAGGTTCTCGATTCCCTCTTAATTAGAATTTAATTCTATTAGTTCAGAAAGCTTAAGAGCCTATCACGTGTTGGCACGTGATCCCATTGTTTGATCATTTAAATAGAATTTAATTCTATTAATCAAAGAGCTTAGGAACCCATCACGTGTTGACACGTGACCCCCTGATTAAACATTTTAACCAGAATTTAATTCTGCTGTTTTAAAGAACAAAGTAATCATCGCGTGTCAGCACGTGACCCTTGGTCATGTGTATACACGTGATGCCCCATTGGGATCTTTCCTTATTGTTTTATTATGCCTTTTAATTCCTTCAGTGGGTTTTTTGAAGGCTGCATCACATGTGGGTACGTGATTCCACTGATTGCTTATTTGATTAGAATTTAATTCTATTAATTAGAGAGCCTAGGAACCCATCACGTGTCTGTACGTGACCTCTGGTCACGTGTGGACATGTGATTCCCTATTAGGGTATTCCTTGTTGTTTTATTATATCTTTTAATCCTTTTCAGGGGGTTTAAAGGCCCATCTCGTGTGGGCACATGATACCCCATTGGGGGTTTTCCTGATATTTTATGAGGGAATAAATGCCCCTACAGCGTTGTTCTCACGTGTTTGCACGTGAGTGCAACGCTGTCATTTTTTGTGGCCGTTGGATCTGCCTAAGGAAGGGGGTAGATGAACCGTTTCCCATCACATCCTATAAATGCAGGGGTCTCTTCAGAAGCGCCTCCACTTTTCATCTTCTTCCTTTCTTGTTCTTGCCTTGAGAATTTAATTCTCTCTCTCAGAGCTTAGTTCTCTGTCCCAAAATTTTTTTTAGAGTTTGACTCTGTCCAAGAAAGAATCCTTTCTACAGGTAATGGTTTTGAGCAGCCGAAGAACTTTTATAAATAAAAGAACTCTTTTTGGATTTTAAATCCACACAAAGGGTTTTTCTCTTCAAAGAACCCATTTTTCTAATCTTTAGGAGTGCACAATCTCTGGGTAGCAAACCCCATTGTTAGGCATTTTTCTGATCTTAGGGGTTTGATGACGGCCTTTGTTTCTTTCTGGAATTTAATTCCATTTCCAAGAGTTTAGCTCTGCCAATTTTATGGGAATTTAATTCCTTTAAATAACTTAGTTCTTCACAGAGAACTTCTTGGGATGTTCTTGCCCTGAGTTGTTCTTTGCAAAAACAAACAAAAAAAAAATTCATAGAGATCCTTCTTGATTTGCATAGAGTTATGCAGTGGGTTTTCTTCTTTGGGGAATGTGTAGAGTTGTTTGAAATCCATTGTTCATTTATTGAGAATCTTCCTTTTGTCCTCATAATGATTACCCTGCCTCATCATTAGTGAGCCGCCGTCTTGATTTTGTGGGGCCCCTGTGTTTTGTAACCAATGGTCCCATAAAATAAGTTTTCTGTCGCTTTCTTCCACTGTCTTTATATATCTATCTATATATACACACACACACACACACACGTGTTGGTTTCACTGACAGTTTCCCCTTCCTTTATTTCAGGAACAATGGCTTCTCTTCCCTACTTTCCCTTTACTCGCTCGGAGAGGGCTTTTCCTCAATCACCGTCGGATGAAGAGGTGATGGCGATGATCAGGGCTCATGACCCTAATTGCACCAACTTGATTTTATGGGGGACCTGGCCCGCGGCTTTCTTTGCGACATACTAACGGAGCCTGCCTACCCATTTTTGCCGACGGAGCGTCCACGGATCGCCTTTGCTATGGAGATGTTGAATTGGACCCCTACGGGACGTATTGAGCCGTCAACTACTGGAATTCCAAACCACCCTATGCCAGCTATAAACATCTTAAGGCGTCGTATCTGCCAAGGTGAAGCCCAGCCCTGGGGTCAGGTTTACAAAATAGGGCTTACTCCTTAACAACCCACGGGTTACCTTCTCTGGGCTCGTTATATCCTGTCCGCCCATTGTGCGCAACTGCAGAGGGTCGGACTCTATCAAACGGTGTACGCATCTCTCTTCCACTATCAGTCCCCTCATGTCTGGTGGGTTAAGGCTTTCTTAAACCAATGGAATCTTCCCACCAACACCTTCTTGCTAGGGGACCGCGAAGTTTCAATTTCTCTGGAAAAGTTTCGCGAGATCTCGGGCTTGCCGGTAAGAGGGACGCTTTATGAAGAACTGCTGACCCCTGATGAGTATGTTTTTGAAACCGAGCCGGCTATGCTTGACGGCTTGTCGACTGAAAATGCCGTCCGCCACAAGCACCCAAGTCTAATCAAGACTCTGGGCATTTTTGAGAAGCTATTCATAGAGTCAGACGAGCAGTGCGTCACTTTCAAAAGCTTTATCGCCTGCTTTCTTCGCGAAGACGTTCTATCAAAGACGACTCCGAAGTTTTCGAGTATCAACAACCCCTTCGGGTTCGGTTTAAATAAGCTACTGGCTAAAGAAGAGGATTTGCCACAGTTCTACATTCCAATCCTGTCGGCTATACCTTTTGAGTCGATCGCAGCTCCTGGCATATATGAAGAGACTTTCATCGTGGGTTTTATCAGTGTCTGGCTCAGCTGGTTCGTCATTCCAACGACCGTCGATTCATGAGAGCTTCAGTCATTTACCCTGCTCATCGCATCGCTGGAGGGACGCGACTAGCCGTGGGCATTGCGGGGCTAGCGCATCTGTATCATGGGCTAAATGCTGCAGCCAACACCTCAACCCCAGGCGTGAAAGTAGTGAGTTTCTCTCTTCGTTACTTTACGTCATGGATTGAGATGCACTTGCTAGGGAAATTTGCTGCGCATCAGAGACCCAGCTTTTATGATGCCTACACTTTTCCGCGGCTTATGAGGTTGGTTGACGCCTCTACTCCAGATCCGACTCAGTCCGGAGCTATTCGTATGCTGCTTAGTCCCTATACCAATACGAGCAGGATGGTATTCAACGATCGAGTCCTTTCTGCTCCTTCAGGACCGATTCAACTTCTTTGTGACTCGTCGAAAGAGGGAGTACACTCCCTGAAGCCCAAGGAAGCCATGCACTTATATTCGATCAGACCGGGTTATCTGGTATTTTGTTAAAACAGTGCGGCCCTTTTTATGCGGTATAACCCACACCGCTTTGCTCGGCAACTGGGATATGACCAGGGTGTCCCCTTTGAGGCGTTTACAGTGGAGCCCAGCCCGTCATCGGAAGTTGTTCATGACGCCGCTCATCACTTCATGCAGCTGAACATTGGCTCTCGCTTCGTGATTCCTGAGGCAGACTACATTCCTCGATGTGTGGGGGGTTTCACGGGCTGGTACCTCCACCGAGTCAGTCCCATTATTGCTGAGGAGAGGAGGATGCTCCTCGGATATAGGGCTCCCACTCCGATCTAGGCTACGGGAGTCCCGCCGCGACCGCGGGCAGTGGTTCGCCCTCCCCTGAGAGATACTGGTATCGTGCTTATTCCTGAGGCGGCGAAAGTGGATTTAACTCCCACAGCTGGTATGCCGCTGAGTACTAGAGCTCAAGCAAGGGCCAATAAGGCGCCGGTAGCCATATCATCAGCTGCGGCGTCAACAATGGCAGTGTCGTCATCGGTAGCAATACCGAATGAGGATATCGAAGGCGAAGTGGGTCAACGCCGCGCCAAGGCACCAAGGGGAAGGAAGCTATCGTCTTCTAGTGTTAGTTCTGGGTCCAAGAGGCGAAGGAAGAAGGCCACCAATCTGCTCGACTTTTTAGTGAAATCCGAGCCTATTTTTCAGGATGAGCCAGTATCTATACAAGAGCCGGATGGTGGTCTTCTTTTTCCTGGTTCATCTGCCGAGGAAGCCGCGCAATTGGCTGAGGCTATAAGACGCTCTCAGGATGAAGCTGAGAATGTAAGGGTTCCGAAGAGGCCTTATCCTGCCGTCATCTTCTACGAAGATCCTCCATCGATATGGCGGATATTCATAGGTCCTTTGGAAGAGGGAGGCGAGATAGCTCTTAAACATCCTATCTCGGCAGATGCCGAAGATGCGCTTTCGTTGTGGACCGGTGGCCACGAGTCTACCCTCGAACCCCGGCGAGCATACTGTTAGTTATATGTATGCCCTAGAGGCCATTGCTATGCATAGGATGTATATTGTAGTGGATGCTGGGACATATATAGGGAGGACTTTCTTGCTCGACATGATAGTATGCTATCTGGTTGATCTTGTCCTTAACGTGTATACTGATTGTCTCTCTGTTACATGTTGGTAAAACCCTTAGGATGTGTACTTGACTACCTGGACTATGATGCGGATCATACTAGTGGGGACATGGTAGTCCATAAGTACATCCTTCAAAGTCCCTAGTCGTGGGTATATCGAGATGGGGCATCGATATACCAGAGTAGACTAGCGTATACCTTCTCGACTCATACAGATGGGCGATGGATGATCCCATATCCATTGGTGTTTGACATCAGAGATGATATACGGGTGCTCAGTGGAGACTGGGTACACTGGACGGACTCGCCGAGAACTCCCAGATGGTATTATACCTTACGTCAGATGGCAGTTCTCTGGTGACACTGGTACAGAGTAGTCTGTTGACCCGAGATCGTCATAGAGTCTTGTGTGGTTCCTACTGTGCTTTGATTTCCATCTTACCACGTCCAAGAGGGCGTGCAAAACGGTGGTTTTTGGGTACAGTCCCGAATCACATGGAGGCAATGAGCGATAGGAGGGGATTCGTCTCTCCCGGTATAGGGAGTTGATGTTGCGCTGTGTTCGATTGGCTATAACCGGAAATCCCTGGCCAGGGTTGCTGAGATATACTGGTAAGTGTTACCAGTAGTTTCTCGAACTGTTATAGACCTCATATCGACACGACTTATCGAGCTATTGGGGTCTGACGTTTACCACCCCTAGGCGAGATATGCGACATATCAGACGATCAGACCGGACTGTACGGTAGTGTTACTGGTTGGATTCACTGGAGTGTGAGCGGGCTTGCTCGTCGATCTTCTGATCGCTCAATACCCGGGTGGCCGTTACGTTTAGCAGACCGCTTGCGGCTTGTGGGTGTTTGATATGATCATCACCTGCTGCCGGCGTATTGACGAGTCTTTAGAGTCCTACACAGAGGTTTCCTGGCTCAAGCGAAACGAAATAGGAGTGCATATGAGATATGTGCGGGACCGAGAATAATGCGTGTATGTGATACCGTATTCTATTCTCGCGATGAATGTATCGAATGGTTATATGCGATATAACCTAGTTATCGAATCAAGGATTGATTCGACAAATCGATACATTGAATACTAGTCGGTTGTGTGCGACATGACCGGATCATTGAATCAAGTGTTGATTTAATGATTTAATGCATAATTATATATTTGATATATTACTTTGCATTAACTAGTATTGGTTCACTTTAAATGGATTTTCTCACTTGGTTTGTGCACATTGTATATGTGATATACTTTTGTACACAAGTTTGTATCATGTTTGATGATACATGCTCACTAGTGTATGTGTAAAGATTAAACCATGGTTGTGTAATGGTTAGGGTTTTCCTTTTTGTTTTCTTATTCTTTTATTCTTTTTTGGAAAAATGTTAAGCATAAAGAAAATGGTGGCTAACTTTGTTGTATATTGAAGCTTCATGAAGCTTTGACTATGTGACCATTTTGTCTCATGCTTAACCCTAACCATTCCCACCAACCCTAGTTTAATCTCTACACTTGACCATGGTTTACATTATGATAAGTATTCATTTTCTTTTCATTTTAAAAGAAATTATCATAATATTAGCTTCTTCTTCTTCATCTTCTTCAAAGAAGAAAGCTTGACTTCATCAATGGTGATTGATGAAAAAGGGTGAGAAATCCAATTCTAAAGTGAACGCACTTCCTATTTCTTCATCCTCTACCTCTTGCCAAGTAGTATAGGGTGTTTCCTTCACAAGTTATCATGGCTTGGTGAAGGTGGAGCTTGATCTAGTGATGCCTCGACGTAGATCATCTTCGGCATCGTCGTCGATGACCTAGCCCGCTCTTTCTTCGATGAAGCCGATGCTAGAGCCCGGGATCCGTTTTGGACAGCGAGGAGACATCATCACGGAGCTATGGAGGTGGAGTACCGGATCTACAAAGGTTGTATTTCCGTTTACCATTTAGTTAAGTTGTTAACTAGCTTCATTTTCGCCTAAATATCTAGTTAACGATCCGTATTAGGGTTTCTCGGCACCCGTAAAATTTGAAATTGGCATGGTTGATGCCTTGTGGGACCTCATTAGTGTGCCTAGGAACCCTACAGTGGTATCAGAGCCTAGCTAGAACCTTAGGCGATGCGTAGACAATGTTAGAAACCCGATCGAACCCCGAAACCCTAACTTTTAACCCTCTCTAGACTTTTTCTGAAAAAGTGGTTTTTTCCAAATTAAAAATGCTTAAAAAATTCAGCAGGAAATTCTAAGAATTACGGTGCAAAAATTACCTAATGATCTGTCTAAAACGCGGCGGAACCGCGGCATTAGCCGCCTATTGCGGCGGTTCCGCGCTCATTTAGTCTCTTCAGTCAACCATTTTTGCACAGTAACTTCTTTATTTAAATGCTGAGTTTTATGGAAATTTTTAATATTTATTCAAGAGTTGAATTTTCTGGGGTTGTTTTGGGGATTCGATGATTCGATCGGATTATCAGATTTTGTCTATGTGGATTCCGGATAATTTTTGAATATGTTAAAAAGTTCGACCGGATATAAATACCCAACTTTTCCCCTGCCGGAAAATTTCCAAGTGTTGGATTTTTCCGAGGTTTAAAGACGTTCTAAGTAGTGCAAGTAACGCGATGGTCCCTCTAGAAGACAACAAACCTTAACTCGATTATGTGACCGTCTTGAACTGCCCTTTGAACCTTCGGGTTTGGGGCAGTACGGCGTGCCACATGTGAGGCGTTGGCTTGACCCTTCTACAGCTGGACCGTTGGTACTGAGGCACGAACTGAATGTTTTTAGACTTATTTCATGTGTTGAGCTGTATCGGGAAAACTTGGGTGTTCGATTGTTCGATCGGAAAGTTTAACATTTTCTATCTTATTCGGAATGTGATACAACAATTGGAATTCACAAGAAGTTATGAGATAACTGAATGAATGTTATAAACATAGCAGTTTAGTCTCACTTGATCGGTTGCCACGGAATTTTGATGTGATCAAAAGTCCGTCGCAATCACGTAGCGTACGCGGATACTTGCCGAGTAAACTTAATAGACAGCCTCGCTCCATAGCCCCGACCAAGTGACTGTAGGAGAACCCCATCGCCGAAAGCATCCGTTCGGGTGCTCGCGGTAGCGGTGTTCCGCCTTGGTGCACTTCGTCGACGGTATCGGGGGTGCGGCCGCCTACTAAAGTTTGCGACGAGCATTCGATCAGGATGTCGGGAATCTTGTTGAATTGCCCGACTTGATATTGAAAAGTGTTTTCGATAATGAGACTAAAATGCGGGGTTTATAATTGTTAGGCATACGATGTCTAAGGTATTCATTTGGTCAGGCATGCGATGTCTGAGGTGGTTGCGGATTCCAACTGTTGTAGTTTTACACTTTCTTTTCTGTGACCGTAAGTGTAATATGGGATATCGCCGGTTTCGTTGCTATATGTCAACGACAATTGGGATGCGCATATTTACTTATGTTGATGACATGTGATGTTATGTGTTGCTGGATATGTTAATTGGATTGTCGTGTTTGAATAGCCGGGGGTTTTTATGTGAGATGAGTATTTTTCATTTTCATTCATGTAAAAACTTGTATGTAATATTCTTTTATTGGGGCACTTCCAGGTTGCGGAAGATGTCACCCTTTGTATATTATTTACTTTTCCGCACTAGGTTAGACCCAAGGAGGGGAGCACAAGTAACCGGGTTCTGGAGTCCAGTGGGAGACCAACTCGAGGTGTCGAGTCCGGGTCTCCTAACTCTAGAATTGGTAGGGTTACTTGCCGCTCTCGTAGGGGTCTAGGGGTGTGGGTTTGGCTATTCATCGCGACCGTGGAATCCGTGTTTTATACTGGCTCGTATTGAAAACACGGACGTCCTAGTATATCCAATATTTCATATGGTTCTTCTGCTGCGATATCTGTGATGTGATCATGTGATGTTCTGTGATAGATACTGTATATAGTATATATGATATATTATATAGATGTTACTTATGTTTTACACCCGCGCTAGCCCTGCCCTGCTCTACCGTTAGTTACCTAACCTAACGGTGCACGAGGGGACATCGAGGCAAATGCGGATGGCATAAGTGTACGTCGTATTTATCTGTGATGTTTAGGTAATTAAATGATGGGACTTCATTAATATGATTAATGAATTAAAAGAAACCTAAGATGTTGTAGAATCGAATTTCAAAATAAAACAGGTAGCTACAGTTCTTGCTTTGCACAGCGGTATATGTGATATATCCTGCACCTTATTCGATGAGGAAAGGACCGAGATCCCTTCACCGGGAGTGACTCCTTTAGCAATAACTGGCAGATGCTACACACTCGGTTTGTCTTTTGACTGCTTTTAAGAGTTTTTGCTTTGCACAGTGATATATATGATATATCCCGCACCTCATTCGACGAGGAAAGGACCGACGATCCCTTCACCGGGAGTGACTCCTTTAGCAAAACTAGAAAAGCCTCAAAAACACTCCATTTTAAAATCATTTGATTCTACAACGATATCAAGTTCATTACGCAATAGGTTTTCAGAAAAACCTGTCGTAGCCCTCCGTCATTTCAGATAAGTACTAGTTAGTATTCGTGCTGCGGTTGTTTGGCATGCGTCAAGGCGTAGTGTACGGTAGCTAACTAGTGCTTATCTGCTAGCATACGATGCGATTGGATTAGGGTATTCGTACGGCGTTGTTTGGCATGCGTCAAGGGTCGTGCGGGTGGGTTTAATTCAATCAAGAAATGTACGGGTTGAACTTGACTAGCAGACTATGGGTTGTTTGGCATGCGTCAAGGTCATAGCGAGCTAGGGGCAAAATATTATCGGGAATTTCAAGTGTTGAAATTTGCAATGAGATTGCATACCTTCTATGAGATAGTTGGATCCCGATACCCGCTGCGAGTAATTGTTACTCCTGGGAGAGTTTTACACATTGCAATTAGCCGATCAAGTAGGTGTCTAGAAAGGTGTCAACGGGGTTACGCCTCTGGGAAAACGAGGTTTACACTAATTAGGTTCGTGCGAAAGCACGGGGGACCTCCCTCAAAGTACCGACACTGGCCTGGCTGAAAGATTGGCGAACTTGTAGTGTGTAATTAATCCCAGCTAGTCTTTCCTTTTAGGGTTTGAAGGAAGATTTGATAAAAAGCAGTGGGAGCCATCCTGATTAGATAAAATAATAACCAATCTATTCTTGCAAGAGCATACGCTGAGTGTTTTCTTCTCTCTCTCTCCAGGTAGCGACCATATCACGCCTTAATCAAGATAATAATACGGAATATTGACCGAACCCGCTTGTTATACTGAGCTGGGGAACGTTGGTCCCGCTCCAACTTATAATTGTTATAAGACAGAGCAGGAAATAGGGGATTACCAGAATTCCCGTGCTGCCCAAACGAAGAGAGTGCATGCTGATGCATCATCTTCGGGTGTGTTCATTATACAGAACTGTTTCTCAGTATCCTTTACGTCCTGGGTATATGATACCGGATCAGGATCCCAGATATGTAATCTGTTACATAGGGCTACAGATAGGTAGAAAAACTGAGAACGGGTGATAAGTTTCATGAGACAGAAAACGGGGCAAGTGTTGCAGCCAAGTCTGTTGGTCACTGTCACCCTGTATTACCAATACATTGATTCTGAACGATTGTTATTAGATATCGAACCTGATATACAAAATCCTATCAATCTCTTTATTAGTAAAGAAATGATAAAATTTTGTATAGTTGGATATTGTTTTGAACATTTCCTATATCAAAAGTTGATCGGTTCAGGCACGTTATCTAAAAACATTGATGTTCTAAATCAAACTACAGTTCTTTAGTATACGGAACACACACAAGAGGAAGAGTTCAGGAATGAACGAATCCTACTTGAGGCATTGTAGACTAGGTCATATTAATACGACCCGACTAGCTGAAGTTACATGTAGATGCATATTTAAATCAGTTTGAATTTACATCTTGTGAAACTTGCCAGTCATGTCACAGAGATAATATGACCATAGCTCTGTTTACTGGAAACAGAGAAAGAGTTAGTGAACTCTTGGGATTGATACATGTTGATGTATGTAAAGTCCCCTGTCTACAAATGCCAAGACCGGTTCTTTGTACTTCATTAAATTCTCTGATGATCTCTTTTGATTCAGACGTATGTTCCTGTTGAACCACAAGTCCGAACCTTTTGAGATATTCACAGAATATAAGTTAGAAGTAGAGAACCAAAATGGGTATAAGTATTATGTCCTTTGATGAGATCAAGGAGGAGAATACTTGAGCACGAAATTCTTGGACTTTTCTAAAGGAGAATGAGATTCTCCCTCAGCATTACTCCTCCGTATACACCATAGCACGATGGTATATCGGGACGGAGCAATTGCACCCTATTCGATATGGTGTGCTCTATGATGAGTACTACTGAGTTACCTATTTCCTTTTGCGAGATATGCGCTTGAAAAGATGCATACCTATTGAATAGGGTTCGAATCAAATCAGTTACCTACCACTTCATATGTGATATGGAAAGGGAAGAGCCCATGTCTTAAGCTAGTTAAGATTTGGGGTTGTCCGGCCTATGTCTAAAAGCATAATCCGGACAAGCTCGAGCCAAGGTCTGTAATGTAGAATTGGAAATGTTCCAGCTATACAAACTGCAGCTGATGATTTGAAAGAACCAAAGGATTCAATAGTTACCAACGAACCTCAGCCTCTCCACCGATCTAGTAAGGTTCCTTACCCGCCTGAGAGATACTTCGGTTACTCTATGACAGTGGGAGCGAGGATTGCATCATGAGATGATGACCCAACTAGTTTCGAACTGGCCATCAAGAGTAGGGACTCTGTAAGAATGGCTGGATGCTTAGCGATCTGAGATGGAATCCATGTACACCAACAAAGTATGGACTTTGGTTGCAATATCTGAAGGGTTAAATCCCCATCAGGAGCAAGTATATCTTGAGAAGATTACTTGGTGTAGATGGAAAAGTTGGGATTTTCAAAGCTAGACTTGTTAAAGCTTTTCGTCATCGACCAGGCGTGGATTATGATGAAACCTTTTCAAGTGTCTATGCTTAAGTCCATCCAGATCCTACTTGCCATGGCTACATACCATGACTACGATATCTGGCGGTTGGGTGCGATGACTACTCTTCTAAATAATGATTTAGAAGAGAACGTCTATAAGAACACAGCCAGAGGGCTTCGTAGACAGTGGGAGCAGCGGAAACGTGTGCAAGATGTTTTATGTGATAAAGCAGGCATCGCGGAGTTGGAACATCTGTTTTGATGGATAAGTCAAACAGTTTGACATCATCAAAATGGTAGATGAACCTTGTATATACAAAAAGGTAGTAGGGAGTATGGTGATGATCCTCGTAGAGTACGTGGATGACATACTCTTGATAGGGAAGGAGTTTCCTATGCTACGCTCGGTCATTCTCCGCTTATCACAATGATTCTCCATAAAGGATAAAAGTGATACCTCCTAAATCCAGGGTTTTGGATCTATGAGATAGATCTAATTGGATGTTAGGATTCTCACTAGTTGTAGTGAGATGGTATCAGTTGATCCTGGGGAGAATCACTGGAAGGGTTCCAGGGTGATAAAGACGACTGAATGTCAGTCACAGGCATTGTCTTTACCCTCAGTAAAGGGACGGTATGTTGGAAGAGTTCCAAGCTAGATACCGTGGCTAACTAGACGATTAAGGCTGGATACATCGCTACTCAAGATGCTACCAAAGAGACTGTCTGGATGTATATTTGTTCATGAGATGAACTGAGTTCCTCCCATTGTGTGACAATGGAGTTGTGGCTTATACCAAGGAACGTCCGTCCCATCAGTGATCTAGACATATTCTAAGGCAGTATTACCTGATCATAGAGATGGTTGATCTCCAGGGGATCGAGGTTAGGAGAGTAGACTCAGAGGACAACACGGCGGATCCACTCACGACGGCCTATTCCCAGAGAGAGACTTTTATGGGATGGTTGAGTATGAGATACTACAACCACTGCTACAGATGGCCCTAGTGCAAGTGGGAGATTGTTAGTTATATGTATGCCCTAGAGGCCATTGCTATGCATAGGATGTATATTGTAGTGGATGCTGGGACATATATAGGAAGGACTTTCTTGCTCGACATGATAGTATGCTATCTGGTTGATCTTGTCCTTAACGTGTATACTGATTGTCTCTCTGTTACATGTTGGTAAAGCCCTTAGGATGTGTACTTGACTACCTGGACTATGATGCGGATCATACTAGTGGGGACATGGTAGTCCATAAGTACATCCTTCAAAGTCCCTAGTCGTGGGTATATCGAGACAGGGCATCGATATACCAGAGTAGACTAGCGTATACCTTCTCGACCCATACAGATGGGCGATGGATGATCCCATATCCATTGATGTTTGACATCAGAGATGATATACGGGTTCTTAGTGGAGACTGGGTACACTGGACGGACTCGCCGAGAACTCCCAGATGGTATTATACCTTACGTTAGATGGCAGTTCTCTGGTGACACTGGTACAGAGTAGTCTGTTGACCCGAGATCGTCATAGAGTCTTGTGTGGTTCCCACTGTGCTTTGATTTCTATCTTACCACGTCCAAGAGGGCATGCAAAACGGTGGTTTTTGGGTACAGTCCCGAATCACATGGAGGCAATGAGCGATAGGAGGGGATTCGTCTCTCCCGGTATAGGGAGTTGATGTTGCGCTGTGTTCGATTGGCTATAACCGGAAATCCCTGGCCAGGGTTGCTGAGATATACTGGTAAGTGTTACCAGTAGTTTCTCGAACTGTTATAGACCTCATATCGACACGACTTATCGAGCTATTGGGGTCTGACGTTTACCACCCCTAGACGAGATATGCGACATATCAGACGATTAGACCGGACTGTACGGTAGTGTTACTGGTTGGATTCACTGGAGTGTGAGAGGGCTTGCTCATCGATCTTCTGATCGCTCAATACCCGGGTGGCCGTTACGTTTAGCAGACCGCTTGCGGCTTGTGGGTGTTTGATATGATCATCACCTGCTGCCGGCGTATTGACGAGTCTTTAGAGTCCTACACAGAGGTTTCCTGGCTCAAGCGAAACGAAATAGGAGCGCATATGAGATATGTGCGGGACCGAGAATAATGCGTGTATGTGATACCGTATTCTATTCTCGCGATGAATGTATCGAATGGTTATATGCGATATAACCTAGTTATCGAATCAAGGATTGATTCGATAAATCGATACATTGAATACTAGTCGGTTGTGTGCGACATGACCGGATCATTGAATCAAGTGTTGATTTAATGATTTAATGCATAATTATATATTTGATATATTACTTTTCATTAACTAGTATTGGTTCACTTTAAATGGATTTTCTCACTTGGTTTGTGCACATTGTATATGTGATATACTTTTGTACACAAGTTTGTATCATGTTTGATGATACATGCTCACTAGTGTATGTGTAAAGATTAAACCATGGTTGTGTAATGGTTAGGGTTTTCCTTTTTATTTTCTTATTCTTTTATTCTTTTTTGGAAAAATGTTAAGCATAAAGAAAATGGTGGCTAACTTTGTTGTATATTGAAGCTTCATGAAGCTTTGACTATGTGACCATTTTGTCTCATGCTTAACCCTAACCATTCCCACTAACCCTAGTTTAATCTCTACACTTGACCATGGTTTACATTATGATAAGTATTCATTTTCTTTTCATTTTAAAAGAACTTATCATAATATTAGCTTCTTCTTCTTCATCTTCTTCAATGAAGAAAGCTTGACTTCATCAATGGTGATTGATGAAAAATGGTGAGAAATCCAATTCTAAAGTGAACCCACTTCCTATTTCTTCATCCTCTACCTCTTGCCAAGTAGTATAGGGTGTTTCCTTCACAAGTTATCATGGCTTGGTGAAGGTGGAGCTTGATCTAGTGATGCCTCGACGTAGATCATCTTCGGCATCGTCGTCGATGACCTAGCCCGCTCTTTCTCCGATGAAGCCGATGCTAGAGCCCAGGATCCGTTTTGGACAACGAGAAGACATCATCACGGAGCTATGGAGGTGGAGTACCGGATCTACAAAGGTTGTATTTCTGTTTACCATTTAGTTAAGTTGTTAACTAGCTTCATTTTCGCCTAAATATCTAGTTAACGATCCGTATTAGGGTTTCTCGGCACCCGTAAAATTTGAAATTGGCATGGTTGATGCCTTGTGAGACCTCATTAGTGTGCCTAGGAACCCTACACATACCTCCTCACTAAGGAACGTCGGTTTGAAAAATCCATATTAAAAGCTCTTTTGCGCATTGGTACATTTATATTTCCTTTTTTTTTGTAGTATTTTGCACTGCTTTTATATGTATACATCCTTATCCTCGTGAAAACTTTGCAGGGATTTGGTAATGGCAGAGGATCTGAGTTCGAGTCATGCCTTGACTATGGACTCTGCAAATATCCTCGATGAGACACTAATAAGTGTGGAGGGGGTCGACACAACTGTTGTTCCTGCCACGGAGCTCCCCTCGGTGACTTCCGTTCCCCAGGTGCTTTCTCCTTCAGAAAAGGCATCTTCATTGGCCGTGGATTCCATGGATCTTTCTGGGGATGGCCCGGAGACTGTGGGACAGGTGGTCGAGGTCACCGTCCTTTCATTGGAGCCTGCAGCGATGGCCACTGCTCCCCAATCGGAATTTATTATACCGGCCCATGTCCCCGATAAGGTGCCTGAGGGCATAGAGGAGGCCGCCGAAGCTGCTATCCCTCCAGTCCAGAGTGGGAGGAGCATCGAAGGTAGCCTTCTATATTTTATATTAATAATCTCTCCATTATCTGAACCTTTCTGTCTTTTTTAGAATTGCGCGGGTTGGCGGCGTCTATCGTTGAACTGTCTCCCAGGAAATCTTTTCAACGTCTGCTAGAGATGGCCGCTCCGCAGGCAATATCCCCTCAACGCATCGTATTATCTTCCGGGCAAGGTTAGTGTTGTTCTCCTTCTTCACGGCATTATCATTATTTCATATAACGATACTGATGTCTTCTCCAGTTCTGGAGGCCGATGACGAAGTTGAGATTCTTGACGGGCCTGGAGAGTCTTCAGACCCTTTTTGCATGACTGTGGGTAAGTAAAGTTTCAACGTTATTCCATCTTCTCTGTGCTTACAAGTCTCGCTGATTGTTTATAAATCTTAACAGCTTTGCCGGTTCTTACCATGTTAGAATCTCGCATCGTCATGCCACCCGGCCCTTATGCTCTACGTGCCTCGGAATGGATGGCAAAGCTAAGCCTTCACTCCTTATCAGCCCTGATTGAAGACCTTCGTGCCGGCAGTTTGATCACGGCCGAAGCGTTTGCCGCTGAAGCCAACGGTTTTCTTCCCTTTCTTGCTAGTTACCATAGTGAAACATTGGTGCAACTCTGGGTTGAGTTTTGTCGGCAGGTGGAGGCTTGCTTACATATTCTTGAATGTACACGCTTTCCTTCAAAAGTTGTGGCCGCGAAGGTAAGCTTACGGGGGCTGATTGAGCGATGCGCTGCGACCATGCTATCATGCGAGAAAAGACTCAGCCGAATGTTTTCGGAGAGAAAGCTGGCTACCAAAGCACCGAGGGAACTTCAAGCCAATCTTACGGCCAAGACCACTCGAGCATATGAAATTTGGCGGGTGCTTTAAGAGGCTATCAAGGAGGTGGTAGCCATTGATAAGGCCGTCATTTTCACTCGCGAAATGGTCGAAACTCATAAGGTTACCGAAAAAGAGCTTGAAAGTCGGCTTGCCTCATACCAGGCTCAACAGGCTCAAGCGGAGGCCCGTCTCTTAACGATAATAAATCATGAAGCCGAGGCCCAACGGAAAAAGGATGAACTGGCAAACCTATTAAATCGTCCACCAGCTTGAAGAATTGTATATTTTTTATTCTTCTTTTGTACATACTCCTGAATGAGAGTATTTTTTTTGATTCTTTCATAAATTGTACTTTGTATTCATTTTGATTCATGAATAAAAGACATATTTTGCTTCATGATGGTGTGTCCCTTTTAGTAAATGTATTTTGTGGATAATCTATTTCGATTTCCTTGTAGGACAGCGATGGCTTAGGAGTCAGGTTCAGATCTGCCTCCTGAGGTTTTCCAACTTTATGAGTAGTGAGGGTCTCATAAAGGTATTTCTCCTTACGAGTCGTGAGGATCTCGTAAGTGTGTTTTCTCTTGAGAGTTGTAAGAATCTCACAAGAGAGTTTTTCTTGCTTACAAGTCGAGAAGACCCGTAAGTGATTATTTCTTTTCTTGTCGGAGAGGGTGGCCTGCAGAAAATCTACCTTGACCTCTCTGCGAAACAACGATGGCTTGGGAGATAGGGTTAGGATCTGCCTCCTAAGACTTTTCAACTTTATGAGTCGTGAGGGTCTCATAAAGAATTTTCTCCCTAAAGGTCGAGAGGATCCCGTAGGTGTAATTTCTTCTTAAGAATCGTGATAACTCCTAAGTGTGTTCTCTCTTGAGAGTCGTAAGGATCTCACAAGAGAATTTTCTCCCTTACGAGTCGAGAGGACCCTTAAGTGATGGATGAGGTTGACATTATCCGCATTTCACGGAGTCAGGGGTTGCTCTGGCTATTTCCCACGGGGTCAAGATTGACTTTAGCCGTGTTCTATGGGACCAGGATTTGCTCTGGACGCTTCCCACAGGGTCAGAATTGACATAAGCCGTGTTCCGCAAGGACCAGGATCCGCTCTGGACGCTTCCCATGGGGTCAGGATTGACATAAGCCGTGTTCCACGAAACCAAGATTTGCTCTGGATGGTTCCCACGGGGTCAGGATTGACATAAACTGTGTTCCGCAAGGACCAGGATCCGCTCTGGATGCTTCCCACGGGGTCAGGATTGACATAAGCCGTGTTCCACGTGACTAGGATTTGCTCTGGATGCTTCCCACGGGGTCAGGATTGACATAAGCCGTGTTCCGCAAGGACCAGGATCCGCTCTGGACGCTTCTCACGGGGTCAGGATTGACATAAGCCGTGTTCCACGAAACCAGTATTCGCTCTGGACACTTCCCACGGGTCAGGATTGACATAGGCCATGTTCCACGTGACCAGGATTTGCTCTAGGTGCTTCCCACGGGTTCAGGATTGACATTAGTCGTGTTCCGCAAGGACCAGGATCCGCTCTGGATGCTTCCCACGGGGTCAGGATTGACATAAGCCATGTTCCACGTGACCAGGATTTGCTCTGGATGCTTCCCATGGGGTCGGGATTGACATAAGCCATGTTCCGCAAGGACCAGGATCCGCTCTAGACGCTTCCCATGGGGTCAGGATTGACATAGGCCGTGTTCCACGTGACCAGGATTTGCTCTGGATGCCTCCCATGGGGTCAGGATTGACATATGCCGTGTTCCACGAAACCAGGATTTGCTCTGGACGCTTCTCACGGGGTCAGGATTGACATAAGCCGTGTTCCACGAAACCAGAATTTTCTCTGGATGCTTCCCACGGGGTCAGGATTGACATAAACCGTGTTTCGCAAGAACCAGGATCCGCTCTGGATGCTTCCCATGGGGTCAGGATTGACATAGGCCGTGTTCCATGTGATTAGGATTTGCTCTAGGTGCTTCCCACGGGGTCAGGATTGATATTAGCCGTGTTCCGCAAGGACCAGGATCCGCTCTGGATGCTTCCCACGGGTCAGGATTGACATAGGCCATGTTCCATGAAACCAGGATTTGCTCTGGACGCTTCCCACGGGGTCAGGATTGACATAAACCGTGTTCTACAAAGACCAGGATCCGCTCTGGACGCTTCCCACGAGGTCAGGATTGACATAGGCCGTGTTCCACGAAACCAGGATTTGCTCTGGACGCTTCCCACGGGGTCAGGATTGACATAAGCCATGTTTCGTAAGGACCAGGATCCGCTTTAGACGCTTCCCACGGGGTCAGGATTGACATAGGCCGTGTTCCACGTGACCAGGATTTGCTCAGGATGCTTCCCACGGGGTCAGAATTGACATAGGCCGTGTTCCGCAAGGACCAGGATCTGTTGCCTTTATCCGTATTTCACGGAATCGGGGTTGACTCTCGTTTGTCTGCACACCGCCGAGTCATGGAACTGGAAATTGCCACGGTTCCGTTTTGCTTGATGTTGCGTCTGTTGTAATGAGACGAATGTTGAGATGATCTCTAGGCTGTCTGTGAACCGTCGAGACTTGGCTTTCTTTCGAATGGAGCCTGGGGGGAAGGTATGGCTCCCTCTTTGTTTTGTGCCCCTGAATTGTATACAGGGATCGATGTGATCTCATCTATAGGGCAAAAAGTTTCATTTTATTTATTTTTCTTTCCATGATGCT
Source organism: Agapanthus africanus (assembly GCA_030015575.1). Classification (NCBI taxonomy): domain Eukaryota; kingdom Viridiplantae; phylum Streptophyta; class Magnoliopsida; order Asparagales; family Amaryllidaceae; genus Agapanthus; species Agapanthus africanus. Next base: position 930,350,018 of record CM057337.1, on the reverse strand, counting down.
CTATCATTTCGCCTTTTATATCGCGAAAGTCGCGATTGCCCAATCATTTTGGCTATTTTTCACAGTGCCCAATTATTTCGGCTATTTGTTTTATTTTTACTCCCTGCTTCTTATTGCGAGCCGCTCAATCATTTCGGCTATTTTTCATGCATATATTTTTACTTTCTAATTTTGTTGCAAGTTGCCCCATCATTTCAGCTATTTCTTATGCATTTGGCTCGTTGTGAGTTTGAGATTTGATACCGATTTAAGCATCAGTATCGCTGCAACTGGGATATTGCCAGGAGGGAATCATCATTTGCCTTTATCGATATCGAACAAAGGTGGCTTAGTGAACAGGGTTAGGATCCTGTCGACTAAGGCTTTTAACTTTACGAGCCGTAAGGGTCTCATAAAGGTATTTCTCCCTACGAGTCGTGAGGATCTCGTAGGTACGTTTTCTCCTTAAGAATCATGAGGAGTCTTAAGTGTATGGTCTCTTATAAGTCATAAGGATCTTAAAATAGTATTTTCTCCTTCTAAGTCGAGAGGACTTACAAGGGTCGTTCGCCATATGAGCATATCTCCAGTCGCTGGTGGGACTTTGTTAGGGAAATGTTTATTCACGTCTGTGGATTGTATACAAAGGTCAATATTGAACCGCTTGTAAGGCAGCATTGGAGGTTGTGATGGCTTAAGAACAGGTTCAGATCCCTGTAGCTTAAGGCTTTTGAATCCTATGAGCCGTGAGGGTCTTAAAGGGGAATTCTCCTTACGAGTCGTGAGGATCTCGTAAGTGCGTTTCTCCTTAGAAATCGTGAGGATCCCTAAGTGTGTTGCTCCTTTATGAGTCGTAAGGATCTCACGCAGGTGGTTTCTCCTCACAAGCTCGAGAGGGTCTTGTAAGTGTCTTTTAACGAGATTGCGCCCTTTCGGGTTTTCACAAAACTCGCCGGTAGCCTTACTGTTTTTACTCACGGAGCCCTTTCGGGTTTTCATCCGTGCCCATTTTGCTTATGGACATACCGTTTTCTTTTTTTTTTTCTTTTTTTTATTGTGTCAGCCTTGGGATGCTACGGTCCGTAGCAGTTTATCGACGTCTCGGTCAACAGCCAGTTTTAGGACATAGTGGTCATCGTTAGTTTAAGGACGTTTCGGTTCGAGAAAAAGATGCCGGCTACTACTTATAGAGTTTGGGCTTAGGAATATAGCGATCGGACATAGGCGTCATCATCTACGTTGACCTAGGCCGTGACACGTCAGGCGTAGTATTTTTTTAGGAAGCGACCGTTTATTGGCCTGAAAGGTCTTTCCCCATGCATGTCCATAGGTAGATAGGCTCCACCCTGGTAAACTTTGTCTATGATATACGGGAATTCGTAGTTCGGCTCAAATTTCCCCTGTTTGGCACGATTGGGGATCATAGGTCTCTTGACCACTAGCACGAGTTCGCCTTGGCAAAATGTTCTCGGCCTAGTCAATCTTTCGTATGAGCGCGTCATCTTTGTTTTATAAGCCTCCAGATTTTATTGCGCCATGAACCGGGTTTCATCAAGGGCGTCGAGCTCCTCAAGCCAAAGGTGAGCATTTTCTTCGTCTGTTAGCTCATAGTGAACCACCATTCGTGGAGAGGGTAACTCTATCTCGAGGGGGAGTATCGCTTCTGTGCCGTATACTAATGCATACGGCGTTGTGTTTGTGGCTGTTATGAACGTAGTTCGATACGCCCAGAGAGCTTCATGCAGTCTCTCGTGCCAGTCCTCCTTATTTCGAGACACCGTCTTTTTCACGATCTGCGTCAAGGTCTTGTTGAAAGCCTCAGCTAGACCGTTAGCTCGGGGATTATAGACCGAAGAGTATCTCCAGTCTATATTATGCTGTTGTGCGAAGCGGCTGATCTTGTGGCTTCTGTAGGCTGGCCCGTTATTGGAGATAATCCGTCGCGGAGTGCCGAACCGATAGATGACGTGTGTCTTGAAGAAATGGAGGATATCTCCGTCTTCATTTCTCTTAGTGGTACGGCTTCTGCCCATTTAGAGAAGTAATCAGTTGTCACCAATATGAACCGATGTCCTCTGGATGATACAGGTTCGATGGGGCCGATTATATCAGTTCCCCACATTTCGAATGGCCAGCTGGCCACCGTTGGATGTAGTGGATTTGGATGCCGGTGAATAAAATTCCCGTGAATCTGGCACGAGTGGCATTGCTTCCCGTATTCGAGGCAGTCCTGGATCATCGTGGGCCAATAGTAGCCCATCCTTTTGATCTTCAGTTTCATCTTCGGCCCGGCTTGGTGAGAACGCAGAGTCCGTCGTGAGTTTCTTGGACGACTCTCCTTGTTTCTTCCGATCCCAGGCATCTTAGCCATAAAGAGTCAAATGATCTCTTATACAGAGTATCATTGAAAAAGGCAAAAGACAGAGCTCGTTTCATGAGCTGATGTCATGAGGATGCATCTTCAGACGTTCGACGGGATTTGATGTAGTCTATAAAGACTTCTCTCCAATCTATAGCCTTTTCCTGGTCTTTTATTTGCAGGGTCGTTTGGTCGGTCGCTCCCTTTTCTTCGGCCAACTCCGGAGATATTTCTGCCGGCGCTAGAACCCGACGGCTTTGCACAACGATCCTTATATCATCGAGGCTTTCGTCGGCCAGTTCTTTAGCGAGCTTGGCTAATGCATCCACCTTGCTATTTTCCGCACGCGGTATGCTTTCCAAGGTGTAGGAAGGAATTTGAGTCAGCAGTTGCTGTACTCTCTCGCCGTACTTCACCAGCTCTGGTTTGCACGTTTGATAGTCGCCGTTTACTTGACTAACGATCAGTTGGGAGTCTCCGTATATGAGGAGGTTCTCAATTCCCATGTCGACGGTGATCTCAAGACCTGCTATCAAAGTTTCATATTCGGCTTCATTATTCATCCTCGGCTCTGTTAAGAAGAAGGCGAAGCGCATCATCCCTCCTTGTGGAGTCACGAAGATGAGGCCTACCCCAGATTTGATTATGGGGGTGCTTTGTTTGCACTTCTTCATGGAAGATGCTCCATCGAAATAGAGTTCCCACCGGGTATCATTCTCTCTTCTTTCCCCGTCGATCGTGTCAAACGCGTGCTCGTCGGGCAATTCGAAGTTCAAAGGAGAATCGGCGGGTATTGGATGCTCGGCGAGGAAGTCAGCGATGGCCTGGCCTTTCATTACCTTGAGGGGACGATAAGTTATCGAGAACTCCATCAAGAGCTGGGCCCGTTTAGCGAGCCGTCCCGTTAATATAGCCTTTGATATCAAATATTTGAGAGGATCCACCTTTGATATGAGATGGACCTCATATGCCAACGCATAGTGTCTAAGCTTCGTTATTGCGAAGATCAACACCAGGCAGTGTTTTTCAATGGGGGAGTAATTGTTTTCTGCCCCCAGGAGAACTCGACTCAAGTAGTAAAGGGCTCTCTCCTTCCCTTGGTCATTCTCTTATGCCCATAACGCGTCTAAGGAACCCTCAAGGGCGGTTGTATACAGAATGAGAGGCTTTCCCTTGACTGGAGCGGTCGGCACTAGAGGATTTTGTAGGTATTACCTGATTTCATCCAGTGCACTTTGGCATTTGCGATCCTAGACGAACGGGGTTCCCTTCTTCATTAGGTGACTGTAAGGACGACACTTGCCGGAGAGATTGGCTATAAATCGCCGGATATACGTGAGCTTTCCTTGGATAGACCGCAGTTGCTTGAGAGTCCTTGGCGGAGGCATTTCCCTGATCGCCTTGATCTTCGACGAGTCTATCTCGATGCCTCGGTGTCGGATGACTAATCTTAGGAACTTACCCGAAGAAACTCCGAATGCGCACTTGAGAGGGTTCATCTTCAAGTTGTATTTCCGAAGGTGCTGAAATACGATCTTCAGATGCTCTAAATATTCCTCGTATGATTTGCTTTTAACTACGAGATCGTCGATATAGCATTCGACGATTTCATGTATGAGGTCATCGAAGATCTTCGTCATGGCTCTCTGATAGGTGGCACTGGCGTTCTTTAGACCGAAGGGCATCACCTTGTAGCAGAATATACCCAAAGGGGTCCGGAAAGCGGTATGCTTCTGGTCCTCGGGATGCATCTTTATTTGATTGTATCCTGATGAGCCGTCCATGAAGGAGAAAACTTCGTGAGTGGACGTATTATCTATCATCAGCTCAGTGACCGGTACTAGAAAGTCATCCTTTGGACAAGCACTGTTGAGATCCCGGAAGTCTACGCATATGCGCACCGTCCCATTTTTCTTCATTACTGGGACAATGTTGGCGATCCAGTCAGGATACTGAACCTCTTGGACGAAGCCAGAGTCGATTAGCTTCTTGATTTCGGTGTTGATGCTCATCTCAAGCTCGAGCCGCATTCTTCTCGGCGCCTTTTTGATCGGCCTGACGTATGGAGAAATCGCCAATCTGTGAACATCAATCTCTGAATAGTTCCATGCGAAGCAATTTTTATACTGCATGAGCACGTCTTTAAGCGTAGCCTCCTTTTCCTCAGACAACAGTTCACTGACGAATGTCGGCCGTAGGTCGTTTTCCGTTCCCAAGTCGATTTTTTGAGGTCATCTGCGGTAGTATGTATTCCATCTTCCAGTTCTTTTGGCGCTGGTGGAAATTCTGAGATTAACTCATCTTCATCATTTTCGAAGCACCTAGAGAGGTCATCTATATTCTCTGGTTCTTCTTTTGATAGCGTTATTACGTGACAGGTACGAGATCGCTTCCAAGACCGATGTTGATCTGGTTCTACTTTCGCTGCATACGTGGCTTTCGGTTCATGCTTCTGCGGCGGGGTTACCCTCCAGCTGCTGGATAGAGCGAATATGCCGAGTTGATACTGGTCTTCAACCCAGTTCCTGAAGGTGAAGCAGTCTTCGAGAGGATACCCTATTGCTCAGTGATAAGAGCAATAGTCTGGGTGAGAGACCTTGTCTGCTTGCTCGGGGTTCCTGGACTCCGGGAGTGTCATCATCTGATGATTTATGACAAGATTGAATATCTTCTTTGTCTTGTCTTGGGGAAAAGAATATTCCCGACCTATCTTCTTTATAAGAGACGGATCTGGGCTGCTTGATTCTTGATCGCGTGGCTTCTTAGATCCGCTTGGCCGCTGTCGAACGTTTTTTTCCGTTCTTTGGTTTATTTTTGCCTCTGCACCGGGTCTTTTGTATGACGGGCTGGTGACGAAGAGCAGTGTCATTCTCCACGGCCTGCTGAAGGAGGCGCTGCGTCCTAGCTTTCTCATAATGGCCATTTCGCGGCTATAGTCATCCCGGACTTTTTGACCCGCTTCCCTTATCAGCTTGTCCATCTTTTCTTCAAACGACGGAATCGGCATTTTCATAGCAGGACCTTGTTTTGGTTCAGGGTTAGCGTCTTTTAACAGAACATCCCCTTCTTCATCAAAGTCATGTATAACGCAGCAGTCATGGAATCGTTCCCGTCTTTTGGATTGAACATATCCAAGCCCGATCGTTTCCATTCTCCCGTTGGGCAACTTTCGTTGAGTTCCAGGGATGTTCCAGATCCTGTAATAGAACTGTGCTTGTCGAGCAGTTTGCTTAAGGGGTACACCTTGGCGCCTCAATAGCCTTTTTAAGCCTTCTGTGTAGTATCTGGGCAGACGGATGGGCTGGAGCTTGTCAAGTGTAGAATCGGCACCATGCCAAATTTCTTTTTCCACTTTGGTCTCCGTTGATCAATAAAAGAGGATCGCCTTTTCATCTCTTCGCCTGGGAGGGACGTAGAACGTCTGCAGTTCCTACACATTATAGGTATCAAGTGCGTCAGGCTCTTTGTAATGCTCTTGCGGAACCATGTCAATTTGCAAACTCCGATCATCGCTAGCGAAGGCTTGCATTGATGGCCGAGCGGAAAATACAGCGTTGACCTCATCTTCCGAGTCGCTGTCGAAGATCAACACAGGGATAGACGGTCCCGGCTTGTTGCATTAGGGCGGCCCTGAATAAACTATATCTTCCTTCTCCTCGGTATCACTCCTGAAGACCGGAATAGTGGTGATAGCTTTGTTCTTGTTCTTCGGTTTGCGACATCTTTCTGTGTCTTCGAAATCTGGCAGGAAGTACTTGGCATCCTCATATTTGCGGACTTCGTTCACAGAGAATAGGTTTAGTTCCCCTGTCACAGTGTACTCGAGACCATCTTTGAAGTACTTCATACACTGATGTTGTGTAGAAGGGATAATGTTGTACTTGTATAACCAAGGCCGACCGAGCAAAGCGTTGTAGCAGGTCTTGGCGTCAATGACATGAAACTTAATGTCTGTGACAAGCAGCCTAAAGCGTAGTGTCAATATTACAGACCCGAGCGTCTGTGATGACTGGGAGTCAAACCCGGAGATGGTGATTTTATCACGAGCGAGGTGCTGAACGCTCATGCAGATTTCCTTCAACACTCTTACATTGAGGAGATTAACGGAGGACCCATTGTCAACCAGGATTTTGCCTATCTTGATATCATGACAGTATCCGGAGACATAAAGAGGACGGTTGTGCTCGCACGTCCCGAGGAGGAGATCTTCATCGCCGAAGGTGATATCGGCTGTGTGCACTTCTTCCAACTCGTCTTTCATCTTTTCTTCGGTAAGGAAAGCTTGAAATTGGTCGGGCTCTTGTAATGTCCTGAACAGAGAATCTCTCGCCTCCTTAGATAGTAGAAGGGCGTCGAGAATGCTTAGTTGTAAGGGTATCTTCTTCAGGTATGCCAGAACGTTGTAATCCACCTTACTTTTCTTGGGCGGGTCCTTGGCTGTCAGCTCTTCGACGGCTTGGTCATCGAGGATGATATCTTCAGGGATCTTTTCTTTTCCATTATCCTTTTTGTTCGACCCCTTGTTCATGGGTCCGAGATTCTTTTCAGGTAATGTGCGATTGCGCAGCTGAATGTTCTCACAGCTCTTCGGTTCTTCCTCTTTCCCCGATGTGGATTCTTTGAAGAGAGGGCCAAGAGTCATTTCTTCGTCAGAGTTGCTCCTGAAGGTGAGAACTTGCGATCCCCCATAGTCAACCATATGACAGTTGCCGGCAGTTCTTTTGCGCTCTTCGGTCATATTTCTTTGTTCCCGACGAGTTTTGCGTTTCATCTGCTTGAAATATTGTCGGTCAGCAACATATTTCTTCCACCAGCTTTTAAAAGCGTTGCACTCTTCGGTGGGGTGCGCAATCTTTCGATGATATAAGCAGTAGCTAGGATGTATATTCTCTTCATCAGGAGTGTTTCCTTCGGAGGGTGGCAGCTTCATTCCCATCGATATAGCTTTGGCGAAGCTCTTCCTCGTCTTGAACCTGCTTTTATTTGCGGCGGATGTACTTTGATCTGGTGGAAGTGTTTTAACCCTTTCGTCCAGTCGCCGGCGTTTGGTCTTTTCAAATATGGCCATCTCGCGCTCTCGATCAGCTTTGCTTTTCAAAAGAGTTTCGTTCAGGAACGCATCAATCATTTCGTCTGATGGTCCTAGAAGTTCCGGCTCAGGATCTTCCCCCAGTTTCTCTGCGTAAGGAGCTTCTTCACCGTCTATCGACGAATGAGAGATCATATGGCAGCTTGCCACATAATCTTTAGGCTCATCCGACGAGTCTTCTCCATTGTCATCATCTCCGTCCTCAGGGACGTGGCTGAGAAATTCTTGGAGTGTGACTGGGGTCCGCGCTTTCTGGTTATATTCTTCCAACGCGTCGATATATTTTTGTAGGTCCATGCGCTTGTCATTAAGCTTCACGGGCTTTTTGGTCTTCTTCTTCTTCTTCGAAGACTTCGACGTCTGGATGTGAGCGCTTTGACTATCACCACCAACTTTTGAAGTTGGGTGCGGTTTCAGTATTCCCTCGATGATCTCGGGTTCCAGTGGACTTTTCCACCTAATTTCCGGGCATGTTTGGAGATCCTTCAGCATCTTTTTCATTTTGGTTGAAAAAGCGACCTCCCATGGAGCTTCTTCGACAAAAGAGCATGATACCCCCGGTGTGTCCTCCCTTTTAAGAGTGTGTGGCTGAGGCGGGTTTACTTTCCAGTTCTCGGACAGTGCGAATTTGCCCTGTTGGTACTGGTCCTCAATCCAACCCTTGAAGACGAAACAATCCTCAATTGGATGGCCTATCGCTTGATGATAGGGGTAATAGTTGGGATTATTAGCCTCACCAGGTTGGAGTGGGCGTTTTGGATCTGGCAAAGTAATGAGCCTGTTGCGCACTGCCAACTCAAATAGTCTTTTCGTTTTATCCCGGGGAAACGAATAAGGGCGCTTTAGCTTCTTGTTAAAGAATCGTTGCCTATCCTCCTGGAGAGCAATTAACCTTGAACCACCGGGTTGCTGCTGAGCATTGGCGATGAAGGTCGCTTTCGCTTTTCCCATTTCATTTCGAGGTTCCGTCTTTAAAGAAGAAAGTCTGTGACCCATTTAGTCCATTTGGGCCAGTTTATCAATCAAGGCTTGGAAGGTGGCAGGCTTGAAAAACATCATAAATTGGGAGATGATCGCCTGAGGATCAAGAGTACCCATGAACATGCCCACTGCTGGCGCTTCTTCGATGCGCTGCTCACATTTCGACTACAGATTCCGCCATCGTATTGCGTATTGAACCCATGTCTCTCCTGGCTTCACCCTGGCGTTAATTAGTGTGGTAATCGGAGTACGCTCGCTAGCGCTCGCGAATCTTTGTGTGAACAATAGCTCCATTTCTGCAAATGTCTTGACGGAGTCATTCGGGAGTTCAGAGTACCATTCGAACGCTGTCTCCGACAAGCTGCCGACGAACTGGCGAAGTAGCAGTTTATCGTCGCCTCCGGTGTTGCCACATAGAGCCCTGAACTGGGCGATATGCTGATGCGGATTTCCCGTCCCCTTATATACATGGAATTTGGGGATCTTATATCCTGGCGGGTACCTTATTTGGTCATACCAACCCAGATAGGGTCGTCCAGTCTTAACGATCTGCCCAGCCGCTTCATTCTCCTGGTGAGCTCGTATTTGCTGAGCAATATAATCATCCAGAGTGGCCTTGGAGATGGTCTCCTTTTTGGCTGCTGAAAGAGTCGGAAGAGGGTTCAATGTCTCTCCTCTGTCATCTTCAATGATAATCGGGGGATCTTCAGCTGGAGGTTCCGGCTGTAACATCATCCCAGCCATGTCTTGGAACAAAAGAGCCATTCGTTTTATGTTGGCCCCCTGTTCCGCGGCCTCTTTTTCTTTCCTTTCGAGCATTCTTCGGAGGAATTCAGCATCAGTTTCTTGTTCCTGACGCTGCTCTGAGGTCTCTGGATTTTCTTTTAGCCCAGTGAGTGTGGCCATTGCAGTCAGCATCTCCTGAAGTTTTTGCTGCTGTTGCTCCTGAGCCTTTGTTATCGATCGGGTAAGCGGTCGATGACCCGTAGAGGCACGGCTTTCCTCTTTTCCGAAAGCCATATAAACGGTACATGTTACCATGCCCCTAGACTTGGGGCGTTTAGATTCAGCGTCTTTGTGGTTCGCCGCGGTCACAGGGGCTTTCTCCGGCCTCCTTCTCTTGTGAGCGGTTGAAGTTGAGGGAGCCGTTGCAGCGGGCACCCAGACGGATGACATCTTCTGCGATACTACGGGATGGCTCTTTTCTTGCCAAGCTTTAATCTTCTTTGGTCGACGGGAGTAATCCTGGTCGATCACCGATTCCTGGACCTGTCGCCTGACTTTGTAAATTTTGGAGAACAGCCGCTGAGGGGGCTGCGCCGGCTTCTTTTCTGTAACATTGTCCACAGGTGGAGGAGATCTTTTCAGCATGGCAGTTAGAGAGTTCTTGTGGACCCTCCTAAGCGGTTCGAAACTGTTCCCAGTTGGAACAGCAACATTGATTTCCACCATGGGAGCTGGTGGAGTCAGTCCGGAAGGGGAATTGCCCCCAGCCTTCCTTACTCGGCGCCAGTGGTGACGTCGAGCGTGTCGTGCGAATGGGATTGTCTCAGCTGTAGGGGTGACTTCATCACGCCCCCTTTTTTGGCAAAGGGTCGTCGCCGGCGTCAGCCTCTTAATGACCGATGTCCATTGAGAAGCAATGTCCAATCTGTCAAAAACAGCCCTCTGAGCAGGGGAAGCAGCTTTGAGGACTCCGCCCGGAGCGGGAGCCGGAATGGCCAGCCTTGTAAAGATTGACTTCTTGGCAGAAGAAGCCTCTCCGATGATTTCGTCCGCTTGAGCCGGGATGGCTATCCGCTTCGGGATGGCTGCTTCAGATATCGCGGGCTTGTTGACGTTCTGGCCCAGTCTGTTGAAAACTGAGGCATTGAAGTTGGGCGACCCGTTGAGAGAGGCCGCGGCAGTGGTAAGTCAATCAAAGACCGACTTCTTTGGGGCTTCTTGCCATAACAGCGGGGCATTGAAGCTCACCGGTGGGATCATAGTCCCAAAGAACAGCCCAGTGGTGGCCTGAGTTACTTGCTCCACTGGCATCTTGAACAGGGAGGCCGCTTGGGGCCCGTAGGTTACACCTCCAGATGAGGCGGAACGGGAGTTGCAGTTGTAGCTGGAACAGTTAGAGGCCATTGGTGTTCTGTTTTCTGCACGGGAGTAAAACCAAACCTTAGTACCTCGAACCCAAGGGAAACCATATCAAACCGCGATTCGTTTGTGAACACGACACATGAAGTGTGGAGTGGAAAGAGGAAAAGGTCCCACCGGGCGTGCCAGAATCTGTTCCCCGTCGAAAGACGCGACCGGAACGTTGGGACGTTAGGGCCTGAATTCCGAGGGCAGATGCTAATTGGTGTTATCCGTCCACCTCTCCGAAGATGCCAAGTTGATTTATGACACCATGCATCGAAGGTTTAAATGGATGCGGCCGATGTAGCAGACTTCGTCAGATTCCCCCTCATTTGAGGGGTTTTTGATTGTGGGGACGCTCTCCCTGCAGGTGCAAGCCCCTGTAGTTAATTATGCTACCGCATCGCGGTAACCACTTTCTCCTTATCCAGATGGTCACTTCGTGTCGTGTGTGTTTGTTTTGTATTTGGTTGCCCGTGGATTGTATACGGAGACTAATTTATGTTGTCGCCCGTAGGGCGTGGATTAGTCCAAATCCGTATTTTCTTTTATTTGGGTTTGGGGTTGGGTTTAAGGATGCGTTAGTCTCATTTGAGACTAAAATCAACTTAAACCTTTATTAAGAATACGTTAGTCTAATTTTAGACTAAGATCAACTTAGTTTGTTAAGAATACGTTAGTCTAATTTTAGACTAAGATCTACTTAACAGGATCATTTAGATCCAACAAAAGAGTATTTGAACTCTATTGTTTAGTTTAGGGACATTGCGGTCGATTATCAGTTTAAGGACATGGTGGTCCAATGTTAGTTTAAGGACATCTCGGTCCAAGATTAATGACATCATTGTCTATGGGTTTAAAAGGACCCCACAGTCCGAGATTAAGGACATCATAGTCCATGAGTTTAAGGACCCCACAGTCCAAGGAATGATTGGTTATCGGGACCCGTCACCTCTCTGAGGACATTGAATGATAACAACGAAAAATATCAAAGGAGTGAAGAGATGTACCCTTGAACCAAAGTTGATTGGGAAATCTGTAGTCCAATTTGGAACTAAGCTCAATGATCAGTCGAAAATATTGTATATTTTAGCCGGCAATTTCCTTAACATTTGCATACATTTAGAAGTGTTCGGCATTCATATTCTACATATTAACAAATCTGTCACAAAATATGAGATTTCATGTAGTAGACTTTTAAACCGACACTTTAAAGGAAATTAACCGTATTTCATGGCATCGCATCATTTCTGTATTTGCGCAACACTTGTCTTGAGTATGTGCAGGAAATACGGAAGAAAAAGCAAAAGAGCTGATCAAATTTACGCCAACTAAATCATTTCAGATCTGGTAGCAGTGCAGAAGGAATTAGATAATTCTATACATCAGAATAAGGCTCACAACTCAGTACCAACAATCACCAGAAAGACCAAGCTCTAAAGCCACAAAGTTGCCGCCCTTCCGCGGCAAATACCCATTATATGCGGCGGAAGCGCCGCGGTTCTGCCACGTCAGCAGGAAATGTTTTGGGCAAAATCCTCAGCTCTGGTCCCACATTGCTTTCTGACACTTCAAAGTCAAGAATTCTCTCGAAGCTACTACAGATCAGAAATGAAGATTAAGAAGGCTAATCCTAAATTAAGCTCCTAATTAATCCTATTCTAGAAGCTCCTCCTAACTAATTACATCTAGAACCTTCTCCCCTAACTAACTTTTGGAGGGAAATTTGAATTCCCTCAACAAACTTTTGGAGGGAAAGTTAGAATTTGAAATCCTAGATCTAGGGTTAGTTATCTATAAATAGGAACCTAAACCTATGGTCTTTGGTTGTTCATCATTAGGACAATTCTACACCATCTTCTTCCATAAGCTTCGTGACAAAGCTTGTGCGAAACCCTAACCCTAATTCCACTCTAAATCCAAGATCTTGAGTACCAAATCAAGTGAGAAGTCTTCAACCTTTTAGGAGCCGAGCCGATCTTCAATCGGGCAAGTGATCCAAGCCGATCCGCGATCCACGGAGACGAGCGAAGTCAAGTCAACGATCAAATTCTTCCTCTTGTAGTTCTTGAGCGAATGTAATGAAATTGTTGATATAAATAAAAGGTGAAATTCTTTAATCTTGCTTTCTTTTAATTCTTGCATCATGATTAGATCTCAATTTGTAATTGTTGTTCTTGTTGTGATGTTTGAGTGAAACTCCGCTCGTAAAGAAGTCGAGACGATTGTAGAATGATGATGTAACAAATCTTAATACTATTTTTAAGTCCTACGAGTTTTGTAAACCCTAGCAAGTTCAAGAATCGATGACCTAGTTTCGTAGCGATGCTTTCTTGATTGTGATCGCTCGAAATTAGGGATCTACAATCGTTTCTTGAATTTACTAGAGGCTAGAATATGAATGATATCAATGAAAGAACAAGAGATAAGATGAAACCCTAGTTTCACAAGAAGTCTCTAATTCTCATCGATCATCATCGATCTAGTATCAATTCATCGAAGGATAAGAATACGTAATTCTAAGATTACATCACATCTATAGATCCGATCGATTTCTACGAGCCTCATTTCGATTCTTGAGATTCAGTTTGGAAAAATCATCAAACGATAAATTCTTGATTCTATCTTTTTAATGCTTTCATAGATCTAGTTTTTTCTCATTCTTGAACTTTAAATACAAATCTTGAATTGTTTGTTTTCTTTTCATTAAAGTTTCAATTCATCTAATTCGAAAGACGAACGATTACACTTTCCCTGAGGACGATCCGCACTCACATACTAACTACAATCCGACACCGTAGTTGATTGCGGTCAATTAATTTTTGGTTGTGATTTCTTTACAATTTCCTTCTACACATCAAGAATTCTTTACAATCAAATGGCGCCGTTGCCGGGGATAGTGCGCTAATAGTTCGTATTTTTGAAATTTGAGTTGAACAATTTATTTCATCATAATTTTTAGATCTAAATTCGTGCAAACACTAATACGTGTGTTGTGATTTGTTGCGAGAAAATCTGGAATCATTGGAGCTGGAGAAAAACTTTTCTGAATATTCCAGAGAGGTCAAGAAGTGAATAGAAGTTCACTGTAGAATATTTGTGCACTGATCCCAAAATTCCGCGGCGGAAGAGCGGCAATAGGCAGAATTTGCGGCGGAAGCGCCGCAACCCTAGCTCTTCACTGCATAAATTTTTCTCTGTAAGCTACTATCTTTCTTGTCTCTCCCCTCATCTGCTCCAATTAACACTTTACTGCAGGTTTCTTTGCAAATAAATCGCAGCGCGCAAAGCAAAATAAAAATTTTGTGCGTGTTTTGATTCTTGTGGTTGTTGCATATTAATACGGAAAATTAAGGGGCACGACCAAATCCAAATTAGGTGGGGATTTCATTACCCTTCCTAGGCCCCGAAAATCGCAAAACTTGCATCCGCATTGACCCTCATTAATTAAAAAATATCTAGAGACGACTCTAAGGACCGTCGCGCTCATTTAGGACAAGAGAAGGCCGTGGGTAATTCATTGCTTATCAGCGTTTTCTTGTGGTGTCTAAGGCGAGAGTGTCTAAGGCTAGTGGTTATTAATTAGGCCCACTGTAGTGGTGGTTCCTTCCCACTTACCTGGCATTTATCCGGCCACAGGGGGACAAAGAGGCAGTGGAGGATTTATCCTGCGACTTGTCTTTTGGCAGTTAGGAGCGGTCTAGAGATCGGACCTAGGTGACCATTAGATTTTAGGGTTGTGTGCTGCATTTGTTTTGTCGCATCATTTTTTCAAAATCCGTCCCTTTTTCAAAGCAAGCACCGCATTCATTCATCCCTAATTATATATTCACGCTGCCACTTGTACTAACCCTTTTTAGTGCAAGATAGGCTGGACACGGGTTTCTAGTGCCTGTTAAGTCCGCGTTTCCCTCATCGACCCAAAAGTCGGTATTTCTACATTTACCTTTTCTTTACCCACCACCACACCCACATCGATGGATCCACCTCCATCGAATTTCTTTTCCACTACCCTGCCGCCGTCCGTTGGTGCGCAGAATCCACCTCGCATTTCTCTCCAAGAGAGATGTTATCCTACACGAGGCCCACTTTCCACCTGTCTTTCCACACCACCAGCCAACGGGGAAAATTTTCAAATAAAACCCCAATACATCAACCTTCTACCAAAATTTCACGGTCTCGAGTCTGAAGACGCATACGTGTTTATCACGAAATTTGAAAATGTATGCGCAATGATGGGTACTTCACAGTTGTCTGTGGATGCTTTCCGTCTTCGTCTTCTCCCGTTTACCTTGTGCGATTTAGCCGAGAAGTGGCTATATAACACTACCGCACATTCCATTTCAAATTGGGACGAATTCGTTAAAGCATTCCTTAAGAAATTCTACCCACATCAAAAGACAGCTCGAGTCCGTAGCGAAATCTATCAATTTACCCAGCTTCCAAATGAAACATTTTCAAAATGTCTCGACCGTTTCAAGGATCTGTTAATCCAATGTCCACATCACGGCATCCCGAGATGGGATCTTTGCCGAATCATTTATGAGGGCATTACTCCTTACACAAGACAGACCCTTGAATCCATGTGTCAAGGCAATTTTATGACCAAAGATGATAGGGAAGCCTGGAACTTTCTAGAAGATTTCGCAGAAAAATCTTTACAGTGGGAGGGTGTGAGTCAATCATCTAGGGATGGCAATGATATTTCCATAGGAGTTAGAGCTGACATTTCAGCTATGCAAAAGAAACTTGAGACTATGGAAAACAAATTCTTAGCCGCCCTAAGTCAAATATCACTCTCCAAAACTGTATGTGGTTGTTGTTCTGATCCGTCTCACTTGACGGAAGAATGCCCGTTTCAAGGTCCTGAGCATACCAATGCCGCATTTCAAAGACCTAGAAACAATCCATCTTCCTCCACATATGATCAGGGTTGGAGGAATCACCCCAATTTTGATTGGAACCAATCCCAATTTCAAAACACAGTTCCAAACCAAAACAATTTCCAAGGGATCCCTCCACCACAACAGCAGCCACCACAATTGAGTCAGCACCCCTTTCAAGCACAAAATTTTCAAAATCCGGTCAACACTTTTGTTCCATCTAGTCCTTTGCAGTTGACCGGGACTGATGAAACCTATTCATTTACACAATGCATGAATTTGGTCTTAACAAATCTCATGCAAGTATCAGCTGAAATAAAAACTTCTGTCGATTATATAAAGAAAAACTCTGCGTCCCAAAGCGAGAGTATTAAATCGATGGAAGAAGAAATTGCACGTTTAAAAGCTGAAATGAGTGCAAGAGAGAAGGGGAAACTTCCAGCTCAACCTTTACCCAATTCTAGCTATTTACACGATGTGGATGCAATCACGTTGAGATCTGGAAGAGTGCTCGACACTCATGTTGGGGAAGAGTTTGATGATACTGATACATCAATCAATAACACCCCGGCTGAGACCTTTCTTCACACACACACTTCTGACCCTACTTCTTCTACCCTACCACCCTCTTCCGAGCCTATTCTCCATTTCCTAAAAGGCTCGCCATTACAGCCCACCTCTTTTACCCCTCCACGGACGATTCCCACTTCTATTATGGGATCGATTCCACAAACACTTTCTTCTCCTATGATGGACCCAGCACTTATTGCTAAAGCACCTTATCCTAATCAGTTAAGGGCTAACACACCGAGTCCACATATGGAGAAGATTATGAACATTTTTAAGCAAGTAAACACCAACATCCCTCTCCTAGATGCCATCCAACAAGTTCCTTCCTATGCGAAAACTCTTAAGAACTTGTGCACTAGGAAGAGGAAGAATCCAGTGCCCAAGAAGATTTTTATGGAAAAAACAATAGACACGGCTTTCCCCCAGCAATTACCGAGGAAACGTAAGGATCCTGGATATCCTACTATTTCCGTTTCTATCGGGGAAAAACACATTAACCGTGCTCTATTAGACCTTGGCGCTAGTGTTAACTTGCTTCCTTATTCAGTTTATGAGCAACTAGGGATCGGAGAGTTGAAGCCAACCAATTGCACTCTCCAGATGGCTGACCGATCAATCACCAAACCTAGGGGTGAACTGGAGGATGTGTTAATAAAAATCGGAGAATTTATATTCCCGGTAGATTTTATTGTAATTGATACACAGCCTGTAGCGAACCCACGGAATCAAATTCCGGTGATTTTAGGTCGCCCCTTTTTGGCCACTTCCAATGCTATTATCAACTGTCGTAACGGTTCTATGACCCTATCTTTCGGGAATAGGTCAATAGAGCTGAACATTTATAAGTTGGGAAGTGTACCCTCCGAACCTACTGCTCAGGTCTGTTCTGTCGACTTAATGGATGTCGACAGCAGCGAATTTGATGATCCTCTTTATACTGATCTTGACTCTTTTCATACGTTGTTGTTTGACCCAACTATGTATCATACACATACGGACTTTTCCACCGAGATGTCCGGGTCAACAATTAACACGGATTATGAACTGCTTTTAGAGTCTGAAGATCACCCCGCACTTTGTGATGACATTATTCACCGGGGTATAGATGGAACTTTTGAGGAAATCTTCGCTGATGAACTCGCATTTTTAAATGACACGGGTGTTGAGATGAATCATGTCCCAATCAATGAAATTGAACCTCCACCCCTTCTTTTGAACTGTAAAAAGAATGCGAGTAATCCATCACATACACTGCATCGTCTCTCCAAAACGAGACGCACACACATTCTATTCCACCACTTAACCTTTCCCCACTTCTTCTTCCACCAACCAGAGCACTGCATTGATAAAATTTTTGAATGGTTGGTGTTAACATTCGGTCTTTGCAAAGCTTGGCATCGACCACTGATTTTTGACCCCCTCATATGATTTTCAAAGATTAACATTGCATAACTCAAGTTTGGGGGGGTATATTTTTTCTGGCTCCTAAAAAGAAAAGTTTTACAAAATTTTGAGCCAAAAATAAGTTTCGGGGAGGTTCTTCACTTAAATATTTTGCCCCCACTAATAAATTCCTTCCAGGCTTACAGATTTTTCAGATTTAGCAGAGAGCAACAGTGAGGACACTGTTGAAAACAAGTTTGGGGGAGGTTTGTGCTTATTTTTGCATCATTTGCATATCATCTGCATAAGCACAAAACATTTTTTCGAAAACCTATAAAAATTTAAAAAAATTTCAAAACTATAAAAATATGTTTTTGTATATAAATAAGATAATGAAAGTTTAGATAGTGAAAAGTTACATCCATGAGATTAGAAAAATTCTAGAAAACTAAGAAAATTAGAAGTTTTCTTATACGAACTAGTAATAAGTAGTTATGAGCCGTTGTCCCAAGGGTTAGTAAGATGAAAGACGTCACTAATCTGAGGATAAAAATAAGTCTGAAAAATAGTTTCTATTCTGGAAGCCAAACATTTTGAACGTTGATACCCTGCTATTCGCACTTACACACGTCTTGAAGCCTGGGATAGTAGAGGATACCTTGAAATGCTCTTGTCTTAAAGCCAAAAGTATGAAGAAAAAAAATATGTGTTTTAAAGTGGTGAGAAAAATGGATACTGGTTTTGTTATCACCGAGGGCAATAAAAATATATAGCAAAAGGGTGTTTCTTCACCTAGTGCCCCAAGGTCAACTGGTCTGGGAGTCACTGCTATGCCTGAGGTGGTGCAAGACGAGGAAAATACACCAAGCATGCAAGCACATTAGTAATCGGTCGGTTAGTACCTCAAGAAGTATTGACGGTCGCATGAAAGTGTGTAAGCAATCTCGTTTGCCAAGAAGTACTGAGGCTGATGGGCAAGGGTATGATAGCTTGAATTGAATTCTCCGGGTGTAGGGATGTCTTTACACACACGCAGGGTTATATGATCGATGTTTGGAATACAGATAGGAATGAAGAATAAGACGATGTTTTATTGAGGGAGGACGTGATTTCTGACATTTTTTCATGACCATTAAGATAGGGCTCATGACAACCGAAAAGCTAGCTTAGTTGGAAACCCTAATTTTCAAAGCTTTTCTTCTACAATTCTTTTCTTTAAATGTAATATTCATGATCTTTCTTTTATTATTGGATTTTGTGGGTGCAATCCGCTGAAAACCCTCAGGAGACAATACTCCTCCTACTAGGGACACCTAGAGGTTTAAAGGCTTGTTGCACGTGCTCAGTGCAATCGTGTTGCCTACGAAAGTGTGCTAGTTAGTTTTTCTCTTTCTTTATTTTCTCCTTCTCTTTTTAATAAAACATTCGCTCGAGATGATCGAAATTAAGTTTGGGGGTATTTGATCAGTCGAAAATATTGTATATTTTAGCCGGCAATTTCCTTAACATTTGCATACATTTAGAAGTGTTCGGCATTCATATTCTACATATTAACAAATCTGTCACAAAATATGAGATTTCATGTAGTAGACTTTTAAACCGACACTTTAAAGGAAATTAACCGCATTTCATGGCATCGCATCATTTCTGTATTTGCGCAACACTTGTCTTGAGTATGTGCAGGAAATACGGAAGAAAAAGCAAAAGAGCTGATCAAATTTACGCCAACTAAATCATTTCAGATCTGGTAGCAGTGCAGAAGGAATTAGATAATTCTATACATCAGAATAAGGCTCACAACTCAGTACCAACAATCACCAGAAAGACCAAGCTCTAAAGCCACAAAGTTGCCGCCCTTCCGCGGCAAATACCCATTATATGCGGCGGAAGCGCCGCGGTTCTGCCACGTCAGCAGGAAATGTTTTGGGCAAAATCCTCAGCTCTGGTCCCACATTGCTTTCTGACACTTCAAAGTCAAGAATTCTCTCGAAGCTACTACAGATCAGAAATGAAGATTAAGAAGGCTAATCCTAAATTAAGCTCCTAATTAATCCTATTCTAGAAGCTCCTCCTAACTAATTACATCTAGAACCTTCTCCCCTAACTAACTTTTGGAGGGAAATTTGAATTCCCTCAACAAACTTTTGGAGGGAAAGTTAGAATTTGAAATCCTAGATCTAGGGTTAGTTATCTATAAATAGGAACCTAAACCTATGGTCTTTGGTTGTTCATCATTAGGACAATTCTACACCATCTTCTTCCATAAGCTTCGTGACAAAGCTTGTGCGAAACCCTAACCCTAATTCCACTCTAAATCCAAGATCTTGAGTACCAAATCAAGCGAGAAGTCTTCAACCTTTTAGGAGCCGAGCCGATCTTCAATCGGGCAAGTGATCCAAGCCGATCCGTGATCCACGGAGACGAGCGAAGTCAAGTCAACGATCAAATTCTTCCTCTTGTAGTTCTTGAGCGAATGTAATGAAATTGTTGATATAAATAAAAGGTGAAATTCTTTAATCTTGCTTTCTTTTAATTCTTGCATCATGATTAGATCTCAATTTGTAATTGTTGTTCTTGTTGTGATGTTTGAGTGAAACTCCGCTCGTAAAGAAGTCGAGACGATTGTAGAATGATGATGTAACAAATCTTAATACTATTTTTAAGTCCTACGAGTTTTGTAAACCCTAGCAAGTTCAAGAATCGATGACCTAGTTTCGTAGCGATGCTTTCTTGATTGTGATCGCTCGAAATTAGGGATCTACGATCGTTTCTTGAATTTACTAGAGGCTAGAATATGAATGATATCAATGAAAGAACAAGAGATAAGATGAAACCCTAGTTTCACAAGAAGTCTCTAATTCTCATCGATCATCATCGATCTAGTATCAATTCATCGAAGGATAAGAATACGTAATTCTAAGATTACATCACATCTATAGATCCGATCGATTTCTACGAGCCTCATTTCGATTCTTGAGATTCAGTTTGGAAAAATCATCAAACGATAAATTCTTGATTCTATCTTTTTAATGCTTTCATAGATCTAGTTTTTTCTCATTCTTGAACTTTAAATACAAATCTTGAATTGTTTGTTTTCTTTTCATTAAAGTTTCAATTCATCTAATTCGAAAGACGAACGATTACACTTTCCCTGAGGACGATCCGCACTCACATACTAACTACAATCCGACACCGTAGTTGATTGCGGTCAATTAATTTTTGGTTGTGATTTCTTTACAATTTCCTTCTACACATCAAGAATTCTTTACAATCACTCAATTAATTAGATTATGAGCACATTGGTTCAGTTAAATCTGAATTGAGGACTTATGGCCAACTTGGGCTAAGTCCAATTATATTTGAAATGTTGGCCTATTGTTGGACTGTTAAACATTTGTCTGGGTTTAGCCCCCCATTATTTAGCAATGGTAAACAGGGGTTTGGGTTCTGATCATATCTTTATCTTTTATTGAGTGTTGAGCACTCATATGCTATATGAGATGATCAACCTTGGAAGACAGGGGTATATTTGAGGCTCGGTCAAAGGGGAGTCTTGCCTCTAGAAAAACTTAGCCAATTTGGGCTAAGATTGGTTTTAAAATAGTGTTAAACACTAGCACATATTTGGCGATCACGTGCTCCCACGTGATGTGCTGAAAATAGTGTTAAGCACTACGGACAAAGCATTTAAAGTAGTATTAAATACTAAAATTAAATTGGTCATGTAGGATCACGTGAGGCATCTGAAGATGGGGCCAGACTTCCTTTATTTTGTTCTCAGAATATTCAAATAAGTGTTAAACACTTAATCTTTGTAATCATCACGTGTGGGAACGTGATAGTGCTCATATATTGGGTATTAATTTCTCTGTTTTCCCTCATTTACCCTTTTAAAAAGGTGTTAGTCAGGGGACACGTGGGGACACGTGAGGCGCCCTAAATCAGTATTGCCTTTGGCTTTATTCCCTTTAGTATTGAGGGTTACATGTGAGCATGTGAGGCATTGCCTCCAAGCTTTTTCTTTCTCATTTTGAGGAATCTGTTTGAGGGTCACGTGGGGGCATGTGACCGTGTCTCATTCGTTCTTTTCTGATCATTAAAGGAAGGGTCACGTGTTGCCATGTAACCACATTTACGTGTATGGATAATTTAAGTCCTTTGTTTGAGAATTAAATTCTTTGGTAGGGTTAAACCCTAATTCTGTTTTGAGGAATTAAATTCCTATGTATATGGAAGAATTAGATTCTTATGTAGGGTTAAACCCTAGTTTCATTTGGAGGAATTAGATTCTTATGAATTTGGAAGAATTAAATTCTCATATAGGGTTAAACCCTAGTTTCATTTGGAGGAATTAAATTCCTATGAATTTGGGGGAATTAAATTCCTTAAAATCAATTCACTCTCTAAGTTTTAGATCTGCATGGCAGAATATCCCCGATGAAAATTAAATTCTCAACTTGTGGGAAGATTTGCTTCTGCAGATCTTCAACCAAAGGAAGAACTAAGTTCTTATTCAGAAGAGTTAAACTCTTAAATTGATAATTAAATTCTCTTTGTTTTATGGAGCTTAGATCTCCTTCCCCTTTCTCACCTAGGGTTTCTTCTGAAGAAATCTTCTTTTCTTTCTGTTGTTGTATCTCTCCAAAAAAAAATCCCAGATCCTTCTCTTCTCTTCTCGGCTCCTATTTATAAGAGAAAAAAAGAATCAGTTTGTTTAGTCAATCTTTTATTGAAACATTTCAATTGATTTTGTAACCAGCATGATCTTTTAGATCACTCAGTGAATTTTATTCACCATTGGATTTTTAATCCAAAAGATATTCTGTTTGTTATTCTCGGTGAATTTCAGGGAAATCTTTTCTTGTATAGAATCTTTCTATAAATTGGTGATTTTTAATCACCATTGGATTTTTAATCCAACGGTGCTCCACTTTACAGAGCACCATCCTTTTTGTTTGGAAAGATCTAAAATATTTTTCCAGTTAAGGTTCTCGATTCCCTCTTAATTAGAATTTAATTCTATTGGTTCAGAAGGCTTAAGAGCCTATCACATATTAGCACGTGATCCTATTGTTTGATCATTTAAATAAAATTTAATTCTATTAATCAAAGAGCTTAGGAACCCATCACGTGTTGACACGTGACCCCGTGATTAAACATTAAAGAAACGTGACCCTTGGTCACGTGTATACACATGATGCCCCATTGGGATCTTTCCTTACTGTTTTATTATGCCTTTTAATTCCTTCAGTGGGTTTTTTGAAGGCCCCATCACGTGTGGGCACATGACTCCACTGATTGTTTGTTTGATTAGAATTTAATTCTGTTAATTAGAGAGCCTAGGAACCCATCACGTGTCAGCACGTGACCTCTGGTCACGTATGGACACGTGATGCCCCATTGGGGTATTCCTTGCTGTTTTATTATATCTTTTAATCCTTTTCAGGGGGTTTAAAGGCCCATCACGTATGGGCACGTGATACCCCATTAGGGGTTTTCCTGATATTTTATAAGGGAACAATTGAGTTACATATTATGAAAAACGGTTTCGTTAGAAATTACACTAAGTAGGATATTCACGGAGAAAATGATGATGGAGGGCCAGTGCAAGAGACGGAAAACAGATTCATTGAAGAAGAAACCAAAGAGTGGAAAGGGAAAGTAGAAGAAGAGGAGGAAGAGGAAGAATGACAGTTTGAAGAAGACGAAACCGTCGAAGAAGATGATGCTGTGTTCGCGTTAGTCGATGACATAGATGGGCTTATAAATACTGCCGAACTTCTTTATGATATGGAAAGCACTGGACCCATATTATTGGAGAAGTACAAGGCTTCCTCAAGAATCCCTCTATATTCAAATTGCAAAGGGTTTTCGATACTTTCCTTTTTCGTACGTCTTTTCCAGATTAAGTGCAAGAATAGATGGAGTGACCAGTCTTTCACCGATCTCCTAGAATTGCTGAAGGAAATTTTTCCCGACTGAAATGAAGTGCCACTGAGCTGGTACGAGATGCAAAATATAATCACAAATATTGGTCTAAACTGTGAGAAAATACATGCATGCGAGAATGACTGCGTTTTATTCCGGAAAGAACACGCCGCACTCAAAAACTGCCCAGTGTGCGGGAAAAGCCGATTCAAGCCTAAGAACGACTCCCGTTCGAGTGATATACCCGTGAAAATTCTTTATCATTTTCTGTTAATACCGAGACTGCAACGGTTATTTAAATGTGAGGAGACGGCGTCCGAAATGCAGTGGCACCATAAAACGCCCCGCGAAAAGAGAAAAATAAGTCATCCTAGAGATTCGATATCGTGGAAAGTTTTAATTGAAAAACATTCTTCGTTCAGCGCAGACCGTCATAATGTGAGGCTGTAGATCGCGAACGACGGTTTCAGTCCATTTGGGATAGTTCGTGGCAGGCGTACTCACAGTACTTGGTCTGTCATCATGGAGGGCTATGACGCATTCTTATTTTACAATGGCTCTTTTAATCGATGGCCCCTCATCTCCTGAGAAAAATATTGACGTGTACCTTCAACCCTTGATCGATGAGTTAAAGTTGCTGTAGAAACCTGGTGTGCGGACCTATGACGCAGATTGTAAACAATTTTTGTGTGATAGTTTGTTATGGACGATTAATGATTTTCCTGCCTACGGCCTGCTGTCGGCGTGGAAAACTCAAGGTAAGCTTGCTTGCCCTGCTTGTTATATTCATATGAGCAGCGTACACTTGAAGTTTAGCGGGAAAGAGATGTTTATGGGTCATCGAAAGTTATTGCCTATAACTCATAGACTCAAAAGAAATAAAGAAATATTCAATAGCAAGACGGAGACCTATATGTCGCCTGAATTATTGATCGGAAATGACATACTGCAACAATTGAGAGATTATCAGAATATCACATTCGAAAAGAAACATAACAAAGATGCAATGTCATGCCCATCAGGCTGGAAGAACTTTAGTGGTTTATTTTAGCTTCCATACTGGTCCGATTTACCGTTTCACCACAATTTATATGTCATGTATATCGAGAAGGGCATCTCCGAGCACATCATCAATCTTCTGTGGTGTAAGGATGGAAAAACGAAGGATAATCTCAACGCCCGTCGTGATTTGATGAATTTGGATAGTTTGTCCATTAGAAAAGAATTGCAATCTCAGCCTATGGCTGGTAAACCGGGTTATTACGAGATCCCACCGGCAATCTACAACATGAACAAAGAGGAGAAGAGGAGGTTCTTTCTTGTGTTGAAAGAATTGAAAGTCCCCGACGGTTTTTCATCAAACATTTCCAAACAGGTGCAGGTAGAAAATGGAAAAATTGTAGGACTCAAGAGCTACGATTACCACATATTGATTCTGCATCTTCTTACTTTATGTCTCAGAGTATCGGTAAAACCAGAAGTTGGTCTCGTACTTAATGACTTTTTCACTTATTTCATCCAATTGTGTTTGTTCATATCAGATTTTTGCATTTTTATACCGCCCAATTTTTATCATATTGCTTATCGGTAGGTACTCTTGAGCCGTGTTTGCTAGTCAATTGCAGGATACAGGTTCTCGGCTCTAAACGATGAAATTCATGAAAAAGCACGACAAAATCCGGATTCCTGCCAACCACAGATAAAACACGGATCTCCGCTCTCTATCCGTATGTTGCCACACACCAGTTTAAGAGACAAAATGGAAAATCGATTGTCACCTTCATGCACAAAGCACAATGGCAACACCAAGTCCAAGAAATCTAAGCGGAGCTTAAGAAAATCATGACAAAAAGATCCATATCCAATCACCTTTGATTCTGGTAGAAATGTGGAAAGATTATCAGAAAAAACATGTACCAGACTAAAGGGAACAGAAGACCAGGGCAGCACACAAAAGACGACAGCCCAACTCCCCTATAGGGCCGCGGAACCGCGGCTAATAAGGGGTCTAGGCCGCGGTTCCGAGGCCGTACGGCCTCCTCACATGATGAAACTTCAGGGGTGTTTTGGTCATTCCATGTGTATTCTGAATGTTGCCCTAGATTTTCATTTTCCAGCCTATAAATAGCCCAGATCCTTGTGAAGCCAAGGGTCCATAATCTTGTATTTAGAATTTTAGAATACATGTATTGTTCTTCTTCCTCCTCTCATCTCTTCTCCATTAAAAACTTGTAGTGAGCTTTTGTGAGTGAAGAATGAATAAAGGAGTTCTTGTTCTTACCATGCTTGTCTTTTTATTTTGTTAACTATTATTGCTTGTAATTTTTCATTTGCTAAATTAGTTGTTGTTATTTGTGTTTGTTTCTTTCTTGTTCTCTTTTCCTTTATCCTTAAACAACCATGATACTTACGCTTGATCCTTGCCGAGGTGAGGTCGCAAATAGCTAGTTGTAATCTTCTAACCTCTTTCTTTCTACCTTCCTCTTTTGTTTTATTTTCTTTTTCTTATGATGTGTGAGTAGTTTCCATACTTGTTAAGGTAGGATAAGGGAAGTTTGAGAGAAGGAAATCTCTCTCACTCTTTCCTTGCCCAACATCTTAAATCGGACTCCCGTTAATTGAACCACAATCCGCTCCCTACGGCACCCTATCCTACATGATAGTGGTGATTCCGTAGTGAGACCGGTTGTGCTTAAATTAACCGGAGGTTAAGGATAAGAGCCAAGAACGGACGGACAAGCACCAAAAGGAAGAACTATGCGTTGGAAAGCCTAGCTTATACTCGCAAGTTCCTTCCTAGTCGTGCTAATCCCCGTTGTTGCCGATTACCGTAACACCGACATTAAGAGTGACAACGAAAGAAGTGAGCGACTCCTAACTCAAACTAACCTAATCCTAACCCTAACAAGCTCTTTTTACATATCATTTTAGCACATAGTTAATCACAAACAAATCTGGACATTTGGACTTAACTCGTTAAAGCACATAGAAAAAGATTCCCATCTCCCTGCGGACGACCCGTACTCAACCGGCTAGCTACAAGCGAAACCGTCTTGATTGCGGTAATTAACTAAACTTGAACGCACAGAAACCATAACAATCAGTGTTCCAAAAATGTGGGCGTCAATGAGATACCAGAGCTCGAAAAAGACATTGCTTTGATCCTCTGCAATCTCGAAACTATTTTTCCACCTTCCCTTTTCAACATTATTATTCACCTGTCCGTCCATCTAGCAACCGAGGTCAGGATTGACGCTCCGGTCCGTTACCGTTGGATGTATCCAATCAAGCGGTATTATTGACGTTTATTATTCATCATTTAAATTGCAAAGAATTATCATAAATTATTAATTTATTTCATTTTCAACAGATATCTGTTAATTTTAAAAAACTATATCCGCAATAAGCATCCTCCTGAAGGTTCGATTGCTCAAGATTATCTTTGGGAAGAAATCACATCTTTCTGTGCTCGTTTCCTGAACAACGATATCAGGACGAGGCTGAACAAACCGCAGAGTGTTCCTGACGATCGAATTGGAGCAGGAAGGCTAAAGAACATGTCTTACGATCTTGCGGCCAGTGTATATGCGTACATCTTGATAAACAACGATTGTTTTGCGAAATATGTAGAGTAAGTGTTTATTGTATCATCATTTTAAATGTTTGAAATTAAATTTAACCTAATTAATATAACTGTATATTAACAAACAGAGCGCACAAAGATATATTCACGAGATCGAATCCTAGGACGTGATCGAATGATAGGATCGAAGAAGAACAGAGGCGCACTTTCGCCGCTTAGTTTATAAAAGAAGTGAACGAACAATTGAATCGTGGAAAGCACATTGATAGAGAAGTCTATGACCTTTTAAACGGTTGAACGATTGTAGCTAGGTTTTACAATGGGTACGAGGTATCCGGATATAAATTTGAGGTAGAAAGTACGAAACGTATTAGGGCTACGCAAAATAATGGTATCGCAACCGTCGACGAGGATGGAAATCCCTACTACGGTGTTCTTGAGGAAGTAATAGCGGTTTCATACCAGCATACGACCATCTCATTTCATATATTCCAATGCAGATGGTACGATACCAAGACCAACCGAGGTATGAAGGTCAATCAATACGGTCTGATTTTAGTAAACACCAAACGGTTGTTACCAAAATACGACAGCTTTATCTTTCTCACAATGGCAACATAAATATATTATTCTCAGAACTTGCAGAAGGTTGACCGGGATGTTGTTTATCATTGGAAATCGAGAGATTATTACAACGTGCCGACATTGATTAGTTCTGAAGATGAGAGCGACGATGAAGATCTCGCGATAACACATCTCAGTCCATCTATTGAACGTACCGGGGATCCAAACTATTCTGCGCTGCCCATTCATACGTTTGTAAGAAGTGATATCAGCCAATTAATTATCACGGATCAAGATTTTGAGAATCCACCCAACGAATTTTCAGATAATGTATCACATAAACGTGTTAGGTAATGAACTTAAATTGAATGCTCTAAATTGTATAATGATTATAAGTAATGAAATAACGTTTATATGTGTGTGTGTGTGTGTGCAGGATTTGAACAGGGCGCAAGCAAAGACACTAAACGCCATAAGAGAAAGCGTCTATAGGATATCCTGAATCGATCCATATCCACCGACGAGACTGTCCCTGGACCCTCAGCAGGCACAGGAGCCACAGCAGCATCGTCTATCCCTAGCAATGCCCCTTTATTACTGCCACATCATCCCCCATGGCCCCCTACTCACACCGCATCGCCCCCGACTGTCCCCGCTATTCTTATTAGCGCTCTTCCTATTACTGCCACATCATCTCCCATGACCCCCTACTCACACCGTATCATTCCCGACTGTCCCCTATCCTTACTAGCTTTCCACATACTACCGGCAGATTACTCGCAGTATCGCAGCCTCCCCTATCCCTACTAGTGCGTTAGCGGGTCCTCATACCCCCGTCACTCCTATGCATGGTGCGTAGTTTAATCATTTAAAATTTGACACATCATTACAATATAAGTGGATATTGAATCATCTAACAGTTTATTATTTGCAGATATGCATTCTACTCATGGGATGACGTCTAGCGCCGGTTCTAGCGCCACGCCGGGGACGACATGTATAATCGTTATTTCTTAAATGTTTTAAATAATGATTGTAATTTAAATTTGTCAAATTCTATATTCATATTCTAAATATTATAATATTGTGTATGTATATCTATTTTTCGTAAGCTTGAGCAGTGTTAGGACAAGGGGTTCTACTGGGCCCGACTGCTGCAAGTTGCAGGCGGATGCTAGGCCATGGGATCTGATTTTTGACACGACAGGTGTGCCTATTGGAGAGCACGCAACCCAGTGGGGGGATTATGTTAGGCAAGAGGTCCGTACTTATTACAAGTACCCGCTCCATATTCGGTAGAATAAGGCCCAGACCGAGCGTGCTATGCGATTATTTTGGGTCGGAGGAGGTATGACATATCCTTGCACACATTTAAATTTCAATCGTTGTTATACACATATACATATACATAAAATTATTTGTTTAATATATTTCAATTTCAGACTAGGAAGAAATACAGATTCGTTGGCGAGCCCGGCGAGGATGGCGTGTGCAGGCCATCGATATAGATCATGCCCTCGCTCACATTTTAGGTCAGTTTCAAGTAATCAAGCGACATCGCCAATAGAAAGTGAAGAGTGAACTTTATCTTCACTGAGCCGCGGCGACCGAGGATCAGCGGATACACTTGATAGAGGTCATAGCGCTGGAGATCCCGAGAGAGGATTGGTCTTCTTGTCGTCTATTTTGAGCGCGATGATGTGCATGTATCAATTTAATTTTTAAGATTTTAACAATATAACATGAAATCATATTCTGAAATATATTATAATCTTTATTTTTGCAAGACGATATCGGTTCGAAATAAACAGAACCGGAACAACGTGCGTGTGAAAATGCGCTATCCCGATCCAAGGGAAGCGCTCGCAGGCCAATACTCGGTGTCGCTTGGTGAGTATTTCGACGCTTAATTCCATATGTTTTCTATATCGTTAATTAATTATTAAATTAAATCCTAATTTCATCACAGAAAAAGAAAGACCCCGCCAACTACAATGAAGCCAAGGGGTTGGCCACGTTACATAAGGGCACATGTGTGTACGTGGTAAGTTTCATATAATCAAGTTGATTACATATTTAAAGTTAGCACCTGTGTGCGTATCTACATATAATCTATACATACCCAGTTTCAGAAGCAGAAAGACGTCATTGGACTTAGCCCCGGCGACTCGATCTCCGCCATTGTCCTTGTCCTGGATTCGATATCCGGTGGACATCATGGTGGGTATGAGCACGGGATTGGTCCCGGGGCCCATCGATTTTTTGATAGACATTCAACCGTGCATGAGTACGCCGTGACCCAGATGCGGACGGATGTGGTAGCTGCGTCGCAACAGGAGATCCATCGGCTCCGCGAGCATGTGGTGCAGTAGGATCAGATGCAACCGGAGACACGGCAGGAGCCTTCAGGAGACGTGACAGGAGCTTAAGACGGAGATCCGAGACATGAGGCAGTCGCACGCCAATTCCGTCCAGCAGGCCATACGGAGTGAGTTGGGCGCATTTTTAGGCCACGGGAGGCCACGGGACAATGGAGGTGCATCGTCGTCCCAAAGGTGTTAGTTCTATTTTTTGATTTTTTGACACATACAATAGGACTTTTATGGAGTATTGATCTTATTAGACGATTTTGTGACACATACATTTTTTGATTTGTTGATAGTGGAGTATTGATCATATTGATTGTATGTATAATTTTTGTTTATGTTTGCATGTGATTCAAAGCTTATTAATTTGATTATCGTATATTAGTTGCATGAGATTTGAATATGTTGCGTGAATGATGATTATATATTGATGCTTGTGAATGAAAATTATAAATTGCTTGTGATTGAAATTAACGTGCGTGGGCGCGAAAAATTTGATTATTAAAAAAACAAAATAACTTGTCTCAGATATAACCGTGATTAAATATATTTGTTCACGGTTACAACCATGAACTATTACTGCTCCAGATACTGATATCTGGAGCAGGCCTGTGTTATGGGTCACAGTTACAAGTTTTATTCACGGTTTTAACCGGAACCCATAACTAATTTTGTTCACGGTTAGAACCATGAACAAAAACCTGGGGCCCATCAACTAAATAATTTTTTTACTTTTCATGCTTAGAAACTTTCACGGTTTCGTCTTATGTTCACGGTCAGAACCGTGACTCATCCTTTCCTTACGTAGGTTTGGGTCACGGTTTAAACCGTGACCAAAATGATTTTTGTTCACGGTTTAAACCGTGAACAAATCCCAATCCTGTAGTAGTGTGGGTCAGACGTCTGGCCCTGCCAGATCCGGAAATATATTAGGAAGATTTGATTGGAGATTCTTGAGTGGTTTAGTTGTAATAATACATTTAAGAGATTGTATATGATTGATCTGATTGTAACAAAATATATATAAAATATAATATAAATGGAAAGCCAATTTTAGAAATAATTCCCTAGGCTTTTTCCTTTCATCCAACTCTCTCTTACTATTTCTTTATAAAATGCCAACACCATTTTTTTCTTTATCTTTTTCTTCGTCTTTAATGTCAACCAATCCTCTTTTTCATCAACTCCGCTCATTATCCCAACACCAATCCTTAACCCTAATGCATCGTCGTCTTATTCAATATATGGATCGAATGTCATGTTCTTTCTTCACATCAAACTCACCCGCGACAACTATTTTGGCTGGAAGATGCAATTTGAAGCGGTTCTCAAGTTGCAAGGATACAGATCGCCACCATTGTCCTTGTCCTAGATTCGATATCCGGTGGGCATCATGGTGGGTATGAGCGCGGGGTTGGTCCCATGGCCCATCGATTTTTTGATAGAAATTCGATCGTACATGAGTACGCCGTGACCCAGACGCGGACGGATGTGGTAGCTTCATCGCAGCAGGAGATTCATCGGCTCCGCGAGCATGTGGAACAGCAGAATCAGACACAGCAGGAGACGTGGCAGGAGCTTCAGGAGACGCGACAGGAGCTTCAGGAGCTTAGGGCGGAGATCCGATACATGAGGCAGTCGCATGCCAATTCCATCCAGCAGGCCATACGGAGTGAGTTGAGCGCATTTTTTAGGCCACACGACGATGGAGGTGGATCGTCGTCCTAACGGTGTTAGTTCTATTTTTTAATTTTTTGACACATACAATAGGGCTTTTGTGGAGTATTGATCTTATTGGACGATTTTTTGACACACATTTTTTTGATTTGTTGATTAGTGGAGTATTGATCATATTGATTGTATGTATAATTTTGTTTATGTTTGCATGTGATTCAGAGTTTATTAATTTGATTAAGTGAGATTTGAATTTGTTGCGTGAATGATGATTGTATATTGATGCTTGTGAATGAAAATTATATATTTCTTGTGATTGAAATTAACGTGCGTGGGGGGAAAATTTGATTATTAAAAAAAATAAAATAACTTGTCTCAGTTGTAATCGTGATTAAATATATTTGTTCACAGTTTCAACCGTGAACTATTACTGCTCCAGATACTGATATCTCGAATAGGTCTGTGTTATGGGTCACAGTTATAAGTTTTGTTCACGGTTGTAACCGTGACCCATAACTGATTTTGTTCACGGTTAAAACCATTAAAAAAAACCTGGGGCCCATAAACTAACTGATTTTTTAACGTTTCATGCTTAGAAACGTTCACGGTTTCGTCTTATGTTCACGGTCAGAACCGTGACTCATCCTTTGCTCATGTAGGTTTGGGTCGCCGTTTAAACCATGACCAAAATGACTTTTTGTTCACGGTTTAAACCGTGAAGAAATCCCTATCCTATAGTAGTGTGAGTCAGACGTCTGGCCCTACCACATGCGGAAATATATTAGGAAGATTTGATGGGAGATTCTTGAGAGATTTAGTTATAACAATATATTTAACAGTTTGTATGTGATTGATCTGATTGTAACAATATATATATATATATATATATATATATATATATATATATATATATATATATATATATATAATATAATATAAATGAAAAGCCAAATTTTGAACTAATTCTCTAGGCTTTTTCTTCCTCTTAATCTCTCATCTCTTCCAACTTTCTCTTACTATTTCTTTATAAAATGCCAACACCATTTTTTTTCTTTATCTTTTTCTTCGTCTTTAATGTCAACCAATCCTCTTTTTCATCAATTCTGCTCCTCGTCCCAACACCAATCCTTAACCCTAATGTATCGTCGTCTTCTTCAACATATGGATCAAATTTCATGTTCTTTCTTCACATCAAACTCACCCGCGACAACTATCTCGACTGGAAAATGCAATTTGAAGCGGTTCTCAAATCGCAAAGATACAGATCGCCGCCATTGTCCTTGTCCTTAATTCGATATCCGGTGGTCATCACGGTAGGTATGAGCATAGGGTTGGACCCGAGGCCCATCGATTTTTTAATAGACATTCAACCACGCATGAGTACGCCGTGACCCAGACGCGGGCGGATATGGTAGATGCGTCGCAGCAGGAGATCCATCGGCCCCGTGAGCATATGGAGCAGCAGGATCAGACACAGCAGGAGACGCGGCAGGAGCTTCAGGAGCTTAGGGCGGAGATCCAAGACATGAGGCTGTTGCATGCCAATTCCGTCCAGCAGGCCATATAGAGTGGGTTGAGCGCATTTTTTAGGCCATGGGACGATGGAGGTGGATCTTCGTCCCCACGGTGTTAGTTCTATTTTTTGATACATTCAATAAGACTTTTGTGGAGTATTGATCTAATTAGACGATTTTTTGATACATACATTTTTTGATTTGTTGATTAGTGGAGTCTTGATCATATTGATTGTATGTATAATTTTTGTTTATGTTTGCATGTGATTCGGAGCTTATTAATTTGATTACCGTATATTAGTTGCGTGAGATTTGAATATGTTGCGTGAATGATGACATTACTACAATATGGGGTTGCCCCTACGGACTCAGAAATCCGTAGGGGCAAATATTTCTTGCCCCTACGGATTTATCCATAGGGATAACTCGTTGTCCCTACGGTGCCTTACATTCTAATTTTTTGTTTGGCCCTACGGAGCCGCAAGCCGTGTACCTACGGTGATGTCCGTAGGGGCATCTAAATAGGTTATTAATAAAAAAAAAGTACAGAAAAATTATTCATCGTTCCCAAAATTTCTCTCTCTCACTCCCGCGCCTCTCATCGCCTGTTCCCGCGCCTCGTCGCCACCGCGCTCGCGCCTCGTCGCCAGCTTCGTCAGTCGTTTCCACACCTTCGTCGACTTCCCACGCCTCGTCGCCACCTTCGCCGATCATCGTCGACCACCAATTTCTACCGTCTCCTCCACCGCACGCACGGTTTGTAAGTAAATCTCAAATAATTTTTAATTTTGACGTTGTAGTCTAGGGTTCAGGCCAGGTTCGGGTAGGGGTGAGGGTTTGGCATCGGTGTCGGCGTCGGCATCGGGTTCGGTTCGGTTGTGGGGTTCGGTTGGGGTTGGGGTTGGGGCTGGGGCTGGAGCTGGGGCTAGGGTTTGGTTGGGGTTGGGGTTGGGGTTGGGGCTGGGCTAGGGCTGGGGCTAGGGTTCGGTTGGGCTGGGGCTGGGGCTGGGGCTAGGATTCGGTTGGGCTGGGGCTGGGGCTAGGGTTCCCAAATCTTATTCCAGCTGAACCATGAGGACCCATTCCTCATGTTTTTTTTGTTTTCGTGCATTGTGATGATCGCAGCAAATTAGTTGTGGTCAGCCGCTTTGCCATAAATCTCTATTTTTTTTATCCTCGCCAAATATCTTATTTTTAACCGGAAATTTCAATATGTGTGTGCATGTGAGAAAAATCAGAGTATACAATTGCACCATGGGAATTTACCATATATAGGAGCGGAATATATGTCAGCCTACTTATTCATGATATGGCATATTTCTTGAATGTTATATAAAATGAATACGCTACTTTTGGAGGTATGATAGGAACTACCTTATGCCAATATTTCTTAGTAAACAATGTGTGTTTCTAAGAAAATGTTAGGCAAAGTGAAATGTTAATGGAGATAGATTGAAGAATGAGAGAATATGTTAATGCAAGACCCAATATGGATCTAGTTATACCCGGATCCGATAGCATGATCCTTTAGCATTCAATTGAAGAAATTCCTCAGAAAAAAATAGTTAGATTAAGCACAAGCAAAACAATAATGCAATGCATGGCGAAAGAAACTAGTGCAAATCCTATTAAATTTAATAAAACGACATGATAGAAGATGTTAAGGAAGATAAGATCAAACGAAAGAAACAGAAGAAAAAGGAGAGATTAAGGGGCCCCTGCATTTTGTCCTCCACATTTAGGGTAAAAGCCAAAAGTGTGAAAAGATTGATTTAAGCTTGTTTTTGGAAGTTGATCTTTCCAGATGAAATGATTTAATTGAAACAATTGCAATCTAGTTTATTCTGTTTCCATGCAATAGTCTAGGTAGACCCCATCTAATTTTAGAGTTGTAAATTTCAATTTTCATTAATAAAATTGACTCCTTTTTATTCGAGCAATGATAAAACAGACAATAAGGAAGCTCATTTCTGATTCGCCGGTATAATTTTCTGTGAATAGTTATGTGAATTCATATGTTGCGTATAACGCTTTATGATATCAGTATTCTACATTTGTAGTTTTAATTGTTGATTGTTATAGATGAATGCCATAACAATAATAGTTTTTGGTAGATGAATGCCATTGCAATGTAGGATGATCAGTTCTATCAATCTTGATCTCAATGGTTTAAAATCATGTTACACATACAACACGAATGCACAACAAACGCATAATTAGAGAGTGATTCAAGATGTTCAAGTTAAAACCAATATATGATACTCGATGATAATATGAAACCTTCATATTCTCATCGATACTCATATATGAAACTAAAAGCGCCACTTAGTCCTCGTCTATCGGTTGACATACGTGCGATATTCGTCGTGACATAGAACTATACGAAGGTTGTTAAATATCGAATGGTATAGCTCGATACTAACAACCGTCGTATAGTCTATACGACGAGAAAATTCAATCGTATGGTAACCGATAGATTTGTCCCGTGTGGACAAGTTAGGAATGTATAAAGCAAACACCTTCATTCACTTGTGTATTCATCCGTTTCGAGATATTTCGTCGGTACCTTTCCACTGGTTCTCCGTGTACAAAGATAGATTAGATATTCATTTCAACGTTGTTTCACAGCTTTGAAATGATTATCTATTCTATTACAGTGTACTCGGAGAACAGCGGGGAGGTGCTGCCGAAATTTACTGGAAACGGTTGAAAACACAAGTGATGGGTGTTCGCTCTATACATTCTTAATGGGATAGAAGCCTTACTCCCGACAGCCGGAACACACACATACAAAAAGAATACACAACAATCGCATAATTAGAGAGTGATTCGAGATGTTCAAGTTAAAACCAATATATGATACTCGATGATAATATGAAACCTTCATATTCTCATCGATACTCATATATGAAACTAAAAGCACCACTTAGTCCCCGTCTATCGGTTAACATACATGCGATATTCGTCGTGACATAGAACTATACGAAGGTTGTTAAATATTGGACGATATAGATCGATACTAACAACAGTCGTATAGTCTATTCGACGAGAAAATTCAATCGTATGGTAACCGATAGATTTGTCCCGTGTGGACAAGTTAAGAATGTATAAAGCAAATACCTTCATTCACTTGTGTTTTCATCCGTTTCGAGATATTTCTTCGGTACCTTTCCGCTGGTTCTCCGTGTACAAAGATAGATTATATGTTCATTTCAACGTTGTTTCACAGCTTTGAAATGATTATCTATTCTATTACAGTGTACTCGGAGAACAGCGGGGAGGTGCTGCCGAAATTTACTCGAAACGGTTGAAAGCACAAGTAATGGGTGTTCACTCTATACATTCTTAATGGGATAGAAGCCTTACCCCCGACAGCCGGAACACACACATACAACAAGAATACACAACAAACGCATAATTAGAGAGTGATTCGAGATATTCAAGTTAAAACCAATATATGATACTCGATAATAATATGAAACCTTCATATTCTCTTCGATACTCATATATGAAACTAAAAGCACCACTTAGTCCCCGTCTATCGGTTAACATATGTGCGATATTCGTCGTGACATAGAACTATACGAAGGTTATTAAATATCGGACGATATAGCTCGATACTAACAACCGTCGTATAGTCTATGCGACGAGAAAATTCAATCGTATGGTAACCGATAGATTTGTCCCGTGTGGACAAGTTAAGAATGTATTAAGCAAACACCTTCATTCACTTGTGTTTACATCCGTTTCGAGATATTTCGTCGGTACCTTTCCGCTGGTTCTCAGTGTACAAAGATAGATTAGATGTTCATTTCAATGTTGTTTCACAGCTTTGAAATGATTATCTATTCTATTACAGTGTACTCGGAGAACAGCGGGGAGGTGCTACCGAAATTTACTCGAAATGGTTGAAAGCACAAGTGATGGGTGTTCGCTCTATACATTCTTAATGGGATAAAAGCCTTACCCCCGACAGCCGGAACACATACATACAACAAAAATACACATCAATCGCGTTCCAAGTATACTACTCACAGTGTTTGAAGCATCCGGGATGGAGTGTTGTATGCCGATGGAAACCCAGAGATGTCTACGATGTCCCAGAATTCGAAGACAGCGATGAGGATGAAGAAGAGAGAAGGCTTAGAGTGCTCCAACCGTCTGTTTCGAAGGACGGGTTGTCTTCGGCCGATCATGAAGTTACATGGGTTAGAAATGACATCGACGATGAAATCCAAGTAGATATGTATAATGCACCCACGAAACGAAAAAGGTTATCAGTAATATTATATTATTACTTCACATTTTACGATCTATACATATATAGTCAATACTTTTAATGATTGTCTAATGCGTCTACGAACCGTTTATCTAGATTTGATGACGATGTCAGGAGCAGCGAGGGGCGGCAGGAGCTCCAGCCGCGGCAGAGGCAGAGGCAGAGGCAGAGCGGTTCTGCCGTCCGGAAAGCTCCGTAGCGAGCTTTAGAGGGCCGGTCTTGCACCCAGATCGGAGACCCCTTCGGATGCCTCCTTCCGTGTGGATTTTGCCACACCTCCAGGTATAATGCATGTATATCCATTTTGAATGTAATATTACAGATATTCATGCCTGTTTATATCAAAATTACTTATATTGTCAATGTTTGATTGTCTAGTTGTTGGTGATGCATCCACATCTGGGACAGAGGTCACTCCCACTCCTCCAGGTATTTTTATATATCATATAGTGCATGTATATTGATTTAGAATGCTATATCATAAATATATACACATTCCTTTTGCTCTTACTTAGCAATTTTTATTATTGTCTAGCTGTAGGT
Organism: Agapanthus africanus; assembly: GCA_030015575.1. NCBI lineage: Eukaryota > Viridiplantae > Streptophyta > Magnoliopsida > Asparagales > Amaryllidaceae > Agapanthus > Agapanthus africanus. Next base: position 930,312,196 of record CM057337.1, on the reverse strand, counting down.
GGTGACACCATTGCACCTGCGGGTATGTTTATATATCTTATAGTGCATGCATATTGATTTAGAACGTTATATTATTGATCTACACATTCTTTTTGCAATTACTTATATAATCTATTTTTAATTATCTAATTATAGGTGGTGCGTCCACATCTGACGCAGGGGCCACTCCTGCCACTTCCATACCCTCCGCATCGTCTGCAGGTTAGTATGAATAAATATAAAATATTTATTCATTTTACATATGCTCTATAGAATAAATATGAACTTCATGGAAATTTAGCGTCAATATTTATTTTCTAGTTAGAGGGGATGCGTCCGCATCCGGGACCCCGGCTGTTCCTCACCGGATGAACTATCGTCCCGCTCGTGCTGCTGCCCGGGCCCAGGCTCGTGCTTTAGTCACCGGAGGTATATATCACACTTCAATTTTCGTTTAACCTTGATTTCTTAATACAACTTTGTCTTAATATTGATTGTCTTGATATTTCTTGCAGACGCAGGGCCTCTCCATCCCCAGAGGGGGACTCGAGGCCCGAATCAGTCCTATAGGCTGAGGCCTGACAGAGCTAGGGGGAGGCAGTATTCCCCCTCTTTTTTACCCTTGACTATCGTTATACCGGTCCTCTTGCCGAGAGATTCGGCCGGTATATGGGGGACGAGAGCCGGCTCGTGAAGAACTATCCACTTCACGTTGAGTGGGGCGAGCAGCACCGGCGCTCATTCGCTCTCTTCTTTGATCAGGCTCAGGTACGTATTAATATATATTTTCATTTGATTTATCCAATATATTTATTATTAACACTTGCAATCTAATAACAATGTTTTTTGTGTATTTTTAGTCAGATTACGATTTTCAGCCTGTACCCGATCCTGATCACCCTGGGAGGGTGCTCGACCTTCATGCTCTGTACAATGGCCTGATGAAGAACATGCAGACCAAGGTCCGATACAACAGGAATGAGCTGAAGGCCGACTGCTACTCCCTGTGGATGGCGACCCCCGAGGCAGAGAGAGCGGCCTTCCTATCTACTCCGGTGTTTGCGAGAGTCGACGTAGAGACATGGCCTCTATTGTGCGAATATTTCGACTCCCAACGCAAATAGGTATGTATTTTAAATATAATTCATTGTTTAGGATATAATTTAATTTTTTGTGTTCCTTAATTAGAAAACTAAATGTTAATGCGTTGTGCAGAAACAGGCCGCTCAGAATACAGAGAATAGGAAGTAAGCGAAGAGGGGTCGCCCCACTTACACAGGTGGCTCGAGAAATATTACTCGAGCCATAGAGTTGTCGATAAATTACAATAGACCGACCTTTGTGATATTCTGCAATATTAAGAGTTATTTTCTAATATATCTAATATTAAGAGTTATTTTCTAATATTGCAGACAGCTCAGACCGTGGCGCAAGGTGGTACACCGAGCGTGATGTCCGCATATCTTGCCGTCCACGGCACCTCGACATATCCCGCCACGGGCGAGCTTCGATATCCCGACGTCGCTACCCAGAGTATTGCGTAAGTGTTAATATTTATTCTACCCATATTTGAAATTTTTGTTTTGGAAGGTTCAAATTTAAATTTTATACTTATACTTTACTGCTTAATGTGGGTGTAGGAGTGGGTGGTTGAGCAGGCCGAGGCCTCGGGGATCGATTTTACCGGACAGAGCGATTTGAGGCAGCTGACCCCAGTCCTGGACGCCGCACACGGAGGGCACCACGGGGGTTGGGAGAGAGGCCGGGGACTGGGCCCTAGCAGGACCCATATGAGGTTGGACTCCACCCCGGCGGTTACTTCCTCCGTCTCCAGTGAGCGACGTGTCCAGCAGGAACTAGAGAGCTTGAGGGCCACCGTTCAGGAGTTGAAGGAGATGCTGGTATGTATACTACTTTATAGTAAAATATCATATCATATTATAGATATCAACATATCCATAATTAGTACGTAGCCTAAGCTTATTTGGTTGTAGACTTAGCTTTGATTAATCATACATAGATATCTAATTAAAATAAACTACGGTTTTCCAAACTAGATATCCAAATGGGGTTTCGAAATAACTTGATAACGATACGAATTCGAATAATACACAGTTCTTACATGATTATTACACACATTAGGTCCAGACGCGACAGGGTACATCGGCCGAGCCTCCACATGCATCTCCTTCGGCTGCGGCTCCGCAAGCCACTACATCGGCTGCGGTTCCGCAGACAGCTCCTATAGCTCCACCGCCCGCTCAGACTCCCGCAGCCGCGGCTCCGCAAGCCACTACCTCGACAGCGGCTGCGCAGACCACATCGCCAGCTCCACAGACCGCTCAGACTCCCGCACGTGCCGAATTGCATGGTTTATTGACCGAGAAGCAGGCGCGCCAGATTCTAGCGTTTATCAGAGGTGGAGCTGGACCGAGCTAGGGTAGCTTTTTGATTCTTATTTTTTGAAACCTGTATTTATTTATATGATACTTATTGTACTACATTTTGAAACATTTTGGACGATATTGATATTGGTTTATATTTATATCATATTCAGTTTTTTGGTTTCTTTTATATATTATATGCGTGAGATGTGATTATGAATACTGCGATATATGTTGTGTGATAATTAATTTTATATTTGATTGATGTATATATTATTGTGCACAAGACGAGAAAAAATCAGGCAGCCCTTTTTAAAAAAAAACCCAGATAATATATACCTACGGATTAATCCGTAGGTACACATGTTGCTCCTACGGCTTAAACCGTAGGGGCAAATATCAGAATTAACTGATATTTTCGCCCCTGATCTCAGTATCAGGGGATTGGGAGTGCCCATTCGGATATATCCGTAGGGGCAAACAAAAGCCCCTACGGATATGTACCTACGCATATATCCGTAGGGGATATTACTTGGCCCTACGAATTCATCCGTAGGTACAAGTAATATATTTAAAAAAACCGTAAATAAAATAATTTTTTTGCCCCTACGGCCTACTCCGTAGGGGAAATGGGACCTACACAAAACTCCGTAGGGGCACATTTTTGTCCGTAGGGGCAAGTTCAGGGCTGCAACTTGCACCTACGGCGTTTGCACCTACAGAGTATTTTCTTGCCCCTACGGATATATCCGTAAGGGCAGTGGTTTGCCCCTATGGGTAAATCCGTAGGGGTAACCCTTATTTGTAGTAGTGTGATTATATATTAATGCTTGTGAATGAAAATTATATATTGCTTGTGATTTAAATTAACGCGCGTGGGCGCGGAAAATTTGATTATTAAAAAAACAAAATAACTTGTCTCGGTTAAAACCGTGATTAAATACATTTGTTCACGGTTACAATCGTAAACTGTTACTGCTCCAGATATTGATATCTGGAGCAGATCTGTGTTATGGGTCACAGTTACAAGTTTTGTTCATGGTTGTAACCGTGACCCATAACTGATTCTGTTCACGGTTAGAACCGTGAACAAAAACCTGGGGCCCACAAACTAACTAATTTTTTAACTTTTCATGTCTAGAAATGTTCACGGTTTCGTCCTATGTTCACGTTCATAACCGTGACTCATTTTTTTCTTATGTAGGTTTGGGTCACGGTTTAAACCGTGACCAAAATGACTTTTGTTCACGGTTTAAACCATGAACAAATCCCTACCCTGTAGTAGTGTGGGTCAGACGTCTGGCCCTGCCAGATGTGAAAATATATTAGAAAGATTTGATTGAAGATTCTTGAGAGATTTAGTTGTGACAATATATTTAAGAGATTGTATATGATTGATCTTATTGTAACAAAATATATATATATATATATATATATATATATATATATATATATATATAAAATATAATATAATATAAATGAAAATCCAAATTTAGAAATAATTGTCAAGGCTTTTTCTTCCTCTTAATCTCTTCTCTCTTTCAACTCTCTCTTACTATTTCTTTATACAATGCCAACACCATTTTTTTCTTTATCTTTTTTCGTCTTCAATGTCAACTTTTGTCAACCAATCTTCTTTCTCATCAACTCCGCTTCTCGTCCCAACATCAATCCTTAGCCCTAATGCATCGTCGTCTTCTTCAACATATGGATCTAATGTCATGTTTTTTCTTCATATCAAACTTATCCGCGACAACTATCTCGGCTGGAAGATGCATTTTGAAGCGGTTCTCAAGTCGCAAGATTACAGATCGCCGCCATTGTCCTTGTCCTGAATTCGATATCCGGTGGGTATGAATGCCGGGTTGATCCCGAGGCCTATCGATTTTTTGATAGACATTCGACCACGCATGAGTATGCCGTGACCCAGACACGGACGGATGCGGTACCTGTGTCGTAGAAGGAGATCCATTGGCTCCGCGAGCATGTGGAGCAGCAAGATTAGACGCAGCAGGAGATGCGGCAGGAGCTTCAGGAGACGCGACAAGAGCTTCAGGAGCTTAGGGCGGAGATCCGAGACATGAGGCAGTCGCACGCCAATTCCGTCCAGCAGGCCATACGGAGTGAGTTGAGCACATTTTTTAGGCCACGGGACGATGAAGGTGGATTGTCATCCCAATGGTGTTAGTTCTATTTTTTGATTTTTTGACACATACAATAAGACTTTTGTGGAGTATTGATCTTATTGCATGATTTTTTGACATATACAGTTTTTGATTTGTTGATTAGTGTAGTATTGATCATATTGATTGTATGTATAATTTTTGTTTATGTTTGTATGTGATTCAGAGCTTATTAATTTGATTATCGTATATTAGTTGCGGGAGATTTGATTATGTTGCGTGAATGATGATTATATATTGATGCTTGTGAATGAAAATTATATATTGCTTGTGATTGAAATTAACGCGTGTGGGCGCGGAAAATTTGATTATTAAGAGGAACAAAATAACTTTTCTCGGTTGTAACCATGATTAAATACATTTGTTCACGGTTACAACCGTGAACTATTACTGCTCCATATACTGATATCTGGAGCTTATGGGTCACAGTTACAAGTTTTGTTCACGGTTGTAACCGTGACCCATAACTGATTTTGTTCACGGTTAAAACCGTGAACAAAAACCTGGGGCCCACCAACTAACCGATTTTTCAACTTTTCATGCTTAAAAACGTTCACAGTTTCGTCTTATGTTCACGGTCAGAACCGTGACTCATCTTTTGCTTACGTAGGTTTCAACCACGGTTTAAACCCTGACCAAAATGACTTTTGTTCACGGTTTAAATCGTGAACAAATCCCTACCCTGTAGTAGTGTGGGTCAGACGTCTGGCCCTACCAGATGCGGAAATATATTCGGAAGTTTTGATTGGAGATTCTTGACAGATTTAGTTGTAACAATATATTTAACAGATTGTATATGATTGTAACAAAAAATATATAATATAATATAAATGAAAAGCCAAATTTAGAAATAATACTCTTGGCTTTTTCTTCCTCTTAATCTCTTCTTTCTTCCAACTATCTCTTACCGTTTCTTTATAAAATGCCAACACTATTTTTTTCTTTATCTTTTTCTTCGTCTTCAATGTCAACCAATCCTCTTTCTCATCAACTCCGCTTCTCGTCCTAACACCAATCCTTAATCCTAATGCATCGTCGTCGTCTTCAATATATGGATCGAATGTCATGTTCTTTCTTCACATCAAACTCATCCGCGACAACTATCTCGGCTGGAAGATACAATTTAAAGCGGTTCTCAAGTCGTAAGGATACATGGGCATCGTCAACGGCACCGAAAAGTGCCTGTCCATGACTGTTTTCGATAAACAAAATCCATTCGTTACAGTATACAATCCAACATATGTTGTCTGGGTCCAAAAGGATCAATTGATTATGAGTTGGATGTTGGCATCTCTGACTGAATCACTAATTCCCTTAGTGGTTGGTAAAACTATGCTCCAGGCAGCATGGGAAAGACTTACTAAAGCCATCGCATCTCACTTTCGCGCCCGCATCCTTCAATTGAAGGCACAACTTTAGAACATCAAATGTGGATCTGCCTCCATCGCAGAGTACATTTAAAATATCAAGACCGTCTCCGACAATCTTAGTCATTAGACATAGTATTTCCGATACCGATCTTGACATGCACATTTTGGCCAGCCTGGGATCGGCCTATGATTCTTTTGTCCCTATTATCACAACCCGCATAGAAGATATCTTACTTGAAGACCTACATGGTATGCTCCTTGCACATGAGAGTTTTTGCTAGCAACAAGATAAGTCTATCGATGCTACTTCATTCCCATCTATCAACACCACTACCATGGATCATGGAGGATCGTCTTCAGATTACTATCGGCGAGGCTATAACATCGAGCACGGGTGTCATGGTGGCCGCAATGGCCGGGGTCACGGTCGAGGCCGCAGTCTTCTTTTGAATGGTATCCTGACTCGGGGAAAACTCATCACATCACGCCAGACTATAGCCAACTTCTGGCAGCAGATCCTTACAAAGGTACGGATACAGTACATATAGGTAATGGTACAAGTTTGTGTAATCTTAATTATGGCCACACAGCAATTCCATTGTCTTTTCGTTCACTTAAAATGCACAATGTCCTTCATGTTCCTTCAATAATGATTTTTTTTATCTGTTCATCAATTTACTAAAGATAATAATTTTATTTTTGAGTTTCACCCGTTTGATTATTTTGTGAAGGATCTGAAGTCAGGAACAGTTCTACTTCATGGCTATATCAATAATGGACCGTATCAATTGCCTTCTCTAAATGTCCCATCTCCTATCGTGCTTGTTGGCGAACGTATCTCCACTTCTTCTTGACACACTCGCTTCGGTCATCCTACATTAAAAACTAGTCATAATTCTATCTCGTTTTCATTTACCAACTATTAAGAGTCGCAGCGAATCAGTCTGTTCTAGTTGCATGAAGGCTAAAAGCCGCAAACTCTTTTTTGAATTTTCATCAACTTTGTCTTTGGCACCTTTAGACTTAATTTATTCCGATGTTTGGAGTCCTGCTCTTATTTTATCTCACTCTGGTTTTCACTATTATATTACTTTTGTTGATAACTATAGCAAATTTACTTGGCTATTTCTAATGCATAATAAGTCTGATTTGTTTGATATCTTTTTTCGTTTCTAACGACATGATTAATGCTATTTCAATAGGAAAATACGCATGTTTCACTCTGATTGGGATGGTGAGTATCAATCCCTTCATCGTCATCTAGCCATAGAGGGAATTCTTCATCGTGTTTTCTGTCTACACACTCTCGAACAAAATGGGACAGCGGAGTTCAAACATCATCATATTGTCGAGACAGCTCATGCTCTTCTTGTTCATGCCTCCATCCCTTCTCATTACTGAGATGAGGCTTTAAGTACTGCCATGTTTTTAATTAATCGTCTCCTTACACCAATCATTCGTAATGACATCCCTATCCGCAAATTATTTGGTCAACACCCTAACTATACATTCTAACGCATATTTGGATGTGCGTGCTATGCTTGACTTCGTCTCTACGCCCCACGCAAACTTACTAATCGGTCCGATCAATATATGTTCATGGGTTATAGTACTCAACATTATAGTTACCATTGTCTTCATGTACAATCCGGCCGAATGTATTTGTCCAGGCATGTTATTTTTTTTTATGAAGATTGCTTTCCCTTTTCAGGTTAAGATTATACCAAAGACTTGCCGCCGAATGATAAGCCCCTACCAAGAGCGGGCATCCTTGGCCCTGGCCCTATTCCGAGTCCAGCACTTCCACTCATGCCCGCCACCGCCGCCCCTCGTGTAGCTGGCATCCTTGGGTCTTCCCTATGTCAGTCGCCACAACTTGCTCAACCCAGCCTCTCGTATACGGTCGTTCCTCCTCCCATGGCCTCCCCACCATCGATCCCCAGTCCCACTCACACTACTGCTGCTTGGTCGACACCTCCAGATGCTCTTGGCCCACAACATTCAGCGCAGTCCTCCCCGCCCATGGACTCCCTTTCCGTCTCCTCGCCGAGCACTTCTGACGAGTCTCCAATTTTTCGCACGCGTTCTCTTGCCGATATCTATGCCTCGACTAAACCGATTGTTGATATTTCGCTGCCTCGCGCGCTCACCAGCATTCACACATTACTTGCAATACTCTTTTCCACTACTTTGGTCGAGCCTACTTGCTTCATACAGACTTCTAAGGACCCATCTTGGTGTGCAGCTATGTTCTTCGAATTCGATGCTCTACCTCGTAATGGTACACGGTCGCCGGTTTCTCGCCAAACCCATTTCAATGTCATCGGCTGTAAATGGGTTCTTAAGCTGAAACATCGTGCTAATGGCTCGATTTAGCTCCATAAGACACGGCTCGTGGTTAAGGGGGTTCAGCAACAACTCGGTGTCGACTACTTCGACACTTTCTGTCCCGTCATCAAGATCACCACAATTCGCCTGATTCTTGCCATTGCGATCAGCTCGGATTGGCAGGTGTGACAGTTGGATGTCTCGAATGCATTTTTATATAATCATCTCGAGGAGGTGGTATATATGGACCAACCCCTGGGCTTCACTCATCACCAGTTTCCTAATCACATCTACCGCCTGCATCGATCCATTTATGGTCTTCGTCAGACTCCTTATGCTTGGTTCAAACACCGGAGTACCCGACTCCTTCAACTCAGCTTCCTTGATTTCAAAACAGATACTTCACTGTTTTTTTGTTGGACCCGATGCTCACGTCTCCATGCCTTGATTTATGTCGACGACATTTTAATTACCAGTTCCGATCAAGGGGGCGTTACTGTCCTTATTACTTCTCTTCAACATGAGTTCTCCATTCGTGACCTTGGCACCGCTCACTACTTCCTTGGCATCGAGCTATGTCCTCATCCCGACGGCTAACTATTATCTCAATCTCAATATATTGTGGACATTCTTAAGCGATTCAAAATGGCTGACACACGCCCGAAGTCCACATCCGTGGCCACTGTCACGACTACCGATGATCCGCTTTCCACTCCCCTCGACAATCCATCCATGTATCGCAACATTGTGGGTGCCCTTAAATATGTCACCATTACTCGTCCTGATGTCTCCTTCGTAGTCAGTCGGGCCTGTCAACATATGCATTCTCCTACTGAGCACCATTGGTCGCTAGTTAAGCACATACTTCGCTATTTTCAAGGCACGCATTCTCATGGACTTTTTCTCTATCGTGATCCGCCACGCCATCTGCATGCTTTCAATGATGCTGACTGGGCTATGAGTACCGCGGATCATCGTTGCTGAGCTCATTTGGCTTCAGTCTTTGCTTCACGAGCTTGGATTTTCTCATTTTCGACCTATGTTGTGGTGTGATAATATCGGTGCTGCTTATCTCGCTGCTAATGCAGTCTTCCACGCTCGCACTAAACACATTGAAATTGACTTTTACTTTGTTCGCGAACGTGTTGCTGACAACCAACTCATTGTGCGTTACATCTCCACGCGTAATCAATATACCGATGCGCTCACCAAGCCACTATCGAGACAACTCTTTGTCGAACTGTGGATCAAGCTCAATGTCGTCTAGCCGTCGTTCTGCTTGAGAGGGCGTAATAACGAACCAAAGCCATCGGATCCAAATTCAGATGACAGACATCTGGCCTCATCGAGTTAGACGTGACGTCTGTAGCTCCTCCAAGCGCAGCCCCAGAGCGTAGCCAGACGACTGGTCAATCTGGATCAAACGTCTGACCACACCCTGTAACAATATATTTGAGAGATTGTATATGATTGATCTGGTTGTAACAAAATACACATATAATATAATGTAAAAGAAAAGCCAAAAGAGAGAAATAATTCTTTAGGCTTTTTCTTCCTTTTAATCTCTTCTCTCTGCCCTCCCCCTTGGCCTCTCTCTCTCTCTCTCTCACTATTTCTTTAGTCATCCTCAGATCTATATATTTTCTGGGAATTAGCTGTGATCGGTCCCATACATTCCCCATGGATAAGTTTAGTCCTGGATGCATGTATTATTTATATTCTCGGGCCCGCTTGTCAAGATCATCAGAATTGTCTTTGGTAACAACCTTAACCATATTGACAAATTTTAATATTTACATGCTACATCAGACGTTATTTATGTTTTTAGATTATTTTAGGGTTTAATTTTACTGTTGAGAATGAGAATGAGATTTCTTGTGACCATGGGACTTCTCAAGTTGATCTTGTAACACAAGACAGCGGATTTAATTTCGGAATTGTGACCAAAGATCAGCACGCCTTCGCTATATAAAGTTTTTAAATGGTAAAGGCTGCTTTCAGTGGCGTAACTGGCTAATATATCTACTCTAGATCAGTCACGTGTAGACTTCTCTATATATATCAGCTGTGATGTGTCCAAGCCTCGAAAGAACGGAAAATTTAATCTTTCATTAGATTCACTAGATATCCTCTGCATCTAAATTACTCAAACCCGTGTCCATTATTGTACACCCCCCCCCCCCCCTCTCTCTCTCTCTCTCTCTCATGGGAGCCTTAAGGGATATAGAGTCTACTCTTCCACCTGGGTTTAGGTTCTATCCAAGCGACGAGGAGTTGGTTTGCCATTATCTCTGCAAGAAAGTTGCAAATGTTAAGGTTTATGAAGGAACAATGGTGGAGGTGGACTTGCACACTCGGGAGCCATGGGAGTTACCAGGTAAATTGAGTATGGCGATCCATTTTCTCCTGTTCAACAACTCACCTGTATTATATCAATTCTTTAAACTTCAGTTTAATTATGCAGGTCTATTGGAATGAGCCGAAACGAAAGCGCATGCATCTATTATTTCTCTAAAAATAATTAAGTATAGGAGATGTAGCAAACCTAGAAGGCTGTGGGATATAATACTTTAATGATAAGGCATGACAAGGAAACCGTAGAAAACGCGTTGATTTTTAGTTTCTCATTATGGAGTGTATACTCAGCTAGCCATCAATTCTTCCTCTTTAAGAAAACAATTTCTTGAAGAAAACCATCTCAAAACAAATCGAAGAAGGGGGTGCCTTAAATATCATAGAATTGTCTGTATCATTTATCTAATGTTTATATGGTTTCTTAATCTAGCTAGCTAATATGTTTCTAATAGTATGTACATGCGTTTCACTTCATTTTTATTTAAGTTTTTACTTTCAATAGCTCATGTATCCATGCCTATTAGATTTTACTTTAGTACGTTAAATAAATGCCAAATTAAAGAGCGTGTGTATTGTGTTAGATAAACTGTAGCTAGTGAAGTCCATTGACACTTTCCAATTGTTAATTTGGAATCGACCTAATGATTACTTCTTTCTCTTTCAGTGCAATTAACAGCAACCTTTGGCGTATTCAATTAACGTACCATGTAATTGCAGAGACCTCTTTCGCTTAACCACTATCTCAAATTAATCAGTTTCCATCAAGTGTAGCTAGCATGCATATATAAGATTCTCATAGCACTCCAATCCACAAATTAATCTGTCCCTATCTTGTTAATAAGCAATTAGTCTAATCGCAAATTACACTAAGCAACATTATGTTTAATTATCCAAATTATAAACAGTTTTCATACTAATTGTATACAAAATAACCCTACAATGAAATCTAACTATTGTTTGTTTTTTTGTGTGGTATATATATATTAGATGGTGCCAAGCTCAGTGAAAATGAGTGGTATTTCTTCAGCTTTCGTGATCGCAAGTATGCCACTGGCTCACGCACAAATAGGGCGACAAAGTCTGGATATTGGAAAGCCACAGGGAAAGACCGCACTGTATACCACCCTAAAACACGTGGGATCGTGGGGATGAGAAAGACACTCGTGTTTTACAGTGGAAGAGCTCCTAATGGAGCAAAGACGGGCTGGGTCATGCATGAGTTTCGCCTAGAGAATCCACATACACCACCGAAGGTATAATATTGTTGACATCAAACTATGCTATAATTGAAATTTAGGTTAATTTGTGCACTACCTAATAACTTAGAATATGAAACCTTTTCCGATGATCCCTCATCCGTTTCTTGATTTTCACGATTTAAAATATAGGAACACTTTAGGTTTCAAAATCGTTTGCATATAGATTTAATGGTTGCAAAACTAATGGTTTTATCTATAATCTAAAGATTGTCAATTTCTCAACCATTAAATCTATATGCAAACAATTTCGAAACCTGTAGATGAGAATGCATGGTTTGGATTGTCAAAAAAGTATATATATATCTTGCAGTTATTAGATGGAGCGTGAATTGCTTATCTAGGCTCGACCCTAGAGGATCCCAACTCTACTTTAGTGCGTGTGTATTATTGTTGTTGTTGTTGTTGTTAAATAATTGCTGCTACTATAAAAATATTTATACTGGATAGTGTATTTGCATGGTGCATATTGACAATGACATGGTATGGGCATGCTTGTCCAATTCTTATGCTATTCCAATGCATTTATCGACTCATATAAGATATGCCCAATGAAATATTTGCTAATATCAAGTCAGGATGCTGAAGCTTTCCAACAATAATATACCACTTTGTTTCCGGTTCATGTATCTTTCATGGACCACATTGGCGGTGACATACGTACATAGGCTATATATTGCATGCATCGCGCGCTAACTTAATTGCACTCAATCTAATCTAATTACCGACACCTGTATACCTGTATACGCATGTAGTTTTCAAATATGGAAAATTTGATACATAGGGTAATTATCTAACATCTAATAATAGGTGTCTTGGTTTTTTTTTTTGGGTGAAACTGCAGGAGGATTGGGTGCTATGTAGAGTATCACATAAAAGGAAAGCTGGGGAGCTAGGAGCTAGTTCAAGCAGCACACTAGAGATCAACAATCACATAAATGAGCAAGAATATCTTGGCTGCGCATCCCCTCCAATGGTTGACCAGTCAATACCATATGAGATGATGGCCATGGGGGGCCCACAGCAGGAGGGCAACAGCTCAAACACAATGCTTGATCATTTGGAGGTACTGCGTTACAACTTCTTTGATTTCCCAAACGAGTTGGATTCAATATCCATGGTGGGCATGGAGATGGGAGTGGGCTCAAAAAATGATGACGACGAGGACTATGGCTTCATCTTGGAGGGGGGTCTTTTAGATGATATGGGAGTAATTAAGGGGTTGTAATTAATTAGCTATAGCTAGATTTAGATGGTTATAAATAATGTGCAGTGGTAGCCATAGTCACAAATTTACCGTTCGGAAATTATTCAGCGAGATCGAAAATTCGGATTCGGCAAACTATTTGATAAAAATCGGCAGGTATTCGGAAAAGATTCGGTAAGTATTCGGGAAATATCCGGGAAGGATTTCGAGTAAGAAATTAATAAATGAGCTAGGCGCTGGGTTTTGATATTGCGAATTATTCGCTGTTTATTTGAATTATTCGTGAATAATTCACGAATTATTCGAAGCGTTCGCCAGTGCCGATTAAATCCGAGAATTAATCGGCCGATCAAAAATTCGCAAATAATTCACAAATTTCCCGAATTATTCGCGAATTATGTGACTATGGTGGTAGCAGAACAATCTTATGGACAACATCATTTTTCTTCTTCTTTTGTTTGAAATATGTGTGAGTGGTGGCTGTGAAATTTGAAGATTTTATTTGTAGATAATACAATTAAGCCTGTGTGTGTCTCTCTCTATATATAATCCCACGTAAGATGAAGTGCTTTACTCCTTGATATATCTAATTTTTAGGTCAAACTTGAAGAGTATTAATTTGGTTGACCACTCGACTTATTTATGAATTTCTCCATATACATACTCCTTAAATGGTTCTGATGTTTGATGTTCATTGTTTTCAATATAATTGATCAAGTCCATAGTATATATGTCCGCAAAAGTTGGTGCAGGTTTATTGTGTTTTAGTATAAATAATATTATAGGGTTGATTGCAAGAAAAACACCCATGTAGCTTACGTCATGCATCATTTTCACGGCCTTAATTAAGTAATTTGTTATCACAAATTTCCTCCTTTAGGCTCTCTTTCATGGATCAGAACCCTAAAGAAAACACTCAAATTTCTTCACTAAAGAACACAAACAATTTCTGGAGTTAAATTAGGTAACCATCTGAGCTGATTAGGGTTAAATTTGATTGCTTTTCAGGGTTTTAGTTATGAGGTGGTGCCGGAGGAGGGGGGGGGGGGGGGCGGGGGGTTTGGGGCTTGGGCTAATAAACTGCTCAAGGGGCTGTAAGTGCTATCTAGGCTGAAGTACATGGGTGTTCTGTGCTATTAACCCCAAATTAACTTACCTAAGCAAAAATATTGATACATTCTATATGTTTGAGGGGAAATGCAAATGGCACTCCAAGTCTTAGACTGCTATATAATGGGTTTCCCTTACGGATTTAGCGGGCAAACCACTGTACATATGGATATGCCCATAAGAACATAAAATTCCTCCGTAGATGCAAATCTTCGTCATGAACATACTCCCACGGAGTAATAATTGCCCTTACGCCTTACTCCATAGAGACATGCATCCTTACGGAACCTACGAATTACTTCATAGGTACATAATATTTATTTAATTTATTGGTTTATAAAATAAAATACTTGTCCCTGCGGATTAATCCGTAAGGCCTGATATATGCTTCTACGGATTACTTCGTAGGGACAAGTTTTATCCCTGTTACTCAGTCCATAGGGACAAAATATCAGGTATCCTGATATTTTGTCCCTACGGCTAAATGTGTAGGGACAAACATTGTATCTACGGATTAATCCGTACGTGTAACAGATGGCCCTACGGATTAATCCATAGGGACAAAATATCAGTTTTTTTTTATAAAAAAGGGGCTCTATGTTTCCCCCCGTCTTGTGCACAATAATATATATATATATATATATATATATATATATATATATATATATATATATATATATATATATATAACCAAATACAGAAATATTCATAATCAACATCTCACGCATAATATATAAAAGAAATAAACAAACAGAATACGATATCAATTTAAATCATCGTGAACAAGAAAACAACCACCAATATCGTCCAAAAAATATACAATATATATCAGATAAGTACATACATCCTAAAAAATATTTTAAAAAATCTACCTAGCTCGGTCCAGCTCCTCCACCTCTGATAAACGCCGTAATCTTGCGTATCTGCTCCTCGGTGCAGCCCCGAGTCGTTAAAAACTCTTCTAATGAAGGAGCGGACTGTGCGGGAGTCTGAGCGGGCTGCGGAGCTGCAGGAATGGTCTGCGCAACCGCAGCTGAGGTAGTGGCTTGCGGAGCCACAGCCGAAAGAGATGCATGTGGAGCCGCAGCCGAAATAGCCTGTCGCATCTATTAAATTGTGTGTAATAAACGAGTAAGAACGTGTATTAGATTGTAATCGAATTCGTATCATTATCAGGTTATTGTGAAACCCCAATCTAAGAATACTTAGGGACTTAGACGGTGTATTAGATTCTAGTCGAATTCGTATTATATGTTACTATGTATAATGTGATATAATATTTTACTATTAAGTAGTATATATACCATCTCCTTCAACTCCTCGACGGTGGTCTTCAAGACGGCAATATCAAGCTCTAGACGTCGCTCACGGGGGGTAGGGGAAGTAACCGCCGGAGTGGAGTCCAACCTCATATAGGCCCTGCTAAGACCCAGTCCCCGGCCTCTCTCCCAACCTTCATGGTGCCCTCCATATGCGGCATCTAGGACTGGGGTCAGTAGCATCGGATCAGTCTGTCCAGTAAAATCGATCCCCGATGTCTCCGCCTGCTCCGCCACCCGTTCCACCACCCACATTAACCATTAAAATATAAGTATATTATTTAAATTTGAACTTTTCAAAACAAAAATTTCAAACGTGTTAGAATAAATATTAACGCTTATGCAATACTTCTGGATAACGATGTCGGGGAATCGAAGCTCGCCCGTGGCGGGGTCTGTCGAGGTGCCGCGGACGACATGATACGCGGTCAGTACGCTCGGTGTACCACCCTGCGCCAGGGTCTGAGCTCTCTGCAATTCGCCAAAAATTTATATATATTATAAAATAACTCTTAAGTTTACATTATATCAAAATAGATCTATTGTAATTTACTGATGCATCCATGGCACGAGTAATGTTCCTCGAGCCACCTGTATAAGTGGGGCGACTCCTTTTCGCTGACTTTCTATTCTCCTTATTTTGATCAGCCTGTTTCTGCACGACACATTCAAATTTAGTTTTCTAATTAAGTAATACAAAAAATAAATTATATACTAAATAATGAATTACATTTAAATTAAAAACATGTTTGTGCTGAGAGTCGAAATATTGGCACAAGAGAGGCCATGTAACTAAAGGCTGGAGTATGTAGGAGAGCCGCTCTTTCTGCCTCGGGGGTTGCCATCCATAGAGAATAGCAGTCGATTTTCAGCTCGTTCCTATTGTATCAGACCTTTGATTGCATGTTCTTCATCAGGCCTTGGTATAGAGCGTGAAGATCGAGTACTCTCTCAGGGTCATCAGGGTCGGGTATAGGCTGAAAGTCGTAATCCAACTGCAAATACCAAAAAATAATGTATTTAAATTGCAAGTGTTAAATAATAATAAATATATTGGATAAGTCAAATAAAAATATATATTAATACCCGAGCCTGATCCCAGAAGAGAGCAAATGAACGCCGATATTGATCGCCCTATTCAACGTGAAGTGGATACTTCTTTAGGATGCGGCTCTCATCCCCCATATACCGGCCGAACCTCTCGGCATAATCGCCGGTATAGCGATAGCCGGGGGTAAAGAAAAGGCGGAATAGTGCCTTTCCCTAGCTCTGTTGGGCCTCAGCCTGTAGGACTTATTCGGCCCTCGAGCCCCCCTCTCGGGATGGGGCTGCCTTGCATCTACAAGAAATATAAAGACAGGCAATATTAAGACAAAGTGGTATTAAGAAATCAAGGATTAACGAAAATTGAAGTCCGATATATACCTCCGGCGACAGCAGCACGAGCCTGGGCAAGGACAGCAGCAAGAGCGGGACGATAGTTCTTTCGGTGAGGAACTGCCGGTGACCCGGACGTGGACGCATCCCCTCCAACTAAAAAATAAACATTTACGATAAATTACATGAAATTCATGTTTATTCTTAGAGGATATATAAAATGAATAAATATTTTATATTTATTCATACTAACCCGCAGATTGAGTGAAGGGTACGGAAGTGGCGGGCGTGGTCACTGTGCCAGATGTGGACGCACCACTTATAATTAGACAATTAAAAATAGATTATGTAAGTAATTGCAAAAAAATGTGTGTATATTTATGAACATACCCGCATGTGCGGTGGTGTCCTCTGCCCGAAATGTGAAAGTACCACCTATAGCTAGACAATCAAAAAATAATTATCTAAATAAGAGCAAAAAAAATGTGTGTATATTTATGATATAACATTCTAAATCAATATGCATGCACTATAAAATATATAAACATACCTGCAGGTGTGGTAGTGGCTTCCGCTTCTGATGTGGACGCACCACCAACAGCTAGACAATTAAACATTGATTATATAAGTAATTTTGAAATAAATGTGCATGTATGTCTATAATATTACATTCAAAATGAATATGCGTGCAATATATCTGGAGGTGTGGCAAAGTCCACATGGATGGAGTCATCTGAAGATGTCTCCAATCGGGGTGCAAGAACGGCCCTCTGAAGCTCCCTACGCAGTTCTCCGGGCGGCAGAACCGCTCTGCCTCTACCGCGGCTGGTGCTCCTGCCACCCCTCGCTGCTCCGGTCGTCGTCATCAAAGCTAGATAAGAGTAAAATCATTACATATGCATGTAATATATGTATAGATCGTAGAAATGTGAAGTAATAATATAACATTACTGATAACCTTTTTCGTTTCGTGGACGCATTAGACATATCTACTTGGATTTCATCATCGATATCATTTCTAACCCACGTAACTTCACGATCAGCCGAAAACAACCCGTCTTTTGAAACAGACAGTCGGAGTATTCTAAGTATTCTCCCTTCTTCATCCTCATCGCCGTCCTCGAATTCTGTGACATCATAAACATTCCTCGGTTTTCAACGGCATACGACACTCCCTCCCGGATGTTTCAAGCACTGTGAGTAATATACTTGGAACGCTTGGTTCGGAAAGATAAATGGATCGTTTTGACCATAAAATCGAAGTGTGTTCACATTAGTTAATCCATATTCATCTTTCCAAGTCCCGAGATTGTTTCTCTACTTATCCGTATCGGTTCGTGTATTGTACCAAGTACATTGAAATATATAAAACGGTTCTGATCGTCTGTAATATTGGATGCCAAGTATGCAATTTAAGTATCCATAATAAATCACACCATCTGATCCTACTATCACAATCCCACTATTTTGAGTGATTCGAGATGTTTTTATGTCCTTAACTTCAAATTTGTATCCAAGAACACCGAATCCTTTATAATATGCAACCTCCATATTAGGAAACTGAGCTAAACATCTTGAATCTATCTCTAATGATGCAAACAAGTTCGGATTGTAGATTTGACAAAACAAATTTATAACAAATACATAACGATATAAGTTTAAATTAAGACCGGTAGCAATAACATGTTATTTGAATAACTTATATGATCTGCAACCTAATCGAAAAAATTATTCTGATGATATTTTTCCAATCGTTCATCATTCCAATCAGGATACCCCTCACGTACTTCATTAAAATGAATTCTGTTCTCAACAATAAATTATGAAATTAATATTATATCATTTCATAAACATACAAACAAAAATAAAAAAATTATCCAAAAAACTACTCTCTAATTTCTTCAAGAAATACGCTATTGAGGAGGATAAACCGATATATCCTGTTGATAAATATAGTGTCTACTCTCTTATAATCAGCTTTACCATATGGCCCGTCCTGAATTCTCCGAGACCGGTTAACCTTTGTCTCAATGTTCTTGTCCAGATAGCAGAAACAAAATGTGGTTACTTTATCTAGAAGATAATCTTGCATGATAGAACCCTCTGGTCGATTTCTATTGCGTATATAATTTTTTAGAGTGTAGAGCTATCTAAAGAAAAATATGTTAAATAGATAAATACGGGCATATAGAACAACTATAATTTTACAAATTGCGTGAAACGAAAAATTCCACGTACCTTTCGACGGGATACATCTATCGATATTGTACCGATCGGGCTAACTTAGCCTCGGTTGAAAGATGAACCGTCAGGTGTATTATAATATCGAAGAATGACGGTAGGAAAATACATTTAAACTTGCAAAGTATCAATGAAATGGAATTTTCTAGATTCTTCAGCATCACAATATCAAGGATTTTAGCGTACAATTCTCTAAAAAAGCAACCAAGGTCATTGATTACTTGAGCAACCGATTCGGGAAGGGAAGTCCTGAGGGCTAATGGGAGAAGGTGCTCCATAATAATATGGTGATGATGACTTTTTAGCCCATCGATATTGCCTTTTACAATTTTTATCTTCTTGCTAAATGATGTTGAGAAACATATGGGAACTTTCAAATCATACAACACCTGCAGGAATCTTTTCTTCTCCGGTTGTGACATATGATACACGGCATTGGGAAGTATAAACTTGCCTGGTTTACCCGTTATCGGTTTAGGATGCAATTCACTTCTAATTTCCCAGTCCTGAAGATCCATCCGTGCACGGAGGCTGTCTTTCGATTTTCCGTCTTTACAAAGAAGCAAGTTGAGTACGTGCTCGGATACTCCCTTCTCTATATGCATGACGTTCAGGAAACGATGCACTAAATTTGTTGATCAGTATGAGAGCTCGTAGAAAATTCTTAATTTGTTTCAGTAGGGTGGTTTGACCTGTTTTGCCGGATCTATACCGAAGGTCATATTACTGTAACCATCCCACGGAACAGTCACGTCCTTTTCGGACAATGAGGCTTGAGGTCCAAGAAACTCCCGATGACCATTAAAGTGAGCAGCGTCTAACCTGTAGGGATGGTCTAGTGGCAGGAAACGTCGATGACCGCAATAACAAACTTTCCTGCTAAAATTCAAGAATTTCGATGTTATATATTGATGGCAATAAGGGCATACTTTGTGACCATGTACGGACCAACCTGATAGCATTCCATACGCAGAAAAGTAATTATTTTTCCACATTAAAGCTGCACGTAGTGTGAATGTTGTATCTATGTTTGCATCGTAGGTCTCTAAACCATCAATGAATAAAGATTTTAATTTATCGATCAGAGGTCGGAGGTAGACGTCGATATTATTTCCCCGTGAGTTTGGTCCGTCAATAAGAAGAGGTATCATAAAGTAGGATTGATCCATAGCTAACCAATGTGATAGATTATAAACAATCATTACAACGTGCCATGTGCTGTGGCTTCCAGTCATATAGTTGAATGGGCATAAACCATCACTAGCGAATCCGAGCCTGACATTGCGATGATCACCACCGAATATTTCGTGCCTCCTATCAAAATCGTTCCATGCCGGTGAATCTCTTGGATGACTCATTTTTCCATTTTTACTTGGAGTAACACGGTGATGCCAAATCATTGTCTCGGCTGTTTTCTTGCACCTGAATAGCCTTTGCAGCTTCTGTGTTATGGGAAAGTATCGTGTTACCTTGACAGGTATATCGGGCTTCTTATCAGATTCTTTCGGCTTATATATGGCCTCTCCGCATGTTGGACACCCTTTCAAATCAGAATTCTCTTTCCGGTATAACACGCAATTTTTGGGACATGTATGAATCTTTTCACACTTCAGACCCAAATCGGACATCATCTTCTGGGCTCCGTACCAGCTGTCGAGCACGTTATTTCTCGGGGGCATAGAATCTTTCAGGAACTTCAGAAATATCGTGAATGACTTATTGTTCCATCTATTTAGGCACTCAATCTGTAAAAGTTGGATGGACCATAATAGGGTGGAATACTTTGTATTCTCATAAATTGGTCTCTAGCATCATTCGCGAACTTTTCATACTTAACCACACGTGGTCCTTGACCGGAAGGAATGTCATATTCGGTAGGAATACTATCACCTAGGTCGGTCTCTATCATATCCTTCATTTCTTCTCCTGAAAAGAAATTACCGTCTTCTTCTTTTGCCGCATTACCGTTTTCTTCTTCTTCTGCCGTATTACTGTCTTCTTCTTGTCCTTCCCCGTGATATAACCAAGTTGTATAAAATCTAGTAAAACCATGTTTAACGATGTGAAGCTCTTCAATTTCTACTTTCTGCTAGTACTTATTTCCACATCTATCGCATAGGCAGAGAATCTTCTCTAACACGATCTTATTATGTGCGCGTGTAAATTCAATGAAAGCAGCAACTCCTGCGACAAACTTAGATTGCATGCATTGTTGCCAATCCACGTACATCCACTTTAACTCTGATGTACTCATGGGCCATATTAGATTGTATAATATATAAATTGTAGGTTATGGTGACTATATTGAGAAATCTAAGAACGTGATGGTTACCGACAAAGAAGAAAATCCCTAGATGCAAGTTTGTCGTTGAAAAGAATAAATTATCGATAAACAAAATTAGATTTGAAGATACCCAAGTATGAGTTGTATTCTGTGTATGTGTGTTTCAATTTATAATTTTGCTTAAGTGTAGGGTTGTTAGTGTGTATGTGCTTTGTGTGTTCGTTTGTTGTGTATTCGTGTTGTATGTGTGTGTTTCAGCTGTCGGAGGTAAGGCTTCTATCCCATTAAGAATGTATAGAGCAGACACCCATTCGCTTGTGCTTTCATCCATTTCGAGTAAATTTCGGCAGCACCTTCCTGCCATTCTCCGAGTACACTGTAATAGAATAGACAATCATTTCAGTGCTGTGAAACAACGTTGAAATGAACATCTAATCTATCTTTGTACATGGAGAACCAGCGGAAAGTACCGATGAAATAACTCGAAACGAATGAAAACACAAGTGAATGCAGGTGTTTACTTTATATATTCCTAACTTGTCTACACTGGACAAATCTATCAGTTATCATACGATTGAATCTTCTCGTCACATAGACTACACGACGGTTGTTAGTATCGAACTATACCGTCCGATATTTAACAACTTTCGTATAGTTCTATGTCACGACGAATATCGAACGTATGTTAACCGATAGATGGGGACTAAGTCGCGCTTTGATTTTCACATATGAGTATCGATGAGAATACGAAAGTTTCATATTATCACGGAGTATCATATAATGGTTTTAACTTGAACATTTAACTTGAATAGGTTTTACGCTTACTTTTCGTTATTAAAGGTTCGAAGTTTTTAGTTTAGGATAAATTTTTATTGCGGTTACGGTAAAATTGTACGTTTACGTTATCATCGAGTATCGTCGTGAAGGAACTAGTGCGCCTTAAACCCTAACCCTAATTAACCCAAATTAAGCTAATTAACCTAAATTAACCATAATCATCACCCTAACTCAAATTATCCCTAATTAACCCTAATCATCACCCTAACTTAAATTATCCCTAATTAATCCAAAATTAACCCAAATAAACCCTAATCAACCTCCATAACACAAATACACTCTATTTTACCTAATTAACCCAAATTAACCCTAGCCCAAACCCTAACCCAAATTAATCTAACCCTAATCATCACCCAAATCCCAACCCAAATTAACTCTAGCCCAAACAAAAATTAACCATAATTAATCTAATTAACCCTAACACTAACCCTAATTATCACCAACCCAATTTTACCTAATTAATCCTAACTAATCCTAACCCTAACCCTAACCCTAACCAAACCTAACCTAACCTAACCCTAACCCTAACCCTAAACCGAACCCTAACCCTAACCCTAACCTACCTAATTAACCCTAACCCTAACCCTCACCTTAACCCTAATTAACCCTCAATTAAGCCGGAACTAACCTTAACCCTAACCCTAAAATCAACAATAACACAAAAAATAAGAATAATTAATAGTTCAAAATGGAAATTAACTCACCTCACTTGTAGTTTTGCCGGCGGATGGAGATCGACGAGGTGGAGAAGGCCGGGGATGGAGCTCGACGAGATCCTCAGGTGGCGGCAAGATGACAACGAGCGGCGGGAAATCAAAGACGACGACGGCGGGAAATCAAAGGCGACAACGGCGGGAAAGTGGTGATGAGACCGTGGTGGTGACGACAGTGGGAAATCAAAGGCGACGAAAGGTGGAGGAAGCGGGTGACGAGACTGAGGTGGAGGCAGGTGACGAGATCGATCGCGTAGGGAGTTGGCGGGAAAAATTGGAGGAGGTGGGAAATTACTGAGCTATATTTTTTTATAAATAACCCTTTGATACCCCTACGGATTAATCCGTAGGGCCTTCTTTTACAGCTTCGTAGGGCCAAATAAAAGATTACATTTTAATATTTTTTAATTAATCTGTAGGGCACCGTAAGGACAAACCGTTGGTCCTATGGATTAATCCGTAGAGGAAATAAAAAGTTGACCCTACGGATTCCTATCTCCGTAGGGCAACCCTTTATTGTAGTAGTGTTATTACTGTCACGCCACGCCTTCCAAAATACGGAATGCCAAAGGTGACTACGCAAGCCATACTCTTACGGTCAAGGAATAATTCTGCCGTAGTCACACTTCAGTTTCTAACATTATATGGTAATTAGTAAACACAGCCCTAAAGTAAAAGAAATCACAGTTCACAACTTTATTACATTAAAATAACATAGTTCAGAATACATTTATTTGCATGAAAGAAATAACTGACCAAGTAAATAACTGTGTTCTTATAGCAAGAAAAAAGCGATGGCGCTGATGTCACGGTCAAAACCTCCGCGATCTTGAATGGTAGGTCCTGCTCCTGGGATGGGTCCACTTCGTCCTTTGAACATGCACACTCAGGTCGTCAGGACGACACATATAGCAATATAAATATAATGTGTACTATGTTATTAAATATGAAATGTGCGGCAGAATATAGAAATATAAGAATAAGGAATATCAAGTGAATATGAACAGAACGGTATATGTATCATATCAGCAAATCAGGCAATGTGTATGTCACTACTTATCAGTCACTAAGTCAATTGAAATCAATCGGTGGAAATGGATGCCCGTGTTTAACAAGGGTCTCGTGTATGCCTGAGACTATGGTTCACTGTTTTCCGGGACATAACCCTGCAGCCGTGTCATTAGGCTCACGACCTAATGTGTGTGTGTGTGTGTATCACTAATATCGAATGATCATTCTCTAAGTCACTGTACCTTTCTAAATATGAGTTCAATTCCATATTGATTTCCCCTTTTCCCCAGGCCACAATAACTATATGTATATGACTATTTGTGTACAAGAATGCACCAAATCACGATCTTATTCACTTTCATTGCATTGTTCCATTTCATGAATCAATCACTTATCACCGGCGTACTTGACACAACTAATCCAGTACTACTCACGTTCGACAATGCAAAGTTCACTATAAATCACTATGAGTGTTCGCTATAAATCACTATGAGCATTCGCTTCCACTAAAGGTATCACGGAATAGTCACTAAACAATGGTTACCTATATTCGTGTGACGATGATTATGATTGAAACCTAATCACATTTATGAATGCCGAACAATAAAGTAAGTAGCAATAATGATAATAATAATAGTTGTGAAAATCATGATTTCAAGCGGTTCGTGACATTCATGTCAGTAAATAAGTTCCAATCACAAGTTATCAAATTATCATTAGTATGTGATATAGACAGTAGGGTACAAGTAATAAGAACATGAAAGCATGAGAAAACAATAACATCTTGATCCTGATTGATGACATTAAGCTAAACAGATGTCTTAGGGTATTGTAGTGAGTTTCCTATTTCTGTTCCGTATAACTTCTTTGCGTATTGAAAATTCAACAAGAATAACACCTTATATTTAAATTTTAAGTTAGAATAATCGAGAAAAAGGGATGGGAACACTACTGGTTCTCTTGTGTTTGTCAATGCAGGGTTTGTCAATGGTCTAAAACTCATTAAAACAAGCTCTTTACTAACATAGCTGTGATCATGTCTCCAAAACAATTTTTTTTTTGAATTTTTAATGATATGCAAACTCAACCAGGATTAATTTGTATGGTATAAATTGGCAGCACATAATCAATCTATTCAGTGCAGGAAGAACATGGTACTATCATTGATGCAAATTAGATATGGCTATTAGGGGAGCGTGACAAAGCCGAGAGTTAGCCTCCATGAAGGGAAGACAAAAATTGCTTAATAACCCAATAAAATTAGAATCGTATATAGTATAACAAATTATAAATCATTTCCTAAATTGATCCAGAATGTACACAAACAAGTAGTTAATTTCAAAAAATGATAAGACAAAACTAAAGGTTATATGCAGTTACCACCGAAGATTGATATCAATAGGAAGTAAAATTTGGGAACTAAATAATTAAGGAACACTATATTACTAATAACTTAAATATTATCAAATAGGCAAAACTATGTAAGATTACACAAATGTATAATTAAATATTTCACTAATATTATATACTGTATATATTTATACTTTTTTTTAAGTATTAGTAAAATGAAGAGATACATGTACTATTTACTAAACCGATATTTCGAAAAGAACAAGTACGATATATGGCATGATTTGCGAGTTGTTCGGGGCACTCGCATAGTGGGTGTTGGGCATATGTATTAATGAGTCGTCAACGCGGTTTGTCGACAATTCCGAGTTTAAAAGTTTAGTTTGAACAATTCATCGAGCAGGTTACCTGCGTATTCATTTCAATCAAGAATTTAGGTTTCGGCTGCTCAAACGGAGCGGAAATTGATTCCTACAAATCGCATACAATTCCTAATTGAGTTCTGACCTAATCACTATCAGTCCTACGCAATCTAATAGCAAAATTTCCATTGGTACTCAAACTCATTTATAACGTCGCTAGGTACGAAACAATCCTAACTATATACATATATCTATAACATGACAAGCAAGCGGAATTCACTTGCCTGACAATGACCTGGTGGCAGAACATGACGTCGTTGATGGAGCGACTTTAGTGATGGCTGCTTGAACTCGGTCACGGACACGAAGTAGGCTCGGTTCGGTCGAAGGGAAGAGGAAATGGCACCGGCGGTGGCGGCAAAGGTGGTTGAGGATCGCCCGTGACGAAGGTAGTGAGGCTCGAGGGTTGCAGTTATTGCTGTTACCGGTGATGGCGATGGGCGGTCCAGCGGTGGTCGCTGTAACGTAGCTCGGGTGCTTGGTGTTGGGTAGAGGAGGAAGAGAGGGAAATGGGGAGCCGCGGTGGTGTTGAGGTGTGGAGGTAGCCGGTGGTGGTACTCAGCGACGAGAAGAGTTCGACGGTGAGTGTGGAAGGTGTAGTGGGGAGAGAGAGGGGGGGAGAGAGAGAGATGTGGGGTTGCGGAGGTGCCGTTAGTGGTGTTGGCGGTGAGATAGAGGAGGCGATCGGCGGTGGTCGGGGCTAGGATTGCAGAGGAGGGAAGGGAGAGTTATTAAGAGGGTGAGAGAGAGAGAGAGAAAGACGGTGAGACTTAGAGAGATCGAGAGAGAGAAAGAGTCGTAGAGGGAGATGAGGGTATTGGCGAGGGAATCTCGGGGTTCGTTGGGCGTGGGCTTCATCGTGGGGAGCGCGGATCGCGCTGGTGAGGACAAGGAAGAAGGAGGAGGAGGTGACTGTTGGGTTGAGGAAGAGAGAGAACGGAAGGGAAAGAGAGAGTCATTGAGGGTGATGGAAAGAAAGAGGAGGAAATCTTGGGTTGTTAGGATCTGGCGCGGCGTCGACGACGAGCGGGTTTCGCGGGGGAGGGGGGTGAGTGTGAGAGAGGAGGGAGTCATTGGCTAGTTCGGAAAAAACTAGTAAGCAAGGGCTTGCATGGTGCAAGCCACTTGCAAGCCCTTAGATGACTTTGGGATTTGTGCAAGGAAAGCCATCCAAGGACTTGCAAGTGGCTTACACCATGCAAGCCCTTGCATAGAAGTTTTTTCATCAAAAGAAAGAGAAAAAGAAAAGGAGGAAGAAGAAGAAAGAGAGGGAGATGGGGACAGGTCGGGTCGTGTTCAGGGGTTTGGGCCGAGCTCGGGCTGGGCTTAGGTTAGGAAATAGGGAATTGGGTTAGGGTTTTAGATTAGGTTAAAAGGAAAAGAAAAGAAAGAATTAAAAGGATATGAAAAATAATTAGAAAAATATTTATATAAAAAAAATATATGAACAAAAATATACAAGAAACCGGGGATTTACAATTACCTTAACCCTTTATGTAGTATAAATGTCAAAATATACCAATGAACAATATCTCACTTGGTATAGCACTTTCCCTCCCAGGGAGTGCGGGATTTGATCTCTTAAAGAGGATGTGGCCACAATTAAATGCTTTTGAGGCAAATTTGTGGGTTTTCTGGATACGTATGCTTATGCGCACTTTTGTGTGCTGTGTATATGGGTGTATTGTGCGTATAGGTTAGGCTTATGAGCCAATTCACAAAAATAGAGCCAAAATCAAGATAGAGAAAAAAGGAAGGAAAAAAAAACTACAATTGAAACTTTTTTATATATAAATTCAAGAAAGTATTTGTTGGTTAAGTTGGCTCAATTTGTTTGTAGCAATTTATAAATTATATGATGTTTTGTTGGGCACATTTCCATGTTTTATGTTTTGTTTCAAATCAAAATTTAGAGAAAAAAAGTTGATATAATGTGGTTAGGATGAATAATTTAGGACAAAACTACAAGAATCGGTCAAATATGATATCACATGACCCGTTAATAGCAAAAAACTTCACAAATCAAAACATAAGGGGTCTTTGTACAATGAACAAAAAGTTCAAAATGTTTTCGTGAAGAGCTTGAACTATATAATGGTTTTGGAAAATTCGAGTAAACCACACGATGGTTTGTTAGAAATAAATCCATCTTTAAAAGTTAGCATACTAAAATAAAATTTCTAAAGTAAGGGGCTTAGCCTTTCCCAAAATAAACATATATGGGAACATGAGATGTACATTAAAAGACACTCTTTATTATTTGGGAAAATTATTTCTAAGACCAGTTTGGAGAGATGACTTATTTTAAATCCATGTATTTTCAAAATTGTGAAAAACCTAAGTACTTACAAAATATGGATCTTTCAAGTCCAAAATAGATCATATGTGTTCTACTTAGAATATTTTTGCAAAAGTTCCAGGTTTACCCACATTCTAATGAATCAAATATACATGATTATTCTCTCTCAAAAAAATTATTATCTACTATGGTCCACTTCCTCTTTCACGGTTCCAGTTCCCCGTTACCCCTAATATTCTCTTCTCTCAAATTTTGCATCTAGTTTTCAAATCTCTCGTCTCTAATCAAATTCCATTAATAGCTACATCTCCGTTCTCCATTTTTGCATATCCCCTTTTGATGGAGGGCTGAAATCTCCTTCAGATCTTGCTTCCCGTTGATCTGCTGATGGCGGCGATGGGTGGCTGAGATTGGATCTGGAAGCTATCGCTCCCGAAGCGTGTGGATCTTAATGGGTTTGAGGTTGTGGTTGCCGAGTTACCTGCAAGGAAATCCCGAGATGGTTGTACCACGAGGACCCTCCGACGATTAAGTTAGACTAGAGATCCGAGCAGAGTAACGGCTTAGTGGAGTAAAAATCGCTTACTTGAACCGTCTGAAGAAGGGGTTTATATAGCGGTGGCAACAGGCGAGGTAGGCGTAAGAATCACGCCGATCATTACGCTCCCGACGTCACGCCCACATGATGAGCGGGACCTCCCATTAATGGCGAGACAGGCTCGTTAATGGGAGATCATGGTGGCATGGAATGTGGGATGTGACCGGCGGAGATCTCGCGCATGGCGAGATTCGCGGGATGGCGGTTACGCCTGCAAGCGGTGCTGTTGGTCGTTCAATGAGACCGAGGATGATGACCTCGGTGGAAGAGCTCGCGGAATAGCAGGAGAGCCGAGGTATCTTAGTTCTGCTCGAGCCCGGAGGCGAGCTGAGAGGGCCGAGGAGGCTCGGGCCTGTGATAGCTCGGAGACGAGCTGTGGGGCCGAGGAGGCCAATTGTGCTGGGGGCTCGGAGGTGATCCGGCGTTTGCTTGTAGGACGGGCACAGGGGTGGTCTGGTCCGCCACTATAGGTCATTTCTTGTGAGCCATGGGATACGTCATCTGCCACGTGTCCTGATCTGGGAGACCACCGATATCGAGCATCATCATTAGCCTTCCACTCTCGTCCCGACCAGCTGACGGGTCGAGTTGAGAGTGGTTTTCCGGATCACCCGAGGTGAGCTCTTTTCCGAAGATATCGTCGGGCGTGTCTCTTGGCAGTTGGTTGTCTTTTCTGGATGAGGCCAGCGAATCAAGTTGAGATCCTTTTCATTAAAGAGGGTGCGCCGGATTGTGTGCTCTTTGGTGAAGCGACGGGCCATGTGTCGGGTGCCGGTTGGCTGACGTGACGTGTCGCAATCTTCTGGCATCCGATGGGATGCTGCCAATGTGCTTGCGACAGGTGGAGCGAGCGTGGCTGTTGAGTGCAGCGAACCGTTTTGGTGGGAGTCGACCGTTACCGTTGGATGAGAACGCTGGCTGTATAAATCGAGGGGAGGCCTATTTAAGGATCTCTCTCTCTTCCCATTTTTCTGATTCTGAGTCTTGTTAGCTCGGCGCTCTCCCCTTTTGGTCGGATCTTAGCGTTTTCTCTTCTCAAGGATTTCTTCCCATCAGGTTAGATGTCTTATTTTGAGGAGTCTGTAGATGTCGTAGGGGCTGATACTAGGGATTCTTCCCCTGGGTTGGAGCCCCCTCGGGAAGTTGGGGTCAAATCCTCTCCCCGGGGGCGCGCGTCTGGGGCGGTTCCGGGAGCGGTTGCGGTGGACGCGCTTGGTGCGTCGTCCTCAGTAGGATGTGAGGACGAGCTTGCCACCACTCAGGCTCGTTTCCATATTCCCTCTGGCTACACGCTGTGATTGGCCGAGGAAGGAGAGAGGGTAGATCAGGTGAGGGATAGAGAGATCACCTTGTACCTGGAAGCCCTCTGGGCCGGAATGCGCCTGCCTTTCTCTCCCGAGGTTGTAGCTGCGTTAAATTATTTTGGGTTAGCCCCGGGCCAGCTGGTGCCGAACTCCTGGAGAATTCTCCTTGGGTTCCTGGTCCGGATGAAGTTGCAGACGATCCCCTTTAGTCTGTCCATCCTCGCCTCCTCCCTTATTTATAAAAGTCGCTCCGGAACTCGTGCCGGCGACCCGAGGTGGGTTTACCTCTCCTTTAGGAAACAACGGGGGAGTGTAGCCGGGTCAGGGGTTGTCGTCCCACCTTCTTCCATCCACGATTGGAAGAAAAAGTTCTTCTTCGTCGGGCCGCCAGAGGGTGAGAACTGGCCCGTACTCGTCCAGTGGTCTAGGGATAGGTGCTGGCAGGGAAATCTGTCCAATGACCCCGACGCGGCAAGAGTGGCGGCGTGGGAGCCTATTCCTCGGGCTGATGTGTTGCTTTCTGAGCGGGCCTTAAGTTGGGTCGGGCTCAGCCCCGCCCATTTCGTCGGTAAGTTAAGAGCTGGTATTTTTTTTTACTTTGCTTGTGTCGCTGATTCCACTATATCTTCTCTTATGCAGAAACTATGGACGCGGGCCTCCTCCGAGCAGCTATGCGCAAGCTAAAGAAGGGGTCGAAGGCTGGAGGGGCCAGCTCTTCCCGTCAGACATCGGTCCCGGCTTCTCCAGCAGCCGTCCCGACCCAGCGCTCGAGTGCGGATCGCGTCCCGGGGCCCAGCCAGGTGCCGAGCAGAAAGAGGGCTCGGGGAGAAGACGCCCGAGCTTCGGAGGTGGGGACGAGCTATCCGCCGTCGTCTCTCAAGAGGTTCCCCCGAACAGTTCCCCGGACCCCGGCCTCTCTGATCTTAGTGGACGAGGGGGAGCTCCGCTTCGAGGTGCCCTCGGGGCTTTCCGTCGCTGACAGCTTGCTGCACGACATGGAGAGGTCGGCCGGGGGCTGGGTCACTGGGGGGACGCTGAAGGCTCAACTGGCGTCCATCGCCCAAGAGGCCCTGCAGGTTAGCGCTCATACATCGTCTCATTGTTTGCGAGATTTGGTGCCCCTTTTTCTTTCTGACCCCCTTTCCCTCCCGATTTCTTCAGGTCCTCCAGTACGTCGCTATCGTCGCCCAAATGGAGGAGGAGGAGGAGGAGATAGCCTGTTAGTTATATGTATGCCCTAGAGGCCATTACTGTACATTGGATGTATATTGTAGTGGATGCTGGGACATATATAGGGAGGACTTTCTTGCTCGACATGATAGTATGCTATCTGGTTACTCTTTACCTTAACGTGGACACTGATTGTCTCTCTGTTACATGTTGGTAAAGCCCTTAGGATGTGTACTTGACTACCTGGACTATGATGCGGATCATACTAGTGGGGACATGGTAGTCCATAAGTACATCCTTCAAAGTCCCTAGTCGTGGGTGTATCGAGACGGGGCATCGATATACCAGAGTAGACTAGCGTGTACCTTCTCGACCCATACAGATGGGCGATGGATGATCCCATATCCATCGGTGTTTGACATCGGAGATGATATACGGGTGCTCAGTAGAGACTGGGTACACTGGACGGACTCGCCGAGAACTCCCAGATGGTATTATACCTCACGTCAGATGGCAGTTCTCTGGTGACACTGGTACAGAGTAGTCTGTTGACCCGAGATCGTCATAGAGTCTTGTGTGGTTCCCACTGTGCTTTGATTTCCATCTTACCACGTCCAAGAGGGCGTGCAAAACGGTGGTTTTTGGGTACAGTCCCGAGTCACATAGAGGCAATGAGCGATAGGAGGGGATTCGTCTCTCCCGGTATAGGGGGTTGATGTTGCGCTGTGTTCGATTGGCTATAACAGGAAATCCCTGGCCAGGGTTGCTGAGATTTACTGGTAAGTGTTACCAGTAGTTTCTCGAATTGTTATAGACCTCATATCGACACGACTTATCGAGCTATTGGGGTCTGACGTTTACCACCCCTAGGCGAGATATGCGACATATCAGACGATCAGACCGGACTGTATGGTAGTGTTACTGGTTGGATTCACTGGAGTGTGAGCGGGCTTGCTCGTCGATCTTCAGATCGCTCAATACCCGGGTGGCCGTTACGTTTAGCAGACCGCTTGCGGCTTGTGGGTGTTTGATATGATCATCACCTGCTGCCGGCGTATTGACGAGTCTTTAGAGTCCTACACAGAGGTTTCCTGGCTCAAGCGAAACGAAATAGGAGCGCATATAAGATATGTGCGGGACCGAGAATAATGCGTGTATGTGATATCGTATTTCATTCTCGCGATGAATGTGTCGAATGGTTGTATGCGATATAACCTAGTTATCGAATCAAGCATTGATTCGATAAGCCGATACATTGAATACTAGTCGGTTGTGTGCGACATGACCGGATCATTGAATCAAGTGTTGATTTAATGATTTAATGCATAATTATATATTTGATATATTACTTTGCATTAACTAGTATCGGTTCACTTTAAATGGATTTTCTCACTCGGGTGTGCACATTTCATATGCGATATGACTTGTGCACTTGCTTGTATCATGTTTGATGGTGCATGCCCTTTTTGTTAAGTGTATAGAATTAAACCTTGGTTAATGGAATGGTTAGGGTTTACTATTTGATTATTCATTTTATTCATTTGTTTATTTCTTTTTGGAAAAGAAAAAATTGCATGATAAAATGGTGGCATTTTTGTTTCATTCATGAAGCTTCATGAATACTTTGACCATTGCAACCATTTTGTCATCTTGTAGAAACCTAACCATTCACTAACCATGATCAATTCTCTACATTAAACCATGGTTACTATTATGATAAGGATGGTTTTTCTTTTCTAACAAAAAATAATTCTTATCATAATATTCTTCTTCTTCTTCCTTCAACTCAAGAAGAAAACCTAAGGTCATCAATGGTGATTGATGATAAAGAGTGAGAAATCCAATTCTAAAGTCTACCCACTTCCTATTTCTTCATCCTCTACCTCTTGCCAAGTAGTAGAGTGTGTTTCCTTCACAAGTTTTTAGGGCTTGGTGAAGGTGGAGCTTGATTTAGCGATGCCTCGACGTAGATCATCTTCGGCATGGACATCGACGACCTAGCTCGCTTTTTCTCCGACGAAGCCGACTCTAGAGCCCGGATTCCTTTTGGACAGCGGAGACGACTTCGTTGCGGAGCTATGGAGGTGGAGCACCGGATCTACAAAGGTTGTATTTCCGATATCCCATTAGTCAAGTGTTAACTAATTAGCTTTTTCGCCTAAATATCTAGCAAACGATCTTGTTATGGTTTGTAGACAACGTTAAAATTTGAAAATGGCATGTTCGATGCCTTGTCAGACCTCATTAGGGTGCCTAGGAACCTTTCACTGGTATCAGAGCCTAGCTAGAGCCTTAGGCGAAGTCCCGACGGAGTTTGAAATCCGAACGAACCCGAAACCCGTCTCAAAACATGCTCTCTGTCCTTTTTTCAAAAATTGGGATTTTTCCATATTAAAAATATTCAGTAAAATCAGCAGGAAATTATAAGGGATACTGCAAAATTCGTGCGCCTGATTCCATCATTGCGCCGCGTTTCCGCAGCACGAGCATGGCTCGTGCGGCGGAACCGCGGCCGTTTTGTCGTTTAGGGCATCCAAATTTGTACAGTAATTCACAATATACTGTGCTGGTTTTCCTGGGTATTTTTGATATTTTTTTCAAGAGTTTAATTTTCTGGGTTATTTGGGGATTCGTATGTTCGATCGGATTATCAAAATTTGTCTGTGTGGCTTTCCGGATAAATTTTAGAATATGTTAAAAAGTTCGACCGGATATAAATACCCAATTTTTCCCCTGTCGGGAAATTTCCAAGTGTTGGATTTTTCCGTAGTTTAACGACGTTCTAAGTAGTGCAAGTAACGCGATGGACCCTCTAGAAGACAACAAACCTTAACTCGATTATGTGACCGTCTTGAACTGCCCTTTGAACCTTCGGGTTTGGGGCAGTACGGCGTGCCACATGTGAGGCGTTGGCTTGACCCTTCTACGGCTGGACCGTTAGTACTGAGGCACGAACGGAATACTGTTAGACTTGTTTCATGTGTTGATCTGTATCGGGAAAACTTAGGTGTTCGATTGTTCGATCGGAAAGTTTAACATTTTCTGTTTATCTGGAATGTGATACAATAATTGGAATTCACAAATAGTTATGAGATAACGGAATGAATATTATAAACATAGCAGTTTAGTCTCACTTGATCGGTTGCCACGGAATTTTGATGTGATCAAAAGTCCGTTGCAATCACGTAGCGTACGCGGATACTCGCCGGGTAAACTTAATAGACAGCCTCACTCCATAGCCCCGACCAAGTGACTGTAGGAGAACCCCGTCGCCGAAAGCATTCGTTCGGGTGCTCCCGGTAGCGGTGTTCCGCCTTGGTGCACTTCGTCGACGGTATCGGGGGTGCGGCCGCCTACTGAAGTTTGCGACGAATATTCGATCAGAATGTCGGGAATCCTGTTGAATTGCCCGACTTGATATTGAAAAGTGTTTTCGATAATGAGACTAAAATGCGGGGTTTATAATTGTTAGGCATGCGATGTCTAAAGAATTCATTTGATCAGGCATGCGATGTCTGAGGTGGTTGCGGATTCCAACTGTTGTAGTTTTACACTTTCTTTTCTGTGACCGTTAGTGTAATATGTGATATCGCCGGTTTCGTTGCTATATGTCAACGACAATTGGGATGCGCATATTTACTTACGTTGATGACATGTGATGTTATGTGTTGCTGGATATGTTATATTGGATCGTCGTGTTTGAATAGCCGGGGGTTTTTATGTGAGATGAGTGTTTTTCATTTTCATTCATGTAAAAACTTGTATGTAATATTCTTTTATTGGGACGCTTCCAGGTTGCGGAAGTTGTCACCCGTTGTATATTATTTACTTTTCCGCACTAGGATAGACCCAAGGAGGGGAGCACAAGTAACCGGGTTCTGGAGTCCAGTGGAAGACCAACTCGAGGAGTCGAGTCCGGGTCTCCTAACTCTAGAATTGGTAGGGTTGCTTGCCGCTCTCGTAGGGGTCTAGGGGTGTGGGTTTGGCTATTCATCACGACCCTGGAATCCGTGTTTTATACTGGCTCGTATTGAAAACACGGACGTCCTAGTATATCCAATATTTCATATGTTTCTTCTGCTGCGATATCTGTGATGAGATCATGTAATGTTCTGTGATAGATACAGTATATAGTATATATGATATATTATATAGACGTTACTTATGTTTTACACCCGCGCTAGCCCTGCCCTGCTCTGTCGTTAGTTACCTAACCTAACGGTGCACGAGGGGACATCGAGGCGAATGCGGATGGCATAAGTGTACGTCGTATTTATCTGTGATGATTAGGTACTTAAATGATGGGACTTCATTAATGTGATTAATGAAATAAAAGAAACCTAAGATGTTGTAGAATCGAATTTCAAAATTAAAACAGGTAGCTACAGTTCTTGCTTTGCACAGTGGTATATATGATATATCCTGCACCTTATTCGATAGGGAAAGGACCGAGATCCCTTCATCGGGAGTGACTCCTTTAGCGATAACTGGCAGATGCTACACACTCGGTTTGTCTTTTGATTGCTTTTAAGTGTTTTTGCTTTGCACAGTGATATATATGATATATCCCGCACCTCATTCGACGAGGAAAGGACCGACGATCCCTTCACCGGGAGTGACTCCTTTAGCAAAACTAGAAAAGCCTCAAAAGCACTCCATTTCAAAATTCATTTGATTCTACAATGATATCAAGTTCATTACGCAATGGGTTTTCAGAAAAACCTGTCGTAGCCCTCCGTCATTTCAGATAAATCCTGTTTAGTATTCGTGCTGCGTTTGTTGACCTTGTCAAGGCGCAGTGTGCGGTAGCTAACCAGTATTTATCTGCTTATGCATATGATGCAGATTGGGTTAGGGTAGTCGTGCGGCCTTGTTGACCTTGTCAAGGGTCGTGCGGGTGGGTTTGATTCAATCAAGAAATGACGGGTTGAATTTGACTTGCGGTCTATGGTTTGTTGACCTTGTCAAGGTCATAGATCGTTCGGGGCAAAATATTATCGGGAATTTCAAGTGTTGAGATTTGCAATGAGATTGCATACCTTCTATGAGATAGTTGGATCCCGATACCCGCTGCGAGTAAGTGTTACTCGTGGGAGAGTTTTATACATTACAATTAGCCGATCAAGTAGGTGTCTAGAAAGGAGTCAACGGGGTTACGCCTCTGGGAAAACGAGGTTTACATTAATTAGGTTCGTGCGAAAGCACGGGGGACCTCCCTCAAAGTACCGACACTGGCCTGGCTGAAAGATTGGCGAACTTGTAGTGTGTAATTAATCCCGGCTAGTCTTTCCTTTTAGGGTTTGAAGGAAGATTTGATAAAAAGCAGTGGGAGCCATCCTGATTAGATAAAATAATAACCAATCTATTCTTGCAAGAGCGCACGCTGAGTGTTTTCTTCTCTCTCTCTCCTGGTAGCGACCATATCACGCCTTAATCAACATAATAATATGGATTATTGACCGAACCCGCTTGTTATACTGAGCTGGGGAACGTTGGTCCCGCTCCAACTTATAATTGTTATAAGACAGAGCAGGAAATTGGGGAATACCAGATTTTCCGTGCCGCCCAAACGAAGAGAGTGCATGATGATGCATCATCTTCGGGTGTGTTCATTATACAGAACTGTTTCTCAGTATCCTCCGCATCCCTGGTATATGATACCGGATCAGGATCCCAGATATGTAAGTTGTTACATAGGGCTACAAAAGAGTAGAAAAACTGAGAACGGGTGATAAGTTTCATGAGACAGAAAACAGGGCAAGTGTTGCAGCTAAGTCTGTTGGTCACTGTCACCCTGTATTGTAATACATTGATTCTGAACGAATGTTATTAGATACCGAACCTGATATACAAAATCATATCTGTCTCTTTATTAGTAAAGAAACGATAAAATTTTGTATTGTTGGATAATGTTTTGAACATTTCCTATATCAAAAGTTGATCGGTTCAGGCACGTTATCTAAAAGCATTGATGTTCTAAATCAAACTACAGTTCTTAGTATATAGAACACACACAAGATGAAGAGTTCAGAAATGAACGAATCCTTCTTGAGGTTTTGTAGACTAGGTCAGATCAATGTGACCCGACTAGCTAGAGTTACATTTAGATGTATATTTAAATCAGTTTGAATTTACATCTAGTGAAACTCGCCAGTCATGTCACAAACATAAGATGACCATAGCTCCGTTTATTGGAAACAGAGAAAGAGTTAGTGAACTCTTGGGATGATACATGTTGATGTATGTAGGTCCCCTGTCTACACATGCCAAGACCGGTTCTTTTACTTCATTACATTCTCTGATAATCTCTCAAGATTCAGACATACGTTCCTGTTGAAACATAAGTCCGAACCTTTTGAGATATTCACAGAATATAAGTTAGAAGTGGAGAACCAATAAGGGTATAAGTATTATGTCTTTTGATGTGATCAAGGAGGAGAATACTTGAGCACGGAAATCCTGGACTATTCTAAAGGAGAATGAGATTCTCTCTCAGCATTATTCCTCCGTATACACCATAGCACGATGGTATATCGGGGCGGAGCAGATACACCCTATTTGATATGGTGTGCTCTATGATGAGTACTACTGAGTTACCTATTTCCTTAAGGGAGTTATGCGCTTATGAAGCTGCATACCTATTGAATAGGGTTCGAATCAAATCAGTTGCTTACCATTTCATATGTGATATGGAAAGGGAAGAGCCCATGTCTTAAGCTAGTTAAGATTTGGGTTGTCCGGCCTATGTCTAAAAGCAAAATCCGGACAAGCTCGAGGCAAGGTCTGTAATGTAGAACTGGAAAGGTTCCAGCCATACAAACTACAGCTGATGATTTGATAGAACCAAAGGATTCAGTAGATTCCAACGAACCTCAGCCTCTCCGCCGATCTAGTAGGGTTCCTCACCCACCTGAGAGATACTTCGGTTTCTCTGTGACAGTGGGAGCGAGGATTGCATCATGAGATGATGACCCAACTAGCTTCGAGCTGGCCATTAGGAGTAAGACTCTGTAAGAATGGCTGGATGCTTAGTGATCTGAGATGGAATCCTTATACACCAGCAAAGTATGGACTTTAGCTGCTATATCTGAAGGGTTAAATCCCCATCAGGAGCAAGTATATCTTGAGAAGATTACTTGGTGTACATGGAAAGGTTGAGACTTTGAAAGCTAGACTTGTTAAAAGTTTGCATCATTGACCAGGTGTGGATGATGATAAAACCTTTTCAAGTAGCTATGCTTAAGTCCATCCAGATCCTACTTGTCACGGATACATACCATGACTACGATATCTGGTGGTTGGGTGTCATGACTGCTTTTCTAAATGAAGTTTTAGAAGAGTGTGTCTATAAGTACACAGCCAGAGGGCTTCGTAGACAGTGGGAGCAGCGGAAACGTGTGCAAGATGCTTTATAGAATAAAGCAGGCATCGCGGAGTTGGAACATCTGTTTTGATGGATTAGTCAAAGAGTTTGACATCATCAAAATGGTAGATGAACCTTGTATATACAAAAAGGTAGTAGGGAGTATGGTGACGATCCTCGTAGAGTACGTGGATGACATACTCTTGATAGGGAAGGAGTTTCCTATGCTACGCTCGATCAATCTCCGCTTATCACTATGATTCTCCATATAGGATCAAAATGATACCTCCTAAATCCTGAGTTATGGATCTATGAGATAGATTTAATTGGATGTTAGGATTCTCACTAGTTGTAGTGAGATGGTATCAATCGATCCTGGGGAGAATCACTGGAAGTGTTCCAGGGTGATAAAGACGACTGAATGTCAGTCGCAGGCATTGTCTTTACCCTCAGTAGAGGGACGGTATGTTGGAAGAGTTCCAAGCTAGATACCGTGACATACTAGACGATAAAGGCAGGATACATCGCTACTTAAGATGCTACCAAAGAGGCTGTTTGGGTGTATATTGGTTCATGAGATGAACTATGTTCCATCCATTGTGTGACAATGGAGTTGTGGCTTATGCCAAGGAACGCAGGTCCCATCAGTGATCCAGACATATTCTAAGGCAGTATCACCTGATCGTGGAGATGGTTGATCTCCAGGTGATCAAGGTTACGAGAGCAGACTCAGAGGACAACACGGCGGATCCACTCACGAAGGCCTATTCCCAGAGAGAGACTTTTATGGGATGGTTGAGTATGAGATACTACAACCACTGCTACAGATGGCCCTAGTGCAAGTGGGAGATTGTTAGTTATATGTATGCCCTAGAGGCCATTACTGTACATTGGATGTATATTGTAGTGGATGCTGGGACATATATAGGGAGGACTTTCTTGCTCGACATGATAGTATGCTATCTGGTTACTCTTTACCTTAACGTGGACACTGATTGTCTCTCTGTTACATGTTGGTAAAGCCCTTAGGATGTATACTTGACTACCTGGATTATGATGCGGATCATACTAGTGGGGACATGGTAGTCCATAAGTACATCCTTCAAAGTCCCTAGTCGTGGGTGTATCGAGACGGGGCATCGATATACCAGAGTAGACTAGCGTGTACCTTCTCGACCCATACAGATGGGCGATGGATGATCCCATATCCATCGTTGTTTGACATCGGAGATGATATACGGGTGCTCAGTAGAGACTGGGTACACTGGACGGACTCGCCGAGAACTCCCAGATGGTATTATACCTCACGTCAGATGGCAGTTCTCTGGTGACACTGGTACAGAGTAGTCTGTTGACCCGAGATCGTCATAGAGTCTTGTGTGGTTCCCACTGTGCTTTGATTTCCATCTTACCACGTCCAAGAGGGCGTGCAAAACGGTGGTTTTTGGGTACAGTCCCGAGTCACATGGAGGCAATGAGCGATAGGAGGGGATTCGTCTCTCCCGGTATAGGGGGTTGATGTTGCGCTGTGTTCGATTGGCTATAACAGGAAATCCCTGGCCAGGGTTGCTGAGATTTACTGGTAAGTGTTACCAGTAGTTTCTCGAATTGTTATAGACCTCATATCGACACGACTTATCGAGCTATTGGGGTCTGACGTTTACCACCCCTAGGCGAGATATGCGACATATCAGACGATCAGACCGGACTGTATGGTAGTGTTACTGGTTGGATTCACTGGAGTGTGAGCGGGCTTGCTCGTCGATCTTCAGATCGCTCAATACCCGGGTGGCCGTTACGTTTAGCAGACCGCTTGCGGCTTGTGGGTGTTTGATATGATCATCACCTGCTGCCGGCGTATTGACGAGTCTTTAGAGTCCTACACAGAGGTTTCCTGGCTCAAGCGAAACGAAATAGGAGCGCATATGAGATATGTGCGGGACCGAGAATAATGCGTGTATGTGATATCGTATTTCATTCTCGCGATGAATGTGTCGAATGGTTGTATGCGATATAACCTAGTTATCGAATCAAGCATTGATTCGATAAGCCGATACATTGAATACTAGTCGGTTGTGTGCGACATGACCGGATCATTGAATCAAGTGTTGATTTAATGATTTAATGCATAATTATATATTTGATATATTACTTTGCATTAACTAGTATCGGTTCACTTTAAATGGATTTTCTCACTCGGGTGTGCACATTTCATATGCGATATGACTTGTGCACTTGCTTGTATCATGTTTGATGGTGCATGCCCTTTTTGTTAAGTGTATAGAATTAAACCTTGGTTAATGGAATGGTTAGGGTTTACTATTTGATTATTCATTTTATTCATTTGTTTATTTCTTTTTGGAAAAGAAAAAATTGCATGATAAAATGGTGGCATTTTTGTTTCATTCATGAAGCTTCATGAATACTTTGACCATTGCAACCATTTTGTCATCTTGTAGAAACCTAACCATTCACTAACCATGATCAATTCTCTACATTAAACCATGGTTACTATTATGATAAGGATGGTTTTTCTTTTCTAACAAAAAATAATTCTTATCATAATATTCTTCTTCTTCTTCCTTCAACTCAAGAAGAAAACCTAAGGTCATCAATGGTGATTGATGATAAAGAGTGAGAAATCCAATTCTAAAGTCTACCCACTTCCTATTTCTTCATCCTCTACCTCTTGCCAAGTAGTAGAGTGTGTTTCCTTCACAAGTTTTTAGGGCTTGGTGAAGGTGGAGCTTGATTTAGCGATGCCTCGACGTAGATCATCTTCGGCATGGACATCGACGACCTAGCTCGCTTTTTCTCCGACGAAGCCGACTCTAGAGCCCGGATTCCTTTTGGACAGCGGAGACGACTTCGTTGCGGAGCTATGGAGGTGGAGCACCGGATCTACAAAGGTTGTATTTCCGATATCCCATTAGTCAAGTGTTAACTAATTAGCTTTTTCGCCTAAATATCTAGCAAACGATCTTGTTAGGGTTTGTAGGCACCGTTAAAATTTGAAAATGGCATGTTTGATGCCTTGTCAGACCTCATTAGGGTGCCTAGGAACCTTTCATAGCCCTGGCGATGCGAGCCGCGGGCGAGCTCTCCTCGCCAGGGGAGAGCTCAAAGCGGAAGCTGGTGGCGGTGATGGCGAGGGTAGCTGCCCTCAAGGACCGAGGTGGCTGCCGGGAGGCAAGAGGCGGCGGCGGCCGCGAAGCAGGAGGGGGCTACCTCGAAGCATGAGGTGGCCAGGTTCCGTGAGGTCGCCTAGGCCACCGAGGCCAAGCTTCAGGGCTCCGAGGTGCTCGTCGGTGCCAGAAGAAGTTAGTGAGCACCTTCCGAAAGGAGACGGGGGCTGCGGTAGAGGCGGCAAAGAGGGCCGACCTCAGGGCGGCGGAGGCGGTACAGAACTTCCAGAAGTCGGAGCAG
Source organism: Agapanthus africanus (assembly GCA_030015575.1). Taxonomy (NCBI): domain Eukaryota; kingdom Viridiplantae; phylum Streptophyta; class Magnoliopsida; order Asparagales; family Amaryllidaceae; genus Agapanthus; species Agapanthus africanus. Next base: position 930,270,310 of record CM057337.1, on the reverse strand, counting down.
TTCTACACCGTCCTTACCTCGGCCACCACCCTCATCTGGCACGAGGCTCTCGACGCCGTCAAGGCCCGGGTGCTGGAGTTTGCTGATGAAGAGCTCCGAGCAGAATATCCCCTCGGGGATGATGAGCAGGGGGATGCCCCCGGGAGCGCTGTCGGGGAAAGGACCCTCGGCGAGGGCGACGTCGAGGCTCTTATGACGGATGCATCCCCAGTTGTGGTGGATGTCGAGATCATCGGTATCACGCCCAGCCCTAAAGCATGAAGCCTCTTGTCTTCATGTTTTTTTCTTCTTTTTGTTGCCTCAGGTATTTTGTAGGCCTTCGGGCATTTTTGTAAGGCTGAGGAGCCCATAATACCCTTGTAAAGACTCTTGACTCTTTGAATAAGGATTTTTTGTTTTCATAGCAGTGTTTGTGCTTGTACTTCCTTTTGTTGGTAGATACTTGTATTTGCACAGACTGCCTTCATTTTGTGTCGGTTCTTTATCTAGCGGTCATACATCGAGTTGAATCTGTTCGATTGCCGAGTGTGCAAAGACCGGTGCGAAGACTGTATCTCTATGGCCCCGAAGTCGAGGTGGAGATTACTTAGACGTAGAACCGGGTGCCTCTTGTTGAGTTCATGTTCCTCAGTTATTGGAGGGGCCGTGAATGGCCTAATAAGGATTGTGCCGAGCAGGGTAGCTGCTCGGTGCCTCTTGGCGAGGGCTTTGATCCCTGGTTTGTTGGGGTAGGGAGCTACCGGCCAGGGATTACCGAGAAAGTGCGGGCCCAGTTTCCTCTTGCGAGAGCTTTGATCTTTAGCGTGGGAGGGGCCGTGAGTGGCCTACTAAGGATGTGGCCGAGCAGGGTAGCTGCTCGGTGCCTCTTGGCGAGGGCTTTGATCCTTAGCGCGGGAGGGGTCGTGAGTGGCCTACTAAGCATGGGGCCGAGCAGGGTAGCTGCTCGGCGCCTCTTGGCGAGGGCTTTGATCCCTGGTTTGTTGGGGTAGGGAGCTACCAGCCAGGGATAACCGAGCAAGGGAGGGCCTGGTTGCCTCTTGCGAGGGCTTTGATCCTTAAAGACGGGCCGAGCGGGGTTACTGCCCAGTGCCTCTTGGCGAGGGTATTGACCCCTGGTTTGGTAGGAAGCTACCAGCCAGGGATAACCGAACAAGGGTGGGACTGGTTGCCTCTGGGAGGACTTTGATCCCTGGTTTGTTGGGGTATGTTGCTACCAGGCAGGGATAACCGAACAAGGGGGTTGCTTCTTGCGAGGGCTTTTCATCCTTAGTGCGGGAGGGGCCATAAATGGCCTACTAAGGATGGCCGAGCAGGGTTACTGCTCGGTGCCTCTTAGCGATGGCTTTTTGTCCTTAAGGATGGCTAAACAGGGTTGCTTCCCGGTGCCTCTTGGCGAGGGCTTTGATACCTGGCGTTGTGGTGTAGGGAAGCAACCAGCTAGGGATAGCCGAGCAGGGTAGCTGCTGGGCTGCTTCTTGTGAGGGCTTTGATCCCTGGCGTTGTGTGGTAGGGAAGCTACAGGCCAGGGATAGCCGAGCAGGGTAGCTGCTGGGCTGCCTCTTGCGAGGGCTTTGATCCCTGGCGTTGTATGGTAGGGAAACTACAGGCCAGGGATAGCCGAGCAGGGTAGCTGCTGGGCTGCCTCTTGGTGAGGGCTTTGATCCTAGGAGTTGTGGGGGTAGGGAAGCTACCAGCCAGGGATAGCCAAGCAGGGTAGCTGCTAGGCTGCCTCTTGCGAGGGCTTCGATCCCTGGCATTGTGTGGTAGGGAAGCTACAGGCCAGGGATAGCCGAGCAGGGTAGCTGTTAGGCTGCCTCTTGCGAGGGCTTTGATCCCTGGCGTTGGGGGGTAGGGAAGCTACAAGCCAGGGATAGCCGAGCAGGGTAGCTGCTAGGCTGCCTCTTGCGAGGGCTTTGATCATTGGCATTGTGTGGTAGGGAAGCTACCAGCCAGGGATAGCCGAGTAGAGTAGCTGCTGGGTTGTCTCTTGCGAGGGCTTCGATCCCTGGCGTTGTGTGGTAGGGAAGCTACAAGCTAGGGATAGCCGAGCAGGGTAGCTGCTGGGCTGCCTCTTGCGAGGTCTTTGATCTCTGGCATTGTGTGGTAGGGAAGCTACAGGCCAGGGATAGCTGAACAGGGTAGCTGCTGGGCTGCCTGTTGGTGAGGGCTTTGATCTCTAGCGTTGTAGGGTAGGGAAGCTACCAGCCAGGGATAGCCGAGCAGGGTAGCTGCTGGGCTGCTACTTGCGAGGGCATTGATCCCTGGCGTTGTGTGGTAGGGAAGCTACAGGCCAGGGATAACCGAGCAGGGTAGCTGCTGGGCTGCCTCATGCGAGGGCTTTGATCCCTGGAGTTGTGTGGTAGGGAAGCTACAGGCAAGGGATAGCCGAGCAGGGTAGCTGCTGGGCTGCCTCTTGGTGAGGGCTTTGATCCCTGGCGTTGTGGGGTAGGGAAGCTACCAGCCAGGGATAGCCGAGCAGGATAGCTGCTGGGCTGCCACTTGCGAGGGCTTTGATCCCTGGCGTTGTGTGGTAGGGAAGCTACAAGCCAGGGATAACCGAGCAGGGTAGCTGCTGCGCTGCCTCATGCGAGGGCTTTGATCCCTGGCGTTGTGTGGTAGGGAAGCTACAGGCAAGGGATAGCCGAGCAGGGTAGCTGCTGGGCTGCCTCTTGGTGAGGCTTCGGGAAGATGGACAGTCGTGATCGACACGTGCCACGAACACGTGGATAAGGCGAAGTGCCAAAGCCGCGCCGTTTTGATTTCGCATCGAGCGGCGCGGTGTCTACCACGTGGTGGCACAGTTGCGGGCGACCGTTGAACTCCGGGGGCGTTGTGGGCTATAAAATGGAGCGATTGTTGATGACCCCTTTCCTCACACCCAAAACGCAAGAATGCAGGACTTCCCTTTTACCATCGAAGATATCATAAACTTTGAGGATGTCTACCTCTACGACACGTACTGCACTGAGGACACGGTGTAGTTGGTAATAGGCAGGGTTGAGGACCATTTCGGCCGATTGCTCCCCCGGCGGTCCTCCCTCCTTCGGCTGCTGATGTACTCCATCTGGAGGGCGTCGCCGGGGCTTTACAACCCCTTATCCGAAATGCTGTTCGATGAGGCCATAGGCAAGCTAAGGTCTCTGAGGCGGTTCGGCCTGATCTCTGCGAGTCGGCTAGACCGCTCGGAAGCACTTGTTCGCGAGTGCTACCAATTGAGGCACGATGCCGATGCTCACGGGGGGGGGGGGAGGATCGAAGGCAGAGGCTGGATGCTGCGAGGGCTCGGCTGGCGGAAATACCGTCAGAGTATCACGGGCAGTGTTCTCTGCACCCTGTTCCCCCACTATGGGCGCCACCCCCGCTATTGCAATCTTCTCTTTTTTATATACGGATGAGGAGCCTATAGTACGTCTTGAACGAATAAAACTCTTTTTCTTTTCTGCAATGCTCTATTGATCCCTTTATTATATAAACAAAAGATCTCAAGAAAGATGTACATTGCTTTGAAAAGAAAATACATGCTAGTAGATGTTCTTATTCGTGCAGCTCGAGCCCCCCGGATGTCTGTTGGCATCTATGCCCGGCATAAGGAACCGAACTTCATTTGTACCGGACATATCCTCCACTGACACTACCATGATTTGGCCGATGGTCAGCTCGGCTGGAGGGGGACGCTGCTCCTGCTCGCGGTCAGCTTGCCGCTTGTCCCTCAGGTACGCTGTTGTTCCCCTCCGAATAGGCGGTGCGACGGACGTCTTGCCTGAAATTCGGGGCAGATGCTAATTGGTGCTATCCGTCTACCTCTCCGAAGATGCCAAGTTGATTTATGACACCATGTATCAAAGGTTTAAATGGATGCGTCCGATGTAGCAGACTTCGTTAGATTCCCCCTTGCTTGAGGGGTTTTTGATTGTGGGGACGCTCTTCCCTGCAGGCGCAAGCCCCTGCAGTTAATTACGCTACCGCATTGTGGTAACAACTTTCTCCTTCTCCAGATGATCACTTCGTGTCGTGTGTGTTTGTTTTGTGTTTGGTTGCCCGTGGATTGTATATGGAGACTGAGTTATGTCGTCGCCCGTAGGGCGTGGACTAGTCCAAATCTGTATTTTCTTAAATTTGGGTTTGGGGTTTTGGTTTAAGGATACGTTAGCCATATTTGAGTCTAAGATCAACTTAAACGTTAGTTAAGGATACGTTAGTCTAATTTGAGACTAAGATCAACTTAACGGGATCGTTTAGATCCAACAAGAGAGCATTTGGACTCTATTGTTCCAGTTTAGGGACGTAGTGGTCCATTTCATGTATGGCCGTCGGGACCCATCACCTCTCTGACGACGTTGAAGGATTACAAAGACAGATCTCAGAGGAGTTCAGAGATGTACCCTTGAACCAAAGTTGATTGGGGGATTTATAGTCCAATTTGGGACTAAAGTCTGTTTGAAGGTTAAGAATACGTTAGCCATATTTGAGGCTAAGATCAACTTAAACGGGATCGTTTAGATCCGACAAAGGAGCATTCGGAGTTTCTATTGTTCCAGTTTAGGGACATGGTGGTCCATCGCCAGTTTAGGGACATGGTGGTCTATAAAATGTATGGCTGTCGGGACCTATCACCTTTCTGAAGACGTTGAAGGATTACAACGACAAATATCAGAGGAGTTCAGAGATGTACCCTTAAACCAATGAGTTGGTTGAAAGAGCAGATGTGCTCAGTTCAAGATGATTTGAGGACTTATTGCCAGTTTGGGCTAAGTCCAATTATGTTTGAAATATTGGCCCTTTGGGCCATTAAACATTTGTCTGGGTTCAACCCCTCATCATTCAACAGTGCTAAATAGAGGTTTGGGGGTTCTGACAACATTTTGTCTTTGATTTCCTCAATTTTGAGATTCATTTGGAGGAGGGACTTTTGCCTCTGGAAAATTAGCAATTTGGCTAAAAGTAGTGCTAAACACTAGAGAACAACAATGTTAAACACTAGAGATAGAACTCTCAAATTAGTATTAAACACTAAAAGACAATCAATGTTAAACACTGGAAATATAATCTTCAAATTAGTGTTAAACACTAAAGACAGAGGAGTCACGTGTGGACACGTGAGAGAGCCCAAAGGGGGGACCAGATCCCTTTTGTTTTATCCTCAAATCTGCGAATAAGTGTTAAACACTTTTCATCTTTATTTTAGAGCATCACGTGTTGGCACGTGATGGGGATTTATGCATCGATAATTACAGCACTTGCTGAGGGGTCACGTAGAGACACGTGAGGGCGCCCAAAGCTTCTTTTCTTTTGTTTTTTCTTTCTGTATTTTGGGAGTCACGTGGGAGCACGTGAGACATTGCCTCAAAGCTTCTTTTCTTCAGGGATCTTTTCAAGGGTCACGTGGGGGCACGTGACCCTAGTTCTTTTCATGAACAGAGATCTTTTAAGAATTGAATTCTCTGTAGGGTTAAACCCTAAATATGATTTTGGAGGAATTAAATTCTTATTGTGAAAGAATTAAATTCTTATTTAGGATAAAATCCTGATTTATTTTTAAAGGAATTAAATTCCCGGATATGTAAAAGAATTAAATTCTTGATTAGGGTTAAACCCTAGTTTTGTTTTAGAAGAATTAAATTCTCAAAACTCAATTCCCCTTCTAAGTTTAGAATCTGCATGGCAGGATCTCGACCCGATGAGAATTAAATTCTCAACTTATGGGGAGATGTGCTCTGTGCAGATCTTCAACCAGAAGAAGAACTAAGTTCTTTTTTGTATAAGAGTTAAACTCTTGGATTTTGAGAATTAAATTCTCTGTTTGAAGTTTTGATTCCCTTTCTTTTCTCACCTAGGGTTTTCTTTGTTGAGAATTAAATTCTCCTTTATTTTCTTCCCACTTGAGAATTAAATTCTCTTCTTTCTGTTTCTCTCTCCAAAAAGGTCGATCCCCCTCTTCTTTTCTTGGCTCTTATTTATAGGAGAAGGAAAAGAATCAATTTGTTCAACAAATCTCTCATTGAAAGATTTGATTTGATTTCATAATTAATATGATCGTTTAGATCATTCAGTGAATTTTATTCACCATTGGATTTTAAATCCAAAAGATATTCTGTTTGTTATTTCCGGTGAGATTTAGGGGAAATCTTTCTTTGTCTAGGATTTTTCCATAAATTGGTGATATTTAATCACCCTTGGATCTTTAATCCAACGGTCCTCATAATCCTTTTTCATTTGGAAAGATTTAGAAGCTTTTAGAATTTTAATTCTATTTGGAAAGATTTAAATGATCTTTTTTCAGAATTTAATTCTGTTGAACAGCAAGGCTTTTACAGCCAGTCACGTGTTGCCACGTGACCTTTGGTCACATGTGAGAACGTGACTCCGGTCACGTGCGAGCACGTGACCCCCTGAATGGGCTCCTCTTCTGCGCTCTGTCCTTTGCCGCTGCTTTAACCATCACGTGTCAACACGTGACCATTGGTCACGTGTGAGCACGTGATATCTCATTGAGATAATTCCTGATTTTTAATCAGGGAACAGCACATAGCACATTTGTTCATAACTTTTGATCCCGGATGAATTATGAAGCCCATAATATATCAAATCGAAGGGTTTTTCGGGATGCTTCCAATATCATCAGAATTTAGCTGTTTCTCCTTCGGGAGTTTATCAAAATCCAGGCCGGAAGATACTGGTTCGCATTTTCTTAAGCGTATCGCTGCCATTTGATACTTTGGACTCTTTTGCACAGAAATTTGGCGGGAGCAAATGCCCCTCACTACTTTGCCCACATAAGTATATACGTGGGTGAAGTAGTGCAGAGTAATGCATAGCGTATAACCAGTTTCGGGTTGGTATATAACTTTCAGAATCTTGATCTGAGAAGATAACGAGCGGACACAAGCGTCGTCATTTATCATTGACTCAAATCTCAACTCTTAAAGGATATAGTTCCAAACCCTCATCCCCTTGATCCGAACCTTTCCATTTCTTTATATCTTACTCTGGCGTGAAGTAGTTTATATCCTCATGAGTAGCTTTGTCATTTCAGTGGCATGTAGCTTTGGCAAGTGTGGCTCATAGATGGTACATCTTGACCTCTTTGCAGGGCAGTGATGGCTTAGGAGACAGGGGTAGGATCTGTCACCTAAGACTTTTCAACTTTACGAGCCGTGAGGGTCTCATAAAGACTTTTCTCACTACGAGTCGAGAGGATCTCATAGGTGTATTTTCTCCTTAGGAATCCTGATCCTAAGTGCGTTTTCTCTTGTAAGTCGTAAGGATCCTATAAGAGAATTTTCCCTCTTACGAGTCGAGAGGACCCATAAGCGGTTGTTTCCCTCCTTGTCGAGATTCAACTTTGGAGACTGAGACCCGTGGATAGTATGCAAGAGACCATTTTGGGCCGACTTGCAGGGTCCCAGTGCTTAGGAAACAGGTTTCTTAATCCCTACCGCCTAAGGGTTTTCCTCACGAGTCGAGACGAATCGAGCAGTTCTCACAAAGACATCAATTTCCTCACGAGTCAAGACGAATCGAGCATTTCTTGCAAGAATATCCTAACGTCACAGTTAAACTCTTCTCTTTACGACAGAAGTCCATTAGGGTCTGTGGTACTTAGTGTTAGGTTTGTCTAGCACCCTTTAATGAGTTTTGAAGCATCACATGTCCCAAAGTTTAAATTTTGATGGTGCTAAACAAGCATGCAAAGGAATCGATCCTAGAAAATTAGGGTTATGAAACTTAAAGCGAACAAAACTAGGGTTTCGAGACTACAACCTTTGTAGCTCCCTTTCGCTGGACTCCTTGGTGTCTTAGGTGTTGGAAGAAGGTCCTCTTGAAGTCCTCTTACGTCCACGACGATCCACCCGGAGTTCGCCGTCCAAGCTCGCAACTTCGAGAATCGAAGAGAACACTCTAAACAAGTTGGCTAAACTTGTGTAGAATGATGTTGTGGTTTAGAATCTCACTTCAAAAACCTTTCTTTATGTGTATATTACTCACTAGAAGAAACTAGAGAGCAAATATGAAGGAGGAAGAAGATGGTGGCAATATTTTTAACAAGAGATGAAGAAAAAGATAGCCATAAGAAAAGAAATGAAATATATCCTTTTATATTTTATTCCTTCTCACTTCAAACCATGGTTAAATCTTTTGGTTGGTATTTAATTAGGGTTTAAACCATGTAAGGAAAGGTTAATCCAAGGTTAAGGGTAGGTGAGAATGGTTAGGTTAAAGAAGAGTGTAGAAGCAAGTGAAGATTATCCTTTCCCTTTTCTATTTTGTTTTAAACCTTAAATCAAATAAAAAACAAAAGATTTATCCATGGTGTGAGTCTCATATTGCCACCATTTCCATGTGTAAACAACCATGATAGATGGGTGTATGTATGTATGTATGTATGTATGCACATCCATATGTGCATGAAACTAGCAAGAAAGAAAGAAAGAAAAACATACATGCATGCACACATCCATCATCCAAGAAAAGGTTTTAAGTGAGAAAACTAATGGTTAAATGATAAATCAACACTTGATTTATCAATCCGGCCATATCACATATGACCCCACCAAAAGCAAGCCGCCCGATCAATGTACGGTATCATATACGCGCATTTTAATCGGGTCCATGCGCATATCGCATATGCGCACCACAACGTTTCGCCTGGACTAGGTAACTCCTGTGTGGGACTCTAAGACTCATCAATACGCCGGCAGAGGGTGATGATCATATCAGGTACCCCCAAGCCGCAAGCGGTCAGCTAAACGTAACGACCACCCGGGTATTGAGCGATCAGAAGAAAACAAGCGAACCTGCTACAACTCCCGTCGAGCCAACCGGCAACACTACCGTACAGTCCGGTCTCTTCGTCAGATATGCTGCATATTGAGCCTAGGGATGGTCACGTCGACCCTAATAACTCAATAAGTCGTGCCGGTGAATGGTCTATAACAGATCGAGAAACTACTGATAACACTTATCAGCAAATCTCAGCAGCCCTGGCCAGGGACTTACTGATATAACCAGTCAGGCACAGCACAGCATCAACCCCCAATACCGGGAGAGACGAAACCCCTCCTATCGCTCATTGCCTTCGTGTGTCTCGGGACTGTGCCCAACAGCCACCTGCTTGCACGACTCAGTAGAGCCATGGTAGGGTGGCAATCAAAGTACAGTGGGAGAACACACAAGACTCTATAATGATCTCGGGTCTACAGACTAACCTGTACCAGTGTTACCCGAGAACTACTATCCGACGATAGATATAATTCCATATAGGAGTTCTCGGTGAGTCCGTCCAGTGTACCCAGTCAGCACTGAGCACCCGTATATGATCTTGATGTCAAACATCGATGAATGTGGGAACATCCATTGCCCATCGTATGGGTCTAGTATCATATACGCTAGTCTACACTGGTATATCAATGCCCCGTCTCGATATACCTACGACTAGAGACTTTGCAGGATATGCTTATAGACTACAGATGTCCCACTAGTATGATCTCCATCATAATCAGAGCAGTCAAGCCAATATCCTCAGGGCTTTATCAGCTTGTATGAGTGAATAATAAGCATGATCAAATCAACATGTCAGATAAAGAAGAATCAGATAGCATACTATCATGTCGAGCAAGAATGTATACTGAATATATATACATGTATAGATACATCCACTATCATATAATGGCCTCTAGGGCATACTTATATCCAACAATCTCCCACTTGCACTAAGGCCAGTTATTGGCGTATCTCATACCCAACATCTCAAAAAGTCGCTCATGCTGCGGCTGAGGGAGGGCCTTGGTGAATGGATCCGCGGCGTTATTCTTTGTGTCTACCCTCCTAATCTCGATCTCGCGGCGATCTACAATCTCCCGGATCAAATAAAAACGTCTCAGGATGTGTCTGGACCGCTGATGGGATCTGGGCTCCTTGGCTAACGCCATAGCCCCATTATTGTCACAATACAAAGGTATTGGATCAATAATGGTTGGAACTACTCCTAGCTCCGAAACAAACTTCTTCATCCAGACGGCTTCCTTGGCGGCATCATTTGCAGCAATGTACTCAGCTTCCATCGTAGAGTCTGCAACGGTATCTTGTTTGGAACTCTTCCAACTCACCGCCCCTCCATTAAGGGTAAATACAAACCCAGAGATAGATTTGCTATCGTCCTTATCGTTCTGGAAGCTCGAATCGGTAAAGGCCTCCATTTGGAGATCTCCATTACCATACACCAAGAACAATTCTTTAGTCCTTCGTAAGTACTTAAGAATGTTCTTCACAGCTGTCCAGTGATTCTCCCCTGGGTTAGATTGATACCTGCTTACAACACTAAGTGCATAAGCTACATCTGGGCGTGTACATAACATCGCATACATTATAGATCCTACTGCCGAAGCATAGGGTATAATACTCATGCGAGCTCTCTCTTCATCGGTCTTTGGGCAGGAATCCTTGGAGAGAGTGACCCCATGGAAAGCGGGTAAGGCACCCCGCTTGGAGTCTTCCATACTAAACCTTTTTAGGATGGTGTCAATGTACCTGGTTTGGGACAATCCCAATAACCTTTTGGATCTATCCCTATAGATCCTTATGCCCAGAATGTATGTGGCATCACCCAGGTCCTTCATAGAGAACCTCAGTGATAAGAAAGATTTGACCGACTATAGCATAGGAATATCATTTCCTATCAGAAGAATGTCATCCACGTACAATACGAGGAATGTGACAGCTCTCCCTACAGCCTTCTTATAAACACAAGGTTCATCTGGATTTTTGATGAAATCAAACTCTTTGATGACATCATCGAAACAGATGTTCCAACTCCGTGATGCCTGCTTTAACCCATATATGGATTTAAGCAATTTGCATGCTTTCCCGCTGCTCCCACTGTCAATGAAGCCCTCTGGCTGATCCATATAAACGCATTCTTCTAAATTTCCATTTAGAAATGCGGTTTTAACGTCCATCTGCCAGATTTCATAGTCGTAGTGAGCAGCAATAGCAAGCAGGATCCGAATGGATTTAAGCATGGCTACGTGAGAAAAAGTCTCGTCATAGTCCAAACCTAGTCTTTGACGAAAACCCTTCGCCACAAGTCTTGCCTTATAGGTCTCCACTTGCCCATCTACACCAATCTTTCTTTTAAAGATCCATTTGCACCCCACAGGTTTTACCCCAGGGGGTACAACGTCCAAAGTCCATACTTTGTTGGTGTACATAGACTCTATTTCGGATCTCATGGCATCCGGCCACTTCACAGAGTCTTTACTCGTGATAGCTTGCTGAAAACTGGTAGGATCATCATCATCTATGATGCAATCTTCTCCGTTACCATCAATGAGGAAACCGTAGTACCTCTCCGATGGGCGAGAAGTCCTACCAGACCTACGGAGTGGCCGAGGTTCTTCAGTTTCTGTTGCAACAGCCGGTTCAACCAAATCGTCATTTATAGTTTGTGTCTCTAGAACCTCTTCTAGATCTACTACCTTGCCATCATCTTTATCTGTGAAAAACTCTTTTTCTAAGAATGTGGCATACTGAGAAACGAACACTTTTTGTTCCTCTTTGTGGTAGAATAGATATCCATAAGAATTCTTTGGATATCCTACAAAATTACACATTACAGACCGTGTCTCGAGTTTGTCCGGATTCTGCTTTTTAACATAGGCCGGGCAACTCCAAATCTTAATTCTCTTAAGTGATGGTCTCTTCCCATGCCATATCTCATATGGCGTGGTAGACACGGTTTTGGTTGGAACTCTGTTTAGCAGAAACGCTGCAGTCTCCAATGCATGCCCCCAAAGCTAGACTGGTAACTCAGCGTCACTCATCATGGACCGGACCATATTTAATAGGGTCCTATTCCGTCGTTCTGACACACCGTTGTGCTGTGGTGTGTAAGGAGGAGTGAGTTGAGAGAGAATCCCATTCTCTTTTAGGAAGTTTGCAAATTCTATACTGAGATACTCACCACCTCGATCTGATCGAAGCATCTTGATACTCAAGCCGGTTTGTTTTTCTACTTCTCGTTTATATTCAATGAATTTCTCGAAAGCTTCGGACTTGTGTTTTAATAAAAATACATTACCGAATCTTGAGAAATCGTCAGTGAATATAATGAAGTATGAAAAACCGCCTCTAGCCTGTGTAGACATTGGCCCACATACATCACTATGTATGAGGCCCAGGAGCTGAGTAGCTCTTTCTCCGTGTCCGGTAAACGGAGTTTTGGTCATTTTACCCTTGATACAAGACTGGCAAGTCGCATAAGATTTATATTCAAAAGAATTTAAATATCCATTTTTATGTAACTTGTTTAGTCTTGTTTCGTTAATATGACCAAGTCTACAGTGCCAAAGAAAAGCTTCATTTAATTCTGAAAGTTTTCTTTTATTAGTGTGTTGTATACTGAAAACTGTGTGTTGATTTAGGACATATATTCCGTTGTTAAGCGTACCATACCCAACCAACATTTGATTCAGGTGAATGTTCATAACATTGTTCTGCAATACAAAATTATATCCTTCATTGTCCAACAAAGAAACGGATATTATATTACATAGCATACTTGGTACAAAATAACATGGATTTAAAACCAAAATACATCCAGATGGCAACCCCAAGTGATACTCTCCCACTGCGACTGTATGTACATTGGAACCATTTCCAACGCGGAGAGTATGGTCACCTGTCTTCAAAACCTTGCTATTTCTCAGCCCCTGCATAGAATTGCAAATGTGAGAACCTGAACCAGTATCCAATACCCAGGAAGCAGAGTTTATTGAAAAACAGTTTTCTGTCACAAACGCACCTGAAGCAGAAGCATCTCCATGCTTCTTCTTGAGACTTAAGTACTCCGTGCAGTTGCGCTTCCAATGTCCTGTCTTGTGGCAATGAAAACATTCGCCCTTCCCCGAGTCTCCAGCCTTGGACTTTCCCTTTCCCTTCACCTTTTTAACTCCTCCTTTAGGATTAGTGGGCTTCTTCTTTTTCCTTCCCTTGGCCTTGGCTTTCGGGCGAGAAGAAGAAGATTGTCCAACAGTCATAACGGGAGTTCTTACTGACTTCATAGTGCTCTCTGCACTCCTTAACATATTAAGGAGTTCAGGGAGTTCTTTCTCCATGCCATGCATGTTGAAGTTCACTATGAACTGAGCAAAGGTGGAGGGAAGGGACTGCAGAATAATATCTATATATTGTTCATTGTCCATTGTCCATCCAAGGTCCTCAAGCTCTTCTATAAGAGCTATCATCTTCAGAACATGGTCTCCTACTGGTGTGCCAGGGGCCATTCGCATCTGAAACAATTTCTTTGATGCTTCGTATCGTAATACGCGGGATTGCTCCCCATACAACTCCTTTGTATGGAGCAATATACCGTGAATGTCCATGTCCTCGTGCTGCTTTTGATGTGTGTTATCCATCGATGCAAGCGCGAGGCATTTTGCCGTGGCACAGTCAGCGTCCCATGTCTTGCGGACTTCAATGTCCGCAACTGAGGATTTTGGACCTGGGACGGGCGGGGCTGAAGCCGTGAGGACATATGATACTTTATCATAAGTCAAGGCGATTTTCAGATTCCTCAGCCAGTCTTTATAGTTGGTCCCATTCAGCTTTTTTATCTAGTAGAAGCTTAAGTCCAGTCATGGGTATCTGCCATTAAGAGAGAGAAAATAATACACTCAGCGAAAGCTCTTGCATAGATTAGATTGGTTAGTATCTTGTCTAATCGATGTTTCCCACTGCTTTTATCGAGTTTTTCTTTCAAACCTTAAAAAGGAAAACTAGCCAGGATTAATTACAGTCTACAACTTCGCTAACCGTTCAGCTAGGCCAATGTCGGTACTTTGAGGGAGATTCCCCGTGCTTTCGCACGGACCTAATTAGAGTAAACCTCGTTTTCCCAGAGGCGGAGCCCCGTTAACACCTTTCTAGACACCTAATGAGTTAGCTAATTGTAAACTGTAAAACTCTCCTAGGAGCAACTATTGCCCACAGTGGGATCGGGATCCAACCATCACATGGAAGGTATGCAATCTCATTGCAAATTTCAACTATTGAAATTCCCGATGTGGTTTTTATCCCTAGCACTTATGACCTTAACTATGGTCAACAAGTCATAAGTACCAGTCAAGTTCTACCCGTCATTTCATGATTAGTTAAACCCACTCATATGACCCTTAACTAAGGTCAACAAAGTCATAAGAATGTCCTAATTAATCTGCATCATATGCAATGTAGGAAGACATCACTTAGCTACCGTACACTACGCCTTAACTATAGTCAACAAACATAGCACGAATACTAAGTACTCTACTTTCTAAAATGACGGAGGGTTGCGAATGATTTTTAAGTAAATCTTTAACGCTTTGAACTTGATATCGTTGTAGAATCAAATGGTTTTCAAAAGGAGTGGCTTAAGCTCCGCAGTTTTGAAATATAGCTTTTTCATAAATAGCCGAGTGGTTTTTCAAATCCGATTCTACAACATCTTTTTAGGTTTATTTTCTTTACATTAATCACATTAATGTAATCCCATCATTTAAGTCCTTAAGCCAATCACAGAAAAGAAACGAAAATAACACGTACGCTTATGCCATCCGCATTCGCCGCAATGTTCCGTTATGCACCGTTAGGTTACTTAACTAACGGCATACCGGGACGGGACTAGCGCGGGTGTAAAACATAAGCAACATCTACTATATATCATAGATATAATATGACATTCGTCTCAGATATCACAGAACACAGGCAGCAGAAACATAGATATAACGTGGGATATACTAGGACGTCCGTATTTAGTATTTAGCCAGAATAGAAAATACGGATTCCACAGTCGCGATGAATAGCCAAGCCCACACCCTGGACCCCTACGAGAGCGGCAAATGACCCTACCAATTCTGGAGTTTAGGAAACCCGGTCTCGACTCCTCGAGATGGCCTCCCACTGAACCCCAGAACCCGGTCACCTGTGCTCCCCTCCTTGGGTCCATCCTAATGCGGAAAAGTAAATAATATACAACACTGGTGGCAGCAACCTCAACCCGGAAGTGCCCCAAATAAAAGAATATTACATTACATTTGAATTTACATGAATGAAAATATAAAACTCTCATCTCACATAAAACCCCCCGGCTATTCAATCGCGACAATCCTGCACATCATATCTCAGCAACACATAATATCTCATATCATCAACGTAAGTAACTATGCATACACCGATTGTCGTCGACATATAGCAACGACAATCGGCAATACCACAACATACTACACTTACGGTCACAGAAAAAAAGTGTAAAACTACAATATCTGGAATCCACATCCTCTTTAGACATCGCAAATGCGAAATATCACATATTCTGTATTTCATGTCTAGTAATATGAATTCCACACATTGCATCACATTCCGGATAAACAGACAGTATTGAAGTTTTTGAACGAACGATCAAATACCCAGGATTCACTAAAGTTCAACACTTGAGCAGAGTTCAAAAATCCGGAGTGTGACATAATAGTAGCGGTCCAGCCGTAGAAGGGTCAAGCCAATGCCTCACATGTGGCACGCCGTACTGCCCCAAACCCTAAGGTTCAAAGGGTAGTTCAAGACGGTCACATAATCGAGTTAAGGTTTGTTGTCTTCTAGAGGGACCACCACAAAAAAGACTTGCACGTATTTCCAAAGTGTTTAATCCCCGTGAATAGTGAGCAAATGATACTCGTTCAAACACTTCAATACTTTCTAATTTACCCGGAAAAACAACGAAATGAAATACCGATCGAATCTATACGTCCAAAACCATCTCCAGAAAATACAGTACTATATTCAGATTAAACATACCTAAAACAGTATACAAGCAGACCTAGGAATTATAGTGCAATTTTCATGGAATGATACCACTGTACGGCCGTGGAGCCGCGACCTAAGCAAGGAATTGCCGCGGTTCTGCGGCCATATGAAAAGTTCATTGCATCGTATTTCACCATAATTCTTAGTTTTCCCTGCTGTATTTTTTAAGTATTTTTAATTCTGAAAAAGTCAGATTTCAGAATTTGTCCAGAGAGGGTCCAAAAACGTCGTATTTTTGTCCGATCGGGATTTTTACTTCGTAAAAGCGTCGCCTAATGTTTTAGGTCGGCTCTGATACCAATGTTAGGTTTGTCTAGCACCCGATAATGAGTTTTGAAGCATCACATGTCCCAAAGTTTAAATTTTGATGGTGCTAAACAAGCATGCAAAGGAATCGATCCTAGAAAATTAGGGTTATGAAACTTAAAGCGAACAAAACTACGTTTCGAGACTACAACCTTTGTAGCTCCCTTTCGCTGGACTCCTTGGTGTCTTAGGTGTTAGAAGAAGGTCCTCTTGAAGTCCTCTTACGTCCACGACGATCCACCCGGAGTTCGCCGTCCAAGCTCGCAACTTCGAGAATCGAAGAGAACACTCTAAACAAGTTGGCTAAACTTGTGTAGAATGATGTTGTGGTTTAGAATCTCACTTCAAAAACCTTTCTTTATGTGTATATTACTCACTAGAAGAAACTAGAGAGCAAATATGAAGGAGGAAGAAGATGGTGGCAATATTTTTAACAAGAGATGAAGAAAAAGATAGCCATAAGAAAAGAAATGAAATATATCCTTTTATATTTTATTCCTTCTCACTTCAAACCATGGTTAAATCTTTTGGTTGGTATTTAATTAGGGTTTAAACCATGTAAGGAAAGGTTAATCCAAGGTTAAGGGTAGGTGAGAATAGTTAGGTTAAAGAAGAGTGTAGAAGCAAGTGAAGATTATCCTTTCCTTTTTCTATTTTGTTTTAAACCTTAAATCAAATAAAATACAAAAGATTTATCCATGGTGTGAGTCTCATATTGCCACCATTTCCATGTGTAAACAACCATGATAGATGGGTGTATGTATGTATATATGTGTGTATGTATGTATGTATGTATGTATGCACATCCATATGTGCATGAAACTAGCAAGAAAGAAAGAAAGAAAAACATACATGCATGCACACATCCATCATCCAAGAAAAGGTTTTAAGTGAGAAAACTAATGGTTAAATGATAAATCAACACTTGATTTATCAATCCGGCCATATCACATATGACCCCACCAAAAGCAAGCCGCCCGATCAATGTACGGTATCATATATGCGCATTTTAATCGGGTCCATGCGCATATCGGATATGCGCACCACAGCGTTTCGCCTGGACTAGGTAACTCCTGTGTGGGACTCTAAGACTCGTCAATACACCGGCAGAGGGTGATGATCATATCAGGTACCCCCAAGCCGCAAGCGGTCAGCTAAACGTAACGGCCACCCGGGTATTGAGCGATCAGAAGAAAACAAGCGAACCTGCTACAACTCCCGTCGAGCCAACCGGCAACACTACCGTACAGTCCGGTCTCTTCGTCAGATATGCTGCATATTGAGCCTAGGGATGGTCACGTCGACCCTAATAACTCAATAAGTCGTGCCGGTGAATGGTCTATAACAGATCGAGAAACTACTGATAACACTTATCAGCAAATCTCAGCAGCCCTGGCCAGGGACTTACTGATATAACCAGTCGGGCACAACACAGCATCAACCCCCAATATCGGGAGAGACGAAACCTCTCCTATCGCTCATTGCCTTCGTGTGTCTCGGGACTGTGCCCAACAGGCACCTTCTTGCACGACTCAGTAGAGCCGTGGTAGGGTGGCAATCAAAGTACAGTGGGAGAACACACAAGACTCTATGACGATCTCGGGTCTACAGACTAACCTGTACCAGTGTTACCCGAGAACTACTATCCGACGATAGATATAATTCCATATAGGAGTTCTCGGTGAGTCCGTCCAGTGTACCCAGTCAGCACTGAGCACCCGTATATGATCTTGATGTCAAACATCGATGAATGTGGGAACATCCATTGCCCATCGTATGGGTCTAGTATCATATACGCTAGTCTACATTGGTATATTAATGCCCTGTCTCGATATACCTACGACTAGGGACTTTGCAGGATATGCTTATAGACTACAGATGTCCCACTAGTATGATCTCCATCATAATCAGAGCAGTCAAGCCAATATCCTCAGGGCTTTATCAGCATGTATGAGTGAATAATAAGCATGATCAAATCAACATGTCAGATAAAGAAGAACCAGATAGCATACTATCATGTCGAGCAAGAATGTATACTGAATATATATACATGTATAGATACATCCACTATCATATAATGGCCTCTAGGGCATACATATATCCAACACTTAGGGTTTTGGCCGTCGTACCGTTGCATCAGCTGATATATTCCTCAATAGGTAATCGTGCTGTTCGAGTAGCCCTGTGACTGCCGTGTCTCTGATCCCTTCGGGGGCTGGACAACACGTCTTCAAGCAATCCTCCTTGGCAGTTTGACCGTCGGAAGAGCCAGCGTTAGGAATTTTGCCATGCCGCTTTTTACTTGAGGTTAGGCTCATTTTGGAGAGCCCCGATGAGTCATAACCACTCCGCGCTGGTGTGGGATGATCTCCAATTATCTTTCGGGCTTTATATGACTTGCCGTTAAGACGCATGAAGCTAGGAATTTGTCCTTCGCTTCATTTGCTTTGGCGCATCCGAATCCTGCTGGGGGAAGAACGCTGGGGTGACATTTCATCTGCTGTATCGAGACGATCGTCGAGGTGGTGATCACTCCGCGCTGGTGCAAGATGATCTCCGATTGTCTTTCAGGCTTTACATGACTTGCCGTTAAGACCTTGAAGCTAGGAATTTGGCCTTCGCTTCATTTGCTTTGGCGTGTCCGGATCCTGTTGGAGGAAGGACGCTGTGGTGACATCTCGTCTGCTGTATCGAGAAGAGCGTCGAGGTCGTGGTGGGATTTTGCCATCACTCCGCTTTGTTTCGACCATGAGGTCTTTTGTTGACGTTGCGTCCATATCTTAAGGGACTGCTGAGGAACGCCGTTGGTGATCTCTCATCTGCTGTATCGAGACGGCTGCTGAGGTGGAGCTAGGATTTTGCCGTCGCTCCGCTTTGTTTCGACCGTGAGGTCTTTTATTGACGTTGCTTCTGCATCCTGTTGGACTGCGAAGGAACGCCGTTGTTGACATTGCGTCTGCTGTAACGAGACGAATGCTGAGGTAGAGCTGGGATTTTGCCGTCAGTCCGCTTAGTTTCGACCGTGAGGTCTTTCGTTGATGTTGCATCTGCATCTTGCTGGACTGCGGAGGAACACCGTCGTTGACATCTCGTCTGCTGTATCGGGACGAATGCTGAGGTGGAGCTGGGATTTTGCCATAGCTCTGTTTGATGGTGTAACATCTATGTCATGCTGGAATGAGGAGGCCCACCGTTGTTGGTCTCCAGGCTGCAGATGTGGCCATTGGGATTTGGATCTAGGGACTTTTCCATGGTTCCGTTTCGTTGCGACTCTGAGGTCGGTTGTTGACGTCACGTCTGCATTTGGTTGGAGTGAAGAGAAACGCCATTGGTGATCTCTAAGTTGTCGATATCGACGTTGAGATCCTGAAGCTAGGGATCTTCTTTTGATTCGTTTGTTGACATTGTGTCTGCGATATTGCGACAAATGTCGAGGTTGCCTCTAGGTTGTCTATGAACCGTCGAGATTAGGCTTCGCTTTCTAATGGAGCCTGGTGGGAAAGTATGGTTCCCTCTTTATTTGTGTCTCTGGATTGTATACAGGGATCGATGTGATCTCATCTGTAGGGCAAAAGTTTCATTCATTTTCATATTATTATTTTATTTCCGCGATGCTCTATCGTTTCAGCTTTTATATCGCGAAGGTCGCGATTGCCCAATCATTTCGGCTATTTTTCGCGATGCCCAATCATTTCGGCTATTTATTTTATTTTCACTCGCTGCTTTTTATTGCGAGTTGCCCAATCATTTCGGCTATTTTTCATGCATACATTTTTACTTGCTACTTTTTATTGCAAGTTGCCCCATTATTTCGGCTATTTTTCATGCATACATTTTTACTTGCTGCTTTTTATTGCAAGTTGCCCCATCATTTCGGCTATCTCATATGCACATTTAGCTCGCTGATTTTTATCGCGAGTTTAGAACTTGGAGTCTGGTGCCAATCTCAGCATCAGTATCGCTACAACTAGAATATTGCCAAGAGCGAATCATCATTTGCCATGAAAGGACTTGGAATTTGATACCGATTTAGGCATCAACATCGCTACAACCGGGATATTGCCAGGAGCGAATCATCATTTGTCTCTGTCGATGTTGAACAAAGGTGGCTTAGTAAACAGGGTTAGGATCCTGTCGACTAAGGCTTTTGACTTCATGAGCCGTAAGGGTCCCACAAAGGTATTTCTCCCTACAAGTCGTGAGGATCTCGTAGGTGTGTTTCTCCTTAGGGATCATGAGGATTCCTAAGTGTATGTTCCCCCGTAAGTCGTAAGGATCTTATAAAAGGATTTTTTCCTTATAAGTCGAGAGGACTTAATAGGGTTGTTCACCGTATGGACATATCCCCAGTCACGGGTAGGACTTGGTTAGGGAAATGTTTATTCGCGCCCGTGGATTGTATACAAGGGTTAGTATGAGCCGCTTGTAGGGCAGTATCGAAGGTTGTGGGGGTTGCTTAAGAACAGGTTTAGGTCTCTGTAACTTAAGACTTTCAAATCTTATGAGCCGTGAAGGTCCTATAAGATAGTTCTTCTTACGGGTCGTGAGGATCTCGCAAGTGTAATTTCTCCTTAGGAATCGTGGGGATCCCTAAGTGTGTTGCTTCCTTTATGAGTCGTAAGGATCTCACGTGGGTGGTTTCTCCTCACAAGCTCGAGAGGACCTTGCAAGTGTCCTTTAACGAGGTTGCGCCCTTTCGGGTTTTCACAAAGGGTCGCCGATAGCCCTGCTGTTTTTACTCACGGAACCCTTTCGGGTTTTCATCCATGCCCATTTTGCTTACGGACATACCATTTTTTTTAACGAGTCTGCGCCCTTTCGGGTTTTCACAAATATCGCCGGTAGTCCTGCTATTTTTACTCACGGCGTCCATTCGGGTTTTCATCCGTGCCCATCTCGCTTGTGAACGTACCTTTTTTTACCACGTCAGCCTGAAGATGCCGCGGGTTGGGAGTAGTTTAACGACGTTTCGGTCATTTGCAAGTTTTAGGACACTGCGGTCCATTGTTAGTTTAACGACGTTTCGGTCTTCAGCCAGTTTTAGGACATAGTGGTCCATCATTAGTTTAACGACGTTTCGGTCTATCGTTGCCATATTTGAGGCGAGTTTCTAGTTTATGGACTTTTTGGTCCATGGGGCTTTCTCTATGAAAGAGCACGATGCCCCCGGCATGTCCATCTTTTTCGGAGCATGTGGTTGCGGCGGGCTCACCTTCCAGTTGTCAGACAACGCGAATTTGCCCTGTTGGTATTCATCCTCAATCCAGCCTTTGAAGAAATAGCAATTTTCGAGTGGGTGGCCCATTACTCTATAGTAGGGACAATAGTTAGGATTGTCAACGTCACCTGGCTGCAACGGACGTTTTGGATCCGGCAGAGTGATGAGCCCGCTGCGCACCGCTAGCTCGAACAGTCTCTTTGTTTTATCTCCGGGAAACGAGTAAGGACGTTTTGACTTCTCATTGAGGTATCGCGGCTTGTTGTTTTGACGACCAAACGGTTTCGGGTCACTCGGCTGTTGTTGAGCATTGGCGACGAAGGTCGCTTTTCCATTCCCTTTATCCTTTTTGTTCGATCCCTTATTTGCGGGTCCGAGATTCTTTTCGGGTAGCGTGCGATTGCGCAGCTGAACGTTCTCGCAGCTCTTCTTTTCTTCATCTTTTCCTAAGGTGGATTCTTTGAAGAGAGGGCTGAGAGTCATTTCTTCTTCAGAATTGCTCCCGAAGGTGAGAGCTTGCGATCTTCTGCCGTCAACCATGTAACCGTTGCCGATAGTTTTCATATGCTCATTTGTCGTGCTTCTCTGTTTCCGACGAGCTTCGCTCTTCAATCGCTGAACGTGCTGCCGGTGAGCAACGTATCCCTGCCACCAGTTTTTAAAAGCATTGCATTCTTCAGTAGGGTGTGCAATCTTCTGATGATATAAGCAGAAGTTAAGATGCATGTCCGCTTCATCAAGATATATATCGGTGGGAGAATTTCCTCTGAAAGAGGGGAGCTTCATTCCCATCGATATGGCTTTGGCGAATCTTTTCCTCATCTTGAACCTGCTTTTATTTGCGGCGGATGTACTTTGATCTGGTGGGAGTGTTTCGACCCTTTTGTCTAGTCGCGGGCGTTTGGCCTTTCTAAATATGGCCATCTCACGCTCTTAATTGGCTTTAACTTTCAGACGAATCTCATTCAGGAAGGCATCGATCATCTCGTCTGATGGCCACAGAAGTTCCGGTTGAGAATCCGCCCCCGATTTCTCGATGCAAGGAGCCTCTTTATCATCTATCAATGAGTGAGAGATCATATAACAACTTGCTACGTAGTCCTTAGATTCATCTGATGAGTCTTCTCCATCGTTTTCGTCCTCGAGGACATAGCTGAAAAACTCTTGGAGCGTGATGGGAGTCCGTGCTTTCTGATTATACTCCTCCAGCACATCGATCTGTTTTTGCAGGTCCGTGCGCTTGTCGCCAGGCTTCACGGGCTTTTTGGATTTCTTCTTCTTTTTCAAAGATTTCGACGGCTGGGTGTGCGAGCTTTGGCTATCACCACCGATCCTTAGAGTTTGGCGTGGCTTTAGCATCCCTTCTACGACCTCGGGTTCTAGTGGATCTTTCTATCTGATCATCGGGCATGTCTAGAGATCATTCAACATCCTTTTGGTTTTGGCGGAAAGCACGACCTCCCATGGAGCTTCATAAACAAAAGAACAAGTTGCCCCCGGCGTGTCCGTTTTCTTTAGAGTGTGTGGCTATGGTGGGTTTACTTTCCACTTTTCAGACAGCGCAAACTTGCCTTGTAAGTACTGATCCTCGATCCATCCTTTAAAGACGAAGCAATCCTCGATCGGGTGACTTACCGTTTGGTGGTAAAGGCAATAATTGGGATCGTTGACATCGCCTGGCTGCAACGGACGTTTTGGACTCAGCAGATTGATGAGTCTGTTACGCACTGCCAGCTCGAACAGTCTCCTTGTTTTATTCTGAGGAAACGAGTAAGGACGTCTTAGTCTTTCCTCAAGGGATGGGCACGGACGCATATTGTTTCGACGGACAACCGGCTTTGAGTTGCTCGGCTGTTGTTGAGTGTTGGCAACGACGATCGCTTTCCCTTTTCCTTTCTCATTTTGAGAGTCTGGCTTTGGAGGAGACGGTTTATGTCCCATCTGATCCATTTAGGACAACTTGTCGATCAAGGCCTGGAAAGTAGTTGGCTTGAAGAACATCGTGAATTGGGAGATGGTTGCTTGCGGATCCAGAGTTCCCACAAACATGCCTACTGCTTGCGCTTCTTCGATGTGCTGCTCGCATTTTGACCATAGATTCCGCCATCGTGTTGCGTATTGAACCCACGTTTCGCATGGCCTTACCCTGGCGTTGATCAATGCGGTGATCGGGGTGTGCTCGCTGGCGCTTGCAAATCTTTGTGTAAACAGTAACTCCATCTCCGCAAATGTTTCGACAGAGTCGTTAGGTAGCTCCGAATACCATTCAAAGGCCGTCTCCGATAGGCTGCCGACGAATTGGCGAAGCAGTAGCTTATCGTCGCCTCTAGTGTTGCCGCATAAGGCTCTGAACTGAGCGACGTGTTGATAGGGATTGCCTGTCCCCTTATAGACGTGGAATTTTGGGATGGTGCAGCCCGGCGGGTACTTTATCTGATCGTACCGGCTTGGATATGGTCTCCCCGTCTTAACAACTTTACCGGCTGCCTCAGTTGCCTGGTGAACTCGTATTTACTGAGCTATATATTCATCTAGGGCAGCTTTGGAGATCGTTTCTTCTTTAGTTGTTGAAAGAGCCGGAGGCAGATTTGACGTTTCCCCTCTGTCATCTTTGAGGACAATCGGAGGATCTTCCACCGGGGGATCCTGCTGGATCATCATACCCACCATGTCCTCGAATAGAAGGGCCATTCGCTTTATATTGGCTGCTTGTTCCGCAACCTCTTTGTCCTTCTTTTCAAGTATCCTACGAAGGAATTCAGCGTCAGTTTCTTGCTCCTGGCGTTGATCCGGGGACGCTTCTGGGCTTTCTTTTGGCCCAGTGAGTGCGGCCATCGCATTCATCATTTCTTGGAGCTTCTGCTGCTGCTCCTGAGCTTTAGTCACCGATCGCGTAAGCGGTCTATGACCTGTAGATGTATGACTGTCCTCTTTCCCGGACGCCATGTAGACTGTATGCACCACCAACCCCCAGACTTAGGGCGTTTAGGCTTACTGTCTTTGACATTTGCTGCAGGCGTGGGGACTTTCTCCTGCTTTCTGCTCTTGCGAATAGTTGACGTGGAGGGGGCCGTTGTAGTGGGCACCCAAGTGGTTGTCGTCCTTTGCGGTTTGACAGGACGGTTCTTTTCTTCTTGAACTTTCACCCTCTTCTGTCGGTGAGAGTTATCTTGAACGATTACTGAGTCCTGAACAAGTCGCCAGACCTTGTAAATTTTGGAGGACAGCCGTTGAGGGGGCTGCTCTGGTCTTGTTTCTGTAGCATTCTCCACGGGTGGGGGAGATCTTTTCAGCGCGGCAGTCGGAGAGTTTCTGCGCACCTTGTTGAGTAGTTCAAAGCTGTTCCCAGTCGGAACAGCAGCATTGATTTCCACCGTTGGAGCTGGTGGGGTTAGCCCAGAGGGGGAGTTGCCCCCGGCCTTCCTTACTCGGCGCCAGTGGCGACGTCGAGCATATCGAGCTGTTGGGGCCGGTTCGGCGATGGGGATGGTTTCGTCTTGCCCCCTGTCCAGATGAGGCGCCGCTGGTACCAGCCTTTTGAAGAATGATGTCTTTTGAGTAGCGGTATCCAATCTGTCAAAGACAGACCTTCGAGCAGGAACAGGAGCCAGAATAGTCAGTCTTGTAACGACCGACTCTTTGGCAGGAGAAGCCGTCTTGATGACTTCAGGAGCAGATATGGCTATCTTCTTCGGGATGGCCACTTCAGGGGTCATATGCTTCTTGGTAGGCCCATCGGAGTTCAAGCTCAGTCTGGTGAAGACCGAGGAGTTGGAGTTGGACGACCCGTTGAGAGGGGCCGTGGTAGTAGTGAGCCGAACGAAGACCAACTTCTTTGATGCTTCCGGTACGGGCATTGGGATGTTAATGTTCGCCGGCGGGAGCATGGTCCCAAAGAACAGACCGGTGGTAGCTTGAGTCACTTGCTCCACAGGCATAGTGAATAGGGAAGCAGCCTGCGGTCCATATGCAACACCTCCAGGTGAGGCGGAGCGTCGGTTGCATTTGCAGTTGGAGCAGTTCGAGCAGTTACCAGCCATTGATCCTTTTGCTTTCTGCAGCAAACGAAACGCCAAATCTTAGTACTTCGAAACCCGAGGGCAACCATTAGTGAACCGCAATTGGTTCGCGGATTACGACACACGAAGTGTGGAGTGGAAAGAGGAAAAGGTCCCACCGGGCATGCCAGAATCTGTTCCACTTCGAAAAGGCGGCGCGACGGACGTCTTGCCTGAAATTCGGGGCAGATGCTAATTGGTGCTATCCGTCTACCTTTCTGAAGATGCCAAGTTGATTTATGACACCATGTATCGAAGGTTTAAATGGATGCGTCCGATGTAGCAAACTTCGTCAGATTCCCCCTTGCTTGAGGGGTTTTTGATTGTGGGGACGCTCTTCCCTGCAGGCGCAAGCCCCTGCAGTTAATTATGCTACCGCATTGCGGTAACAACTTTCTCCTTCTCCAGATGATCACTTCGTGTCCTGTGTGTTTGTTTTGTGTTTGGTTGCCCGTGGATTGTATACGGAGACTGAGTTATGTCGTCGCCCGTAGGGCGTGGACTAGTCCAAATCCGTATTTTCTTAAATTTGGGTTTGAGGTTTTGGTTTAAGGATACGTTAGCCATATTTGAGGCTAAGATCAACTTAAACGTTAGTTAAGGATACGTTAGTCTAATTTGAGACTAAGATCAACTTAACAGGATCGTTTAGATCCAACAAGAGAGCATTTGGACTCCATTGTTCCAGTTTAGGGACGTAGTGGTCCATTTCATGTATGGCCGTCGGGACCCATCACCTTTCTGACGACGTTGAAGGATTACAACGACAGATGTCAGAGGAGTACAGAGATGTACCCTTGAACCAAAGTTGATTGGGGGATTTATAGTCCAATTTGGGACTAAAGTCTGTTTGTAGGTTTAAGGATACGTTAGCCATATTTGAGGCTAAGATCAACTTAAACGGGATCGTTTAGATCCGACAAAGGAGCATTTGGAGGCTCTATTGTTTCAGTTTAGGGACATGGTGGTCCATCGCCAGTTTAGGGACATGGTGGTCCATAAAATGTATGGCTGTCGGGACCCAGCACCTCTCTGAAGACGTTGAAGGATTACAACGACAAATATTAGAGGAGTTCAGAGATGTACCCTTGAACCAATGAATTGGTTGAAAGAGCAGATGTGCTCAGTTCAAGATTATTTGAGGACTTATGGCCAGTTTGGGCTAAGTCCAATTATGTTTGAAATATTGGCCCTTTGGGCCATTAAACATTTGTCTGGGTTCAGCCCCTCATCATTCAGCAATGCTAAACAGAGGTTTGGGGGTTTTGACAACATTTTATCTTTGATTTCCTCAATTTTGAGATTCATTTGGAGGAGGGACTTTTGCCTCTGGAAAATTAACCAATTTGGCTAAAAGTAGTGTTAAACACTAGAGAATAACAATGTTAAACACTGGAGATAGAACTCTCAAATTAGTGTTAAACACTAAAAGACAATCAGTGTTAAGCACTGGAAATATAATCTTCAAATTAGTGTTAAACACTAAAGACAGAAGGGTCACGTGTGGACACGTGAGAGCGCCTAAAGGGGGGACCGGATCCCTTTTATTTTATCCTCAAATCTGCGAATAAGTGTTAAACACTTTTCATCTTTATTTTAGAGCATCACGTGTTGGCACGTGATGGGAATTTATGCATCGATAATTACAGCACTTGCTGAGGGGTCACGTGGGGACATGTGAGGGCGCCCAAAGCTTCTTTTCTTTTCTTTTTTCTTTCTGCATTTTGGGAGTCACGTGGGAGCACGTGAGACATTGCCTCAAAGCTTCTTTTCTTCAGGGATCTTTTCAAGGGTCACGTGGGGGCACGTGACCCTAGTTCTTTTCATGAACAGAGATCTTTTAAGAATTGAATTCTCTGTAGGTTAAACCCTAATTATGATTTTGGAGGAATTAAATTCCTATTGTGAAAGAATTAAATTCTTATTTAGGATAAAACCCTGATTTTTTTAAAGGAATTAAATTCCCAGATATGTAAAAAAATTAAATTCTTGGTTAGGGTTAAACTCTAGTTTTGTTTTAGGAGAATTAAATTCTCAAAACTCAATTCCACTTCTAAGTTTAGGATCTGCATGGCAGGATCTCGACCCGATGAGAATTAAATTCTCAACTTATGGGGAGATGTGCTCTGTGCAGATTTTCAACCAGAAGAAGAACTAAGTTTTTTTTTTGTATAAGAGTTAAACTCTTGGATTTTGAGAATTAAATTCTCTGTTTGAAGTTTTGATTCCCTTTCTTTTCTCACCTAGGGTTTTCTTTGTTGAGAATTAAATTCTCCTTTCTTTTCTTCCCTCTTGAGAATTAAATTCTCCTCTCTCTGTTTTTCTCTCCAAAAAGGTCGATCCCCCCTCTTCTTTTCTTGGCTCCTATTTATAGGAGAAGGAAAAGAATCAATTTGTTCAGCAAATCTCTCATTGAAAGATTTGATTTGATTTCATAATTAACATGATCTTTTAGATCATTCAGTGAATTTTATTCACCATTGTATTTTAAATCCAAAAGATATTCTGTTTGTTATTTCCGGTGAGATTTAAGGGAAATCTTTTTTTGTCTAGGATTTTTCCATAAATTGGTAATATTTAATCACCCTTAGATCTTTAATCCAATGGTCCCCATAATCCTTTTCCATTTGGAAAGATTTAGAAGTTTTTAGAATTTTAATTCTATTTGGAAAGATTTAAATGATCTTTTTTCAGAATTTAATTGTGTTGAACAGCAAGGCTTTTACAGCCAGTCACGTGTTGCCACGTGACCCCCTGAATGGGCTCCTCTTCTCCACTCTGTCCTTTGCCGCTGGTTTAACCATCATGTGTCAACACATGATCATTGGTCACGTGTGAGCACGTGATACCTCATTGAGATAATTCCTGATTTTTAATTAGGGAACAACACATAGCACATTTACTCATAACTTTTGATTCCGGATGAATTATGAAGCCCATAATATATCAAATCGAAGGGTTTTTTGAGATGCTTCCAATATCATAAGAATTTAGCTGTTTCTCCTTCAGTAGTTTATCAAAATCCAGGCCGGAAGATACTGGTTCGCATTTTCTTAAGCGTATCGCTGCCATTTGATACTTTGGACTCTTTTGCACAGAAATTTGGCGGGAACAGCTGCGAGGTGCCCCGAACGGATGAGCTCTTCAATATAGTCTCGGAGTTGTTTGCAGCTCTCCATTGAGTGGCCCAGGGACCTATGAAAGCAGCAGTAGAGGCCCCGGATTCACTTTGAGGCCATTCTCGGGACCAGGGGAAGCTTGAATAACCCCTCACCCTTGGCCTCCTCTAATTGCACCACTTGGGAGACGTTTAGCGGGGTGTACTCCTGGAATTTTGGGAGGTAGGGTTTTTGCCGCTCAGGTCCCATTCTCTCTTCTCTTGCCCTCTTCTTTTGGTCGGATTGCTCGGCCCGGAGGAGGTTTGCGTTTACCTCGGATTTGAGCTGGACCCCGCATTCAGTCCAGGCCTTTACCTTGGCCATGGTCTTAGGTTGCGCTAATGCAAAGGAGCGCAACCACTCCTTATGCCTAAGACCAGACCTCAGAGCCGTGATGACTGTCTCGTCCCGGTGCTCTGGGACCTCGAGAAGGGCGTTGTAGAAGCGGGTGACGTATGCTTTGAATGTCTCCTTATCCCCGCTCTTGATCGTGAAGAGATGGTCTACTGTGCACTTTTGCTGCCTGTTCCCGACGAAATGGCCGAGGAATTGTGTGGCCAGCTCGTCGAAGGTTGAGATCGAGCGCGGCTCGATTCCTCGGAACCAGTCTCGTCCAGAATGGATGAGAGTGGCTGGGAAAGCTCGGCACTGGGTGGCGTCGGAGTGGTCTTGGATGCTCATTCCCGCGGTGAATGCATCCAAGTGGTCCTTCGGGTCAGATTTGCCGTCGAAGAAGGAGACCTTTGGGAGCTTGTTGCGGGAGGAGACGTGGACGGCAAGCAGCTCCTCGGTGAATGGTTTGGTAAGTGAGTCGGAAGCGTACTGAGCCCCGTCGCTCGAACGGTGACCCTCCCAATGCAGACCCTCGATCTTCTTCTGGAGGGCGTCGAGTCGGTCATGCTATCCCGACGACTCGGTGCATTCTGATCCCCAGCCTCTGCTGTTGGAGGCCTGCGTCTGGCCGCGGCTCCGGTTCCTCTCAAGGAGGTTCCTCAGATCCCCCGGCAAGGTGGCCCTCGAGCCACCGTGGCGAGTTCCGTCCGCGCGACCCCATCGAGGGAGGGGGTGTCGGTCATGCCTGGTAGTAGGTGAGCTGACAGACATCTCCTCCGGAGGGACAGGCGCGCGGAGGATCTCGGGGCTAAGTGCTTTGGTGACGGACCTGGGTATTGAACTGCGGGGTGCTCAGTGGGTCTCAGAACGTATCGGTCCAGGAGATCCTCTGCCGTGGGAGGTAGCGAGGTGGTGGTCGGCAGTGCCGACGCGGACGGAGCCTTCTCTCCTCCCGTAGGGGTCCTGGCCCCGAGGCGGGGGAGCGGCGACTTGGTGATCTTGCCCCGCCGTTTGGACGTGGATCATCGCCTCCACAACGGACGCGAGTCAGTCTATCTGGCCGGCGAGGGATTTGATGGCATTCGGCGTAGGAGGTTCTTCCGTGCCTCCGTTGAGGGGGAGGCGGCGGCTGGTGCTTGGATCGTCGTGATGATCTCGCCATGAGGTTGAGATCGGGAGGCGAACTTTTGTTTTTGTGGAATCAAGGTTTTCTCACAGACGACGCCAGCTGACGGAGGGATGAAATCTCCTTCAGATGTTGCTTCCCGTTGATTTGCTGATGGCGGCGATGGGTGGCTGAGATTGAATTTGGAAGCTGTCGCTCCCGAAGCGTGTGGATCTCAATGGGTTTGAGGTTGTGGTTGCCGAGTTACCTACAAGGAAGCCCCGGGGTGGTTGTACCACCGAGGACCCTCCGACAATCAAGTTAGACTGGAGATCCGAGCAGAGTAACGGCTTAGTGGAGTAAAAATCGCTTACTTGAACCGTCTGAAGAAGGGGTTTATATAGCGGTGGCAGCAGGAAAGGCAGGCGCGGGAATTACGCCGGCCGTTACGCTCCCGACATCACGCCCTCGTGATGAGCGGGACCTCCCATTAATGGCGAGACATGCTCGTTAATGGGGGATCGTGGTGGCGTGGAACGTGGGATGTGGCCGGCGGAGATCTCGCGCATGGCGAGATTTGCGGGATGGCGGTTACGTCTGCAAGCGGTGCTGTTGGTCGGTCAACGAGACCGAGGAAGATGACCTCAGCGAAAGAGCTTGCAGAGGAGCGAGGGAGCCGAGGTATCTGGGTTCTGCTCGAGCCTGGAGGCGAGCTGAGAGGGACGAGGAGGCTCGGGCCTGTGATAGCTCGGAGACGAGCTGTGGGGCCGAGGAGGCCAATTGTGCTGGGGGCTCGGAGGTGAGCCAGCGTTTGCTTGTAGGACGGGCAAAGGGGTGGTCTGGTCGGCCACTGTAGGTCCTTTCTTATGAGCCCTCGGACACGTCATCTGTCACGTGTCCTGATCTGGGAGACCACCGATATCGAGCATCATCACCTTTCAAATCCCTAATCCCGATCTAATTCCTCTGATTCTCTTATCTCCATTCCCAATTGATCAATCTCCTCTTATATTTCCAGCATCTTTACTCTCATGATGGCTAAAATTAAGACAATCGGTAATAAAGAGAGAAAGAAGTAAAAAAAATAAGTTAATCAATAATAATGAGTATAAGTAATAATAAATAAGACCATAGTCACATAATTCGCGAATTATTCGGCGAATTTGCGAATAATTCGTGAATTATTGATCTGCCGATTAAATCTGCGAATAATTCGCGGTCGCCGAACGCGGCGAATAATTCGCGAATTATTCAAAAAAACAGCGAATTATTCAAAAAACAGCAAATAATTCACAAAATCAAAATCTAGCGTCTTATATATTAATTTTTTGCTCGAAATCCTTCCTAAACACTTACTGAATCTTTCCCGAATACCTGCCGATTTTTTCCGAATAGTTTTCCGAATCCGAATTCTCGCCGAATTATTGCCGAATCACGAATTTGTGATTATGAATAACGTGTTTAGAAAGAAGATGGCTTTTGAAAAAAATAAGTGAAACAATGATAAAACATAATAATAAAGAAAATATGGAAAAATATAGGTACATGATAAAAAAATCTCATGTGAACTAATTTCTTGGTAAATCCAAAAAATCTCATGTTCTAATTTCTTAAAAATATTAAAAATGTATTATAGACAATGCAAATATAAATACGTATAAAAATCAGGGGTCGAGTTTAAAATAATACCAAAGTATATTTTCGGGTTTTTTTTTCATAATTTTGGAACTCTGTGTGTTTAAAAATAAGTCTCCCTCCAAATTTGGCCCGGGAAACAATTTTCCCTTATTATTATAAATAAATTATGTTCAGGTTTAAATTTGTTCTTAAAAGAAAGTATGTCACTAAGCATGAGAAGTGATAGTATGGTGCTATAATGAAAGTAATAGTATGGTGCTATTCTACTGAGACGGTTGCAATTAGAGGAAAACGTGGTGAGTCCCATGGGGTGGGGATAACATTGATCTATGATATATGGAGGGCTAGGATTATCCAAGTACAGGTAATAATAGCAGAGAATTCTGATTACTCGCCAGATGAAATCAAAGGACCATTAGTTGCAAGTTGCACCTAGAAACTTGTTGAAATTGATTGCAGATTCAGAACCCGAGATCAAGAGCCCAAAAGTCCAAGATTTGGAGGCACGTACATAGTGTGTGCAAGTGCAGCACGTACAGAACGTGATACGCGCTGCTAGGCATGCGCAAGAGACGGCTATGGGGTTTTGAGTAGAAATATCTTTGGAAAAGATTTAATTAATCTAATTAATTAAATTCTCAAATTTATCTATATTTAAAATTATCTCTATTTAGGTTTATACTTATCTCTAACTATAAATTCCCAACAAACCTATATGTAACTTTTATTAATCAATCCACATGGATGCTGCTATTAATTTGAAATCCACCTAGAGAAAGGGTCTGCGGCGGCTAACAGAGGATAGAGGCCTTGGGATTTTAAACGCTGTGGCAGTTCGAAAGGGTCTGCTGTTGTTAGCAAAGAGGCCGAGAGGGGGAGAGAGATTTGTATAAATAGAGATTGTTTTTGTATTTGAATGAGATCGACGGAGCAGAAATTATCTTTTGTAATTTTTTATTGAATAGTGAAAACAATTCGTCTCGTCGTTTTGCAAGATTAGATGCAGGTGCACTTCGAACCTGGATAATGTATTGTGTCATTTACTTGGTGTATTTTCTTTTATTACTTATTGATTTTGTGTAGTTGCTGCATTTGATCTTTTTCATTAGTTCCGGTTCACGCGTATTGATTATTCGCTGCGTATTTTGATATCTATTTTCACAACAACTGGTAGCAGAGCTTTTGTTACGGTAATTCGGATTATTGAGAAGATATTTTCTACACATTATAAGATCGATAGGTTTGACGGAAGGAACAATTTCAGTTTATGGAGTGTTCACCGCCGAAAACAGAGACGAATTGGGATTTGATCATAGCCACTGGAGAAAAGGTTTCGTCATAATCCACACCTGGTCTTTGACGAAAACCTTTTACAACAAGTCTAGCCTTATAGGTTTTCACCTGCCCAACTACACCAAATTTCCATTTATAGATCCATTTGCATCCAACGGGTTTTACCCCAGGTGGAGCAATATCCAAGGTCCACACTTTATTGGTGTACATGGACTCCATTTCGGATCGCATAGCATCCAGCCACTTATTAGAGTCGCTACTGATAATGGCCTGCCTGAAACTAGTAGGATCATTTTCTTCCAAGATGCAATGCTCTCGATCCCTGTCTATAAGAAAACCGTAGTATCTCTCGGACGGATGAGAAATCCTACCAGATCTGCGGAGTGGCTGAGGCTCGTACGGGGTTATTGAATCTTGAAGTTCCACCAAATCTTCAGTTACAATTTATGGTTCAGAAGTTTCTTCCAGTTCTACCGTACCCCCACTAATTTCTTCTGTAAGAAATTCCCTTTCTAAAAAGGTAGCGTGGCGAGATACAAACATCTTCTGTTTCTTAGTGTGGTAGAACAGATATCCATAACCATTCTTTGGATATCCCACAAATTTACATAGAGCTGACCGTGCCTCTAGTTTGTCCGGATTATGTTTTTTAACGTAAACCAGACAACCCCATATCTTGAATTTTTTATGATATGTTCTCTTTCCATTCCATAATTCGAATGGTGTTTTAGGCACTGATTTGGATGGAACATGCTTCAATAGATATGCCGCTGTCTGAAGCGCATATCCCCAGAATGAAAGAGGCAACTCGGTGTTACTCATCATGGAGCGAACCATATCCAATAGGATACGGTTCCTCCGCTCCGATACATCGTTGTGCTGTGGTGTATATGGAGGAGTAAGCTGAGAGAGAATTCCGTTCTCTTTTAAGTATTCTAGGAATTCCGTGCTTAAATACTCCTCTCCTCTATCAGATCGGAGGATCTTGATACTTTTGCCAGTCCGTTTCTCTACTTCGTTTCTGTATATTTTGAATTTCTCAAAAGCTTCAGATTTGTGTTTCATGAGATACATATATCCGAACCTAGAAAGATCGTCAGTAAATGTGATGAAGTACGAAAACCCACCCCTTGCATGTATAGATATTGGACCACATACATCACTGTGTATGAGTCCTAAGAGCTCTGCTGCTCTTTTTCCGTGTCCGGTGAACGGAGATTTAGTTATCTTTCCCTTGAGACAAGACTGACAAGTTTCATAAGATGAAAATTCGAACGTGTTCACAAATCCATCTTTGTGTAACTTACTTAGCCTTTTCTCTCCGATATGACTAAGCCTACAATGCCACAAGTAGAATTCGTTCATTTCCGAACCCTTCCTCTTGCGTGTGTTTTGTATATTGAAAATTGCGTTTTAATTAAGAACATAGATACCATTACACAATATACCTTCTGCAACCAATACCTGATTAAGGTAAATGTTCATGATACTTCTATCAAGAACATACTTATATCCATCTTTATCAAGTAAAGAAACTGATATGATGTTGCAAACCATGGAAGGTACATAGTAGCAATTGTTCAAAATCATAGTATTGCTATTTGGCAATACTAGGTGATATTCACTGACAGCAGAAGTATTAACCTGTGCTCCGTTCCCTACTCTAAGGGACATATCACCAAGTCCAACCATCCTACTTTTTCTCAGTCCCCGTAATATATTACATATATGAGATCCTGATCCGGTATCTAGTACCCGGGAGGTAGGACTGACCGAAAATCATCTCTCAATACAAGAACACCTGAAGGGGACGCATTGGTATGCTTCTTCTTCGATGGGGACATCAAGAAATTCATGCAATTCTTTTTCCCTTGCTCATATTCATGACGGATGTCATAAGTTAGAGCTGAACCGACGTTCTCCAGCCCCGAATAAGAATTCGGATCGGTCAAGAGATGCATTTTATTATCTTGTTTAAGGCATGAAGTGGTTGCTATCTGGAGAGAGAGAAAAGAAACACTCAGCGTGCGCTCTTGCAAAATTAGATTGGTTATTAATTTATCTAATCAGGATGGCTCCTACTGTTTCCTCGAATTTTTCTTCAAACCTTATAAGAAGAACTAGTCAGGATTAATCGCACTTCACAATACTTGCTTAACCTTTTGGTCAGGCTAGTGTTGGTACTTCGAGAGAGTTTTTCCAATGATTTCGCGAAGTTCCTTAATTATGTAACCTCTTTTCCCTAGAGGCGTAGCCCTGCTAACACCGTTCTAGACACCTACTTGGTTTATAGCATTGATTGTTAAGTGAGAAAATCTCCCAAGAGTAATCTTACTCATCAGTGGGATCTGGATCCAACTATCATTGTGTGATAACCTAGATGGAAGCCACTCTGGTTACTACACTCTAGATGGTATGCAACACTAGCAAGTTTCCTGTATATTTGAAACTCCTGATGTGGTTTTTCCCCTAGCGACCTATGACCTTGACAAGCTCAACAAATCATAAGTCGCTAGTCAAGTTCAACATGTTATTATCTTGATTACCCTAAACCCACCCGCATAAGCCCTTGACAAGGTCAATAAGGCTATGCGACTGTCCTAATTAATCGCATCACTATGCTACAAACAAGCACCACTCAGCTACTGTTCACTACGCCTTGACAAGGTCAACAAACGCAGCACGAATACTAAGTACTACTCGTAGGAAATGGCAGAGGGCTACGGCAGGGTTTTTGGCGAAAAATCCATTAACGTAATGAACTTGATATCATTGAAGGAACCTGAGTAGTTTTGAAAAAGGAGTGGTTTAGACTCCGCTATTGAAAACTTGTGGTTTTGAAAAAACCGAGTAATCTACAGTATAGACTTTGCTCAAGAGGCCACTCCCCGCGAAGGGATCTCGGCTCTTGCCTCCTGGAATGAGGTGTTGGATATTCACAACCGAATACCACTATGCAAAGCGAAAGAATATAACTATAGTTTTTCGAAATTTGTTCCAACAACATCTTTTAGGTTTCTTATCTTGCATTAATCAAAATTAATGCGGTCCTATCACTTAAAGCCTATCACACCATAAAAGAACGAAAATACAATATACGTATATGCCATCTGCATTCACCACTGGCCCCATCATCACCCGTTAAGTTACATAACTAACGACAGAGCGGGGGCTGGACTAGCGCGGGTGCAAAACATATACAACATCTATTAGTATATATATAAATATATATAACATTCGTCCCAGGCATGATATAAGCAACAACACAGAATCTCAGCAAGCAACACATAATGATGGATAATCTTGGACCCTCGGGTTTCATTTGAGCCGCAAATGAGACCCGATGTTCTCGATCGTATGGATAGCCCGTGCAATGGAAACCTGGACCCCTACAAACGCGGAAAGTTAATCGCCAATCCCAGAAGTGAGGCAATACCACTCAACAAAGTGAATAGGCTACCCAGCACTTCACGGGACCCGGTAATTTTAGCGTCCCTCCGTGGGTCATCCTTATACTCCCTACGAGTGCGGCGAATAGCCCGCTAATTCTAAAGTGAAGCCCTCTCCGTCTCAACGCCATGAGATGCGAACTTGTTTCCTTTTAGAACCCAGCTATCCGAGTACTCCACCGCGGGGTAATCCTAGTACAGAAAATGAAAAAATATGTATAAAGGTGACATCGACCACAACCCGGTCGTGCCCCAATAAAATAATATACAACACGGCAGAAACGACAGTCCACATGTTGGACGCTCGTCCCGCAATAAAAAATGTACAAATGAATATAAACTGTACTAAACCAATGCACCACTGGCTATCCACCACGACAATCCAACCACAATATCAGCACTATCACAGAACATCAACGTGAATGTCATGTTCGCAAACTCGTATAAAAGAACATATAGCAGCTAGATGGGTTATACCGATCAAATGACATTCACGGTCATAGATACTAATCTAAGTACCGATAAGAAACACATATTTTAAAATTTCGATTGACTAAACTTTTCCGAATAGACCCCACAGAGCTAACTAATACTCAAACAAATCTGGGCGAAAAATATACATTCCAAAAATCACAATTCCAAACATAAGAGCCCCAGAAGAAAACTTGTGCACAGATCCCTAAATATGACCACGCAACTGCGGCAAACAAGGATATTCTGCCGCAGTTCCGCAGTCTTGTGATGGGATCTAGTGCCCAATTTTCTTCTGGTTTCTTAAAAACCCTTGCATGAATTTTTGATATACAGAAAATGATTTTTAGACCATTTTAAAAAATCGGCAGAAACCTAAAAAATGAAATTGTGATTTTTGCAGGTTGTGTTGATTGATCTTTTAACCACGTCAAAACTAGCTAGTATAGGTTTTATGGGGTGTTTCTGATATCATGTTGGGTTACACTAATGCCCTAGCCATCATCCGTGGCCATTTGCAGAACAATTTTTTTTCTACCAAAGTAAAAACGACGCTAGAATAACCCATTAAACCGGATCTAACCATAAACCTAACTAGCTAAACTAGGAGAACTATCTACTGTAATAAGAAAGCCTCACCGAACGATCCGTGTCTTTCGGTCTTCTTTCTTCATCATGTGCTCCTAGTGGCCACCTTGAACAAGCTTGATCTTCACTTCTTACTCCATCGGTTCTCCACGATCGATCTTGCTCTCCGGTCCTTCTTTGTCGTAGATAATCCACCCAAGGGATGTGATCCATGGCTCTAGCTCCTAGCTAAGTGTTAATAGGAACAACTAGAGAACTTGGGATGCTAATCCAAGAAGTTTAGGATGTAGTGTGAAGTTTTAGGTGTTTTATTATTTCTATCTTGCCTTCTCTCTTATTTCTCAACACATGAGAGTGTAAAGAGGAGGAAGAAGATGAAGGTGGAAGAACTCAGAAGGAGTGGAGAGTGAATCAAAATGGTGAGCTCAAGAGAAATGAGGCAACCATGTGAGAGAAAATAACTCACATTAGTTTTGTATATCAATATCAAAGAATAAAATATATCAACCTTGCCTCAATAATTGACACAAATGAATAAAGAATTCATTTGTCAACTATTGAGGCATGGTTCTCACCATACCCCCTATACTTTCCCTTTACACCTCATTTCCATTAAATAGATAAATGAAAAATAAACTAATGAGGTGTACACCTTTTAGAATGTTATCCGTAATAAAATACGGATTACAGTCTATTGTATATGCATATCTGCATTCGGCTAAAAACACGAATGCTCAAAGAGATAAAATAACACGAAGAACATAATACTAGAATATATATCGAAATACATATATGTAAATTATTAATCAATACCTGATTTAATAGTCCGGCTCAATCCCGAGCCGGCTAGTATTATTTATTGTCCGATCGAAAGTCTGGGTATACAGTACATCAATCGATCAGAACCTTGCATGTATCCAATACGGCTACTACATCATTTCGCTTAAACCAGGGAAACTGTTTGCATGAGACTATAAAGACTCGACAGTACACCGGCAGTGAGTTACTGGATAAATCCATAACCATAAGCACATCAGCGGCACTAGCTGTACGTAACGGCTATCCGGGTACCTGTCGAAAAGGAAGGCCAACGAGCAAACTCATCCGGATCCCTACTGAGCCTATTTATGACAATCTTCGTACAGTCCGGTCTCTTCATCTGAGAGTATCACATACTGGGTCTAGGAGGTGGTAAACGTTAGACTCTAATAACTCGAGAATTCGTGCTGATTTGGCTCAGGACCAATCTGAGAAACTATTGATCAGCCTATAAGTAAATCCCAATGGCCTTGGCCAAGGTCTTATGGTCCTGACCAATCGAACACAGTGCGATATCGACTCCCTATACTGGGAGAGACAAATCCCCAACAATTGCTCACTGCCTCCATGTGGCTCAGGACTGTACCCAACCAAAACCTGTTTACACGACTCAGTAGAGCCGTGGTAGGGTAGTGATCAAAGCACAGTGGGAACTCACACGAGACAAATGACGATCTCAGGTCTAAAGACTAACATGTACTCACGTTACCTGAGAACTTCCATCTAACGATAGGTATAATACCATCTAGAAGTTCTCGGCGAGTCTGTCCGGTTTACTCACACCCAGTGAGCACCTGTATACGATCTTAAGTGCAAAAGACCAATGGTTGTGAGACCATACCAGCGCCCCTCGTCGGGGTCTAAAAACGTATACACTAGTCTAATCCAGAATATCGATGCCCAGTCTCGATACTCCCACGACTAGGGACCATTTAAGGATGTGTGTACCGACTACCCAGCTCCCACAAGTATGATCGCAATCACAACGCAGGTAGTCTAGCAATGATCCTACGGGCTTTATCAACATGTATGAATGATACGTAATAGCAAGTAAAACATATGCACATGTTAAGATAAAGACAAACAAGATAGCATACTATCATATCGAGCAAGACTGTCCAGTACATATATATATCCAAGCATCCACATGTATACATATACAATAATGGCCTCTACGGCATACATATCCAACAGATCCATGTAAATACTATCTTCTAAATTCCTATTTAGAAAAGCCGTTTTCACGTCCATCTGCCAGATGTCATAGTCATGGAAGGCAGCAATGGCAAGTAAGATTCGAATGGATTTAAGCATAGCCACCGGAGAAATGGTTTCATCATAGTCTAATCCTGGTCTTTGACGAAAACCTATTGCAATAAGTCCAGCTTTGTAGGTTTTCACTTGTCCATCTGCACCAATCTTCTTCTTGAAGATCCATTTGCATCCAACTGGTTTTACCCCAGGAGGAGCAACTTCCAAAGTTCATACTTTGTCGGTGTACATAGATTTTATTTCGGTTCTCATAGCATCCATCCACTTCACCGAGACTTTACTCGTGATAGCCTGGTAAAAATTAATTGGCTCATCATCATTGATAATGCAATCCTCTCGATCCCTGTCTACGAGAAACCCACAGTATCTATTAGGCGGATGAGAATGTCTACTAGATCTTCGGAGCGGCGTCGATTCATCAGGCTCTATTGAAACGTGAGGTTCTATTATGTCCTCAGCAGTAGTTTGTGGTTCTGGAATTTCTTCCAGTTCTATCACGCTTCCACTAATTTATTTTGCAAGAAATTCGCTCTCTAAAATGACTATGTGGCGAGCGACAAACACCTTTTATTCTTCAGTGTGGTAGACAAGATATCCCCGTGAATATTTGGGGTATTCCACAAACTTGCATAAAACCGATCGTGTCTCGAGCTTGTCCGGATTTTTCTTTTTGACAAATGCTGGACATCCCCATATCTTAAGATACTTAAGACATGGTCTCTTCTCACTCCACATCTCACATGGGGTGGTAGACACAGACTTAGTTGGAACCCTATTCAATAAGTATGCAGCCGATTCCAGCACAAACCCCTAGAAGGAAAGTGGGAACTCAGCACTACTCATCATGGAACGTAGCATATCGAGCAACGTGCGATTCTCTCTCTCTGATACACCATTATACTGTGGTGTATATGGGGGAGTAAGCTGAAAGAGAATTCCATTCTTTTTTAAATATTCAAGAAAAGTGGTACTTAATTATTCTCCATCCAGATCAGATCGAAGTACCTTGATAGTTTTACCTGTTTATTTCTCCACTTCATTATTATACTCCTTGAATTTTTTAAAGGCCTCAAATTTATATTTCATTAAGAATACATATCCATACCTTGAGAAATCATCAGTAAAAAGTGATGAAGTAGGAGTGACCACTTCGTGCATGTTGATTAGTTAAATTTATTGCATATTTGTATCGACATTTTCCCTACTATTATTAACTACTAAAAGGTGTTAATTGTAAATAAAGAACATATGTTGGTTTATTTGTAAAAAGGTTATTATCATATATTTCTTCATTTATAATTAATATAATTAGGGAAATATATGCATATCATATTTAAATAAAATATCTATGAGATTATTAATTAAAATATGCATATCATATCAAACACTCCTACCCAATATTCTTAAGATATTATATCATATAATTGGTTAGAATAATATCTCAAATAAAACAAGTGCTACTAACAATACGATTTAAGATATTGTGTAGATATTACAATAAGATTAGCTCAGGTCTGAAATATAAGTAGGAGATCCACATCAAATCGGATTACAAAACCGAATCTGCCGAATATTAGGAGTAAATTGAAGAATCTAGCAACGACAGAGATTAAGAGCAATATTTTCATAATCATTATACCAAGAGGATCTCTAAATATCGAGAGAAGAAGCCAGGAAAAATTTGGATGCTCCAACCCACAAAAAGGCGGTGGAAGCACAGTGAAAATAGGCTTTTGGCGGCGGTTCAGCGGTCATTTGGCGGTCGTAGGATCTGAAACTTCAGGGCCATGATCGTAATTTCACACACTTCAATATGTCATATAGGGTTTCACATTCCAGAGCCTATAAAAGGACCGATAGCTATCTAAAAATTCAAAAAATCGAAATACATTCATCTACCCATAGATCGAGAGAGATCTAGAGAGCAAAATTAGGGTTTTGTAAATTACTTTATTAGCAAGAAAATTTGTAATGCAATAGTTTATCAATAAAAGATTGTTCTTTATTTTAATTCTTTCCACATTTTACTTTCCGCAATTACTTTCTGCAATTTTAGCTTTTAATTATGGGTTCATTCATTTTCCACCTCTCTTTTAAATCTCTAGCATCCATGAGCGAGTAAATTCTTGCTTTCTAGGGTTTGTAGGATAGGGTAAAATAATGGATGAAAACTATAACTTAAATTCTTTTTAAAAGTTTTAATGTTTATAAATTTTAGAAAAATAAATGTTAACTCTCTTATCGAGCGCGCTATCAATTCATGATGCCACAACCACGATTTGAGATTCGTTAATAATCGTTTTGTTAAGGGCTTGAGATAAATAGAGATCAATGAAGGACAAAGGGCAGTAGTGGGAAACCCTAATTCCCTCCAAGAATCCTAATCTACGGTCATCTCTATCTCTATAGTATTAAACAATTAAAATATAAAAAGAATTATTTTTTTATTTCATCCATTAACTACCAAGTCCTATAAACCGTACAAGCCTTTCTATTATAAAATTTTCCAATATCCTAATTTAAAACGGCAATCAATCCGACATTTTTTCTATCAACTCGTCTAAAGTAAGAAAAGAAATTCACCGTTTCCCTGCGGACGACCCATACTCATTGCGGCTAGCTATTTGCGACACCGTCTTGATTACGGTTATTTACAACATACACATACACTTTTTGGCACACTTTTTGGCACAAATCAAATGACGCCATTGCCGGGGAAATGGTCGTAATTATTTTTCTTGTTATTCGGCTTGATTTCTACTATAAAACCAGAGAACATAAAAAAATATAAAAAAACCACATTTTGTATTTTTAACGATTTTATGCGAGTTTTGTGAGAAATCTAGAGCACTTGGAGCGAACCATCAAAGATTTAGAGGCTTTCAAATTGGACCAGAGGAATATTAGAGTGCTGTGAAGAAGTTTGGACGGGAGATATCATCATAAGGCGGTGGAACCGCGGCTTAAGGGGCGCTTTTAGCGGAGGAAGCGCGGC
This sequence comes from Agapanthus africanus, assembly GCA_030015575.1. Lineage (NCBI taxonomy): Eukaryota > Viridiplantae > Streptophyta > Magnoliopsida > Asparagales > Amaryllidaceae > Agapanthus > Agapanthus africanus. The sequence goes on along the minus strand of CM057337.1, from coordinate 930,227,773 downwards.
CTTTGTAAGGATTTGGGCCCCCATATTTCTCTGGTATTCTCCTATCGTCTCCCTCTTTTCTCTAAATCTCCAATAAACTGATTTTACTTGCAGAATTCTTTTCAAACAGTGCCGCTAAAAATTCTTTTTGCGTGTTTTGATTTCGGGTTGTTTTGCATATTTAAAACGAAAATTAAGGAGCAATAAACCCAAATTCAGATTAGGTAGGGATTTCATCACCCTTTCCGGGCTCCACAGATCACAAACGAGCATACTATCATACTATATTAATAAAAATATCTAGACTAAGCCTCTAAGGACATTCGCGCTCAATTAGGACAAATGAGGGTCATGGGTAATCTATTACTTTTTCGCATTTCTCTTGTGGTGTCTTAAGCAAGTGTGACTAAGGAAAGTGATTACTTAATTAGGCCCGCTATTTCGGTGATTTGTATAGCGGATACCTCCCACTTATCTGGCACTTACCTGGTTGCAAGATTGATAAGGAGGTGATAGAGGATTTATCCTACGCCTTGTCCTTTGGAAGTCTAGAAGCAGTCTAGTAATTTGACATAGGTGACCCTAGTTCTAGGTATTGTTTGTGCACGTTTGTCGAGTCCCTCTTACCAAGCAAAACAATTTCAAAAATCCAAAAAAAAGATTAAAATTATTACCATTTCACCCTCTTTCTTTTCATTCTCTTATAATGGATAACTCAAACAGACCAACTCTTACTGAACTTTGCTACAAACAACCAGATATTTCTTATTATCGTAATTGCTTTGTTATAAATACCGACCACACCATTTCTTTAAGGGATATGATAGAACGCTCTAAAAATAACAGTTGGACATCTCTCTCAAAGTCCTATCAACTGCATCAAAATTCAACACCTTCTTATGTTGATAATCCGTTTAAGGCTCGTAAGGAAACTTCTAAACCTATGTCTATTGCTGAGCATATTGCGAAGGCTCGTAGCCAAAGTTTCATACCTTTTACTTCTTCAAAAACCTTAGGAAAACAATTACACTCATTTCCATATGAAAAGGTTGATACTCATTTTGAGGCGATAAGGCAGCTTTTACATCCATGACTATTGCTGAGCAAATTGCAAAAGCCAGTCACCAACTAACCAACCAATCTCAATATTCTTCATATCATAATGTTGATCCTAATCTTAGTTATGGAACTTAGATACACCCTTCTAACTCTTATCAACAGTACCAAACTTTCATACCTTCTCATGTTGATACTTCTCATGAGGCTAATGCGGCAAGTCATAAACCCATGTCGATTGTGGAACACATTGAACTCACCCGTAACCAACAATTAAATACATTCCAACCATACTCAACTTTTTCACCTTAACTAGACAGTTCTTCTGAAAATCAATTGGGAAGTTCCACGGTTCAAAGAGACTTTTTCATTGAAACTTCTTCACAAAGCATGTCTAGTCTTGAAGTGGAATTAGAATTGAGTAGTAAGAAAGAACATGGGATCCCTCAAAGTCAAACCTGAACCAATTCTTTTAATCTTAACACCTTCCATCCTGAACTCCAATTGAGTGTATTTGATGATCAACCACTCAATAATCTAATTGATGAGGTGTCCGAGAATAACATGTTTGACTTTTCCAATCGTGAGTGTAAAAGAGTGCCTTACACCATTCCTAATCAGACCGATCCTTATTCGACTACACTTGACATTTCAAGACTTCCAATTCCATCAAGTGAACCAAGTGATCCATTGATTGAGGATAATATAATTGATGAATTTTCAAAGAACTATTCGTTTGATTTGATTGAAGGTGCTAGTGAAATCAGTGATGAAAATATCTTTGAAGATGAACTCACTATGTTAGATGAGTTGGATTCACCTACCCATCATATCCCTTCTATTGAATTTGAACATCGTTCTGTGCATTTAACCGATCCTATTCTTATCATTGATCTATCCGATATGCAAAACGATATTCAGCCTTCATCTCCCACATCTGGTTCAATAATTCTCGATACCCAAGTTTGTTTACCCATTTCATTACCCACTTTCTTTGGGTCTTCTTGTCATCTTCTTTCAATTCCACCGAAGTTTGATGAACCACACTCCGATATTTCGAGTTCTATAATTCTGAAAGACCACTCGAGTTAGAATCTTTTGAAAATAAGGTAGATGAGATTTTCGAGTCTCCTACCTCCATAATTGCTGACAAATCGAGTGTTTTGAATGCTGGTGCACAGAACATTGACCTTGAAACTTTCAACCTTCCTAGTGAATCTATCTATTCCACTGATTCCTTTATTTCTGATGAGATCATCATTGATGAAAGTTTCGAAAATATTTTCGCCGAAGAACTCGCGTTCCTTAAAGATTTGGATGCTGTGATAAATCAACCTCTACCGGAAATTTATAAGCCTCCCTTTGAGGGCGAAGAAGTTGAACCACCACCCCTTCTTCTAATCACATACGAGAATGCAATTATTTTACCCATTCCTTATCATTCACATTCACATTTTCGTCTCTACCAACTGAGACGTAAAACATTTTGATTATACCTCTTATCTTCCCTCTACTTCATCTCTTCTCGTTACTCTCATTTCTGTTTCTTCTACTCGAGATATGATACAACCTCCATTCTTATGCAGTCTCGAGTATTTTTCACGTTTATCCATTACACAATTTTCTACCAACTATGGTGTTACCTAGATAAAATATATGAATGGTTGGTTTTAACTTTTGGTCTTTGTAATGCTTTGTGTAGATCAATAATATTTACCCCATGTCAAATTTCAATACTTAGTAATGAAAACACTGTTTTACTCAAGTTTGGGGGAAGAAGAAAAATATTTTCAAAATGGCTCTTGAAAGAAAAGAAATTTTTGCACGATTGTGAGCCATGAACAAGTTTGGAGGAAGATTTTAATGTCATTCACTCTTAACCCCTTCTTTATACCATCTTATTGAACTGTTCCTTCTACTCTTCAGGTTTTGAGCTTACAGGACAACATCAGTGTGGACACGGCTGCAAACAAATTTGGGGGGATGGTTTGTATATATCTACGCATCATATGTAAATATTGCATTGCATATTTTTTAGAAAATAAAAGTTAGAAGTGAAAAATACATATGAAAGAAAGGAAAAGAAATTTAAGAAATGCAAGAAAATTAGATATTTTAAAATGAAGCTAGTAATATGTAGTCATGAGCTGTTGTCTCAAGAGTTAGTAAAATGAAGTAATTACTAATTTTTGGATAGAAATAAGTCTGAAAAATAGTCTTTATTCTATAACCAAACTTCTAAACGTTGATACCCTACTATACGCACTTGCACACATCTTGAAACTTGGGATAGCAGAGGATACCTTGAAATACTATTGTCTAAAAGCCTTAGTATGAAGAATATATATATATATATATATATATATATATAAAGATAAGTGGTGCGGAAAAATGAACAATTGTAATTATTTAAGGCAGCATAAAAAATATAGTGAGGGTGCCTTATCACCTAATGCCTTAGACCAACTGATTTGGGAGTCACTGCTAATCCTTAGGCATTGCAAGACTAACATATTGCTAATTACGCCATAATAAATAAGCACATTCGGTAATCGGTTGGTTAGTACCTCAAGAAGTATTAACGATCGCATGAATGTATGTGTGAGCAAATCCATATAAAATATCACTGCCTAAAAAGTACTAAGAAATATGGACAAAGGTATGAAAGCTTGAATTGAATTCTCTGAGTGTAGGGATGTCTTTTACATACACGTAGGGGTATATGATCGTATTTGGAGGAGAGATAGAGAGGAAGACTAAAGACGATATTTTATTGAGGGATGGTGTGATTTCTGATATCTTTTCAAGACTATTAAGATAGGGCTCATGGCAACTAAAAAGCTAGTGTAGTTTGAAAATCTTCTTTTCAAGTTTTTTCTTTTCTATGTTCTTACCTTTACATGTAGTTTTCATTTTCTTTCTTCTATTTTGGGATTTTATGGATGTAATCCGCTGAAAATGCTCAGGAGACAACACTCCTCCTACTAGGAACACCTAGAGGTTTAACGTTTTGTTGCACGAGTTAAGTGCGATCGTATTGCCTACGAAAATGTGCTAGGTTTTTCTTTTTCTCTTTTGATAATAAGATAGTTTGCTCGGGACGATCAAAAATAAGTTTGGGGGTATTTGACCAGTCAAATTTATTCCACATTTGAATGGACATTTTCCCTCTATTATTAACTACTAAAAGGTGTTAATTGTAAATAAAGAACATATGTGGGTTTATTTGTAAAAAGATTATTATCATATGTTTCTTCATTTATAATTAATATAATTAGGGAAATATATGAATATCATATTTAAATAAAATATGCATGAGATTATTAATTAAAATATGCATATCATATCACATATTCCTACCCAATATTCTTAAGATATTATATCATATAATTTGTTAGAATAATATCTCAAATAAAACAAGTTCTACAAACAATATGATTTGAGATATTGTGCAGCTATTATAATAAGATTAGATCAGGTTTGAAATCTAAGTAGGAGATCCACATCAAATCGGATTACAAAACTGAATATGCCGAATATTAAGAGTAAATCAAAAAATCTAGCAACATCAGAGATTAAGAGCAATATTTTCAGAATCTTTGTATCAAGAGGATCACCAAATATCGAGAGAAGAATCTATGAAAAATCTGGAAGCTCTAACCCACAAAAAGGCGGCGGAAGCACGGTCAAAATAGGCTTTTAACGGCGGTTCAATGGTCATTTGGAAGCCATAGGATCTGAAACTTCAGAATCATGATCGTAATTTCACACACTTCAATATGTCATCTAGAGTTTCACATTCCAAAACTTATAAAAGGACTGAGAGATATCTATAAATTCAAAAATTCGAAATACATTCATCTACCCATCGATCGAGAGAGATCTAGTGAGCAAAACTAGGGTTTTGTAAATTACTTTTTCAGCAAGAAATTTTGTAATGCAATAGTTGATCAATAAAAGGTAGTTCTTTATTTTAATTCTTTCCGCATTTTACTTTTCGCATTACTTTCTGCATTTACTTTCCACATTACTTTCTGCATTACATTCCGTAATTACTTTCTCCAATTTTAACTTTTAATTATGGGTTCATTCATCTTCCACCTCTCTTTTAAATCGCTAATATCCATGAGCGAGTAAATTCTTGCTTTCTAGGGTTTGTAGGATAGGGTAGAATAATGGATGAAAACTATAACTTAAATTCTTTTTAAAAGTTTTAATATTTATAAAATTTAGCAAAATGAATGTTAACCCTCTTATCGGGCGCGCTATCAATTCATGATTGTCGCGACCATGATTTGAGATTCGTTAATAATCGTTTTATTAAAAGCTTGAGATAAATAGAGATCAATGGAAGGACAATGGGCAGTAGTAGAAAATCCTAATTCCCTCCAAGAACCCTAATCCACATTCATTGCTATCATTACAGTATTAAACAAGTAAAATATAAAAAGAATTATTTTTTTATTTCATCCATTAACTACTAAATCCTATAAACCCTACAAGCTTTTCGATTATAAAATTTTCTAACCATCCTAGTTTAATACGACAAACAATCCCACCTTTCTTCAATCAACCTATCTAAAGCAAGAAAATAAATTCATCGTTTCCTTGTGGATGACCCATACTCATCGTGGCTAGTTATTTGCGATACCATCTTGATTGCGGTTATTTACAACATACACAGACACACTTTTTCGCACCAATCACATGTGTAGATATCGAACCACATACATCACTGTGTATGAGCCCCAAGAGTTCAGTGGCTCTTTCTCCATGTCCTATGAACGGAGATTTGGTCATCTATCCTTTGATACATGATTAACAAGTTGCATATGATACATATTCGAACGGATTCAAATATCTATCTTTATATAACTTAGTCAACCTTGTTTCATTAATATGATTGTTCTCCGCCGAAAACGGGGACGGGACCACGTAGGTCCGTCTTGCCTGAATTTCGAGGGCAGATGCTATTAGGTGCTATCCGTCCACCTCTCCGAAAATGCCAAGTTGATTTATGACACCATGTATCGAAGGTTTAAACGGATGCGGCCGATGTAGCAGACTTCGTCAGATTCCCCCTCGTTGAGGGGTTTTTGATTGTGGGGACGCTCTTCCCTACAGGCGTAAGCTGCTGCAGTTAATTACGCTACCGCATCGTGGTAACCACTTTCTCCTTCTCCAGATGGTCACTTCGTGTCATGTGTGTTTGTTTTGTTTTTGGTTTCCCGTTGATTGTATACGGAGACTAATTTATATAGTCACCCGTAGGGCGTGGATTAGTCCAAATCCGTATTTTCTTAGATTTGGGTTTTTTGTTGGGTTTAAGCATACGTTAGTCTCATTTGAAATTAAGATCAACTTAAACGTTTGTTAAGGATACGTTAGTCTAATTTCAGACTAAGATCAACTTAACTGGATCATTTAGATCCAATAAGAAAGCATTTGGCTCTATTGTTTAGTTTAGGGACATTGCGGTCGATTACCAGTTTAAGAACATGGTGGTCCAAGGTTAAGGACATCATAGTCCATGGGCTTAAGAACCCCACAGTCCGAGGTTAAGTACATCATAGTCCATGGGTTTGAGGACCCCACAATCCAAGGTTGAGCACATCATAGTCCAAGGGTTTAAGGACCCCACAGTCCATAAAGTGTTTATTTGTCGGGACCCTCACCTCTCTGAAGACGTTGAAGGATCACAACGACAAATATCAGAGGAGTGAAGAGATGTACCCTTGAACCAATTTTAGTTGGGAGATCTGTAGTTGGATTGATTTAAGGATCGTTAATCTCGTTTGAGATTAGGATCAACTTAAATGTTTGTTAAGGATACGTTAGTTTAATTTTAGACTAAGATCTACTTAACAGGATCATTTAGATCCAACCAAAGAGCATTAGGGCTCTATTGTTTTAGTTTAGGGACTTGCGGTCCAAGTTCAGATACAAACATGGGTTTGGAAATACACCAGATAGTTATTGGTCAACGGGACCCACCACCTCTATAAAGACGTTGAAGAATTACAACGACATGTATCAGAGGTGTGAAGAGATGTACCCTCGAACCTGTTAGTTGTATGTATGCTCTAGAGGCCAGTATTGTACAGATGATGTATATTATATTGGATGCTTGGACATATATAGAGAGGACTTTCTTGCTCGATATGATAGTATGCTATCTGGTTGCTCTTTATCTTAACATGTATACTTGTCTCTTGATACTGTCTTATAGTTACATGTCGGTAAAGCCCTTAGGATGTGTACTTGACTACCAGGACTATGATGCAGATCATACTAGTGGGGCCATAGTAGTGCATAAGTACATCCTTTAATGTCCCTAGTCGTGGGTATATCGAGACGGGGCATCGATATACCAGAGTAGACTAGCGTATACGCTTCTCGACCCATGAGATGGGCGATGGATGATCCCATATCCATTGGTCTTTGACATCAGAGATGGTATTCGAGTGCTCAGTGGACACTAGGTACACTGGACGGACTCGCCGAGAACTCCCAGATGGTATTATACCTCACGTCAGATGGCAGTTCTCTGGTGACACTTGTGCAGGTTAGTCTGTAGACCCGAGATCGTCATAGAGTCTTGTGTGATTCCCACTGTGCTTTGATTTCCACCTTGCCACGTCCAAGAGGGCGTGCAAAACGGTGGTTTTTGGGTACAGTCCCGAGTCACATGGAGGCAATGAGTGATATGAGGGGTTTCGTCTCTCCCGGTATTGGGGGTTGATGTTGCGCTGTGCTCGATTGGCCATAACAGGGAAGTCCCTGGCCATGGCTGATTTAGAGATTTACTGGTAAGTGTTACCAGTAGTTTCTTGACCCATTATGAGCCTCACATGGGCACGACTTATCGGTTATTGGGGTCTTACGTTTACCACCCCTAGACTTGATATGCGACATATCAGACGAGGAGACCGGACTGTACGACAAGTGTTACCGTTAGGCTTTTACAGGAGTTGGAGCGGGCTTGCTTGCTGATCTTCTAATCACTCAATACCTGGGTAGCCGTTACGTCCAGCTAGTACCGCTGACGGCTTGTGGGTGCCTGATGTGATCATTACGTACTGCCGGCATATTGACGAGTCTTTAGAGTCCTACATAGAGGTTTTACTGGCTCAGGCAAAATGAAATAGGAGCGCATATGTGATATGTGCGGGACCGAGAATAATGCGTGTATGTGATACCGTATTCTATTCTCGTGACTTTTTTTGTATCGGTCGGTTATATGTGATATAGCCAGGTTATCGAATCAAGTGTTGATTCGATAAGTCGATACATTGGATGTTAGTCGGTTATATGAGATATAACCGGATTATTAAGTCAAGTGTTGATTTAATAATTTAGTGTATAATTGTATATTTGATATATTAATTTACATTAACTAACATTTGTTCATTTAAGGATTTTTCTCACATGTGCACAACTTTAATATATATGTGATATATATTAAAATGTTTTTTCATTTTGTATCATGGTTGTTGATACATCATTCATGGGTGTGCAAGACATACACCATTCTATTTTAAATGGTGGTTTATAATTATTTAAGGTAATTACAAATTAGTGGAGCTTTTGTCACAAGCATGAAGCTTGTGGATGCTTTGACAAAGTCCACTAACTTTGTTTTACTTTAGATTTTTATTAACCTAACCATTTTGGATTAGCCATGGTTATGTCTCTACATGAGTTAGTATATGATACCCACTCACCCATGGTTAGCTCTCTTGACTTGATCATTATCCTCATCTTTTCATTTGTTCATCTTCTTCTTCTTTGAGCAAAAAAAAAGCTTGCTAGGGTTTTCAAAAGAGTGTGAAAGATTGTGAGAAAACAAATTCTAAAGTGAGCTAACTTCCTATTTCTCCATCCTCTGCTAGACTAGCATTTTAGTTTAGGGTGTTTGCTTCACTAATTCTCTAGTTAGTGAAGTAGTAGCTTGAGTTGGTATTCTCTCAACGTAGATCATCTTCGGCCTCGAAGACTTCAAGCTAGGACGCTTCTTTCGCCTCGTGAAGCCATGCAAGAGCCCGGGAGAACCATGATCGAAGCGAAGGGACTACAACAAGGAGCTTTTAAAGTGAAGGACCGATCTACAAAAGTTGTATTTTCTTCTTCACTTAGTTGTAAAGATGTTTACTTGCATATGTAACCCTAATAATCTAGCAAAGATCCCTGCTTTGGGTTGTTCGGCACATCTAAATTTTTATCCGGGCAAGGTTGATGCCTTATAAACCCTTGTATGAGTGCCAAGGAACCCTACAGTGGTATCAGAGCCAAGCTTGAGCATTAGGCGACATGTATACGAAATTAAAACTCCGATCGAACCCCGAAACATCGAAAATGACCCCTTTCTGGAAATTTTGTAAAAATGTAATTTTTTCTGCATTAAAAATACTCAAAAAAATCAGCAGGAAATTCTAAGAGTTACCGTAAAACACGACATCCTAATTCCACTAAAGAGCCGCGGAACCGCGGCAATACCTTGCTTGTGCGGCGGTTCCGCGGCGGAACAGTAGAATTAGGGTTAGTGTTTTGTGCAGTAATATCCGTAGGTACTTGTACATTCTTCTGGTTATTTTTAATCTGACTCAAGTGTTGAGTGTTCTGGGGATTATTTTGAATTCGTTGATTCGATCGGAAAGTTTAATTTCGTTCTTTTTCCGGATAATTTAGAAACTGTTAAAATGTTCGAACGTATATCATTAACTCATTTTTTCCCGGCACGAAAATCTTTCAAGTGTTGAATTTTTCTTGAGTTTAAATCTTTCGGAAAAACGTGCAAGAAACGCGATGGACCCTCTAGAAGAACACAAACCTTAACTCGATTATGTGACCGTCTGAACTGCCTCTAAAACTTAGATTTTGGGACAGTACGTCGTTGCCACATGTGAGGCGTTGGCTTGACCCTTCTACGGCTGGACCATTGGTATTGTGACGTATTCTGGAATTTTTAAACTCCGCTCAAGTGTTGAGCTATTAAAAAAATCTTGGGTATTTGATTATTCGATCGGAAAATTTAATACTGTCTATTTATCTGGAATGTGATACAATATGTGGAATTCGTATAGTTAGGCATGGAATGCGAAGTATGTGATATTTCGGATTTACGATTTCTAAAGAGATTGTGGATTCCAAATGTTGTAGTTTTACACTTTCTTTTCTGTGACCGTAAGCGTAGTATGTGGTGTATCGCCGGTTTTGTTGCTATACATCAACTGAAAGGTTCCGGGGCACTCTCAAGAGGTCTCACAAGGCATCAACTATGCCAATTTCAAAAATTACGGTGCCAAAAAACCCTAATACGGATCGTTGGCTAGAAGTTTAGGCAAAAAGAAACTAGTTAACAACTTAACTAAAAGTTTACGAAAATACAACCTTTGTAGATCCGTTTCTCCACCTCCATAGCTCCGTGATGAAGTCCTCTCCGCTGTCCAAATCAAACCATGACTCTAGTATCGGCTTCATCGAAGAATGGGCGGGCTAGGTCATCGACGACGATGCCGAAGATGATCTACGTCGAGGCATCACTAGATCAAGCTCCACCTTCACTAAGCCATGAAAACTTGTGAAGGAAACACCCTATACTACTTGGCAAGAGGTAGAGGATGAAGAAATAGGAAGTGGGTTCACTTTAGAATTGGATTTCTCACTCATTTTCACATTCCACCATTGTTGGTAGAAAGCTTTCTTCAATGTTGAAGATGAAGAAGAAGAAGAAAGAATATCATAAGTATTATTGAAAAAGGATAAATAATATGAATACTTATCATATCCTAACCCTAGTTAAGTGTAGAGAATAGACCATGGTTTGTTTAAATGGTTAGGGTTAAGCATGAAGACAAAATGGTTAGAAAGTCAAACCTTCATGAAGATTCAACTACAAACAAAGAAAGCCACCATTTTCTCTTTATTCTTTCCAAAATAAATAAATAAATAAATAAGAAAGAAAAGCAAAACCCTAATCATTAACTTCACCATGGTTTAATCTTTACACTTAACCAAGTTAACATGTATCATCAAATATGATACAATCAAGTGCACAAAAGTATATCACATATACAACTTGTGCAAAGCAAGCGAGAAAATCCATTTAAAATGAACCAATACTAGTTAATGCAAAGTAATATATCAAATATATAATTATGCATTAAATCATTAAATCAACACTTGATTTAATGATCCGATCATATCGTATATAACCGACTAATATCAACAGTAACATCTTATCGAATCAACACTTGATCTGATATCCCGGCTATATCGCATATAACCGATCAATGTCACAAATCGCGAGAATCGAATACAGTATCATATACTGGTATTATTCTCGGTCCCGCACATATCTCATATGTGCTCCTATTTCATTTCGCTTGAGCCAGGAAACCTCTGTGTAGGACTCTAAAGACTCGTCAATATGCCGGCAGCAGGTGATGATCATATCAAACACCCACAAGCCGCAAGCGGTCTGCTAAACGTAACGGCCACCCGGGTATTGAGCGATCAGAAGATCGACGAGCAAGCCCGCTCACACTCCTGTGAATCCAACCAGTAACACTTATCGTACAGTCCGGTCTGATCATCTGATATGTCGCATATCTTGCCTAGGGGTGGTAAACGTCAGACCCCAATAGCTCGATAAGTCGTGTCGATCTGAGGTCTATAACAATTCGAGAAACTACTGGTCACACTTACCAGTAAATCTCAGCAACTCTGGCCAGGGATTTCCGGTTATAGCCAATCGAACACAGCGCAACATCAACTCCCTATACCGGGAGAGACGAATCCCCTCCTATCGCTCATTGCCTCCATGTGACTCGGGACTGTACCCAAAAACCACCGTTTTGCACGCCCTCTTGGACGTGGTAAAGTGGAAATCAAAGCACAGTGGGAACCACACAAGACTCTATGACGATCTCGGGTCAACAGACTACTCTGTACCAGTGTCACCAGAGAACTGCCATCTGACGTAAGGTATAGTACCATCTGGGAGTTCTCGGCGAGTCCGTCCAGTGTACCCAGTCTCCACTGAGCACCCGTATATCATCTCTGATGTCAAACACCAATGGATATGGGATCATCCATCGCCCATCTGTATGGGTCGAGAAGGTATACGCTAGTCTACACTGGTATATCGATGCCCCGTCTCGATGCACCCACGACTAGGGACTTTGAAGGATGTACTTATGGATTACCATGTCCCCACTAGTATGATCCGCATCATAGTCCAGGTAGTCAAGTACACATCCTAAGGGCTTTACCAACATGTAACAGAGAGACAATCAGTGTACACGTTAAGGCAAAGATCAACCAGATAGCATACTATCATTTCGAGCAAGAAAGTCCTCCCTATATATGTCCAAGCATCCACTACAATATACATCCAATGTACAGTAATGACCTCTAGGGCATACATATAACTAACAATCTCCCACTTGCACTAGGGCCATCTGTACAGCAGTGGTTGTAGTATCTCATACTCAACCATCCCATAAAAGTCTCTCTCTGGGAATAGGCCTTCATGAGTGGATCCGCCGTGTTGTCCTCTGAGTCTGCTCTCCTAACCTCGATCCCCTTGGAGATCAACCATCTCCATGATCAGGTGATACTGCCTTAGATTATGTCTGGATCACTGATGGGACCGGCGTTCCTTGGCATAAGCCACAACTCCATTGTCTCACAATGGTAGGAACGTAGTTCATCTCATGAACCAATATACACCCAAACATCCTCTTTGGTAGCATCTTTAGTAGCGATGTATCCTGCCTTTATCTTCTAGTATGTCACGGTATCTAGCTTGGAACTCTTCCAACATACCGTCCCTTTACTGAGGGTAAAGACAATGCCTGTGACTGACATTCAGTCATCTTTATCACTCTGGAACCTTTCCAGTGATTCTCCCCGGGATCGATTGATACCATCTCACTACAACTAGTGAGTATCCTAACACTCAAATAACATCTATCTCATAGATGAAAACTCAAGATTTAGGAGGTATCTTTTTGATCCTATATGGAGAATCCATGTGATAAGCGGAGATCGACCGAGCGTAGCATAGGAAACTCCTTCCCTATCAAGAGTATGTCATCCACGTACTCTACGAGGATCGTCACAATACTCCCTACTACCTTTTTGTTTATACAAGGTTCATCCACCATTTTGATGATGTCAAACTCTTTAACTAACACATCAAAACAGACGTTCCAACTCCGCGATGCCTGCTTTATCTTATAAAGCATCTTGTATACGTTTCCGCTGCTCCCACTGTCTACGAAGCCCTCTGGCTGTGTACTTACAGACGCTCTCTTCTAAAACATCATTTAGAAAAGCAGTCATGACACCCAACCACCAGATATCGTAGTCATGGTATGTAGCCGTGACAAGTAGGATCTGGATGGACTTAAGCATAGCTACTTGAAAAGGTTTCATCATTATCCACCGCTGGTCAATGATGCAAACTTTTAACAAGTCTAGCTTTGAAAGTCTCAACTTTTCGATGTACACCAAGTAATCTTCTTAAGATTTACTTGCTCCTGATGGGGATTTAACCCTTCAGATATAGCAACCAAAGTCCATACTTTGTTGGTGTATAAGGATTCCATCTCAGATCGCTAAGCATCCAGCCATTCTAACAGAGTCTTACTCCTGATGGCCAGCTCGAAGCTAGTTGGGTCATCATCTCATGATGCAATCCTCGCTCCCACTATCATAGAGCAACCGAAGTATCTCTCAGGTGGGTGAGGAACCCTACTAGATCGGCGGAGAGGCTGAGGTTAGTTGGCATCTACTGAATCCTTCGGTTCTACCAAATCATCTGCTGTAGCTTGTATAGCTGGAACCTTTCCAGTTGTACATAACTTACCTTGCCTCGAGCTTGTCCGGATTTTGCTTTTAGACATCGGCCGGACAACCCCAAATCTTAACTAACTTAAGAGATGGGCTCTTCCCTTATCATATCAAATATGAAGTGGTAGGCAACTGATTTGATTTGAACCTAATTCAATAGGTATGCAGCTTCTCAAGTGCATAACCCCTTAAAAGGAAAATAGGAAACTCAGTAGTACTCATCATAGAGCACATCTTATCATATAGGGTGTGATTGCTCCGCCCCGATATACCATCGTGCTATGGTGTATTCGGAGGAGTAATGCTGAGAGAGAATGTCATTCTCCTTTAGAATAGACCAGGAATTCCATGCACAAGTATTCTCCTTCCTGATCTCATCATAGGACATAATATTTATACCCGTATTGGTTCTCTACTTCTAACTTATATTCTGTGAATATCTCAAAAGGTTCGGACTTGTGTTTCAACAAGAACATAGGTCTGAATCTCGAAAGATCATCAAAGAATGTAATGAAGTATAAAGAACCAGTCCTGGCATGTGTAGACAGCGGACCTTACATACATCATCATGTATCATCCCAAGAGTTTACTAACTCTTTCTCTGTTTCCAATAAACAGGGCCATGGTCATCTTATCTCTGTGACATGACTGGCAAGTTTCATAAGATGTAAATTCAAATAGATTTAAATATGCATCTATATGTAACTTCAGCTAGTCGGGTCGCATTGATATGACCTAGAATACAATACCTCAAGAAGGACTCGTTCATTTCTGAACTCTTCCTCTTGTGTGTGTGATCCATATACTAAGAACTGTAGTTTGATTTAGAACGTCAACGCTTTTGGATAACGTGCCTGAACCGATCAACTTTTGATATAGGAAATGTTTAAAACATTATCCAACAATACAAAATTTTATCATTTCTTTACTAATAAAGAGAGTGATATGATTTTGTATATCAGGTTCAGTATCTAATAACATTCGTTCAGAATCAATGTATTGGTAATACAGGGTGACAGTGACCAACAGACTTGGCTGCAACACTTGCCCTGTTTTCTACCTCATGAAACTTATCATCCGTTCTCAGTTCTCTACCTATCTGTAGCCCTATGTAACAGATTACATATCTGAGATCCTGATCTGGTATCACATACCCAGGACGTAGAGGATACAGAGAAACAGTTCTTTGTAATGAACACACCCGAAGATGATGCATCAGCATGCACTCTCTTCGTTTGGGCGGCACGGGAATTCTGGTAATCCCCAATTTCCTGCTCGGTCTTATAACAATTATAAGTTGGAGCGGGACCAACGTTCCCCAGCTCAGTATAACAAGCGGGTTCGGTCAATAATCCGTATTATTATCTTGATTAAGGCGTGATATGGTCGCTACCAGGAGAGAGAGAGAAGAAAACACTCAGCGTGCGCTCTTGCAAGAATAGATTGATTATTATTTTATCTAATCAGGATGGCTCCCACTGCTTTTTATCAAATCTTCCTTCAAACCCTAAAAGGAAAGACTAGCCGGGATTAATTACACGCTACAAGTTCGCCAATCTTTCAGCCAGGCCAGTGTCGGTACTTTGAGGGAGGTCCCCTGTGCTTTCGCACGAATCTAATTAATGTAAACCTCGTTTTCCCAGAGGCGTAACCCCGTTGACACCTTTCTTGACACCTACTTGATCGGCTAATTGTAATGTATAAAACTCTCCCAGGAGTAACTCTTACTCGCAGCGGGTATCGGGATCCAACTATCTCATAGAAGGTATGCAATCTCATTGCAAATTTCAACACTTGAAATTCCCGATAATATTTTTCCCCTAGCGTCCTATGACCTTGACGGAGGCCAAACTATCCATAGTGCGCTAGTCAAGTTCAACCCGTCATTTCCTGATTGAATTAAACCCACCCGCACGACCCTTGACGGAGGCCAAACAACGCCGTACGAATACCCTAATCCAATCGCATCATATGCTAGCAGATAAGCACTAGTTAGCTACCGTACACTACGCCTTGACGGAGGCCAAACTACCGCAGCACGAATACTAACTAGTACTTATCTGAAATGACGGAGGGCTACGACAGGTTTTTCTGAAAACCTATTGCGTAATGAACTTGATATCGTTGTAGGATCGAATGAATTTTGAAATGGAGTGTCTTTGAGGCTTTTCTAGTTTTGCTAAAGGAGTCACTCCTGGTGAAGGGATCGTCGGTCTTTTCCTCGTCGAATGAGGTGCAGGATATATCATATATATCACTGTGCAAAGCAAAAACTCTTAAAAGCAATCAAAAGACAAACCGAGTGTGTAGCATCTGTCAGTTATTGCTAAAGGAGTCACTCTCGGTGAAGGGATCTCGGTCCTTTCCTCATCGAATAAGGTGCAGGATATATCATATATACCGCTGTGCAAAGCAAGAACTGTAGCTACCTGTTTTATTTTGAAATTCGATTCTACAACATCTTAGGTTTCTTTTATTTCATTAATCTCATTAATGAAGTCCCATCATTTAAAGTACCTAATCATCACAGATAAATACGACGTACACTTATGCCATCCGCATTCGCCTCGATGTCCCCTCGTGCACCGTTAGGTTAGGTAACTAACGGCAGAGCGGGGCAGGGCTAGCGCGGGTGTAAAACATAAGTAATGCCTATATAATATATCATATATACTATATACAGTATCTATCACAGAACATCACATGATCACATCACAGATATCGCAGCAGAAGAAACATATGAAACGTTGGATATACTAGAACGTCCGTGTTTTTAATACGAGCCAGTATAAAACACGGATTCTACGGTCGTGATGAATAGCCAATCCCACACCCTAGACCCCTACGAGAGCGGCAAGCAACCCTACCAATTCTAGGGTTAGGAGACCCGGACTCGACTCCTCGAGTTGGTCTCCCACTGGACCCCAGAACCCGGTTACTTGTGCTCCCCTCCTTGGGTCTATCCTAATGCGGAAAAGTAAATAATATACAAAGGGTGACAACTTCCGCAACCTGGAAGTGCCCCAACAAAAGAATATTACATACAAATTTTTATATGAATGAAAATGAAAAACACTCATCTCACATAAAAAACCCCCGGCTATTCAAAGACGACGATCCAATATAACATATCCAGCAACACATAACATCACATGTCATCAACGTAAGTAAATATGCGCATCCCAATTGTCGTTGACATATAGCAACGAAACCGGCGATATCACATATTACACTTACGGTCACATAAAAGAAAGTGTAAAACTACAACAGTTGGAATCTGCAACCTCTTTAGACATCACATGCCTAATCAAATGAATTCCTTAGACAACGCATGCCTAACAATTATAAACCTCGCATTTTAGTCTCATTATCGAAAACACTTTTCAATATCAAGTCGGGCAATTCAACAAGATTCCCGACATCCTGATCGAATACTCGTCGCAAACTTCAGTAGACGGCCGCACCCCCGATACCGTCGACGAAGTGCACCAAGGCGGAACACCGCTGCCACGAGCACCCGAACGGATGCTTTCGGTGATGGGGTTCTCCTACAGTCACTTGGTCGGGGCTATGGAGCGAGGCTGTCTATTAAGTTTACCCGGCGAGTATCCGCGTACACTACGTGATTGCGACGGACTTTTGACCACATCAAAATTCCGTGGCAACCGATCAAGTAAGACTAAACTGCTATGTTTATAACATTCATTCAGTTATCTCATAACTCTTTGTGAATTCCAATTATTGTATCCCGTTCCAGATAATTAGAAAATGTTAAACTTTCCGATCGAACATTCAAACACCCAAGTTTTCCCGATACAGATCAACACATGAAACAAGTCTAAAAACATTCAGTTCGTGCCTCAGTACCAACGGTCCAGCCGTAGAAGGGTCAAGCCAACGCCTCACATGTGGCACGCCGTACTGCCCTAAACCCGAAGGTTCAAAGGGCAGTTCAAGACGGTCACATAATCGAGTTAAGGTTTGTTGTCTTCTAGAGGGACCATCGCGTTACTTGCACTACTTAGAACGTCGTTAAACTACGGAAAGATCCAACACTTGGAAATTTCCCGATAGGGGAAAGATTGGGTATTTACATCCAGTCGAACTTTTTAACATATTCAAAAATTATCCGGAAAAGCCACATAGACAAAATCTGATACTCCGAATCCCCAAAACAACCCCAGAAAATTCAACTCTTGAATAAATATTAAAAATTCCCAGAAAATCCAGCATAATAAAATAGGAGTTACTGTGCAAACAGGGAAGGATGACGTCATCAACTTGCCGCGGAACCGCCGCAGAAGCCAGGCTTCCGCCGCGGTTCCGCCGCGGTTTGTACTGTTCACGAGTCAAATTTTGCACCGTAATTCTTATAATTCCCTGCTAAATTTTTTAAGCATTTTTAATGTGGAAAAATCCCAGTTTTTAGAAAAAGTCCAGAGAGCATGTTTCGGGTTAGGGTTTTGGTTCGATCGGACTTCAAACTCCGTCTACGCAACGCCTAAGGCTCTAGCTAGGCTCTGATACCAATGAAAGGTTCCGGGGCACTCTCAAGAGGTCTCACAAGGCATCAACCATGCCAATTTCAAAAATTACGGTGCCGAGAAACCCTAATACGGATCGTTGGCTAGAAGTTTAGGCAAAAAGAAACTAGTTAACAACTTAACTAAAAGTTTACGAAAATACAACCTTTGTAGATCCGTTTCTCCACCTCCATAGCTCCGTGATGAAGTCCTCTCCGCTGTCCAAATTAAACCATGACTCTAGTATCGGCTTCATCGAAGAATGGGCGGGCTAGGTCATCGACGACGATGCCGAAGATGATCTACGTCGAGGCATCACTAGATCAAGCTCCACCTTCACTAAGCCATGAAAACTTGTGAAGGAAACACCCTATACTACTTGGCAAGAGGTAGAGGATGAAGAAATAGGAAGTGGGTTCACTTTAGAATTGGATTTCTCACTCATTTTCACGTTCCACCATTGTTGGTAGAAAGCTTTCTTCAATGTTGAAGATGAAGAAGAAGAAGAAAGAATATCATAAGTATTATTGAAAAAGGATACATAATATGAATACTTATCATATCCTAACCCTAGTTAAGTGTAGAGAATAGACCATGGTTTGTTTAAATGGTTAGGGTTAAGCATGAAGACAAAATGGTTAGAAAGTCAAACCTTCATGAAGATTCAACTACAAACAAAGAAAGCCACCATTTTCTCTTTATTCTTTCCAAAATAAATAAATAAATAAATAAGGAAGAAAAGCAAAACCCTAATCATTAACTTAACCATGGTTTAATCTTTACACTTAACCAAGTTAACATGTATCATCAAATATGATACAATCAAGTGCACAAAAGTATAACACATATACAACTTGTGCAAAGCAAGCGAGAAAATCCATTTAAAATGAACCAATACTAGTTAATGCAAAGTAATATATCAAATATATAATTATGCATTAAATCATTAAATCAACACTTGATTTAATGATCCGATCATATCGCATATAACCGACTAATATCAACAGTAACATCTTATCGAATCAACACTTGATCCGATATCCCGGCTATATCGCATATAACCGATCAATGTCACAAATCGCGAGAATCGAATACAGTATCACATACTGGTATTATTCTCGGTCCCGCACATATCTCATATGTGCTCCTATTTCATTTCGCTTGAGCCAGGAAACCTCTGTGTAGGACTCTAAAGACTCGTCAATACGCCGGCAGCAGGTGATGATCATATCAAACACCCACAAGCCGCAAGCGGTCTGCTAAACGTAACGGCCACCCGGGTATTGAGCGATCAGAAGATCGACGAGCAAGCCCGCCCACACTCCTGTGAATCCAACCAGTAACACTTATCGTACAGTCCGGTCTGATCGTCTGATATGTCGCATATCTTGCCTAGAGGTGGTAAACGTCAGACCCCAATAGCTCGATAAGTTGTGTCGATCTGAGGTCTATAACAATTCGAGAAACTACTGGTAACACTTACCAGTAAATCTCAGCAACCCTGGCCAGGGATTTCCGGTTATAGCCAATCGAACACAGCGCAACATCAACTCCCTATACCGGGAGAGACGAATCCCCTCCTATCGCTCATTGCCTCCATGTGACTCGGGACTGTACCCAAAAACCACCGTTTTGCATGCCCTCTTGGACGTGGTAAGGTGGAAATCAAAGCACAGTGGGAACCACACAAGACTCTATGACGATCTCGGGTCAACAGACTACTCTGTACCAGTGTCACCAGAGAACTGCCATCTGACGTAAGGTATAGTACCATCTGGGAGTTCTCGGCGAGTCCGTCCAGTGTACCCAGTCTCCACTGAGCACCCGTATATCATCTCTGATGTCAAACACCAATGGATATGGGATCATCCATCGCCCATCTGTATGGGTCGAGAAGGTATACGCTAGTCTACATTGGTATATCGATGCCCCGTCTCGATACACCCACGACTAGGGACTTTGAAGGATGTACTTATGGATTACCATGTCCCCACTAGTATGATCCGCATCATAGTCCAGGTAGTCAAGTACACATCCTAAGGGCTTTACCAACATGTAACAGAGAGACAATCAGTGTACACGTTAAGGCAAAGATCAACCAGATAGCATACTATCATGTCGAGCAAGAAAGTCCTCCCTATATATGTCCAAGCATCCACTACAATATACATCCAATGTACAGTAATGGCCTTTAGGGCATACATATAACTAACATCAACGACAGTCGGGATACTCATACTTTCTTACGTTGATAATATGAGATATTATGTGTTGTTGTGATATGTTATATTGGATCGTCGTGTTCTGAATAGCCGGGGGTTTTATGTGAGATGAGGGTTTTTATTTTCATTCATGTAAAATTCATTGTATGTAATATTCTTTTATTGGAGCACTTCCGGGATGAGGATGATGTCACTGTTTCCCTCCGAATGGCGGCCGAGACATTAGGACGTCTTGCCTGAGATTCGGGACAGATGCTATTTGGTTTTATCCGTCCACCTCTCCGAAGATGCCAAGTTGATTTATGGCACCGTGCATCGGAGGTTTAAACGGATGAGGCCGATGTAGCAGACTTCGTCAGATTCCCCCTCGCTTGAGGGGTTTTTGATTGTGGGGACGCTCTTCCCTGCAGGCGTAAGCCCCTGCAGTTAATTACGCTACCACATCGCGGTAACAACTTTCTCCTTCTCCAGAATTTCACTTCGTGTCATGGATGTTTGTTTTGTTTGTGGTTGCCCGTGGATTGTATACGGAGACTATTTATTTCATCGCCCGTAGGACGTGGATTAGTCCAAATCCATACTTTCTTAGATTTGGGTTTTGGGTTTTGGTTTAAGAATACGTTAGCCATATTTGAGGCTAAGATCAACTTAAACGTTTGTTAAGGATACGTTAGTCCAATTTCCAGACAAAGATCTACGTAACGGGATCGTCTAGATCCATTTCCAGTTTAGGGACATGGTGGTCCATTTAATATATGGCCATCGGGACCCGTCACCTCTCTGACGACGTTGAAGGATTACAACGACATGTGTCAGAGGAGTTCGGAGATATACCCTTGAACCAAAGTTGATTGGGGGTCTTATAGTCTAATTTGGGACTAAAGTCTATTTGAATGTTTAAGGATACGTTAGCCATATTTGAGGCTAAGATCAACTTAAACGGGATCGTTTAGATCCAACAAAAGAGCGTTTGGGGGCTCTATTGTTCCAGTTTAGGGACATTGCGGTCCATTGGCAGTTTAAGGACGCATAAGTCCATGGGTTTAAGGACCCCACAGTCCATATGAGTGTGTTTAAGGACGCATTTGTTGGGGTAAAAATTTACACCCAGGTTGACCAAGTCAAAATCAAAGTCAACCCCAAGCCAAGTGGGCCCAAGCCCAGATCCAGTAGGCCCATGCCCGGGTCGAGCCCGAACATGAAGCGGCCGGCCTCCCCCCATGCCAGGATAAAAATTTTGTAATAAATAATTTTGTTGTATTTCTTTTATTTTATGGATAAATGTAAGAAAAATAGGCATAAAGCCAAATTTTTGTAAAGCCCATGGCTTATGTGCAAAAAGAAATGGCACATGAGCCATGGGATAGGCAAAATGCCATTTTGTGAAGCCCAAGGGGCTATGTGTAAAATGTATGGCCTATAAAGGCAAAGATAATGAAATATCTCAAAAAACTTTTTTCTCTCTCCGAAAAAATTAGAGCTGAGCTCTTTCTTCCTTCTTCAAGGTTCCAAAACCTTCTTCTTTCTCTTGAATTAAATCAAGAGTTTTACTCTTCCTTTTTCAAAACTAAATAGTTTTCCACCACAAAACCCACAAAGGGGAACTTAGATCTGCCATCAGATCTTAAAAAGGAGAGATTCTGAGATTTTACACCTCTTGATCTTCAAGATCCAGCAAGCAACAGGAGGAAGAAGAAGAACCCTTCCATTAACCCAACAAAAAAAAAAAAAAACAAAAAAACACACTCAGGAGTCTAACTCCTCTTTTGATTTCTCTTCAGAGAAATCTTTTTAGGCTAAAAGCCTGTTGTGTGCGCAAGTCGCCCGCGTGCCGACACGTGGCGCGCGCGCTCGCGCAACTGCGCAAGTGCGCAAGTCGCCCGCGTGCCGACACGTGGCGCGCGCGCTCGCGCAACTGCGCAAGTCGCCCGCGTGCCGACACGTGGCGCGCGCGCTCGCGCAACTGCGCAAGTGCGCAAGTCGCCCGCGTGCCGACACGTGGCGCGCGCGCTCGCGCAACTGCGCATCCCTTGGATGTCTTTTCCCCCTCTTTTGTGTACATATATACACATATACATATGTATACAAATTTATACATACACGTACTCCACGACACTGTCCCTGTTAGAAAAAAATTTCTAACGGGGCGCTGCCCCGCACCCCGCAAGGGGGCTGCTAGCCCCCTTGACCCCCAGCCCGCTATCCGGGTAGCGGGACCCCCGTAAAAAACTCTGCGTGGCTCCCGATATATCCAAAACCCCCCTTTCAGAACAGAACACACGTACACTGCACATTGAATTCGCATGACCAGTTTAACCCGTTAATCGGAGGTTCCCTCGCCCCAAAGGCGAGGGGTAATTAACGGCAGCTTAGTCCGCGGCTGCCGGAGATTCGGATCCCCACAATCATTAAACCCCGGCCTACCCTAGGCAGGGGGAATCTGTAGTACGCCTGACAAGCGTGCGCGTATTCCCATCTCAATGGGGTGACGAAAAAACACCCTACAGATTCTGGCACGCCCGGTGGGACCCTTCTCTCCTCCCATATTTCGGGTTAAATGTTCATACGAACTCAATCAATATACATATCGATTGCCTATACTGAAATGATGTTCTTTTTTCTATGCAGCAATCAACCTTCGATTACAATGTCTCCCCAGACGGATTCAGCTTCCAAAGCGACCCCGATTCCATACGTGGTCAAGATCAACGCTCGTGTGGTTCTCCCCGCAAGCCTCAGTCGACAATGGGAGGAACCGCCCCGCCAGTTTGGCTCTGTCATCATCTACCCTGCCGGAAGCGCTCATCTGGAAGAGATCCCAGCGGAACAGGTGGCCAAGCCGGTCTCAAGGGGCAAGAGGCCGAATGTTGTGATTGCTAAGGCACCACAACCGAAACTTAAGATGGTGTCTGAACGATTCCCTGACGCTCTAGCTGGGGGCAAGACTGCCGGTGCGAAGGGCAACAACAAATGTCGCGGACGAGATCAAGCGATGACTCCAACAAACGCACAATCGAGCGTATCTCCAAAGCCCTCCGTCGCCCGGTCTGCGGCGTCTTCCCAAAGAGCTGAAGTCCGCCAGGTGCTTAGAACAGAAAAGTTAAGGCAGAAGCGGCTCAGGTATCGAGCCAACAAGAGGGCCAAGGCTTCGGCCAAATGGAATCGTGTGAAGTTCCAAGTGCAGGGTTGCCCCGCGACGACGGCTGAGTCGGACGTAAGAATCAGCAATTCCTTCGAGCCTCTAAAGTGGGTTCAGAACAATGCCATGACCGCCAGAATCAAGAAGACAGCAGTCCGAACAGTGCCGCAAAGAGACGTGTCCCGGCCCCAACAGAAAAAGTATGACACTGTATCATCAAGAGTCTATGAAGCACTCTGTGCCGCACGAAAGCAGCGGGGAAAACCCAGAAAAGAAGCGCCAGCACCATTCAAGAAACTGGTTAAGCCAGACGCCTTCAATCGACTACCAGCTACCGAAACAAGGGGGTCAAGACAGCGATCCACGAAATCAACTGCCAATGATAGAAAGACGGCCGGATATATCATCCATACGGTCTATATGGCGGGAGGACGCCCCAGCGACAACCTTCGCAGCAAAAGCAAGGATGGGGCCACCACATCCCAAGCTCAATCTAGCCCGAATGTGGTTGCCGCTGCCCAAGAACAGCCGCCCCTGCTGGATGAAGAAAACCCTCTCGATGAGGATGATAGGCAGAAAGACCCCTCGGTCCATGCAGAGTCAAGCTCGGACAGCGAGGAAGAGCCGACTTTCCGCCCTAGGACTGCGGAGCAAGAGCTGCTTCAAGAACTTCGAAAACAGCTCAGGAGCAAAGATAAAGAGATGGCCAAGCTCTATTCGAAGATTGACGACTTAACGAATGTGGTGATGCAGCTTACGGCTCAAATTGCTCGAGCGCCTCCTAATCAAGCGCAAGCCGCTACTAATCAGCCGAGTGAGGACAATCCGAGGCAGCCAATGCCTGTTCCTTCGGGTCCAAGACTGGTCGAGCCACATGAAAGCCGGCCACACTCCGCTTCTGGGGACGCCTTGGCCCCAGATAGCACTATCCCGCTAACACAGGATCGGATAATGGATTTGGTCACCAGCAAGGTTAAAACATTGGTGGCCGAAGCTGAAGCTCAGAAAGAAATCGACAGTAGTGGGCGGCCATACCCCGCGCAGTACGATCTGATTGAGTTCCCAAGCGGCTACGTCATTCCTAAGTTCGGAAGATTTGATGGAACGGGGAATGCAAATCAGCACGTCGCCCACTTCAAAGCATCGTGCGGAAATACAGGGGGCAATGACGCGCTCCTTCTTCGTCAGTTTGTCAACAGCCTGACCGGCGTCGCCTTCGACTGGTACGCGAGCATACCAGACGGGTCCATCATTACCTTTGCCCAAATGGAGTCTCTGTTCCGGCAAAGGTTCATGAGCGTCAGTGATAAAATCTCCATTGCCGACCTTGTGAGGACTAAGCCGGGGAAGAATGAAGGCAACACCGACTTTATCGCCCGATGGCGTAATCTCACAGTCAAATGCGAACCGCCGCTGGAGCAGGACCAGTCCGTCAGCCTTCTCATTGGGAACCTCAGCAATTGGATGGTCCCATTCTTGTGTACAGCGGGCCTCAAGACATTTCAGGAGCTAACCAAGAAAGTCCAAATGCTGGAACGCTCAAAGCAAGAGTCCTCGCCGGACACTCAGAGAGACAAAACCTGGAAAAGCAAGCGGGACGACAACCGTAGAAGCGGGAGTTCCAGCAGTACCAATGTCTTCAATGCCTCCGACAATGAAGAAAAGCGAAGGGCAGGCGAATCCAAAACCAACCGGTCTCGAAAGCCATTGCTGGGAGGAGATGGGCCTTCCCTAGAGGAGAAGAAGAACAAGGTTTACTCTTTCAGAAGGGACAAGGTCCGTAAGATATTTAAAGATGCCTTGAACAACGGCTTACAATTGCCGGAGTCGAAAAGACCCCAAGAAGCAAAAATGACCGACAATCCTCTGTATTGCCCGTACCACCGAGTAGTGAGCCATGCGATCGAGGATTGCTATATCTTCAAAGACTGGGTCGAGAAGCAGTACAAGGCTGGAGAGATCGAGCTATCCAAAAGCGTGTTGGTGAACAATCAAGTTGCAACCGCCAACTTTATACAGACGGAAGCCGAAGCCTTCTGGGAGCAGACAGCCGAACCCGCGGCCCTAAGAAATGAAACTGACTCATCGCGGCCTCCGTGGAGTACGCACATATCTAATAAGACGAAGAAGATGCTAAAGCTACTTCAGAAAGAGCCCAGGATGGAATGGGAAGAACAGAAGAAGCCTACCAGTCCAGCTGCCTATGCGGCTCCATCAGGCTCAAAATCCAAGAAGCTGAAGAAGAAGAAAAGTGCAGCTCGGCGCGAAAAAGAGTCTGCAGGGAGATCAACCATTCAAAAATATATCGATTCTCTCGAAGAATATGAACAAAAGGAAAGAACATTGATTCAATTAAAGGAGTTCTTCCCTGTACAAGCGGCTGAAATTCTGGAGGAGTTAGAAGAAGACTCCAATAAAGAGATCCCAGTAGTGACCTGCTACGCCATCCATCTTGGCAGCGACTCCGAGGATGATCTTTGTTTTCCCGAAGAGGATGAGGAGCTCGCCACAACGACCAATCAAATCCAGCTCAGAAGCGGCAGGGCTCTACCGCCGAATCAGGGCAACGCCCCAAAAGGGAAGGAAAAACAAGTCGCTAATGAAGAAGATGGCAGAGAACCGGCTGATGAAAACATAAGTCCTTCCTCGGTGGACTATAATGTCTTGGCGCATCTCCGGAAGCTTCCGTCTCTCCTGAGCATCTATGACGCCTTGGTCCTATCTAAGGAGCTTAGAGATGTTCTCATCCACGCTCTACAAAACCCCGAGCGGTATCAGGCCCACTTTGCGGAAATTAATATGAAAGAAGCCCAACACGCTTTGTATGCCGCCGCGGTCACATTTAAGGATGAAGACTTGCTACTGGGAACGGCTGAGCATAATCGGCCGCTTTACGTGACCGGGTACAGCGACGGAGATCGAATTAATCGTATATTGATTGATCCGGGGTCCTCAGTGAACATCATGAACTTGCGAACTCTGAAGAGTTTGTCAATGGACGTCCGACACCTGTCAAGGGAAAGGATTGTCATTCAAGGGTTCAACCAAAATTGCCAGCAAGTTCTAGGGTCTATAGCTTTGCCAATCAAATTTGGGGATCTGCAAACTGAAGCTAAGATATACGTGATCGACGCCGACACATCTTATAAGATTCTCTTGGGGCGGCCGTGGATCCATGATTACGGCATCATTCCGTCGACTCTCCATCAATGCATGAAGTATACTAAAAATGGCGAAGAAAGACGTATTGACGGAGACATCCAGCCGTTCGGTGTGCATGAAGTCCGATACGAAGATTCTCGGTACTTTACGAACCACCAAAATGCTAAGCCACAACTGACTGAGGATAGAACGGCCCCAAGACTCAAAAGCAAATCTGCGCCGGCTATCACTTTCAAAAGCAAAAATACCCAAGTACGCCCGCATTTCGGTAGCGACACTGACGAGTCCGACGCTGGAAGCCCGTCCTCCCGTAAAACTCGTCCTCGTTTCGGCAGCGATACAGACGAATCTGTTACTGAAGGCCCATCTAGCAGCAAAGTCCGCCCTCATCTTGGCAGCGACACTGAAGAGTCGGAGGAAGAGGACCTGCCGTGCAACAGCGATGCAGATTGGACCCCTATGCAACAAGAGAAACTACGAGAGACCTTCGAAGTTGCAGAAGGGTCCCTAGCCGTGACAAGGGTACCAGAGCGGATGTACAAAGAGCTCGATGCATTATCAATCTCCACCGTGGACCAGCTGAAAACTTTCTACGTTCCCGGGAGGAAAAGTGGACAGAAGGGCATCTTGTTTTATGGGTCAAACCCCGTTGCGCACCCGGACGATTTATCTGTCGCGTGCCTTCCATATGAGAGAGGCATAAGAGCCGTCCTCAATCCCAGATACTATGCGCCCGAGATGCGGGAATACTTTAAGAAGTGCGGATGCCGGTTATATCAAACGGAGTCCGAAGCAAAGTTTTACGAAGGGCTATGGCATCCTCCCCAGGTCCGAGCACTCATCGATGGACGAATTCCAGACAGACGGGGAATAGGTTACATTCAACCTGATTCCAGAGCGTGCTACATGATCCATGTTGGTGAAGCTGGCGAAAGATCAAATGATGACGACGAGATAGCCGAGCCAGAAGAAGCTCCTCAAGAGCTCGAAGATGGAGGACAAGCAACCTTTGACGAGCTAACGAGATTGACTTAGGAACGCCCGATAATCCAAGGCCGACCTACATCAGCTCGCTCTTGTCAGAGGAAATGAAAGAGCAGATAATTGCCCTGTTGCGTGAGTTCGTTGACTGCTTCGCGTGGACATACAAAGAAATGCCTGGCCTTTCCCCTGAGGTAGCCGTGCATAAGCTGGCTATATCTCCTGATGCTAAGCCAGTCAAACAAGCTCCTCGAAGAATGAGAAGGGAACTAGAAGAAAAGGTCATCGAGGAAACTAAGAAGCTCATCGATGCCGGCTTCATCAGGGAAGAGAAATACGCGGACTGGATCGCATGCATAGTCCCAGTGAAGAAGAAAAATGGGCAGATCCGAGTTTGTGTCGATTTCAGGGATCTCAACAAGGCATGTCCTAAAGACGACTTTCCGCTGCCGGTCATGGAAATGATGGTCGATGACACCTCAAATTACGAACTGTTCACCTTTATGGACGGCTCGTCTGGATATAATCAGATCAAGATGTCGCCTGAGGATGAGAAGCACACAGCATTTCGAACCCCGATCGGAATATATTGCTACAAGGTAATGCCATTCGGACTAAAGAACGCAGGTGCTACATATCAAAGGGCGATGACTAATATCTTTGATGACCTAATCCATAAAGTCGTCGAATGTTATGTTGATGATCTGGTCGTCAAGACTAAAGCCAAGGCCGATCATATCCAAGATCTCAGGACCGTTCTCACCAGACTGAGGGAATACGATCTGAAGATGAACCCTCTGAAGTGCGCTTTTGGCGTGTCATCGGGAAAATTCCTGGGCTTCATAGTCCGACATCGAGGGATCGAAGTTGACCCATCAAAGATAAAGGCCATCATGGAGATGCCCCCTCCGAAGAGTCTGAC
The DNA here is from genome assembly GCA_030015575.1 of Agapanthus africanus. Classification (NCBI taxonomy): domain Eukaryota; kingdom Viridiplantae; phylum Streptophyta; class Magnoliopsida; order Asparagales; family Amaryllidaceae; genus Agapanthus; species Agapanthus africanus. Next base: position 930,198,931 of record CM057337.1, on the reverse strand, counting down.
GCAGCTAAGATCTTTTCAAGGCAAGCTTGCTTATATACGGAGGTTTATCTCAAATTTATCGGGGAGATGTAGGCCCTTCTCAAAGCTCATGAAGAAAGGAGCTCCTTTTATCTGGGATGCCGAATGTCAAGCAGCGTTTGAAAGCATCAAACAATACTTGTTGCACCCTCCAGTGCTGGCTGCTCCCATTCCAAATAAACCGTTGATTCTCTACACTGCCGCGCTAGATGAGTCACTCGGTGCGCTCCTCGCCCAGAATAACGAGGAGGGAAAGGAAAATGCCCTCTACTACCTCAGTCGAACTCTAGTCGGGGCGGAACACCACTATTCCCCAATCGAAAAGCAATGCCTGGCTCTGATATTTGCTGTGAAGAAGCTGAGGCACTATCTGCTGGCTCATCGGGTTATGCTGATCTCCAAGGTCGACCCGCTCAAACACTTGATGACCAAAGCAAGCCTAGCCGGCAGGATGGCAAGATGGGCTGTCATGCTACTTGAGTTTGACATAGTTTATACCCCTCAGAAAGCAGTAAAAGGGCAAGCTATTGCAGACTTTCTCGCCGCTCATCCCATACCAGAAGGGTCGCCGCTAAATTGTGAGTTACCCGATGAACAAGTGATGCACCTCGAGGAAGATGAGCCATGTTGGGAGCTCTACTTCGATGGAGCCTCGTCAATAAGGACCTCCAGTAAATCAAGCGTCCCAGAGATAAAAGCAGGGATAGGATTGGTGTTCATCACACCATCAATGGGAACCCTACGACGTTCTTTTGCTCTCACCGAGCCTCGAACGAACAATGAAGCTGAGTATGAAGCTCTGATAGCTGGTTTGGAACTCGCCATAGAAATGGAAATCCTTCGGCTACGAGTCTACGGTGACTCCCAGCTTGTCGTCAACCAAGTAAGCGGCGACTATAAGATATACAAACCCGAGTTAGCTCGGTACAGAGGTCGAGTGGTGGAACTCATGAAAAGATTCACTCATATTGAACTAACGAGAGTCCCTAGAGCGTTGAACGGAAAGGCTGATGTACTCGCTCGCTTGGCCAAGGAGCTGGCTGATCCTGACATGGACGAAATTCTGATCACAGTCAGGAGCCGGCAAATTCTACCCCCAGTCTCTCTACGAGAAGAGGAAAGCGCGGAACAGAAGAGCAGTCCTGTGGAAGAAGCTTCGATCATCCAAGACGAGCCCGATTGGAGAGAACCCTTCATAGAGTACCTCCGATACGACAAGCTGCCCGAAGAAAAATCTGCGAGGATTCAGCTGAAGAAAAGAGCTCTCCGATACGTGTTTGTAAATGACACGTTATATCGCAGGTCATACGACCAACTATGGCTCAGGTGTCTGTCATTGGCCGAAGCCCAAAAGGTCATGAAAGATGTCCACTCGGGCGTTTGCGGTGCTCACCAATCTGGCCCCAAGATGCGACTTCAAATCAAACGGCTTGGGTATTACTGGCCCACCATGATACGGGATTGCGGAGAGCATGCAAAGAAATGTTATATCTGCCAAATTCACGGTGATTTTATTCACAAGCATCCCAATCCATTGCATCCTACAGTGGCGTCGTGGCCCTTCGAAGTCTGGGGCACCGACATTGTTGGCCCAATTGATCCTCCGTCATCCAAAGGCCATCGGTTTATACTGGCCGCGACAGACTACTTCTCCAGATGGGCTGAAGCTGTCCCGCTAAAAGAAGTTAAGACAAAGGATATTCTGACATTCTTCCAGCATAATATTCTATACCGCTTCGGTACACCAAGAAGAATCATTTCTGACAACGGGCCTTCTTTCAAGAGCTTCAATGTCTCAAGGTTCGCTACTCAGCACAAGATAGACTGGAGATATTCCTCCATCTATAATCCAAGAGCCAACGGGCTAGCCGAAGCCTTCAATAAGACTCTATGCAAGCTCCTGAGGAAAAATGCTTCAGCCAACAAGAGAGACTGGAATCTCAAGCTTCACGAGGCATTGTGGGCATATCGTACCACGCACCGTACTCCAACTCAGTCCACTCCATACTCATTGCTCTTCGGAGTGGAGGCGGTCCTCCCCCTCGAAGTTGAAGTTCCAAGCTTAAGAATGGCCGTCCAACATGAGTTGACGGAGGAAGAAAACGTGCTCCTTCGACTTGAAGAACTCGATGCCCTCGAAGAAAAGAGGCTCGCGGTGCAGCAAAATCTGGAGCTATACCGAGCCCAAATGTCACGGGCCTATGACAAGATAACTCGTCTCCGTGCTTTCAAGAAAGGTGAATTGGTGTTGGTCCTCAAAAGACCGATCATCCTCAATCGACATGCCAAAGGAAAATTCGAGCCAAACTGGGAAGGACCATACGTCATTGAGAAAGTGTTCGACGGAGGATCCTACCAACTAATAAGTGCAGAGGGAGAAAGGCCCATGCCGCCCATTAATGGCCGATATCTCAAGAAATACTACACATGAATGCTCCAAGTCGCAGGCGAATTGAGCACATCAGCCCTACGGTCTGGATCAGACATCCTGCAAAACCGTATACAATCCACGGGCATAAATAACCCCTATTTCTCCCAAATCCTGCCGGTGAGACTACTTTTAAAGTCCCACCAGCAGCAAAAAAAAGAAAAAGAAAGAAAAAGAAAAGAAAAAGAAGAAGAAATAAACGGTATGTCCACAAGCAAAACGGGCACGGATGAAAACCCGAAAGGGCTCCGTGAGTAAAAACAGCAGGACTACCGGCGAGTCTGTGAAAACCCCAAAGGGCGCAAACTCGTGAAAAGAGATGAAAAACACTCGCAAAGTCCTCTCGACCTTGTGAGGAGAAAACACCTGCGTGAGATCCTTACGACTCACAATGGAGCAACACACTTAGGAATCCTCACGATTCCTAAGGAGAAAATACACCTGCGGGATCCTTACGACTCGTAGGGAGAAAATGCTTTATGGGACCCTCACGGCCCATAAAATTGAAAAGCCTTAGGTGGTAGGGACCCAAACCTATCTCCTAAGCCATCATTCCCCGACGGGCAACGGCAAATGATGAGTCGCTCCTGGCATTTCGCTTCAGTGTTAGCGGTGCTGATGCCGACCAAAAACCCAAATCCCAAGTCCTCCCAAGAAAAATGATGAGTTGCTCCTGGCATTATTCCAGTGCAGCAATGCTGATGCCAAACAAGATCCAAATTCCGAGTCCCCAAATGGCGAATGATGAGTCGCTCCTGGTACCATATTCCAGTGCAGCGATGCAGACGCCAACCAAATTCCAAATCCCATACCCCAACGGCGAATGATGAGTCGCTCCTGGTACCACATTCCAGTGCAGCGATGCAGACGCCAACAAATCCCTGAAATCTTTCTGGCCCTACGGTCTGGATCATACATCCTGCAAAACCGTATACAATCCACGGGCGTAAAACAATCCCAATCTCTCCTAAGTCCTACCGGTGAGACCACATTCAAAGTCCCACTAAAAAAAAAGGGTATGTCCACAAGCAAAATGGGCACGGAGGAAAACCCGAAAGGGCTCCGTGAGTAAAAACAGCAGGACTGCCGACGAGTTTGTGAAAACCTGAAAGGGCGCAAACTCGTGAAAAGAAGATGAAATGCACTCTCAAAGTCCTCTCGACTTTGAGAGGAGGAAATTCCCGCGTGAGATCCTTACGACTCACAAAGGAGCAACACACTTAGGAGTCCCCACGACTCCTATGGAGAAAATACGCCTACGAGATCCTTTCGACTCGCAGGGAGAAAATGCTTTTATGGGACCCTCACGGCCCATAAAATTGAAAAGTCTTAGGTGATAGGGATCTAAACCTGCCTCCTAAGCCATCAATTCTCAAATTCTCTCGGGGCAAATGATGAGTTGCTCCTGGCATTATTCCAGTGCAGCAATGCAGATGCCAAACAAAAACCAAAATCCCAAAATCCTCTCCATGACAGATGATGGTTCGCTCCTGGTACCATATTCCAATATAGCGATGCTGATGTCAACCCAATCAAAATCAGCAAGTCAGAATCCAATCTCAACACCGCAAGAAGCGGAGCAAGTCAAGTCTACCCCTGACACTGCAAGAAGCAGAGCAAGTCAAATCAAGCATCGACCGTCCACGTCGCTAAAATGGCAGCACCGACCGTCCACGTCGCTAAAAGGGCAGCACCGACCGTCCAAGTCGCAAAAAGGGCAGGACCGACCGTCCACGTCGCTAAAAGGGCAGCACCGACCGTCCACGTCGCTAAAAGGGCAGCACCGACCGTCCACGTCGCTAAAAGGGCAGCATCGACCGTCCACGTCGCAAAAAGGGCAGAACCGACCGTCCACGTCGCTAAAAGGGCAGCACCGACCGTCCACGTCGCTAAAAGGGCAGCACCGACCGTCCACGTCGCTAAAAGGGCAGCATCGACCGTCCACGTCGCAAAAAGGGCAGAACCGACCGTCCACGTCGCTAAAAGGGCAGCACCGACCGTCCACGTCGCTAAAAGGGCAGCACCGACCGTCCACGTCGCTAAAAGGGCAGCATCGACCGTCCACGTCGCAAAAAGGGCAGAACCGACCGTCCACGTCGCTAAAAGGGCAGCACCGACCGTCCACGTCGCTAAAAGGGCAGCACTGACCGTCCAAGTCGCAAAAAGGGCAGCATCGACCGTCCACGTCGCTAAAAGGGCAGAACCGACCGTCCACGTCACAAAAAGGGCAGCACCGACCGTCCAAGTCGCAAAAAGGGCAGCACCGACCGTCCACGTCGCTAAAAGGGCAGCACCGACCGTCCAAGTCGCAAAAAGGGCATCACCGGCCGTCCAAGTCGCAAAAAGGGCAGTGCAGGATTCCTACAAAGCGGGAACCAGATAACTCCGGGCCAGGGAAAACGTCTATCACGGACACTCCGTCTCGGAGACGTGTCAAGCAACGACCGTCCATGTCGTAAAAAGGGCAGTGCCAGCTTCCCAAAAGGTGGGAACCAAATCAAGCCGCCTCCACGTGAAAGAAGATCCATCAATTTCATGCACACGACCTACATATGTGGTGTGCATTTATTGATGGGGGGCAATTTGTTGGGGTAAAAATTTACACCCCGGTTGACCAAGTCAAAATCAAAGTCAACCCCAAGCCAAGTGGGCCCAAGCCCAGATCCAGTAGGCCCATGCCCGGGTCGAGCCCGAACATGAAGCGGCCGGCCTCCCCCCCTGCCAGGATAAAAATTTTGTAATAAATAATTTTGTTGTATTTCTTTTATTTTATGGATAAATGTAAGAAAAATAGGCATAAAGCCAAATTTTTGTAAAGCCCATGGCTTATGTGCAAAAAGAAATGGCACATGAGCCATGGGATAGGCAAAATGCCATTTTGTGAAGCCCAAGGGGCTATGTGTAAAATGTATGGCCTATAAAGGCAAAGATAATGAAATATCTCAAAAAACTTTTTTCTCTCTCCGAAAAAATTAGAGCTGAGCTCTTTCTTCCTTCTTCAAGGTTCCAAAACCTTCTTCTTTCTCTTGAATTAAATCAAGAGTTTTACTCTTCCTTTTTCAAAACTAAATAGTTTTCCACCACAAAACCCACAAAGGGGAACTTGGATCTGCCATCAGATCTTAAAAAGGAGAGATTCTGAGATTTTACACCTCTTGATCTTCAAGATCCAGCAAGCAACAGGAGGAAGAAGAAGAACCCTTCCATTAACCCAACAAAAAAAAAAAAACAAAAAAACACACTCAGGAGTCTAACTCCTCTTTTGATTTCTCTTCAGAGAAATCTTTTTAGGCTAAAAGCCTGTTGTGTGCGCAAGTCGCCCGCGTGCCGACACGTGGCGCGCGCGCTCGCGCAACTGCGCAAGTGCGCAAGTCGCCCGCGTGCCGACACGTGGCGCGCGCGCTCGCGCAACTGCGCAAGTGCGCAAGTCGCCCGCGTGCCGACACGTGGCGCGCGCGCTCGCGCACCTGCGCATCCCTTGGATGTCTTTTCCCCCTCTTTTGTGTACATATATACACATATACACATGTATACAAATTTATACATACACGTACTCCACGACACTGTCCCTGTTAGAAAAAAATTTCTAACGGGGCGCTGCCCCGCACCCCGCAAGGGGGCTGCTAGCCCCCTTGACCCCCAGCCCGCTATCCGGGTAGCGGGACCCCCGTAAAAAACTCTGCGTGGCTCCCGATATATCCAAAACCCCCCTTTCAGAACAGAACACACGTACACTGCACATTGAATTCGCATGACCAGTTTAACCCGTTAATCGGAGGTTCCCTCGCCCCAAAGGCGAGGGGTAATTAACGGCAGCTTAGTCCGCGGCTGCCGGAGATTCGGATCCCCACAATCATTAAACCCCGGCCTACCCTAGGCAGGGGGAATCTGTAGTACGCCTGACAAGCGTGCGCGTATTCCCATCTCAATGGGGTGACGAAAAAACACCCTACAGCATTAGTTCGTTAGTTTAAGGACGCATAAGTCCGCGGGTTTAAGGACCCCACAGTCCGTATCTTGGTTTAAGGACGCATAAGTCCATGAGTTTAAGGACCCCACAGTCCGTGTTGATGTATGGTTGTCGGGACCCGTCACCTCTCTGACGTCGTTGAAGGATTACAAAGATAGGAGTCAGAGAAGTTCGGAGATGTACCCTCGAACCGGATGTAAATTGATTTAAGAGAGCAGCTGTGCTCAGTCAATTTAATTTGAGGACTTACGGCCATGATTGGGCTAAGTCCAGTTTAGAAATGTTTAACATCTTATTTGTCTTTGGCCTATTAGGCCTGTACTAGGGCTTTGCTTCTGTTTAATAATGCACTGCATTTTATTCTGGCCTGCTAGGCCTTTTTGATTTGGGCTCTGTCCCTTTATTTATGATGCAGAGCATCTGTCATTGTTGGAGCTCTGCCCTTTTTTTTAAAAATAATGCATAGCATTTTATTAGGCCTGTTAGGCCTTTTTTCATTGGGCTTGGCCCTTCTATAAATAATGCAATGCATTAATTATCTGACAGTGGCTTGTCAGGCGCTTTGCGCCAATTATTGAGCGCAAGCACATGCGGAGGTGACACGTGTCACGCTCTGATGAGCGCAAGCGCAGTGCACTACGCCAGTGCGCTGCGCTGTTGCGCTGCTGACACGTGGCGCGCTCTAGTGAGTTGCGCCAACTTTAAAGAGCAATGCTCTATTTTTTAAAAGTGCATAGTGCAAGTTATCCTGGCGCTGACACGTGGCGCTCTCTGGTGGCTTGCGCCAACCCAGGAGCGCAACAGTACAATTTTTCAAGTGCAAAGCACTGTTTTATCTTTTGATCGATTTTAAATCAAAGAAAACAAGTTTTTCTTGTTTTTAAAGAACCAATGGTTCATAAGCAAAGTGCAAAGCACTATTATTATTTATTTTTCTTTTTATTGAAGATCATTGATCTTCTTCTCAGATCAATGATCTGTTCATAAGAGAATTTTCTCTTTTTTCTAAAGGTTTTTACCTTTTTTGTTCTTGAGGAATTCTCTCCAATTTTTCAGAGTTCTCCATGACGATCTTGATGATTTTGAATTGAGGTCTAGGGTCCTTTATATAGTGCCCATAAATTAGTTAAATTTGTTAAAGAGATCTTTTTCTGAGTGATTTGGGGAATTTTCCCTATCGTTGGATCTTTGATCCAAGGGCTTCTGTTTTACAGAAGAAAATCTTCTTGTTTTAATAAGAACAGAAAGATTTCTTTAAAATCTTAATTCTGTATAGCGCAAATCCCCCAGCGCGTGGAACGTGTCGAGCAGCGCAACTGCGCTGACCGTGTCGCGCAGCGCACAGCGCAGCGCAACTGCGCTGACACGTGTCGCGCAGCGCACAGCGCAGCGCAACTGCGCTGACACGTGTCGCGCAGCGCTTGCGCAAAAGCGACTGCGCTGACACGTGTCGCGCAGCGCACCGCAGCGCTTGCGCAATTGATGCTTTGCTTCTTTAATTTTGTTTTTAATAGAGCTTTGCTCTGATTGGGCGCACTGCTTTGGGCGCTGCGCTGACGTATCAGCTTCTGACACATGGCGCGTTGCGTGCAGCGCACGGGATTTGAAGCGTTGCTTCAAAATTTGAAATTTGAAATTCAACAGAGCTTTTCTCTGATTGGGGGAAACAAATGCCCCCCCACCGTTGCGCTCACGTGGCGCGCACGTGAGTGTAGCGGTGGCAAGATCATGACCGTTGGATCAACGGGTGAGGTGAAGGGGCGCAAGCGCCTTATAAATAGGACCCCTGGCCCTTAGAAATCTTTACCATTTTCAAGATTTTGATTTTCCAGAGGTTTGCTCTTGTTTAAGAACTTCAGAGCTTTTCTCTTGTTTCCAAAGTTAGAAAACTTTAGGTAAAACTAATTTAAATTAAATCAATCTTAACCAAAAGAGCCTTGCTCTCATAGATCTTTTGATTTAAAGAAATCCCTTTTGGGGTTTCATAAACAGAGCTTTGCTCTCATAGATCTTTTAATCTAAAGAAATCCCTTTTGGGGTTTCATAAACAGAGCTTTGCTCTCAAGAATTTGTTTTAGGGTTTCTTAACACATGAACAGAGCTTTGCTCATTGACAGAATATTGATCTCTTGATCTTCTGATGATGAACTCTTAAGAGTTTTTCTTGGATTTTCAAGATCCCAAAATTTTCAATTTTAAATTTCTTTTTAAAATTAAAATTCTTTTCTTGATGGATTTTTTTATCACTATTACAGAGCTAAGCTCTTTTTAAGGAATTTTATTCCTTTGAGACCAGAATTTGACAAGTGTCATTCTGTGACAGAGCTTTACTCTGAAAGAGGAGATTTTCTCCTTGTCTCTAGGAATTTCCCACTAATGAGAATATTCTCTTGGGGATCTTTTCATTAATTGACAGTCTCACCCAATGATGGGGCTGTCTTATTACATGAGGCACTGTCATCAACATTTTATGGGTCCCCATTTGGTCCCCTACCCACTGCACTGCAGTGTGGTGTGATTAATTTTAATTTAATTAACTTTTTAAATTCAGTTAATTAAAAAATTTTAAACGCCAAGCGTTGGAATTGCAACACTAACGGCTATTTTTTTTGTTTCCTTGCAGCAACCAAGTCTCTCGATACTTCATTCCCGTTCGCTCGCTTGGAGGAAGGGTTTCCCGAAGCGCCCTTAGACCGCGAAGTTCTAGCCATGATTAGGGACCACAACCCTGAATATAAGAGTCTCCATCTTTAGGGGTTGTGGTACAATCAGATTATCATGGGTCGACGGAGCTTCACATGCGCAGTACCGTCAGAACCCATCACGACGATTCATTACGCCAGCCCACCCCCGGTGCAGTATGCCGTGGAGATGGTTGATTGGACTTCGAAGGGCTTTCTTCATCCTGCCATAGATGCAATCCCGGTCCAGCGTCCTATGGTTTTGGATATCCTGGGACGCCGTATCTATCAAGGCGAGGCGCGACCTTGGGGGCAATCATATAACATAGGCCTGATCCCCCGCCACCCGATCGGCTATATGCCGTGGGCTCGGTATATCCTGTCGACGAAGAAGTCGCAGTTGATAAGGTTAGGATTGTATACTGCGGTTTACGTCTCCCTCTTCCAGTATCCCACGCTTCCCACCTGGTGGTTCAAGGCTTTCTTGGAGCAGTGGAACATTCCTACCCACACTTTCCTCGCAATGGATCGGGAAGTGTCGATTTCTCTGGAAGAGTTCATAGAGGTCTCCGGTTTACCGGTTATAGGGGAGCACTATAAGGAATTGCTTCCGACAGACGAGTATGTCTTTGGTGCCAAGCCGGCGGTAAGGGGCCTCACGCCGGAGAATGCTGTTCAACACCAATTCCCAAGTTTGATCAAGGTGTTGAACATCTACGAGGCCCTTTTCATCGAACGTGGGAGTCGTGGAGTTAGTTTTGAGGATTTCATCGCCCGGTTCCTTCACCCAAGTGTCCTTTCGGCAGAAGCTACCAAATTTTCCACCCTCGAGGATCCTTTTGGCCTAGGTTTGGATAACCTACCGGCGAAGGAAATAGACCAAAAGGGTTTTTTCCTTCCTAACTCTCCGACTATGTCTTTCGCGGAAGTTGCAGCTCCTGGGATGGATGAGGAGGCCTTCTTCTTAGGATTTCTCAGGCTATGGCTAAGTTGGTTTGCATTCCCGATGCATTCTCGCTATATGCGGCCCTCTGTCTTTTACCCAGCTCACCGGATGACTATCGGGGTAAAAGTGGCCGTTGGGATCGCCGGCTTGGCACACTCATATCATGGCCTCAGTTGAGTGGCGGATGCTAATAAGCCTGGGGTACTGCACGTGATCTTCCCGATGCACTACTTCATATCGTGGCTCGAGCTACACACATCGGGTGTCTTCGGCATGCACAAAAGGCCATCATTCTATGACAGGTGTAGCTTCCCTCGCATCATACAGTTGATTGGAGCATCAATAATGACTCCATCGCTACGGAATGCCAGAGGGTTACTCCTTCGCCTCCACACTGTTGGAGATGGGGTGTCTTTTATTGACAAAGTGTTGACCATTGGAAAGGCATCTACCACTGCAGTGCGGCCACTGCAAGACACTTTCAAAGATGGAGCCTTAGTTTTAACAGCCCGAGAGACCCTCCACTTATATTCTATCAGACCGGGCTTCTTGGTGTTCAGGCAGAACGGGGCGGCGATCTTCATAAGGTATAACCCGCATCGTTTCGCCCAGCAACTGAGCTACGATCAAGGGGTACCCTTGGAAGCCTTCCTACTGGAACCGGCTGCCACTGAAGAAGCGATGAAGAACGCGCTCCAACATTTCATGCGCCTGAATACGGGTTCTCACTTTTTTATCAGTGCGCCGGCTTGCACTCCACGACTCCTCAATATATATAAAGAATGGTACAATCATTCGACGGGATCCGTTATAAAGGAGGAAAGGCGATTGCCGGTCGACCGTAAGGGTGCGCCTCCAGGTAGCGACCGCAATGCTCCTTTAGTGCCAAGGACCCCGGTAGTTCCCTCCCTAAAAGATGCTAGAGCTGGACCACCGCGTGCGCAAAGTCCTCTGCACGGATTGCCGCTCCCCGATCTCGCGGATGCACCACCAGCACCCTGTGCTCCAGTAGAGACAGTGGTTGTAGCCTCACAAGAGTCTGGTGTGGGTGCGGACATCGGGACCCGCCACCCCAAGGTGGCTGCCAAGCATAAGTCGATCCCTGGTGCCGCTAGGGTTGGTGGGCAGAAGAAGAAAAAGAAGCCGCTCTTCGCCGCTGACGTTGTATTCGGTTAGGAACCCCACGCTCCCTATGGTGAGGGCCTGAGTGAATATGGGACTGACGAGGGATTGGTTATGCCGCCAGATGACACAGACTTGGAGGCCACCCTCGAAGCTTCAGCGCGGTTGGCGAGGCGCGACGCGTGGCTGGCTAAGCTTGCGGAATCAGGTAATCACTATTCGCATTTTTTTTATTGCATCATATCTTTATTGTCGCCTTTGACTAACATTTTTCCTTCTTTTCTTCCAACAGGCATCACCACTGAAGAAGCCATTGCCGCTTCCTTCAAGACTTTCCAAGAGGAGGAACGCCTTAGAGCGTCTCTAGGCCTTAGTAAGTTTCGATTCATCAAGTTTTTATTTTCCTTGCGTTATGGTCGATCTAACCTCTCCTTTTTTATCGCAAGAACCACAATGCCGATCCCGCCAGGTGACGCGGAGACTCTGCCAGCAGCCGATGTTCCTGCTTCCTCAGGGCTGCCGCGGGAGGTCCGTCTTGAAGAGACGATGAGAGATGCCTTAAGGGCTCTGGAGGCGACTCTAAATGAGGACGACGACACCTTGATTAAGGAAGCGTCGAAAAGGTCTATCGCGATGGCCCGGGAGGAGAGGAAGCGGTCGAGGCGCGAAGCGAAGGCACGCAGGGCTGCCTTGGCCATTAGAACGGGCCCAAGCACCGTCCCTCGTGCTGATACTCCCTAAGAAGAGGCACCCGTCGTCCTATCCACTGCTCGCAGACAGGTGGCGCGTGCAGTTCGGAGCGCTAACGATAAATCCACTTCAGGTAATGAATCTTTTGAGATTTGTTTGTAAAAATTGTAAACTCGCCGGTTCTTATGTATCTTATCTTGCAGGGCCAAGTCCGACCAAGGGGGAGGTGGAGACCGTCGAACCCAAGGAAACAGAGGAGGAGGCACCGGCCGAACTCGAGCCGACGGTGGGCAACGTTGCTGGGGCTGCGGAGCCTGAGTTGGGGGTTGAGGAAGCTGCACTTGAGAAAGTCGTTGATGCCGAGCCTGAGGTGGCGGCAAATGAGACGACCGCTATAAATGAGCCCGGGGCAGCGGTGGATGAGGCGCTTGAGACCGGCGACCTCACGGTGACGGCAGATGAAACGATGGAGACTGCTGAGCCCGAAGAAGTAGCGGGTGAGATATGCACGACTCTTGGGGATGAGCCAGTCGCTCTTTCTCAAGAGTCCGGTAATGCTCCAATTATTGCCCTCCCCGTCTACGGTCTTCCGCCGTCTCCTAGCCGCGCAAGCACAACGACGGCCCCCATCGAGTCGGGTGATGAGGGCATGGGCGGTGGCCTCATGTCAATGGAGGAGGGAGACGCCTCCGTTTCAGCCGGCAGCTCATCAGGTAAATCCCAAGTTACTGTTCTTTTTATCTTACAATCCTTTCTAACAAGTTTACCTTTGTTTTTAACGCAGGTGCGGCCAGCGTCGATGCCCCATTGCTCGAGGGAGCGCCGTTAACTACTGCCTTGGCGGTGGTCACCTCCCAACCCTCTCTCATACCATCGAAGATGTTGGAGGTATGGGTTTGCAACCCATTAGCTTCGTCTTTCAGCCGCCTAATTTATATATTAAAGTCGTACTGCTGTGTCTTTTCAGGAGTGCTTTTTGATCATCTCTATCATGTGTTGCTCCCACACTTTTCCTTCCCATATGAATTCGCTTCTTCCTCTGGTAGCGCCGGTAAGTATGGTTTCCATTGATACCTTTCTTTTTCATTGATGGAATTACTTCTAGCTTTTTTCTCATCCCGACTGCAGTGCTACAAATTGAAGACGGGGATGAAAGATCGGTTGCGCCACCGACCCTTCTGGCCTTGCCACCTGCCTCAGCTGGTACATCGACTATCACATTGATAACTCCCCTTTTTTTTATTTCCTGAACTGTTATCTGATCATATCTTGTATCTTTTCAGCTGTTGTTCCGGTCTCGGTGCCCTTCGAGCTTCGCATCACAATGCCGGCAGGTCCTTTCCTGAGACGTCCGTCTTCGAAAGGCGCCGCGAACAGTTTGCGTATGCTTAGCGACTACATCGAGGAGCTTGACGTTGAGACTCCTACGTTTGTGGCGGATTTCGCTACGGCGGTTAACCCGATGCTGGTGATACTCGTAAATTTCCATGACGAGGGCATCGTCGCGTCTTGGGTTAACCACTGCAGAGAGATCGAGGCTCGCCTGCATCAGCTGGAGTCGATGCGTCCTGCCCCTGAGGCTTTGGCCGTGAGCACTGAAATAGCAGCGTGGATCGAGCAAAGCGCTTCTTACGTCCACCATTTGGAACAAGAAGCAGCTTTAAAGCTGAAGGAGTGTTATGAGTCTTCAAGAGAAACTGCTCGCCTACGTGCCGAAGTTGAGGCGAATGCTGCCGAGGTGAAGGCTATCTTTGAGGGCCTCCTGGGACGCATCTCTCATGGGCTGAACTTGAAGAGAAAGCTTGATGTCTCCGAGCGTGACACCCCAGGCCGTGAAACTGCTTATCAGGCCGTTAGAGAGCAGCTTGCATCTGTCTTGCAGCAGCGGGCTCAAGTGGAGGCAGATCTGGCGGTGGTGGCCGATCAAGAGAAAGTGTGGAAGGAGGTGCACGAACAATTGCTAGAGTTATGCAAAACGCTTCCTTCTCAGTAACTGCCTTTGTACCAATAAACTTGTAAAAATTTTCTTTTTCAAATAATATGTATCCATTCTTTATTCTTTTGTACTCTTTTCCTTGTACTTGATTGAATTAATAAATAAAGATACACATTTTTTCTCTACGATGCCTTGTATGCTTTTTTGTTTTCTGCCTTTCTCTTATTATCAGAATGTTGACTTGATAGACAGATGATAAAGTAAGCATCTTGATTTTTTCACGAGATAGCGATGGCTTAGGCCGCAGGTTCAGATTTGCCGCCTAAGACTTTTCAACTCTATGAGCCGTGAGGGTCTCATAGAGACTTTTCTCCCTACGGATCGAGAGGATCTCGTAGGTGGGTTTTCTCCTTAAGAATCTTGAGGATTCCTAAGTATGTTTTCTCTTATAAGTCGTAAGGATCCTATAAGAGAATTTTCCCTCTTACGAGTTGAGAGGACCCGTAAGCGGTTGTTTCCCTCCTTGTCGAAATTTGACTTTGGAGAGTGAGACCCATGAATAGTATGCAAGAGACCGTTTTAGATCGACTTGCAGGGTCCCATTGTTCAGGAAACAAGTTTTTTAATCCCTGCTACCTGAGGCTTCATCTTGCATGTTGAAACGAATCGGGAATTTCCCACGGAGACATTGGTTTCTCTGCGAGCCGACGCGAATCAGGAGGCTCTCATCAAGGACGCTAGTTTCCCTGAATTGAGGTATTTTCCAAGGATATTTGTTTCCCTGGTGTTGAAACGAATCGAGAATTTCCCGCGGAGACACTGGTTTCTCTGCGAGTTGACGCGAATCAGGAGGTTCTCATCAAGGATGCTTGTTTCCCTGAATTGAGGTATTTACCAGGGATATTTGTTTCCCTGGTGTTGAAACGAATCGAGAATTTCCCACGGAGACAGTGGGTTCTCTGCGAGTCGACGCGAATCAGGAGGCTCTCATTAAGGACGCTTGTTTCCCTGAATTGAGGTATTTGCCAAGGATATTTGTTTCCCTGGTGTTGAAACGAATCGAGAATTTCCCGCGGAGACACTGGTTTCTCTGCGAGTCGACGCGAATCAGGAGGCTCTCATCAAGGACGCTTGTTTCCCTAAATTGAGGTATTTGCCAAGGATATTTGTTTCCCTGGTGTTGAAACGAGTCGAGAATTTCCCACGGAGACACTGGTTTCTCTGCGAGTCGACGCGAATCAGGAGGCTCTCATCAAGGACACTTGTTTCCCTGAATTGAGGTACTTGCCAAGGATATTTGTTTCCCTGGTGTTGAAACGAATCGAGAATTTCCCACGGATACACTGGTTTCTCTGCGAGTCGACGCGAATCAGGAGGCTCTCATCAAGGACGCTTGTTTCCCTGAATTGAGGTATTTGCCAAGGATATTTGTTTCCCTGGTGTTGAAACTAATCGAGAATTTCCCGCGGAGACACTGGTTTCTCTGCGAGTCGACGCGAATCAGGAGGCTCTCATCAAGGACGCTTGTTTCCCTGAATTGAGGTATTTGCCAAGGATATTTGTTTCCCTGGTGTTGAAACGAATCGAGAATTTCCCACGGAGACACTGGTTTCTCCATGAGTCGACGCGAATCAGGAGGCTCTCATCAAGGACGCTTGTTTCCCTAAATTGAGGTATTTGCCAGGGATATTTGTTTCCCTGGTGTTGAAACGGATCGAGAATTTCCTACGGAGACACTGGTTTCTCTGCGAGTCGACGCGAATCAGGAGGCTCTCATCAAGGACGCTTGTTTCCCTGAATTGAGGTATTTGCCAAGGGTATTTCTTTCTTTGGTGTTGAAACGGATCGAGAATTTCCCGCGGAGACACTGGTTTCTCTGCGAGTCGACGCGAATCAGGATTTTCTTCGTCAAGGACGCTTGTTTCCCGGAGTCGAAGGATTTGCCGAAGACACTGGTTTCTTCGGAGTTGGGATGAACCGTTGAGATTTGGCTTCGTTTTCTGGCGGAGCCTGTTGGGAATGTATGGTTCCCTCTTTGTTTGCGCCCTTGGATTGTATACAGGGATCGATGTGATCTCAACTGTAGGGCCAAAGTTTTATCATCATTTTTTTGTTTTATTTCCGCGATGCTCTATCATTTCAGCTTTTATATTGCGAAGGTCACGATTGCCCAATCATTTCGGCTATTTTTCGCGGTGCCCAATCATTTCGGCTGTTTATTTTATTTTTACTCGCTGCTTTTTATTGCGAGTTGCCCAATCATTTCGGCTGTTTATTTTATTTTTACTCGCTGCTTTTTATTGCGAGTTGCCCAATCATTTCGGCTATTTTTCATGCATACATTTTTACTTGCTGCTTTTTATTGCAAGTTGCCCCATCATTTCGGCTATTTCATATGCATGTGCGGCCTACTGGTTTTCGCCGTAAATCTGAAATTAGACACCGATTTCGGCATCAACACCGCTACAACTGGGATATTGCCAGGAGCGAATCATCATCTGCCTCTGTCAATGTCAAACAAAGATGGCTTAGCGAACATGGTTGAGGTCCTGTCGACTAAGGCTTTTAACTTCATGAGCCGTAAGGGTCTCATAAAGGTATTTCTCCCTACAAGTCGTGAGGATCTTGTAGGTGTATTTTCTCCTTGGGAATCATGAGGATTCCTAAGTGTGTGTTCCTCTGTAAGTCGTAAGGTTCCTACAAGAGGGTTTTCTCCTTGTAAGTCGAGAGGACCTACAAGGGTTGTTTATCATGCGTACATATCCCCAGTCACGGATGGGACTTGGTTAGGGAAATGTTTATTCGCGCCCGTGGATTGTATACAAAGGTCAGCATTGAGCCACTTGTAGGGAAATATCGGAAGTTGTGGGGGTTGCTTAAGCACAGGTTTAGGTCTCTGTAATTTAAGACTTTCAAATCTTATGAGCCGTGAGGGTCCCGTAAGAGAGTTCTCCTTACGAGTTGTGAGGATCTCGCAAGTGTATTTTCTTCTTAAGAATCGTGGGGATCCCTAAGTGTGTCGCTCCCTTGTGAGTCGTAAGGATCTCACGCGGGTGGTTTCTCCTTACAAGGTCGAGAGGACCCTGTAAGTGTCCTTTAACGAGGTTGCGCCCTTTCAGGTCATCACAAACACCCGTCGGTAGTCCTGCTGTTTTTACTCACAGAGCCCTTTCGGGTTTTCATCCATGCCCATTTTTCTTATGGACATACCTCTTTTTTTTATTCTTTTTATTTTTATATATATTTTTTACGAGGTCTCGCCCTTTCGGGTTTTCACGAACACTCGCCGGTAGCCCTGCTGTTTTTACTCACGGAACCCTTTCGGGTTTTCATCTGTACCCATTTTGCTTATGGACATACCGTTTTTATTTTTTTTATTATATTTTTTATCTCGTCAGCCTAAGGATGCTGCGGTAGTAGTTTAAAGACGTTTCGGTCTTTCATTAGTTTAAGGAAGTTTCGGTCCGGCATTAGTTTAAGGACGTCTCGGTCCATCTAGGAGGAGGCTGGTTACTGCTTATAAAGTTTAAGCTTAGGAAGATAGAGAGCGGACATAGTCGTCGTCATCTATCATTGACCTAGGCGGTAACTCGCTAAGCGTAGTATTTCTTTAGGAATCGACCGTTTATTGGCCTGTAAGGCCTTTCACCGTGCATATCCATGAGTAGATAGGCCCCACCTTGGTAGACCTTGTCTATGATGTACGGTCCTTCATAGTTCGGCTCAAACTTTCCCCGCTTGGTGCGATTGGGGATCATAGGCTTTTTGACCACTAACACGAGCTCGCCTTGGCGGAATGTCCTTGGCCGGGTCAATCTTTCATATGAGCGCGTCATCTTTGCTTTATAGGCCTCCAGATTTTGTTGCGCTATGAGTCGGGTTTCATCGAGGGCATCAAGCACCTCAAGCCGAAGGTGAGCATTTTCTTCGTTCGTCAGCTCGTAGTGGACTTCCACTCGTAGAGAGGGTAACTCTATCTCGAGGGGGAGTACTGCTTCTGTACCGAATACCAACGCATATGGCGTTGCTTTCGTGGCTGTCTTGAATGTAGTTCGATATGCCCAAAGAGCTTCTTGCAGTCTCTCGTGTCTTTCTTATTTCGGGACACCGTTTTCTTCATGATCTTTGTCAAGGTCTTGTTGAAGGCCTTGGCTAGACCATTAGCTCGCGGATTATAAACCGAGGAATATCTCCAGTCTATATTATGTTGTTGCGCGAAGCGACTGATCTTGTGGCTTCTATAGGCTGGCCCGTTATCGGAGATGATCCGTCGCGGAGTTCCAAACCGATATATGACGTGTGCCTTGAAGAAATGGAGGATATTCTCCGTCTTCACTTCTCTTAATGGTACTGCTTCTGCCCATTTGGAGAAGTAGTCAGTCGTCGCTAGGATGAAACGATGTCCCGTGGACGATACTGGTTTGATGGGGCCGACTATGTCAGTTCCCCACATTTCGAATGGCCAGCTAGCCACTGTCGGGTGTAGCAGATTTGGATGCTGGTGGATGAAATCCCCATGGATTTGGCATGAGTGTCATTGCTTCGCATATTCAAGGCAGTCCTGAATCATCATGGGCCAGTAGTAGCCCATCCGTTTGATCTTTAGTTTCATCTTCGGGCCTGCTTGGTGAGAACCGCAGAGTCCGTCGTGAACTTCCTGAATGACTCTTTTTGCTTCGTTAGGTCCCAAACATCTCAACCACAGAGAATCAAATGACCTCTTGTACAGAGTATCATTGACGAAGGCGAAGGACAGAGCTCGTTTCATAAGCTGATGTCTCGAGGACGCATCTTCAGGCGTTCGACGGTATTTGAAGTAGTCTATAAAGACTTCCCTCCAATCCTCGGCCTTTTCCCGGTCTTTTATTTGCAGAGCCATTTGCTCAGTCACTCCCTTTTCTTCGGATGATTCCGGAGATATTTCCACCGGGGCAAGCACCCGACGGCTTTGTACCACGATTCTTATGTCATCGAGATTCTCATCAGCCAGTTCCTTAGCGGGCTTGGACAATGTGTCCGCTTTGCTGTTTTCCGCGCGCGGTATGTTTTCCAAAGTGTAGGAAGGAATTTGGGTCAACAGTTGTTGCACCTTTTCACCGTACTTCACCAACTCCGGTTTGCACGTTTGGTAGTCGCCGTTTACTTGACTAACGACCAGTTGGGAGTCTCCATATATGAGGAGGTTTTCAATTCCCATGTTAATGGCGATCTCGAGGCCTGCTATCAAAGTTTCGTATTCGGCTTCATTATTCGTCCTCGGCTCTGTTAAGGAGAAAGAGAAGCGCATTATTCCTCCTTGTGGGGTCACGAAGATGAGGCCTACCCCCGACTTGATTATAGGGGC
Organism: Agapanthus africanus; assembly: GCA_030015575.1. NCBI lineage: Eukaryota > Viridiplantae > Streptophyta > Magnoliopsida > Asparagales > Amaryllidaceae > Agapanthus > Agapanthus africanus. The sequence goes on along the minus strand of CM057337.1, from coordinate 930,179,796 downwards.
GTTTTGTCTGCGCTTCTTCAGGGAAGATGCTCCATCGAAATAAAGTTCCCATCGGGTATCACCACCGTCGATCGCATCAAACCCATGTTCGTTTGGAAGATCGCAATTCAAAGGAGAATCGGCGGGTATCGGGTGCTCAGCGAGGAAGTCGGCAATGGCCTGGCCTTTCACTTCCTTGAGAGGTTGATAGGTTATCGAAAACTCCATCAAGAGCAGGGCCCATTTGGCGAGTCGTCCCGTCAATATGGCCTTCGACATTAAATATTTAATAGGGTCCACCTTCGAGATGAGACGGACTTCATGTGCCAATGCATAGTGCCTGAGCTTTGTTATCACAAAGATCAACGCCAGGCAGTGTTTTCAAAGGGAGAGTAGTTGCTCTCTGCCCCCAGCAGAACTCGACTCAGATAGTAGAGTGCTCTTTCTTTCCCTTGATCATTCTCTTGTGCCCATAATGCGCCTAAGGAACCTTTGAGGGCTGTGGTATAAAGAATGAGAGGCTTTCCCTTGACCGGAGCAGCCAATACTGGCGGATTCTGCAGGTACTGCTTGATTTCGTCCAGCGCGCCCTGGAATTTTTGATCCCAGACGAATGGAGTTCCCTTCTTCATCAGGTGACTGTAAGGGCGGCACTTGCCAGAGAGGTTGGCTATAAATCGCCGAATATATGCGAGCTTTCCTTGGAGAGATCGCAACTGTTTGAGAGTTCTCGGCGGAGGCATTTCCATGATCGCTTTGATCTTTGACGGATCTATTTCGATACCTCGGTGTCGGACGATGAATCCCAGGAATTTTCCCGAAGAAACTCCGAATGCACACTTGAGAGGGTTCATCTTCAAGTTGTATTGTCGAAGGCGTCGAAATACGGTCTTTAGATGCTCAAGATGTTCCTCGTATGATTTGCTCTTAACCACAAGGTTGTCGATGTAGCACTCGATGACTTCATGTATAAGGTCATCGAAGATCTTCGTCATGGCCTTCTGATAGGTAGCGCCGGCGTTCTTTAGACCGAAGGGCATTACCTTGTAACAAAACATTCCTAGAGGGGTCCTGAAGGCGGTGTGCTTCTGGTCTTCGGGTTGCATTTTTATCTGATTATACCCTGATGAGCCGTCCATGAAGGAGAAAACCTCATGAGTGGATGTATTGTCTATCATCAGTTCGGTGACTGGCACTGGGAAATCATCATTCGGGCAGGCTTTATTGAGATCCCGAAAATCCACGCATATGCGCACTGTCCCATTTTTCTTCATCACCGGGACGATGTTAGTGATCCACTCAGGATATTGAACTTCCTGGATAAAGCCAGAGTCGATTAGCTTCTTGACCTCGGCGTTGATACTCATCTCAAGCTCAAGCCGCATTCTTCTTGGCGCTTGTTTGACCGGCTTGACGTCCGGGGATATCGCCAATTTGTGCACAGCAATTTCTGGATCTAGTCCTGGCATTTCGGAATAGTTTCATGCGAAGCAATCTCTATGCTGCATAAGCAGGTCTTTTAATGAAGCCACCTTCTCTTCAGACAACAGCTCACTAATAAATGTCGGTCGCGGGTCGCTCGCCGTTCCCAACTCAATTTTCTTGAGGTTATCTGCAGTGGTATGGATTCCATCTTCCAACTCTTTCAGCGCTGGTGGAAATTCCGAGATTACCTCATCGTCGCTGTTTTCAAAGCACCAGGGACGGTCATCCATGTTCTCGGGCTCTTCTTTTATTATTGTTATCATGTGACAAGTACGAATTCGCTTCCAAGCCCAATATGGAACTGGTTCTTCTTTCGTGGCCTCGGGTTCGTGCTTCTGTGGCGGCGTTACCCTCCAGTTGTCAGACAGAGCGAACATTCCAAGCTGATACTGATCTTCAACCCAATTCTTGAAGGTGAAGCAGTCTTCGAGAGGGTGCCCTATCACTCGGTGATAAGGGCAATAGTCTGGGTGAGAGACTTCGTCTGCTTATTCAGGGTGCTTGGACTCCGGCAGTGTAAGCATTTGATGTTTTAGAGCGAGGTCAAGTATTTTCTTCGTCTTGTCCCGAGGAAAAGAGTACGCTCGACCCATTTTTCTTATAAGGGATAGATCGGAACCGTTCGATTCCCGCTTGCGTGGCCTCTTAATCCCGCTTCGTTGCTGTTGAGCGTCTTTTTCGCGTTTCAACTTGCTTCTGCCTCTGTCTCGAGCCTTTTTTACAACAGGTTGACATGGGGCGGCATTTTCGTCTTTCACGGCCTGTTGAAGGAGGCGTTGCGTTTTGGGTTTCTCGTAGATTGCCATTTCACGATTTTCATCATCTCGGACTTTTTGACCAGCTTCCCTTATAAGCCTGTCCATTTGTTCTTCGAACAACGGACTGGGCACTTTTGCATTAGGAACTTTTACTGGTTCAGGATTAGCATCTTCCCATTGAGCATCTGCTTCTTCATTGAAGTCATGCACGACGTAACAGTCGCGGAGCAGCTCTCGTTTCTTGGAGTGAATGTATCCAAGCCCGATCGTTTCCATTCTCCCATTAGGTAACTTGTACTGAGTCCCGGGAACGTTCCAGACCCTGTCGTAGAATTTGGCTTTCTGAGCGGTCTGTTTGAAGGATATCCCTTGGCGCTTCAATAACCTCTTCAAGCCTTCTGTATAATATCTGGGGAGACGGATGGGCTGAAACCTGTCAAGCGTAGGATCCGCGTCATGCCAGATTTCTTTCTCCACTTTGGTTTCTTCAGAGCGGTAGAATAGAATTGCTTTTTCTCCTTCTTGCCTGGGAGGGATATAGAATGTCTGCAGCTCTTCAACATTGTAGATATCAAGTGCATCCAGTTCTTTACAGTGTTTAAGCGGCACTATGGCGACTTGTAGACTTTGCTCTTTGTCAGTGGACGTTTGTATTGAAGGTCGAGCAGAGAATATAGCATGGACTTCATCTTTCGAGTCACTACCAAATATCAACGTAGGAGCAGATGGTCCCGGCTTGTTGTATTGGGGTGGACCCGAATAAACTATCTCCTCTTCCTCCTCGGTATCACTGCCGAAGACAGGGATGGTAGCGTTTGTTTTGTTCTCCGGCTTGTGACACCTTTCCGTGTCTTCGAAATTCGGTAAGAAGTATTTGGCATCTTCATATTTACGAACTTCGTTCACGGAAAATGGATTCAGTTCTCCCGTCACGGTATACTCGAGACCATCCCTAAAATATTTCATACACTGATGCTGTATAGAAGGGATGATGTTGTACTCGTGTAACCATGGTTGGTCGAGCAGAGCGTTGTAGCATGTCTTGGCATCTATGACGTGGAATTTAATGTCCGTGACGAGCAGCCCAAAGCGTAGCATCAGTATTACAGATCCAAGAGTCTTTGATGATTGGGAATCGAACCCGGAGATGGTGATCTTGTCTCAAGCGAGGTGTTGGACGGTCATGCAGATTTCCTTTAACACCCGCACATTGAGTAGATTAACAGATGATCCGTTATCGATCAAGATTTTGCCTATCTTTATATCATGACAGTATCCTGAGACGTAAAGGGGGTGATTGTGTTCGTACGTCCCCAGGAGAAGGTCTTCATCGCCAAAAGTGATATCTGCCGTGTGCACTTCCTCCAATTCATCCTTCATCTTTTCTTCGGCCAGGAAAGCTTGGAACTGCTCCGGGTCCTATAGTGCCTTAATTAACGAATCTCTCGCCTCCTTTGATAGTAAAAGGGCGTCAAGAATGCTGAGCTGCGAGGGTACTTTCCTCAGATGCGCTAAGACGTTGTAATCCACCTTATTTTTCTTCGGCGGGTCTTTGGAAGTTAGCTCTTTCATGACTTGATCATCTAGGGCGATGTCCTCAGAGGCCTTTTCTTTCCCTTTATCTTTTTTGTTTGAGGGTCCGAGATTCTTTTCGGGCAGTGTGCGATTACGCAGCCGGATATTTTCACAAATCTTCGGCTCTCCTTCTTTTCCCGAAGTGGACTCTTTAAAGAGGGGGCTAAGAGCCAGCTCCTCGTCGGAATCGCTCCCAAATGTGAGTATTTGTGATTCCCCGGTGTTAACCATGCGACAATTGCCGGTAGTTCTGTTAAGCCCTTCAGTCGTACCGTTCTGCTCTCGGCGGGTCTTGCGCTTTTCCCACTTAAAATGCTGCCGGTGAGCAACATATCCTTACCACCATCTATCGAACGCTTTGCACTCTTCAGTGGGGTGCGAAACCTTCCGATGATATAAGCAGTAGGAGGGGTGCATCTCCGCTTCACCAGTAACACTTCCCTCAGAGGATGGTAGCTTCATACCCATTGACACGGCTTTAGCGAACCTTTTCCTTATCTTGAATTTGATTTTATCCGCATTGGGTGTACATTGCTCCAGTGGGAGTATCTCAATTCTTTCGTCGAGGCGCTGGCGCTTGGCCCTTTCGAATATGACCGTCTCGCGCTCCCGATCAGCTTTGCTTTTTAGGAGAGCTTCATTGAGGAATGCGTCAATTACTTCATTCGATGGCCCCAGAATTTTTGGTTCAGGATCTGCCCCCAGCGTTTCAGTACAAGGAGTCTCCTCATCGTTCGTGAGCAAATGGAAAATCATATGACAGCTCGCCACATATTCCTCGGATTCATCCGACGAACTATCTCCCTCATCATCCTTTTGAAAGATGTGGTTGAGAAACTCTTGGAGTGTAATGGGAGTCCGTGCCTTCTGGTTGCATTCCTCCAGCGCGTCAATTTGTTTTTGCAAGTCCGTGCGCTTGTCGCCAGGCTTCACGGGTTTCTTTGATTTCTTTTTCTTCTTCTTCGAAGATTTCGATGGCTGGTTGTGAATGCTTGGGCCACTTCCATCGATCATTTGAGTTGGACGTAGCTTCAACATTCCTTCAATGACCTGCGGCTCCAACGGGTTCTTCCACTTGATTGCAGGGCATGTCTGAAGATCGTTCAACATTCTCTTTGTCTTGGCTGATAGTACAACCTCCCAAGGAGCTTCTTCAACGACAGAACACGTTGCCCCCGACGTATTCATCCTCTTAGAGGTGTGGGGCTGCGGGGGATTCACCTTCCATTTGTCAGATAACGCGAACTTGCCTTGTTGGTACTGGTCTTCAAGCCAATTTTTGAAGACGTAGCAATCTTCGATCGGGTGACCCAGTACTCGATGATAAGGACAGTAGTTGGGCTCATTGACGTCATTTGGTTGCGACGGATGTTTTGGATCCGGCAGATTTATGAGTCGGTTGCGCAACGCCAGCTCGAATAACCTTCTCATTTTATCTCAGGGAAACGAGTAAGGGTGTCCTAGCCTCTCCTCAAGGGCTACGTACGGGCACATATTATTTTGACGAACGACTGGTTTCGAGTTGCTTGGCTGTTGCTGAGCATTAGCAACAACGATCGCTTTCCCCTTCCCCTTGTCATTTCGGGAGTCCGGCTTTGGGAGGGGAGGTTTATGGCCCATCTGATCCATTTGCGCTAGCTTGTCAATCAAGGCCTGGAAGGTAGTCGGCTTGAAGAACATCATAAATTGTGAGATGGTTGCTTGTGGATCAAGAGTTCCCACAAACATACCCACTACAGGAGCTTCTTCAATACACTGCTCGCACTTCGACCATAAGTTCCGCCACCTTATAACATATTGTACCCATGTCTCGCTCGGCTTCACCCTGGCATTAATCAATACCGTTATCGGGGTACGCTCGCTGGCACTCGCGAAACGTTGGGTAAACAGCAGCTCCATTTCTGCAAAGGTCTTGATAGAGTCGTTCGGGAGCTTGGAATACCACTCGAATGCTGTATCCGATAAGCTTCCAACAAACTGGTGAAGCAACAGCTTGTCATCACCGTCGGTGTTGCCGCAGAGTGCCCTGAACTGGGCAACATGCTGGTGAGGATTGCCCGTCCCCTTATACACACGAAACTTGGGAATTGTGTAGCCCGGCGGGTACTTGATCTGGTCGTACCAACTCGGATACGGCCGTCCTGTTTTTACGACCTGGCCGGCTGCTTCAGTCGCCTGATGAACCCGGATCTGCTGAGTTATATATTCGTCTAGGTCAGCTTTGGAGATCGCATCCTCCTTAGCTGTTGATAGAGTCGGTGGAGGATTCGACGTTTCTCCCCTATCGTCTTCAAGTACGATCGGGGGATCTTCGGCCGGAGGATCTTGCTGGATCATCATCCCTACCATGTCTTGGAACAGGAGGCCCATACGCTTTATGTTGGCTGCTTGTTCAGCAGCCTCTTTATCTTTCTTCTCCAATATTCGACGAAGGAATTCGGCGTCGGTTTCTTGCTCCTGGCGTTCATCCGAGGATGTTTCGGGGTTTTCTTTTGGCCCAGTAAGTGCGGCCATAGCGTTCATCATCTATTGGAGCTTCTGCTGCTGCTCCTGCGCTTTGGTCATCAATCGCGTGAGCGGTCTATGACCTGTTGATATGCGGCTGTCCTCTTTACCAGACGCCATATAGACGGTATGAACTACCATGCCCCCAGATCTAGGGCGTTTGGGTTCACTACCTTTGATATTCGCCAAAGGTGTAGGGACTTTCTCTGGCCTCCTTCTCTTGTGGGCCGTTGAAATCGAAGGGGCTGTCGTAGTGGGCACCCAAGTGGTCGTCACTTTTCGTTGCTTGACCGGGGGATTTTCTTGTTGTTGACCTTCCGAATTCTTATGTTGGCGAGAGAAATTAGGATCAATTACAGATTCTCGGACTCGTCGCTATGTCTTGTAAATTCTGGAGGACAGCGATTGAGGAGGCTGCTCCGGCTTTTCTGCCTCTACGGCGGTCTCTACTGGCGGAGGAGATCTTTTAAGGACCGCAGTTGGCGAGTTTCTGTGTACCCTATTCAACAGCCCAAAGCTGTTCCTGGTTGGAATAGCAGCGTTAACTTCCACCGTCGGAGCTGGCGGAGTTATCCCAGAAGGGGAGTTGCCCCCAGTCTTCCTTATCCGGCGCCAGTGACGTCGTCGGGCGCGATGAGTCATCGGTATTGGTTTAGAGACAGAAACAGCTTCTTCTTGCCCCCTGTTCAAGTGTGGGGCCGTTGCCGGCGTCAGCCTATTGAAAACTGATGTCTTTTGAGTGGCAGGAGCAGGAGTGGGGGTTGGGATGGTCAATCTTGTAAAGACCGATCTCTTACCAGGAGAAGCCGCCTTGACGACTTCAGGAGCAAGTTTGGCTACTTTTTTTGGAATAACCTTCTCTGGGATTGCAAGCTTCATTGTGGGCCCGCAGGAGTTTTGGCCCAGCCTGGAGAAGACCGAGGCACTGGTGTTGGGTGACCTGTTGAGAGGGGCCGCAGTAACTGAAAGTCGATCGAAGACCGACTTCTTAGGAGCTTCTTGTACAGGCACGGGGGTGTTGAAGCTCTTTGGCGGAAGCATAGTTCCGAAAAACAACCCCATGGTGGCATGAATGATCTTCTCCATGGGCATGGTGAACAAAGAGGCCGCTTGGGGCCCGTAGGTTATGCCCCCAGTTGAGGCCGGACGCGAGCTACAGTTGCAGTTGGAGCACTTCGAACAGGTAGAGGCCATCGATGCTTGATTTCTGTACCAGGCAAAAGACCAAATCTTAGTAACTTGAAACCTAAAGGCAACCATTAACAAACCGTGATTCGTTCGCGAATACGACACACGAAGTGTGGAGTGGAAAGAGGAAAAGGTCCCACCGGGCGTGCCAGAATCTGTTCCCCTCCGAATGGCGGCCGAGACATTAGGACGTCTTGCCTGAGATTTGGGGCAGATGCTATTTGGTTTTATCCGTCCACCTCTCCAAAGATGCGAAGTTGATTTATGGCACCGTGTATCGGAGGTTTAAACGGATGCGGCCGATATAGCAGACTTCGTCAGATTCCCCTTCGCTTGAGGGGTTTTTGATTGTGGAGACGCTCTTCCCTGCAGGCGCAAGCCCCTACAGTTAATTACGCTACCGCATCGCGGTAACAACTTTCTCCTTCTCCAGAATTTCACTTCGTGTCATGGGTGTTTCTTTTGTTTGTGGTTGCCCGTGGATTGTATACGGAGACTATTTATTTCGTCGCCCGTAGGACGTGGATTAGTCCAAATCCATACTTTCTTAGATTTGGGTTTTAGGTTTTGGTTTAAGGATACGTTAGCCATATTTGAGGCTAAGATCAACTTAAACGTTTGTTAAGGATACGTTAGTCTAATTTCCAGACTAAGATCTACTTAACGGGATCGTCTAGATCCATTTCCAGTTTAGAGACATGGTGGTCCATTTAATATATGGCCGTCGGGAACTGTCACCTCTCTGACGACGTTGAAGTATTACAACGACATGTATCAGAGGAGTTCGGAGATGTACCCTTGAACCAAAGTTGATTGGGGGTCTTATAGTCTAATTTGGGACTAAAGTCTGTTTGAATGTTTAAGGATACGTTAGCCATATTTGAGGCTAAGATCAACTTAAACGGGATCGTTTAGATCCAACAAAAGAGCGTTTGGGGGCTCTATTGTTCCAGTTTAGGGACGTAGCGGTCCATTGGTAGTTTAGGGACATTGCGGTCCATTGGTAGTTTAAGGACATTGCGGTCCATTGGTAGTTTAAGGACGCATAAGTCCATGGGTTTAAGGACCCCACAGTCCATATGGGTGTGTTTAAGGACGCATTAGTCCGTTAGTTTAAGGACGCATAAGTCCGCAGGTTTAAGGACCCCACAGTCCGTATCTTGGTTTAAGGACGCATGAGTCCATGAGTTTAAGGACCCCACAGTCCGTGTTGATGTGTGATTGTCGGGGCCCGTCACCTCTCTGACGTCGTTGAAGGATTACAACGATAGGAGTCAGAGAAGTTCGGAGATGTACCCTCGAACCGGATGTAAATTGATTTAAGAGAGCAGCTGTGCTCAGTTAATTTTATTTGAGGACTTACGGCCATGATTGGGCTAAGTCCAGTTTAGAAATGTTTAACATCTTATTTGTCTTTAGCCTATTAGGCCTGTGCTAGGGCTTTGCTTCTGTTTAATAATGCACTGCATTTTATTCTGGCCTGCTAGGCCTTTTTGATTTGGGCTCTGTTCCTTTATTTATGATGCAGAGCATCTGTCATTATTGGGGCTCTGCCCTTTTTTTTAAATAATGCATAGCATTTTATTAGGCCTGTTAGGCCTTTTATCATTGGGCTTGGCCCTTCTATAAATAATGCAATGCATTAATTATCTGATAGTGCCTTGTCAGGCGCTTTGCGCTAATTATTAAGCGCAAGCGCATGTGGAGGTGACACGTGTCACGCTCTGGTGAGCGCAAGCACAGTGCGCTGCGCCAGTGCGCTGCGCTGTTGCGCTGCTGACACGTGGCGCGCTCTTGTGAGTTGCGCCAACTTTAAAGAGCAATACTCTATTTTTTAAAAGCGCATAGCGCAAGTTATCCTGGCGCTAACACGTGGCGCTCTCTGGTGGCTTGCGCTAACCCAGGAGCGCAACAATGCAATTTTTCAAGTGCAAAGCACTGTTTTATTTTTTGATCGATTTTAAATCAAAGAAAACAAGTTTTTCTTGTTTTTAAAGAACCAATGGTTCATAAGCAAAGTGCAAAGCACTATTATTATTTATTTTTCTTTTTATTGAAGATCATTGATCTTCTTCTCAGATCAATGATCTGTTCATAAGAGAATTTTCTCTGTTTTCTAAAGGTTTTTACCTTTTTTGTTCTTGAGGAATTCTCTACAATTTTTCAGAGTTCTCCATGACGATCTTGATGATTTTGAATTGAGGTCTAGGGTCCTTTATATAGTGCCCATAAATTAGTTAAATTTATTAAAGAGATTTTTCTCTGAGTGATTTGGGGAATTTTCCCCACCGTTGGATCTTTGATCCAAGGGCTTCTGTTTTACAGAAGAAAATCTTCTTGTTTTAACAAGAACAGAAAGATTTCTTTAAAATCTTAATTCTATTTGGCGCAAATCCTCCAGCGCGTGACACATGTCGCGCAGCACACAGCGCAGCGCAACTGCGCTGACACGTGTCGCGCAGCGCACAGCGCTTGCGCAAAAGCGACTGCGCTGACACGTGTCGCCCAGCGTAGCGCTTGCGCAACTGAAGCTTTGCTTCTTTTATTTTGTTTTTTAATAGAGCTTTGCTCTGATTGGGCGCACTGCTTTGGGCGCTGCGCTGATGTATCAGCTTCTGATATGTGGCGCGTTGCGCACAGCGCATGGGATTTGAAGCGTTGCTTCAAAATTTGAATTTTGAAATTCAACAGAGTTTTGCTCTGATTGGGGGAAACAGTCACCATTGTATATTATTTACTTTTCCGCATTAGGTAGACCCAAGGAGGAGAGCACAAGTAACCGGGTTCTAGGGTACAGCGGGAGACCAACTCGAGGAGTCGAGTCCGGGTCTCCTAACTTTAGAATTGGTAGTGTCACGCCCCAGTTCCCAGAGTACGCAAGATTGGGCACGTGACATAGCCAACCATGCTACCTGTGGGTAGGAAGTATCCATCCACAGTCACATTACGGTTGTAGAGATATCAAGAACAAGATAATAAACTAATCTAACACATGTCCAAATCCATAATAACAAGAGTCAATAAACAATAAGTGCGGAAGCAAATGATCCAATACAATAATAGAAAGGTACGTCCCATAATGCGGGATCGTACCTGGAAATAAAATGCAATAAATGAACTAACCACTACAGAACTCACAAATCAGCCTGCTGGCTGAGGTACTCCTGCTCGGTCGGCGACAGTGGTAAAGAATCTGGGCCATGCAAAACCCAGACGTTAGCGCGTCATGTCAACCAATAATATAATATGAACATGGTAATAAGCAATGCAGAAAGTAAACAAGAATAAGCAACAATATGGAACAACAGTGCAGGGTAGTGTGTAGTGGGTAACTAAACTGTTCTATCAGGTTTTCTATTCTAAGGTCTTTGAAATCAATTGGTGACTCGTCGATGTAACTCAATAGTATCCCGTGCGTGCCCGGGACCACGGTCAAGATTCTCGGGGTTGAATCCGAGACGTGCCGCTAGGCAGTAATAGGTAGCAGGATGGGCGAGTGATGTCAGCATCATCACTCCGGGGCTGGCCAAGCCCGTAAGACTGATCAGAACAGGTATCGAACTGTTGAGTTACAAGTCGGTTTCACCTTTGATTTCCCCATACCCCCAAGTTATGTATGTCAGGTCAGGTATTCAGTAATCAAGGACTAATGCCAACACAGGATCGGGTAACAGGTCAGGTTTGTCTGGATAGACAACAGGAATGGTCCATGAGGACCCCAAGTCAGGTTTGTTGGCATTAGGAATGAGATCAGGTAACAAGTCATGTCATGGTACAACAGAATGAGTCGGTATGTATAGGGTACCATGTCCCGTGCATCGGTATGTATGTATATGTCAGGTGTAGCAGGGTCGGGTCAATATGTAATGTAATCGAGTATGTGCTCACAACAGGTATACAATCGAACAATGAACAGCATCAAGAATTTAAAGTAAACAGCAATAATAGTCACTTAATCCCAATGGTGCTTTGTATTATCTTTATTAACAGGTTCAAGCACCCTTGGGGTGCAATAGTCACAGGTAAAGCAATATCAATAACGAAAAGCAATGAAGCTATATGAAATTAAAACTAAAGCAGAAATAATGGTTACATGGATGATCTAGCAAATAAAGCAAGGATGATCTAACTGGTTTAGTTTGTTAAAGCATGGATTGATAGCAGACCAATTAATTACAAGAAGCTACTATAATGATTCAATGTTAAAGATAATTGCAACCGTCAATTCTAAGTTATACTAAAATATCGATATTACCATCAACTGTATGGTTATATTAAATAATATGATAATTAAATGTATAGCAAGACTTGATCTTGTATTAGCATGTTAGAGCAAGTATTCGGATACTTGCCTCGACAGTTTCGCAAACCGGAAAACACGAATGCAACGTCGGCGGAAAACACGAGACGGATGCACGGGCCACGGATCGAGTCCAAACAGCGAACAGCGGGACCACACGGACCAGAGTACTTCACTGGAAAGTCGGGTCCAAACGACGGCACGGTCGGAATCCGGCGAAATGTCAAAAAGGCGACGAAGTTAGCAAAACATACGATACACGTACACTAAGACCAGCGGGGGTTTAACATTAATGGAAAGTTAAAGAGATGCTTACAGGGAAGAACCAGGGGCAACCACGATAGGTTCGACGGCGAGGGGCGCGCCGGCGGCGAACAGGGAATGCGGCGAGGGCTTGGAGGTGGCTGGATCGAGATGCAGCGAGTAGGGGAGAGGCAAGGGCCTGGTCTGGGCTGCAGGAGGAAGAGGAGGTGGTCGTCGGTGTGCTGGCGACGACGAGGGGGTCGACGGTGTCCCTTTTCCGGCGAACCAGAGGGTTAGGTGACGGGGTTAGGCTCGGGTTCAATCGTGGCCGGCGAGGGAAGGAGGAAGATGAGGAGGTCGGGACGAGGGTGAAGGGATGAAGGCTCTGGCGTCGTCGGCGATGGGAGGCGGCGGCGACGGCGAGATCTGCGTGCAGGTGGTGGCATCGGGGTAGGGTTGCAGGCGCTGAAGGAGGGAGGAGAGGAGGAAGGGGTGCTGTCGAGGCCGAGGAGGCGAGGAAGACGGTGGCGAGGTCGCAGGAACTGCGGCGGCGACGGCGGCGAGAAGGGTTCTGGGGTTAGGGTTCTCGCGAGCGTTTCTCGTGGGGAGAAGGAGGAACAGTTTGAGAAATATATAAATGAGAGAGAGAGAGAGAGAGAAGATTATAGGAGAGAGGGAGAGAGAGATTTCAGGAAAGAGAGAGAGAGAGTGAGATTAGAGAGAGATAGAGAGAGACGGAGAGAGAGAGAGATTGGTTGGTGGGGCCCACGAGAGAAATGGGCGCTCGCGATTGGCTGGGATGGGTACGGGAAGTGTAAGAGGAAAATTTTAAAGAGATTTAAAAGATTTATACGTTAACAATATATAACAGAAATATATATAATATATGGTTTAAATATATTTAATTAGATAGGCATTTCGGCGCTAAATGAAATATTTCCAAATCGCGCCCGGGTTGCGCCCAAATATTTCAAATTCAGATTATAGGATTTTAAGCGAGTTCCAGATTTTGAAAAGAGGTGTTTAATGATTAAAATGCATGCCCCCAAGTCGGTCACTTGCACGCGCGCGTAGCCGTCCAAACTTGCCCGTTTCGCCGAACGGGATGAAATCTCGACGCGCGGACGCTACCACGCGACTAGTGGCGACGAGTAGGCCAACATGGATATTTTTAATTTCATTTTAGGTGTTAAAATTTGTTATGTGCCAAAATGACTTAACCGGTTAAAATTTAGCAATAAGCACCAAACAATCAGGATAATTGAAATGAGCAATGTATAACACTCAACTAGTAACAGAAATAGTATTATGGGCTCGGGTGTTACATCATACCCAACTACAAAAAGAATTTCGTCCTTGAAATTCCAAGAATACAAGATAGCTAACTACGGGAAAAGGTGAGGAAACTTCTGCCGGATCTCGTCTTCTCGCTCCCAAGTGGATTCTCCATGCAATCGATTACCCTAAGAAACTAGCACAAGAGGGATAACCTTGTTCTTAAGAACCCTTTTCTCTTCGATCCTTGATTTCAACTGGTCGCTCTTCAAAAGTCAGGTCCTCCCGTACAGTCAACTCCGAATGATCCAAGACGTGAGTTTCATCGCGAACATACCTCCGTAGTTGAGATACATGAAACACATCGTGCACTCCTGCCAATGACTGTGGTCACGCCAAACGATACGCTACCACTCCAACACGCTCCAATATCTCGAAGGGTCCAACGAATCGAGGACTAAGCTTTCCCCGACTCCCAAAGCGAATCGCCCCTCTAGTCGGTGATATCTTCAGGAATACCAAATCTCACACGGCGAACTCTAGAGGTCTTCTTGACTTGCCAGCCCAACTTTTTTGTCTGTCTTGAGCTGCCTTCATATGCTTCCAGATTGTATTCACCTTCTCGACTGTCTGTACCACCAAATCTGGTCCTAGTAACTTTCGTTCACCAACATCATCCCAGCAAATAGGTGAACGGCACTCACGACCATACAACGCTTCAAACGGAGCCATCTGAATAGTCGCTTGGAAGCTATTGTTGTACGAAAACTCCACCAGGTGTAGATGATCCTCCCAAGAACCTTTGAAGTCCAACATGCAAGCCCTCAACATATCTTCAAGGGTCTGGATCGTTCTCTCCGATTGTCCATTAGTTTGAGGATGATAAGCTGTGCTAAACTTCAATCGAGTCCCCAAACTTTCTTGTAAACTCCTCCAGAAGTGCGACAAGAACCGAGTGTCCCGATCGGACACGATGCTTACCGGTACGCCATGCAATCTTACAATCTCCTGCATGTACCGCTCTGCCAAAGTCTCCGTTGATTGACCAACCCGAAAAGGAATAAAGTGAGCTGCCTTGGTCAACCGATCGACAATCACCCATACTGCATTGTTGCCCTTTGGACTCCGCAGTAAAGCCGTCACGAAATCCATGGTTATATGTTCCCACTTCCACTGAGGAATCGGAAGTGGTTGCAACAAACCAGCAACCCTTTGGTGTTCTGCCTTGACTTGCTGACACACCAAGCACTTAGCTACGAAGCGAGCAATCTCCCGTTTCATACCTTCCCACCAGAAGTGCTGTCGAATATCTCGGTACATCTTTGTCCCTCCTGGATGTACAGAGTAAGCTGAACTGTGTGCCTCCTTCATAAGCTCTTCACGCACATCCCCTTTTGGCACACACACACGGCTACCATACCTCAACGAACCGTCTTCGTGGATCAGTAAATCGGTTCGTAGTCCGGCTTCAACCTGCTCTCGAAACTTTTGCATTCTAGGATCCTGCGATTGTGCCGCTTTAATCTTCTCAACTAAGGACGACTGTACTTGCAACTGCATCAACTGTCCCATAGCATGTGGTAGCACAACCTCCAAGTCAAATCTCCGAAAATCCGCAATGATTTCCCTTTGTGTGGTCAATGCCTGAATCGCTGGTAACCGACTAAGCGCATCCGGCACGACGTTAACTTTCCCCGGATGGTACTTAAGATCAAGGTCGTAGTCGGCCATCAGCTCCAACCGTCTGCGTTGCCTCATGTTCAACTCCTTCTGGGTGAACACATACTTTAAACTCTTGTGATCTGTAAAGACTTCGACTCTCTCGCCCAAAAGGTAGTGTCTCCAAATTTTCAAGGCGAAGATCACAGCTGCAAGCTCCAAGTCATGAGTCGGATAATTCTTCTCATGGGTCTTCAGTTGTCTTGATGCGTAAGCTACGACCTTCCCATTCCGCATCAAGACACATCCCAATCCTTTTCCAGATGCGTCGCTATGAATCACCTAGTCCTCCTGAATTATCTGGTACGGTCAGGATAGGGGCGGTTATCAACTTCTGCTTCAACGTCTCGAAGGCCAATGCACATCCATCCGTCCAAACAAATGGTACCTCCTTGCGCGTGAGCTTGGTTAACGGCTCTGCCAAACGAGCGAAGTTCTCCACAAATCTCCTGTAGTATCCGGCGAGTCCAAGAAAACTTCTTATCTCCGCAACATTCTTTGGAATAGGCCAATCTCGAACTGCTGCAATCTTCTCGGGATCAACGGCGATTCCATCGCCCGACACGACATGTCCCAGAAATTCCACTTCTTCCAGCCAGAATTCGCACTTACTCATCTTCGCATACAATTTCTCCTGTCTCAGCGTCTGCAGTGCGATCTTTAAATGCTCAGCATGTTCCTCCGGACTCTTCGAGTATACCAGAATATCGTCAATGAATACCACAATAAACTGGTCCAAGAATGGCGAAAAGATTCTGTTCATCAAATCCATGAATATTGCCGGCGCATTCGTCACTCCGAAGGGCATCACCAGATACTCGAAATGTCCATATCGAGTTCGAAACGCCGTCTTGCAAATGTCCTCTGCTTTCACTCGGACCTGATGATATCCGGATCGCAAATCCAGTTTCGAGAATACCCTCGCGCCACTAAGCTGCTCAAAAGTTCTCCAATGCGAGGGATCGGGTACTTGTTCTTAATAGTCACCCGGTTCAATTCTCGATAATCAATGCACATCCTTCTCGTGCCATCCTTCTACTTTACTAAAAGAACCGGAGCTCCCCAAAGTGAGTTGCTGCTTCGAATCCAACCCTTCTCGAGTAATTCACCAACTTGTTTCTTAACTTCTTCCAATTCCACTGGTGCCATCGGATAATAAGATGTTGATACTGGCGCTGCACCAGGGATAAGGTCAAACGCGAACTCCACGTCTCGCTTCGGCGGTAAGCCCGATATATCTTCAAATACATCCATAAAATCGCGGACAACTGCCGGCTCTTCCTTACTACCAACTCCCATTGCTGCAAGAACATTGTTAGTCGGCCTAGCCCTAAACTTGACTGGCCTGACAGAACTGCTTCCTTAACGCAACAGCTGTCTACCTTGTTGGTCGCGAAAGGTCCAGCGAGACTACTGAGTCTCGTCCATTCTGCTGCATGCACGTCCACGGTTGCCCCATTCTGTCTTAGTCCGATGAACTTCTCTTTCATTTCCTCCCGTGCAGTCCGCGGGAAGAATTTCTCCAGGAAACTTTTAGAGAGATCCGCCCAACTGATCGGCTTGGGCAAGTGGGTCTCCTCCACAAGCCATCACTCTCGGGCGTAATCCACTAGCTGAATGCGCACCACATCAACTCCTTTTCCCCTGGAATCTGCGCCGCAATCAGCAAATTCTCCGTGTCACTAGCCACTGCTCGGCTGGCAACGGCTCCTCCAGACCAGTGAAAGTAGACGGACCCAAAAGTCTGAAATCTGCTACGGTCCCTACTCGTTCGACTGGTCTAGTTCCATCGTTGTTTACAGACTGCTGAACGACCTGCAAACCTTCCTGAAACGAATCTGCTATTGCTGGATCAGCTCAGTCTGTCTCTATGATTTCTAGCATTTCTCTTATCACTCCAAGCATGGCGGCTTAGTTCACACGCCTCTGGTACGTCTTCAACTTCTTACCTGTCATAATCCTGATCTGAAAACACCCAACATTAGCATGATGATAGATTCTGAATGTGGATCAAGACTAGAACTCCAAGATACTTAAATAGAGTACCGCATTGTAGCTATGCCGCGGTATCATAGCCGCAATTACTTAACTCCACCCAAGTCGCCTAAGTCCTAGAGATAACAAGAAATTAGGTTTCCGAGTCGACATGCAAAGCAAGTTTGCACGTCATAAAAGATATAATCAGGAAGAATGTGATTCAAGAATGGTAAAACGGTCAAGGTGGCAGGACATGTTTCCTAAACACGGGTATTCTGATTCGTGTATTGGGTACAATACCCAACTACAAAGAATCAACCCAACTAACCTATGGCTCTGATACCAAAAGAACCATGTCACGCCCCACTTCCCAGAGTACGCAAGATTGGGCACGTGACATAGCCAACCATGCTACCTGTGGGTAGGAAGTATCCATCCACAGTCACATTACGGTTGTAGAGATATAAAGAACAAGATAATAAACTAATCTAACACATGTCCAAATCCATAATAACAAGAGTCAATAAACAATAAGTGCGGAAGCAAATAATCCAATACAATAATAGAAAGGTACGTCCCATAATGCGGGATCGTACCTGGAAATAAAATGCAATAAATGAACTAACGACTACAGAACTCACAAATCAGCCTGCTGGCTGAGGTACTCCTGCTCGGTCGGCGACAGTGGTAAAGAATCTGGGCCATGCAAAACCCAGACGTCAGCGCGTCATGTCAACCAATAATATAATATGAACATGGTAATAAGCAATGCAGAAAGTAAACAAGAATAAGCAGCAATATGGAACAACAGTGCAGGGTAGTGTGTAGTGGGTAACTAAACTGTTCTATCAGGTTTTCTATTCTAAGGTCTTTGAAATCAATTGGTGACTCGTCGATGTAACTCAATAGTATCCCGTGCGTGCCCGGGACCACGGTCAAGATTCTCGGGGCTGAATCCGAGACGTGCCGCTAGGCAGTAATAGGTAGCAGGATGGGCGAGTGATGTCAGCATCATCACTCCGGGGCTGGCCAAGCCCGTAAGACTGATCAGAACAGGTATCGAACTGTTGAGTTACAAGTCGGTTTCACCTTTGATTTCCCCATACCCCCAAGTTATGTATGTCAGGTCAGGTATTCAGTAATCAAGGACTAATGCCAACACAGGATCAGGAAACAGGTCAGGTTTGTCTGGATAGACAACAGGAATGGTCCATGAGGACCCCAAGTCAGGTTTGTTGGCATTAGGCATGAGATCAGGTAACAAGTCATGTCATGGTACAACAGAATGAGTCGGTATGTATAGGGTACCATGTCCGGTGCATCGGTATGTATGTATATGTCAGGTGTAGCACGGTCGGGTCAATATGTAATGTAATCGAGTATGTGCTCACAACAGGTATACAATCGAACAATGAACAGCAGCAAGAATTTAAAGTAAACAGCAATAATAGTCACTTAATCCTAATGGTGCTTTGTATTATCTTTATTAACAGGTTCAAGCACCCTTGGGGTGCAATAGTCACAGGTAAAGCAATATCAATAACAAAAAGCAATGAAGCTATATGAAATTAAAACTAAAGCATAAATAATGGTCACATGGATGATCTAGCAAATAAAGCAAGGACGATCTAACTGGTTTAGTTTGTTAAAGCATGGATTGATAGCAGACCAATTAATTACAAGAAACTACTATAATGATTCAATGTTAAAGATAATTGCAACCGTCAATTCTAAGTTATACTAAAATATCGATATTACCATCAACTGTATGGTTATATTAAATAATATGATAATTAAATGTATAGAAAGACTTGATCTTGTATTAGCATGTTAGAGCAAGTATTCGGATACTTGCCTCGACAGTTTCGCAAACCAGAAAACACGAATGCAACGTCGGCGGAAAACACGAGACGGATGCACGGGCCACGGATCGAGTCCAAACAGCGAACAGCGGGACCACACGGACCAGAGTACTTCGCTGGAAAGTCGGGTCCAAACGACGGCACGGTCGGAATCCGGCGAAATGTCAAAAAGGCGACGAAGTTAGCAAAACATACGATACACGTACACTAAGACCAGCGGGGGTTTAACATTAATGGAAAGTTAAAGAGATGCTTACAGGGAAGAACCAGGGGCAACCACGACAGGTTCGACGGCGAGGGGCGCGACGGCGGCGAACAGGGAATGCGGCGAGGGCTTGGAGGTGGCTGGATCGAGATGCAGCGAGTAGGGAAGAGGCAAGGGCCTGGTCTGGGCTGCAGGAGGAAGAGGAGGTGGTCGTCGGTGTGCTGGCGACGACGAGGGGGTCGACGGTGTCCCTTTTCCGGCGAACCAGAGGGTTAGGTGACGGGGTTAGGCTCGGGTTCAATCGTGGCCGGCGAGGGAAGGAGGAAGACGAGGAGGTCGGGACGAGGGTGAAGGGATGAAGGCTCTGGCGTCGTCGGCGATGGGAGGCGGCGGCGACGGCGAGATCTGCGTGCAGGTGGTGGCGTCGGGGTTGGGTTGTAGTCGCTGAAGGAGGGAGGAGAGGAGGAAGGGGTGCTGTCGAGGCCGAGGAGGCGAGGAAGACGGTGGCGAGGTCGCAGGAACTGCGGCGGCGACGGCGGCGGGAAGGGTTCTGGGGTTAGGGTTCTCGCGAGCGTTTCTCGTGGGGAGAAGGAGGAACAGTTTGAGAAATATATAAATGAGAGAGAGAGAGAGAGAAGATTATAGGAGAGAGGGAGAGAGAGATTTCAGGAGAAAGGGAGAGAGAGTGAGATTAGAGAGAGATAGAGAGAGACGGAGAGAGAGAGATTGGTTGGTGGGGCCCACGAGAGAAATGGGCGCTCGCGATTGGCTGGGATGGGTACGGGAAGTGTAAGAGGAAAATTTTAAAGAGATTTAAAAGATTTATACGTTAACAATATATAACAGAAATATATATAATATATGGTTTAAATATATTTAATTAGATGGGCATTTCGGCGCTAAATGAAACATTTCCAAATCGCGCCCGGGTTGCGCCCAAATATTTCAAATTCAGATTATAGGATTTTAAGCGAGTTCCAGATTTTGAAAAGAGGTGTTTAATGATTAAAATGCATGCCCCCAAGTCGGTCACTTGCACGCGCGCGTAGCCGTCCAAACTTGCCCGTTTCGCCGAACGGGATGAAATCTCGACGCGCGGACGCTACCACGCGACTAGTAGCGACGAGTAGGCCAACATGGATATTTTTAATTTCATTTTAGGTGTTAAAATTTGTTATGTGCCAAAATGACTTAACCGGTTAAAATTTAGCAATAAGCACCAAACAATCAGGATAATTGAAATGAGCAATGTATAACACTCAACTAGTAACAGAAATAGTATTATGGGCTCGGGTGTTACAGGTAGGGTTGCTTGCCGCTCTCGTAGGGGTCTAAGGGTGTGGGTTTGGCTATTCATCGCGACTGTGGAATCCGTGTTTTATACAGGCTTAAAATAAAACACTGACCTCCTCGTATATCCATTATTTCATATGATTCTTCTGCTGCGATATCTGTGATGTGATCATTTGATATGTTGAGATGGATACTGTATATAGTATATATGATATATTATATAGACGTTACTTATGTTTTACACCCGCGCTAGCCCTGCCCCGCTCTGCCGTTAGTTACCTAACCTAACGGTGCACGAGGGGACATCGAGGCGAATGCGGATGGCATAAGTGTACGTCGTATTTATCTGTAATGTTTAGGTGACTTAAATGATGGGACTTCATTAATATGATTAATGAAAGAAAAGAAACCTAAAAGATGTTGTAGAATCAAATTTTTAAAAAGTGTAGCTACAGTTTTTTTTTGCTTTGCATAGCGATATATATGATATTTCCTGCACCTTATTCGATGAGGAAAGAGCCGAGATCCCTTCACCGGGAGTGGCCTCTTTAGCAAAACTGGCAGATGCTACAGCACCCGGTTTGTCTTTTGATTGCTTTTAGAGTTTTGCTTTGCATAGTGATATATATGATATGTCCTGCACCTTATTCTTTGAGGAAAGAGCCGAGATCCCTTCACCGAGAATGACCTCTTTAGAAAAACTAGTAAAAGCCTCAAAAACACTCCTTTTCAAAATTTCACATAATTCTACAACGATATCAAGTTCATTACGCAATAGGTTTTCAGAAAAACCTGTCGTAGCCCTTCGTGATTTCAGATAAGTCCTACTTAGTATTCATGCTACGTTTGTTGACCTCCGTCAAGGCGTAGTGTGCGGTAGCTAACTAGTATTTATCTGCTTATGCATATGATGCAGATTGGATTAGGGTAGTCGTACGACCTTGTTGACCTCCATCAAAGGCCGTGCGGGTGGGTTTGATTCAATCAAGAAATGACGGGTTGAACCAATCAAGAAATGACGGGTTGAACTTAACTTGCACCCTGTGGTTTGTTGACCTCCGTCAAGGTTATGGAATGCTTGGGGCAAAATATTATCGGGAATTTCAAGTGTTGAAATTTGCAATGAGATTGTATACCTTCTATGAGATAGTTGGATCCCGATACCCACTGCGAATAATTGTTACTCCTGGGAGAGTTTTACACAGGACAATTAGCCGATCAAGTAGGAGTCTAGAAAGGTGTCAACAGGGTTACGCCTATGGGAAAACGAGGTTTATTTTAATTAGGTCCGTGCGAAAGCACGGGGAACCTCCCTCAAAATACCGACACTGGCCTGGCTGAAAGATTAGCGAAATTGTAGGGTGTAATTAATCCCGGCTAGTCTTTCCTTTTAGGGTTTGAAGGAAGATTTGATAAAAACAGTAGGAGCCATCCTGATTAGATAAAATAATAACCAATCTGATCTTGCAAGAGCATACGCTAAAGTGTTTTCTTCTCTCTCTCTCCAGGTAGCTACCACATCATGCCTTAATAAACATAATAATATGGATGTATTGACCGAACCCGCATGTTATACTATGCTGGGGAACGTTGGTTCCGTTCTTTCTTATAAAAGTTATAAGACTGAACAGGATATAGGGGAATACCAGGATTCTCACACCACCCGAATGAAGAAGGTACATGATGATGCATTTTCTTCAGGTGTGTTCATTACAGAGAACTGTTTCTCTATTTGCTCTACATCCTGGGTATTAAATACCGGGTCAGGATCCCATATATGTAATCAGTTACATGGGCTGAGAAAAGGTAGAGAACTTGGAGAAGGTGATAAAGACATAAGGGTTGTAAATGGTGCAATTGTTGCAGCTAAAACCGTCGGGGAATATCACCTTGTATTACCAACTGGTAATACATTGATTCTGAATGAATGCTATTACATGCCGAACCTGATATGCAACATTATATCGATTTCTTTGTTGAGTAAAGAGGGATATAGTTTTGTATTACAGGATAATGCTATGAACATTTTCCTGAACCAAAAGTTGGTTGGATCAGGCACGTTGTGCAATGGCATTTATGTTCTAAATCAATCAACAGTTCTGAGCATAACAAACACACACAAGAGGAAGAGTTCAGAACTGAACGAATCCTTCTTGTGGCATTGTAGACTAGGTCACATCAATACGACACGACTAGCTAAGTTGCATAAGGATGGATATTTGAATCCGTTTGAATTTTCATCTTATGACACTTGCCAGTCACGTCTCAAAGGAAAAATGACAAAAACTCTGATTACAGGACACGGAGAAAGAGTTACCGAACTCTTGGGACTGATACATAGTGATGCATGCAGTCCCATGTCTACACATGCTAGGGATGGTTCTTCGTACTTCATTACATTCACTGACGATCTCACTAGATTCGGATATGTGTTCCTGATGAAACACAAATCAGAAGCTTTTTAGAAATTTAGAGAATATAAACAAGAAGTCGAGAACCAAACCAGGAAAAGTATTAAAATCCTTCGATCTGATCGAGGAGGTGAATACTTGAGCAATGAATTCCTGGACTTCCTAAAAGAGAATGAGATTCTCTCTCAGCTAACTCCTCCATATACACCACAGCACAACGGTGTATCAGAACGGAGGAACCGCACCCTATTAGATATGGTGCGCTCTATGATGAGCATAGCTGAGTTACCTATTTCCTTCTGGGGATATGCACTGGCGACAGCGGCATACCTACTGAATAGGGTTCCTACCAAATCTGTGCCTACCACCCCATATGAGATATGGGAGGGGAAGGGACCATATCTTAATTTTATTAAGATATGGGGGTGCCCGGCCTATCCGGACAAACTCGAGGTAAGGTATATTTTGTGTAAGTTTGTTGGATAACCCAAGCATTCGCGAGGGTATATCTTCAACCACAGTGAGGAACAAAGGGTGTTTGTTGCTCAACACGCCACCTTTTTAGAAAAGGAATTTCTTGGAAAAGAGATTAGTGGCTTTGAGGTAGAACTGGAAGAGGTTCTAGCTGTACAAACCACAACGGAAGATTTGGTGGAACCAGAGGACTTGGTAGTTCCCGATGAACCCTAGCCACTCCGCCGATCTAGTAGGGTTCCTCACCCACCAGAGAGATACTACGGTTTTCTCATGGATGGTGGAAGTGAGGATTGCATCATGGAGGATGATGACCCAACTAGCTTCAAACAGGCCATCGCGAGTAGAGACTCAGTGAAATGGCTGGATGCAATGCGGTCCGAGATGGAATCCATGTACACCAACAAAGTATGGACTTTGCAAGATGCTCCTGAAGGGGTAATAAGTGGAGATGGGAGCAAGTGGATCTTCAAGAAAAAACTTGGTGTAGATGGGAAAGTGGAGACTTTCAAAGCTAGACTTGTTGCAAAGGGCTTTCGTCAAAGACCAGGTGTGGACTATGACGAAACCTTTTCTCCAGTGGCTATGCTTAAATCCATCCGGATCATGCTTGCCATCGCTGCATATCATGACTACGAAATCTGGAAAATGGATGTTAAGACCGCCTTTCTAAACGGTGATTTAGAAGAGAGCGTGTACATGACTCAGCCAGAGGGCTTCGTAGCTAGTGGGAGAAGCGGGAAGGTGTGCAAGCTGCTTATATCCATTTATGGATTAAAGTAAGCATCGCGGAGTTTGAACATCTGCTTTGATGTTGTTGTCAAAGAGTTTGATTTCATCAAAAACGTAGATGAACCTTGTATTTACAAGAAGGTGGCAGAGAGTAAGGTTGTCTTCCTCGTATTGTACGTAGAAGACTTACTCTTGATAGGAAATGACATTCCTATGCTGCAATCGGTCAAGCTCTTCTTATCACAAAGATTCTCAATGAATGATCTAGGGGATGCCTCCTACATCTTGGGGATTAAGATCTATAGAGATAGATCCAAACGGATAGTGGGATTGTCCCAATCCAGATACATTGACACCATACTAAAACAGTTTAGTATGGAAGAGTCTAAGCGTGGGTTTTTACCCATGATCTCAGGGCTCACTCTCTCCAAAGAGATGTCTCCCAAGACTGATTTGGAGAGAGCTCGCATGCAAGGGATACCCTATGCTTCGGCTGTAGGCTCTATCATGTACGCGATACTATGTACCAGACCCGATGTAGCACACTCACTAAGTGTAGTGAGTAGGTATTAAGCTGATCCTGGAGAGAGTCGCAGGACAGCTGTGAAGAGCATTCTCAAGTACTTACGAAGGACTAAAGAGATGCTCTTGGTGTATGGTAACGGAGAACTCCAAGTGGAGTCCTTTACCAATTCGAGCTTCCAGAGTGACAAGGACGACTCTAAGTCGCACTCGGGATTTTTCTTTACCCTTTACGGAGGGGCGGTTAGCTGGAAGAGTTCCAAGCAGGAAACCGTGGCAGACTCGACGATAGAGGCTGAATACATCGCTGCCAACGATGCTACCAAAGAGGCTGTCTGGATCAAGAAGTTCATTACTGAACTTGGAGTGGTTCCATCCATTGAGCATCCAATACTTTTGTATTGTGATAACAATGGAGCGGTGACTTTGGCCAAGGAACCCAGGTCCCATCAGCGATCCAGGCATATTCTGAGGTAGTATCACCTGATCCAGGAGATAGTTAATCGCCGGGAGATCGAGGTCAGGAGGGTTGACACGAAGAACAACACTGCGGATCCACTCACGAAGGCCATTCCCCAGATACAGTTTGAAAGACTGTTCGGGATGCTTGGTATGCGATACTACAGCAGCTGGCCCTAGTGCAAGTGGAAGATTGTTAATTGTATGTATGCCCTAGAGGCCAGTATTGTACAGATGATGTATATTATATTGGATGCTTAGACATATATAGAGAGGACTTTGTTGCTCGATATGATAGTAAGCCATCTGGTTGCTCTTTATCTTAACATGTATACTTGTCTCTTGATACTTTCTTATAGTTACATGTTGGTAAAGCCCTTAGGATGTGTACTTGACTACCCGGACTATGATGCAGATCATACTAGTGGGGCCATGGTAGTCCATAAGTACATCCTTTAATGTCCCTAGTCGTGGATATATCGAGACAGGGCATCGATATACCAGAGTAGACTAGCGTATACGCTTCTCGACCCATGAGATGGGCGATGGATGATCCCTTATCCATTGGTGTTTGACATTAGAGATGGTATTCGGGTGGTCAGTGGACAATGGGTACACTGTACGGACTCGCCGAGAACTCCCAGATGGTATTATACCTCACGTCAGATGGCAGTTCTCTGGTGACACTTGTGCAGGTTAGTCTGTAGACCCGATATTGTCATAGAATCTTGTGTGATTCCCACTGTGCTTTGATTTCCACCTTGCCACGTCCAAGAGGGCGTGCAAAACGGTGGTTTTTAGGTATAGTCCTGATTCACATGGAGGCAATGAGCGATAGGAGGGGTTTCGTCTCTTCCGGTATTGGGGGTTGATGTTGCGCTGTGCTCGATTGGCCATAACAGGGAAGTCCCTGGCCAGGGATAATTTAGAGATTTACTGGTAAGTGTTACCAGTAGTTTCTTGACCCGTTATGAGCCTCACATCGGCACGACTTATTGGTTATTGGGGTCTGACGTTTACCACCCCTAGACTTGATATGCGACATATCAGACGAGGAGACCGGACTGTACGGCAAGTGTTACCGTTAGGCTTTTACAGGAGTTGGAGCGGGCTTGCTTGTTGATCTTTTGATCGCTCAATACCCGGGTAGCCGTTACGTCCAGCTAGTACCGCTGACGACTTGTGGGTGCCTGCTGTGATCATCACCTACTGCCAGCGTATTGACGAGTCTTTAAATTCCTACATAGAGGTTTTACTGGCTCAGGCAAAACGAAATAGGAGCGCATATGTGATATGCGCGGGACCGAGAATAATACGTGTATGTGATACCGTATTCTATTCTCGCGACTTTTTTGTATCGGTCGGTTATATGTGATATAGCCGGGTTATCGAATCAAGTGTTGATTCGATAAGTCCATACATTGGATGTTAGTCAGTTATATGAGATATAACCGGATTATTAAGTCAAGTGTTGATTTAATAATTTAGTGTATAATTGTATATTTGATATACTAATTTACATTAACTAACATTTGTTCACTTAAGGATTTTTCTCATATGTGCACAACTTTAATATATATGTGATATATATTAAAATGTGTTTTTATTTTGTATCATGGTTGTTGATACATCATTCATGGGTGTGCAAGACATACACCATTCTATTTTAAATGGTGGTTTATCATTATTTAAGGTAATTACAAATTAGTGGAGCTTTTGTCACAAGCATGAAGCTTGTAGAAGCTTGTGGATGCTTTGACAAAGTTCACTAACTTTGTTTTACTTTACATTTTTATTAACCTAACCATTTTGGATTAACCATGGTTATGTCTCTACATGAGTTAGTATATGATACCCACTCACCCATAGTTAGCTCTTTTGACTTGATCATTATCCTCATCTTTTCATTTGTTCATCTTCTTCTTCTTTGAGCAAAAGAAAAGCTTGCTAGGGTTTTCAAAAAAGAGTGAAAGATTGTGAGAAAACAAATTCTAAAGTGAGCCCACTTCCTATTTCTCCATCCTCTATTAGACTAGCATTTTAGTTTAGGGTGTTTGCTTCACTAATTCTCTAGTTAGTGAAGTAGTAGCTTGAGTTGGTATTTCCTCGACGTAGATCATCTTCGGCCTCGAAGACTTCAAACAAGGACGCTTCTTTCGCCTTGTGAAACCATGCAAGAGCCCGGGAGAACCATGATCGAAGCGAAGGGACTACAACGAGCTTTTGAAGTGAAGGACCGATCTACAAAGGTTGTATTTTCTTCTTCACTTAGTTGTAAAGATGTTTACTTGTATTTGTAACCCTAATAATCTAGCAAAGATCCCTGCTTTGGGTTGTTCGGCACGTCTAAATTTTTATCCCGGCATGGTTGATGCCTTATAAACCCTTATATGAGTGCCAAGAAACCGTACAGAACCAAAGTTGACAGAGAGGGCTCTAGGAATTACTTTGAATGTCATATGAGATGACCAATTTTGGAAGACAAAAGTGTGTTTGAGGTTCAGTCAAAAGGGCGTACTGCTTTTGGAAGACTTAGCTAATTTGAGCTAAGATTGGCTCGAATGTAGTGTTAAACACTAGAGTACACTCGGCTATCACGTGCTCCCACGTGATGCGCTTAAAATAGTGTTAAACACTAAGGATGCAGCGCATAAAATATTGTTAAACACTAAAAAAAGAAGTGCTCACGTGGGGTCACGTGAGGCGCTTGAGTGTTGGGCCCAAACTTCCCTTATTTTATTCTCAGAATATTCAAATAAGTGTTAAACACTTTTAGTCTTCATGGCCATCACGTTTGGGCACGTGATGGGTACCCATGCACTGGATATTAACAGGATTTGTTAGGGGTCACGTAGGGACACGTGAAGGCGCCCAAAGTTTGTTCTGCCATTATTTTGAGAAGTTTGTTCAAGGGTCAAGTGGGAGCACGTGAGGGGAGTCACGAGGACACACGTGATCAGGTTGGATATTGATTTCTTTTACGTGCAGGGAGAGTTAGATCTCTTGTTTAAGAATTAAATTCTTTTGTAGGGTTAAACCCTAATTTTATTTAAAGGAATTAAATTCCTATGTATTTGGAAGAATTAAATTCTTTAAACCCAATTCTCCCTCTAAGTTTTGGATCTGCGTGGCAGAATCTTCCCGATGAGAATTAAATTCTCATCTTATGAGGAAATCTGCTTCTGCAGATCTTCAACCATGAAGAAGAACTAAGTTCTTATATTAAGGGTTAAACCCTATCTTTATTGGAGGAATTAAATTCCTATATGCTTTCGTGGGAGAATAAAATTCTCTGAACTTAGGTCCTCCCTTAGGTTTTAGATCTGCAAGGCAGAATCTCCCCGATGAGAATTAAATTCTCAACTTGTGGGGAGATTTGCTTCTGCAGACCTTCATCCAAAAGAAGAACTAAGTTCTTATGCAGAAGAGTTAAATTCTTAGTTTGAGAATTAAGTTCTCTTTTTTCTTTTGTGGGAGCTTATAGGATGATCTCTCACCTAGGATTTCTTTCTTTTTTTAAAGAAGCCTTCTTTTCTCTCTGGAGAATTAAATTCTCTTTTCTTTTGTATTCTCTCTCTGTTGTTGTCTCTCCTTTTGTCTTTTCTCTTCTTGGCTCCTATTTATAAGAGAAAGAAAAGAATCAGTTTGTTTAGTCAATATTTCATTGAAAGATTTTGATTGATTTTATAACCAACATGATCTTTTAGATCACTCGGTGAATTTTATTCACCATTGGATTTTTCATCCAAAAGATATTTTTTTGTTGTTCATGGCAGATTTCTGGAAAATCTTTCCTTGTATAGAATCTTTTTATAAGTTGTTGATTTTTAATCACCATTGGATTTTTAATCCAACGGTGCTCCCTTTACAGAGTGCAATCTTTTGTTCGGAAAGATCTAAGGAAATATTAGAATTTTTGATTTCTCTTAATTAGAATTTAATTCTATTAGTTCAGCAGGTTTAAGAGCCTGTCACGTGTTGGCATGTGACCCCACTGATTGACCATTTAATTAGAATTTAATTCTATTAGTTCAGAGAGCTTAGGAACCCATCACATGTTGGCACGCGACCCCCGGTCACGTGTAGGCACGTGATGCCCTATTTGGGGTTTTATTTCCATTAACTCAGCGAGTTTTTAAGACCCCATCATGTGGTGGCACATGACCCACGGATTAAGCATTTAACCAGAATTTAATTCTGTTATTTTAAAGAACTCAGGAATTATCACGTGTGGGCACGTGACCCTTGGTCACGTGTGGGCACGTGATGCCCCATTAGGGTTTTTCCTTGTTGTTTTATTATACCTTTAATTCTTTTCAGTGGGTTTAAAGGACCATCACGTGTGGGCACGTGACCCATTTGATTAAGATTCAATTCTTATCATTTCGGAGCCCTCAGGAAGCCATCGCGTGTCGGCACGTAACCCACGATCACGTGTACACACGTGATGCCCCATTGGGGGTTTTTTTTTATTGTATTTTATGAGGGAACAAATGCCCCACAGCGTTGTTCTCACGTGTTTGCACGTGAGTGCAATGCTGTAACTTTTGTGGCCGTTGGATATGGCTAGGGAAGGGGGTAGATGAACCGTTTCCCATCACATCCTATAAATGCAGGGGTCTCTTCAGAAGCGCCTCCACTATTTCATCTTCTTCCTTGTTCTTGCCTTGAGAATTTAGTTCTCTTTCTCAGAGCTCAGTTCTCTGTTCCAAAATTTTTCAGAGTATAACTCTGTCAACAAAAGATTCCCCTTTTTAGGTAAGGCTCTTGAACGGCTGATGAACTTCTTGTAGAAATTTTCTTTGGATTTTAAATCCACACCAAGGGTTTTTCCCTTTAACAAAAACCCATCTTTCCAAGTTCTTTAAGAATTTCCAATCTTTAAATAATAAACCTCTTTTGCATAAGGTTTCTCTGATCTTAGGGGATTGATGATGATACTTGTCCTCCTTCTGGAATTTAATTCCATTTCAAAGAGCTTAGCTCTAAAATTTTTTCTGGGAATTCAATTCCTCTGTTCAAAAGGAATTTAATTCCTCTAAAGAACTTAGTTCTTAAAAGAATATTTCTGGTGATTTTTCATCCTGAGTTTTTCTTGCAGAGATCCTTCTCGATTTGCACAGAGTTTCTGTAATGGGTTTTCTCCTTGGGGGAATGTGTAGAGTTATTTGAATTTATTGAGAATCTTCTTTTTGTCCTCAGGATGATTGCTCAGCCTCATTATTAGTGAGCCTCCATATTGATTTTGTGGGGCCCACGTGTCTTGTAACCCATGGTCCCATGAAATAAGTTGTTTGTCGTTTTCTTCCATCGTCTTCTTATATATATACTTATACACACACACACACACACACACACGTGTGGGCTTCACTAACAGTTTCCCCTTTCTTTATTTCAGGAGCAATGGCTTCTTTTCCATACTTCCCTTTCACCCGCTCGGATGCTGCCTTTCCACAGTCACCGTCTGACGAAGAGGCGATGACGATGATTAGAGCCCATGACCCGGATCGCACCAGTTTGCTTTTGTGGGGAACCTAGTACGGTCATATCATCCGGGGTCGCCGGAGTTTTATTTGCGGGGAGCCGATGGAACCTCTTCGTCCTATATTGCCGATGGAACGCCCACAGACTGCTTATGCAGTAGAAGTGACCAATTGGACTCTTAAGGGCCGACTATAGCTCTCTACTTCTAGGGTACCTAACCATCCCCTGCCAGCTATAGACATCTTGGAGCGTCGGATTTCCTAAGGTGAAGCTCGACCTTGGGGGTAGGTTTATAAAGTGGGTTTCACCACCCGGCACCCAGTGGGCTACCTTATTTGAGCTAGCTATATTCTTTATGCCCACCGTGCAAGACTGCAGAAGGTTGGAATATATCAGGCGGTGTATGCATCGCTCTTTCATTACCATGCTCCCCATGTCTGGAGGATCAAAGCTTTCTTGAACCAGTGAAATCTGCCTACCAACACCTTTCTGCTAGGGGATCGAGAGGTGTCTATCTCATTGGATGAATTCCGTGAGATTTCAGGACTTCCCATTAGGGGGGAGCATTACGAGGAACTGTTGCCTCCAGATGAATACATTTTCTCTACCACACCGGCTATGCTCGATGGTCCGACAGCCGAAAATGCCATTCGTCATAGGTATCCCAGTTTGATCAAGGCCCTGGGAATTTTCGATAGATTATTTGCGAAGTTAGAAGGGCAAGGTGTCACTTTCGAGAGATTTATCGCCTGTTTCATTCGGGGGATATTTTATCCAAGGAGGCCCCGAAGTTTGCGAGCATTGACGACCCTTTTAGGTTCAGGTTGAATAAACTGCCGGCCAAATAAGAAGATTTACCGTAGTTCTATATTATGATCATGTCGGCCATGTCTTTTGATGCAATTGCGGCCCCTGGCATAGACGAAGAGACCTTCTTCGTCGGCTTTATTAGCCTTTGGCTCAGCTGGTTTGTGATACTGTCACACCGACACTTCTTGAGAGCTTCCGTCTTCTATCCCGCCCATCGTGTAGCGGAAAGGGAAAAGTTGGTCGTCGGCATCGTGGGATTATCGCATCTTTATCACGGGTTAAGTGTTGCGGCCAACACTTCGGCTCCAGGTGTAGACGTTGTGAATCTCCCCCTTCATAACTTCACATCTTGGATTGAAATGCACGTGCTGGGGGCATTCATGGCGCATCAACGGCCGAGCTTCTATGATTCCTACACTTTCCCCTGAGTTATGAGGTTGGTGGATGCCTCCGCTCCCGATCCAACTCAATTAGGGGCCCTCCGTGTTCTGCTCAATACATATACCCATAAGGGAGGAATGATGTTTATTGATCGCGTTCTTTCTGCTCTGGCGGGGCCTGTCCAGCAGTTGTTCGACTTGTCAAAAGGGGGAGCACCCTCTTTAAAGCCTAGGGAGATCATGCATCTGTACTCGATCAGGCCGGGCTATTTGGTGTTTCGCCAGAATGATACGGCTCTCCTTATGCGGTATAATCCGCATCGCTTTGCCCGGCAACTAGGCTATGATCAGGGTGTCCCCTTTGAAGCATTCTTGGTTGAGCCTACTTCATCGTTAGGAGTTATTCAAGACGTTATTCATCATTTTATGCGGCTGAATACTGGCTCCGTATTCATGATCCCAGAACCTGACTATCTCCCTAGGTCTGTGGTCTCCTTTGTGGGCTGGTATCGCCACCCGGTTGGTCCTATTATTGCCGAGGAAAGGCGAGTGCTCTTTGAATATAAAACTCCTGCCCCAACTCAAGCTGCTCACGTTCCGTTGTGACCGTGGTCGGTCGTTCGCCCTCTTTTGAGGGATGATGGTGTGGTCGTCATCTTGCAGGCCGCAGATACCGAGTCGATTCCTCCCACTGTAGGGATGCCGATGCGTACTAGAGCTTGGGCAAAGGCTTCCGTCGAGGTACCAACGGTAGTTCCATCAGTTGCAGTGTCATCGATGGCAGTGTCATCATCGGTAGCACTGCCAAGAGAGGATACTGAAGGCGAAGTGGGACAACGTTGAACCAAAGCACCGAGGGGAAAGAAGCGATCTTCTTCTGGTGTTAGTTCTGGGTCAAAGAGGCGAAAGAAGATGGTCACCAATCTGCTCGACTTTTTAGTGGAATCCGAGCCTATCTTTCAAGATGATCCATTAGCTATGCAAGAGTTGGATGGTGGTCTTGTTTTTCCAGGTTCATCTGCCGAGGAAGCTGTACAATTGGCTGAGGCTATAAAACGCTCCCAGGATGAGACTGAAAATGTGAGGGTCCCGAAGAGGCCTTATCCTGCCGTCATCTTCTACGAAGATCCTCCATCGATACGGCGGATATTTATAGGTCCTTTGGAAGTGGGAGGCGAGATAGCCCTTAAGCGGCCTATCTCGGCCGATGCCGAAGATGCGCTATCGTTGTGGACTGGTGGCCACGAGTCTACCCTAGAATCCCGGCGAGCATACCTCTTCAGGAAGGAACGTCGGCTTGAAAAAGCCATATTAGAGCCATCCTGGCGTATCGGTATGCATGATTTCTTTATTTTTCCTTTGGAAAATAATTTGTTTCGCTTTTTACGTCTTCTTATCTTCGTAAAACTTTTGCAGGGACTTTGGCCATGACAAAGAATCTGAGTTCGAGTCGCGCCTTGACTATGGACTCTGTAAACATCCCCGATGAGACACCAGTAAGTATGGAGGGGGTCGGTACAGCTGTTCTTCCTGCCACGGAGCTTCCATTGGTAGCTTCCATTCTCCGGTGCTTGCTCTCCCGGAAGAGGCATCTTCATTAGCCGCAGATTCAATGGATCTTTCCGGTGACGGCCCAGAGACTGTGGGACAGGTAGTCGAGGACACCGTCCTTCCATTGGAGCCTGCAGCAGTGGCCACTGCTCCTCAATTGGAAGCTGTTATACCGGCCCGTGTCCCCGATGATGCGCCTGAAGGTACGGAGGAAGCTGCCGAAGCAGCTATTCCTTCTATTCAAAGCGGGAGGAGCATCGAATGTAGCCTTCTATATTTTATTTTAATAATCTGTCCATCATCTGAACCTTTCAGTTTTTTCAGAATTACGCGGGTTGGTAGCGTCTATCGCTGATCTGTCTCCTCGAAAATCCTTTCAGCGTTTGCTAGAGATGGCCGCTCCGCATGCAATATCCCCTCAACGCATCGTCCTCTCTTCCAGGCAAGGTTAGTATTATTTGTCCTCTTGATGGCATTATTATTATTTTGTATAATGATGCCGATGTCTTTTGTAGTTCTGGAAGCTGACGATGATGTTGAGATCCTTGATGGGCCTGGAGATTCGTTTAGTCCTCTTTGCATGACCGTGGGTAAGTAAAGTTTCGACGTTGTTCCATCTGCTCTTTGCTTGCAAGTCTCGTTGATTGTTTATAAATCTTAACATCTTTGCCAGTTCTTACCATGCTGGAATCTCGCATCATCATGCCACCCGGCCCCTATGCTCTACATGCCTCTGAACGGATGGCAATGCTAAGCCTTCACTCTTTGTCATCTCTGATCGAAGACCTTCGTGGTGGTAGCTTGATCACGGCCGAAGAATTTGCCGCCGAAGCCAACAGTTCTCTCCCCTTTCTTGCTGCTTACCATAGTGAAACATTGGTGCAAGTCTGGGTTGAGTTTTGTCGTCGGGTGGAGGCTTGCCTGCATTGTCTTGAATGTACGCGCCTTCCTTCAAAGGTTATGGCTGCAAAGGCGAGCTTGCGGAGGTTGATTGAACGGTGCGCCGCAAATATGCTGTCATGCGAGAAGAGGCTCAGCCACAAATTTTCAGAGAGGAAGCTGGCTTCAAATGCTCTGGGGGAACTTCAGGCTGAATTTACGGCCAAGACCACTCGTACGTATGAACTCTGGCGGGTGCTTCAAGATGCTGTCAGGGAGGTGGTAGTTATTGATAAAGCTGTCATTTTTACCCACGAGATGGTTGAAGCCCACAAAGTCACCGAACAGGAGTTTGAAAGTTGGCTTGCCTCGTACCAGGCCAAACAGTCTCAAGCGGAGGCCCATCTCGTAGCAATAACAAATTATGAAGCCAAGGCCCAGCGGAAAAAGGATGAACTGACAAATCTGTTAAATCGTCCACCGGCTTGAAAAATTGTATATTTTTCCTTTTATTCTTCTTTTGTACATACTCCTGAATGAGAGTATTTTTTTATTCTTTCATAGATTATAATTTGTATTCATTTTGATTCACGATTAAATGACATATTTTTCTTATCTCCCTCTGTCATTTTTCCTATTTTTTATATTGTCGCTGTGTTACTCTGGCGAGCGTAGAGAATATTTCATCCTAACCTTCTTGTAGGGTATCGATGGCTTAGGAAGCAGGTTCAGGTCTGCTGCCTAAGACTTTCCAACTTTATGAGTCGTGAGGATCTCTTAAAGACTTTTCTCCCTATGAGTCGAGAGGATCCCGTAGGTGTATTTTCTCTTTAGGAGTCGTGAGGACTCCTAAGTGTGTGTTTTCTCTTGAGAGTCATAAGGATCCCACAAGAGAATTTTCTTCCTTACAAGTCGAGAGGACTTGTAAGTGGTTGTTTCCATTCTTTTCGATGTTTGACTTAGGAGAGTATAGCCTGTAGAAAATCTACTTTGACATTTCTGCGAGGCAATGATGGCTTGGGAGACAGGGTTAGGATCTGCCACATAAGACTTTTCAACTTCATGAGCCGTGAGGGTCTCATAAAGAATTTTCTCCCTACAGGTCGAGAGGAACTCGTAGGTGTATTTTCTCTCCTTAGGAATCGTGAGGATCCCTAAGTGTGTTTTCTCTTGAGAGTCATAAGGATCTCACAAGAGAATTTTCTCCTTACAAGTCGAGAGGACTCGTAAGTGATTGATGAGTTGACTTGCTCCCGAATCAAAGAATTGCTTTGACGGGGAAGTCGAGGGTTGACTTTATCCGCATTTTACGGAGTCAGGGGTTGACCTTATCCGCATTTCACGGAGTCAGGGGTTGACCTTATCCGCATTTCACGGGGTCAAGGGGTTGACTTTATCCGCATTTCACGGAGTTAGGGGTTGACCTTATTCGCATTTTACGGAATCAGGGGTTGACTTTATACGCATTTCACGGAGTCGGGAGTTGATTTTATCCGCATTTCACGGGGTCAGGGGTTGACCTTATTCGCATTTCACGGGGTCAGGGGTTGACCTTATCCGCATTTCATGGGGTCAGGGGTTGACCTTATCCGCATTTCACGGAATCAGGGGTTGACCTTATCCGCATTTCACGGAGTCAAGGGTTGACGTTATCCGCATTTCACGGAGTCAGGGGTTGACCTTATCCGCATTTCACGGAGTCAGGGGTTGACCTTATCCATATTTCACGGAGTCAGGGGTTGACCTTATCTGCATTTCACGGAGTCAGGGGTTGAATTTATCCGCATTTCACGGAGTCAGGGGTTGACTTTATCCGCATTTCATGGAGTCAGGAGTTGACTTTATCCGCATTTCACGGAGGCAGGAGTTGCTCTGGACATTTCCCATGGGGTCAGGATTGACTTTAGCCGTGGTCTACGGGACCAGAATTTGCTCTGGGCGTTTCCCACGGGGTTAGGATTGACATTAGCTGTGTTCTATCGGACCAGGATTTGCTCTGGACGTTTCCCACGAGGCCAGGATGGACATTAGCCGTGTTCTATCAGATTAGGATTTGCTCTGGGCATTTCCCACTGGGTCAACATTGACTTTAGCTGTGTTCTATCGGACCAGGATTTGCTCTGGGCATTTCCCACGGGGTCAGGATTGACATTAACCGTGTTCTACGGGATCAGGAGGTGCTCTCTCGGTTGTCTGTGAACCGTCAAGGTTTGGGACAGGGACTTTGCCATGGATCCATGGTTGATTGTCGCGTCTGAATTCTGCTGTAATGAGGAGGAACGATGTTGGTGATCTCTAGGCTGTCGATGTGGCCGTTGAGACTTGGCTCTCTTTCTGATGGAGCCGGGTGGGAAAGTATGGTTCCCTCTTCGTTTGTGCCCCTAGATTGTATTCAGGGATCGATGTGATCTCACCTGTAGGGAAAAAAGTTTCATTTTTTTATATTTTTCTTTCTGCGATGCTCTATCATTTCAGCTTTAATATCGCGAAAGTTGCGATTGCCCAATCATTTCGGCTATTTTTCACGGTGCCCAATCATTTCGGCTATTTGTTTTATTTATTCGCTGCTTTTTATTGCGAGTTGCCTAACCATTTCGGCCGTTTTGTATGCATATATTTTACTTGCTGATTTTGTTGCAAGTTGCCTTATCATTTCGGCTATTTCATATGAATTTGTGGCTTGCTGAATTTTCGCTGCGAGTTTGGGATTTGATACCGATTTAGGCATCATCATCGCTACAACTGGGATATTGCCAGGAGCGAATCATCATTTGCCTTTGTCGATGTCGAACAAAGGTGGCATAGTAAACAAGGTTAGGATCCTGTCGACTAAGGCATTTGACTTCATGAGCCGTAAGGGTCTCATAAAGGTATTTCTCCCTATGAGTCGTGAGGATCTCGTAGGTGCGTTTCCTCCTTAGGAATCGTGATGATTCCTAAGTGTGTGTTCTCTTATAAGTCGTAAGGATCTTACAAGAGTATTTTCTCCTTATAAATCGAGAGGACTTACAAGTGTCGTTCGCCATATGAGCATATCCCCTGTCTCTGGTGAGACTTTGTTAGGGAAATGTTTATTCGTGCCCGTGGATTGTATACAAGGGTCAACATTGAACCGCTTGTAGGGCAGTCTGTAGGTTGTGATGGCTTAAGAACAGGTTCAGATCCTTGTAGCTTAAAGGCTTTTGAATCCTATGAGCCGTGAGGGTCTCAAAGGGGAATTCTCCTTACGAGTCGTGAGAATCTCGTAAGTGTAATTTTTCCTTAGGAATTGTGGGGATCCCTAGGTGTGTTGCTCGCTTGTGAGTCGTAAGGATCTCACATAGGTATTTTCTCCTCACAAGGTCGAGAGGACCTTGCAAGTGTCTTTTAACTAGATTGCGCCCTTCCGGGTTTTCACAAAACTCGCCGGTAGCCCTGCTGTTTTACTCACGGAGCCCTTTCGGGTTTTCATCTGTGCCCATCTCGCTTATGGACATACCGTTTTCTTTCTTCTCTTATATATATATATATATATATATATTTGTGTCAGCCTTAGGATGCTGCGATCCGTAGTAGTTTATCGACGTCTCGGTCAATAGCCAGTTTTAGGATATAGTAGTCCATCGTTAGTTTAAGGACATTTCGGTCCGTTGTTAGTTTTAGGACATTTCGGTCCATTGTTAGTTTTAGAACATTTCGGTCCGTAGCCGGCTACTACTTATAGAGTTTAGGCTCAGGAAGATAGCGAGCGGACATAGGCGTCGTCATCTATCGTTAACCTAGACCGTGACTCGTCAGGGGTAGTATTTTTTCAGAAATCGACCGTTTATTGGCCTAAAAGGTCTTTCGCCATGCATGTCCATGAGTAGATAGGCTCCACCCTGGTAAACTTTGTCTATGATGTACGGGCCTTCATAGTTCGGTTCGAATTTCCCCTGTTTGGCACGATTGGGGATTATAGGTCTTTTGACCACTAGCATGAGTTCGCCTTGGCGGAATGTCCTCAGCCTAGTCAATCTTTCGTATGAGCGCGTCATCTTTGCTTTGTAAGCCTCCAGGTTTTGTAGTGCCATGAGCCGTGTTTCATCAAGGGCGTCGAGCTCCTTAAGCCGAAGGTGAGCATTTTCTTTGTCTGTTAGCTCGTAGTGAACCGCCACTCGTAGAGAGGGCAACTCTATCTCGAAAGGGAGTACCGCTTCTGTGCCAAATACCAATGCATACGGCGTTGTGTTTGTGGCCAATTTGAACGTAGTTCGATACGCCTAGAGAGCTTCATGCAATCTCTCGTGCCAGTCCTTCTTATTTCGAGACACCGTCTTTTTCACGATCTTCGTCAAGGTCTTGTTGAAAGCCTCAGCTAGACCGTTAGCTCAGAGATTATAGACTGAAGAGTATCTCTAGTCTATGTTATGCTGTTTTGCGAAGCGGCTGATCTTGTGGCTTCTATAGGCTTGCCCGTTATCGGAGATAATCCGTCGCGGAGTGCTGAACCGATAAATGATGTGTGTCTTGAAGAAATGGAGGATATTCTACATCTTCACTTCTCTTAGTGGTACTGCTTCTGCCCACTTGGAGAAGTAATCAGTTGTTACCAGTATGAACTGATGTCCTCTGGACGATGCTGGTTCGATGTGGCCGATTATGTCAGTTCCCCACATTTCGAATGGCCAGCTAGCCACTGTTGGATGTAGTGGATTTGGATGCTGGTGGATAAAGTCCCCGTGAATCTGGCACGAGTGGCACTGCTTCGCGTATTCGAGGCAGTCTTGGATCATCGTGGGCCAATAGTAGCCCATCCTTTTGATCTTTAGTTTCATCTTCGGCCCGGCTTGGTGAGAACCGCAGAGTCCATTGTGAGTTTCTTGGACGACTCTCTTTGCCTCTTAAGGTCCCAGGCATCTTAGCCACAGAGAATCAAATGATCTCTTATACAGAGTATCATTGACGAAGGCAAAAGATAGAGCTCGTTTCATAAGCTGATGTTTTGAGGACGCATCTTCAGGTGTTCAACGGGATTTGAAGTAGTCGATAAAGACTTCTCTCCAATCCATAGCCTTTTCCTGGTCTTTTATTTGTAGGGTTGCTTGCTCTGCCGTTCCCTTTTCTTCGAACGACTTTGGAGATATTTCTGCCGGCGCAAGAACTCGGCGACTTTGCACAACGATCCTCACGTCATCGAGGTTCTCGTCGGCCAGTTCTTTAGCGAGTTTGGCCAATGCATCCGCTTTTCTATTTTCCACACGTGGTATGCTTTCTAGGGTGTAAGAAAGAATTTGAGTCAGCAGTTGCTGCACTCTCTTGCCGTACTTCACCAGCTCTGGCTTGCACGTTTGATAGTCATCGTTTACTAGACTTACGATCAGCTGGGAGTCTCCGTATATCAGGAGGTTCTCGATTCCCATGTCGACAGTGATCTCAAGACCTGCTATCAAAGCTTCATATTCAGCTTCATTTTTTGTCCTCGACTCAGTTAAGGAGAAGGAAAAGCGCATTATCCCTTCTTGTGGAGTCACGAAGATGAGGCCCATCCCGGATTTGATTATGGGGGGCTTTGTTTGCGCTTCTTCATGGAAGATGCACCATCAAAATAAAGTTCCCATCGGGTATCATTCTCTCTTCTCTCGTCGTTGATCGTGTCAAACGCGTGCTCATCAAACAATTCGCAGTTCAAAGGAGAGTTGGCAGGTATAGGATGTTCGGCAAGGAAGTCGGCGATGGCTTGGCCTTTCACTGCCTTAAGAGGACGATATGTTATTGAGAATTCCATCAAGAGCAGGTGTAACACCCTAGTTCATTTATACCAATTCTAGTATTCTTTATTTATGGTATTTTCTTAACTTATTGTGTTTTGGGTGCGAATAGTGTATTTGACATTTGTATCTGCATCCGACCCGACCCGCATGCTTGAAACCAGTCTTGATTCATGTTTATGATTTATCCTGACCTGTTACACGGACTCCTGCACTTTCATTTATTTGTACAATGCATACTCGCATTTCATTTAGCATCTGTATTTTAATATAACATTTTAAGTCACATAAAATATTTTAAAAATACATTGCATGACCCGCATGATACCCCTAACCCTGTGGTAGCATCCGCGCATCTTGTTCTCGTCCCGCTCAGTGAAACGGACTTGTTTGGATGACTACATGCACGTGCGTGCATCGGTTCTTGAGGTATGCATTTTTCGTTATCCGGATATCCAACTTTAATTTTGGTCGACATGTATATTTTTCGTATTTTAAAACTGAATTTTAGACCTGACCCGGGTATGTTTTGGACTATGTTTGTATTTACCAGAATATCAAATTTTATTTATATAGTATTAATTTTATAAACTGATACAAATTAAAATTTAGTTAACTAATAAAAGATTTTTTTAAATTTAAATCTAAACTAATTTCCTAACAAACTAACAACCCATTTCTCTCTCTCTCTCTCCTCTGCATATATATATATATATTTATATATATTTTATTTTTTTTCTTCCTCATTTAATACACAGCCTCTTCTTCTTCTTCTTTCTTCTTTCTTTTTCTTGATCTTGTTTCTTGATTCCGGTGATTACCGCCGGAGCCGTGCTCGTCGCTGACGATCCGAGTGATCCAGTGAACGTATCTTGCCTGTGTGATCACTCTCTTGCCTTGCCTGGACCCGTCCCGTGTACTGCATGTGTATTGCGACGATTTACAGACGTCAGACGTGCCGTGCATATCCGTCGCGTGATTCGATCGAGGCAAGTTTATCTTGCTACATGCTATGATATATACTACATCCATATTAATAATAATATTTCATGTTTAGTATATTGTACATCCCCTGTTATCATTTTACTGTTTTACGAAGTCCGTTTGCATCCGTATAATTTATTTCGTATCTAGTGAATTCAAATTTAACTTGTTACATGCTAGACTACAATATATTGCACCCATTTGAATAATAACATCACATAATGTTTAGTAATGCATCCCACATTACCATTTTAAAGTTTTACTGTCTTCGGACATCCGTATGCATCCATATCAATATTTACATATCTAGTCGCATGCTAATTCATCTTGTTACATGCTATGTATCTTATTTTGTATCCATATGAATAAAAATATCGCATGTTGATTGCACTGTACATCCATATTAAAGTTTTACCGTTTTCGAATACCCGTTTGCATCCATATCATTTAAAATATATATCGTCGTAATATTTCTTATTATTATCTTTAATTAGTTTATAATCTGTATTTTATAATTTTATACAAAATATAGTTTGAAAATATTATAGTTTACACATGAAACGTCGTTGCAAAGCGGATACGACAAATCTGAAATTTACTGTACACCTTAACTTATAAAATTCATTATAAATTATAGAAAACTCATTAGTATATGTTCTTTAGTTCGTTATGAAGCTAACTCATAATACTATAACTCTATGAAATATTTAATTGCAAAATAAATTGTTTAGAAAACGTAAAATGCAAATGAAAATATCTCTAAACTGCTGTCCAGGGAAATTCCAGCATCAAACTTTCAAGTTCGAATGTTCATACCTTTTTGTAGGAACAACCTAAGATACTTAAACTTATAAAAATGAAAAACTTATTGAATTATCTTTGTTTTGGTATAAGACGCGTCCCTTTTGGAGAACGTTTGTTATTTTTAAGCTATTTTACAAATCAGGCTGACACTGAGTTTCTGAACGGAACTTTCTTGTGCACGGTTAATCAATACCACTTTTATAGTTATTAATCGGTTTGAATATGTTATCCATGTTAATATTATTATATCAATATCTATTTAATAAATAATAGTGCTTATGTTTTAATATTCAGCAAATTTTACCGATTTACAGTTTTATAGTATCCTTCTGTATCCGTACGGTTTATTACATATCTAGTTGCACGCCGAGACCATATTATTTCATGTTACTGTTGTATTAGTGCACCATGCTTGATAATTGTGCATCCTACTTATTCATGATGTGACCCCTGATCGATATTTGTGCATCCATGCTTTTATTGTACATCCGTACTTTCACCATGATTCAATACTTATTACAGTTTGATTATGAGCATCCGTTTGACACCTGTGCACTACTTGACATGACCTGATACACCATTACTTGACATGACTTGATACATGTACACTACCTGACATGACCTGATATATCACTACTTGACATGTTACCTGATCCTGTTTCTAATGCGATCGTTAGCGAGTGCGGATCGTCCACAGGGAAAGTGAGATTTGCTCGTATTTGTTTTAGTTGAGTCGAAAATTAAAGAAGAAAAGAAAATGATTCAAGAATTTTGAATTTTAGTTTCAAGAATTATAAAGAACTAGATCTAATTATCAAGAAATTCTAAAGATCAAGAATCGAGAATCAAGAATTGTCCAAATTAAATTAGTTATCAAGATTTGTAGAGAGGCTCGTAGGAATCGATAGAATCGATAGTGAGGATGAAGACTTATGATTACGTATTCTTATCCATTGATGATTTGTTGCTAGATCGATGATGATCAACGAGAATTAGGGATCTCTTGCGGAAACTAGGGTTTCATCATCTATCTCTTGTCCTTTCGTTGATTTTCATTCAAA
The DNA here is from genome assembly GCA_030015575.1 of Agapanthus africanus. NCBI lineage: Eukaryota > Viridiplantae > Streptophyta > Magnoliopsida > Asparagales > Amaryllidaceae > Agapanthus > Agapanthus africanus. The sequence goes on along the minus strand of CM057337.1, from coordinate 930,137,152 downwards.
TTCTAGCCTCTAGGAAATTCAAGCATCGATCGTTGATTACTAATTAAGAGCGAAAACATTCAAGAAAGTATCTCGCTCGAAACTAGGTTGTCGATGATTCAATTTATTAGAGTTTACAAAACTCATAAGACTTAAAAATCGTACAAGAATTTAATCATCGTAAACTATAAATTTTCTCGATTCCTCCACGAGCGGAGTTTTCACTCAAACATCATGAAATTAAATGAATCAAAGATCAAGAAACTCCACAATGCAAGAATGTAAAGAAAGCAAGATTAAAGATCTTCACCTTTCATTATTCAACAATTCGTTACACTTCACTCAAAGACTACAAGAGATTGAGGAGAGAACTAGATCGTCGAATTGAGCTTCACATCGTCTTCGTGAGTCGCAGATCGTCTTGGACCACTTGCTCGGATGAAGATCGGCGTCGCTCCAAAAAGGATTGATGGCTTCTTGCTTGATTTTGTACTCGGAGATCTTGAATTGGCTTTTGGATTTGGATTAGGGTTAGGGTGCACAAGTTGTGTCACTCAACTTGTGTTTGGAATTGGAGAACAACCCTAGAATGAAACCCTTGGGTTCCCTTTTATAGCCTTCTCCTTTAGCTTCCTGTAGAAGCTTGATTAGGATTATCTTCCTTTAGAAGCTAGGTTTAGTTTAGCTTCTCTTGCAAGCTTGGTAGTTGAGTAGAAGCTTCTAGAGTTAGTTAGTTAGCTAGCTTCCTTGATAAACTTGGTTGTTGGGACGGAAGCTTCTGGAGATCTCTGGAATTTAATATGGCTTGAAAAAGTTTGCCAATTGAATGGAGAAACCTGACAATGTGCTCTGCCAAAAATGCCCCGACGTGGTCGCGGATCCGCTGCCAACAAGCCCATTCGGCCGCGGATCCGCGGCCCTTTGGAGAGCTTGGGTTCTGAAAATTCCTGTGCTGCATTGATTTGGCCTAATGGTACTTTTCTGATGTATGGAATATTTTTATAATTGCTTGTTCACTGCCAGATCACAAGTCTTGGACTTGGCGTATTTTTATCAGCACTTTTAACAGTTTCGGCTCTTTTACCTGGAATTTTCTGCACACATTCTCGAGACAAGTGTTGCGATATACAAAGATCATGCGTGAAATAATAAACACTCAATTTCCCTCAAAATGCTGGTTATAATGTATAACACATGTTATTTGGTATTTTATAGACAAATTGCTAATATGTGCTATATTTATACCAAATACCATTAGATGATTGCAAAGAGTAGGGAAATTGATGTGTTAAAAATGCAATATTTTCGACTGATCAAATTCCCCCAAACTTAATTTTGGTCGTCTCGAGCAAACTTGTTTTATTAGAAAGAGAAGGAGAAAATATAAGAAAAAGAAAAACTAACTAGCACACTTTCGTAGGCAACACGATTGCACTGAGCACGTGCAACAAGCCTTTAAACCTCTAGGTGTCCCTAGTAGGAGGAGTGTTGTCTCCTGAGGGTTTTCAGCGGATTGCACCCACAAAATCCAATAATAAAAGGAAGACCGTGAATATTACATATAAAGATAAAAATTGTAAAAGAAAGACTTTGAAAATTAGAGTTTCCAACTACACTAGCTTTTCGGTTGTCATGAGCCCTATCTTAATAGTCATGAAAAAATGTTAGAAATCGCATCATCCCTCAATAAAACATCGTCTTTATTCTTCATTTCTATCTTTCTTCCAAATATCGATCATATAACCCTACGTGTGTGTAAAAGACATCCCTACACCCGGAGAATTCAATTCAAGCTATTATACTTTTGTCCATCTGCCTCAGTACTTTTTAATTTGATGAATATTTAGATGGATTTGCTCACATATTTTTCATGCGACCGTTAATACTTCTTGAGGTACTAACCGACCGATTGCTCATGTGCTTGCTTATTAGGTGTATTTTCCTCGTCTTGCACCACCTAAGGCTTAGCAGTGACTCCCAGACCAGTTGGTCTAAGGCACTAGGTGATGAAGCACCCTCGCTATATTTTTTTATTGCTGCTTTGGTGATAACAAAACCAGTGTTCATTTTTTTCTTAACACCATTTATATATATATATATATATTTATTCATTTATTATTTCCTTCATACTTTGGCTTTTAGACAAGAGCATTTCAAGGTATCCTCTACTATCCCGAATTTCAAGACGTGTGTAAGTGCGTATAGTAGGGTATCAACATTTAAATGTTTGGCTTCCAGAGTAGGAACTATTTTTCAGACTTATTTTTATCCTCAGATTAGTGACTTCTTTTATCTTACTAACCCTTAGGACAACGGCTCATAACTACTTATTGCTAGTTCGTTTAAAAAACTTCTAATTTTCTTGGTTTTCTTAAATTTTTTTAATCTTTTGGATGTGATTTTTCACTATCTAATCTTTTATTATCTTATTTATGTACAAAATTAAATATTAAATATTTTTATATTTTGAATTTTTAAAATTTTTTTATAGGTTTTAAATGTTTTGTGCTTATGCAAAGTATGATGCAAAATAAGCACAAACCTCCCCCAAATTTGTTTTCAACAGTGTCCTCACTGTTGTCAATCGCTAGATCACAAAAAACCTGTAAGCTTGGGAGGCAATTTATTAATGGGGGAAATAAATATGATCGTGAAAATCCTCCCCCAAACTTATTCTTTTCACTCACCTCCATTCAAAAGATGATACAGTAATTTACAGGACATGGAGGTGAGACGGAGGAATTTTAATCAAGATAAAATGGCTCCTGTAAAAACAGGAGCTCCTCCGTGGGGTCAGTGGAAAAATACGGGTTTAATCTATGTCCATTCACTTTGAAAAATGTACCGTTTTTCGCATTTTCAACCTCAACTGCCCCGTGCGGATAGACAAACCGCACAACAAAAGGTCCTTTCCACCGAGATCGTTGCTTACCCGCATGAAGATGGAGTCGTGAATCATAAAGAAGGACTTGTTGACCAGGTGTAAAGGTTTTTCTCAAAATGTTTTTATCGTGAAATACCTTAGTCCGATTCTTTACAATTACAGCATTATCTTAAGCTTCATCGCGGAGTTCGCTTAGCTCATTTAATTGCAGCTTCCGAAAGTTGCAGGCTTGATTTAAGTCAAAGTTGATTTCTCTAATGGCCCACATTGCTTTGTGCTCAATCTCGACCGGAAGGTGACAAGCCTTCCCAAACACTAGTCTGTATGGAGACATCCCTAGATCAGTTTTATATGCAGTTCGGAATGCCCAAAGAGCATCCGTCAATTTGGTTGACCAATCGTTTCGATTCTTACAAACTGTTTTCTCCAGAATTTGTTTGATTTGTCTGTTTGAAATCTCAGCCTGCCCGCTCGTTTGGAGATGATAGGGTGTGGAAAGTTTGTTGTTGATTGCATATTTCTGCATCAAAGTCTCGAAAGACCGATTGCAGAAATGTGTCCCGTTATCGCTAATGATAGCGCGTGGGTGTCCAAATCGTGAAAAGATGTTTTCTTTTAAGAACTTAATGACAACATTTTTGTCATTAGTGCGATACGGAATAGCTTCAACCCACTTTGAGACGTAATCAACCGCAAGCAATATGTACAGATTCCCAAAGGAGTTGGGAAAAGGACCCATAAAATCAATGCCCCAAACGTCAAAAATTTCAACCACTAAGATAGGTTGCTGTGGCATCTCATTTCTCCGGGAAATCCTACCCGTGTGTTGACACTATGTATAGGTTTTGCAATGATCAAATGCATCTTTGAACAAAGTCGGCCAATAAAAACCGCATTGCAAAACCTTCTCCACCATCTTTCTTGGACCGAAATGACCCCCACATGTCTGATTATGACTAAAAGATAGAACACTTTTGAATTCCTCATTCAGGACACACCTGCGAATGATTTGGTCAGGACAATACTTAAACAGACAGGGTTCATCCCAGTAAAAGTGTTTTACTTGGGATAGAAATCGATGTTTGTCCTGTTTTGACCATTCACGGGGGATAAGTCCCGTGGAAAGATAATTCACAATATCCCTGAACCAAGGTTCATCGGATACGTTCAAGAGTTGTTCGTCAGGAAAAGAATCATTGATCGGCAGGGTCACAGGTGAAGAAGAGATGCACGATAGATGGTCGGCTACAACGTTTTCACATCCTTTCTTATCATTAATAACAAGATCAAATTCTTGTAATAGAAGGATCCAACATATTAGCCTACCTTTAGCATCTTTCTTCGCCAAAAGATGTTTCAAGGCGGAGTGGTCAGTGTACACAACAATAGGTGAGCCAATCAAGTAAGGCCTGAGTTTTTCTAATGCAAATACAACTGTCAAAAGTTCTTTTTCGGTAGTTGTATAGATAATTTGAGCATCGTTCAGGGTCTTACTAGCATAATAGATCACGTGTGGCATCTTTTCAATGTGCTGTCCTAAGACTGCACCAACTGCAAAATCTGATGCATCACACATAAGCTCAAATGGATGGTTCCAATCTGGAGATGATAGAACGAGGGCTGTAGTGAGAGAGTGTTTGAATGAGTCGAATGCTGCCTCACAATCTGAGTCAAAGTGAAAGGTCGTGTCCTTGACCAAGAGAAGAGTTAAAGGTCTAGCAATTTTGCTAAAATCCTTAATGAATCTCCTGTAAAAGCCTGCATGGCCAAGAAAAGATCGGATATCCTTGACGCATTGGGATGAGGAAGGTTTTGAATGACATCAATTTTAGCTTTGTCAACCTCAATGCCTTTCCGTGAAATAACGTGTCCAAGCACAATTCCCTCTTGGACCATGAAATGGCATTTTTCCCAATTCAAGGTTAAGTTCTTCTCTTTACAACGAGTAAGAACTGCGTCAAGATTAGATAGGCAGTCAGAAAAAGAATCTCCGAATATCGAGAAATCGTCCATGAAAATCTCGAAAAAATTCTCGACCATGTCCGAGAATATCCCCATCATACACCGCTGAAATGTAGCGGGAGCATTGCATAACCTAAAGGGCATGCGTCTATAAGCAAAGGTACCAAAAAGACAAGTAAATGTGATTTTATCTTGATCCTTTTTTGCAATAGGGACCTGATTATAGCCAGAGTATCCGTCCATGAAGCAGTAATATTCTCGTCCAGCTAAGCGTTCAAGCATCTGGTCAATGAAAGGTAGAGAAAAGTGGTCTTTTCTCGTTGCGGCATTGAGTTTTTTATAATCAATACATACACGCCACCCAGTCTGAGTGCGTGTCTAGATTAACTCATTTGCCTCATTTGTAATGACTGTGATGCCAGATTTCTTAGGGACAACATGAATTAGAATTACTCATTGGCTATCGGAGATTGGGTAAATGATACAATTGTCAAGGCATATGACGATTTCTTTCTTAACCGCATCCTTCATGACGGGGTTCAACCGTCTCTGTGGTTCTCGGGTTGGCTTGGCTTCATCCATCAGATATATAAGATGTTCAACAATCAAGGGACTAATCCCTTTGATGTCAGCCATAGTCCAACCAAACGCCTGCCTATTAGATCTCAAAACTGTCAAAAGCGCATTCTCTTACTCTGAGACTAGAGAGGCGGATATGATCATCGGTAAGGACTCATTCTCACCTAAATATGCATATTTAAGATGAGAAGGTAAAAGTTTGAGATCTAATGCTGGCGGAGAAACTATAGAAGGTGGGATCATCGAATGATTTTCGGAGTCACAAAGAAGCTCATAGCCTGTAAAAGATACAAACTCGGAAGGTGATGAGTCAAGAGTGTCGGACTCAAGCATGGAAAATGTGTCCTCACTAAGATGTGCAAAATCAAACATTGATGTGGTAGTGTCGTTGAGATCTTCAAAGCAAAGTTCATCAACTTTGCAACTTTCGGGAGCAATCTCGTGGACAGAGCAAACATCAAGTATGTGAGCAGAGAGTTTAGATGGCTGACTTCTAATTTTATAGATGTTCAGTTCAATTGTCATTTTTCCAAACGATAGGTTCATTGAACCGTTTCGACAGTTAATGACAGCATTGGAAGTGGCAAGGAATGGTCGACCCAAAATCACCGAAATTTGGTTCCGTGGGTTTGCTACAGGTTATGTATCGAGAACAATAAAGTACACAGGGAATACAAATTCCCCGACTTTTATCAACACATCCTCCAGTTCACCCCTAGGTTTGGTGATTGAACGGTCTGCCATTTGGAGAGTGCAATGAGCTGGTTTTAACTCTCCAATCCCTAACTGCTCATAAACAGAGTATGGAAGCAGGATAACACTTGCGCTCAGGTCAAGTAAAGCACTGTTGATGTTTTTATCTCCAATAGAAATCGAGATTGTAGGACATTCTGGGTCCTTTCGTTTCTTTGGTAGCTGTGGGGTGAAAGCAGTGCTAACATTATTGATCATGAAGACCTTCTTTGGCACTTGAGTCGTCCTCTTCCTAGTGCACAAGTCTTTAAGAATTTTCGTATAAGCGGGGACTTGTTGAATAGCATCAAGTAGAGGGATGTTGATGTTAACCTGTTTGAACATTTCCATAATCTTCTCCATATGTGGACTTGATTTGTTACCCCTTAACCGATTCGGATAAGGAGCTTTAGCAATAAGAGCTGGGTCCATCATAGGAGAAGGTGGTGTATGTGGACATGATCCCAGAATAGGAGTGGGGATCATCTTTGGTGGACTAGAAGAGGGTTGCTGAGGTATCGAGCCTTATGGGAAACGAAGAATAGGCTCGCAAGAAGGTGGAGGGGTAGAAGAACAAGGATCAGAAGTAGAAGTGTGTGTGGAAGGAAAGGTCTCAGCCGGGGTGTTATTGATAGATTTTTCAGTATCATCAATTTCTTCCCCAACATGATTGTTCATCACTCTTCCTGATCTCAACGTTGTGATGGCACTCACATTGTAGTGTTATGAATGCCCAGGATTCGGTAGGGGTTGAGACGGAAGTTTCCCTTTCTCTCTCGCACTCATTTCAGCTTTTAATAGGCCAATTTGGTTTTCCAACGATTTTAAACTCTCAACTTGGAGATCAGAGTTTTTCTCAAATTTATCGAGGGAAGACCTAAATTCGGCCGACATTCATTTCATGTACATTTCAAAAGTCCGTTCGAGTGTAGCAAAGAGATCAGTACCAGTCAACTGTGCAGGATTATACGGTGCAGGTGTGTTAACTGGATCTTGAAAGTTTTGTGATTGGTAGGGGTGCTGAGTCAGTTGAAATGGCTGTTGTTGTGGTGGAAGAGCCCTTTGAAAATTATTTTGATTTGGAACAGTGTTTTGATTTTGCTGTTGGTTCCAAGCAAAGTTAGGGTGATTCCTCCAACCCTGATTATATGTGGAAGAATACGGATCGTTTCTAGGTCTTTGAAAAGCAGCATTGGTATACTCTTGACATTGAAATGGAGAATTCAATGGACATTCTTCCGTAAGATTAGATGGATCAGAACAGCATCCACATACAGTTTCGGGGAGTGACATCTGATTTAGGAAGGCTGCTAAAAATTTTTGTTCCATAGCTTCGAGCTTCTTTTGCATTGCTGCCATTTCAGCTCTAACTCCTATGGATACATCAATTTGGTGAATGCCACCCCTAGACGATGACTGGTTTACACTCTCCCACTGTAAAGATTTTTCAGCGAAATCTTCTAAGAATCTCCAGGCTTCACCATTATCTTTAGTCATGAAAGTGCCTTGATATATGGATTCAAGGTTCTGTTTTTTTGTAGGATTAATGCCCTCATATATGATTCTACACAGATCCCGTCTAGGGATTCCGTGATGTGGGCATTGAACTAACAGATCCTTGAAGCGTTCAAAACACTTCGAGAATGGTTCATTTGGAAGCTGGGTGAATTGATTTATTTCGCTACGGACTCGAGCTGTTTTATGATTGGGGTAGAATTTCTTTAGGAAAGCTGCGACGAATTCATCCTAATTTGAAATAGAATGTGCGGCTGTGTTATAAAGCCACTTCTCGGCTATATCGCACAAGGTGAATGGGAGAAGACGTAGACGCATAGCATTCACAGAAAGCTGTGAAGTACCCATCATAGCGCATACATTTTCAAATTTGGTAATAAAGACATATGCGTCTTCAGAGTCGAGACCATGATATTTGGGTAGAAAATTGATGTATTGGGATTTTATTTCAAATTTGTCCCCATTGGCTAGTGGAATGGTGAGACAGGTCGAAAGAGGACCTCGCATAGGATAGCATCTCTCTTGGAGAGAGATGCGGGGTGGATTCTGCGCACCTGCAGACGGCGGTAGAGTAGTGGTAAAGAAGTTCGATGGAGAACCGTCCATCGAAGTGGGTGTGGTGGTGGGTAAAGAAAAAGTAGACGTAGAAATACCGACTTCGGAGTCGATCGGGGGAACGCGGACAAGACGGGCACTAGAATCCCGTGTTCAGCCGAGCCTGCACTAAAGGGTTTAGCACAAGTGGAAGCGTTAAGATAATTAAGTAAAAGATGAGTTTGGTGTTTGTTTTGAAAAAGATACGGATTTTTGAAAAAAAAAATGCAAATTACAAACAATGCACAAGCAACCCTAAATCTAGTGGTCACCTAGGTCAAGTCTCTAGACCGCTCCTAGACTTCCAGAAGACAAGTCGCAAGATCAATCCTCTACTGCCACTTTGTTCCTCCTGTGGCTAGGTAAGTGCCAGGTAAGTGGGAGGTTCTCACTGCGTAAGTAGTGGGCCTAATTAAGTAACCACTTGCCTTAGACACACTTATCTTAGACACCACAAAAGAAACGCGGATAAGCGATAGATTACCCACGACCTCCTTCTGTCCTAAGTGAGCGCAACGGTCCTTAGAGTCATGTTTAGATCTTTTTTTAGTTAATGAAGGGTAATGCAGATGCTTGTTTTGTGATTTTTGGGGCTTAGGAAGGGTAATGAACTCCTCACCTACTTTAAATTTGGTATTTTCCCCTTAATTTCCGTATTAAAAATGCAAACAACCAAGATCAAACATGCACAATTTTTTTATTTTTGCGGCGCTGCGAATCTTTGCAAAGAAACCTGCAGAAATTGGTTAATGGAGCAGATCAAGGAGGAGATAAGAAAGTCAGAATGTCACCGAGCAAATTTGGTGCACTGAAACCCTAGACACGCCGCTGATCCGCCGGAATGAGCCTAGTTTCGCCGTGGATGCGCGGTCAGGTAGTTTGATACCTGCATAAAAATTTCAGGCACTGTTCCAATTGTCTTACTGAGCTCTCTGGAATATTCAGAAAAATTTTCCTATCGCTCCACAGATTCCAGATCTCCTTGCAACAAATCACAACGAATCGTTTAGTGTTTGTGCGAATTTTGATATAAAAATTCTGATGGATTAATAAATTTTTCAACTCAAATTACAAAAACGAATAAATTAGCACACCCCGGCAACAACACCATTTGATCGATCTAAATTCTCTCGATGTGTATGGAAAATGTAAAATATATCATAACCAAAGAATTTTGTAAACCGCAATCAATAACGGTGCCAATTGTAGGTTCGTTAGCGAGTGCGGATCGTCCACAGGGAAAGTGAGATTTGCTCGTATTTGTTTTAGTTGAGTCGAAAATTAATGAAGAAAAGAAAATGATTCAAGAATTTTGAATTTTAGTTTCAAGAATTATAAAGAACTAGATCTAATTATCAAGAAATTCTAAAGATCAAGAATCGAGAATCAAGAATTGTCCAAATTGAATTAGTTATCAAGATTTGTAGAGAGGCTCGTAGGAATCGATAGAATCGATAGTGAGGTTGAAGACTTGTGATTACGTATTCTTATCCATTGATGATTTGTTGCTAGATCAATGACGATCAACGTGAATTAGGGATCTCTTGCGGAAACTAGGGTTTCATCATGTAAGTCGATGTAGAACACCCCACAACTTGCGGGGAGGCGGAAATTTAAAAAACGATCTTGTTCTTTGCTTAAACATCGACTAACCGCATGAATCGAAGCTAAACGATAACTAACACGAAGCATAGAAGTTCTATACTACTATGTTTAGGGATTATACCTAACGAATCGTGTCCTTCGTCTTTGTGAACTCCTCCTCCTCCTCGGCCTTCTTGAAGTAGTAGACGATCCACCCGAGAGCTTTACTCCAAGCTTAGCCTATAAACTTGAGGCAACTAACCTTCTTTAAGTGCTAATCAAAGAAGCTAGGTGATATAGAGTGAGGGTTATGATTTAGTTAGTCTAACTAATCCTTATACTCAACTCATGAGAGGGGAGGATTAGTGTTTGAAGAGGGAGAGCTTGAGGAGAGAGAAGATGATAAAGATAATGAAATGAGAATAGTGAGATAACATGATATATATCAAGCATTTCTTTTTATCAAGAAAAGAATAAATAACAATTTAACAACCATGCTTGATAATATCTAGTGATGATTCATTACATGGATAAAAGACATGTATGAATCATCTAGGTGACTCACTAATCACAATCATTGTATATGCCACCTTAACCTCCTTAGTCATGATCGCACGCAAAAAGGCGTGTCGGATGTTCAAAGAATTAAAGTGTAACCGCGATCAGGACGGTGTCGCTTTGCAGCTAGCCGGTTGAGCACGGGTCGGTCCACAGGGAGATTGTGGTATCTTACCTTCTTGCTTTAGACGAGTCAATAAAGAATCTGTGTATGTTTGTTTGATCTAACCTATGTGTTTATCTGCAAGTATAAAGTTGTTAAGAAAATACGAGATTGTAAGCTAAGAAATCCGTACTCAAAAACCTTTGAGCCGAGTCTTGACCAATTGAAGCTAAGCAATCGGCAACAACGTGGATTAGGGGATTTAAGCGCGGTATTCGTGGAATCCGGCTTATTTACCCTTGTCCTTCCGTTCTTGTCTCTTGCCTTCGCCTCCGGCCAAACCGAACGCAACCGGTCGTGGTTAGGAATCACCGTTACCTTGTCAGGGTACGGTGCCTAACGGAGCGCTTGCGTATGGTTTGGGCACAGTTCAAATGGAAAATAACGGGAAAAGGAATTGGCAAAGAAATGTTAACTTATAAAACCGTATTAATTCTTATCAACAAAAATAATTACAACATTTACAAAATGAACAAAAGAGAACAAAAAGAAAAGAACAAAGAAAAGAAAAGATACAAGTAATAAAGAGCATGAATAAAATTGCATGAAATAGAATGCAAGTAATAAAAAGACAAGTAATAAAAAGCGAGTAATAAAAAGAACAAGAAAAGAACACGGAAGTAGATCCCAAGCCAAGCATGTGCTCAATAGCCAACCCTTAAACTTGCAAGCTCAATGAAGAACTTGCAAGATCAAGGGAAGGGTAGAGAACGCATGTGAGGTGAAGAACTAGTCCCGTGAGAAAATACGACCCTTGAGATCAATAACTAACTCTTACCCATTCAAGCTCAATGAAGAGGTTGAATGAGCAAGAGAAAGCAGAAATCTCAAAGGGGAGCAAACTAACAAGAAAGATAAAGAACCCTCATCTTCATTAATCTTCCACTCAAAAGCTCTCACTACAATTTAATGGAGAAAGAATGAAGAAGAGGAAGAAGAAGAACAAAATTACACAAAGAAGAGAACAAAGAAAAGCTCCATTGGTTAAGCTCTGGTCTGCTGTATTTATAGGCTGGAGAATGGAATTCTAGGGCATCCACCAGACCAGGAATGAGATTACCAAAAAGCCCCTGAAAAACGCTGCAGAGAGGGCCCCATACTGCCGCGCATGCGCGGCCAAAACCCTACTTTGGCCGCGCATGCGCGGCCATAATGATGAATTGGGCAGTGGGATTTCTGGTGGGTTCCTGGTTTTCTGTGCCCTCGTGTTTGTAATCTTCAAAATGCATAAAAGTCTTCAGAATCTTTGCAGATTTCCAAGTCCAAGATTGCATATCTTTTTACTTTTGACTTTGTCTCTCCCTCGAGCTCCGCGCACCCATTGATTCTTGTGCAGCCCACCTCGTGCTCTGTGCTTGTCCCAGACATGAATGACCACTGTCACATGTCTTGTATCGGGAACCGGTACTCGGCACTGGACGGATATGGATGACCGGAACCCGGCTTTTATCTGTTGTCGACAGATGTTCTGCATTTGGCGTAACTGTGGAGATTTTATCTTGATTTACAATATTTGGACTGAAAACCTGTATTCTGTAAACATGTAACAAACACGGATTAAAAGTACCTACCTATAAACACACGAGCGTAAGAATGGGCGGTATAAAATGCAATATTCTGATATGAACAAATACCCCCAAACTTAACTTTTGCTCGTCCCGAGCAAAACCAATTATTCACAAAAATAAAATGATAACCGCACTTTCGCAGGGAACGCGATTGCACTGAGCATGTGCAACAAGCCGTTAAACCTCTAGGTGTCCCTAGTAGGAGGAGTGTTGTCTCCTGAGGGTTTTCAGCGGATACTACCCACAAAATCCGGTCAAGCTAGCTTTGTAAAATAACTAAGATTCAAGCCCCTAAAGTTTTGTTTCAGAAAATAACAATTCTATAATCCTAAGTTTAGACTATCGAACCTTTATTTTTCACATCTCTCTTCTTATTTAACTACAGATTTTATATGTCTTTACGTGCAGTGCAAAATAGTGTCGTTAAGTTCCCGAAAGGTCGAATAAAGTCATTATGTCACACAATAAAGCCCAGATAACAATTTTAAAAGGATCACATAAGTTTTATAAAGAGTTAAGCATTTTTCAAGTTTCGTTTTCCAGTAAAGTTTCAACTTCAGAATTTCTATCTTCCCTAACAGGAAACTAGGTCTTATTCTTCACTCCACCTTTTTCTTGTTTTCATTTCATACACACCTCTGTGAACGTGCAATAGTCTTTATCATAGAGTAAAACCTTCATATCTCCGTTAAATTTTTTTTATAAAAGCTTGTCTTTTATCAAGATTATTCTCACACAAAGAACCGTTAGGAATTTTAACTTGGAGAGAACACTTGCTTGACTTTGTTTTTATCTGGACTTTCTAGGCTTCTTAGCGAGCTTTGGGCCAATGCACCCAAACCAGTTGGTTTTAGGGCATTAGGTGTAGAAACACCCCAGCGGACTTAATTACTCAAGTTACCTAGGTCCAAAAACAAAAGACAGATTGTCGTGAAAATCAGATGATTTAATACGAACGGAGATATAACCGGCAGTTCAATTATTTTTCAGATAAAAGACGTGTTTAGTGGGTTTGGTGTGTAATCATTCCAATCAAGTTTCAGATGGGTTATTTTTCAGACTTAGTTCCAATTAAGGCATCAATAACATTCCTTCATATTCACTCACTTCATAAACTATTCTTGATATATTACTTATTTCAGAACAAACCTATTTGATCCTCAGAAAATCATTTATCTTATTTAAAAGTTTTTAAACATAAAAGACTTGTTATCTACTTTCCAAGACTCACAACACGTGTAGTGTGATGTAAAGACGTATATCAGCTATAGTTAACTTCAAAGGAGAGTTATCTTTCAGGTTTTCAAAATCTAAACATAAGATTTAGTTATTCCTATCTTTTCAAACAAAAACCGTCGAAATGTTGAATCAGAGTTTTTCCACTAGCTAACTTGACAGAAAAGTTTTTATGTTTTTAGAAAATTTTCAGATTTTTATGGATTTTATGGATTTAATATGCAGATGCAAAATATACATATGAATGCGAAGGAAGAAAGCTTACCGAGCACACCCCCAAACTTAAACTTGACAGTGCCCTCACTGTCAGGCTATACCAAGAGGGTCAAAATTGCCGGTGCTTCCTAAAAACAAATTATATACAAAAAAGGAAAACAAAAAATATATACAAAAAAAAGTGTCCCCCCCAAACTTAAGTAAAACAGTGTTTCCACTGTTAAGCGATGAAGTTCAGGATTGGGGGGGAAAGAACAGTATCCATCTATACAAGGCCTTACACAGGCCAAAAGTTAACACCAACCATTCAAAGATTTTATCATGGTACAGCAGTGGTTGGTGAAAGAAGGTGAAGAGGTAAGAAATGGAGATTACGCGAGACCGCTTGTGGAGAGAAGTGGAATGCGGTCTCGGTAGATGAGGGGAAGAAGAATGGCGGAAGGGAAAAAGAAGTGGAATACGAACTTGAGGGTGCAAATGGAGTAAATAGATTAGCACAATTTGTGATGACCGATGTGTGGAAAGCGATTGTGCTAATATATTTACCCGTAGAGAGATTGGGTCAAATCCCTCAAGGTTCGTGAGAAACCATGGGTACGCCGAACTTGGTAAACCAGACATATGAAATGTAAGTGATACGGGTTCTTGCAAGGTCGGAACGATGGAAAGGATGGAGGGAAGTGGTTGAGGAAGGGTATCGGTTAAGGGTTCAGGAGGGTGTACACAGTCAGTGGAAGGATTAGGATGAATTGGAAAATCCGACTCATCAATTAAAACTGTATCATCCTCAGTGCTATCCTCAATATTCTCCTCAAAATTCAGCTTATCCATGCAAATTTCATCAAAATCAAGACGCATATGGGGTTCGGGAAAAACATTTAAAGAATCGGGATGATGATTTGAAGAGAAAAACTCAGCCAAATCTACGGGTTCATCATCCAAAATGTTCCCAGCGTCAATATCCTCAATCAAGTGAAAATCAAAATTCTCTGACACCTCAACCAAAGCATGGATATTAATCAATTCAGGTTCTAAGATGGAGGTGTAAAGGTCAAAAGGTTTAGGATTGGTTTCACTTGGAAGAGACCCTTCGCAATCGGGCAAATCAAACACTACGAAGTCGCACAACTCATTAATCATTCTATCTTCAACTGATAATTCATTTGGGACACTTGATAGACTTTCAAAACAAGAGTTGCGGGATTCAATTTGAGACGGGTAGGTTTGATTTGGAAGGGGGTACATCTCACTCTATCCACTCAAATTCACAGCCTGTCCTGCCGCCTCATCATACATTGAAAAAGTTGGAGTTAGTTGAAAACTAGCTACCGGATCACTAGGTTGTATGAGGGCGGCCATGGACGCATTCAAATCCATCATTTGTTGGCTTGATGCTACCCTAAAGTCTTCCAACGACTGTTCTAGACTAGACATTGGTTGTGAAGGGGTTTCAGTGAAAGATTCACAGTTGTATGGATACTGAAAACTCCCAAAAGGCGGTTCTGAAGCAATGTCTAGGGAAGGTGCATAAGTAGGGTAGGATTGGTAGGAATTGAATGGCTGGACAGGAGTGGGATCAACATTGGGATAAGAAGGTGAATGGAATTGTTGATCCCAAGAATTTGAAGTGGTGAAAGGAGTGAAAGATCGGCTACGAGATTGTTCAATGCGTTCTGCAATAGACATAGGTCTTGGAATTGCAACATGACTCGAAGAAGGGGTATCAACGTAAGAAGGGGTGACTGTTTGAAATGGTTGATATGAAGTGGATTGCGGAGTCAAATTGTTTGTCCTAGACGCGTCTATCCGATCTTTCAAAGAAATTTTTAGCATGGAGGGGTCGTTCGATGTTCGGCCAAAGCAAGAACCGTAAGAAGTAATGTCCGGTTGTGGGTACCAAAGTTCGGCAAGAGTTTTGCGAGGTGGAGTACCCATGATATGAAGAGAGAGTGAAAGAAAGGAAGAGAAAAGGAGGGGAAAAAGAATGTGATTTTTTTTTTATTTAGTTAGTTGTTAGCAAAAGAATGAAGTATACACAAAAAAGAATATGGACAAAAATCACGACACAAAAATACCACACACCTAATCGTTCTAGGGTTCACCTAGGTCAACTAGACCTGCTCGAGAACTTGATTGTCGAAGTAAAACTGTGTCGAGAAACAGGCTCAAGATACACTGATCACGAGGCCAGGTAAGTGCAGAGATAAGGGGAGGTTTTCCAACGCTTTCGCGAAGTTCCTTAATTAAATAACCCTTTCTCTTTTGGCGATTTCGCCGTTAACACTTTCCTAGACACCCCGTAAACAATATACCGTTAAGCAAGCTTCTAAATACAGTTAACTTCTCCTAGTGAGCGCGAAGTCCTTAAGGCTTAAAGTCTAATTTCTTTTAAAATTTGTGCGGGTAATCGTTATGCTTAAGTTCGTGATTTGTGGGCCACGGAAAAGGTGATGAAATCCTTTACCGTATGTTGTGGGGTTCGCTTGCCCTTAAGTCCGTATTAATTGATGCAATACGCAATTCAAAAAATTCTTATAAAGAATCAAAACAATCGTTTTTTTTAGTTTAAGCGCGGCGCTGCAACAAATACGGGTTAGTCAAGTTTTAGCGTTTGCTAGCGAACTTGCAAAGAATCCTGCAAAGAATAGTATATTGGAAGCGTCGGATTTGAGAAGAAGGTGTTAGTAAAGTACGTACCGTTTAAGTATTGGGTTAGGAAACCCCCGTTGAATCAAATCCGGTAAGCTTGAAAGGTTCGCTTGCGCGGGTCAAACTACCCGGATCTTTGGCACTGTACTTCGTAATCACCTTAACGTTGAATGTACACTTTGCTTCCCCACTATCGCAGTTTGCAAATACGCAAAATTCTGCACACTTGCCCACAAAAATATATTGTCCAAAAAACAAAAAAAAATATTTTTTTTTTATATATATACAAAAAGAATATTAACCCGAATAACAAGAAAGAAAATACGCTACCGTCTCCCCGGCAACGGCGCCATTTGATCGCACGCAAAAAGGCGTGTCGGATGTTCAAAGAATTAAAGTGTAACCGCGATCAGGACGGTGTCGCTTTGCAGCTAGCCGGTTGAGCACGGGTCGGTCCACAGGGAGATTGTGGTATCTTACCTTCTTGCTTTAGACGAGTCAATAAAGAATCTGTGTATGTTTGTTTGATCTAACCTATGTGTTTATCTGCAAGTATAAAGTTGTTAAGAAAATACGAGATTGTAAGCTAAGAAATCCGTACTCAAAAACCTTTGAGCCGAGTCTTGACCAATTGAAGCTAAGCAATCGGCAACAACGTGGATTAGGGGATTTAAGCGCGGTATTCGTGGAATCCGGCTTATTTACCCTTGTCCTTCCGTTCTTGTCTCTTGCCTTCGCCTCCGGCCAAACCGAACGCAACCGGTCGTGGTTAGGAATCACCGTTACCTTGTCAGGGTACAGTGCCTAACGGAGCGCTTGCGTATGGTTTGGGCGCAGTTCAAATGGAAAATAACGGGAAAAGGAATTGGCAAAGAAATGTTAACTTATAAAACCGTATTAATTCTTATCAACAAAAATAATTACAACATTTACAAAATGAACAAAAGAGAACAAAAAGAAAAGAACAAAGAAAAGAAAAGATACAAGTAATAAAGAGCATGAATAAAATTGCATGAAATAGAATGCAAGTAATAAAAAGACAAGTAATAAAAAGCGAGTAATAAAAAGAACAAGAAAAGAACACGGAAGTAGATCCCAAGCCAAGCATGTGCTCAATAGCCAACCCTTAAACTTGCAAGCTCAATGAAGAACTTGCAAGATCAAGGGAAGGGTAGAGAACGCATGTGAGGTGAAGAACTAGTCCCGTGAGAAAATACGACCCTTGAGATCAATAACTAACTCTTACCCATTCAAGCTCAATGAAGAGGTTGAATGAGCAAGAGAAAGCAGAAATCTCAAAGGGGAGCAAACTAACAAGAAAGATAAAGAACCCTCATCTTCATTAATCTTCCACTCAAAAGCTCTCACTACAATTTAATGGAGAAAGAATGAAGAAGAGGAAGAAGAAGAACAAAATTACACAAAGAAGAGAACAAAGAAAAGCTCCATTGGTTAAGCTCTGGTCTGCTGTATTTATAGGCTGGAGAATGGAATTCTAGGGCATCCACCAGACCAGGAATGAGATTACCAAAAAGCCCCTGAAAAACGCTGCAGAGAGGGCCCCATACTGCCGCGCATGCGCGGCCAAAACCCTACTTTGGCCGCGCATGCGCGGCCATAATGATGAATTGGGCAGTGGGATTTCTGGTGGGTTCCTGGTTTTCTGTGCCCTCGTGTTTGTAATCTTCAAAATGCACAAAAGTCTTCAGAATCTTTGCAGATTTCCAAGTCCAAGATTGCATATCTTTTTACTTTTGACTTTGTCTCTCCCTCGAGCTCCGCGCACCCATTGATTCTTGTGCAGCCCACCTCGTGCTCTGTGCTTGTCCCAGACATGAATGACCACTGTCACATGTCTTGTATCGGGAACCGGTACTCGGCACTGGACGGATATGGATGACCGGAACCCGGCTTTTATCTGTTGTCGACAGATGTTCTGCATTTGGCGTAACTGTGGAGATTTTATCTTGATTTACAATATTTGGACTGAAAACCTGTATTCTGTAAACATGTAACAAACACGGATTAAAAGTACCTACCTATAAACACACGAGCGTAAGAATGGGCGGTATAAAATGCAATATTCTGATATGAACAAGTCACCACCTTCTAGAAGCTTCTCGCACAATTACGAGAACGCCCCTCCTTTCCGCAAAAATACGGAAAAACTTTAGACTGTAAAAATCCAATAACCGGATACGAGCAACTGGCTTAAACCAAAGCCGACTGGTAAAAACTGTCCGAAAGTCGTACGTGCGTAAACACACGTATGCGTCCGAACCCTTGTCGTAAAACCATACGACCTCTATATCGTTTCTCCTGGAGTAGGGAAACTCTCTGTGTGGGACTCTAGAGACTCGACTACTACGCTGGCAGTGGGTTTAACCACAGACCGCAAGTGGCACTAGCTGTACGTAACGGTCCCCAGGTAGATGTCGATAAGAAGGCCGATGAGGAAACCCATCCGAACTCCTACCGAGTCTGATGTGACAATCTCCATACAGTCCAGTCCGTTCGTCTATGACTATCGCATATCGGGCCTAGGGGGCGGCAAGCGTCAGTCCCCTAATAGCGGTATAAGTCGTGTCGGAGGGAAGCCCATTACACCCTGAGAAACTACTGGAACCTACCAGCAAATCTCGCTTGCCCTGGCCAGGGACTTTGCGTAATGGCTCTCTGACACAGCGCGATATCAACCCCCAATACCGGGAGAGACGAATCCTGTCTAACCGCCACTACCTCCAAGTGCTCGGGACTGCACCCAACTGCTACCTGTTTGCACGACTCCTTGAGTCGTGGTAGGGTAGCAATCTAAGAACAATGGGACACACTCGAGGCGAAGTAGTAGTGTCAAGTCTGCGGACTATGCTGTACTCATGTCACCTAGGAACTGTTTACTGACGACTGGTATAAAACCAACCAACAGTTCCCTGTGAGTCCTGTCCGGTGTACCCGTAACCTAACGAGCACCTGCATACTGTCTCCAGTACGACGTACTGACGGCTGTGGGACAGACCATCTCCCCAACTGGGATGAGAAGCGTACACATTAGTCTACTCCGGAGTATCGATGCTCTGTCTTGATAATCCAACGACTAGGGACCTGAATAAGGATGTGCTTGTAGACTACCCAGCCCCCACTAGTGTGACTGCCATCACAACGCTGGTAGTCAAGCAAGATCCTAAGAGCTCTATCAATACGTATACTCACATATTAAGATAGAAAAACCAAGTAGCATACTACCATATTTAGCAAGACTGTTATATACATGTGAATATCCCCAGCTTCCATTAAGTAATATACAAACTAGTATGATACAATAATGGCCCCTAGGGCATATACACTAACAATCTCCCACTTGCACTATGGCCATGTACTGGCATATCGAAGACCGATGATCTCGAGTAGCCTCTCGAACTGAATCTGAGGTAGGGCCTTTATGAATGGATCAGCAATGTTCTCTTCAGACGCAACTCTCCGAACCTCGATCTCCTGACGATCAATGATCTCCCTGATCAGGTGATACCGCCTTAAGATGTGTCTGGACTTCTGATGGGTCCTTGGTTCCTTCGCTAAAGCTATAGCTCCGTTGTTGTCGCAATACAGAGGTATTGGATCAACTATGATAGGAACCACCTGAAGTTCTGTTAGGAACTTCTTCATCCAGACTGCTTCTTTTGCGGCATCGCAAGCAGCTATGTACTCCGCTTCCATCGTCGAGTCAGCAACGGTGTCCTGCTTGGAGCTCTTCCAGCACACCGCCCCTCCATTGAGGGTAAAGACATAACCCGACATGGACTTGGAATCGTCCTTATCACTCTGGAAGCCGGAATCAGCAAAGGCCTCCAACCTGAGGTCTTTTCCGCCGTAAACCAAGAACATCTCCTTAGTCCTTCTCAGGTACTTGAGAATGTTCTTTACTGCTATCCAGTGTTTCTCCCCTGGGTCTGACTGATACCGGCTCACCACGCTCAGTGCGTAAGCTACATCTGGTATGGTACACAACATCGCATACATTATAGAGCCTACCGCAGAAGCGTAGGGTATAATAGACATGCGTTCCCTTTCCAAATCAGTCTTGGGAGACATCTCTTTGGAGAGGGTGATTCCGTGATAAGCCGGTAGATTACCGCGCTTAGAATCTTCCATACTGAATCTTTTCAGTACAGTGTCGATATACCTGGACTGCGAAAGTCCCAACATCCTCTTGGGTCTATCACGATAGATCCGGATCCCCAGAATGTAAGAGGCATCACCCAGGTCTTTCATGGAGAACCTGTGTGACAAGAATCCTTTGACAGATTGTAGCATAGGAATGTCATTTCCTATCAATAGAATGTCATCCACGTACAAGACGAGGAATACGACACTTCTGGCTACAACTTTACTATATATGCACGGTTCATCTGGATTTTTGATAAAGTCATATTCTTTGACTGTCTCATCAAAACAGATGTTCCAACTCCGCGATGCCTGCTTTAGTCCATAAATGGACTTAAGCAGCTTGCATACTTTCCCGCTGCTCCCACTCTGATTGAAACCCTCTGGCTGATCCATATAGACGCACTCTTCTAAATTTCCATTCAGAAAAGCCGTCTTTACGTCCATCTGCCAGATTTCATAATCATGGAAGGCAGCAATAGCAAGAAGGACACGAATGGATTTGAGCATAGCCACTGGAGAAAAAGTTTCGTTATAGTCCAAACCAGGTCTTTGACAAAAACCCTTTGCAACAATTCTAGCCTTATAGGTTTCCACCTGTCCATCTACACCAATCTTTTTCTTGAAGATCCATTTGCATCCTATGGGTTTTACCCCTTTTGGAGCAAAGTCCAAAGTCCATACTTTGTTGGTGTACATGGACTCCATTTCGGTCCGCATTGCATCTAGCCATCGTACCGAGTCGCCGCTCTGGATTGCCTGCTGGAAGTCAGTAGGTTCATCATCATCTATGATGCAATCCTCTCTATCCCCATCTATGAGAAAACCGTAGTATCTCTCAGGCGGATGAGACGGCCTACTACTCCTGCGGAGGGGTGCGGGAATGTCCTGTTCTTCCTGAACTTCTGGTTCTACCAAACTTTCAGTATTAGTTTGTGGTTCTGGAATTTCTTCCAGTTCTATTTCGCTCCCACTTGATTCCTTTTCTAAAAACTGATGTTCTGGAAAATGGGCATTACGAGAAACAAATACCTTTTGTTTCTCTGCGTAATAGAATAGATATCCCCTGGAGTTCTTTGGATATCCCACAAACTTACACTTTACTGATCGTGCCTCGAGCTTGTCCACATGCTGCTTTTTAACAAAAGCTGGACATCCCCAAATCTTTATATACTGTAGATGGGGTTTCTTCCCGCTCCACATCTGATATGGAGTGGTAGGCACAGTCTTGGTAGGTACCATGTTCAAAAGATATGCCGCTGATTCTAGCGCATGACCCCAGAAAGATCGCGGTAACTCAGCATTACTTATCATGGATCGTACCATATCTAATAGGGTTCGATTCCGTCTCTCCGATACACCATTATGCTGTGGAGTGTATGGAGGAGTAAGCTGAGAGAGAATTCCTTTCTCTTTTAGGTAACCTAGGAACTCGGCACTCAAGTATTCACCACCTCGATCAGATCTAAGTGTCTTGATACTTTTGCAGGTTTGGTTTTCTACTTCATTCTTATACTCTTGGAATTTCTCAAAAGCCTCGGATTTATGTTTCATCAGATAAATGAATCCGTATCTTGAGTAATCATCCGTGAAAGTAATGAAATAGGAAAAACCACCTCTTGCATGTGTAGACATTGGACCACATACATCGCTGTGTATGAGTCCTAAGAGCTCGCTCGCTCTTACTCCTTGTCCAGTGAATGGAGTCTTTGTCATCTTTCCTTTGAGACAAGATTGACAAGTGTCATAAGTTTGATATTCGAACGAGTCCAAATATCCTTCTTTATGCAACTTAGTCAACCTTCTCTCATTGATGTGACCCAGTCTACAATGCCATAAGAAAGCTTTATTTAAATCTGGAGACTTTCTTTTTAGTGTGTTCTGGACATTGAAAATTTGGAGTTGGTTTAAAACATATATACCGTTATTTAGTGTACCTGACCCAATCAAACCATGATTAAGGTGGATGTTGACAACATCTCTTACAAACGTGAAATCATAACCTTTATTTGATAACAAGGAAACTGATATGATATTACACATTAATCTTGGCACAAAAAAACAGTTATGTAAAACCAAAATGTGTCCACTCATCAATCCTAGGTGATAATCCCCGACGGACGCAGCTCCCACGCTAGCTCCGTTAGCAACCTTTAGGGTCATATCACCTTCCTTCAGCACTCTACGGTTTCTCAGTGCCTGCAATGAATTGCAAATATGAGATCCTGATCCGGTATCCAATACCCAGGAAGTAGAGTTGATCGACAGACAATTCTCAATTACAAACACACCTGAAGTCGAAGCCACAGCTTGCTTCGGTTCCTGGTTCTTGGCGTTCCACGCCTTTCAATCCTTCTTCCAGTGCCCTTTCCTGTGACAATGGAAGCACTCATCCTGGCCAACTACCGGTACTGCAAACTTTTTCTTTCCCTTCCCTCCCACCTTACTAACACCTCCTCTAGGTTTGGGTGCGGCCTTCTTCTTCCTTCCTTTGGCCCTTGCCTTGGACCCGGAAGAAGATGTACCGCCAACAAACATAGCGGGTGTTTCCCTTGTGTTCTTCAAGGTGCCCTCTGCACTCTTTAACATGTTCAGGAGTTCCGGAAGTTCAACTTCTTTTCTTTGAATGTTGAAGTTCAGGATAAACTGGGCGTAGGTGTGAGGAAGGGACTGGAGAATAAGGTCTGTATAGAGCTCATTATCCAAAGTCGTCCCAAGGTCTGCGAGCTCTTCAATATAGCCGATCATCTTTAGGACATGTTCTCCTACCGATGACCCGACAGCTAACCTCGCTCGAAACAAGTTCTTAGAGGTCTCGTATCTTGCTATACGAGATTGCTCTCCATAAAGTTCCTTTGTATGGAGAAATATGCCATCAAGGTCCATATCCTCGTGCCTCCTCTGATGTTCATTGTTCATCGAGGCAAGCACGATGCACTTGGCTTTCGCGCAATCTAAATCCCAGGTTTTTCGGATTTCCTTATCCGCATTACTGGATTTGGGACCAGGGACAGCAGGTGCCGTAGCGGTGAGGACGAACCCCAATTTGTCATAGGTCAAAGCTATTTTGACATTCCGCAGCCAATCTTTATAGTTTGGCCCTGTCAGTATATTTTTCTCTAAAAGTAACTTAAGTCCAGTCATTTTCAGGGTCGCTGCAATTAGGAGAGAGAGAAGAAAACTCTTTAGCATGATGCTCTTGCAAGTTTAGAGTGGTTTTTAATTTATCTAAACTGGATGGCTCCCACTGTTTCTCGAATCCTTCCTCAAACCATAAAAGAAGAATTAGCCAGGACTATTCTCACCGTACAATACTTGCTTAACCGTTCAGCCAGGCTAGTGTCGATATTTCGAGGGAGGTTTTCCAACGCTTTCGCGAAGTTCCTTAATTAAATAACCTCTTTTCTCTGGGGGCGTAACCCCGCTGACACCTTTCTGGACACCTACTAGGTTTATAGCATTGATCGTTAAGTGACGAATATCCTGATAAGTAGCATATACTCACAGTAGGATCGGGATCCAAATATCATCGTATGATAATGTTGAAGGAATGCTACCAACATTCATCAACCTCCAAATGGTATGCATCTCTTTGCAAATTTCAGTTTCTTTAGAAATTCCCGATATAAATTTTTGCCCCATGCTCTTATGACCTTAGCGTTAGGTCAAAATGTCATAAGTCACATGTCAAGTTCTACCCATCATTATCTTGTCAATTTGAACCCATCCGTATATATCCTTGACGTTCGGCCAAAATGATAATACGACTGTCCCAAACTAACTCATCTATCTATGCAACAAATGAATACCCAGTAGCTACCAAACACTATGCCTTGGCGTTAGGTCAAAATACATAGCTTGAATACTACTGAATACCCAGATGAAATGACGGAGGGCTACGAATGGTTTTGGCGAAACCGTGAACGTAGTGAACTTGATATAACCGAAGGAACCTGACAGCTTTTAAAAGGAGTGGTTAAAGCTCCGCATTTAAAAATATCTGTTTTTAAAATTAACCGAGTGGTTTCTTTTAAATTGTTCCAGAGATTAAAACTTTGGTTTATTTTCTTTGCATTATAGATAATGCGTCCCATCATTAACCTATCATTGCAGAAAACAACGAAAATACAACGTCCTCTTATGCCATCCGCATTCGCCACGGGGTCCCGTCATTACCCGTTAGGTTACTTAACTAACGACAGAGCGGGGGCTGGGCTAGCGCGGGTGTAAAACATAAGTGACGTCTAAATAGCTATCATATATATAGATATTTTACATTCGTCTGACGCAATGATATTCATTCCAGATCACAGATGAACTTAATTGGATTTGCAAGCAATCCGTGTTTGTTTTGAGCCTGCAACAAAAGACGGATTACACAGTTGTGATGAATAGCCATTACCCCACCCAAGACCCCCTGCGGATGCGGCAAACTACCCGCCCGGCAGTTTGTGCACCCCTCCTTGGGTCTGTCCTAGGAGCAAAAACAGTAAAATGAAATAATACAACGGTGGCTACAACCGCAACCTGGATGTGCCCCGCAAATTAATATTACAATAAATTACATTTACATCAAATGAATTAAATAATAACCCATCACAAAACCCCGGCTATCCATCACAACAGTCCAACACAGTTCATATGCACAAACAGATAAAATCCATTACAGAAATGTGCAACCCCCTGCCAACCGACATACTAGCAGTTAGGGGAGGTTTACGAACACATTATACAAACACAGATATAATCCATCAAGCAAATACTGTATAATTTCGATCGATTAAACACTTTTAATTTTGCTCCAATACTTCTCTGTAAATCTGAAACCTGAGCAAAAATAAAATATTCCAGAAAATACCAAATATCACAGAGAAGCAACACAGGAAATTTCGGTTCCTGAATCGCCAACTCGGCGGCGGAAGCGCGGCGGATCGGTGCGATCCGCCGCGGTTCCGCGGCTCTTTAGGCGATTCAGGGGCCCAAATTTCTTGTGTGTTCTTAGACTGTCTTTTTAAGCTTTCTGAACCTCCCTGAAAAATTTTTGGACTTCATTTAAAAATCGACAGAAACTTGTGATTTCGGGGTTTTCCGGTTTCGTTTTTTTCGTTCGAAATTCATACAAATTTGCAAGTAAGTTATTTATTGTTTAGCGAGGCTCTGATACCACTGTAAGTCGATGTAGAACACCCCACAACTTGCGGGGAGGCGGAAATTTAAAAAACGATCTTGTTCTTTGCTTAAACATTGACTAACCGCATGAATCGAAGCTAAACGATAACTAACATGAAGCATAGAAGTTCTATACTACTATGTTTAGGGATTATACCTAACGAATCGTGTCCTTCGTCTTTGTGAACTCCTCCTCCTCCTCGGCCTTCTCGAAGTAGTAGACGATCCACCCGAGAGCTTTACTCCAAGCTTAGCCTCTAAACTTGAGGCAACTAACCTTCTTTAAGTGCTAATCAAAGAAGCTAGGTGATATAGAGTGAGGGTTATGATTTAGTTAGTCTAACTAATCCTTGTACTCAACTCATGAGAGGGGAGGATTAGTGTTTGAAGAGGGAGAGCTTGAGGAGAGAGAAGATGATAAAGATAATGAAATGAGAATAGTGAGATAACATGATATATATCAAGCATTTCTTTTTATCAAGAAAAGAATAAATAACAATTTAACAACCATGCTTGATAATATCTAGTGATGATTCATTACATGGACAAAAGACATGTATGAATCATCTAGGTGACTCACTAATCACAATCATTGTATATGCCACCTTAACCTCCTTAGTCACCACCTTCTAAAAGCTTCTCGCACAATTACGAGAACGCCCCTCCTTTCCGCAAAAATACGGAAAAACTTTAGACTGTAAAAATCCAATAACCGGATACCAGTAACTGGCTTAAACCAAAGCCGACTGGTAAAAACTGTCCGAAAGTCGTACGTGCGTAAACACACGTATGCGTCCGACCCCTTGTCGTAAAACCATACGACCTCTATATCGTTTCGCCTGGAGTAGGGAAACTCTCTGTGTGGGACTCTAGAGACTCGACTACTACGCTGGCAGTGGGTTTAACCACAGACCGCAAGCGGCACTAGCTGTACGTAACGGTCCCCAGGTAGATGTCGATAAGAAGGCCGATGAGGAAACCCATCCGAACTCCTACTGAGTCTGATGTGACAATCTCCATACAGTCCGGTCCGTTCGTCTATGACTATCGTATATCGGGCCTAGGGGGCGGCAAGCGTCAGTCCCCTAATAGCGGTATAAGTCGTGTCGGAGGGAAGCCCATTATACCCTGAGAAACTACTGGAACCTACCAGCAAATCTCGCTTGCCCTGGCCAGGGACTTTGCATAATGGCTCTCTGACACGGCGCGATATCAACCCCCAATACCGGGAGAGACGAATCCTTCCTAACCGCCACTGCCTCCAAGTGCTCGGGACTGCACCCAACTGCTACCTGTTTGCACGACTCCTTTGAGTCGTGGTAGGGTAGCAATCTAAGAACAGTGGGACACACTCGAGGCGAAGTAGCAGTGTCAAGTCTGCGGACTATGCTGTACTCATGTCACCTGGGAACTGTTCACTGACGACTGGTATAAAACCAACCAACAGTTCCCTGTGAGTCCTGTCCGGTGTACCCGTAACCTAACGAGCACCTGCATACTATCTCCAGTACGACGTACTGACGGCTGTGGGACAGACCATCTCCCCAACTGGGATGAGAAGCGTACACACTAGTCTACTCCGGAGTATCGATGCTCTGTCTTGATAATCCAACGACTAGGGACCTGAATAAGGATGTTCTTGTAGACTACCCAGCCCCCACTAGTGTGGCTGCCATCACAACGCTGGTAGTCAAGCAAGATCCTAAGAGCTCTATCAATACGTATACTCACATATAAAGATAGAAAAACCAAGTAGCATACTACCATATTTAGCAAGACTGTTATATACATGTGAATATCCCAAGCTTCCATTAAGTAATATACAAACTAGTATGATACAATAATGGCCCCTAGGGCATATACACTAACACATCATATATCCTTTATCCTTTCGTTGATTTTCATTCAAATTCTAGCCTCTAGGAAATTCAAGCATCGATCGTTGATCACTAATTAAGAGAGAAAACATTCAAGAAAGCATCTCGCTCGAAACTAGGTTGTCGATGATTCAATTTACTAGAGTTTACAAAACTCATAAGACTTAAGAATCGTACAAGAATTTAATCATCGTCAACTATCAATTTTTCTCGATTCCTCCACGAGCGGAGTTTTCACTCAAACATCATGAAATTAAATGAATCAATGATCAAGAAACTCCACAATGCAAGAATGTAAAGAAAGCAAGATTAAAGATCTTCACCTTTTATTATTCAACAATTCGTTACACTTCACTCAAAGACTACAAGAGATTGACGAGAGAACTAGATCGTCGAATTGAGCTTCGCATCGTCTTCGTGAGTCGCGGATCGTCTTGGACCACTTGCTCGGATGACGATCGGCGTCGCTCCAAAAAGGATTGATGGCTTCTTGCTTGATTTTGTACTCGGAGATCTTGAATTGGCTTTTGGATTTGGATTAGGGTTAGGGTGCACAAGTTGTGTCACTCAACTTGTGTTTGGAATTGGAGAACAACCCTAGAATGAAGCCCTTGGGTCCCCTTTTATAGCTTTCTCCTTTAGCTTCCCCTAAAAGCTTGATTAGCATTAGCTTCCTTTAGAAGCTAGGTTTAGTTTAGCTTCTCTTGCAAGCTTGGTAGTTGAGTAGAAGCTTCTAGAGTTAGTTAGTTAGCTAGCTTCCTTGATAAGCTTGGTTGTTGGGACGGAAGCTTCTGGAGATCTCTGGAATTTAATATGGCTTGAAGAAATTTGCCAATTGAATGGAGAAACCTGACAATGTGCTCTGCCGAAAATGCCCCTACGTGGCCGTGGATCCGCCGCCAACAAGCCCATTCGGCCGCGGATCCGCGGCCCTTTGGAGAGCTTGGTGTCTGAAAATTCCTGTGCTGCATTGATTTGGCCCAATGGTACTTTTCTGATATCTGGAATATTTTTATAATTTCTTGTTCACTGCCAGATCATAAGTCTTGGACTTGGCGTATTTTTATCAGCACTTTAAACAGTTTCGGCTCTTTTACCTGGAATTTCCTGCACACATTCTCAGACAAGTGTTGCGATATACAAAGATCATGCGTGCAATAATAAACACTCAATTTCCCTCAAAATGCTGGTTATAATGTATAACACATGTTATTTGGTATTTTATAGACAAATTGCTAATATATGCTATATTTATACCAAACACCTTTAGATGATTGCAAAGAGTAGGGAAATTGATGTGTTAAAAATGCAAAATTTTCGACTGATCAACTCTCTATATCGGGAGAGACGAATCCCTAACAATCACTCACTGCCACCATGTGGCTCGGGATACCCAACTAAAACCTATTTGCACGACTCTTTTGAGTCGTGGTTGGATAGTAATCAAAGCACAGTGGGAACTCACACGGGACAAATGATGATATTAGGTCTACAGACTACCTATACACATGTTACACGAGAAATTCCATATGACGCTAGTTATAATACTATCCAGCAGTTCTTGGCGAGTCCGTCCAGTGTACCCACCCACAGTGAGCACCTGTATACAATATTAGGTGAAACACACTAATGGCTGTGAGACTAACCATCGCCCTTCGTCGGGGTCTAGAAACGTATACACCAGTCTACTCTGGAATATCGATGCCCTGTCTTGATATTCCTATAACTGGAGACACTTTTAAGGATATGCTTATAGACTATCCAGCCTTCACAAGTCTGACCGCCATCACAACGCTGGTAGTCAAGTACATCCTGCGGGCTTTATCAACATGTATAAGTAGTACGTAATAACAAGTAAAACATACGCACATATTAAGATAAAATCAAACCATATGGCATACTATTATTTCGAGCAAGATTGTTCTATATAGATATACATATCCATAGTATCCATTATAAATAATGGCCTCTAGGCCACATATATATCCTAATATATACATACCCATAGTACCCATTACAAATAATGGCCTCTAGGACATATATATCCTATATAAATCCTATTTTTAGATATTGAAAACCTGAAAGATAACCCTCCTTTGAGTTTAACCGTAATTATTATACATCTTTGCATCACACTACACGTGTCGTGAGTTTTTAAAAATTAGATGAAAAGTTTGATATGTCTTAAAAAAACTTTTAAAATTGATGAACTCCTTCAAAACCAAACCGGTTTTTTTTATAAGATATGTAATATTAAAAATAGTTTATAAAGCGAACTGGATATAAAATGTTATTATTAAATCTTTAATGGAAATTATGTCTAAAAAATAACCCATATGGAACTTGATTAGAGTAATTACACACCTTATCTACACATGCACGTCTTTGATCTAAAAAAATAAATGAACAACAGGCTATATCTCCGTTCACATTGAACTGTTATGATTTTTCATGCTAAAATGAGTCTTTTGTTAGCCTAGGTGACTTGGGCATTTAAGTCTGTCGGGGTGTTTCTACACCTAATGCCATAAAACTAACTGGTTTAGGTGCATTGGTCCAAAACTTGCTAAAAAACTTAGAAATTCCATTTTGAAACAAACTCAAGTAATTGTTCTCTTCGAGTTAAAATTCCTAACGGTTCTTTGTGTGAGAATAATCTTAGCTAAAGACGAGTTTTTATAAAAATATTTTTAACGGAGATATAAAGGTTTTATCTGATGATAAAGAATATTGCACGTTCACGAAGGTGTGTATGAACGAATACAAGTGAACTGTGGAGAGAAGAATAAGCCTTAATTTTCTGTTAAAAATGATAGAAATTCTGAATTTGAAACCTAACCGGAGAACGAAACTTGAGAAAAGCTTAACTCTTTATAAACTCGCCTGATCCTTTGTGACATAGCGACTTTAATCGAAGTTTTTGAAACATAACGACACTATTTGCACACGCACGTAAAGACGTATAGGATCTTAAATTAAATAAGAAGTGAGGTGTAAAAAATAAGGATTTGATGTTTCTAACTTAGAATGATAGAATTTCTAACTTGGATACTAAACCCTAGGATTAGAATCGACCTCAATTTCATGAAACTTGCTTGACGGAATTTTGTGGGTGCAATCCGCTCAAAACTCTTGGGAGACAACTCTCTTCCTATTAGGGACATCTAGAGGTTTAACGGCTTGTTACACGGGCTTAGTGCAATCGCGTTCCCTGCAAAAGTGAGGTTAGAATTTTGTTTTGCTCGGGACGAGCAAAAGATAAGTCTGGAGGTATTTGTTCATCACGAAAAACTACATTTACTGCTCATTCGTTATCATTTTTGTGATATAACGGTATTATTAATCCTTGTCTTCTCAATAAGTACAGGATACATGTATTCATGACAATGCACTGGAAACACACTCAAAACACACGAATACGATATTTATGAGCTGACATTGCAATCGGAACGGAAAATCGATCATTATTCAAGAAGATATTGTAACAAAATAAGGGTACACCATATTTTATCCAAGATGGTCCAACATGATACAAGTTGTATGTGAACACACATTTTGAGTGCATAAACCAACAATGATTTGGTTTGAACACACTTGAGCAAGTGGACTAAGTGGGCATGTAAGTGGATCTTGTGTAATAAGTAATTTTATAAAGTTATGATGTGATATGTTTTGAAGCTTGAAATTTCCTTCTAATACTCCAGATCTCACCAAGATGATAATTAGAAGAAATTACAAAGATAGTGAGATGGTGGAGTAGACATGAGATCACACAACTAAGACGGGCCCCACACCTCACTCCTTGGCCGCAAATTTATCGATAATGGCCACAATTTGCGGCCCCAACTTCCCCATTTGGATCTAAATTTGTTCTGGGCCCTCCTCTCTTTCACATCACCTCAGTTCTGTAGTCTATTTTTGGTGATGAATTTCCTATAAATACCAGATCAGAGAGTAAGCTTGAGGCCATACTTGGACTACACTTTTGCCATTTTCATTCTATATTTTGTAATTTTGTTCTAGCTATATTGTACATACTAGTTAGTTTACTTTGAGTTCCTTGCTTTCTTCTGATCTTGCAATTTTTTCATTGAGCTTGCAAGTTTAGGTTTTGGTTATTGAACTCATAACTTGTACCTTCAATTGAACTTAATGAAGCTTTTATTCTTGCAATTTGGTTCCCAGTAACTTTTACTTTTTACTTTCTTGCTATTACTTTTCTTGCACTTACTTACTTGCAATGATGTTTTCTTTGATCTATTCTATCTTGTGTTCTCTTTTCATCGTTGTAATGGTTTTTGAAAAATTTCCTTCTTATTAGGGAATGAGAAGGTGTTGTTTAAGTTAAGATTTTCATTACTTCTTTTTCTTTTGCTATTTATTTGTCAATTGAACTCTGCTCAAACTTCATGCAAGCGCTCCATTAGGCACCCTGTCCTACCACGATAGCGGTGATCCTAACAGTGACCGATTGTATTTGGTTTGGCCGGAAGCGAAAGTTAAGAGACAAGAACGGAAGGATAAGGGTCAATAATTCGGATTTCACACACAATCGTAAATACCGTACTTAAGCACCATAATCCACGTTATTGCCGATTACCCCTAGCATCAATAATCAAGTAAGGTACAAAGGAATAAGTACGGATTTTTCTAACTTAAACTAAGCTATCTCTATCCCTAACAAACTTTTTTTGCGTATATACAAAACATATAGGTTAGAATCGAGAAATTCTGTCTTTTGACTTAACTCGTGAAAACAAGAGCCTAAAACGTACCATTTTCCTTCAGACGACCCGTACCCATCATGGTTAGCTACATGCGACGCCGTCTTGATTGTGGTAACTTAAAACTTAGTACAAAATTGTAAATCTCTTTCAATCAAATTTCGTCCATATAGCCATCTGATGAAAAAAGGGACCCCGTTCATATGGGATCAGAAATGCAAAAATGCATTAAACGAAATTAAATAATACCTGCAAAATACACCGGTATTGGCCGCTCCGGTTAAAAGAAGCCCCTTATCCTATATATAATGGCCCTTGAAGTTTCTCTAGACGCACTATGGGCCCAAGAGAATGATCAAGGAAAAGAAATAGCTCTGTACTATCTAAGCCGAGTTTTTCTGGGGGCAGAAAGCAACCACTCCCCTATCGAAAAGCACTGCCTGACACTGATCTTTGTAATTACGAAGCTCGGACACTATGCCTTGGCGCATGAGGTCCATCTCATATCAAAAGTGGATCCTCTTAGGCATCTGATGTCAAAAGCCATACTAACAGAAAGGCTTGCCAAATAGGCCCTACTGTTGATGGAATTCTCGGTGACATATCGGCCCCTTAAAGCAGTGAAAGGACAAGCCATCGCCGACTTCCTTACTAAACATCCGATATTAGCCGATTCTCCCCTAAACTGTGTGCTGCCAGATGAACACACATTCGACACAGTCGAAGAGGAGAAAGAAGAAAATGGGTTTCGGTAGGAATATTATTTTGATGGAGCTTCTTCCATGAAGTGGCGAAAAAGAACACTCTCATAATCAAATCCGGGATAGGTCTTATTTTCGTGACCCCGCAAGGAGGAATATTGCATTACTCCCTCTCCTTGACGGAACCCAGGACCAACAATGAAGCGGAATATGAAGTTTTGATAGCCGGACTTGCGATCGCTATCGATATGGGAATCAAGGACCTCCTCATATATGGAGATTCTCAGTAGATCGCAAGACCGGCTTATTTGGTTATGGATATCCAACGGGGGAAGTTCGAACCAAACTATGAATGCCTGTATATAATAGATAAGGTCTACCAAAGCGGAGCTTACCTGCTTATGGATATGCATGGCAAAATGCCATTTCGGCTGATAAATGGTCGATTCCTCAAAAAATACTACGCCTGAAGAGTCGTGACCTAGGTCAATAATAGATGACGATGCTTGTGTCCGCTCGCTATCTTCTTGAGTCATAACTCTGAAAGTGCTGCTAAACTAATATTCGTCCCAAACATGGGAATGTTGGACCGAGATGTCCTTAAACTAATATCCGTCCCAAACATGGGAATGTTGGACCGAAACATCCTTAAACTAATACTTCGTCCTGAATACGGGAATGTTGGACCGAAATGTCTCTGAATTAATAATAGACCATAATGTTTTTAAATTAATATATTGCCTTATGGTGGGTCTCCATATCGAGCACCGTATACAATCTATCGGCATAAAAAAATTCTTATCCTTCTCAGGTCCTATTTGATGCGGTCCTTCAAAGAATGTCGTGATCGACAACTGTTAGTACGTTACCCTACGGGCTGCTTAAAAAAGGTATGTCCACAAGAGTAATGGGCTTGGATGGAAACCTAAATGGGCGCCGTGAGTAAAAACAGCAGGACTACCGGCGAGCTTGTGAAAACTCGAAAGAGCGTGAACTCGTTAGAAGAAAAGATGCACTTGCAAAGTCCTCACGACTTTGTAAGGAGAAAACAACTGCGTGAGATCCTTACGACTCACAAAGGAGCTCGTAAGTGTATTTTCTCCTTACGAGTCATGAAGATCTCGTAAGTGTATTTTCTCCTTACGAGTCATGAAGATCTCGTAAGTGTATTTTCTTCTGCCCTGCAAGTAAGTCTATAATGACTCTTGTATACGATCCATAGGAATAAATGAAAGAAAGGGAACCATATCTTCCCACCATGCTTCATCAAAAGAAGAGCTAAGTCTTGATGGTACATCTATAACCTAGAGACCAGCTCGACGTTCCTCCTCATTCTAACAGGGTGCGAGTGCAGCTGTCAAATAAAATTGGAGCAATGGCATATTCCTAGCTCTAGATCTTGATAAAGATACATACAATATAGATGTCATTCGGATGTCTACCTTACCCCAGCAAAGAATCAGTGCAACACCAAAGCAAAAGCGAAGTGACGACATGTGCCTAGTTTCAGATATTGATTGTAAGCTTAAAGACCATTGGATGTCATCCCACCCTAGAAGGGTGCAACTATGACTCATCGGGGCTTCAAATCAAGCCTAACCTCAAGTAGAGCGCCACGACAATACCTAATGCTTGATCTTCTGATGGTAATATGGATATTCTAACCTAAGAAGATTACTTGAAAACGTCTTGTCCTGCCTCAGAAGGGAACAGAGATACGACAGACACGTGGCTACTCGAGCCACAACTTAAGAGAATGCATATCAAGAATAGATCAGCCAACGCGACAGTACGAAGGACTTAAGCCAGTATCACAAACCTAACAAACCCCTATCATAAAAGAGGGGGGTTATCTATATTCAATGTTAGGGCGAGTTTGCCTATAAACCTAAGGGTAAGGTAAACTAAAAATTTCGAAATAAGTAAATAAACTAAAAACTCTTAAATGAGTAAATAAACTAAAAATTCCGAAATGAGTAAATAAACTAATCCATGCCAGGTCACGACAATCAAGAGATATAGAGGTGCAAATATGAAAAGAAATATCTTTTATTCACTAATCAAAAATGGTTAAGAGATACAAAAAAAAAAGAAAGGGGAGAATACAACAAAGGAAAAGGTCTAAGACGGTGGGTTATTCAATAGGCTGACCAGATTGTCATGTTAGAGTTCCTAGTGCCCTAGCCGCCACAAACGCGGCCTATGCAGAACAAAAAACAAAAATTCTAGAAGCGCTAGAAACTACTAACCCTAGAATCGAATCTAAACACATGAACTAGAAAACTACATAGAGTTTTAAACTACTGTGGAAGAGGGTTATACAAGAGATCGAGTCCTTCGGTCTTCATCTGCTCTTCCTTAGCTCCTTAAGATCTTCTTGATCGAGCTTGACCGCCGGTCTTCCTCCGTCGAAGATGATCCACCCGAGTGATGTGGTTCATGGCCTTTGCTCCACACTAAAATTCAAATGGAGCAACTAAAGGTCTTAACTTGCTAAACTAGGATATTTAATGATGTAGTGAGTTTTTCTAGTATTTTTCTACCTCATTTCCATCATTGATTCTCAACACATAAGAGTGTAGGGAGGAAGATGAAGGAGGAGCACAAGAAAGGGGAGAGAAAGAGAATGTTGAAATGAAAAAACTTATATCAAAATGATAATGCTAGAAAGGTTTGATAAAAGAAATTTTGCAATATTAAAAACCAACCATACTTAAATAGTGTAGACAAATGAATTATAAATTCATTTGTCTAACCTATTCATCCATGCCTCACACCATTCTCATGCCACCTCATCCCTCCACCTCATTTCAAATTTTTAGAAAAGAAAAAACAAGGAAATGAGGTGTCCTCCTTCTAAAATGTTTTCTGTAATACACTCTACCGTATATACTTACTCGTATTCGTATCAAATAATGAAAACCCAAAGTGATAGAATAATACATTGAACATAATACTAGAATATACATATCGAAATATGTATATGTAAATTATTAAATCAATACCTGATTTAATAATTCGGCTCAATCCTAAACCGGCTAGTATTGTCAACCATCCGATCGAAAGTCCGGGTAGCTAGTACAATCATTCGATCGGAACCGTGTACGTATCAAAATACGGCTACTACATCATTTCGCTTGAATCAGGGAAACCTTCTGTGTGGGACTCTAAAGACTCGACAGTACGCCGGCAGTGAGTTACTGGATAAATCCATAACCAAAAACACGTCAGCGGCACTAGCTGTACATAACGGCTACCCAGGAACCTGTCGAAAAGGAAGGCTGATGAGCAAACTCATCTGAACCCCTACAGAGCCTATCTGTGACAATCTCCGTACAGTCCGGTCTCTTTATCTAAGAGTATCGCATACCGGGTTTAGGGGGTGGTAAACATCAGACCCTAATAACTCGATAATTCGTGTCGATATGGCTCAGGACCAATCCGGGAAACTACTGATCTAACTATCAGTAAATCCCAACTGCTTTCGCCAATGTCTTATGGTGCTGGCCAACCGAACACAGTGCGATATTGACTCCCTATACCGGGAGAGACGAATCCCTAACAATCGCTCACTGTCTTCATGTGGCTCGGGATGTACCCAACTAAAACCTGTTTCCACGAATCAGTAAAGCCGTGGTAGGGTAGTAATCTAAGTACAGTGGGAACTCACATGAGACAAATGACGATCTCAGGTATGAAGACTAAGCTGTACTCATGTCACCTGAGAACTGCTATCTCACGATATGTATAGTACCATCTAGAAGTTCTCGGTGAGTCTGTCCAGTGTACCCACCCCCAAGTGAGCACATGTATATGATCTTAGGTACGAAACACCAATGGCTGTGAGACCAACTATTGCCCCTCGTCGGGGTCTAGAAACGTATACACCAATCTACTATGGAGTTTTGATGCCCTGTCTCGATACTCCCACGACAAGTAACATTTAAGGATGTGCTTATGGACTACCCAATCCCCATATATATGATCGCCATCATAATGCTGGTAGTCAAGCAATAATCCAACGAGCTTTATCAGCATGTATTAACGATACGTAATAACAAGTAAAACATATACACATATTAAGATAAAGACAAACCAAATATCATATTATCATATTATCATATCGAGCAAGATTTTCCTGTACATACATATGTCCAAGTATCCACTATATATGCATATACAATAATGGCCTCTAAGGCATACATATCCAACAATCTTCCACTTGCACTAGGGCTATATATTGGCATACCAAGTATCCAATGTCTGCTATTGGGTCAGTTATTAGCGTATCGCATACCCAACATCTCAAATAGTCGCTCGAACTGTGCTTGAGGGAGGGCCTTGGTGAATGGATCTGCCGTGTTCTCTTTTGTGTCTACTCTCCGCAGCTCGATCTCCCGGTGATCTACGATCTCCCTGATCAGGTGATACCGTCTCAAGATGTGTCTGGATTTCTGATGGGATCGTGGTTCCTTCACTAAATCTATAGATATTGTTGTCGCAATATAAAGGTATTGGATCAATAATGGATGGAACCACCTCAAGTTCAGTAATGAACTTCTTTATCTAGACTGCTTCTTTTGCGACATCGTTGGTAGAAATGTATTCAGCCTCTATCGTCGAGTCTGGGACAGTATTATGTTTGGAGCTCTTCTAACAGACCGCCCCTCCGTTGAGGATAAATATTGTTGGGGTCAAAAATTACACCCTGATTGACTAAGTCAAATTCAAAGTCACTCCCTCAGTCAAGTGGGCCCGAGCCCAAGCAAGCAGGCCTGAACCCAAGTCGCGCACGTGACTCACTACCGCCCAGCGCCTACACGTAGGGCACATGATCCGATGGCGCCTAGCGGCCATACGCCACGCACGTAACTCACTGGCGTCCAGTGCCCACGCGCTTAGCATATGACCCGCTGGTGCCCAGCACCCATGTGTTGTCTCACGTGCCTAGTCACGCGACCCCATAAACTTTGTGAGGCCCCCGATACGTCCAAAACACAACATACGTATACTGCACATTGAGTTCACATGACTAGTTTAACCCGTCAATCAGAGGTTTTCTCGCTTCAAAGGTAAGGGGTAATTAACGATAGCTTAGTCCGCGGTTTTCGGAGATTCGTATCCCTACAATCAATAAACCCCAGCTTACCCTAGGCAGGAGGAATCTATATACACCTGGCAAGCACGCGCATTCCCATCTCAATAGGGTGACAAAAACACTCTACAAACACAAAACCCGAAACAGACTTGTTGTCATCCTTCTCACTTTGGAAGCTCGAGTCGATAAAAGGCTACACCTGGAGGTCCCCGTTACCGTATACCAAGAACAATTCCTTAGTCCTTCTCAGGTACTTAAGAATGTTCTTCACTGCTATCCAGTGTTTCTCCCCTGGGTTTGACTGATACCGGCTCACCGCTTAAGCTACATTTGGTCTGGTACATAGTATCGCATACATTATAGATCCTACCGGCGAAGCGTAGGGTATAATGTTCATGCGAACCCTCTCCTCATCAGTCTTGGAAGCTATCTCTTTGGAGAGGGTAATTCCGTGAAAAGCGGGTATGTTACCGCGCTTGGAATCTTCCATACTAAATTTCTTTAGTATGGCCTCTATGTATCGGAAATGTGAAAATCCCAACAATCTTTTGGATCTATATCTGTAGATCTTAATCCCCAGAATGTAGGAGGCATCACCATGTCTTTCATGGAGAACCCTTGTGACAAGAATATCTTGACCGATTGTAGCATAGGAATGTCATTTTCTATTAAGAGAATGACATCCACGTACAAAACTAGAAATACGACAGTTCTTCCTACAATCTTCTTATAGATACAAGGGTCATCCTCATTTTTGATGAAGTCAAATTCCTTGATTATCTCATCAAAATAGATGTTCCAGATCCGCGATGCCTGTTTTAATCCATAAATTGATTTAAGAAACTTGCACACCTTCCTGCTGCTCCCACTGTCCACGAATCCCTCTGACTGATTCATATAAACACACTCTTCCAAACTTCCGTTCAGAAAATCCATTTTTACGTCCATCGCCAGATTTCATAGTCATGGAAGGCAGCAATAGCAAGCAGGATCTGAATGGATTTTAGTATAGCCACTAGAGAAAAGGTTTCGTCATAGTCCACACCGGGTCTTTGATAAAAACCTTTTGCAACAAGTCTAGTCTTATATGTCTCCACCTGTCCATTTATACTAATTTTCTTTTCGAAGATCCATTTTCATCCAACGGGTTTTACCCCAGGAGGAGCAATATCCAAGGTTCAAACTTTATTGGTGTACATGGACTTCATTTCGGATCGCATAGTATCCAATCATTTATCAGTGTCCCTACTGGTAATGGCCTATTTGAAACTAGTAGGATTATTTTTTTCCAAGATGCAATCCTCTCGATCCCTGGCTATGAGAAAACTGTAGTATCTCTCGGGCGGATGAGAAATCCTACTAAATCTGTGGAGTGGCTAAGATTTTTCGGGTTCTTTTGAATTCTCTGGTTCCACCAATTCTTCAGTTATAGTTTGTGTTTATGGAATTTCATCCAGTACTACCACGCTTCCACTAATATTTTTGCAAGAAATTCTTTTTCTAAAATGTAGCATTCCGAGAAACAATAATCCTTTGTTCCTCTGCTTGGTAGAATAGATATCCATTTGAATGTTTTGAATATCCCACAAACATACACAGAACTGATCATGCCTCGAGTTTGTCTGGGTTCTTCTTTTTGATATAAGCAGGGCAACCTCATATCTTAACACATTTAAAATACATAATCTTATCACTCCAAATTTTATATGGAGTTTTAGGCATGGATTTAGATGGAACTTGATTTAATAGATATATTGTTGTCTCAAGTGCATATCTCGAGAATGAAAGAGGCAACTCAGCATTGCTCATCATGGAGCGAATCATATCAATAGGGTACGGTTACTCTGCTCCGATATACCGTTGTGCTGTGGTGTATACGGAGGAGTAAGCTAAGAGAGAATACCTTTCTCTTTTAGAAAACCAAAGAATTTCATGCTCAAGTACTCCCTTCCTCGATCAGATCGGAGGATCTTGATACTTTTTCTAGTATGGTTTTCTACTTTGCTTTTATATTCTTTGAATTTCTCAAAAGCTTTAGATTTTTGTTTCATCAGAAATACATATTCGAATCTAGAGAGATCATCAGTGAATGTAATAAAGTACGAGAACCCACCCCTTACATGTATAGATATTAGACCACATATATCACTGTGTATGAGTTCCAATAGCTCTGTTGCTCTTTATTCGTGTCCCGTGAACAGAGATTTGGTCATCTTTTCTTTGAGACAAGACTGACAAATTTCATAAGATGAAAATTCGAAAGGATTCAAATATCCATCTTTATGTAACTTAGATAGTCTTTTCTCATTGATATGACCAAGTCTACAAAACCACAAGTTGGATTCGTTCACTTCTGAACTCTTCCTCTTGCGTGTGTTTAGCATATTGAAAACTGTGTTTTAATTTAGAACGCAAATACCATTACACAATGTACTTTCTGCAACCAATAATACCATTATACAGTGTACCTTCTGCAACCAATACCTGATTAAGATAAATGTTCATGATATTTCTATGTAGAACAAACTTATATCCATTTTTATCAAGTAAAGAAACTGATATGATGTTGCAAAGTATGGAAGGTATATAGTAAAATCATAGTATTGCCGCTTAGCAATACTAGGTGATATTCACCGACGACCGCAGCATCAACTAGTGCTTCGTTTCCTACTCTGAGAGACATATCACTAGGTGCAACCATCCTACTATTTCTTATTCCCTGCAATAAATTACAGATATGTGATCCTGATCCGGTATCTAGTATTCAGGAGGTAGAACCGATCGAAAAACAGTTCTCAATGACAAAAACACCTGAAAGAGACGCAATGGTGTGCTTCTTCTTCACCGGGGTCATCAAGGAATTGATGCAATCCACTTTCCTTTGTTCATGGTCGTGACATGTGTCAAAAGTCAGAGCTGAACCGACGTTCCCCAACCCTGAATAAGAATCCGGGTCGGTCAAGTCATACATTTTATTATCTTGATTAAGGCGTGAATTGGTTGCTACTTGGAGAGAGAGAAAAGAAACACTCAGCGTGCGCTCTTATAAGTTTAGATTGGTTATAATTTTATCTAAACAGGATGGCTCCCACTGTTTTCTCAAATTCTCCTTCAAACCTTATAAAGAGAACTAGTCAGGATCATTAACACCTTACAAGTTCGCTAACCGTTCAGCCAGGTGGGTGTTGGTACTCCGAGGGAGATTCCCCGTGCTCTCGTATAGACCTAATTAGAATAAATCTTGTTTCCGCATAGGTGTAATCCCGTTAACACCTTTCTAGACACTTAATAGGTTATAATTTTATCTCAATAGGATATCTTTCATGAGTAATCCTACTCATCAGTGGAATCAGGATCCAACTATCATCGTATGATAACCTAGATGGAAGCCCCTATAGTCACCACATTGCAGATGGTATGCAACACTAACAAGTTTCCTATATATTTAAAACTCTCGATGTGGTTTTTGCCCTTAGGACCCTAGTGCCCTTGACACAGTCAGAAAATCAAAAAATCCTAGTGAAGTTCAACCCGTCATTATCTTGATTGCATTAAACCCACCCGCATAACTCTTGACATAGTCAATAAGGTTGCACGACTGTCCTAACCAATCGCATCGTATGTGGCAAACAAGCAGTACTTAGCTATCGCACATTGCGACTTGACACAGTCAACAAACACATCACAAATACTAAGTATTACTCATAGGAAATGACAAAGGGCTACAGCTGTTTTTTGGCGAAAAACCTTTAACGTAATGAACTTGATATCATTGAAGGAACCGAGCAGTTTTGAAAAGGAGTGGTTTAAGCTCCGCTTTTGAAAGCTGGTGGTTTTGAAGAAAACCGAGTAATTTATAGTAATATAAACTTTTTCTCAAGAGATCGCTCCCTGCGAGAAGATCTTGGTTCTTGCCCCTTCGAATGAGGTGCGGGATATTCATTACCGAATCCGCTATGCAAAGAGAAAGAATACGAATATAGTTTTTCGAAAATTTGTTCCAACAATATCTTTTAGGTTTGTTTTTCTTTGCATTAATCAAAATTAATGTGGTCCGATCAATTAATACCAATCACATCAGAAAAGAACGAAAATAGAATGTACGTATATGCCATCCGCATTCACCACGAGGTCCCGTCATGCACCGTTAGGTTACTCAACTAACGGCAGAGCGGGGGCGGGACTAGAGTGAATGCAAAACATATACAACATTTACTTATATATATATAACCATTCATCCCAGGCATGATATAAGCAACATCATAGAAAAATGATAAGCAGAAGGGAAAGGCGGATAATCTAGGAGTCCTGGGATTCATTTGAGCCGCAAATGAAACTCAACATTCCCCAATCATGTGGATAGCCTGTACAATGTATAACTAAGACCCCTATGAGTGCAGCAAATTACCTGCCGATCCCGTAAGCGAGGCAACCCCAATCAACGAAGTGAATGTGCCACCCAACACTTCACGGAATCTGGTAACTTGAGCACTCCACCGTGGGTCATCCTTACCCCCCTACGAGTGCAGCGAATAACCTGCCAGTTCTAGAGTAAGGCATCCCGGTCTCAACGCTATGAGATAGATGCCCGTTGCCTTCTAGAACCCGGCTACTCGACCACATAACCGTGGGGTAATCCTAGTACAAAAAAGAAATAATATATACAACGATGACATCGACCTCAACCTGGCCGTGCCCCAATGAAAGAATATACAACCAGGCAGAAACGGTAGTCCACATGTCGGATGCTCATTCCGCAATAAATAATATACAAATGAATCAAAATTGTACAACAAATATTGCACTAAATGCTATCCATCACGATGATCCGTCGAAACCATCACAAGGATATCACAAGCATTATCACAGATAAACAAGATGTGTGTAACCCTTTCTAATCAACGTATAACGATTAGATGACGTTAACACGCAAACGCATCATAGAAACAAGTAACGAAAATTCGTGCTTAGGGTGGTAAATTGAGTCTATTTGTGACAATCTCCGTACAGTCTGGTCTTTTCGTCTAAGAGTATCGCATACTGGGTCTAGGGGTGGTAAATGCCAGACCATGATAACCCGATAATTTGTGGCAATATGGCTCAGGACCAATCCGGGAAACTGCTGATCTAACTATCAGTAAATCCCAACCGCCTTCGCCAAAGTCTTATGGTGCTAGCCAACTGAACACAGTACGATATCGACTTCTATATCAGGAGAGACGAATCCCAAACTATCGCTAACTGCCTCCATGTGGCTCGGGACTGTACCTAACTAAAACCTGTTTGCACGACTCAGTAAAGTCATGGTAGGGTAGTAATCTAAGTACAGTGGGAACTCATACGAGATAAATGACGATCTCAGGTCTGAAGACTAACCTGTACTCATGTCACCTAAGAGCTGCTATCTGACGATGGGTATAGTACCATCTAGAAATTCTCGGTGAGTCCGTCCATTGTACTCACCCTAAGTGAGCACCTGTATACAATCTTAGGTGCGAAACACCAATGGCTGTGGGACTAACCGTCGCCCCTCTTCGGGGTCTAGAAACATATACACCAGTCTACTCCGGAGTATTGATGTTGTGTCTCGATACTCCCATGACTATGGACATTAAGGATGTGCTTATGGACTACCCAGCCCTCACATGTATGATCGCTATCATAATGCTGGTAATCAAGCAATAATCCTACGGGCTTTATCAACATGTATTAATGATATGTAATAACAAGTAAAACATATACACATATTAAGATGAAGACAAACCAAATATCATACTATCATATCGAGCAAGATTGTCCTGTTCATACATATGTATAAGCATCCGTTACACACACACACACACACAATAATAGTCTCTAGGGCATACATATCCAACATGTCACTCCTCCATTGAACCTCTTTCATGAGCCCTGTCAGTATAGCGAGCTGAGCCCCTACTTGTTCTTGCTGTTGTTGGTACAAGGAAAATCGGTGCTCGAGCTCCTTTTTGGCAGCTTCGTAGCCCTCCACTACTTCCTTTATGAAGATGACAGCTCTATCAAGAGCCACCACTTCCGTTACGACCTGTTGGAGGGCTCGCCAGATCTCATAAGCCCGAGTGGCATTAGCAGCAAGTTGAGCTTGAAGGTCTTCTAAGGCCTTCGAACTAGCTCCCTCTCTAAAAACTTCTGGGTCGGCCTCTTCTCATACGATC
Organism: Agapanthus africanus; assembly: GCA_030015575.1. NCBI lineage: Eukaryota > Viridiplantae > Streptophyta > Magnoliopsida > Asparagales > Amaryllidaceae > Agapanthus > Agapanthus africanus. The sequence continues at coordinate 930,093,009 of CM057337.1, read as the reverse complement.
AGAGGTTGGCTTCGCATCTCTCGATCCATTCATTCAACTTAGCCTTCAGAGATGATATGTCATAGGGAAGGCGTTTGTGTTCAAGCTCATGAAGAAATGCCTCCACTCGCCGGCAATATTCAACCTAAGTATGCACCAGCGCCTCATCATGGTAGGTAGCAAGGACAGACAAAGAGGTATTAGACTTGATGGCAAACTCCTCTGCAAAGACTGAAATACCGGTGCGAAGGTCTTCAATAAGATCGGCCGGTGAGTGTAAGCTATTCCCTACCATCCTTTCAGACATACGCCATGTGTAAGGACCCTCGGGCATACAAAAATGAAACTCAAACGGGGTCGGGGCCGGTAGAACTATGTTAAGAGCAGGGAAACATATAAGGTTTAGAGGCATCTCCAAGATGGGGGTAAATAAGAGGGTAAATGGACCAAGGTGTCACTCACCTACAGTCACAGGGGGCAAATCCAGGGTATCTCTAAGTTCATCAAAAACCTCTACTTCATCGTCAGCTTACAAGACTCTAGTCAAACGATTGTGTCAATATCGCTTCAGAAAGAATAATAAAAGAGATAAGAAGATACCAACCATGTCCAGCAGAGTGGATAATACGTTGGGAAGGTATCACATGCGAAGCCGCCATACGGAACAGACGCGACAAGGTCTTCTCTGGAGAACAGTCCAAAATTGAAGAAGCCAGCTCCCGCAACTCTGAAATCACCATAAGAGAAAGAAGGAAAGAGTCAAGCCTACTGAAAGATTGTAAAATTAAAGGGAGTAAAATTTAAGATTACCTGTAATGCTCCTCCTACTATAGGCTAAAGGGGCGACAGCATCAAGAACATTCTTTACATCTTCTGGTGCACCACCAGTAATATCTATGGAGTCCGTCGACGATTTATAAGCTTCAGCTGAAGGAATCAGATCCGCTACATTAGTTTTCGAGGCGTGCTATGGGCTCGAAACCGTGCCCGTCATAGAGGTCCCTATAGGAAAAAGAATGTAAGGACGAGAGTAGTATAAACCATTTTCTAAAAAGGACATGAAAAGATATAGACCGATGTGCCAAGGAGCTTGAAGTATCGAGACACGAGGAAGCTATACTTCAAGCCCCTTGGCACATCGGTCTATACCCTGCCTCAAGAATTTTTCTGGATACCTGATGGGACCAAGTTCATCAAGAAACAACTCCTATCCAACAAACTTCTTAGGCTGTATCCTCTGTTGAGTTATGACCAGTATCTTGAACCATACCTACCTCAGTATCCCTATTGGAATACTATCCAATATACCGATCCTCAGAAAAGGATAAACTCATAACTTTGACAGTATCTCTGTCATCCAGGTCACTGTTCAGTCGAAAATATTGCACATTTGATGGAACATTTTCCTTACTTTTGTTAAATACTTAAAGGTATTTATTGTAATTATGGAACATATATGGGTTTATCTGCAAAATACTCTTTATCATATGTTTATATATTATAATTAAAATTATGAAGGAAAATATATGCATATAATATTTTTATGATATTTTGATAATTGAAATATGCACATCATATCAAATATCTCTAATCAATATTCTTAAATATTGTATCATGTATAAAATGATTAGGATAATATCTCAAATATAACAAATATTACTAACACTATGAATTGAGATATTGTGCAGATTTAGCTCGGGTCTGGAGATCGAGATATCCGAGATGTCGAGAATAAAATCTGCCGATAAAGTTTAATCAAATTGTAAATCATAAAATGGCAGAGACTCAGAGGAAGATATAAAAAATCCATACATCAAAATAATCTCCACGTGTCAACATAAGGCATTACCAGAATTTTCAAAGCAAGATTCTACCAAAGTGCCGCCCAACCGCTGCTAAATACCTATATTCACGGCGGATCCGCGGTCTCCTTATAGCCGTTGGATTTAGGATTTTTTTGGGGGTGATCACAACAACAAATCCTAACACATAGGATCTAGGGTGTCTGCTTCTAGGACTATTTAAAGGACCGAGAGCTAAATTTAGAAATAATTATCTTTTCAATCACTTTTTACATCACCAAAATCAATGACAAGATCAAGAGATCCAAGACAGGTCCACAAATCGACAAGATAAATTGACGTGATCAATCGACCGAACATCTACTTCCTATGAGAGAAAGATCGAAAGCAACACGAGAGTTCTTTGTATTCTAATTTCAAAGGATTTGTATATGTTAAAGTTGATTAATAAAAGTAGATCTTTAGTTTAGTTCTTTGGATTTTACTTTCTGCATTACTTTCTGCATTTACATTATGATCTTCTTCTCTATCCTTTCTTCTTCTCCTTCTCAAAACATGTGTGAGTAATTCTACGCTTGCTAGGGTTCGTAGGCCAGGGTAGATCAATAGATGATAAAATCATTTAACTCCTTTTATACATTTTAAAGTTTATAAACTTTAGCAGAATAAATGTTAACATCCTTATTGGGTGCGCTACCAATCTATTGCTAGTCACGAGCACGATTCGAGATCAGTTCAACACTTGTTTTGTTAAGGGCTAGACATGAATAGAGATCAATGCAAGGACAAGGGTTAAGAGTGGGAAATCTTAGTTTCTTCCAAAAGAACCCTAATCTACATTCATCACTATCGATCTAGTTTTAAACTATTGAAAGATAAAATGAGCCATTTTTAATCATTCATCCATTACCACTAAGTCCCATGAACCCTACAAGCCTCTTCTTCATAAAATCTACATTTGTAGTATATCTGTAACGATAAACAATTACCCATCTTCTATCAACTCGTCTAAAGCAAGATAAAGGTTCGACGTTTCCCTGAGTACAACCCGTACTCATCTCGGCTAGCTACTAGCGACACCGTTATTGATTGCGGTTACTTTACTTTATGAAAACACTTCTTTTTAAAAGAATCAATCAAATGGCGCCGTTGCTGGGGATACATGCGGAATTTTTTTCTTGCTGTTCATGTTGAATTTTTATAAAATCCAGTAAACATATTATAAAGAGAACCAAAACGGCATCTTATGTATTTAACGATTATTGTGCGATTTTTGCGAGAGAATCGGGAGTCACCGGAGCGAGGAAATAGAGATTTACATCCAACAAAGCCCAGAGGAGAATAGGAGGCTACTGAAGAAAAATCAGCAGACAAACTCACCATAGCGCAGCGGAACCACGGCATTTGCATGCTTATTGCGGCGGAACCGCGGCGGCTCTGTAGAGTTGGGCCCCCAAAAATCTTCAGGTAAATTTAAACTATCTTTCTCTCTCCTCTAAAAATCCAATATTCTGATTTTGACTGCAGGATTCTTTGCAAAAATATTGCCGCTCAAAAATCCTTTTGCGTGTTTTGATATTGTTTTGTTTGCGTATATTTTAACCGGACTTTAAGGGGCAATAATCAAAATTCAGATTAGGTGGGGATTTCATCACCCTTCCTAGTCCTCACAAATCACAAATCGAGCCTACTTTCATCCTACATTAATTAAAAAATATTTAGATCAAGCCTCTAAGGACCGTCGCGCTCAATTAGGATAGAGGAGGGTCGTGGGTAATCTATCGCTTATCCGCATCTCTCTTGTGGTGTCTAGGCAAGTGTGACTAAAGAAAGTGGTTACTTAGTTAAGCCCGCAATTTTCATTGACTCATATAGTGGATACCTCCCACTTACCTGGCACTTACCTGGGTACATGATAAAGATGTGGTAGAGGATTGATCCTGCGGCTTGTCCATTAGAAGTCTACAAACGGTCTGGTGACTTGAACTAGGTGACCCTAGTTCTAGGGTTTGATTGTGTATGTTTGTGATTTGTTGAGTCAATCCTCATGTCTGACACTTTTTCAAAACAAACCATTTTAAAATCGTTCTCACACACGCTGCCACGTGCACTAAACCCGCTTAGTGCATGATCGGCTGGACACGGGATTCTAGTGCCCGTCATGTCCGCGTTTTTGCTATCGACTCTGAAGTCGGTACTTCTTCATCTTATTTTTTCCCTCCATCCACCACATCGATCGAGATGGACGGTTATTGATTGATCAGTATTTAAAAAAGTGTGTGTAGTAACCGCAATCAATAACGGTGGCGTGTGTAGCTAGACCGAGATGAGTACGAGTCGTCTTCAGGGATATGTGGAATTTTTTTAATTTTTCTTTAGAAGTGTTGATTAGGATGAGGAAGAAGAATAGATAATAGTGAAGAATAGTTATAGAATCTAAATCTACATTAAACCCGGATGTAGAATATAGATCTAGTTTAAAGATGAATGTAGATTTTATATCAGAAGAGGGCTTGTAGGGTTCGTTAGGATTTAGTAATCCTGAATAGCTAATAAAGATGACTCCTTTTATCTTTTGATAGATTTAAAACTAGATTGATAGTGATGAATGAGGATTAGGGTTCTTGGAAAAACTAGGGTTTCCACACTATTGACGCTTGTCCTTTCATTGATCTCTATTCATGTCTAGCCTTTAACAAAACAATTGTTAATCTGATCTCAAATCGCGGTCGAGACTAGCAATAAATTGGTAGCGCCCGATAAGGATGTTAACGATTCTTTTGCTAAAGTTTATAAACTTCATAAGACGTAAAAGAAGTTAAAATATTTTCTCAACTATTGATCTACCCTAATCCTACGAACCCTATCAAGCAGAGAATTACTCGCGCATGATGGACATAGAAGAACGGATATAGATGGAATTCATAATGTAACTAAATAATTAAACTAATTAAACTAAACAACTATCTTTATTAATCAACTTCACAAGTACAAAATTCAAGTTTAGATTACAAGAGGTCGAAGAAGTTGCTCTCGATCTCTGTCTTGTCGGATGTAGATGTTCCGTCGAATCTCACGTCGCTTTATCACGTCGAATCTTGGACCTGTCTTGGATCACTTGTTCTTTGGCGGTGATTATCTTATGTAAAAGATTGATGAATTCTAAGTTTAGCTCTCGGTCCTTTATATAGCCCTCAAAGAAGAAAACCTAGTTACCATATATGATGACTTCCTAATATGGTGATTTTCCATATATGGTGATTTCCTAATATGGTGACTTGTCTTTATGATCCTACCCAAAAAATCTAGAACCTCAATTCCCTATAACGGCCGCGGATCCGCCGCATATGGCTTGTTTTGGCCGCGGAACCGCGGCGGTTGGTGTGATCATTGCTTCAAAATTCTTGGGCTGCTTCATAGTGACACATGGAAATTTATTTGATGTCTGGAATTTTCATATCTTTTCTGAGTCTCTGCCAGTATTGATTCTTCGATTTATTTAACTTCATCGGCAGATTTTTGATTTCCGACACTCGATATCTCGATCTCCTGACCTGAGCTAAACCTTGCACAATATCTCAATGAATAATGTTAGTAATATTTGTTTTTATTGAGATATTATCCTAACCATTTTATATGATATTATATTTTATGAATATTGATTAAGGATATTTGATATGATATGCATATTTTAATTATCAAAATATTGTATAAATATAATATACATATATTTTCCTTCATAATGTTAATTAAAATATATAGAACATATGACAATAGATATTTTGCAGATAAACCCTTATATGTTCTATATTTACAATAAACACTTTTAAGCACTTAACAAAAGTAAGGAAAATATTATATCAAATGTGCAATATTTTCGACTGAACAAATCCTCCCAAACTTAACTTTGATCATCCCGAGCAAACTATTTATTCAAGAGAAGGAGAAAAAGAAAAAGAAAAACCTAAGTAGCACACTTTCGTAGGCAACACGATTGCATTGAGCACGTGCAACAAGCCGTTCAACCTCTAGGTGTCCCTAGTAGCAGGAGTGTTGTCTCCTGAGGATTTTCAGCGGATTACACCCACAAAATCCTATAATAAAAGAAAGATGGTGAAAGTTTCATGCGAAGATATGAACTATAAAAGAAAGAAGTTGAAAAATAAGAGTTTCCAACTATACCAGCTTTTCAGTTTCCATGAGCCCTATCTTAATGGTCGTGAAAAGATGTTAGAAATCACATCATCCCTCAAAAAAATATCGCCTTTATTCTTCCTCCCCACTTTTTATCAAAACATCGATCATATACCCTACGTGTGTGTAAAAGACATCGCTACACTTAGAGAATTCAATTCAAGCTATCATACTCTTGTCCATCTACCTTAGTACTTTTTAGTCGGTGAATATTATAGATGAAATTGCTTACACATTTTTCATGCGACCGTTAATATTTCTTAAGATACTAACTGACTGATTACTAAATATGCTCACTTATTAGGCGTAATTAGTAATATCCTAGTCTTGCGACACCCAAGGCTTAGCAGTGGCTTCCAAACCAGTTGGTCTAAGGCACTGGATGATAAAGCACCCTCGTTATATATATAATTTTTTTGTTGCCTTAGGTAATTACAAAACCAGTGTTCATTTTTCTTCACTATTTTTCTTATTCTTCATACCAAGGCTTTTAGACAAGATCATTTCAAGGTATCCTCTACTATCCCAAGTTTCAAGATGTGTGCAAGTGCGTATAGTAGGGTATCAACGTTTAAATGTTTGGCCTCAAGAATAGCGACTATTTTTCAGACTTATTTTTATCCTCGGATTAGTAATTTCCTTCATCTTACTAACCCTTAGGACAACGGCTCATAACTACTTATTACTAGTTTCGTTTAAGAAAGCATCTAATTTTCTTGCTTTTCTTAAACTCTTCCTATCTTATCGTATGTAAATATGTAAGTCCACGTTGCCAACCCCGGTTCTTGCGGGGAGGCGGAAACAGTATAAAAAACAAATTTTTAGCGCATTAGGCAACATGGACTAACAAAAGTCGGGATCTTTTCTAAACTAAACTAGCTACCAAGCTAAAGAGAGTTAGCTACTCGGAAAAGATGTTATACCTAACTTGAACTCCTTCTTCTTGAAACCTTTGTAGAGCTTGGATGGTGCTTTCCTCGTCGCCTTCTTCCGTCAAAGATGGATCCATCTGAGGGTTCAACTTTCGGGCTCCTTTCTCGAACTTTGAGAGAACTAGGGCCTTTGGCTAGCTAGACCTCTAACCCTAGAGTGAGTAGAGAGTGGTTTTGGGGTGTTTTTATCTCAAGGAGGGGTTTTTCAACACATGAGAGTGAGTCTCCTTGAACTAGAGGAGGAGGAAGAAGAAGAGAGGAGAGAGAAGTGTTATGATAGAATGAAAACCTTTTTACAACCATAACATAATATGAAATGACTTATCAAATTAATAATAATAATCTAAATGAAATAGTTGATGGATGGTTTGGAATGACAATTATCATTACACACATTAAATGGTTTTGCTAGAATCAAAGAGCATCTTTGATATGTAATGATGATAGTCAAAGTTTCAACCATGGTCAACTAGTCAACCTTGGTCAACAAGTCAACAAACCCAACCATGACACAATTTCATTTAATTAATATTATTAATTGATATATTATAAATTCATTAGGGTTTGGAAAAAGAAGACTGTCAACTGTGCATACACACCCATTCCGAAACCCTAATGAAAAACCTCTTCCTCCGCCTCAATCAACTGTGCATACACACCCGCATTCTTGTTCCGAGGAACATGAATACAATGAGATAAAACTAACCCCAAAACATATACTAGTATCTGGCTCAAACCAGAGCCCGCTAGTAATATCCGTCCGGACTCCAAACGTGTACAAGTGCGCGGATGAGAACGAACCCTGTCGCAAAACCATGCGACCTCTACTCTGTTTTGCTTAAAAGAGAATAGCCCTCTGTGTGGGACTCTAAAGACTCGACACTACGCTGGCAGTGGGTTTAACCACAGACCGCAAGCGGCACTAGCTGTGCGTAACGGTCCCCAGGTAGATGCCGATAAGAAGACTGACAAGGTGAACCCCATCTGAACTCCTACCGAGTCTGAATGTGACAGTCTCCGTACAGTCCGGTCTGTTCGTCTGATACATCGCATGACGGGCTTAGGGGGCGGTAAACGTCAGTCCCCTAACAGCGGTACAAGTCGTGTCGGAGTGAAGCCCAAAACACCCTAAGATAACACTGGAAGCCTACCAGTATATCTCGCTTGCCCTGGCCAGGGACTACTCGTGTAATGGCTCTCCTAGACACAGCGCGATGTCAACCCCCAACACTGGGAGAGACGAATCCTGTCTAACCGTCACTGCCTCCAAGTGCTTCGGGACTGCACCCAACTACTACCTGTTTGCACGACTCCTTTGAGCCATGGTAGGGTAGTAATCAAAGTACAGTGGGAACACACTCGAGGCGAAGTGCCAGTGTCAAGTCAGCGGACTAAGCTGTACTCATATCACCTGGGAAGTGATAACTGACGATAGGTATAAAACCAACTAGTCAGTTCCCGACGAGTCCTGTCCAGTGTACTCGTAACCTAACGAGCACCCGCATACTATCTCAAGTACGACGTACTGACGGCTGTGGGATAGACCGTCTCCCACACTGGGATGAGAAGCGCATGCGCTAGTCTACTCCGGAGTATCGATGCCCTGTCTCGATAGTCCTGCGACTAGGGACCTGCATAAGGATGTGCTTATAGATTACCCAGCCCCCACTAGTGTGACTGCCATCACAACGCTGGTAATCAAGCAAAGATCCTAAGGGCTCCACTAATGCGTATAGGTGGTATCATAAAATAAACACATGTAAACATTGAAGTAGAAACAAACCAAGTAGCATACTACCATTTTGAGCAAGATTGTATATACAAGGTGAATATCCCAAGCTTCCATTAAGTAATATACAAACCCGTATGATACAGTAATGGCCTCTAGGGCATATACACTAACAATTTCCCACTTGCACTAAGGCCATGTACTGGCGTATCGAAGACCTATCATCTTGATCAGCCGCTCGAACTGAGTCTGGGGCAAGGCCTTGGTGAATGGATCTGCAGTGTTTTCTTCTGAAGCAACCCTCCGAACCTCGATCTCCTGGCGATCCACGATCTCCCTGATCAGGTGATACCGCCTCAAGATGTGTCTGGATTTCTGATGGGACCTGGGTTCCATCGCTAAAGCTATAGCCCCGTTGTTGTCGCAATACAGAGGTATTGGATCAGCAATGGACGGAACCACCTGAAGTTCTTTCAAGAACTTCCTCATCCAGACGGCTTCTTTTACGGCATCAGATGCAGCGATGTATTCCGCTTCCATAGTCGAGTCTGCAACGGTTTCCTGTTTGGAACTCTTCCAACACACCGCCCCTCCATTGAGGGTAAAGACAAAACCTGACATGGACTTGGAATCATCCTTGTCACTCTGGAAGCTGGAGTCAGCAAAGGCCTCGATCTGGAGGTCTTTTCCGCCATACACCAAGAACATCTCCTTAGTCCTTCTCAGGTACTTGAGAATGTTCTTTATCGCTATCCAGTATTTCTCCCCAGGGTTTGACTGATACCGGCTTACCACACTCAGTGCATAAGCTACATCCGGTCTGGTACACAACATCGCATACATTATAGAGCCTACCGCAGAAGCGTAGGGTATAATAGACATGCGATCCCTCTCCAAATCAGTTTTGGGAGACATCTCTTTAGAGAGGGTGATCCCGTGACAAGCCGGTAGGTTACCGCGCTTGGAATCTTCCATACTGAATCTTTTCAGTATGGTGTCGATGTATCTGGACTGTGAAAGTCCTAATATCCTCTTGGATCTATCACGATGGATCCGGATCCCCAAGATGTATGAGGCATCACCCAGGTCTTTCATGGAGAACCTGTGCGACAAGAACCCCTTGACAGATTGTAGCATAGGAATGTCATTTCCTATTAAAAGAATGTCATCCACGTATAAAACGAGGAATACTACAGTTCTCGCTACAAATCTATTATAGATGCATGGTTCATCTGGATTTTTGATAAAGCCAAATTCTTTGACCGTCTAATCAAAGCAGATGTTCCAACTCCGCGATGCCTGCTTTAGTCCATAGATGGACTTAAGCAACTTGCACACCTTTCCGCTGCTCCCACTCTGAATGAAACCCTCTGGCTGGTCTATATAGACACACTCCTCTAAATTTCCATTTAGAAAAGTGGTCTTTATGTCCATCTGCCAAATCTCATAATCGTGGAAGGCAGCAATGGCAAGAAGGATCCAAATAGATTTCAGCATAGCCACTGGAGAAAAGGTTTCGTCATAGTCCAAACCAGGTCTTTGACGAAAACCCTTTGCAACAAGTCTAGCTTTATAGGTCTCAATCTGTCCATCTACACCAATCTTCCTTTTAAAGATCCACTTGCATCCTACGGGTTTTACCCTTTCTGGAGCAATGTCCAACGTCCATACTTTGTTGGTGTACATGGAGTCCATTTCGGTCCGCATTGCATCCAGCCATTTTACCGAGTCAACGCTCTTAACGGCCTGCTGGAAGCTAGTAGGCTCATCATAATCTATGATGCAATCCTCTCTATCCCCATCTATGAGAAAACCGTAGTATCTCTCGGGCGGATGAGACTGCCTACTACTCCTGCGGAGTGGCATAGGAATGTCCTGTTCTTTTGAACCCTCTGGTTCCACTAAGCTTTCAGTAATAGTCTGTGGTTCTGGAATTTCTTCCAGTTCTATTGCGCTCCCACTAATTTCCTTTTCCAAGAACTGGTGTTCTAGAAAGTGGGCATTACGAGAAACAAGGACTTTTTGTTCCTCTGCGTGGTAGAAGAAATATCCCTTGGAGTTCTTTGGATATCCCACGAACTTGCACTATACAGAGCGTGCCTCGAGTTTGTCCGCATGGTGCTTTTTAACAAAAGCTGGACATCCCCATGTCTTAATGTGATTAAGATGGGGCCTCTTTCCACACCACATCTCATATGGTGTGGTAGGCACAGTTTTAGTGGGAACTCGGTTCAAAAGGTATGCAGCTGATTCTAGCGCATACCCCCAGAATGATCGTGGTAACTCAGCGTTACTCATCATGGACCGTACCATATCCAATAGGGTCCGGTTCCTTCTCTCCGATACATCGTTATGTTGCGGAGTGTATGGAGGAGTAAGCTGAGAGAGAATTCCACTCTCTTTTAAGTAATTCAGGAACTCGGCACTTAAGTATTCTCCACCTCGATCCGATCTTAGAATCTTGATACTTTTGCCGGTTTGTTTTTCTACTTCATTCTTATATTCCTGGAACTTTTCAAAGGCTTCGGACTTATGTTTCATTAAGAAGACATAACCGTACCTTGAAAAATCATCCGTAAAAATAATGAAGTAAGAATAACCGCTTCGCGCATGTGTAGACATTGGACCGCACACGTCGCTGTGTACGAGTCCCAAGAGCTCGCTCGCTCTTACTCCGTGTCCAGTGAACGGAGTCTTTGTCATCTTTCCTTTGAGACAGGATTGACAAGTGGCATATGATTGATATTCGAACGGATTCAAATATCCTTCTGTATGTAACTTAGTCAACCTTCTCTCATTGATGTGACCCAGTCTACAATGCCATAAGAAAGTCTGATTGATATCTGGAGACTTTCTTTTGTGTGTATTCTGGACATTGAAAATCTGTGGTTGGTTTAATACGTATATACCATTTCTCAATGCACCTGACCCAATCAGAACTTAATTAAGGTGAATGTTTACAACATTGCTTACAAACGCAAATTCATAACCTTCTTTAGAAACCAAAGATACAGAAATGATATTACAAGTTGCGTTGGGTACAAAAAAACAATTAGCAAAACCAAAACATGCCCATCTGACATTCCCAGGTGATAGTCCCCCACGGCTTTAGCATCCATGCTAGCTCCGTTTGCAACTCTGAGGGTCATGTCACCTGCCTTCAAAACCCTACGGTTTCTCAACGCCTGCAAAGAATTACAGATATGAGATCCTGATCCGGTATCCAATACCCAGGAAGTAGAGTTTATAGAAAGACAATTTTCAATAACATACACACCTGAAGCTGAAGCCGCAACTTGCTTCAGTTCCTGTGTCCTGGCCTTCCAATCCCTGCAATCTTTCTTCCAGTGTCCACTCTTATGACAATATAAGCATTCTTCTTTACCCACAAGCTTCCCCGCTATCTTTGTTGCCTTTGCCTTTCCCTTCGTATCCACTTTACTAACACCGCCCCTTGGTTTGGCGGGGGCTTTCCTCTTCTTTCCCTTGGCTTTCGCCTTGGACCTAGAAGAAGAAGATCCTCCTACAAACAAAGTGGATGTTTCCCTACCTTTCTGTAGGGTGCCCTCTGCGCTCCTCAGCATGTTGAGGAGTTCTGAAAGTTCAACTTCATTTTCTTGTAAGTTGAAGTTCAGTATAAACTGGGCGTAAGTGGAAGGAAGGGACTGGAGAATTAAGTCTGTATAGAGCTCACTCTCCAACGTGGTCCCAAGTTCTGCGAGCTCCTCAATGTAGCCAATCATCTTAAGCACGTGTTCCGCTACCGATGATCCGACGGCCAATCTTGCCGAAAATAACTTCTTCGACACTTCGTATCTTGCGATATGAGACTGCTCTCCATACAGTTCTTTTGTATGGAGAAATATGGATTCCAGGTCCATATTCTCGTGCCTCCTCTGATGTTCGTTGTCCATAGAGGCAAGCACGAGGCACTTGGCCTTCGCGCAATCAATCTCCCAAGTCTTACAGATTTCCTTATCCGCGACGCTGGAGGTGGGACCTGGGACGGGGGGAGCTTTGGTGGTAAGAAGATACCCCAGCTTGTCGTAAGTGATTGCCATTCTGACATTCCTGAGCCAATCTTTGTAGTTTGGCCCTGTCAATATGTTTTTATCTAGAAGTAACTTAAGTCCAGTCATGTCGATTGGTCGCTGCAATTAGGAGAGAGAGAAGAAACACTCAGCACGATGCTCTTGCAAGTTTAGAATGGTTTTTAGTTTGTCTAAACAGGATGGCTCCCACTGTCTCTCGAATCCCTCCTCAAACCATAAAGGAAGAATTAGTCGGGATCAATCCCACCGCACAATACTTGCTTAACCGTTCAGCCAGGCCAGTGTCGGTACTTCGAGGGAGGTTTTCCAACGCTTTCGCGAAGTTCCTTAATTTAAGAACCTCTTTTCCCTGGGTGCGTAGCGCCGCTAACACCTTTCTAGACACCTACTAGGTTTATAGCATTGATCGTTTAGTGAGAAATTTCCCGAGGAGTAGCATATACTCACAGTAGGATCGGGATCCAAATATCATCGCGTGACGAAACTGAAGGAATCCTACCAGAATCATCACACTCCAAATGGTATGCAAATCTAGCAAGTTTCAGTACTTATGAAACTCCCGATGTGGATTTTTGCCCCATGCTCTTATGACCTTGACTTTGGCCAACAAATCATAAGTCACATGTCAAGTTCTACCCGTCGTTCTCCAGGTTAATTTGAATCCACCCGTACTTACCCTTGACTTTGGCCAACAAGGCAGTACGACTGTTCCAAATCAACGCATCTATCTATGCTGCACATGAATACCCTAATAGCTACCAATCACTATGTCTTGACTTTGGCCAACAAACACAGCTTGAATACTATTGACTATTCACGTGAAACGACGGAGGGCTACGAATGGTTTTGGTAAAACCGTGAACGTAGTGAACTTGATATAATCGATGGAACGAGATAGCTTTTAAAAAGAGTGGCTCAAGCTCCGCATTTAAAAGTTAGTTTTGAAAAGAACCGAGTGGTTTTTCAAAAGTGTTCCAACGACTTTTGCTTGGTTTATTATCTTGCATTGGTTCTTTTAATGCGTGATATTCTTGCATTAGTTCTTTTAATGCATCTCATCATTTAATCCTACCATTGCAGAAAACAACCAAAATATGACGTACGCTTATGCCATTCGCATTCGCCACAGGGCCCCGTCATCACCCGTTAGGTTACTTAACTAACGACAGAGCGGGGGCTGGGCTAGCGCGGCTGCAAAACATAAGCAACGCCTAAATAGTTATAAATATTTAGCAATGATAGACATTACAGATCACAGATGAATACATTGGATATACTAGGAATCCGCAATCCGTTCGAGCCTGCAACAAAAAGCGGATTACACGGTCGCGGTGAATAGCCAATACCCCACCCAAGACCCCTACGGGTGCGGCAAACTACCCGCCAAATACCCGAAGTGGAGAAACCTCCCTCAACGCCGTGAGTAGGCCACTCGGCACTTCAAGATATCCGGTAGTTTATGCACCCCCTCCATGGGTCTATCCTAGGAGCAAAAACAGTAAAAAGAAATTATACAATGACGGCTACAACCCCGACCCGGTTGTGCGGCCATACAAATAATATTACATCAATTTACATATTACATGAATGAAAGAAAAAGAAACACTCGTCTCACATCCACCCCGGCTATTCACCAGCGACAGTCCAAGGCATTCATATACACATACCATCATCAAACACAGATCACAGATATGTATAACCCCCACTAATCGACATATAGCGATTAGCCGACGTTCAATACATATAAACATCACAGATATAACCGATTAGTCAAAGTACAGTGAAGTTCGATCAAAAATACGGATTTATAGGCCCCCAAAAACAAATTTCTTTTCTGGAAAATCTGGGCACAAATAAACCATCTTAAAAATCCCAAAACCCTACCAGAAGAATACTGCACCAAACCCGGTCGAGAACAGTGACTAAATGGCGGCGGTTCCGCGGCAATGAGCATGGTTTTGCCGCGGAACCGCCGCGCTTTGATGGGTTCACTTGACCGTTTTTGGTGGGTGTCTTCACAAAACCCTGAGCCGATTTTTGGAGTAAAACATTTTATTTTTAGAGCACAAAAAATTTCAACAGAAAGTTAGGGTTTTGATGTTTAGGTTTTTGTGATTTTTCCGATCGAACTTCCATACACTTTACTACAAAACTAGTTTAAGTTTAGTTAGGCTCTGATACCACTGTAAGTCCACGTTGCCAACCCCGGTTCTTGTGGGGAGGCGGAAACGGTATAAAAAATAAATTTTTAGCGCATTAGGCAACATGGACTAACAAAAGTCGGGATCTTTTCTAAACTAAACTAGTTATCAAGCAAAAGAGAGTTAGCTACTCGGAAAAGATGTTATACCTAACTTGAACTCCTTCTTCTTGAAACCTTTGTAGAGCTTGGATGGTGCTTTCCTCGTCGCCTTCTTCCGTCAAAGATGGATCCACCTGAGGGTTCAACCTTCGGGCTCCTTTCTCGAACTTTGAGAGAACTAGGGCCTTTGGCTTGCTAGACCTCTAACCCTAGAGTGAGTAGAGAGTGGTTTTGGTGTGTTTTTATCTCAAGGAGGGGTTTCTCAACACATGAGAGTGAGTCTCCTTGAACTAGAGGAGGAGGAAGAAGAAGAGAGGAGAGAGAAGTGTTATGATAGAATGAAAACCTTTTTACAACCATAACATAATATGAAATGAATTATCAAATTAATAATAATAATCTAAATGAAATAGTTGATGGATGGTTTGGAATGACAATTATCATTACACACATTAAATGGTTTTGCTAGAATCAAAGAGCATCTTTGATATGTAATGATGATAGTCAAAGTTTCAACCATAGTCAACTAGTCAACCTTGGTCAACAAGTCAACAAACCCAACCATGACACAATTTCATTTAATTAATATTATTAATTGATATATCATAAATTCATTAGGGTTTGGAAAAAGAAGACTGTCAACTGTGCATACACACCCGTTCCGAAACCCTAATGAAAAACCTCTTCCTCCGCCTCAATCAACTGTGCATACACACCCGCATTCTTGTTCCGAGGAACATGAATACAATGAGATAAAACTAACCCCAAAACATATACTAGTATCTGGCTCAAACCAGAGCCCGCTAGTAATATCCGTCCGGACTCCAAACGTGCACAAGTGCGCGGATGAGAATGAACCCTGTCGCAAAACCATGCGACCTCTACTCTGTTTTGTCCAAAAGCGAATAGCCCTCTGTGTGGGACTCTAAAGACTCGACACTACGCTGGCAGTGGGTTTAACCACAGACCGCAAGCGGCACTAGCTGTGCGTAACGGTCCCCAGGTAGATGCCGATAAGAAGACTGACGAGGTGAACCCCATCTGAACTCCTACCGAGTCTGAATGTGACAGTCTCCGTACAGTTCGGTCTGTTCATATGATACATCGCATGGCGGGCCTAGGGGGCGGTAAACGCCAGTCCCCTAATAGCGGTACAAGTCGTGTCGGAGTGAAGCCCAAAACACCCTGAGATAACACTGGAAGCCTACCAGTATATCTCGCTTGCCCTGGCCAGGGACTACTCGTGTAATGGCTCTCCTAGACACAGCGCGATGTCAACCCCCAACACTGGGAGAGACGAATCCTGTCTAACCGTCACTGCCTCCAAGTGCTTCGGGACTGCACCCAACCACTACCTGTTTGCACGACTCCTTTGAGCCGTGGTAGGGTAGTAATCAAAGTACAGTGGGAACACACTCGAGGCGAAGTGCCAGTGTCAAGTCAGCGGACTAAGCTATACTCATGTCACCTGGGAACTGATAACTGACGATAGGTATAAAACCAACTAGTCAGTTCCCGACGAGTCCTGTCCAGTGTACTCGTAACCTAACGAGCACCCGCATACTATCTCAAGTACGACGTACTGACGGCTGTAGGACAGACCGTCTCCCATACTGGGATGAGAAGCGCATGCGCTAGTCTACTCTGGAGTATCGATGCCCTGTCTCGATAGTCCTGCGACTACGGACCTGCATAAGGATGTGCTTATAGATTACCCAGCCCCCACTAGTGTGACTGCCATCACAACGCTGGTAATCAAGCAAAGATCCTAAGGGCTCCACTAATGCGTATAGGTGGTATCATAAAATAAGCACATGTACACATTGAAGTAGAAACAAACCAAGTAGCATACTACCATTTTGAGCAAGATTGTATATACAAGATGAATATTCCAAGCTTCCATTAAGTAATATACAAACCAGTATGATACAGTAATGGCCTCTAGGGCATATACACTAACAAAATATTCACTTTCAAACTTTCATTATCAAAAAAAATTTTGAGCTTATATATAAGATAATGCAAGGATGCATGAATAAGCACAAACCTCCCCCAAACCTGTTTGCTGCAGTATTCTCACTGATGTCATCTGTTGAGCTTAAAAAAACTGTATAATTGGGAGGAAAAGTAATCAAAGGGGACAAGAAATAATGACAGTGAAATCCTCCCCCAAACTTATTTTTGGCTCATAATTTTATAAAAAATTATTTTCTTTCAAGAGCCAAAAGATTCCCCCCGCCCAAACTTGAGTAAAACCGTATTAAACATTAAAATTATGAGGGGGGTTTTAAGTTATTGTCAAAATAAAGCCTTACAAAGACCAAAAGTCAACACCAACCTTTAAAATATTTTATCGATGTAACGCACTGGTTGGTGGAAGATCAGAGATTTGAAGAAATGGTGAGATAGGAGGCGGTATGGTTTACGTCTTGGCTGATAGAGACGAAACAATAATGGTGAATGAAGATGATTAGGAATGGAAATAATAGTCGCATTCTCGTATGGGATAAGAAGAAATGGTAGTGGTTCAACTTCTTCAGGTGGAGGTTGATTAATCACAAAGTCCGTGTCGTTTAAGAATGCGAGTTCGTCGGCGAAAATATTTTTGAAACTTCCATCGATGGTCCGATTGAACTTTTCAATGTCAATAAGTGTCACACCAGAATTCAACACACTTGATTTGTCAAAAATTATGGATGTAGGAGACTCGAAAAGCTCATCTACCTCATTCTCAAAAGAATCTAAATCAAGTTGTGTTTATAGAATTATCGAATTCGAAATATCGGATTGTGATTTATCAACACTCGGTAAAATTAAATGAAGATTAGAAGAAGAACCAGAGAAAGTGGGTAATGAAATAGGTAAACAGATTTGGGCGTTGAGTATTGCTGAATCAGATGTGGGAAATGAAGGCTGAATTTCATTCTGCTTTTCGGTTATACATTTATCTTCAATTTCAAGATGCATATGGGGTTCGGGAAGAAAAGTTAAAGGTTCGAGATGATGTCCATACGGAAGTGAAAGGACCTGATGAATTGGTGGGGCAAATTTATCTAAAATTTCGGGTTCATCATTCAATATATCCCCAACGTCAATCTCCTCAATCAAGTGAAGGTTAAAATTCTCAGACACCTCATCAAAAGCAGGGTTTTCAATCAATTGTGGTTCTAGAGTGGAGGTGTAGAGATCATAATGGTTGGTAGTGGCTTCACTTAAAAGGGACCCTTCACAATCGGGTAAATCAAACACTACAAAGTCACATAACTCATCAGACATTCTATTTTCAATTGGTGAATCATTTGGTGTACTCGATAGATCTATGAAACTGGAGGTGTGGATTTCAATTTGAAATAGGGAGGTTTGATTTAGAAGGGTGTACCGCTCTCTCTCACTACCCAAATTCTCAATTTGTCCTATGGCCATATCATACGTTGGAAAATTTTGAGCTGGTTTTAAACTAGTTGCTCATTCATTTTGTTTATTGAGAACGGCCATGCACTCATTCAATTCTTCTCTGGCGCAGTGCGACGCTTCCACAAATTCTTCAACAGTCCGTTCAAGACTAGATATGGGTCGGTAAGGGGTTTCAGTATAAGATTGAAATTCTTGTGAATAAGTAAAACTCCCAAATGACTGATTAAAAGGAATGTCTCAAGAAAGTGTAAATGTCGGGTAGGATTGATAGGAATCGAAAGTTTGTGAAAATTGGACAGGAGTAGAATCAACATTGTGATAAGAAGAATATTGATATTGGTTGTGTGGTTGGCGACTGTCAACAGATGTCATATACGCCACAAATCGAGTAGTAAAATCTTCTTTAGAAGGTGGTGGTATTTGTTGTCCTAACGGTTTGATCGGATTGAAACTTTGGTCTTTAGTCCTTTCTATATAGTCAGCGATGGACATGCGTTTAGGAGTTCTCCTACACGCTTTAGATGGAGTATCAACAAAAGAAGATGTAGAATTTTGATGCGGTTGATAGGACCTGAAGTGAAGTGGCCAACTATTTCTTTCCTCTTGCTCTATCCGATATCTTAAAGACATAGTAGAGTCGGATGGTATACTGAAGCAATTACGATAACAAGAAATATCTGGTTTTGGATAGCAAAACTCGGCAAGAGTTCTTTTATTTGGGTTACCCATTTTAAGATGGTGAAAAGAGAGAGGAGGGTGAAAAGATTTAAGCTCTATTTGGATTTTTTTGCTTTGAAAGTGGGACTTGAGAGTTGACTCAACAAATCACAAAATGCACAAGCAAATCCTAGAACTAAGGTTACCTAGGTCAAGCACTAGACCGCTCCTAGACTTCCAAAGGACAAGCCGCAGGATCAATCCTCTACCACCTCTTTATAACTCTTGTAGCCAGGTAAGTGGGAGGTATCCGCTATATGAATCACTGAAAATAGCGGGCCTAATTAATTAACCACTTAACTTAGACACACATGCCTAGACACCACAAAAGAAATGCGGATAAGAGATAGATTATCCACAACCTTCCTCTGTCCTATTTGAGCGTGACGGTCCTTAAGGTCTTGATCTAGATATTTTTTAATTAATATAGGGTTATGCGGATACTCGTTTTGTGATCTGTGGGGCCTATGAAGGGTAATGAAATCCCCATCTAATCTGAATTGTGGTCTTGCTTCTTAAAGTCCGTATTAAAATATGCAAAAACAATCCGCAAAAAAAAACACGCAAAAAGATTTTTGAGCGGCGATATTTTGCAAAGAATCTTGCAGAAAATATATTATTGGATTTATTAGAGGAGAGAGAAAGATGTAGGAAAGTTACCAGAAAAGATTGAGGGCACAAATCTCTAAGATCGCTGCGGTTCCGCTGCCGTTTGCACACAATAGCCGCGGTTCCGCCGCGCTTTAGGGAGTTCTTTGTGTAATTTTTTTTAATGCGGCCTTCTTTGCTTCTCTGGGTCTTGATGAATGTCTCTGAATCTTTTATCTCCTGGCTACGGTGACTCCAGATTCCCTCGCAAAAATCGCACATTAATCGTTAAATATGCAAGATGCGGTTTTGTTTTGTTTTATGACATAGATTGAATAAGAATTCAACACGAATAGTAAGAATAAAAAAATACACATGTATCCCCGGCAACAGCGCCATTAGGTTGATCTGTATTTAAAGAAGTGTGTAATAACCGCAATCAATAACGGTGTCGCGTGTAGCTAGACCGAGATGAGTACGGGTCGTCCTCAGGGATATGTGGAATCCTTTAATCTTTTTTTAGACATGTTGATTAGGAAGAGGAAGAAGAATAGATAATAGTGAAGAATAGTTATAGAATCTAGATTTACGATAAACACCGATGTAAAATATAGATCTAGTTTAAAGACAGATGTAGGTTTTATATCAGAAGAGGGCTTGTAGGGTTCGTTAGGATTTAGTAATCATGGATGACTAAAAAAGATGACTCCTTTTATCTTTTGATAGATTTAAAACTAGATTGATAGTGATGAATGAGATTAGGGTTCTTGGAAGAAACTAGGGTTTCCACACTATTGAGCCTTGTCCTTTCATTGATCTTTATTCATGTCTAGGCTTTAACAAAACAATTGTTAATTTGATCTCAAATCGCGGTCGAGACTAGCAATAAATTGGTAGCGCCCGATAAGGATGTTAATGATTCTTTTGCTAAAATTTATAAACTTCATAACACGTAAAAGAAATTAAAATATTTTCTCATCTATTGATCTACCCTAATCCTACGAACCCTATCAAGCGAAGAATTACTCGCGCATGATGGAGATAGAAGAACGGATAGAGATGGAATTCATAATGTAACTAAATAATTAAACTAATTAAACTAAAGATCTACCTTTATTAATCAACTTCACAAGTACAAACTTCAAGTTTAGATTACAAGAGGAAAAAGAAGTTGCTCTAGATCACTGCCTTGTCAGATGTAGATGTTCCGTCGAATCTCACGTCGCTTTATCATGTCGAATTTTGGACCTGTTTTGGATCACTTATTCTTTGACGGTGATTAGCTTGTGTAAAAGATTGATGAATTCTAACTTTAGCCCTCGGTCCTTTATATAGCCCTCAAAAAAGAAAACCTAGTTACCATATATGGTGACTTCCTAATATGGTGATTTTCCATATATGGTGATTTCCTAATATGGTGATTTTCCATATATATTTCCTAATATGGTGATTTTCCATATATGGTGACTTTTCCTTAGGATCCTACCCAAAAAATCTAGAACCCCAATTCCCTATAACGGCCGCGGATCCACCGCAAATGGTTTGTTTTGGCCGCGGAACCGCGGCCGTTTGGTGTGATCATTGCTTCAAAATTCTTGGGCTGCTTCATAGTGACACATAGAAATTTATTTGATGTCTGAAATCTTCATATCTTTTCTGAATCTCTGCCAGTATTGATTCTTTGATTTATTTAACTTCATCGGCATATTTTTGATTCTCGGCACTCGATATCTCGATCTCCTGATTTGAGCTAAACCTTGCATAATATCTCAGTGAATAATATTAGTAATATTTGTTTGTATTGAGATATTATCCTAACCATTTTATATGATATTATATTTTAAGAATATTGATTAGGGATATTTGATATGATATGCCTATTTTAATTATCAGAATATTGTATAAATATAATATGCATATATTTTCCTTCATAATGTTAATTATAATATATAGAACATATGAAAATAGATATTTTGCAGATAAACCTTTATATGTTCTATATTTACAATAAATACCTTTAAGCACTTAACAAAAGTAAGGAAAATGTTATATCAAATGTGCAATATTTTCAACTAAATAGTTCTCCATCAGATTTTAAAAATACTATCATGCCACCGCCCGTAGGTGCGCAGAATCCACCGCTTATCTCTTTTCAAGAAAGATGCTATCCGATACGCGGTCCTCTTCCTACTTGTTTATCTATTCCACCAGCTAATGGAGATAATTTTGAAATTAAACCTCACTTCATCAACCTTTTGCCCAAATTTCATGGACTTGAATTCGAAGACGCATACGTTTTTATAACCAAATTCGAAAACGTATGCGTAATGATAGGCACTACACAATTTCCTGTGGATGCTATGAGATTACGCCTTCTTCATTTTACCTTGTGCGATCTAGTAGAAAAATGGTTTTATAACACTGCTGCACACACTATTGCCAAATGGGATGAATTCGTTATAGTATTTCATAAAAAAATTTATCCAAATCATAAGAACGCCCGTGTTCGAAGCGAGATTAACCAGTTTATCCAACTTCCCAACAAACCATTTTGGAAATTCTTTGAATGGTTTAAAGATTTTCTTATCCAATGCCCTCATCATGGAATCAATAGATGGAATCTTTGCCGAATTATATATGAGGGTGTTAATCCAGCGACAAAACAGATACTTGAAACCATTTGTCAATGCCATTTCATGTCAAAAGACGATGGTGAAGCTTGGCAATTTCTGGAAGATCTTGCCGAACAAACTTTGCAGTAGGAAAGCGTTAGACCAACATCGTCCAGGGGAGGTATCCATCAGCTTGATTTTTCCATCGCAATAAAAGCCAAAATGGCCGCGATACAAAGGAAACTCGAAGCTATAGAAACCAAAGTCTCTTCAGTCTCCCTAAACCAAGTTACGCTTTCCAAAACCGTGTGTGGTTGCTGTTCTGACCCATCACATTTAACTGAAGAATGTCCTTTGAATACTTCGTTTCAAGGTCATGAACAAACTAATGCTACTTTTCAGCAACGGCCTAGAAACGATCCTTATTATTTTACATACAATCAGAGATGGAGCAATCATCCTAATTTTTCTTGGAACCAAAACCAAACTCAAACTAAAAATACGTTCCCAAGATAAAGTAACTATCAAAGACCTCCACAGTAACAACAACCACCACAACAGAGTCAGCACCCTATTCAACCATAAACTTTTTAAAATCCGGCCAACAACTTTGTATCTTATAATAATTCCTTCCCAACGGCCGGTACCGAAAAATCCTCTACACTAGAACGAAGCTTGGAAACATTTATTAATCATTCTATGCAAATGACGTGTTGGCTATAGTTCCCCCAAGGCAATTATCATAGTCACAGGCAGGTGATTATGATGATTGAGGAAGGACCTATACCGGTAGAACAGTCTTACTCGAGATGATAGTATGTTATCTGGTTTGTCTTTATCATCACTATTATATGTTGATAGAGCCCATAGGATTTTTGTTTGATTACCAGTATTATGATGGCGATCATATATGTGGGAGCTGAGGGTCTATAAGCAAATCCTTAAATGTCCCTAGTCATGAGAGTTTCGAGATTGGGCATCGATACTCCAGTGTAGACTAGTGTATACTAATCAAGACCCCGACGAGGGGCGGTGGCCAGGTCTCACAAGTCATTGGTGTTAGTTTTTTTACCTAAGATAGTATACAGGTGCTCATTGGGCTATGAGTACACTGGACGGATTCGCCAGGAACCTGCTAGAGGATATTATACCTATTGTTAGATGGCAGTTTCCAGGTGACATGTGTACAGGTTAGTCTGTCGACCTGAGATCGTCATTTGTCTCGTATGAGTTCCCACTGTGCTTTGATTACTACCCTACCACAGCTCAAAGGAGTCGTGCAAATAGGTTTTAGTTGGGTACAGTCCTGAGCTACATGGAGGCAGTGAGCGGATTGTTGGGGATTCGACTCTCTCGGTATTGGGGGTTGATGTCGCGCAGTGAACGGGTGGCCATCACCAGAAATCCTTGGCCAAGGTAGTCGAGAATTACTGATCTAGGATCGGTAGTTTCTCATATGGTGATGGGTTTCATACCGACACAAATTATCGCATTATTAGGGGTCTGACTTTATCCACCCCCTAGACTCGATATGCGATACTCTTAGACGAACAGACAAGACTGTACAGATATTGTCACCGTTAGGCTCAGTAGGGGTTCAGGATGAGTTTGCTCATCGGCCTCCCTTTCGCTCAATACCTGGGTAGCCGTTACGTACAGCTAGTTTCGCTGACGTTCTTGTGGTTAAACCCACTGCCAGCGTATTGACGAGTCTTTAGAGTCCCACACAGAGAGTTTCCCTGGTTCTATCGAAATGATTTAGTAGCCGTACTGGATATGTGCAAGGTTCCGATCGATTGATGCACTTTGTACCCGGACTTTCGATCGGACAGTTGATAATACTGGCCAGCTCGGGTTTGAGCCGGATTATTAAATCAGGTATTGATTTAATAATTTACGTATATATATTTCGATACGTATATTCTAATATTATGTTCTTTGTGTTATTCTATCTCTTTGGGTATTCGTATTTCGGTACGAATGCAGGTATATATATACAGTAGAATATAATCCATATTTTATCTGGAAAACATTCTAGAAGGTGGCCACCTCATTTTTGGATTTGACCATTTTTTGGAAAATGGTAAATGAGGTGGAAATTGGAAAATGGGGAGTATGGTGGTGACCATGCTTGCATAGTGTGCACAAATGAATTTTTAATTCATTTGTGCATACTATTCAAGTATGGGTGGTATTTTAAAATGAAAGATATTGTTTTACAAAACCTAGCATGCTTGATTTTCTCTCTCACGAGAGTTTCATTATTTTGAGATGGTTGGTTTTCTCTTGAGCATGCTTTGTTCTCATCACCATTTGTGCTTCACTCCTCTCTTGATTTTCCATTGTTGCCTCCACTTTCATTCACCACCTCCTCTCAACCCTCTCATGTGTTGAGAATCATGAGAGGAGATGAGATGAGATAGACCAACACTTGGATTACATACACTACATCCTAGGCTTTCAAGAGTAGCATCCTAGAAACTCTAGTTGTTTCACTTGCATCCGTTATGTGAAGCTAGAGCCACAACTACATCTCTCGGGTGGATCATCATCGATGGAGGGAGACCGGTGACCAAGCTTGATCAAGGAGACTCTAGGAGCTTGGGAAGATGGTTGAAGACCAATGGACATGGATCAACTCAGTATAACCATTCTAACTTTTTTATATATGCTTGCTAGTATAGGGTTTAGGGTAGATCCAGGCATCGGGTAATAGTAGCGCCAGTTTAGACAAATTTTGTTCCGCATTTGGCCACGGTTTGATGGCCGGGGCACTGCCATAACCCAACACGACGGCTAATTTAATATTTTCTATCCAAACATTAGTGCAGAACACCACTTCCCACGATGAAAGCATATAATCGATAGAAGCACAACTTGCACAGTTAAATGCCGCGATGAGTGAGAAGGAGAAAAGGAAACTCCCATTTCAACCTTTACCAAATCCTGGCCACTTACAAAGTCATAATGTGAGTACCGTAACCATGTTGAAATCGGGAAGAGTGCTGAACAATTAAGTCGGTGAACAGGTTGATGATGTTGAATCGGATAATATCCAGGCTTCTTCTTTTAACCCTAATTCTTCTAGCCTGCCATCTTCTTCTGCGCCTATTCTCTGTTTTCCACTAGGCTCAAACCTTCTGCCCACTCTCTTGAGTCAACCTAAAATGATTCCAACTTCAATTCTGGGATCGATTCCATCCCCACAAACTTCTCCTTCAATGTTGGACCCAACCCTTATTGATAAAGCTCTTTTTCCCAACAGGTTAGGGGCCAACAAACCTAATGCACAAATGGAGAAGATTGTGGAAATATTTAAGCAAGTTAACATAAATATTCCTCTCTTATATGCTATTCAAGAAGTTCCGTCTTATGAGAGAATCCTTAAGGCTTTTGCACTAGGAAGATAAAAACTCAAGTGCCGAAAAAGGTGTTCTTAACGTGCAATGTGAGCACGGATTTTACCCAACAATTGCCTAAGAAACGTAAGGACCCCGGTTGTCCTACAATATCTATAACTATTGGGGATAGAAACATCAATCGTGCTCTACTTGACCTAGGCGCTAGTGTTAACTTGCTTCCGTATTCTGTCTATGAGCAGCTATGTATTGGAGAGTTGAAACCTGCACACTGCACTCTCAAGATGGCCAATCTATCTATCACCCAACCTAGGGGTGAGCTAGAGGAAGTGTTAATCAAATTCATGGAATTTATATTCCCTGTGAACTTTATTGTTTTAGATACATAGCCTATGGCGAACCCACGAAACCAAGTTCTGGTGATTCTCGGTCGGCCTTTTCTAGTAACTTCCAATACTGTAATTAATTGTCGTAACGGTTCTATGAACTTATCCTTCGGGAAGATGACAATTGAGCTTAATATTTACAATCTAGAAAGTCAACCATCTGAATCTTCTGCTCATCTAATCGATATATCTTCTGTCAACGAGATAGCTTTCGACAGCTGCGAAGTTGAGGGACTTTACGACAATGATCTCGAAGACACTAGTGCATCATTATTTGATCTAGCAAATTACTATACTAATGAGGACACCTTTGACGAGTCTGCTCCCAAGTTCGAATCCTTCAACTCGTCGCAAAAGTTAGTTGAGCTTTCCGAGTCAATATCCTACGCTAGTTATGAACCTCTTAGGGAGTCCGAGTATAATTTCCCTGTCCTACCTTCTATCGTCTCTCCGCCGACACTAGATCTCAAGCCGCTACCTTCTCATCTTAAATATGCTTATTTAGATGAGAACGAGTCTTTACCCGTGATCATATCCACTTCTCTATATTTAGAGCAAAAGAGCATTCTTTTGTCGGTCTTGAGATCAAATCGGCAAGTTTTTTGTTGGACAATGGCGGACATCACAGGGATTAGTCCTTTGGTTGTTGAACATCATATTCATTTGATGGATGAAGCCAAACCAACCTGAGACACATAGAGACGGTTGAATCCCGTCATGAAGGAGGCGGTAAAGAAAGAAATCGTCAAGTGCCTAGATAATGGTATAATTTACCCTATATTTGATAGCCAATTGGTAAGTCCTATTCATATGGTTCCTAAAAATTCTGGCATCACGGTCATAACTAATGAGACTAATGAATTGATCCAAACACGCACCCAAACTGGATGGCGGGTATGTATTGATTATAGAAAACTCAATGCCGCAACAAAGAAAGATCACTTCCCTCTACCTTTCATTGACCAGATGTTAGAACGATTAGCCGGGCATGAATACTACTGTTTCTTAGACGGATACTCCGGCTATAACTCTCCACATCGCCGAAAAAGATCAAGATAAGACAACATTTACATGTCCTTTTGGTACTTTTGCTTATAGACGCATGCCCTTTGGGTTATGCAATACTCCCGCTACATTTCAACGGTGTATAATAGGGATATTCTCGGACATGGTCGAGATTTTTCTGGAAATATTTATGGACGATTTCTCCATATTTGAGGACTCTTTTGAGGAATGTCTTCGTCATCTTGACGCTGTTCTTACCCGCTGTAAGAATAAGAATTTAATTTTGAATTAGGAAAAATGCCATTTCATGGTTCAAAAAGGTATTGTCCTTGGAAATATCATTTCACAAAAAGATATGGAGATAGACAAAGCTAAAATAGATGTAATCCATAACCTTCCTCCTCTCAAGTGCGTAAAAAATGTATGATCCTTCCTTGGTCAAGTAGGATTTTATAGGAGATTCATTAAGAACTTTAGCAAAATTGCTAGACCCTTAACTCTTCTCTTAGTCAAGGATACAACATTTCACTTTGATCCAGATTGGGAGGCTCCTTTTGAATTACTTAAAAGCTCCCTCACTACAGCCCATCTCCAGACTTGAATCAACCGTTTGAGCTTATGTGTGATGCATTTGATTTTTCTATTGGTGCAGTCTTAGAACAATACATTGATAAGATGTCACATGTAATTTACTATGTAAATAGGACCTTGAACGATGCCTAAATGAATTATATAACTACCGAGAAAGAACTTGTAACAACCCTAAACTTTATGTACAAAATTTTTGTAAAGTACAGAAAGGAGTATTTTAGCCTGAGCACAACTTAAAAGTATTTCTTGTTTAAGAACAGCAAGAAAGCACTTGTAGCTCATTGGTAAAACCTTGCACTGCTGTGACATAATCTCAGTGTTCGAATCCCGTAAGCCATATATTATTTTTATTGATTTTTCTTTTAAAATTTTTGGAAGCCCAAAAATTTACACGTTCAATACACGTAAAATGAAAAGTTAGATTAAATCAAACATGTGGAAATTGATATATGAATAGACCCCGACACGTGGCACAAATCCCACCACACCCCTCACTTGATCGACCGGCGAGATAGCACTAAAGGCCGGCGCCCCCCACCCCATAGGGAATGCTCTCATTTTTTTACCCTAGTCTTTTGGCCTCCCCCCTTAACCCCAGTACTGTTTGTTTTTTCCTGAAATTAAACAGAGAATTAAAATGAGGTATTGATCAAAAATTTTAATGCATTTTAATTACATTCTTCAATCCTCAAAACCTTAATTTCTCCTATAAATACAACATCACACCGTAGCCCTCTCCATTCTGAAATCCATTGTCAAACCTCTCAAATTTTTTCCAAGTCAAAGAAGTGTACAAGTGGAGTTAGCCCAAGGTCAAGTTCCGACGACAATTCGGTACAATTCCGGCGATACCGCGACTCCACGAAACCATCAAATTGATCCTATACCTCCTCTATCTACACTAATCTAGTAAGTCTCCTCTCCTCCTCTCTCTTCATATTCTAAAAAGTTCCCTATTCAAAACCCGTCGGAAGTGGAGTTAATCCGACATCCGATTCTAAATTTGTTTAAAAACCCAACTTTTTTAATAACAAATCAACCATTTCTTTATATATTGTTTAGTAATCATAAACCAATATTGAGAACAAGTTTCAATTTAAAATACCATGCAGTACAACTTGTATTACACTTTTACAGTTAAATACCACAAAGTTTACCTACGACATTCTTTTATCATAATTTCTCATATTACCTTGAAAACCATATTTTTGTGCCTTATACAATTTTAGATTAAAATACCCTAAACTATTAAAAACCGTATGCTTTAAATTATTTTAATTAAATTCCTTGTAATTAAGCCTCTACAACCAATTTTGGGGAAGCCGATTTGGATGGTGCGGGTTATCGCACATTCTCAGGACTAGTAGAGCGAGATGCAGACCTTCTCACGGATCATCCGATCTCGATGGAATTTTTAATACAATTTTTAAGAAAATATGATTTTTTATTTAATAAATAAATTCTATTTTTCATAATTATATATATACATAAATATTATAAAAATATATATTTTATATTTATAATAAATTCCATGTTTTCTAAACACAAGAATCACAAATTTCATGTATATACCATCACAAATCCATATAATTCCAATTTATACTAAATTACCATATATTATTCAATCTTGGTTTATAATCATTAGAATACTTTACTTTTAAAAATTACGTCCATGAAAACCCTGAATACGATAAATAAATGCTTAAGGTTTATTTTGAAAGTATACTAAAACTATTTTTCATAAAACCCACTCAATTTTATTAATTTACAATAAGTACCCTAGTAAATATAGGTTTAAGTGGGACCAACTCCCTTAAGCCTCAGGGAGCCGAAGAAAGTAGGTGCTTGCCTATTTAAGGTAGAAAACTAAAATGAGATTATCAATGGTAATTGGCTTGGAAAAAGTCACAAATCTTGCCATCCATGTCCAGCAGTTATCGATAACTCCAAAACCTAATTTTGGAATCAAATTCTGTTTAAGTGTCTGACTCAGACAAAGTCTCAGTCTAATCTTAATACAATTCCAATCTACATATAATCTAAATATAACTCCAATACATCATGAATCCATATATATCGAATACTATCAAATATCAATATGACTCGACTAGTCTGAACCATGGATATATATTAACTTGATTACATGACTATCCGTTTACATCCTTATCTCTTTACATGAACAATTGATATCATGGTTTCGGCAAGTATTATATCTATAAAATAACACAATATACATCACGGGTTTAAAGGGGTAGACTGGTACGGAATGTGTTAAAAGTGGCACGAGATGGTCATTAAAAGACACAACTAAACATCCATTGCCTTTGTTCCGTGGGGTTTTACGGAGCCTTGTACTACGGGTTACCTTAGTCCACGGAATAGTTGGACTCCTCTCGTAAGCACTAATATCTTCTGTGCCAAGCTACAAACAACTACCTTAGTATAGCGAACATAATCTTTTATACTTTACATGTTCTATTCTCTGTCTATTCCGGCGACACCGAGACTCCACGAAGCCATCAAATTGATCCTATACCTTTTTTCTCTACACTAATCCAGTAACTCCCCTCTCATCCTTTCTCTCTTCCTATTCTAAAAAGTTCTTTTTTCAAAACTCGTCGGAAGTGGAGTTAATCCGACATCCGATTCTAAATTTGTTTAAAAACCCAACTTTTTTAATAACAAATAAACCATTTCTTTATATATTATTTAGCAACTATAAACCAACATTGAGAACAAGTTTCAATTTAAAATACCATGCTATGCAACTTGTATTACACCTTTACAGTTAAATACCATAAGGTTTACCTACGACATTCCTTTATCTTAATTGCTCATATTACCTTTAGAAAAATATCACGGGGTAATGACTTACCTCTCACAACACTCATCATGACATAGCATGATTGCTTGAAAACTATATTTTTGTGGCTAATACAATTTTACATTAAAATACCCTAAATTATTAAAAACCGTATTCTTTAAATTGTTTTAATTAAATTCCTTACAATTAAGCCTCTACAACACATTTTGGGGAACCCGATTTGGATGGTGCGGGTTATCGCACATCCTCGGGAATAGTAGAGCGAAATGCATATCTCCTCACGGTGCATCCGATCTCGATGGAATTTTTAATACAATTTTTAAGAAAATGTGATTTTTTATTTAATAAATAAATTCTATTCTTAATAATTATATATTATATATATATATATATATATATATATATATTATCAAAACATCTATTTTATATTTAGAATAAATTCCATATTTTCTAAACACAAGAATCACAAATTTCATCAATATACCATCACAAATCCATACAATTCCAATTTACATTAAAATACCATATACTATTCAATCTAGGTTTATAATCATTAGAATACTTACTTTTAAAAATAACATCCATGAAAACCCTAAATACGATAAATAAATGCTTGAGCTTTATTTTGAAAGTATACTAAACCTATTTTTCATAAAACCCCCTTAAGTTTATTAATTTACAATAAGGACCCTAGTAAATATAGGTTTAAGCGGGACCAATTCTCTTGAGCCTCAGAGAGCCGGAGAAAGTGAGTGCTTGCTTATTTAAGGTAGAAAACTAAAACGGGGTTATCAATGGTAATTGGCTCGGAAAAAGTCACAAATCCTGACGTCCATATGCATCAGTTACCGATAACTCCAAAAGCTAATTCAGGAATCAAATTCTGTTTAAGTGTCTGACTCAGATAGAGTCTCAGTCTAATCTGAATACAATTCCAATCTACATACAATCCAAATATAACTCCAATACATCATGAATCCATATATACTAAATACTATCAAATATCAATATGACTCGACTGGACCGAACCATGGATATATATTGACTTGATTACATGACTATCCGTTTACATCCTTATCTGTTTATATGAACAATTGATATCATGGTTTCAGAAAGTCTTACATCTATAAAACAACACAATATAAATTACGGGGTTAAAGAGGTAGACTGGTACGGAATGTGTTAAAAGTGGCACGAGATGGTCATTAAAAGACGTAACTAAACATTCATTGCCGTTGTTCTATGGGGTTTGACGGAGCCTTGTACTACGGGTTACCTTAGTGCACAGGATAGTTGGACTCCTTTCGTAAGCACTAATATCTTCTGTACCAAGTTAGAAACAACTACGTTAGTATAGCGAACATAGTCTTTTATACTTTATATGTTCTATTTGTTGGATATATATGCTCTAAAGGCCTTCATTGTATATGATGCTAGGGATATGTATGTACATGACAGTCTTGCTTAATATGATAGTACGCTGTTTGGTTTGTCTTTATCTTAACATATGATATATTTTGCGTAGTATTCATATATATATATATATATATACATGTTGATAA
This sequence comes from Agapanthus africanus, assembly GCA_030015575.1. NCBI lineage: Eukaryota > Viridiplantae > Streptophyta > Magnoliopsida > Asparagales > Amaryllidaceae > Agapanthus > Agapanthus africanus. The sequence continues at coordinate 930,060,961 of CM057337.1, read as the reverse complement.
ACCCCATAGGGTGTTCTGTCTGACTACCGGCGTTGTGATGGCAGTCATACTAGTGGGAGCTGGATAGTCAATAGGCACATCCTTAGATGTCCCTGGTCGCAGGAGTATCGAGACTGGGCATCGATACTCCGGAGTAGACTGGTATATACATATCTAGACCCTGTGGAGGGGCGATGGATTGGTCCCGTAGCCATTGGTGGAGTGCACCTAAGATTGTATACAGATGCTCACTGGGTGTGAGTACACCGGACAGGACTCGCCGAGAACTGACTGGATGGTATTCATACCTAACGTTAGATAGTAGTTCTTAGGTGAAATGTGTGCAGATAGTCCGTTGACTTAAGGTCGTCATTTGTCTCGTGTGAGTTCCCACTGTGCTTTGATTACTACCCTACCACGGTTCAAAGGAGTCGTGCAAACAGGTTTTAGTTGGGCACAGTCCCGAGCTATGTGGAGGCAGTGAGTGACTGTTAGGGATTTTTCTCTTCCGGTATAGGGAGTTGATATCGCACAGTGATCGGTTGGTCATTACCATAAGTCCCTGGCCAGGGCTGATTGAGAATTACTGATAGATTGATCAGTAGATTCTCGGATGGTGATAGAGCCATACCGACACGACTTGTACAGTTATTAGGGGTTTGACATTTACCACTCCCTAGACCATACATGCGATACTCTTAGACGAACAGACCGGACTGCATGGATATTGTCACGGACAGGCTTAGTAGGAGTTCGGATGGGTATCCTCATTGGCCTTCTTATTGACATCTACCTGGGGACTGTTACGTACAGCTAGTGCCACTTGCGGTCTGTGGTTAAACCCACTGCCAGCGTAGTAGTCGAGTCTTTAGAGTCCCACACAGAGTTTTCCTAACTCCAGGCGAAACGATATAGAGGTCGTACGGTTTTACGACAAGGGTTCGGACGAATACGTGTTTTAAACGCACGTACGACATTCGGACAGTTTTTTCTAGACGGCTTTGGTTTAAGCCAGATTCTAGTATCAGGTTATTGGATTTATACAGTCTAAAGTTTTTCCGTGTTTTTACGGATGGGAGGGGCGTTCTCGTAATTTCCGGGAAGATTCTAGAAGCATGGTGACTTGAGGGGTTAAGGTGGCATTGTCATTAATGTTATTGTGACTCATTATGTGTGATTCACTATGTCATTAATGAATTATTAAATGCTTAATGACTCACATAGTGAATCACTCATATTCATTTATGAAGCATGATGAATAATCTTTTATTATTCATTTTATTGATTTATTCATTATGCTTGATATATTAAGTGAGAAGCAATTTCATTTCATTATTCTAGTTCACCTTCTCTTTCCTCAAGCTCTCTCTTTCTTCAAGTTCTAATCTTACCACTCATGAGTTAAGAACAAGGATTAGAAAAGACTAAACATCCCATAACCTAACTCTATATAACCTAAGTTCCTTTGATTAGCAACTAGAGAAACTTAGTTACCTCAAGTTTTGAGGTGAAGCATGGATTGGGGTTCTCGGGTGGATCATCTATCACTTGGAGGAGGCCGAGGAGGATGAAGAGATCGTAAAGATGAAGGACACGTATCACTAGGTATAATCCCTTTACATAGTAGTTTAGAGCTTCTATGGTAGTTGTTAATTATCGTTTAGCAAAGATCTTCGGTCAGTCGATTTATGCTTCAAGAACAAGATCGTTTTTCATATTTCCGCCTCCCCGCAACTCGTGGGGTGTTGCACATCGACTTACACTATTATCTTTCTATTCTTCTCTACCTCTTGGGACTTACCGAGCGATTGTTCGCTGATGACATTACTTTTCTATTCTTTCTTTGAAATGTTGTCAGGAGGACTCGACTCTCTGGAGATCGAGCCCAGCTCAGAAGACTTGGAGTAGTTCATCGAGGACCCCGAGCTCTAGTTCACTTGTATATACTTTTACTTTCAGTTCATGCCAATGTTTAGGCATCGCTTTCCAGTATTGTATTTACTTTCCAGTTGTATTATAAAGAATGTTTAATCAATAAAAAGTTGTTGTTCATTTACATCTCATATCTTTCTTGTGTACATTTATTATATTTATTATTTACGCTTAACGTGTTTATTTCTGAGTAAATACGTCGTATGCTTAGTCACGTCTCCTTATCCGTAAACCGGGAAGCGGGGCGTGACAAGTTTTATTGGTGGCCCATGCAGGTCAGTTCTGTATGAAGTCTTACCATGCAGGGTCAGTTCTTCATGGAAACCTAAGAAATATATCATAAGAATCAACAACTAAAACATTCTTTACATTTCATATTCCTTGAATTTATCCTAACCCTATTTTTCTTTCATGGTTATGGATTCTCCGAACAACACGAGCACCAACGTGAATGGCAACACCACACCACCACCTCTTCTACTTACGCCTACCGTTGTAGCTCCGATCAACGAGCAGACGGTACTGCTAGAGGCAATAAAGAGCCTCCTGGAGGGACAGCAGCAGCAGACCGCTATCCTACTGAACCGTCCAGAAACGGAAGCACCTGGAGTGAAGCAATTCCAGGCATTGCATCCTAAACAATTCTCTGGGAAAGAGAGCCTCTTGGAAGCTGAAGAATGGGCTCAGTCGATCGAAGACGACCTAGCAGCAGTACAAGTTCCATAGATCGCTTGGGTAAAGGTTGCAAAGCTGCAACTAACTGACAATACCAGGGTATGGTGGAAGACGGAAGAAAGCCGTCTTGCCCAACCGATCGAATGGAGGATTTTTCGCGAGATGTTCGCAAGAAATATTTTCCCGAGACTGCCCGCTTTGATATGGAGTAACAATTCATCCACTTTCAACAAGGTTCTATGTGGAGCAAATATATGGATGAGTATGATGCTGAGTCACCATGCTGAGCAGGTTTGTCTCCTATCTCATACCGAATGCTGAGATCAAGAATAGAAGATTTCAGCAAGGGTTAAACCAGGAGATCCAAGCTGCTCTAGCTACAGGGGATTTCCTAACCCATGACCTAGCTCTGAAGGCTGCCCATCGATACGAGGCAGTAGTGAAGAAAAAGGGCATATCTCAATCTGCCGGTGTGAAGTGCCCTGCTACTCAGATAGCAGGAGGAGCCTCTTCCAAGCCACCATTTGTACCCTGGGGACCGGAAGTAACATTTAACCGGTCAAGTCCAGACTTTTGCTACTACTGTAAGAGGGATAGACACCTGTTGAAGGACTACAGATGCGCAAACGGCCTGTGCTTAGTTCTTGGCGCATCCACTCACGATATTGCGACATGTCCTCATAGATGCAACCCAGTTCCAGTACACATCAACTATCCGCATTGGCCAACTATTTAGGCACCTGCACCTCGTCTTTCTCTCCCAGCTCCACCTCCACGTGGACCTCCTGCACAGCCTACTCGCCAATTCCATCAAGCACTGATGAACATGCCTTGAGGGCAGAAGAACATGCCCCAAGGACAGAGAAATGTGCCTCCAGCTAGGAGGAACGTACTCGGCGTCAGGCTTACACATTAGTGACCGTAGAAGCCGAGGCTATAGACCAAAGTAACACTAGTAATTCCCTTCAATCTTTTCAAACCCTTGCATCATCTCGTTACTTTTCATGCACTACCAGTATTTCTTTCACCACCACTATCACCAATTTTTTCTTGAATCTGTTACAACTTCCTTCTATAAATTTCGAGAAAGAAATTTTTATAAGGAGGGTAGAATACAACAACCCTAAACTTTCTGTACAAATTTTTTTGTAAAGTACAAAAAGAAGTACCTTAGCCCGAGCACAACTTAAAAGTACTTCTTGTTTAAGAACAACAAGAAAGCACTTGTAGATCATTGCTAAAGCCTTGCACTACTGTGACATAGCCCCTGTGTTCGAATCCCATCAGCCACATAAATGATTTTTCTTTTAAACTTTTTGGAAGCCCAAAAGTTTACACGTACAATACACGTAAAATAAAAAGTCAGATTAAATCAATCATGTGGAAATTGATATATGAACAGACTTCGACACGTAGCACAAATCCCACCACACCCCTCACTTGATCGACCGGCGAGATGGCACTAAAGGCCGGCGCCGCCGGGCCCCCCATTGGGGAATGCTTTCATTTTTTTACCCTAGTCTCTTGGCCTCCCACCTTAACCCCAATACTGTTTGTTTTTCCTGAAATTAAACAGAAAATTAAAATGAGGCATTAATCAAAAAATTTAATGCATTTTAACTCCATTCTTTAATTCTCAAAACCCTAATTTCTCCTATAAATACAACATCGCACACCATCCCTCTCCATTCTGAAATCCATTAACCATCAAATTTTTTCCAAGTCAAAAAAGTGTATAAGTGGAGTTAGTCCAAGGTCAAGTTCCGGCGACAATTCGGAACAATTCCGGCGACATCGAGACTCCACGAAGCCATCAAATTGATCCTATACCTCTTCTCTCAACACTAATCCAGTAAGTCCCCTCTCCTCCTCTCTCTTCCTATTCTAAAAGTTCTCTTTTCAAAACTCGTCGGAAGTAGAGTTAATCCGACATCCGTTTCTAAATTTGTTTAAAAACCTAACTTTTATAATAACAAATCAACCATTTCTTTATATATTGTTTAGCAACCATAAAACAATATTGAGAAAAAGTTTCAATTTAAAATACCATGCTATGCAACTTGTATTACACTTTTATAGTTAAATACCACAAAATTTACCTACGACATTCTTTTATCTTAATTGCTCATATTACCTTTAGAAAACCTCACGGGGTAATGACCTACCTCTCACAACACTCATCATGATATAGCATGATTGCTTGAAAACCATATTTTTGTGCCTAATACAATTTTACAATAAAATACCCTAAACTATCAAAAACCTTATTCTTTAAATTGTTTTAATTAAGTTCCTTACAAATAAGCCTCTACAACACATTTTGGGGAACCCGATTTGAATGGTGCAGCTTATCGCACATCCTCGAGACTAGTAGAGCGAGATGCATACCTCCTCACGAAGCATCCAATCTCGATGGAATTTTTAATACAATTTTTAAGAAAATGTGATTTTTTATTTAATAAATAAATTTTATTTTTAATAATTATATATATATATATATATATATTTATTATCAAAACATCTATTTTATATTTAGAATAAATTCCATATTTTCTAAACACAAGAATCACAAATTTCATGAATATACCATCACAAATCCATACAATTCCAATTTACATTAAAATACCATATACTATTCAATCTAGGTTTATAATCATTAGAGTACTTACTTTTAAAAATTACATCAATGAAAACCCTAAATACGATAAATAAATGCTTGAGGTTTATTTTGAAAGTATACTAAACCTATTTTTCATAAAACCCTCTCAAGTTTATTAATTTACAATAAGGTCCTTAGTAAATATAGGTTTAAGCGGGACCAATTCTCTTGAGTCTCAGAGAGCCGGAGAAAGTGGGTGCTTTCCTATTTAAGGTAGAAAACTAAAACGGGGTTATCAATGGTAATTGGCTTGGAAAAAGTCATAAATTCTGCCGTCCATGTGCAGCAGTTACCGAAAACTCCAAAACCGAATTCAGGAATCAAATTCTGTTTAAGTGTTTGACTCAGACAGAGTCTCAGTCTAATCTTAATACAATTCCAATCTACATACAATCCAAATATAACTCTAATACATCATGAATCCATATATACTGAATACTATCAAATATCAATATGACTCGACTGGACCGAACTATGGATATATATTGACTTGATTACATGACTATTCGTTTACATCCTTATCTGTTTACATGAACAATTGATATCATGGTTTCAGCAAATCTTACATCTATAAAACAACACAATATACATTACGGGATTAAAGGGGTAGACTGGTACGGAATGTGTTAAAAATGGCACGAGATGGTCATTAAAAGACGTAACTAAACATCCATTGCCGTTGTTCCGTGGGGTTTGACGGAGCCTTGTACTACGTGTTACCTTAGTCCACGAGATAGTTGGACTCTTCTTGTAAGCACTAATATCTTCGGTAGTAAGCTACAAACAACTACGTTAGTATAGCGAACATAATCTTTTATACTTTAGATGTTCTATTCTCTGTCTATTCTTCTCTACCTCTTGGGACTTACCGAGCGATTGTTCGCTGACGACATTCCTTTTCTATTCTTTCTTTGAACTGTTTTCAGGAGGACTCGACTCTCTGGAGATCAAGCCCAGCTCAGAAGACTTGGAGCAATTCATCGAGGACCCCCGAGCTCTAGTTCACTTGTATATACTTTTACTTTCAGTTCATGCCATTGTTTAGGCATCGCTTTCCAGCATTGTATTTATTTTCCAGTTGTATTATAAAGAATGTTTAATCAATAAAAAATTGTTGTTCATTTACATCTCATATCTTTCTTGTGTACATTTATTATATTTCTTATTTACGCTTAACGTATTTACTTCTGGGTAAATACGTCTTAGGCCTAGTCACGTCTCCTTATCCATAAACCGGGAAGCGGGGCATGAAAGAACTCTTGGAAGTTGTATTTGCATTAGAAAAATTCAGGCTCTACTTGATTGGCTCTCCAGTTGCAGTTTACACCGATCACTCCGCCCTAAGACATCTTTTATCAAAGAAGGATGCTAAGCCAGGCTAATACGTTGGATCCTGTTGTTATAAGAATTTGATTGATCTTGTCATAGAGACAAGAGCGGATGTGAAAACATACTAGCCGACCATCTTTCACACCTCTCTTCTTCGCCAACTTTGGTCGTGCCAATAAACGAGTCCTTTCTTGACGAACAGCTCTTGACCATATCCTCCGAATCTTGGTTCATGGATATTGTGAATTATTTAGCTACAATACTTATACCCAGCGAATTTTCGAAACAGGACAATCATCGATTTCTATCCCAAGTAAAAAAAATTTTGCTGGGATGAACCTTATTTGTTTAAGTATTGTCCCAATCAAATCATTCGCCGATGTGTCCCTAATGATGAATTTAAGAGTGTTTTGTCTTTCTTCCTTGATCAGACATGTGGCGGTCACTTTGGTCTACGTAAAATGGCGGAGAAAGTTTTGCAATGTGGGTTTTATTGGCCAACATTATTTAAAGATGCATATGATCATTGCAAAACTTGTTCACGGTGTCAACACATGGGTCGAATTTCACAGAGAAATAAGATGCCGCTCCAACCTATCTTGGTTGTGGAGATATTTGACATTTGCGGAATTGATTTTATGGACCCTTTTCCCATCTCTTTTAGGAATTTATACATCTTACTTGCAGTTGATTATGTCTTTAAATGGGTGGAAGCAGTACCGTGTCGCACTAATGATAACAAGATTGTTATTAAGTTCCTTAAAGAAAATATTTTTTCGCGATTCCGACACCCTCGTACTATAATTAGCGACAACGGGACGCATTTCTGTAAGGTCTTTCAAGACTTTGATGCGAAAATATTCAATCAACCATAAGCTTTCTACGCCCTATCATCCTCAAACGAGCGGGCAAGCTGAGATCTCCAATAGACAGATCAAATTTTTTTTGGAGAAAATGGTTTCTAAGAACCGTAAAGATTGGTTCACCAAATTGACGGATGCTCTTTGGGCATTTCATACTGCTTTTAAGAATGATCTTAGTATGTCTCCATACCGACTAGTGTTTGGGAAGGCTTGCCACCTTCCTGTCGAGATCGAACATACAGCAATGTGGGCCATAAAAGAGCTTAACTTTGATTTTGATCAAGTCTGAGCTATCGGAAGCTGCAATTAAATGATCTTAGCGAACTTCGCGATGAAGCCTATGATAATGCGCTTATAGTAAAGAATCGGACTAAACTGTTCCACGACAAAAACCTTTTTAGAAAAACTTTCACCTCGGGATAACAAGTCCTTCTTTACGATTCCCGCCTCCACTTTCAACCGGGTAAGCATAAATCTCGTTGGAAAATGACCTTTTGTCGTGCGGCATGTGTACCTACACGGCGCAGTGGATATAGAAAATACTAAAAACGGTTCTATTTTTAAAGTCAACGTGCATAGATTAAAACCGTTTTTTCCCGCTGACCTAGCGGAGGTGCTCCTGTTTTTACAGAAGCCGCTTTATCATAACTAACTTTCCTCCGCCTCACCTCCATGCTTTGATAACACTGTTTCATATAAGAATAGAGGTGAGTGAACTAAGATATAACTGAATATCTGTGAATGCCATAGAACAAGTTTGGGGGCAGTATTGCATTATTATTTTACCCCTATTATTCTCCTCCTAAGTTTACAGGTCTATGTGCTCAACATCAGTGAGGACGCTGCTGAAAACAGGTTTGGAGGAGATTTGTATTTACTGAAATATCATTTGACACTATGCACTATATAAAAAAATTATAGCTGAAATTTTTTTTTTTGATAATAAAAGATTAGAAAGTGAAAAATTATATATGAAAGATGTTTTATAACGAAGCTAGTAATAGGTAGTCATGAGCTGTTGTCCCAAGGGTTAGTAAGATGAAGGGAATCATTAATCTAAGGATAGAATTATGGCTGAAAAATAGTCCCTATTCTTGAGTCCAAATATCTAAAACTATACGCACTTGCACACATCTTGAAACTTGGGATAGTAGAGGATACATTGAAATGCTCTTGTCTAAAAGCCTTAGTATGAAGATCAATGAAGAAAAGAGTAAAATATAAATGAAAAAAATGGTGAAGAAAAATGAACACTGATTTTGTAATTACTTAAAGCAGCATAAAAAAAATATAGCGGGGATGCTTTATCACATAGTGTCTTAGACCAACTGGTTTGGGAGCCACTGCTAAGCCTTAGGTGTTGCAAGACTAGGAAATTGCTAATTACGCCTTAACGAGTGAGCACATTTAGTAATCGGTCGGTTAGTATCTCAAGAAGTATTAACGGTCGCATGAAGAATGTGTGAGCAATTCCATCTAAAATATGAAAGTGTTTTATTAGCACCACCACTGGGTTTTACTAGCATCAAGCATGACATTTTAAATAACTTCAGGGTGCTAATTAAGACTAACCGAGATCTTAAACTAGATGACTAGGGTTTTTAAGCATGATATCAAAAACAATAGTAAAAGAAAGAGGCTACAACCTTTGTAGACCGTTTCCTTCGCGTCTAAAGCTTTGGGTTGTAGTCCACGCGACTCCACTAGGCTCTACTTGAAGGTTGAATGAAGTTGCTTCAATGATCTTCGTGCCGAAGATGATCCACCCGAAATCCACTAATTCAAGCTACCTTTTCACTAAACTCTTTAGTGAAGTAAACACAGTACACCAAAGTGCTAATCTAGTGCAGAATGGTGAAGTGGTTTGTTTTTTTGCTCACTAGGTGATTAATTCAAAAATATATAGTTAACCGTAATCAGAAACGGCGTCGCTTTGCAGCTAGCCGGTGAGTACGGGTCGATCCACAGAGATGGGTAATTTCCTTAATGTGTTTTTACGAGTTGATTCCAAATGTTGTTTTGGTTGGTTTATTAAATCTATAAAAACCTAGATCTATCAATAAACTAAATTAATCTAAATTAAAGTCTTGTTAGGGTTAGGTTTAGGGGAAGTTTGGAGATTAAAGGTTTCCTCACCGCTTCCATTGCCCTTTTTTTGATCTATTAGATATTATGGTAATTATCAATAAAGTGGATTAGAATCTTTTGGGAAGATGTTTCTTCCTCTAGATTCTTATCCTTCCTTTATCGATAATTACCCTAACCCCCATGGAAAACACGCGCAACCGACCCTTTATACTACGGTTCATCGTTACCTCGATGGGTAGGATGCCGTAGGGAGCGGTTGTGCGTGCATGCATGGAGTTCTAACTCTTAGGTGTGGATGGCATGAAAGGGGTGAGAGATCTCATCTCTCAAACCTTTCCCTAAGGCTAACCCTAACAAGCGAGGAGATAACTCGCTCATTAGGGAATGAAAAGACATACTAATTAAAAGAATTAAAACAAAGAAATAAAATTAACTTACTAGTTTGATGGCTCCCTCCAAGCAATACAGAACAGATCTGAATAAACTCCCAACAATTCTGAATTTTATTGATTGAAAAGAGGCATAGGGTTTTACAATTTTTTATTACAATTTATAAGCAAACAGGAGAATTTAGGGTTACGGGATTCGCACATGTGCAATTACAGATTTGCCCACGAAAAATCCAAACCCCCGCACCGACGCACTGACACCCGAAAAATGCACCGACATGGGCTCTGAATGGCCGCGGAACAGCGGCAAATGTAGGCCTTGGGCCGCGGTTCCGCGGCCCTTTGGTGGGCTTGGCTCACCATCTTTCTGGGCTTGGTTCAGGATTTCTTGGGCTTCCTATTTTTATACTTCTTTTCTCTGTTGGGCTTCTTAGTGTTCTCCAGATTTTCAGTGAAAGCTTGTAAGGATCTTTTGACCGTTTCACTTTCGTCTTTTTGGACCTTGCACTGTTCTTCGTCTCGGCTTGAGTAAGATCCGTCTGCTTGTTGGTCAAAAGTCCCTTTTCTGTATCAACTTTCGTCTTTTTCACTGTATTCGCTCCAAGAGTCTGTATCCTGTAATATGCAAAAAACGTGCGTCAAGAGTACCTGTTTATCTATAAAACGGATAAGAATAGGGGAATGAAAAATGCATTATTATGGTCTGAACACTAGGGTTCTCACAAGCTCAAGGGTTCACAACTCATATGAGGGATTGAGCTTGGAGGTGGAGGTGAAGAAGATGGAGAGTACTAGGGAGCAAGGAGCTCAAGTGAGGAAAATAACTCAAGTGAAGAATGAAATGTAAAATGGCTCTTCAAAGCTCATATATTATTGAAGTATACAATTTTTAAACATTAAAAATTGTAACCATGCTTCAATAGTGCAAGCAAATGAATAAAATAAAAATTAAAGCCATGCATGCCCATTCCACAAAAAAGACTCCCCATTTTCCACCTCATTTTCTATTTTCTAAAAATAGAAAATCCATGCCATGCTTCATATATAATATATATATATATATATATATATATTATGAAGAATAATTAGTGAGCTAATAATATAAGTTAATATATAATTATATCAAATTATTAAATCAACACTTGATTTAATAATTCGATTATATCACATATAACTGACCAATATCATTTATCTGTATATCACATTATCAAATCAACACTTGATTCAATAATCCGGTTATATCACATACAACCTAACCGATAATAAATAGCCGCCAGATTACAATACGGTATCACATACTCGTATTTAAGCAGGCCCCTGCACATATCAACATATGTGCCCTACTCCGTTTCGCTTGAACCAGGAAATTTCTATGTGGGACTCTAAAGACTCGTCAATACGTCAGCAGTAGGTGATGATCAAATCAGTCACTCACAAGCCGTCAGCGGTACTAGCTGGATGTAACGGATACCCAGATATTGAGCGAATCGAAGATCAACAAGCAAGCTTGTCCAAACACCCATGAAGCCTATAAGAAACACTTACCGTACAGTCCGGTCTCTTAGTTTGATATGTTGCATATCAATTCTGGGGTTGAATCGTCAGACTCCAATAACTTGATAAGTCATGCCGATGTAAGGGTTATAACGGTATGAGAAACTACTGATAACACTTACCAGTAAATCTCATCAATATCCCTAGCCAGGGAATTCCTGTTATAGCCAATCGAGCATAGCGCAACATCAACTCCCTATACTGGGAGAGACGAAACCCTTTCTATCGCTCATTGCCTCCATATAACTCGGGACTGTACCCAAAATCAACCTATTTGCATGACTCCTTTGAACCGTGGTACGGAGGAAATCAAAGCACAGTGGGAACAACACAAGACTTATGACGATCTCGGATCTACAGACTAACCTGTACCCGTGTCACCAAAGAACTGCTATCTGACGATAAGTATAGTACCATCTACGTGTTCTCGGAGAGTCCTGTTTAGTGTACCCATTCTCTAATGAGCACCTGTGTAAAATCTTTGATGTCAAACGCCAATGGCTATGGGAACAACCATCGCCCTATATAGGGTCATGAAACGTATACACTAGTCTACTCTGGAATATCGATGCCCTGTCTCAATATTCCCTCGACTAGGAACAATTGAAGGATGTGCTTGTGGACTAACCGGGTCCCAGTGATATGATCTGCATCATAATCCTGATAGTCAAGCCTGCATCCTAAGGGCTTTATCAACATGTATATGAGAGACAGTATAATAATACCAGTGTACATGTTGAGATAAAGAGCAATCAGATAGCATACTATCATGTCGAGCAAGAAAGTCCTCTATATATATATGTCTAAGCATCCACTATAATATACATCAATGTACAATAATGGCCTCTAGGGCATACATATCCCTAACAATCTCCCACTTACACTAAGGCCAGCTGTTGTAGTATCTCATACCTAACATCCTAAATAGTCTCTCGAATTGCGTCTGGGGGAGGGCCTTCGTGAGTGGATCCACTGTGTTATCCTCCATGTGAACTCTCCTGACCTCGATCTCCCGGTGACAAACTATCTCCCAGATCAGGTGATACCGCCTAAGAATATGTCTGGATTTCTGATGGGACCGGCATTCCTTAGCTAAAGCCACAGCTCCGTTGTTATCACAATACAAATGTATTGGATACTCATTGGAAGGAACCACACTAAGTTCAGCTATGAACTTTTTCATCCAGAAAACCTCTTTGGCAGCATCGTTGTTAGCGATGTATTCATCCTCCATCGTCGAGTCTGCTACGGTACCTTGCTTGGAACTCTTCCAACATACCGCCCCTCCGTTGAAGGTAAAGAAAAAACCCGAGACTGACTTACTGTTGTCCTTATCACTCTGGAAGCTCGAATCGGTAAATGACTCCACCTGGAGTTCACCATTACCATACACCAAGAACATCTCTTTAGTCCTTCTCAAGTACATAGAATGTTCTTCACAGCTGTCTAGTATTTCTCCCCTGGATCTGATTGAGTTTTCTAAAAGGAATTCTATTACCTATTGACTCGCAAATTATCCACCCACATTCTTCACACTTCCTCATTATTTAACTTAAGATTATATATGTTATGTAGACCTAATTAGCTTTCGGCATCTCTTGAGTTTTCCTTCTAGGGTTCCATCTCCACTTAGGAATTTCTATCAACTCTACTAAAGATACAAGTTCTATTCTTCATCCCTTTTTCTCATCTAAACTCCAATTACATATCCCTACGTGTGTGTATAAATCACCCCTACACTTGGAAATTCAAATCAAGTAATCATACTCTCGTCCATTGTCCAAAGCACTTAGTGAATTCTTTAAATGAAATTCGCTTACACATCCTTCATGCGACCGTTAATACTTCTTGAGGTACCAACAACCGATTACAAGATGCGTTAGCACTTTAAGGCGTACTTCCTAGTTTTGCAACACCCAAGGCTTTAGCAGTGACTCCCAAACCAGTTGGTCTAAGGCACTAGGTGATAAGGCACCCTCGCTAAATATTTTTCTATTTTTTACAGCCTTAAGTATTCACAAAAACCAGTGTCCATTTTTTTATTCACCTTTTTTTTCTTTTATTTTCTTTGTACTAAGGACTTTAGACAGCAGCATTTCATGGCCTCTTCTACTATTCCCAATTTCAAGGTGCGTGATTGTGCAATTTGTAGGGTATACATTTTCAGAATCTAGACTTAAGCTAGGAACTATTTTTCAAACTTATACTTTAATAAGAACATCAATACTCTTCCCTTGTTTAGACTTAGCCCAAGAAGTGAACCCAAAATTTGCCAATTTCTAAATAAACTACAAGGCATATACTTTCTATCGTTAAACTTTAAGGAATGTTATTTTTAGGGTTTTTAATTCACTAAGTCTAAGATCTAGTTGTTCCTAACCAGTTAACCTATTTGTCAAACTCAAAACAAATATGGCCAAAATTGAATACAATAATTTTTTTATAATTTTTGAAAATTTTCAATTTTTATGGGTTTTTCAAATAAGTATGCAAATGCAAAAATATGTACAAATGAATGCGAAGGAAGGAGACGTACCGAGCATACCCCCAAACTTGAACTTAACAGTGTCCTCACTGTCATGCTAAACCAAGAGGGTCAAAATACCGGCACTTCCCTGTTTATTTATTTATAATTTTTTTATTGTTAAGAAAAACAAAAATATATACAGAAAGGCCCTCCCCAAACTTCATTTAAACTATGTTAGACATTACTGCCAAACCTTGCATAGACCAAACGTCAACACCAACCAGTTGAAAAATTTATCAGTAAAGAGTATTGGTTGGTGGAAGAATAAGTTGTAGCGGTCCAAAATGAATTGGGGAAGATAGAAGTGGTGGTATGGAAGGTATGGAGGTGAATAGACAGGAGGTGGTGATGAATCAAAACGAGAATGTGAATGATCAGCAATCAGTGGAATGTTTGCATTCTCGTAGCTTCTTAAAAGAAATGGGGGTGGTTCAACTTCTAAAGGAGGAGGTTGACTAACCACAATACCCCCAAAATGTTTCTGTGGGTCCTCTATTGACTTGGCATCATCCATCAATTGCATATGATATTCAATTATAAGGGAACTGATTTCCTCGATGTCCGCCATAGTCCAACCGAAAACTTGCCGCCTATCTTGTAAGACTTTTAAAGTAGCGTTCTCTTGCTCGAAGGCTAGAGAGGCTGATATTATAATGGGAAAAGTCTCATTCTCACCTATGTAAGCATATTTAAGGTGAGGCGGTAAGGACATGAGTTCGAGTTTTGGATGCGAAAGAATCATTGCGGAATCTACCTCGAATTCAAAGGACTCCAACACAGGTTCGAAATCACTGCAAACAACCGATTCGGATGGTTCGACTGACTCATCAAAAAATTCAAAAGACTCATATTCGGGCTGTGAGTCGTCTTCATCCGAAAAAGTGAAACATTCATAATCAATATCGGTTGTGTCAATGGTGGTAGGCTCAAGGAGGGACGCACTAGTGGCGTCAAAACTGTGTTCATCAAACAAGAATCTTTCAAGCTCGCAGTCCTCCTGTGTGATTTCGTGAATAGAGCAAACTTCTCGTGTACTATTTTTAGGTACGGGGGGCAGACTTTCCATCTTATAAATATTGAACTCACTAGACATCTTCCCAAAGGATAGAGTCATGGAGCCATTGCGACAATTTATTACGGCATTGGAAGTGGCCAAAAATGGTCGACCAAGAATCACCGGAATTTGGTTTCTTGGGTTAGCAACAGGTTGCGTATCCATAACAATAAAATCAACGGGGAATATGAACTCCCCAACTTTGATCAACACATCCTCTAGCTGACCCCTTGGATGGGTGATTGATCGATCAGCCATTTGGAGAGTACAACGAGTGGGTTTCAACTCTCCAACCCCTAATTGTTCGTACACGGAGTAGGGAATCAGGTTAACACTAGACCCAAGATCTAAAAGTGCTCGATTAATTTTCTTATCCCCAATTGTGATTGAAATCGTAGGACAGCCGGGGTCCTTTCGTTTTTGGGGTAAGGTTTGAGTGTGGTTAATAGCATTGCTCACTGCATTAGCCACTAGCACTTTCTTGGGTACTTGAGATGCCTTTCTCTTCGAGGTGCATAAGCCCTTTAAGATTTTCGCGTATGAAGGGACTTGTTGGATTGCATCTAAGAGAGGTATATTTATGCTAACCTGCTTAAATATCTCCACAATCTTCTCCACTTGTGCAGTTGGTTTATTAGGACTCAACCTGTTTGGAAATGGAGCATTTTGAAAATTTGTTGAGTCAAATGTCTGTGGAGTAGAACGTGGAGTAGGAACGGATCCCAGTGTGGATGTGTTCGTGTTGTGAGAAATGGGTCCGTTCGAGTTAGAAGAAGTAGAGCCGTGTGAAGGGTGGAGAATAGGCTCTAAAGAAAAAGGTGAAGAAGAAAGTGAAGAAAATGAAGAAGGGGAAGATGACGATGGAGAAATAGAAGAAGAAGAAAAAGAACCACCGACGGGGATGTCATCACTAGTTTCCACATTATTTTGCAACACTCTTCTGGATCTCAACGTGGTCACCGCATTTACATTGTGATTGGGATATGCGTTTTGTGTGTGACCGGGATTTGGCAATGGTTGAGATGGAAGATTTCCCTTTTCTCTCTCGCTCAACGCAGCAGTTAATTGTGCAATTTGTGCCTCAATAGATTTGATACTTTGATCGTGTGAAGCATTGTTAGTCATCAAAGATTGAACATAATTTTCAAATCTTGCTGCGGATTCTGTAGATTGCTTGAGAAATGCATCTCGACTTTTTTCGAGCGAGATAACCTTATCATCATTTGGTTGAACCAAATTGTTCGTTTGATTTGTATAAGGTTGTTGTTGGAAAGGTTACTGGTTTTGAGTTTGTGAAGGTGCTTGTTGTTGTTGTGGAGGAGGAGGTCTTTGAAAATTGTTATTTCCTTGGACTTGTTGATTTTGGTTCCAAGCGAAATTTGGGTGACTCCTCCACCCCGAATTGTATGTCGAAGAGTACGGATCGTTTCTTTATCGTTGCTGAATGCAGCATTGACTTGATCTTGTCCTTGAATAGGTGCATTATAAGGACACTCTTCGGTTAGATGCGATGGATTCGAACAACAAGCACAAACAGTTCGTGTGGGTAAAGCAGGGGCAGGAGAAGACGATGAGATTTTGGTCTCAATGGCTTCTAGATTTTTTATAAGTGCGGCCATCTCGGCCTTCATAGCAATCGACATATCTACTTGATGTATGCCTGCCCTAGATTGACCAACAGAAGAAGATGATGTGGTCTTGGTACTCTCCCACTGAATTGTTTGCTCACTAAGATCCTCAAGAAACTGCCACGCTTCGTCGCTAGACTTGGAAAGAAAATGACCTTGACATATAGTTTCTAGCAACTGCTTCGTTGCCGAGTTCAATCCCTCGTATAATATTTGGCAAAGTTGCCAACTTTCGATCCCATGATGAGGGCATTGAAGAAGTAGGTTTTTAAATCTCTCGAAGCACTTCCAAAATGGTTCGGAAGGAAGCTGTGAAAATTGTATAATCTCGTTACGGATTCTAGCAGTTTTATGATGAGGATAGAACTTTTTCAGAAAAGCTCTCACAAACTCATCCCAATTTCTAATGGAATGTGATGCGGTGCTATATAGACACTTCTCGGCTAGGTCACATAAGGTAAAAGGAATGACCCTTAGCCTTATAGCGTTATCACTTAATTGGGTCGTTCTCATCATAGCACAAACGTTTTGGAATTTATTGATAAAGATATATGCATCTTCGGATTCCAAACCATGAAATTTTGGCAGCATATTGATGAAATGTGGTTTTATTTCAAAGTTGTCCCCATTTTCCGGTGGGGGTGAAAGACATGTAGGTAAAGAAGTGCGGACGGGATAAAGGAGATCCTGGAGCGCAACTCGTGCGGGCGCTACAACAGGCGGAAGATTCGGTTTATTCACACCTAATGGAGGTGGAATCATTCCCGTCGGTAAGGTATCGTTGGGGTCGTGTCCCGACATACCTTCGAAAGAAGAATTTGAAGGTGGAGGTAAGGAAATGGAGGGAATTTCGACTTCGGTGTCGAAAGGTTCATCGGTCGGTACCAACGAAACACGGACTAATCGGGCGTTAGTATCCCTAGTCCAAAGGGACATACACTAAAGGAGTAGTGTAGTCAGAAAAAAAATAGAAAAACAGAATGTGGGGGTAAGATAACGTCAATGGAGGGAAGTGATGGAAGTGAGTTGCAAGTTTTCTTAGCGACAAGTTGCATGTTTTGAAAAGATTTTTTTCTTTTTTTTTATGTGAGAGTTTTGCAAAGAAGTTTTGAAAAGAGACTCGTGACACAAATGTATCAACCACACATGCATAATCAGGCCTAGATCTAGGGTCACCTAGGTCTGCTAGACAGCTTCTAACTAGGGCTAGAAATAGGACCTCAAACCGCCTATTCACCAACACTGCGGCCAGGTAAGTGGGAAGGAACCACAGTAGTGGGCCTAATTAAAAATCACTAGCCTAGACACCGCAAAATCAGTTAGGATAAACGGTCGATGCCTATACTAGTCATTTTCCTATTGAGCTCGAAGTCCTTAGGTCTGAGTCTAATATTTTTTTAATTAATTGTGGTCAATGCACATGCTTTAGGTGTTTTCTAGGGTCCTGGGAAGGGTGATAAAATCCCCACCCAATCCGAGTTTGGTTAATTAGCCCCTTAAAGTCCGATTAAATTATGCAAAACAATAAAATTGACTTGCAATCAATTTTCTTAGAGCGGCGCAAAGAAACCTGCAGAAAATCTGTTATTTAGAAGGGGGAGAAAGAATTTTTTAGCGCAAAGAAATCCTGCAGAAAATTTTCATAAAAGATATATGGGGATTTTCAGAGAGGAGAATGAGGAAACAGACCAGAAAATTTGGTGCGCCGACGTGGCAGTCAGAGCGCGGAACCGCGGCAAATGTAGGGTTATTGCCGCGGAAGGGCGGCGGAATGGTGGGATCAGCGCTCTGTAAAAATTGTGCTATTCTGTACTTGCAATTCCTCTATGCTCTGATATGATTTTTTCTATTTTGCTCTCTGTAAATCTCCAGATCCGCGATTCTTTGCTGTTCCTGCAAGATTCAAACGACAGAACCCTTCAAACAGATAAAAATCGATAAAATGTTTTTGTATCTTTCTATTTTCTGATTTTTATGATTTTTTTTAAAATTTAAATCAACCCGAAATTACACAAAAGAAAGATTACGCCATCCCCGGCAACGGCTCCATTTGATTAATTCAAAAATATATAGTTAACCGTAATCAGAAACGGCGTCGCTTTACAGTTAGCCGGGGAGTACGGGTCGATCCACAGAGATGGGTAATTTCCTTAATGTGTTTTTACGAGTTGATTCCAAATGTTGTTTTGGTTGGTTTATTAAATCTATAAAAACCTAGATCTATCAATAAACTAAATTAATCTAAATTAAAGTCTTGCTAGGGTTAGGTTTAGGGGAAGTTTGGAGATTAAAGGTTTCCTCACCGCTTTCATTGCCCTATTTTTGATCTATTAGATGTTGTGGTAATTATCAATAAAGTGGATTAGAATATTTTGGGAAGATGTTTCTTCCTCTAGATTCTTATCCTTCCTTTATCGATAATTACCCTAACCCCCATGGAAAACACGCGCAACCAGCCCTTTATACTACGGTTCATCGTTACCTCGATGGGTAGGATGCCGTAGGGAGCGGTTGTGCGTGCATGCATGGAGTTCTAACTCTTAGGTGTGGATGGCATGAAAGGGGTGAGAGATCTCATCTCTCAAACATTTCCCTAAGGCTAACCCTAACAAGCGAGAAGATTACTCGCTCATTAGGGAATGAAAAGACATACTAATTAAAAGAATTAAAACAAAGAAATAAAATTAACTTACTAGTTTGATGGCTCCCTCCAAGAAATACAGAACAGATCTGAATAAACTCCCAACAATTCTGAATTTTATTGATTGAAAAGAGGCATAGGGTTTTACAATTTTTGATCACAATTTATAAGCAAACAGGAGAATTTAGGGTTACGGGATTCGCACATGTGCAATTATAGATTTGCCCACGAAAAATCCAAACCCCCGCACCGACGCACCGACACCCGAAAAATGCACCGACACGGGCTCTGAATGGCCGCGGAACCGCGGCAAATGTAGGCCTTGGGCCGCGGTTCCGCGGCCCTTTGGTGGGCTTGGCTCACCATCTTTCTGGGCTTGGTTCAGGATTTCTTGGGCTTCCTATTTTTATACTTCTTTTCTCTGTTGGGCTTCTTAGTGTTCTCCAGATTTTCAGTGAAAACTTGTAAGGAACTTTTGACCGTTTCACTTTCGTCTTTTTGGACCTTGCACTGTTCTTCGTCTCGGCTTGAGTAAGATCCGTCTGCTTGTTGGTCAAAAGTCCCTTTTCTGTATCAACTTTCGTCTTTTTCACTGTATTCGCTCCAAGAGTCTGTATCCTGTAATATGCAACAAACGTGCGTCAAGAGTACCTGTTTATCTATAAAACGGATAAGAATAGGGGAATGAAAAATGCATTATTATGGTCTGAACACTAGGGTTCTCACAAGCTCAAGGGTTCACAACTCATGTGAGGGATTGAGCTTGGAGGTGGAGGTGAAGAAGATGGAGAGTACTAGGGAGCAAGGAGCTCAAGTGAGGAAAATAACTCAAGTGAAGAATGAAATGTAGAATGGCTCTTCAAAGCTCATACATTATTGAAGTATACAATTTTTAAACATTAAAAATTGTAACCATGCTTCAATAGTGCAAGCAAATGAATAAAATAAAAATTAAAGCCATGCATGCCCATTCCACAAAAAAGACTCCCCATTTTCCACCTCATTTTCTATTTTCTAAAAATAGAAAATCCATGCCATGCTTCATATAATATATATATATATATATATATATATATATATATATATATATATATATATATTATGAAGAATAATTAGTGAGCTAATAATATAAGTTAATATATAATTTTATCAAATTATTAAATCAACACTTGATTTAATAATTCGATTATATCACATATAACTGACCAATATCATTTATCTGTATATCACATTATCAAATCAACACTTGATTCAATAATCCGGTTATATCACATACAACCTAACCGATAATAAATAGCCGCCAGATTACAATACGGTATCACATACTCGTATTTAAGCAGGCCCCTGCACATATCAACATATGTGCCCTACTCCGTTTCGCTTGAACCAGGAAATTTCTATGTGGGACTCTAAAGACTCGTCAATACGCCAGCAGTAGGTGATGATCAAATCAGTCACTCACAAGCCGTCAGCGGTACTAGCTGGATGTAACGGATACCCAGATATTGAGCGAATCGAAGATCAACAAGCAAGCTTGTCCAAACACCCATGAAGCCTATAAGAAACACTTACCGTACAGTCCGGTCTCTTAGTTTGATATGTTGCATATCAATTCTGGGGTTGAATCGTCAGACTCCAATAACTTGATAAGTCATGCCGATGTAAGGGTTATAACGGTATGAGAAACTACTGATGACACTTACCAGTAAATCTCATCAATATCCCTAGCCAGGGAATTCCTGTTATAGCCAATCGAGCATAGCGCAACATCAACTCCCTATACTGGGAGAGACGAAACCCTTCCTATCGCTCATTGCCTCCATGTAACTCGGGACTGTACCCAAAATCCACCTATTTGCACGACTCCTTTGAACCGTGGTAGGGAGGAAATCAAAGCACAGTGGGAACAACACAAGACTTATGACGATCTCGGATCTACAGACTAACCTGTACCCGTGTCACCAAAGAACTGCTATCTGACGATAAGTATAGTACCATCTACGTGTTCTCGGAGAGTCCTGTTCAGTGTACCCTTTCTCTAATGAGCACCTGTGTAAAATCTTTGATGTCAAACGCCAATGGCTATGGGAACAACCATCGCCTTATATAGGGTCATGAAACGTATACACTAGTCTACTCTGGAATATCGATGCCCTGTCTCAATATTTCCTCGACTAGGAACAATTGTAGGATGTGCTTGTGGACTAACCGGGTCCCAGTGATATGATCTGCATCATAATCCTGGTAGTCAAGCCTACATCCTAAGGGCTTTATCAAGATGTATATGAGAGACAGTATAATAATACCAGTGTACATGTTGAGATAAAGAGCAATCAGATAGCATACTATCATGTCGAGCAAGAAAGTCCTCTATATATATATGTCTATGCATCCACTATAATATACAGCAATGTACAATAATGGCCTCTAGGGCATACATATCCCTAACAATCTCCCACTTACACTAAGGCCAGTTGTTGTAGTATCTCATACCTAATATCCTAAATAGTCTCTCCAATTGCGTCTGGGGGAGGGCCTTCGTGAGTGGATCCACTGTGTTATCCTCCGTGTCAACTCTCCTGACCTCGATCTCCCGGTGACAAACTATCTCCCAGATCAGGTGATACCGCCTAAGAATATGTCTGGATTTCTGATGGGACCGGCATTCCTTAGCTAAAGCCACAGCTCCGTTGTTATCACAATACAAATGTATTGGATACTCATTGGAAGGAACCACACTAAGTTCAGCTATGAACTTTTTCATCCAGAAAACCTCTTTGGCAGCATCGTTGTTAGCGATGTATTCATCCTCCATCGTCGAGTCTGCTACGGTACCTTGCTTGGAACTCTTCCAACATACCGCCCCTCCGTTGAAGGTAAAGAAAAAACCCGAGACTGACTTACTGTCGTCCTTATCACTCTGGAAGCTCGAATCGGTAAATGACTCCACCTGGAGTTCACCATTACCATACACCAAGAACATCTCTTTAGTCCTTCTCAAGTACATAGAATGTTCTTCACAGCTGTCTTGTATTTCTCCCCTGGATCTGATTGATACCTACTCATTACACCTGGTGAGTAAGCTACATCCGGTCTGGTACATAACATTGCATACATGATTGACCCGACTGCAGAAGCATAGGGTATCCCTTGCATGCGAGCCATCTCCAAATCAGTCTTAGGAGACATCTCTTTGGAGAGAGTGATTCCTGAGCAACTGGGTAAATTACCACGCTTAGAATCTTCCATACTAAACCTATTTAGTATAGTGTCTATGTACATAGATTGTGTTAGTGTATATGCCGTAGAGGCCATTACTGTATCATACTAGTTTGTATATTACTTAATGGAAGCTTGGGATATTCACAGTTGTATATACAATCTTGCTCAAAATGGTAGTATGCTACTTGGTTTGTTTCTACTTTAATGTGTACATGTGTTTCTTTTAGCATATTATCTATACACATTAGTAGAGCCCTTAGGATCTTTGCTTGATTACCAGCGTTGTGATGGCAGTCATACTCGTGGGGGCTGGGTAATCCACAAGCACATCCTTATACACGTCCCTAGTCATGGGATTATCGAGACAGGGTATCGATACTCCAGAGTAGACTAGCGTATGCGCTTCTCATCCCAGTGCGGGAGGCGGTCTGTCCCACAGCCGTCAGTACGTCGTCCTTGAGATAGTATGCGGGTGCTCGTTAGGTTACGAGTACACTGGACAGGACTCGTTGGGAACTGATTGGTTGGTATTATACCTATCGTCAGTTATCAGTTCCCAGGTGACATGAGTACAGCTTAGTCCGCTGACTTGACACTGTCACTTCGCCTTAAGTGTGTTCCACTGTACTTTGATTACTACCCTACCACGGCTCAAAGGAGTCGTGCAAACAGGTAGTAGTTGGGTGCAGTCCCGAAGCACTTAGAGGCAGTGACGGTTAGACATGATTCGTCTCTCCCGGTATTAGGGGTTGACATTGCGTTGTGTCTAGGAGAGCCATTACACGAGTAGTCTCTGGCCAGGGCAAGCGAGATATACTGGTAGGTTTCTAGTGTTATCTCAGGGTGTTCTGGGCTTCACTCCGACACGACTTATACCGCTATTAGGGGATTGACGTTTACCGCCCCCCTAGGCCCTCCATGCGATGTATCAGACGAACAGACCGGACTGTACGGAGACTGTCACATTCAGGCTCAGTAGGAGTTCAGATGGGTTCACCTCGTCAGTCTTCTTATCGGCATCTACCTGGGGACCGTTACGTACAGCTAGTGCCGCTTGCGGTCTGTGGTTAAACCCACTGCCAATGTAGTGTCGAGTCTTTAGAGTCCCACACAGAGAGTTATTCGCCTTTTGGCAAAATGAGTAGAGGTCGCATGGTTTTGCGACAGGGTTCGTTCACATCCACGCACTTGTGCACGTTTGTTGTCCGGACAGCTTATACTAGTGGGATTTGGTTTAAGCCGGATCCTAGTATATGATCTGGGATTGGTTTTATCTCTTTGTATTCGTGTTCATCGGAACATGAATGCGGGTGTGTATGCACAGTTGATTGAGGCGGAGGAAGAGGTTTTTCATTAGGGTTTTGGAACGGGTGTGTATGCACAGTTGACAGTCGTCTTTTTCCAAACCCTAATGATATTGTGATTTATCAATTAATAATATTAATTAAGTGAAATTGTGTCATGGTTGGGCTTGTTGACTTGTTGACCAAGGTTGACTAGGTTTGAACATTGACCATCATCATTACTTTTTTAGATGCTCTTTGATCTTTGCAAAATCATTTATTGTGATATGATAATGGTCTCTTCAAACTAACCATCACCTTTTCATTTTTGATTAATATTATTATTTGAAAAATCACATATATTTTGTTATGGTTGTAAAAACCATTTCATTCTATCATATGCTTTCTCTCTCTTGCTCTTCCTCTTCCTCAAGCTCTCCCCTCTCATGAGTTGAGAAACACATGAGCTTGAGTAAAACCACTCTAAAATAATCTCTACTCTCATCTAAGGTTCTAGGATTAGCACTTCTAGCATCTTAGTTACTTCTAGCTTGAAGTTGAAGCCGAAGGTTGAGGCTCTCGGGTGGATCCTTCTTCGACGAGAGAAGACGACAAGGAGATCACTTCCGTTCACTCCAAGGAGCAAGGAGAGAAGGACATAAAGCCCTAGGTATAACCTCTTTTCCGAGTAGCTAACTCTCTTTAGCTTGTTAGTTAGTTTTGTTTAGAAAAGATCCCGCCTTTAGTTAATCCATGTTGCCTTGAGTGCTAAAAATCCGATTTTTATACCGTTTCCGCCTCCCCGCAAGCACCGGGATGGGCAACGTGGACTTACAGTGGTATCAGAGCCTAACTAAACATAAACTAGCTAGTTAGTAAAGTGTATAGAAGTTCGATCGAAAAAAATCGCAAAACTAAAACTACAAAACCCTAAGTTTCTGTTGAAATTTTTTCTGCTCAAAAAATAAAAAACCATACTTCAAAAATCGGCTCAGGGTTTTATGAAGAAGCACACCAAAAACGGTCAAGTGAAAATTTCAAAGCGCGGCGGTTCCGCGGCAAAAGTATGCCTATTGCCGCGGAACCGCGGCCGTTTTGACTCTGTTCTGGACCGGGTTTGGTGCAGTATTCTTCTGGTAAGGTTTTGGGATTTTTAAGATGGTTTATTTCTGCCCAGATTTTCTAGAATAGAAATTTGTATTTGGGGTGCCTATAAATCCGTATTTTTGATCGAACTTCACTATACTTTGACTAATCGGTTATATCTGTGATGTTTATATGTATTGAACATCTGCTAATCGCTATACGTCGATTAGTGGGGGTTATACATATCTGTAATCTGTGTTTGTTGATGGTATGTGTATATGAATGCGTTGGACTGTCACGGGTGAATAGCCGGGGGGTTTTGTGAGACGAGAGTTTTCTTTTCTTTCAATTCATGTAATATATAAATTGATGTAATATTATTTGTATGGCCGCACAACCGGGTCGGGGTTGTAGCCGTCATTGTATAATTCTTTTTACTGTTTTTGCTCCTAGGATAGACCCATGGAGGGGGTGCACAAACTACCGGGTATCTCGAAGTGCCGAGTGGCCTATTCACGGTGTTGAGGGAGGTTGCTTCGCTTCGGGTACTTGGCGGGTAGTTTGCCGCACCCGTAGGGGTCTTAGGTGGGGTATTGGCTATTTACCGCGACCGTGTAATCCGCTTTTCGTTGCAGGCTCGAACGGATTGCGGATTCCTAGTATATCCAATGTATTCATCTGTGATCTGTAATGTCTATCATTGCTATATATTTATATATAATAACTATTTAGGCGTTGCTTATGTTTTACAGCCGCGCTAGCCCAGCCCCCGCTCTGTCGTTAGTTAAGTAACCTAACGGGTGATGATGGGGCCCCGTGGCGAATGCGAATGGCATAAGCGTACGCCATATTTTGGTTGTTTTCTGCAATGGTATGATTAAATGATGGGACGCATTAAAAGAACTAATGCAATAAAAATAAACCATGTAAAAGTCGTTGGAACACTTTAAAAACCACTCGGTTCTTTTCAAAAACCAACTTTTAAATGCGGAGCTTGAGCCACTCCTTTTAAAAGCTATCTCGTTCCAACGGTTATATCAAGTTCACTACGTTCACGGTTTAGCCAAAACCATTCGTAGCCCTCCGTCGTTTCACATGAATAATCAATAGTATTCAAGCTATGTATGTTGGCCAAAGTCAAAGCATAGTGATTAGTAGCTATTGGGTATTCATGTGCAGCATAGATAGATGCGTTGATTTGGAACAGTCGTACTGCCATTTTGGCCAAAGTCAAGGGCTGGTACGGGTGGGTTCAAATTAACCTGGAGAACGACGGGTAGAACTTGACATGTCACTTATGATATTTTGGCCAAAGTCAAGGTCATAAGAGCATGGGGGCAAAAATCACATCGGGGGTTTCATAAGTACTGAAACTTGCTAGCGCTGCATACCATTTGGAGTGTGATAATTCTGGTAGGATTCCTTCAGTTTTGTCATGCAATGATATTTGGATCCCAATCCTACTGTTAGTATATGCTACTCCTCGGGAAATTTCTCACTAAACGATCAATGCTATAAACCTAGTAGGTGTCTAGAAAGGTGTTAGCGGGGCTACGCCCCCAGGGAAAAGAGGTTCTTAAATTAAGAAACTTCGCGAAAGCGTTGGAAAACCTCCCTCGAAGTACCAATACTGGCCTGGCTGAACGGTTAAGCAAGTATTGTGCGGTGGGATTGATCCCGACTAATTCTTCCTTTATGGTTTGAGGAGGGATTCGAGAGACAGTGGGAGCCATCCTGTTTAGACAAACTAAAAACCACTCTAAACTTGCAAGAGCATCATGCTGAGTGTTTCTTTTCTCTCTCCTAATTGCAGCGACCATTCAAGATGACCGGACTTAAGTTATTACTAGATAAAAACATACTGACAGGGCCAAACTACAAAGATTGGCTCAGGAATGTCAAGATGGCAATCACTTATGACAAGTTGGGGTATCTTCTTACCACCAAAGCTCCCCCTGTCCCAGGTCCCAAAACCAGTGTCGTAGATAAGGAACTCTATAAGACCTGGGAACTAGACTGCGCGAAGGCCAAGTGCCTCGTGCTTGCCTCTATGGACAATGAATATCAGAGGAGGCACGAGAATATGGACCTTGAATCCATATTTCTCCATACAAAAGAACTGTATGGGGAGCAATCCCGTCTCGCAAGATACAAAGTGTCGAAGAAGCTATTTTTGGCAAGATTGGCTGTCGGATCGTCGGTAGCGGAACACGTGCTTAAGATGATTGGCTACATTGAGGAGCTCGCGGACCTTGGGACCATATTGGAGAATGAACTCTATACGGACTTGATTCTCCAGTCCCTTCCTTCCACTTACGCCCAGTTCATTCTAAACTTCAACATGCAAGGAAAGGAGGTTGAACTTTCCGAGCTTCTGAACATGTTGAGGACTGCTGAGGGCACCCTACAAAAGGGTAGGGAGACATCCACTTTGTTTGTAGGAGGATCTTCCTCTTCTAAGTCCAAGGCGAAAGCCAAGGGAAAGAAGAAGAAAGCCCCCGCCAAACCAAGGGGTGGTGTCAGTAAAGTGGATACGAAGGGAAAGACAAAAGCAACAAAGGTAGCGGGGAAGCTTGTGGGGAAAGAAGAGTGCTTTTACTGTCACAAGAGTGGACACTGGAAAAAGGATTGCAGGGCTTGGAAGGCCAGGACACAGGATCTGAAGCAGGTTGCGGCTTCAGCTTCAGGTGTGTATGTTATTGAAAACCGTCTTTCAATAAACTCTACTTCCTGGGTATTGGATACCGGATCAGGATCTCATATCTGTAATTCTTGGCTTGGAAGGCCAGGACACAGGATCTGAAGCAGGTTGCGGCTTCAGCTTCAGGTGTGTATGTTATTGAAAACCGTCTTTCAATAAACTCTACTTCCTGGGTATTGGATACCGGATCAGGATCTCATATCTGTAATTCTTTGCAGGCGTTGAGAAAGCGTAGGTTTTTGGAAGCAAGTGACATGACCCTCAGAGTTGCAAACGGAGCTAGCATGGATGCTGAGGCCGTGGGGGACTATCACCTGGGTTTGTCAGATGGACATTTTTTGGTTTTGCGTGGTTGTTATTTTGTACCAAATGCAACTTGTAATATCATTTCTGTATCATTATTATCTAAATAAGGTTATGAATTTGCATTTGTAAGTAATGTTGTGAACATTCACCTTAATAAAGTTCTGATTGGGTCAGGTACATTAAGCAACGGTATATACGTATTAAACCAACCACAGATTTTCAACGTCCAGAATACACACAAAAGAAAGTCTCCAGATATCAATTAGGCTTTCTTATGGCATTGTAGACTAGGTCACATCAATGAGAGAAGGTTGACTAAGTTACATATAGAAGGATATTTGGATCCGTTCGAGTATCAATCTTATGCAACTTGTCAATCCTGTCTCAAAGGAAAGATGACAGAGACTCCGTTCACTGGATATAGAGAAAGAGCGAGCGAGCTCTTGGGACTCGTACACAGTGACGTGTGCGGTCCAATGTCTACGCATGCACGAAGTGGTTTTTCTTACTTCATTACTTTTACGGATGACTTTTCAAGGTACGGATATGTCTTCTTAATGAAACATAAATCCGAAGCCTTTGAAAAATTCCAGGAATATAAGAATGAAGTAGAAAAACAAACAGGCAAAAGTACCAAGACACTAAGATCTGATCGAGGTGGTGAATACTTGAGTGCCGAGTTCCTGAATTACTTAAAAGAGAATGGAATTCTCTCTCAGCTTACTCCTCCATACACTCCGCAACATAATGGTGTATCGGAGAGACGGAACCGAACCCTATTGGATATGGTACGGTCCATGATGAGTAACGCTGAGTTACCGCGATCATTCTGGGGATATGCACTAGAATCAGCTGCATACCTTTTGAACCGAGTTCCTACTAAGACTGTGCCTACTACACCATATCAGATGTGGTGTGGGAAGAGACCCTATCTTAATCACATTAAGACATGGGGATGTCCAGCTTTTGTCAAAAAGCGGCATGCAGACAAACTCGAGGCACGCTCAGTACAGTGCAAGTTTGTGGGATATCCGAAGAACTCCAAGGGATATTTCTTCTATTGCGAAGAGGAACAAAAGGTTTTTGTTTCTCGTCATGCCTACTTCCTAGAACACCAGTTCTTGGAAAAGGAGATTAGTGGGAGCGCAGTAGAACTAGAGGAAATTCCAGAACCATAAACTATTACTGAAAGCTTAGTAGAACCAGAGGGTTCGAAAGATCAGGACATTCCTACGCCGCTCCGCAGGAGTAGTAGGCAGTCTCATCCGCCCGAGAGATACTACGGTTTTCTCATAGACGGGGATAGAGAGGATTGCATCATTGATAGTGATGAGCCTACTAGTTTCCAGCAGGCCATTCAGAGCATTGACTCGGTAAAATGGCTGGATGCAATGCGGACCGAAATGGAGTCCATGTACACCAACAAGGTATGGACGTTGGACATTGCTCCAGATGGGGTAAAACCCGTAGGATGCAAGTGGATCTTCAAAAGGAAGATTGGTGTAGATGGACAGGTTGAGACCTATAAGGCTAGACTTGTTGCAAAGGGTTTTCGTCAAAGACCTGGTTTGGACTATGATGAAACCTTTTCTCCAGTGGCTATGCTGAAATCCATTCGGATCCTTCTTGCCATTGCTGCCTTCCACGATTATGAGATTTGGCAGATGGACGTAAAGACCGCTTTTCTAAATGGAAATTTAGAGAAGTGTGTCTATATGGACCAGCCAGAGGGTTTCATTTAGAGTGGGAGCAGCGGAAAGGTGTGCAAGTTGCTTAAGTCCATCTATGGAATAAAGCAGGCATCGCGGAGTTGGAACATCTGTTTTGATGAGACGGTCAAAGAATTTGGCTTTATCAAAAATCCAGATGAACCATGCATCTATAGTAGATTTGTAGCAAGAACTGTCGTATTCCTCGTTTTGTACGTGGATGACATTCTGTTGATAGGAAATGACATTCCTATGCTACAATCTGTCAAGGGGTTCTTGTCACACAGGTTCTCCATGAAAGACCTGGGTGATGCCTCCTACATTCTGGGGATCCGGATCTATCGTGATAGATCCAAGAGAATATTAGGACTTTCGCAGTCCAGGTACATCGACACCAAACTGAAAAAATTCAGTATGGAAGATTCCAAGCGCGGTAATCTACCGGCTTGTCACGGGATCACCCTCTATAAAGAGATGTCTCCCAAAACTGATTTGGAAAGGGATCTCATGTCTATTATACCCTACGCTTCTGCGGTAGGCTCTATAATGTATGCGATGTTGTGTACCAGACCAGATGTGGCTTATGCACTGAGTGTAGTAAGCAGGTATCAGTCAAACCCTGGGGAGAAACACTGGATAGCGGTAAAGAACATTCTCAAGTACCTGAGAAGGACTAAGGAAATGTTCTTGGTGTATGGCGGAAAAGACCTTCAGATCGAGGCCTTTGCTGACTCCAGCTTCCAGAGTAACAAGGATGATTCCAAGTCCATGTTGGGTTTTGTCTTTACCCTCAATGGAGGGGCAGTGTGTTGGAAGAGTTCCAAACAGGAAACCATTGCAGACTCGACCATGGAAGCGGAATACATCGCTGCATCTGATGCCGCAAAAGAAGCCGTCTGGATGAAGAAGTTCTTGAAAGAACTTCAGGTGGTTCCGTCCATTGTTGATCCAATACCTCTGTATTGCGACAACAACGGGGCTATAGCTTTAGCGAAGGAACCCTGGTCCCATCAGAAATCCAGACACATCTTGAGGCGCTATCACCTGATCAGGGAGATCGTGGATCGCCAGGAGATCGAGGTTCGGAGGGTTGCTTCAGAGAATAACATTGCAGATCCATTCACCAAGGCCTTGCCCCAGACTCAGTTCGAGCGGCTGATCGAGATGATAGGTCTTCGATACGCCAGTACATGGCCTTAGTGCAAGTGGGAGATTGTTAGTGTATATGCCCTAGAGGCCATTACTGTATCATACTAGTTTGTATATTACTTAATGGAAGCTTGGGATATTCACAGTTGTATATACAATCTTGCTCAAAATGGTAGTATGCTACTTGGTTTGTTTCTACTTTAATGTGTACATGTGTTTCTTTTAGCATATTATCTATACACATTAGTAGAACCCTTAGGATCTTTGCTTGATTACCAGCGTTGTGATGGCAGTCACACTCGTGGGGGCTGGGTAATCCACAAGCACATCCTTATACACGTCCCTAGTCGTGGGAATATCGAGACAGGGTATCGATACTCCGGAATAGACTAGCGTATGCGCTTCTCATCCCAGTGCGGGAGGCGGTCTGTCCCACAGCCGTCAGTACGTCGTACTTGAGATAGTATGCGGGTGCTCGTTAGGTTACGAGTACACTGGACAGGACTCGTTGGGAACTGATTGGTTGGTATTATACCTATCGTCAGTTATCAGTTCCCAGGTGATATGAGTACAGCTTAGTCCGCTGACTTGACACTGTCACTTCGCCTCAAGTGTGTTCCCACTGTACTTTGATTACTACCTTACCACGGCTCAAAGGAGTCGTGCAAACAGGTAGTAGTTCGGTGCTGTCCCGAAGCACTTGGAGGCAGTGACGGTTAGACAGGATTCTTCTCTCCCGGTATTAGGGGTTGACATCGCGCTGTGTCTAGGAGAGCCATTACACGAGTAGTCCCTGGCCAGGGCAAGCGAGATATACTGGTAGGTTTCTAGTGTTATCTCAAGGTGTTCTGGGCTTCACTCCGACACGACTTGTACCGCTATTAGGGGACTGACATTTATCGCCCCTAGGCCCACCATGCGATGTATCAGACGAACAGACCGGACTGTACGGAGACTGTCACATTCAGGCTCAGTAGGAGTTCAGATGGGTTCACCTCGTCAGTCTTCTTATCGGCATCTACCTGGGGACCGTTACGTACAGCTAGTGCCGCTTGCGGTCTGTGGTTAAACCCACTGCCAGCGTAGTGTCGAGTCTTTAGAGTCCCACACAGAGAGTTATTCGCCTTTTGGCAAAATGAGTAGATGTCGCATTGTTTTGCGACAGGGTTCGTTCACATCCGCGCACTTATACACGTTTGTTGTCCGGACAACTTATACTAGCGGGCTTTGGTTTAAACCAGATCCTAGTATATGATCTGGGATTGGTTTTATCTCTTTGTGTTCGTGTTTCTCGGAACATGAATGCGGGTGTGTATGCACAGTTGATTGAGGCGGAGGAAGAGGTTTTTCATTAGGATTTTGGAACGGGTGTGTATGCACAGTTGACAGTCTTCTTTTTCCAAACCCTAATGATATTTTGATTTATCAATTAATAATATTAATTAAGTGAAATTGTGTCATGGTTGGGCTTGTTGACTTGTTGACCAAGGTTGACTAGTTGACTAGGTTTGAAACATTGACCATCATCATTACTTTTTTAGATGCTCTTTGATCTTTGCAAAATCATTTATTGTGATATGATAATGGTCTCTTCAAACTAACCATCACCTTTTCATTTTTGATTAATATTATTATTTGAAAAATCACATATATTTTGTTATGGTTGTAAAAACCATTTCATTCTATCATATGCTTTCTCTCTCTTGCTCTTCCTCTTCCTCAAGCTCTCCCCTCTCATGAGTTGAGAAACACATGAGCTTGAGTAAAACCACTCTAAAATAATCTCTACTCTCATCTTAGGTTCTAGGATTAGCACTTCTAGCATCTTAGTTACTTCTAGCTTGAAGTTGAAGCCAAAGGTTGAGGCTCTCGGGTGGATCCTTCTTCGACGAGAGAACACGACAAGGAGATCACTTCCGTTCACTCCAAGGAGCAAGGAGAGAAGGACATAAAGCCCTAGGTATAACCTCTTTTCCGAGTAGCTAACTCTCTTTAGCTTGTTAGTTAGTTTTGTTTAGAAAAGATCCCGCCTTTAGTTAGTCCATGTTGCCTTGAGTGCTAAAAATCCGATTTGCAGATTGGGATAATCCCAACATTCGTTTTGATCTATCTCTATAGATCTTAATCCCCAGGATGTAGGAGGCATCACCAAGATCTTTCATGGAGAACTTGTGTGATAAGAAGAGCTTGACCGAGTGCAGCATATGAACATCGTTTCCTATCAAGAGTATGTCATCCACATACAATACGAGAAAGACAACCTTACTCTCTACAACCTTCTTGTATATACAAGGTTCATCTACGTTTTTTATGCAATCAAACTCTTTGACAGCTTCATCGAAACAGATGTTCCAACTCCGCGATACCTTCTTTAATCCGTAAATTGATTTAAGAAGCTTGCACATGTTTCTGTTGCTCCCACAATCTACGAAGCCCTCTGGCTGTGTCATGTACATGCTCTCTTCTAAATCACCATTTAGAAAAGAGGTCTTGACGTCCATCTGCCAGATTTCATTTTCATGGTATGCAGCAATGGCAAGTAGGATCCTGATGGACTTAAGCATGGAAACAAGAGAAAAGGTCTCATTATAATCGACACCAGGTCGTTGACGAAAATCTTATGCTACAAGTCTAGCTTTGAAGGTCTCAACATTTCCATCTACACCAATTTTCTTCTTAAAGATCCACTTGCTCCCGATGGGTTTTACACCTTCAGGAGCAACTTCCAAAGTCTATAATTTGTTGGTGTACATGGATTCCATCTCAGATCGCATAGCATCCATCCATTTCACAGAGTCCCCACTTGTGATGGCCTGCTCGAAACTAGTTGGTTCATCATCTTGTATAATGCAATCCTTTTTCCCACCTTCTATAAGAAAACCATAGTATCTCTCAGATGGATGAGGAACCCTACTAGATCTGCGGAATGGCTGAGGTTCGTCAGAGTTTATTGAATCCTCCGGTTCTACCAAATCGTTAATTATAATTTATGTTGCTAGAACTCCTTCTAGTTCTACCTCATTACCACTAATTCTTTTTACAAGACATATCTTTTCTAAAAAGGTGGCATGTCGAGATACAAACACCTTTTGTTCCTCGGTGTGGTAGAAGATATACCCTTGCGAATGTTTGAGATATCCTACAAACTTGCACAGAACTGACTTTGCCTCGAGCTTGTCCGGATTTTGTGTTTTCACATAATCCAAACAACCCCATATCTTAACATAATTAAAGCATGGACTCTTTCCTTTCCATATCTCATATGCAGTGGTAGGCACGGATTTGGTGGGAACCATATTGAATAGGTCTGCAGCTGTCTCAAGTGCATGACCCCAAAAGGAAATAGGTAACTCAGCAACACTCATCATAGAGCGCACCATATCTAATAGAGTGTGATTCCTCCGCTCCGATACTCCGTTGTGCTGTGGTTTATACGGAGGAGTAAACTGAAAGAGAATTCCATTCTCTTTTTAATAGTCATGGAATTCTGTGCTCAAGCATTGTCCTCCCCGATCAGATCGAAGGATTTTAATACTTTTACTCGTCTGGTTCTTTACCTCGTTCTTATATTCCTTGAATTTCTTAAAAGCTTCAGACTTGTGTTTCAACAAGAACACATGTCCGAATCTTGAGAGATCATCGGTGAATGTAATAAAGTACGAGGAACCATTCCTGGCATGAGTAGACATAGGACTGCATACATCACTATGTATGAGTCCCAAGAGTTCAGTAGCTCTTTCTCCGTGTCTAGTAAACGGAGTTTTGCTCATTTTTCCTTTGAGACATGACTCACAAGTTTCATAAGATGTAAATTCGAACGGATTCAAATATCCATCTTTATATAACTTAGCTAGTCTTGTTGCATTGATATGACGTAGTCTACAATGTCACAAGTATGCTTCGTTCATTTTTGAACTCTTCCTCTTTTGTGTGTTCTGTACGTTTAGAGCTATAGTTTGATTCAGAGCGTATATACCGTTACACAACGTACCAAACCCAATCAACACTTGATTTAGAAAAATGTTCATAACAATTTCCTCTAATGTGAAATTATATCCTTCTTTAGTTAGCAAAGAAACTGATATAATATTGCACATCATTTTTCGTATGCAGTAATAGTCATTCAGAATCAATGTATTACCATTTGGTGATACTAGGTGATATTCGCCAACTGCTTTGGCTGCAACAATTACAACATTTTCTACTACTAGAGACTTATCACCCTTTCCCAGCTCTCTGCCTCACTTTAGCCCATGTAACAAATTACATACGTGGGATCCTGATCCGGTATCCAATACCCAGGATATAGAGAAAACAGAGAAACAGTTCTCGGTAATGAACACACCCGAAGAAGATGCATCGGTATGCTCCTTCTTCGCTCGGGTGGCTTAGGAATCCTGATATTCTACTATTCCTTGCTCGGACTTATGACAATCATAGATAGAGCGAAACCAACGTTCCCCAGCTCAGTATAATAAGCGGGTTCGGTCAATACATCCATGTTATTATCTTGATTAAGGCGTATCATTGATCGCTACCTGGAGAGAGAGAGAAGGAAACACTTTAGCGTGCGCTCTTGCAAAATTAGATTGGTTATTATCTTATCAAATCAGGATGTCTCCCACTGTTTTTATCAAATCTTCCTTCAAACCTTAAAAGGTAAGATTATCCGGGATTAATTACACCCTACAAGTTTGCCAATCGGTCAACCATGCAGATATTGGTACTCTGAAGGAGTCTCCCCATGCTTTCGAATGGAACTAATTAAATAATCTCGTTTCCGCAAGGGCATCACCCTGTTAACACCTTTCTTAGACACCTAATGGATCGGCTAATTGTAAAGTGGAAAACTCTCCCAGGAGTATCACTTACTCGCAGTGGGTATCGGGATCCAACTATCATATAAAAGTTATGCAATCTCATTGCAAATTTCAATGCTTGAAATTCCTAATATATGTTTTTACCCCTAGCGTCCTATGACCTTGATGCGGGCCAACAAACCATAGGCTGTTAGTCAAGTTCAACCCATTCATTTCGTGATTGAATTAAACCCACCTGTACAACCCTTGACACAGGCCAAACAACACCTTACGACTACCATAATCCAATTGCATCACATACTGCAGATAAGCACTAATCAGCTACCGCACACTACGTCTTGACGAATGCCAACAAACTGTCACGCCCCGAAAGTACGGAACACGACCGGCACTTAAACTACGAACGTCTCGAGGCGTACGTAATCTAAGTGAGCCGAAAACCCAGAAATCCAAACCAAGAAAAGTAGTAGAGTGAAGGAAAACCAATTTAAAACAAGTAGTTTAATAGCATAAGCCGAATTATGCGGTTTAAAAAAAAACATCAAATATTTCCTGAAAATTTCGGCAGAGTCTCCTTTGTAAATACTGGCCCCTAAACGGGATACAACATGAATAGTATACGAAATCAATAAAAAGGCATCCCCAAGCGGGAGCTAGCTCTTCGTCAATCGACGGTCACAACCACACAAGCAATATAATATACAACGCCAACGGCGAGGATCAAAATTCAAAAGGAAACTCAAAACCACAAGAAAACCACATAAATATAACGCGCGACTCTAAGGTCGAAAGAATAACATCACTGGTCTCCATCTCAAAATAAATACATGTTTGGTTGATGGAACTTCTAGATACAACAGAATAATGATATACAAGATATATAATGGGGGTACGATACAAATAAACCTATCTACTAGCAAATCACCCGAAAGAAACTATGCCCACAAAGCCGTAATGAAACCTGTACGGCAAACCTGCAAGAAACTGGGACACAACGGGGGTGAGTTGCCAACTCGTGAATAGAAAAACATCTACGAAAAGAAATCGCATAAATAACGCAATCCTAGGTCAATGATCATAATATATCCTCAAATATATAACCAGCAACCCATAACAATGGTTAGGGCAAATATCTAACCCAAGTGTAAATCCATGTGCCCGTGTTAGTGTCTTAGGTAGCAATGTATGAATGCATGAAACAGAATGCATGTACTGAAGAAAACTGCTTTCATAAATCAGTGAGATTTCTGTATTTTAAAAGTGAGGTACCATTAATGAAATCAGTATAAAACAGTGCCCAGCATCGACACAAAACAAGTGTCCAAATATCTCGATATCTCTGTATCACAATCTCTGTATCTCAATATCTCAAAATCTCAATATCTCAATCACAATATCTAGGGCGCCGTCAACCAGACCGGCCCCTACCATCCATCTCAAGACTACAACGGTGTCTTCCGGATATCCGACGCGTCGGGAAAAATCACCGGTCGGTAGTGCTCCCCTGCCAGGCTCAACGTCAACAACACGATCCTCTTGCCCCGGGGTACCGCACCGTGCCCACCATGTACCCGAAACGGTTCCTCCACTCCTCGAATCGGGTCTCGAAATCCATCAGCAAACTCATGGTGGACGACTCATACATCATGGGAAAACCGCACTTTTTATTTTAAAAGAGAGAAAAGATTTATTTATGTTTTTGCGGTTTTCCTCCAAATCCAGAAAATCTCATGGAAATCCGAATCCAAAACCTCAATAACACGTAAAATAGTGAATATATGCATGAGAATCCATGAATGCGGCATAACAATGAATAACAGTATGCATGAAGTAGCAGGTAATAACTACAATGTCTAAACTAACATATAACGCAAGTACACTAATATCATGTCTAAACTATTAGCTAACAGGCTATGTCAAGCAATAATATTTTCTAAGGTGTACGTGACATGGCAATTACCGATGAAGATGTGTGTGAGCCGGCAAGTAAGTGTACGTGGTACATACGCATCATCGGTAATGGTGCTGGTGTCCTAACAGCATGATATCAATAATGGAGTATGAAACATAATATAAGCATGCGATGCGAAGCGAACCACAATAATGAGCGGGAGCTGAATACTAGACGCAACTATAACTAATCTGCATTAATCTAATATAAGTCCTACAAATGGTGCCTTTTGAATAACATGAATCATGGGGTTTTGAAAATAGGGGCTACGGTGTTTTTATGAAAAGATGCGTCTTTTGAAATATCCGTAGGATCTCTTGGGCTGTCTTTTAAAATACCCATGATTCGTTAGTTTTTGAAATAGGTAAGAATCGAATCTAATCTAACAACTAAACTAAACTAAAGGGCTAAGCTAACAAGCTGGACTACAGGTAAGGAAACCGCCTAACATCTGAGTCGATACATATACATACCTGTATATATATTAGTCGGTGATCCCGCCTCAATAATATCATATCCGATACCATATCCATAATCAGACATCCCAAGTCAAGAATGCGGATCAATCATCAAAATATAGCTCGTACGTAAATCCTTCGTACGGCATCCCCAAATCTGGGTACGGGTTAATATCACATTCATCATACTATTCACCTGGTATTCTCTTTATCAAATATCATGATCGGGGTACTGATCTACGTCTAGTACAATACTGATACCGCCTAAGTATGCATGGACGTGTGTGAAACACTACGTCAAGGACCCGCTACAACGTCATATCGTATCTCAAATACGAACCCTGCTATATCACCGATCTCACGGCCTCAAATCAAATCTCATCAACTCATCTTAAATCCCAAGTACTATCCTCATTATCCATGCATGCGTATATGAATGTACATATGCATAGTCCCATACCCACGCATATATACATATATACACATCCCAATCTGCGCACAAGAAAGTAAAGTATGCAAGTCTGTGTGTGCGTATGTGGGTATAACAACTACTCTAGGGTTTCGGAACTAACCCAAAGGTACTCCATGAACACATAAACATAACATGAATGAACATTCTCGTATCATAAGACACCTATATAAAAATATATATATGAGCTACACTACGGACTGCGGGGGTGCTATACGCCATCCACCCGACTTCTCCTCGTAGATATAAATCTACTCACCTGGTCCTCGCTCGCCGGTGCCGACGTCGCCACGCGCTTTCTTTTCGTCTCGAAGTCTACATGGGGGTACCTACATATCACAACGCATCGTATCGCATTAAAATCCGACTCATGACAAAAACGACACACGAATCCCACATAGGTCAAAACCTATGGTTGCGAAATTCACAAATCAACCCAAAAACCCTCGACGTCGGTGTACAAACGCCAGACCATCGAGAAAAACCCAAATACACTCATTTGCACATTCACGAACACTAATTTTAATATAAAATAGGTTAAAACTCACAAAAACCCCCAATTTCACTTAAAAAGTCATTTTTTCCGAAAATCTAGCAAGCACAATTCGCCGTTTTTATACAAAACATGATGTTTTAACAATTCTAGTGACCAAGATGATAACTTAATATCTTAATTATGCCATAGAAACCATTACGTAAATTTTAAACCCACAATTTAATTCGATTTCAAAAACCTAGTTTGCAATATTAACCAATTTTAACAATTTTATAGCAAAAATGCACAAACTACAATCTAGCTTGGATTTTCATGAACTAAAGGCATTAAACCACTCAATATAATATTAATAATGCTATGAAACCATAATTATATTTTAATCTAAGACATTCAATAATTTTCCAAAAATCTAGTAAGTAAAATAGCTTAAATTACAATTTGAACTTAACAATTTACAACTAACAATTTGATTATATTTCACATTCCACAAAAAGAAGAATTCCACTTGCAACCATAATCATACAACAAAACCCTAACTATAATCCCAAAATCATCCACTTGAATTTCTAAACTTGAATTCAAAACCCCTTTATTTATATATTTTTTTAAACACCTAAACAAGTTTGCTTTAAACATACAACTAACAATTAACAAATATGGAAGAATTTTTATACCTCATGATCAAGAGATCAACATGAAGATCATGGCCTCCAAAATGCCAAATTTCCTCCAAGATCCATGCTAGCTTTGGCAAAGAAATAATGGGTAGAGATTGGATTTTGTTTTTGTGGGATTTTTGACTTGGATTTTTGGTGGAATTTTGTGTGTTTTGCAATGAAATGGAGAAGAATTAAGAGGGGGCTGTTTGTGTGCAGGTTTCGGCCAGAATTTGGTAGGGATTGGGTGAGGGAGAAGAGAGAGTGAGGTGGGGAAAGATAAATCTAGTCAAAGTCCACTCAATTTCTATCATTTTCTATTCTTTTCTTTTCTTTTCTTTCTTTTCTTTTCTTTGAAATTCAAGTGGGGAAAATTGATGGGGCTGCTGAATTCAGCCAACGGAAGAATTAAATGGGGGTGTGCGAGTATGGGTATGGGTGTGGGGTGATGGAAAATGACAAATACAATACCCCAAACATCCATTTACACTAAAAAAAAGCCTTTTTTCTTCAATAATTTCTAAACCGTTTTGGCAAAGGATTTCGTTTCAAAAACCACATGATAAAATTTTATTTAATGTTTTATGATGCACAAAATTTGTTTCAACTCATTTCAATTTGTAATTTTCCCTAATTAAATATATTAGTGACGGTTTAAAATAATATTAAAATAATTAATTTCGGAAAAATTTTCAGAAAATTTGAAATTTCACCAGTGGATCAATAAACACCAAATACTAGGAATTACAAAGCTATAATATGTATATTTAATTTTATAATAAAGATATTTGTATTTTGACTTTTTACCGAAAACCCCCTTATTTTACCGATTTTTCGAAATTTCAGCGAAACGATTTTCAAAACGTTACAATCTTCCCCCCTTAAAGAAATTCGGTCCCCAAATTTAAATTAAAACTCCTCCCAAATACTAAAATATTTCAGCCAAAACCATCAAATTGCCGGGGCTCCGAAACCATAAGTACATAAAACGCATCATAGCGCAATGCATGCACACGAGTAATGAGTAGATAACTCGAAATCAAAACTCCGTCAAGCATCCCGCAATCATCAGAGTCAAGGTGAAGACACGAATTCCAAATCTCAAGAAAGACTGATATGCTATAAATCGGAACTATACATGTAAATATCAGGAGGAAATGCATGCTAAATCCTTTAAGTTGCTGTGCAATGCACATAACACTGCACAGTGGCGGACGTCTATCATAAGAAAATAGCTATATACATATATACCTTTTGTTTGAAATGTACGTTCCGCCGTTTTGGGAAACAATTTAGAAGGGTTTCCTTGTTTTAAACGTTTCGCGTCATATCAGACACGTAGGTAAATACTGAGACTATAGCTCACTTTTTGGAATTCCCTTCAATAGCTATCAATGCATGCAAAATACATTCAGGTACTGTCCTCTGACTAGTCCTGCTTAGTACGAAAACACATCGCAATTATAAAAAAAAAAACGTACTGCTCTATAAGAAATCAATCCCAAAATACGCATATGAATACTACGTGCGTCTGGTGCGCACGACAATCAAAATCCATATACGTGCCATACAAGTGCACAGAAACAAGATCTAAGTGCATCGGGTGTGCATAAAGCATCTGTCGTAGGCAACGTGTGTGCCTGACAGCAAAATCAGGTGCATCTGACATGCACGAAAAAATCTCGATTTAGTGCATCTGGTGTGCACCAAAATCGCATCTCAAGACATGCGCTCAACATGCGCGAAAACCCAAAACCAGGGGCATCCATAATGCACGAAATCATGAAATCCAATATCAAGCGCCGAACATGCGCAAATTCCAATCAGGTGCACAAGGTGCACGAAACAAATATCGAGTATCACAATCGAAATCGAAGTCCAGTGCATTTAAGTGCACAAAAGGCGTATCACTGCACTGCAAGCATATATAAACTATACAGAGTGCAGGAACCAAATCGTGTGCGTGCATACACACAAAATCAACTCAAATGTCTAAAACCGTAAAATCACAAACATGTGAAACCAAAGCACGAAAACGATATCAAGTGCAACACTGTGCAAAGATCGTAAATCCTCAATCATCAAAATCAAATCATGCGAATAAATCACCCAAAACATCGAAATCAATAATAGCGGAATAGTACCGCTCAAGCGCATCCTCTAAGAATCTCGGGCCAACTGTCGCGGTCACTAGTGGGACGTCTCGTCGATGATCATGAACTCTGGCCTGCTGGTGTGCGTAACAATGACCACTCCTGGGTCAAGGTCTACACTGTGAATTACCAATCTCTCGGTCCATCGGCTCATCGGCCCTGTCAGGTGTGCTAACGGGGATGATCCCGTTCTGGCATGTCTCTTGTCATCTCCCGGTCAATCATCGCGACCACTCGTAAGACAACATATCACTGGCGTCGGCCCCTAGCTCTCTGAATGTACGTGACGCATCTGATCCTGGGTGCAAGTATCATTGCAGCAGTGTCCTGGAAGGAATTCTGCTCACGGTCTCTTCCATGTCTCGTCTCTGCCAACTGTCCGGAAGTCATCGTCCTTTCCTATATCTACATCTTGCTCTGGAATGGCTGCATACCTATCGCGACTCCTTCTGGAAGGTATATCCAGTACTCTGCCTCGGCATGCTCATCGCATCTCTGATGTCGGCGGAGGGGAACATCATCATATCCAGATCTTGTATGAACCTCTTACTCCATTTTTCACTAATGTCGACTGCTTCGGACTCGTATCGTCGTGGCTGCATGGACTGAGCTCCAACGGCTATCCTCGTATCGGGAGTCTCCCAAGAAATGCATCTCACCACCTAGCATCCAAATTTAGTCGAACCATCCAATCGATTGTCAAAACCTCATAATCCCCCAAGGGCTCAACATCTTGGGCACAGTTTAATAGTATCGAGTACATACCACAGTATCGGTGGTTCAGCCGTAGAAGGGCAAACCCAAGCCTCTCTAATGGCGCCGTAGAACTGCCGCAAACCCGAAGGTTCAAAGGCTTTCACACGGTCATTATGTCGAGTTAGGGTTTCATTCTTCTAGAGGGTCCATAGAATTGCCTGCATGTCTTTCCGACTACTTTAAACTTGGAATAATAGGTTTCTAACATTCGATCGTCTCTGTCGACTCTCAACGTCTTCGCGTGAAGTCGTCTCTAGCTGGAATCAATCTATCTGATGACCTCGCATCGGGGTAGGCGAACGATCCACATGTCCTAGTCATTCATCCTCGATGACTAGCGACCTTCTATCATGTCTTAGTACAACTCATTCTGCACTAACTCCAGCATCTGGGGCAATATCTCATCGTTCGCAGCAATAACTGGCTCGCTCGTCTGCACGCTGAACAGTGCCTCGACCATCATGAATAAGCAACACACCAACGGTCATCAAAATCTGGCTGGCCTCTGTCAGTGGCCCAATCCTCTGATACTGATCGGCGTGTCCGAGAAATCTCATAAAGGCGATCCGCCAAACGCTCGTGGCGCGGAAACACAGTAAAAAGACACATCTCCGCAATCGTGTGTCGTCGGAATTTCGCCCTGGTCAGTCCTCGTTCGTGACGAGCTCGTGCTGACCGCAACTCTAGCTGTAGCTCTCCTTGCCCGTAATCGTGGCAGCAAACCCATAACTGGTACTGATGAGGCTAGATCGGAATGAATATAATACTGAGCAAAGAAATGTACATCCTAAGGCTTCTTAAGTGGAGTAGCGTATCGTAAATATGCCGCAGAACATACCTACGGTACGTCACTCTACTTTAGTCACCTATTCCATCAACCAAGGGTCATCCTACGCTCCGAAGGTAAAACCTAATGCTCTGATACCAACTTTGTCACGTCCCGAAAGTACGGAACATGACCGGCACTTAAACTACGAACGTCTCGAGGCGTACGTAATCTAAGTGAGCCGAAAACCCAGAAATCCAAACCAAGAAAAGTAGTAGAGTGAAGGAAAACCAATTTAAAACAAGTAGTTTAATAGCATAAGCCGAATTATGCGATTTTAAAAAAAAATCAAATATTTCCCGAAAATTTCGGCAGAGTCTCCTTTGTAAATACTGGCCCCTAAATGGGATACAACATGAATAGTATACGAAATCAATAAAAAGGCATCCCCAAGCGGGAGCTAGCTCTTCGTCAATCGACGGTCACAACCACACAAGCAATATAATATACAACGCCAACGGCGAGGATCAAAATTCAAAAGAAAACTCAAAACCACAAGAAAACCACAGAAATATAACGCGCGACTCTAAGGTCGAAGGAATAACATCACTGGTCTATATTTCAAAATAAATACATGTTTGGTTGATGGAACTTCTAGATACAACAGAATAATGATATACAAGATATATAATGGGGGTACGATACAAGTAAACCCACCTACTAGCAAACCACCCGAAGGAAACTATGCCCGCAAAGCCGTAATAAAACCTGTACGGCAAACCTGCAAGAAACTGGGGCACAACGGGGGTGAGTTGCCAACTCGTGAATAGAAAAACATCTACGAAAAGAAATCGCATAAATAACGCAATCCTAGGTCAATGATCATAATATATCCTCAAATATATAACCAGCAACCCATAACAATGGTTAGGGCAAATATCTAACCCAAGTGTAAATCCATGTGCCCGTGTCAGTGCCTCAGGTAGCAATGTATGAATGCATGAAACAGAATGCATGTACTGAAGAAAACTGCTTTCATAAATCAGTAAGATTTCTGTATTTTAAAAGTGAGGTACCATAAATGAAATCAGCATAAAACAGTGCCCAGCATCGACACAAAACAAGTGTTCAAATATCTCGATATCTCTGTATCACAATCTATGTACCTCAAAATCTCAAAATCTCAATATCTCAATCACAATATCTAGGGCGCCGTCAATCCAGACCGGCCCCTACCATCCATCTTAAGACCACGACGGTATCCTCCGGATATCCGACGCGTCGGGAAAAATCACCGGTCGGTAGTGCTCCCCTGCCAGGTTCAACGTCAACAACACGATCCTCTTGCCCGGGGTACCGCACCGGGCCCACCATGTACGCGAAACGGTTCCTCCACTCCTCGAATCGGGTCTCGAAATCCATCAGCAAACTCATGGTGGACGACTCATACATCATGGGAAAACCGCACTTTTTATTTTAAAAGAGTGAAAAGGTTTATTTATGTTTTTGCGGTTTTCCTCCAAATCCAGAAAATCTCATGGAAATCCGAATCCAAAACCTCA
Source organism: Agapanthus africanus (assembly GCA_030015575.1). Taxonomy (NCBI): domain Eukaryota; kingdom Viridiplantae; phylum Streptophyta; class Magnoliopsida; order Asparagales; family Amaryllidaceae; genus Agapanthus; species Agapanthus africanus. The sequence goes on along the minus strand of CM057337.1, from coordinate 930,016,100 downwards.
ATAACACATAAAATAGTGAATATATGCATGAGAATCCATGAATGCGGCATAACAATGAATAACAGTATGCATGAAGTAGCAGGTAATAACTACAATGTCTAAACTAACATATAAGGCAAGTACACTAATAACATGTCTAAACTATTAGCTAACAGGCTATGTCAAGCAATAATATTTTCTAAGGTGTACGTGACATGGCAATTACCGATGAAGATGTGTGTGAGTCGGCAAGTAAGTGTACGTGGTACATACGCATCATCGGTAATGGTGCTGGTGTCCTAACAGCATGATATCAATAATGGAGTATGAAACATAATATAAGCATGCGATGCGAAGCGAACCACAATAATGAGCGGGAGCTGAATACTAGACGCAACTATAACTAATCTGCATTAATCTAATATAAGTCCTAAAAATGGTGCCTTTTGAAATAACACGAATCATGGGGTTTTGAAAATAGGGGCTACGGTGTTTTTATGAAAGGATACGTCTTTTGAAATATCCGTAGGATCCCTTAGGCTGTCTTTTAAAATACCCACGATTCGTTAGTTTTTGAAATAGGTAAGAATCGAATCTAATCTAACAACTAAACTAAACTAAAGGGCTAAGCTAACAAGCTGGACTACAGGTAAGGAAACCGCCTAATATCTGAGTCGATACATATACATACCTGTATATATATTAGTCGGTGATCCCGCCTCAATAATATCATATCCGATACCATATCTATAATCAGACATCCCAAGTCAAGAGTGCGGATCAATCATCAAAATATAGCTCGTACGTAAATCCGTCGTACGGCATCCCCAAATCTGGGTACGGGTTAATATCACATTCATCATACTATTCACCTGGTATCCTCTTTATCAAATATCATGATCGGGGTACTGATCTACGTCTACTACAATACTGATACCGCCTAAGTATGCATGGACGTGTGTGAAACACTACGTCAAGGACCCGCTACAACGTCATGTCGTATCTCAAATACGAACCCTGCTATATCACCGATCTCACGGCCTCAAATCAAATCTCATCGACTCATCTTAAATCCCAAGTACTATCCTCATTATCCATGCATGCGTATATGAATGTACATATACATAGTCCCATACCCACGCATATATACATATATACACATCCCAATCTGCGCACAAGAAAGTAAAGTATGCAAGTCTGTGTATGCGTATGTGGGTATAACAACTACTCTAGGGTTTCGGAACTAACCCAAAGGTACTCCATGAACACATAAACATAACATGAATGAACATTCTCGTATCATAAGACACCTATATAAACATATATATATATATGAGCTACACTACGGACTGCGGGGGTGCTATACGCCATCCACCCGACTTCTCCCCGTAGATATAAATCTACTCACCTGGTCCTCGCTCGCCGGTGCCGACGTCGCCACGCGCTTGCTTGTCGTCTCGAATTCCACATGGGGGTACCTACATATCACAACGCATCGTATCGCATTAAAATCCGACTCATGACCAAAACGACACACGAATCCCACATAGGTCAAAACCTATGGTTGCTTTCACAAATCAACCCAAAAACCCTCGACGTCGGTGTACAAACGGCAGACCATCGAGAAAACCCAAATACACTCATTTGCACATTCACGAACACTAATTTTAATATAAAATCGGTTAAAACTCACAAAAACCCCAATTTCACTTAAAAAGTCATTTTTCCGAAAATGTACCAAGCACAATTCGCCGTTTTTGTACAAAACATGATGTTTTAACAATTCTAGTGACCAAGATGATAACTTAATATCTTAATTATGCCATAGAAACCTTTACGTAAATTTTAAACCCATAATTTAATTCGATTTCAAAAACCTAGTTTGCAATATTAACCAATTTTAACAATTTTGTAGCAAAAATGCACAAACTACAATCTAGCTTGGATTTCATGAACTAAAGGTATTAAACCATTCAATATAATATTAATAATACTATGAAACCATAATTATATTTTAATCTAAGACATTCAATAATTTTCCAAAAATCTAGTAAGTAAAATAGCTTAAATATTACAATTTGAACTTAACAATTTACAACTAACAATTTGATTATGTTTCACATTCCACAAAAAGAAGAATTCCACTTGCAACCATAATCATACAACAAAACCCTAACAATAATCCCAAAACCATCCACTTGAATTTCTAAACTTGAATTCAAAACCCCTTTATTTATATATTTTTTTAAACACCTAAACAAGTTTGCTTTAAACATACAACTAACAATTAACAAATATGGAAGAATTTTTATACCTCATGATCAAGAGATCAACATGAAGATCATGGCCTCCAAAATGCCAAATTTCCTCCAAGATCCATGCTAGCTTTGGCAAAGAAATAATGGGTAGAGATTGGATTTTGTTTTTGTGGGATTTTTGACTTGGATTTTTGGTGGAATTTTGTGGGTTTTACAATGAAATGGAGAAGAATTAAGAGGGGGCTGTTTGTGTGCAAGTTTCGGCCAGAATTTGGTAGGGATTGGGTGAGGGAGGTGAGAGAGTGAGGTGGGGAAAGATAAATCTAGTCAAAGTCCACTCAATTTCTATCATTTTCTATTCTTTTCTTTTCTTTCTTTTCTTTTCTTTGAAATTCAAGTGGGGAAAATTGATGGGGCTGCTGAATTCAGCCAAGGGAAGAATTAAATGGGGGTGTGTGAGTGTGGGTATGGGTGTGGGGTGATGGAAAATGACAAATACAATACCCCAAACATCCATTTACACTAAAAAAAAGCCTTTTTTCTTCAATAATTTCTAAACCGTTTTGGCAAACGATTTCGTTTCAAAAACCACATGATAAAATTTTATTTAAAGTTTTATGATGTACAAAATTTGTTTCAACTCATTCCAATTTGTAATTTTCCCTAATTAAATATATTGGTGACGGTTTAAAATAATATTAAAATAATTAATTTTGGAAAATTTTTCAGAAAATTTGAAATTTCACCAGTGGGTCAATGAACACCAAATACTAGCAATTACATAGATAGTATATGTATATTTAATTTTGTAATAAAGATATTTGTATTTTGACTTTTTACCGAAAACCCCCTTATTTTACCGATTTTTCGAAATTTCAGCGAAACGATTTTCAAAACGTTACACAAACGCAGCACGAATACTAAATAGTACTTATCTGAAACGATGCAGGGCTGCGGCTGGTTTTTAAGAAAACCATTAATGTAATGAACTTGATATCGTTGCAGAATCTAGTGATTTGAAAATGAGTGTTTTTGTAGCTTTTGCTAGTTTTGCTAAAGAGATCACTCCTGGTGAAGGGATCTCGGCTCTTTCCTCATCGAATGAGGTGCTGGATATTCATCAAGGAATACCACTATGTAAAGCAAGAACTAGAGAAGCTATAAAAACAAAACTGAGTAGGTTGTAGCATTTGCTAGTTTTTCTAAAGAGGTCACTCCCGGTGAAGGGCTCTTTCCTCATCAAATGAGGTGCTGGATATACATCAAGGAATACCACTACGCAAAGTAAGAACTAGAGCTACCTTTTTTTAACAACTTTTGATTCTAAAACATCTTTAGGTTTCTTTTCTTTTCATTAATCTCATTACTGAATTCCCATCATTTAATGTTTCCCTAACCATCACAGAAAAAGAAATGAAAATAGAACGTACGCTTATGCCATCCGCATTCGTCACAGGGTCCCGTCATGCACCGTTAGGTTACTTAACTAATGGCAGATCGGGGGATGGACTAGCGCGGGTGCAAAATATAAGCAACGTTTATTATATATATCATATATATATATAGCATTCGTCTCACATAGTTATATAATCACATCACAGAACCAAGCAGCAGAAGTCAACATATGAAATATTGGATATACTAGGTGGTCCGTGTTTTAAATTCAGCCAGTAATGAAAAACACGGATTCCACAGTCGTGATGAATAGCCAAACCCACATCCCTAGACCCCTATGAGAGCGGCAAGCAACCTTGCTAATTCTAGAGTTAAGAGACCCGTTCTCAACTCCTTGAGATGGTCTCCCACTGGACTCCAAAACCCGGTTACTTGTGCTCCCTGTCTTGGGTCTATCCTAATGCGGAAAAGCAAATAATATACATTAATGGTGACATCATCCTCAACCCAAAAGTGTCCCAATAAAAGAATATTACACACAAATTTTACATGAATGAAAATTGAAAAACTCTCATCTCACATAAAACCCTCCGGCTATTCATTCACGACGATCCAATATAACATATCACAGCAACACATAACATCACATGTCATTAACGTAAGTAAATACGCGTATCCCATATTCCGTTGACATGTAGCAACGAGATTTAGGATACCCCACATATTACACTTATGGTCGCAGAAAAGAAATGAAATTCTACAATAATTAGAATCCGCATTTTCTTAGACATCATAAACCCGAAATATCTTATATGCCGAATTTCATGCCTAACCTATAAACCTTGCATTTTAGTCTCATATCGAAAACAGTTTTCAATAGCTTAGTCGGGTAATTCAACAAGATTCCCGACTACCCGATCGAATACTCGTCGGGAACTTTAGTAGATGGCCACACCGATGATGCCATCGACCAAGTGCACTTAGGCGGAACACCGTGGCCGCGAGCACCCAAATGGACGCTTTTGGCAACGGGGTTCTCCTAAAGTCACTTGGTCGAGGCTATGAGGTGTGACTACCTAAAATAATTATCCGGCGAGTATTCGCGTACGATACGCGATTGCAACGGAGTTTCGATCCGAATCGAAACTTCGTAGCAATCGATCAATAGAGACTAACATGCTAGATTTACAAACAAACTAGTTTTCACAAAACTAATTTAATGTGGATTCTAACTACTGCATCACATATCAAACTTAAACCCAAAACGACGTTAGAACACGACTACGAAACACTCCGAATAGCCGTAAGAGAATTGTTAACATAACATGCAAACAGGGCCAATCAAACATAACTGAAACCCTAAACCCAACACATTAGAACACCAAAAAAATTCAAGCCCAAAATCTTGTAATAGGACCGGTGACAACGGCCAAATCCCCATTCTCGCCGGGTCAAAGTTTGAATTTTGGTCTAGAATTTTCGTGGTGTTCTAGTTATATCTCATACAACATTCTGCACTTGTTTAAAAAAATTTTAGAGACCATTTTGAAATCAATAGAAACTTGATGTTTTAGGTTTCGGTTTCAGAGTTGTTTCGTGTTCGTAGTTTTATAAACATCGTCTAATCTTCTAGCTTTGGGTCTGATACCATGAAAGTATTTTATTAGCACCACCACTAGGTTTTACTAGCATCAAGCATCCCATTTTAATAAAATTCGGGGTGTTAATTAACACTAATCAAGATCTTAAACTAGATGATTGGGGTTTTTAAGCATGATATCAAAAACTATAGTAAGAGAAAGAGGCTACAACCTTTATAGACCATGTCGTTCTCTTCTAAAGCTCTGGGTTGTAGTCCACTAGGCTCCACTTGAAGGTTGAACGAACTTACTTCAATGACCTTTGCCGAAGATGATCCACCCGAAGTCAGCTAATTCATGCTACCTTTTTACTAAACTCTTTAGTGAAGTAAACACACTACACAAAAGTGCTAATCTAGTGTAGGATGGTGAAGTATGGATTTTGTTTGCTCACTAGTGTTCTCACAAGCTCAAGAGTTCACAACTCATGTAAGGGATTGAGCTTGGAGGTGGAGATGAAGAAGATGGAGAGAGCTATAGAGCAAGGAGCTCAAGTGAGGAAAATAACTCAAGTGAAGAATGCAGTGTAGAATGGCTCTTCAAAGCTCGCACATTATTGAAGCATACAATTTTTAACCATTAAAAATTGTAACCATACTTCACAGTGCAAGCAAATGAATAAAATAAATAACAAAGCCATGCTTGCCCATTCCACAAAAAGTCTCCTTATTTTCCATCTCATTTTCTATTTTATAAAAATAGAAAATTCATGCCATGATTCATATAATATATATATATATATATATATATATATTATGAAGAATAAGTAGTGAGCTAATAATATTAGTTAATATATAATTATATCAAATAATATATATATATATATCAAATTATTAAATCAACACTTGATTTAATAATCCGGTAATATCACATATAACCGACTAATATCATTTATCTGTTAATCACATTATCAAATCAACACTTGATTCAATAATCTAGTTATATTACATACAACCTGACCGATAACAAATAGTCACTAGATTACAATACGGTATCACATACTCGTATTTAATTAGTCCCCCGCACATATCAACATATATGCCCTACTTCGTTTCGCTTGAACCAGGAAACTTCTATGTGGGACTCTAAAGACTCATAAATACGCCAGCAGTACATGATGATCACATCAGTCACCCATAAGCCGTCAGCGGTACTAGTTGGACGTAACGGCTACTCAGATATTGAGCGAATAGAAGATCAACAAGCAAGGTTATCCAAACTCCCATGAAGCCTATAAGTAACACATACCGTACAGTATGATCTCTTCGTCTGATATGTCACATATTGAGTCTGGGGGAAGAATCGTCGGACCCTAATAACTTGATAAATCATGTCGATGTAAGGCCTATAACGGTATGAGAAACTACTGATAGCACTTACCAGTAAATCTCATCAACGGCCCTGGCCAGGGACTTCCTGTTATAGCTAATCGAGTATAGCGCAACATCAACTCCCTATACCGGGAGAGACGAAACCCCTCCTATCGCTCATTGCCTCTATGTGACTCGGGACTGTACCCAAAATCCACCTATTTGCACGACTCCTTTGAACCGTGGTAGGAAGGAAATAAAAGTACAGTGGGAACCACACAAGTCTCTATGATGATCTCGGATCTACAGACTAACCTGTACCAGTGTCACCAGAGAACTACTACATGACGATAGTTATAGTACCATCTACATGTTCTCGGCAAGTCCTGTTCGGTGTATCCATTATCTAATGAGCACCTGTATACAATCTTTGATGTCAAACACCAATGGCTATGTGATCAACCATTGCCCCATACAGGGTCAAGAAACATACACACTAGTCTACTCTAGAATATCGATGCCCTGGCTCGATATTCCCTCGACTAGGAACAATTGAAGGATGTGCTTGTGGACTATCCCGGTCCCAGTAGTATGATCCGCATCATAGTCCTGGTAGTCAAGCCTACATCCTAAAGGCTTTATCAACATGTATATGAAAGACAGTATAATAATACCAGTGTACATGTTAAGATAAAAAGCAACTAGATAGAATACTAATCAGTCGAAAATATTACAATTTTAACACATCAATTTCCCTACTATTTGCAATCATCTAAAGGTGTTCGGTATGAGTATAGCACATATTAGCAAATTGACTGTAAAATAACCAAATAACTTGTGTTATACTTTAAAACCGACATTTTGAGGGAAATTGAGTGTTTATCATTGCATCACATAATCTTTATTTAGCGCAACACTTGTCTCGAGAATCTGTGCAGGAAATTCTAGGAAAATAGCCGAAACTTTCAAAAAGTGCTGATAAAAATACGCCAAGTCCAAGACTTGAGATTTGGCTGTGAAATAGAGAGAATTATAAGATTACACACATCATACAATACACCTACAGTCAGTACCAGGCAACTCGGGAAGTTTCAGGCACAGAGGCCTCCAAAGAGCCGCGGATCCTCGGCCGGAGCACCCTTTGTGCGGCGGATCTGCGGCCACCTTGCCATGTCATCTTCACTTCAGAATTCTCCATACAAGGCCCACACTTCTTCAAGCCAATGCAATTTCCAGAGATCTCTAGAAGCTTCTGTCCGAACAACAAAGCATTTTGTTCAAGCTAAAAACTTCCAAGCTTCCAAAGCAAGCTACATAACTACCTAAACCTAGAAGCTTCTCCCTAATCTCCAAGCTTATGAAGGAAGCTAACCCTAACTAACTAACTCTAGAACTTTCTCCCTAACTACCAAGCTTACAAGTGAAGCTAAACTAAACCTAGCTTCTAAAGGAAGCTAATCCTAATCAAGCTTCTAGGGGAAGCTAATGAAAGCTATAAAAGGGACCCTGAAGCTTCTATTCTGAGGTTATTGAATAATTAGTTGTTGATCATTCCATCAATTTCCACCCACAAGTTGAGTGACACGACTTGTGCATTCAAACCCTAACCCTAATCCAATCACCAAAGCCAAAATTCAAGATCTTTGAGTACAAATCAAGTAAGAAGCCTTCAACCTTTTAGAAGCGACGCCGATCTTCAACCGAGCAAGTGATCCTCAAGACGATCCGCGACTCACGAAGCGATGCGGAGCTAAATCGACGATCGAGTTCTTTCCTCTTGTAGTTCTTGAGAGAATTGTAATAAAATTGTTGATAAATAAAAGGTGAAATTTCTTTATCTTGCTTACTTTTATATTTGACCATTATGACTAGATCTTGATTCTTGATTGTGTTCTTTGATATGATGCTCGAGTAAAAACTCCACTCGTGGAGGAGTCGAGAGAATCAATAGATGATGATATTACAAATCTTGAAATGATTCTTAATTCGTATATGTTTTGTAAACTCTTGTAAATTGAATCATCGACAATCTAGTTTCGAGCGAAATGCTTTCTTGAATGTTTTCGCTCGTAACTAAAGATCAACGATCGGTAATTCAATTCACTAGAGGCTAGCTTTTGAATGAGATTCATCGAAAGGACAAAGGATGAGATGAAAAAACTCTAGTTCCTTCAAGAGATACTTAAACCTCGATTGATCGTCATCGATCTATTATCAAATCATTAATGGATAAGAAAACGTAATCACTAGTTTTCATCACGTCTATAGATTCAATCGATTCCTACGAGCCTCACTTCAATTCTTGAAATCTAATTCGATTGGATACCATCAATTCTTGATCTTGATTTTAATGTTTTCTTGATATTAGATTTAGTTCTATACAATTCTTGAAATTCACTTTTAAATCTTGAATTGAATTGTCTTTTCTTTTCTCTTTAATTTTTTACTCAACTAAAACAAATACGAGCAAATCTCACTTTTCCTGTGGACGATCCGTACTCGCTAACGAACCTACAATTGACACCGTTATTGATTGCAGTTTACAAATTTCTTTAGTTGTGATCTCTATACATTTTCTACCTACACACAAAGAAACATTCAATCACATACTATCATGTCGAGCAAGAAATTCCTCTATATATATGTCCAAGTATCCACTATAATATACATCAATGTACAATAATGGCCTCTAGGGCATACATATCCGTAACAAAATATTCACCGAGTTAAAAGTACTAAGGAAGATGGACAAGAGTATGATAACTTGAATTGAATTCTCTAATTATAGGGATGTCTTTTACACACACGTAGGGGTATATGATTGATGTTTGGAAGAAAGGTAGGGAGGAATACTAAAGGCGATATTTTTTTTGAGAGATGATGTGAATTCTGACATCTTTTCACGACCATTAAGATAGAGCTCATAACAACTGAAAAGCTGGTATAGTTTGGAACGCTTCTTTTCAAGTTCTTTCTTTTATATGTTTTTATCTTTATATATACCTTTCATCGTCTTTCTTTTATAATGGGATTTTGTGGGTGTAATCCGCTGAAAATCCACAGGAGACAACACTCCTCCTACTAGGGATACCTAGAGATTTAAAGGCTTCTTGCACATGCTAAGTGCAATCGTGTTGCCTACGAAAATGTGCTAGATTTTTCTTTTCCTTTTTTTTCCCTCTCTTGAATAACTAGTTTGCTCGAGATGATCAAAATTAAATTTTGGGGTATTTGTTCAGTCGAAAATATTGCACATTTGATGGAACATTTTTCTTACTTTTGTTAAATACTTAAAGCTGTTTATTGTAATTATGGAACATATGTGGGTTTATCTACAAAATACTCTTTATCATATGTTTATATATTATAATTAACATTATGAAGGAAAATATATGCATATAATATTTTTATAATATTTTGATAATTGAAATATGCATATCATATCAAATATCTCTAATCAATATTCTTGAATATTGTATCATATATAAAATTATTAGGATAATATCTCAAATATAACTAATATTATGAATTAAGATATTGTGCAGATTTAGCTCAGGTCTGGAGATCGAGATATCCGAAATGTCGGGAATAAAATCTGCCGATAAAGTTTAATCAAATTGTAAATCATAAAACGGCAGAGACCCAGAGAAAGATATAAAAAATCCAGACATAAAAACAATCTCCACGTGTCAACGTGAGGCAGTACCAGAATTTTCAAAGAAAGATTCCACCAAAGTGCTGCCCAACCGCGGCCAAATACCCATATTCGCGGCGGATTCGCGGCCTCCTTGTAGCCGTTGGATTTGGGATTTTTTGGGGGGTGATCACAACAACAAATCCTAACATATAGGATCAAGGGTGCTTCTAGGGCTATTTAAAGGACCGAGAGCTAAATTTAGAAATAATCACCTTTTACATCACCAAAATCACTGACAAGATCAAGAGATCCAAGATAGGTACACGAATCAACGTGATCAATCGAATGAACATCTATTTCCTACGAGAGAAATATCAAGAGCAACACGAGAGTTCTTTGTATTCTAATTTCAAAGTATTTGTACATGTTAAAGTTGATTAATAAAGGTAGATCTTTAGTTTAGTTCTTTGCATTTTACATTATGCATTTAATTTCTGCATTACTTTCTGCATTTACATTATGATCTCCTTCCCTATCTTTTCTTCTTCTTCTCAAAATATGCGTGAGTAATTCTACGCTTGCTATGGTTCGTAGGCTAGGGTAGATCAATGGATGATAAAATCATTTATCTCCTTTTATACATTTTAAAGTTTATAAACTTTATCAAAATAAATGTTAATATCCTTATCGGGCGCGCTACCAATCTATTGCTAGTCACGACCACGATTTGAGATCTGTTCAACACTTGTTTTGTTAAGGGCTAGACATGAATAGATATCAGTGCAAGGACAAGGGTTAAGAGTGGGAAACCCTAGTTTCTTCCAAAAGAACCCTAATCTACATTCATCACTATCAATCTAGTTTTAAACTATTAAAAGATAAAAATAGTCATTTTTAATTCTTCATCCATTACTACTAAGTCCTATGAACCCTACAAGCCTCTTCTTCATAAAATCAACATGAGTAGTATATCCGTAACGACAAATAATCACCCATCTTCTATCAACTCGTCTAAAGCAAGAAAAAATTTCGACGTTTCCTTGAGGACGACCCGTACTCATCTCGACTAGCTACTAGTGACACCGTTATTGATTGCGGTTACTTTTCTTTATGAAAAAACTTCTTTTTAAAATAATCAATCAGTCACCTTGGAAGCCATAACCGATAACCGCTTTCCGGAAGAGGCTGTCGTTACCAAATACCAAGAACATCCTTTTATGTTCTTTACTGCATCCCTTTGTTTCTCGAGAATTGGATTAATATATGCTTGTTGCAACAAGTGCAAAAGCAATATCTGGTGTTGTACAAGACTTTGAATGATTGACTCAATTGCGTAAGAAAATGATATGGCATTCATGCCAGTCCCTCTCTTCGTTATTCTAAGAAACATCCCTTTTAGAGATGGTGACTCCATCACCTGCAGGTACACCACCATGCTAGAAGTCATCCATTCTAAAATATTTTTAGAATGCTGTCTAAGTACCTGATTGGGGAACTTCCCAATTCTAGATCTAAAACCATAGATCTAGTCACCAGAACTCCTGATATACTATCCATATCCAACGTGGAGAAAACACTGTGTGACAACCAAAATCTGACCGATTGTAGTATAGGAACATCACTTCCTATCTGGAGTATGTCATCTAAAACATGGACAGTACTCCTTACATCCTTCTTACTAGGTTCACTTTTTGTTTTGATGAAGTCAATCACTTTGACTGTCACATCAAAATAGATGATCCGTCTCCGCTATCCTTGTTTTAGTCTACGAATAGACATAAGCATCTTGCACACTTTCCATTGCTTCCACTAACTACGATAACCCTCTGGCAGAGTCATATACATGTGCACTTCCAAAATCCCATTTAGAAAGACGTTATAGTCACCCACATGCCAGATATCATAGCCATGAACTGCATCAGTGCCAAAACATATCCATATGGACTTCAGCATAGACACTGAAGTAAAAGTCACATCACAATCCACAACGGTATTTGATAAAAACTCTTTACAACAAGTCTAACCTTATTAGATAAGCACCTTTTCACCTGCACAAATCTCGAAAGATCTACTTGCTCCTAATGGATTTTACCCCTTCAGGAGTACCCAGCAAAATTCAAAATCTATAATTTGCTGAAGTGTATGAAGTCCATCTTGGGTATGAAGCATCTGGTCACTTAGAAGTTACCACTTCCTATGACCTACTGATAATTAGTATGGTCATCATTATCATAATGCTGACCTCCCTGTCACCGTCTACGAGAAAACTGAAGTGTCTCTCGGAAGTCTGAGGCCACCTACTAAAATCTGCGGAGTAGCTAACGGTTTGTTAAGTCCAATTAAATTCTTGGGTTCTACTAAATTTTCAGTAACCGTTTGTGGTTTTGGAATCACTTTCAATTCTACCATACTCCTACTAGTTTCTTTTGCAAAAGATCCTTTTATAAAATGGTGGCAAGTCAAGAATAATATAACTATTGATCTTGTAAATGGTAGAAACAAAATCCTAGCGAATGCTCGGGATAATCCACAAACCGCTATTACTAAAGCGTGTCTCGAGTTTTTCCGGAATCCACTTTTAAATAGAAACCAGATAACTCCATATCTTAACAACCTGAAGATATATAACAATTTTATGTCCATATATAATCAAGGCACTAATTTAAATGGAACCTGTTCAAAAATCATGCAGCTGTTTTCGGTGCATATCACCTAATGGAAAAAGGCCAATACAGCATTACTTATCATGGAGCGCGTCCACGGATGAGTAACCTGTGAGAGAATCGAGTTCTCGGTATTACTATGATGGAATACCTAGCATAAATATCTACATCTTCGATCGCCTTGAAGGATCCATATACTTCCAACGTATGGTTCTCTATTTTATTCTTATACCTACAAACTTCTTAAAATGTTTGGACCTTGCATTACTACGAATGCATGTCTAAAACAAGAGAACTCATAGGTAATCCTGAATTAAGTAAGAGTACCAATCCCTTGTCCCGAAGGACATTGGACAACATACACTTTCATGTATAAGTCTCAAGAGTATACCAACTCAAATTTTGTATTTTGTAAATTGAAAACTATATCTTGGTTAAGAATGTCTTACACCGTTATTCAATTCACCTTATTTTATCCTGAACTAATAAAGGTAAATTTTTACAAAATAATTTTCAAAATGTATATCTCACTTTATAAAAATAAAGGTATAGATATTTTATTTTAAAATTTGGTGCATAATAACAGTTATTCGAAACCAAATATATGCCGTCAGGCAAAAGCTCGACGATTTAATCCAGTATCACCAATTACAACGAATTCCGATATTGAGGATCAAATTGCCCATTTTCTAATATTCTGCTCCTACTCATCATCGGTAACACTGTACAGATGTGAGATCCAAAACTGGTAAATACATATCCTGGAGTTGGAATTGACTGGGAAAACAGTTCTCTATTACATGTACATGGAAAAACTGAAACATGAAAATGTTTCATAGAGGATGGTCAGGTATCCCTAGTAGTGCCTTTTCCATTATCCAGATTCATGACATCAGTCGCAATTTCTTTTTCCCTCACTTCAATCCTTTTATATGTTTCTATATCTTACCTTCTGCACACCGTCCTTGCGGTAACTGGTTTTCTTCCTTACCTACCTTTTGACACCAGCCTAAGGTTTGGAAGAAGAGTATCCAATAAGCGTAACATGTGTACTCTCCTAATCAAGGAGTTCTCGCAACCTGAGAGAAGGTAAAGTGAAGAGACAACCGAATAAGCCTATTCAATTTCTTCAAAACTTATGGCCATTCTCGATTGAAGTAACTTCTTCGAGTTCGTATATAACTATACGATGGCCATTCCAAGAAATATGGATCATCGTAGTGATAGGATATGTTCTGAAGAAATGCAAAAGTTAAAGTAAGAGTGGAAGTGATATATACGACTTTGTCGCAAATCAAGACAAACCAAAGCCAAAGGGTATAATAAGGTTCGGTCAAATTGGTTCATGAGTTTTTAAGGTAAATCGGGGGTCACTGTACCAGAGAGAGAGAGAGAGAAAAGAAACACTCAGCATGTACTTTATCAAGATCAGATTGGTTATCACTTTATCTGATCAGGATGGCTCCCACTGTTTCCTCGAATTCTCCTTCAAACATTAAAAGGAGAATTAGTCGGGATTATTTAAGTGAAAAATCTCCCGAGGAGTAATACATACTCATCAGTGGGAATCGGGACCCAACAATCATCATGTGATAACCTGATGGAATCCACTCAAGTCACCACACTCCAGAAGGTATGCGCATGCCTGGAAAGTTTCCCGTATATTTGAAACTCCCGATATGGTTTTTGCCCCTAGGACCTAAGTGACCTTGACACAGTTAACAAATCAAAGTTCCTAGTCAAGTTCAACTCGTCATTATCTTGATTGCATTAAACCCACCCGTACGAGCCCTTGACACAGTCAACAAGGCCACACGACTGTCCTAACCAATCGCACTACTTGCTACAAACAAGCACCACTTAGCTACCGTACACTACTCCTTGACACAGCCAACAAACGCAGCACGAATATTAAGTACTACTCATAGGAAATGACGGAGGGCTACAGCTGATTTTTGGTGAAAAACCTTTAACGTAATGAACTTGATATCGTTGAAAGAACTCCAGTGGCTTTAAAATGGAGTGGCTTATGCTCCGCCTTTTAAAACTAGTAACACAAACTTTTGCTTAAGAGCGAACTCCCAATGAATGGATCAAGGCTCTTTCCTCATAGAATGAGGTGCGGGATATTCCTAACCGAATACCTCTATGCAAAGCAAAAGAATACGGCTAAAAGTTTTGAAGAAAACCGAGTAGTTTTAAAATTGGTTCCGACAACATCATTTAGGTTTATTTTTCCTTGAAATATTTCGATAATGTGTTCCCATCATTTTATGTTTCCAAGCCACAAAAATAACATGCTTTTTATACACCATCCGCATTCGCCACAGGGCCCGTCATGCACCATTAGCTTACTTAACTATTGGCAGAGCGGGGGATGGACTAGCGCAGATGCAAAATATATATATATATATATATATATATATATATATATATATATCAACATCACAGGAAGATAATAATCATCACAACAGATAAAAAATTATCATAAGCATGCGAACAACAATATGGAATAGCGGATAATTTAGGAGCCCCGTGTTTCATTTGAGTCATAAATAAAATGCGACGTTCTCCAGTCGTGTGGATAGCCAGAGCAATGAAGATCCTAGACCCCTACGAATGCGGCAAGTTACCCGCCAATCCCCAAAGTGAGGCAACCCCAATCAACAAAGCGAATGGGCCACCAAGCACTTAACGGAATCCGGTAAATTGAGCACCCCTCCGTGGGTTAGCCTATACCCCCTACGAGTGCGGCAAATAGCCCGCCAATTCTAGAGTAAGCCCCCTCAGTCTCAATGCTGTGAGATGCGGGCCCATTGCCCTCTAGAACACAGCTATTTGAGCACTCCTCCACGGGGTAATTCTAGTAGAGAAAAGAAAATACATATACAAAAGCGACATCGACCTCAACCCGGTCATGCCCTAATAAAAAAATATACAAACTGGAAGAAACGGAAGTCCACATGTCGGACGCTCGCCCCGTAATAATGAATATACAAATGAATCTGAACTGTATATCTAACATTGCACACAAGGCTATCCATTACGACAATCCGCACAAACCATAACCAGATATATATATACAGAAGTAAGTAATCAAATCAAGTGTGTAACCCCATCTAATTGAGCATATAGCAATTAGACAACGTTAACAACACATCCATGCACGCAAACGAAGTCACGACATTAGATTTCCAAAACACAATTAGCACACATCCCAAGTTTACCAAGGATAAAAAAACCAAGTGCACTAAGCATCCAAAAAATTCAAGTTTTGAGCCAAATCGGAAGTCCGAATCAAAACGAAACATGCCCGAACCTTCGCAGGGAGTTATAGCGCAAAATTAACTTCAGGTCGAGGGCCTAGAGGGGGTACCCTACCCCAAATGCCACCACGAGGTTGGCATAGGGTGAGGCAGACCCGAAACTGCCCATGGGGGGCAGTTTCGGGTCCCCACCGCCAAGACCACCTTATGGTGGTCTTAGAGAGCGGGCCCAGCCGTTCGGTCCCTTACAGTGTCTCCCTGGGATTCCCACACACCACTCTGCGACCTCTCGGTTCAAACCGAGAACCCGCGGGATGTGCAAACATCTCAAAACTCAAAAATTCGGGACTGTTTTTTCGACAGTTTTCAATGCCCGAAAAAACGTGAATTCTAATGTCGTAACTAGCTAGTTTAAGATGTTTGGGAGGCTCTGATACCACTGCAGGGTTCCCTAGTGCTCGCGGCGCAGTGGAAGCACGAACGGTGCATAAAAATTTCGAGCAAACACGAAGGAACCCCGAACCTAGAATCGATCCAAACTCCTAAGCAAACAAACCAAGTATGCAAAGATACGGAATACAACCTTTGTCACGTGTCCACCCAATTGTGGAAGAATCCTCCAAGCTCGTAGCCGCCGGAAATGCGTTTGAGCATCGATCACCCTTGCCGAAGACGATCCACCAGAGGGAACACAGAGGAGGCTCAAACCGACAATCCAAAGTTGCTACGTTTGGATGGTCAGTGATGTAGGAATACTCCACTATATTTTTCTCTCTAGGATCTTGCTCAAAAATGGAAGCAAGAAGAAAGAGATGGAGAAGATGAAGCAACCATGGAGGAGATGAATAAAATCTCATCAAGTCATGAAGTAGAAAAGAATGGCTACTAAAAATCAACCATGATCCAATAGTGCTCACAAATGAATAAAACATTTTATATACAAAGCCATGCCTTTCTACAAGTCCACAACCATGCTTCATGTCCTCCACATGCCATCTCATTTCCAATTTAATTTTCCAAAAAGAAAAATCAAATATGTGGTGTCCTTCTTCTGGAAGTATTCCCGTACAAATACGGAATACTTCACCTGGTATATGTATCGCTACATATACGCGTATCCGTATAAAAATGCGAATAGCACCAAAGAGAGAAAATGAATAGTGAACAATAATACTAAAATATATGTATCAAAATACATATATAAGTTATTAAATCAAAACCTGATTTAATAATCCAGCTTAATCCTAAGCCGGCTAGAATTATCAACCGTCCGATTAAAGTCCGTGTATCGTGTACACGTATTTAATCAGACCTCCTGCACGTACCACCGTACGGCTCCTACATCTGTTGCCTGAACCGGGAAAACCCTCTGTGTGGGACTCTAAAGACTCGACAATACGCTGGTAGTGGGTTTAACCACAAGCACGTCAGCGGCACTAGCTGTACGTAACGGCTACCTAGGTACTTATCGAAAGGGGGGTCGACAATCAAGTACGTCCTTACCCTACTGAGCCTGAATGTGACAATCTCCATACAGTCCGGTCTCTTCATCAAAGAGTATCGCATTGGGTCTAGGGGGTGGATAACGTCCGACCCTTACTAACCCGATAAGTCGTGTCTGAGTCTAGCTCATAACTAACTGAGATACTACTGATCAACTATCAGTAAATCTCCCCTACCGTGGCCACGGATTTCTGGTGATAGCTAACCGAACACAGCACGACATCGACTCCTAATATCAGGAGAGACGAATCCTAAAAATTGACCACTGCCTCCATGTGGCTCGGGACTGTACCCAACTAAAACCTGTTTGCACGACTCCTTTGAGCCGTGGTAAGGTAGTAATCAAAGTACAGTGGGAACTCACACGAGAAAAATAACGACTTCAGGTCAAAGGAGTAACCTGTACTCATGCCACCTGAGAACTTCCATCTGACGATAGGTATAATATCATCTAGAAGTTCTTGGCGAGTCCGTCCAGTGTACTCACCTCCAGTGAGCACCTATATACTATCTTAGGTGACACAATACCAATGGCTTGTGAGACCATCCACCGCCCCTCGTCGGGGTCTCGAAGCGTATACACTAGTCTACTCCGGAATATCAATGTCCGGTCTCGATACTCCCATGACTAAGGACATTTAAGGATGTGCTTATACACAACCCATCTCTCACGTATATGATCGCCATCATAATGCTAGTAGTCAAGCAAGAATCCTATGGGCTCTATCAACATGTAATAGTGATCTGCAATACCACATAATGCATGTACATGATGATAAAGACAAACTAGATAGCATACTATCATTTTGAGTAAGACTGTCCTACCCGTATAGGTCCTCCCTCAATCATCACAATCGCATGCCTGCGATTACAATAATTTACTTGAAGGCACTATATCCAAAAAATACTCCTCATTGTCCGGTAATTTCGTCAAGCCAAACCCAAAGGGATCTTCAATCTTCGCAAATTTCGGGGCCTTCTTCGATAGAACATCGACGTGAAGGAAGCGAGCGATGAAATCTCCAAAGCTGATTTCTTGCCCTTCGGATGCCTCAAATAGGCTCTCATAGATGTTCAATGCCTTGATCAGGCCTGGATATTTATACCGAATGGCATTCTCTGTCGTTAAACCCTCCCGCATAACTGGAACTATGGCAAAAACGTACTCATCCGAGGGTAGCAACTCCTCGTAATGCTCTCCCCTGATCTGCAGTCTAGAAATTTCCTAAAACTCTTCCAGGGAAATGGAAACCTCCAGGAACCCCAATAGAAATGTATAAGTTGGGAGATTCCATTGGTTTACAAAAGCATTAATCTACTAGACCTATAGACCAACCTTCTGTAACCGTGATTGCTGAGCAGAGAGAATGTAGCGAGCTCAATGGAGGTAGCGCACTGGATGCCATAGGGTAACACCTATCTTATAAACTTGCCCGAGGGTCGAGGTTGGCCTTGGAATATCCTACGCCATAAAATGTTAATTGCCTCAGGAAAGAGACTTCTTAAAGGGTGTAGGGAAAGGAATTAAGGCCATCGTATCTAAAAAGGACAAAAAATCATCAGCAAAAGGGCGTAAGTTTATCTTGTAGACCACTAACTCTAAAACTAATGGACCGCACGAAATCAAAATGGCGTCTCATTAGTGATGAAACATGTGCCTAATGTGAAAATAAAAAAGGATTCTCATTAAATAAGCAGTGGAGTTAAACTCCCAATATCCCAAAAAGTGGGTCCCTTTTAATAACAAAAACTCAAATCCAAAGATAAAGATTAAAACCCAAAAAAGAAAATAAATACACTAGGAGGAATAAAATTCCCAAAATTCCTAATAGGGAAAATCTTCAAAACATCAAATCAGACCAAAGCTCTGCAAACAAGAACATAATGGTTGGTTTTAACCAAGGAACTAAATTCCAGAAATTTCCACAATATCAAGATTGACAACGAGGTAAATCCCAAAGGAGAAAATCAACGATGAACTTGAGTGTCATGTCCCACTTCCCAGTGTACGGGGAAGTAAGCATGGCAGGAACACGACGTATTTACTCAGAAGCAAACACGCTAAGTATAAATAAGCAATATATAAATAAAATGCACAAGAATGACAAGAGATGTAATATGAACAACAACTTTTATTAACATTCATTCTTTACATTACAACTGATTTGAAAAAGAAATGTACAATGATAAAAGCAATGCCTAAACAGTGTCATACAAATGAAAAAGGTAAGTATAAGTAAGGACCAAAAGTCTGGCTCCTCTGTGAACTGATCCAAGTTCTCCTGGCTGGGCTCGGTCTCCTGAGAGTCGGATCCTCCTGACGAATAACCCAAAGAAAGAAATAGAAGGAATGTCATCAGCGAACTAGCGCTCGGTAAGTCCCAAAAGTAAGTGTAGAATAGGACAAGTAGGAAATATATGACTGGTAATTTATACAGGTATATATTTGTTATACTAATATAGTTGTTTGTAGCTTAGTACAGAAGGTATCAGTGTATACGAGAGGAGTCCAACTTGCTCCGTGGACTATGGTAACCTGTAGTACAAGGCTCCGTCAAAACCCACGGGACAATGGCACAAAATATTCGGGTAGGTGCCTTTTAGTGACCATCTCGTTCCACTTCTAATACATTCCGTAACAGTCTACCCCGTTAAACTACGTAATGTATATTGTATTGATTGTAGTTATCAGACATGCCGAGATCATGGATACAAGTTGTTCATGTAATCAGGTTCAGGATGTATCAAGTAGTCAGGTAGTCAAGTCAGGATATAGCCATGGTTCGGTCAAGTCAAGTCAAGTTTGCATGTTTATCTTGTTTTGGTATTCAGGTTCAGCTTCAAGTATACATGTTGGTATATTGGATTCATGTTGAATTGGATTCTGATTTGGGCTAGACTCATTAGACTTAGACTCAGATTGAGTCAGACACTTTAAAACAGATTTGGATTCTGAATTAGATTTGAGAGTTATCGGTAACTGCTGCACATGGACGGCAGGATTTGTGCCTTTTTCCAAGACAGTTACCATTGATAACCCCATTAAGTTTTTCTACCTTAAATAAGCAAGCACTCATTTTCTCCGGCTCCCTGAGGGTCAATAGAATTGATCCTGCTTAAACCCATATTTACTAAAATCCTTAATTGTAATTTTATATAACTCGAGAAGATTTTATGAAAAAATATTTTTTTTATATAATATCAAAATAAACCTCGAGAAGTTATATATTTTATTTAGGGTTTTCATGGATATAACTTTTAAGATTTGAGGTATTTTAGTGAATATTAACTTAGCTTGAATAGTTCAAGATATTTTAGTGTAAGACTTGTCTTGTATTGATACTTGATGTTATTTTAGTGAAACTTGTCATTCTTTTATTTTTTAGAAAATATGGAATTTTATTATATCTTGAAAATATGGGGTTTGATAATATTTATATTTTTATAAAAAATGATTTTTATTATTAAATAGAAAATCTAGTTTTTCTTAAAAATCGTATTAAAAATCTTGCGAGACCGAATGCTCCGTGAGGAGGTCTGCATCTCGCTCTACTAGCCCAAGGATATGCGATAATCCGCACAATCCAATAGCGGGTTCCGCAAAATGGGTTGTAGAGGCATAATCTCAAAGAATTTAATAATACAATTAAAAAGAAAACCAGGTTTTTATAGTCGATGGTATTTTAATGAAATATTGTATTTGCCACAAAATATGTTTCCAAGAGTATCGTGCTATATAAACATGTGTGTATATGAGGGGTAGGTCATTATCTCGTGACGTTTTCTAAAGGTATGATTAAGCAAAGTAATAAAATATGGTTGATACAAAGTTCATGGTATTTAAATGTAAAACTCAATTTAAAGTTATTTAACATGATGATTTAGGATGAAAATTGTTTCTAGCTATTAGTTTTATGGTTATAAACATATGTTAAGAATATGGATGAGCAATAATTAAGAAAAATTGTGATTTCCAGATTTTAGAATCAAAAGTCAGTGTTAACTCTACTTACCGACATATTTTGAAAAAGATAACTTTTATGTAGAAAGAGAAGAATGAAGTGACACTTACTAGCTAAAAGGGTAGGAAAGAGGTATAAGAAGATAGCTTGATTGTTGCAGCGTCGTGGAGTCGCCGGAACTTGCTCGATTCCTCGCCAAAAGTTGGTCTTGGGCTAACTCCACTTCTACTCCATATGTACATAGAAAAATTTGATAATTTTGGCTAGAGATTTCAGAATGAGAAAAGGCTAGGGTATGGGATTGTATTTATAGTGTGGAATTAGGGTTTTGGAATTGAAAGAATGAATTAAAATGCATTAAAATTGGATTTAAAGATGAAATGAATTCTCTGTTTTAATTCAGAGTAAACAAACTGTGCAGGGGTAATGAGGGTAGGGGAAACGACAAGTGTGCAAAACACGGACACTTTTGTCCACGGGCTACCCATCACCGCTGGCCCAGAACGTGATCTCGCCGGCCCAATTATTGAGGTGGGTGATTTTTCTTCTAAAATGTGTTTTCGTAAAGTAACCGCAATCAAGACGGTGTCGCTAATAGCTAGCCGCGATGAGTATGGATCATCTGCAGGGAAACATGAACTCTTTTCTTGCTTTAGAATAGTTGATTGAAGATGGGATAGTTGTTTTGTCGTTACGGATATAGAATTTTATAAAGTAAAAGATAGTAGGGTTCATATGACTTAGTAGTAATGGATGAATAATTAAAAATGACTCCTTTTATTTTTTAATAGTTTAAAACTAGATCGATAGTGATGAATGTTGATTAGGGTTTTTTTGGAAGAAACTAGGATTTTCTCACTACTAATCCTTGTCCTTGCATTGATCTCTATTCATGTCTAGCCCCTAACAAAACAAGTATTAAACCAATCTCAAATCGTGATCATAACTAGAAATAAATTGATAGCGTGCCCGATAAGGATGCTAACATTTATTTTGCTAAACTTTATAGACTTTAAAATGTATAAAAGAGATTAAAAGATTTTATCATCCATTGTTCTATCATATCCTACAAACCCTAGCAAGTTAGGAATTACTCGCTCATGTTTAAAATTTTAGAAGAAAGGATGAAGAGTGAAAACATGATTAAAATGTAGAAAGTAAGTGCAGAAAATAAGTGCGGAAATTAATTGCAAAAAGAACGATTAAAACACTACCTTTATTAATCAACTATTGCATACAACTTTTCTCCTTAAAAAGTAGAATACAAGAAACGTAGTTTGCTCTAGACCTCTCTCTTGTTGGAGGTAGATGAATAGGTGATGATCACTCGGATGTGTGGATTTCATGGACATCTTGATCTCTTCGATGATGATCATTAATGTGTAGCTCTCGGTCCTATATATAGTCCCATAAACTAGAGACCCTAGACGCCATCTGTGAATATATGCTGTTAAAATCCAATATCCAAAATATCACATTCTTTGGCTACAAATAAGCCGCGGAACCACCGCATATAGCTTTGTTTAGCCGCGGTTCCGCGGCGGTTTGGTGGTTTCAGTTTTTGGGATTTTTTATGGTATTTTATCTTGATGTTTGGAGATCCTCTTGATGTCTAGATTCTGAAAATAATGCTATGAGTCTCTGGTGTTGCTAGATCTCTTGATTTGTTTCTAAATTTTGGCAGATTCAGTTTCGATATCCCGATTTGACTCGGATCTCTTGCTTGGATTCCAGACCTGAGTTAATATCTGCGCAATATCTCAAATCATAGTTTTAGTAGCATTTGGTATTTTTGAGATATTATCCTAACCATTTATATAATATAATATGTTAAGAATATTGATTAGAAATATTTGATATGATATGCATATTAATTAACTAAGATTTCATATAAATATTATATGTATATATTTTCCCTCATTATATTAATTATAATGTAGAAACATATGATAATAAACTTTTTACACATAAACCCTCATATGTTCTATAATTACAATAAACACATTTTAGTATTTAACAATAGCGGGAAAAATATTCATTCAAATTGCAATATTTTAGACTAATCAAATACCCCCAAACTTAACTTTGATCGTCCCGAGCAAACCAGTTATTAAAGAGAAAAAGAAAAAGTAAAAAAAGAAAAACCTAGCACACTTTCGTAGTCAACACGATTGCACTTAGCACGTGCAACAAGCCTTTAAACCTCTAGGTGTCCCTAGTAGGAGCAGTGTTGTCTCCTGAATGTTTTCAGCGGATTACACCCACAAAATCTCATGATAAAAGAAAGATGATGAAAGTTACATACAAAGATAAATAACATATAAAAGAAATAACTTGAAAATAAGAGTTTCAAACTACATTAGCTTTTTAGTAGCTATGAGCCCTATCTTAATAGTCGTGAAAAGATATCAGAAATCGCATCATCTCTCAATAAAACGCCGCCTTTACTCTTCCTCCCTACCTTTCTTTCAAACATCTATCATATACCCCTACGTATGTATAAAAGACATCCCTACACTTAGAGAATTCAATTCAAGCTAGAATACTCTTGTCCATCTTTCTTAGTACTTTTTAGTCGGTGAATATTTTCAGATGGAATTGCTCACATATTCTTCATGAGACCGTTAATATTTCTTGAGGTACTAACCCACCAACTACCAAATGTGCTTACTCTTTTAGGCGTAATTAGCAATATCCTAGTCATGCAACACCAAGGCTTAGCAGTGACTTCCATACTAGTTGGTCTAAGGCACTAGGTGATAAGGCACCCACGCTATATTTTTTCTTATGTTGCCTTAACTAATTACAAAACCAGTGTTCATTTTTATTTACCATTTATATTTTCTGTATCATTTATATTTTATGTTTATATATATTTTTTCATACTAAGGTTTTTAGACAAGAGCATTTCAAGGTATCCTCTACTATCCTAAGTTTCAAGATGTGTGCAAGTGCGTTTAGTAGGGTATCAACATTGAGATGTTTGGACTCAAGAATAGGGACTATTTTTCACACTTATTTCTATCCTCGAATTAATGATTCCCTTCATCTTACTAACCATTGGGACAACAGCGCATGCCTACCTATTACTAGCTTCGTTATAAGACATCTAATTTTCGTGCTTTTTTTTGAATCTCTTCCTATCTTTCATATGTATTCTTCACTTCCTAACTTTTATTATCAAAAAAAATTAAAATTTTTTGTGCTTTTCTTTAGTATAATGCAAAATGTTGCGTGAATAAGCATAAATCTCCCCCAAACCTATTTGCAGCAGCGACCTCACTAATGTCATCCGTTAAGCTTAAAACCTGTAGACTTGGGAGGAAAAGTTAGTAAAGGGGACAAGAATTACTGACAGTGAAATCCTCCCTCAAACTTATTTTTGGCTCACAATTTAAAAAAAAAAATTTCTCTCAAGAGCCAAAATATTTTTCTCCCCCCCCCAAACTTGAGTGAAACAATTTTAAGAATTTAAAATTATAAGAGAGGGGTAGGTTATTGGTCTATGCAAAGCTTTACAAAGACCAAAAGTTATCACCAACCATTCGAATATTTTATCGATATAACAACATAATTGGTAGAAAATCATAGATGTGAAGAAGTGGGGAGATAAGAGGCATAGTCGATCGGGTTTTCGTCTCGGTTGGTAGAGACAAAACAGTGATGGTGCACTCCTCACATTCTCGTTCTTGATAAGAAGAAGGGGTGGCGGTTCAAATTCTTTGGGTGGGGATTGATTCATCACAACTCCCATGTCTTCTAGGAATGCGAGTTCTTTGGCAAAAATATCTTCAAAACTTTCATCGATATTCCGAATGATAATCTCATCGGAAAGAAAGTTATGATACTCGGATAGATCGACTAAATCATTCAACAAGTCAAAGGGTTCAGACTTAGGTGTGGACTTATCGACAGAAGGGTCTTCACGTGTATAATAAATAGTATGATCAAACAATAACGCACAAGTGGCATCGAGATCAGTATCGTGAAGCTCCTCAAATTCGTAACTGTCGGAAGCTATCTTTTCGACAGAACATACATCAACTATATGAGCATAGGGTTCGGAGGGTTGACTTCCTAGCTTGTAGATGTTAATCTCAATTGCCATCTTCTCAAAGGACAGGTTTATTGAACCGTTACGACAATTAATTATCACGTTTGAAGTTGCTAGAAAAGGTCGACCTAGAATCACCAGAATTTAGTTATGTGGGTTTGCCACAGGCTGTGTATCTATAACTATAAAGTCCACAGGGAATATAAATTCCTCGACTTTGATTTACACGCCCTCTAACTCATCCCGAGATTGGGTGATAGATCGATCGGCCATCTGGAGAGTGCAATGCGCAAGTTTCAACTCTCATATACTAATTGCTCATAAATAGAATACGGAAGTAAGTTAACACTAGCACCTAAATCGAGTAGAGAACGATTGATATTTTCCCCCAATAGTTATAGATATTGTAGGACAACCGGGGTCTTTACGTTTTGTGGGCACCAATTGGATAAGAGAATTGCTCATATTACTCGCTAAGAAAACTTTTTTAGGCACTTGAATTTTTCTTTTCCTAGTGCACAAGTCCTTTAAAATTTTCGCATAGGAAGGAACTTGTTTGATAGCATCTAGAAGAGGAATATTTATGTTAACTTGTTTAAAAATTTCCACAATCTTCTCTATTTGAGGACTTGGTCTGTTGGCCCTCAACCTGTGTGGAAAAGGAGCTTTATCAATAAAGGTTAGGTCCAACTTTTGAGGAGAAGTTTGTGAGGATGGAATGGATCCCAAAATTGGATTTGGGATGGTCGTATATGGTAATTCCTTCAAGGAAATGGGCTGAGGGTTCGAGCTTATATGAAAAACAAAGACTAGACTCGGAAGAAGATGCTGGATTAGACGAAATAGAAGTAGAAGTAGTAGCCGGTTTTTTATCAATGTCATCAACTTCAATTTGTTTACCAACATTGTTATTCAGCATTCCTTTCGATCTCAACGTAGTTACGGCACTCACATTATGATTTTGAATGATGAGATTCGCGCTTTGTGAGTGGCCAGGATTTGGTAGAGGTTGAGATGGAAGTCTCCCTTTTTCTCTCTCACTCATTGCAGCATTTAACTGTGCAAGTTGTACTTCTATCGATTTTATGATTTCACCGTGAGAAGCAGTGTGTTGCACTAACATTTAAATAGAAGACAATAAATTAGCCGTCGTTTGCGTGGATTGTTTAATGAACATTTCTAAGTTTCGTTTGAGTGTAGAGGTTTTATCAGTACCAGCCGTTGAAATATTATTATAAGGAGCAAGATTGTTGGTCGGATTTTGAAGAGATTGCAGTTGAAAGGGATGCTAAATTTGGTGTGGTGGCTGTTGCTGTGGAGGAAGCCTTTGATAGTTATTTTGGTTTGGGAACGGATTTTGATTTTGAGATTAGTTTTGGTTCTAAGCAAAATTTGTATGATTCCTCCATCCCTGATTATATGTGGACGAATAAGGGACATTTCTAAGTTGTTGCTGAAAAGCAGTATTGGTTCGTTCATGACCTTGAGACGAAGGATTCAAAAGACATTCTTCTGTTAAATATGATGGGTCAAAACAGTAACCACACACGGTTTAGGGAGGTTGACGAGACCTTGTTTTCGATAGTTTCAAATTTCTTTTGCATCGCGGCCATTCCGGGTTTCACTGCGATGGAAACGTCGAGCTAATGGATACCTACCCTAGATGAAGATGATATTGGTCTAGTGCTCTCCTATTATGAGGTTTGTTCGGCGAGATCTTCCAGAAATTGCCAAGCTTCACCATCGTCTTTTGACATGAAATAGCATTGACAAATGGTTTCAAGCATTTGTTTTGTTGCAGGATTAACACCCTCGTATGTAATTCGGCAAAATTGCTATCTATCAATTCCGTGATGAGGGCATTGTACAAGAAGATCCTTAAACCGTTCAAAGCATTTTCAGAATGGTTCATTGGGAAGTTGGATAAACGGGTTAATCTCGCTTCGAACACCGGCGGTTTTGTGATTAGGATAAAATTTCTTAAGGAATGTTATAATGAATTCGTCCCTTTTAGCGGTGCGGCAGTGTTATAAAGCCACTTTTTTGCTAGATCGCACAAGGTAAAAGGGAGAAGATGTAATCGCATAGCATCCGCTGAAAGTTGGGTTGTGCTCATCATTGCACATACGTTCTCGAATTTGGTTATGAAAATGTATGCTTCTTCAGATTCAAGCCCTTGGAATTTGGGCAACAAGTTGATGAAGTGAGGTTTAATTTCGAAATTACCCCCATTGGCTGGTGGAAGAGACAGACAAGTAGGAAGGGGTCCACGTATGGGATAGTATCTTTCTTGGAGAGAGATGCGCGGTGGATTCTGCACACCTGCGGGTAGTGGCAGGGTGGTATCGTTAAATCCCGATGGAGATCCGTCCATTACGGGAGATGTGGTGGGTGGAGGGTAAATAGAAGATGGAGAAGTACCGACTTTGGAGTTGATAGAAAAAACGCAGACAAAACGGGCACTAGAATCCCGTGTCCAGCCGATCATGCACTAAGCGGGTTTAATGCACGTGGCAGCATGTGAAATGTGAGAACTCTTTTTAAGAAGGATTATTTTGAAAAAAGTCGGACTTAAGGCTTGACTCAACAAATCACAAAATGCACAATCAATCCCTAGAACCAGGGTCACCTAAGTCAAGTCACTAGACCGCTCCTAGACTTCTAAATGACAAGTCGCATGATCAATCCTCTACCACCTCTTTATCACTCTTTGTGGTCAGGTAAGTGCTAGGTAAGTGGGAGGTATCCGCTATACGAATCACCGAAATAGTGGGCCTAATTAAGTAACAACTTTCCTTAGTTATACTTGCCAAGACACCACAAGAGAAATGTGGATATGTGATAGATTACCTACGACCCTCATCTGTCCTAATTGAGTGTGACGGTCCTTAGAGTCTTGGTCTAGATATTTTTTTAATTAATGTAGGGTGATAGTATGCTCGTTTTGTGATTTGTGGGGCCTAGGAAGGATGATGAAATCCCCACATAATCTGGATTTGGGTTATTGCTCCTTAATGTCCGGTTTAGATATACACAAACAAACCGATGTCAAAATACGCAAAAAGATTTTTTTTAAGCGGCGATATTTGCAGAGAATCCTGCAGGAAAATCAGAATATTGGAGCTTAGAGGAGAGAGAAAGATTTGAGAAAAATACCAGAGGATTTTGTGGCCACAATTCCTCCAACACGCCGCGGTTCCGCCGCCAAACCCTTGTTCCCGCCGCGGTTTCGCCGTAAGGTGGTAGGATAGTTTGCCATTTTTTCCTTCAAAGCCCTCCTATGCTCCTCTGGTCTACGTTTAAAGTCCTTGAATCTCTATTTCCTTACTCCATTTACTTCAGATTCCCATACAAAACTCGCACAATAATCGTTAAATACACAACATGCGGTTCTGGTTCTCGTTTATAATATGTTTGCTGGATTTTATAAGAAATCAACCCGAATAACAAGAAAAAAATTATAGCCGTTTCTCCAACAACGGAGCCATTTGATTTGTCTTCAAAAAAATGTTTTCGTAAAGTAACCACAATAAAGACGGTGTCGCTAATAGCTAGCCGCGATGACTACGGGTCGTCCGCAGGGAAACATGAACTTTTTTCTTGCTTTAGACGAGTTGATTGAAAATGGGATTGTTCTTTTGTCTTTACAGATATTGAATTTTATAAAGGAAAGGCTCGTAAGGTTCATAGGACTTAGTAGGAATGGATGAATAATTAAAAATGACTCCTTTTATCTTTTAATAGCTTAAAACTAGATCGATAGTGATAAATGTAGATAATGGTTATTTGGAAGAAACTAGAGTTTCTCCACTACTAACCCTTGTCCTTGCATTGATCTCTATTCATGTTTAGCCCCTAACAAAACAAGTATTAAACCAATCTCAAATCGTGGTCGTGACTTGCAATAAATTAGTAGCGCACCCGATAAAAATATTAACATTTATTTTGCTAAAGTTTATAGACTTTAAAATGTATAAAAGAGGTTAAGAGATTTTATCATCCATTGTTCTATCCTATCCTACATACCCTAGCAAGTTAGGAATTACTCGCTCATGTTTAAAGATTTAGAAGAAGGAAGAAGAGTGAAAACATGATTAAGATGCAGAAAGTAAGTGCAGAAAGTAGGTGCGGAAATTAATTGCAAAAAGAACGATAAAAACACTACTTTTATTAATCAACTATTGTATATAGTTTTTCTCCTTAGAAAATAGAATATAAGAATCCTAGTTTGCTCTAGATCTCTCTCTTGTTGGAGGTAGATGAATAGGTGATGATCACCCGGATACGTGTATCGCTTGGACCTTTTGATCTCTTCGATGATGATCTTTAATGTGCGGCTGTTGGTCCTATATATAGTCCCATAAACTAGAAACCCTAGATGCCATATGTCAATATATGCTATTAAAATCCAATATCCAAAATATCACATTCTTTAGCTACAAATGAGCCGTGGAACCGCCGCATATAGCCTTGTTTGGCCGCGGTTCCACGGCGGTTTGGTGGCTTCAGTTTATGGGATTTTTTATGGTATTTTATCTTGATGTTTGGAGATCCTCTTGATATCTAGATTCTGAAAATAATGCTCTGAGTCTCTGCCGTTGCTAGATCTCTCGATTTGCTTCTAAATTTTGGAAGATTCGGTTTCGATATCCCAATTTGACTCGGATCTCTTGCTTGGATTCCAGACATGAGTTAATATCTGCACAATATCTTAAATCATAGTGTTAGTAGCATTTGGTATTTTTGAGATATTATCCTAACTATTTATATGATATAATATGTTAAGAATATTGATTAGAAATATTGATATGGTATGCATATTTTAATTTGT
The DNA here is from genome assembly GCA_030015575.1 of Agapanthus africanus. Lineage (NCBI taxonomy): Eukaryota > Viridiplantae > Streptophyta > Magnoliopsida > Asparagales > Amaryllidaceae > Agapanthus > Agapanthus africanus. The sequence goes on along the minus strand of CM057337.1, from coordinate 929,985,602 downwards.
AAGATTTCATATAAATATTATATGCATATATTTTCCCTCATTATGTTAATTATAATGTAGAAATATAAGATAATAAACATTTTACACATAAACCCTCATATGTTCTATAATTACAATAAACACATTTTAGTACTTAACAATAGTGGGAAAAATATTCATTCAAATTTGCAATATTTTAGACTAATCAGTGGGTTGGTGGATGCTTGCCACGTTTCCTACTCTGTGTACACAACATTTTACACTTGTTTAATTTTCCAGACTTTTCATTTCTATATGCAGTGCACGTGTAAACTTTTGGGCTTCCAAAAAGTTTAAAAGAAAAATTAGGAAAAATAATATGTGGCTGATGGGATTCGAACACAAAGGCTATGTCACAACAGTGCAAGGTTTTACCAATGAGCTACAAGTGCTTTCTTGCGGTTCTTAAATAAGAATAACTTTTAAATTGTGCTCAGCCTTGCAAACTCCTTTCTGTACTTCAAGAAGAAGAAAATTTGTACAAAAAATTTAGAGTTGTTACATTCTACTCTCCTCATAAAAATTTCGTCCTCGAAATTTATAGAAGGAAATTGTAACAGATTAAGGAAAAAGGGTTAGGAAAAAACAGTCGTATATCGTCGTCGCGCTCCATCAATCGGTACTTTCGTCGATAAGAAGGTATGCGATCGCAATAAAACAAAGGGAAGGATGAGTAGTTCAAAAATAGGAATAGATACTGTTAGGATAATCAAGAGGAGTATTCAAGAACATCATGAGCCAGCACATGAGTAGAAGGAATGTTGATAAGGATTGGATTGTCAAGAATGATACAAAGATAAAAATGATAATTGAATAAAAATTATGGAAGGGATATAAGTTAACAAAGAAGATATGGTTCGATAATATACGGTAAAACATGACTAAATTAAGAGGAAAGAGAATCAAAGGCAGAATTCTAAGTCACTCAAGTAGAGTGTCGCATTGTAACTATGCTGCAGTTTATAATTACAATAACATAACACCATTTATATTGCTCAAATCCTACTATCAGAGTCAATATGATAAGATTTAAGAAGTCAATAGAAATCAAGAAGATTACAAAATAAAATCAAATGGAGATGGAGGGTTAGTAGATTCGTTTTCTTTACGTCGAGACACAATTATCGGGGAAACAAGAAAATAATTCAAAGGGATGAAATCATAGTGCAGACGTTATAGTCTACTCTCCTTTGACAGCAGTCAATCATAGTATAGAAGTCTCCCAGTCAGTCTATTCTTAACACAACATCAATGTTTAGGATGTCCAGTCTTTGAAATTCGCATAGAATTTTCATCCGCAAACTACAACTGGAAACTTCCATCTTGAAATGAGTAGTTTCATGGGAATCGCGTGTGTTCTCACGAATCGTTGCGACATGAAGCAGTGTGACGCTCCAGTGTCGAACAGTGCAAGTGTAAGAAAAGTGGCTGCTAGTATAGTACCTAAGTCGTGTGGGGTTGGTTTTAGATATAGAAAAAAATATAGGTTGATATACCAGTGATAACTTGGCCAGTGGTTTTGGCTTCTCCAACCGGCATCGTGGATGGCTAGCATCCTGGCACTTTTCTCTGTTCCTGCCGGTACATTTTGAAATGATGAGGTAAAAGTGATCCTCACGAAGGTGGTGCAGTAGTAGGAGTTTGTATAGTCAGTCTTGGCATGGGGTTTGTGTGTGCTCTGTACTTTGAGCATGCCCTTAGAGTGTGTTTAGACGATCCATAAATAAAACAAAGACCATTAGCTTATTTGCAGTCCTTTAGCACATGTCCGAGTTTCTTAAAATAATTGCAAGTCTTTACTGGCGGTGTCATTTCCTTCTTCTTGATATAACCATGAGCTGCCCTCAAATTTGCCTCAGTGCGAACTAGTCCTTGGTGAAGGAGAGCAGCCTGCTCCTGTTGTCCCTCAACTAGACTCCTGGTTGCTTCAAGAACCATCATTGATCTTATCAGTAGATCCACAACGGTAATTAGTGGTGGTGGTGTAGGTGGCGGAGTGTTGCCATTGACGTGGGTGCTTGTGTTGTTCGGTGAATCCATAACCTTGATAGAAAAAGTAGAGTTAGGATAGATTCAAAGAATTTGAAATGTAAGGAATGTATAGTTGCTGATTCTTATAATTCTTGTGATATATTGCTTAGGATTCCATGCAGAACGGATCTGCATGGGCCGCCAACAAAACCTGTCACGCCCCGCTTCCCAATGTACGGGGAAGTAGGCGTAGCGGACACACGACGTATTTACTCAGAAGTAAACACACTAAGCGTAAATAAGCAATATATAAATAAAATGCACAAGAATGATAAGAGATGTAATATGAACAACAACTTTTATTAACATTCATTCTTTACATTACAACTAATTTGAAAAGAAAATGTACAATGATAAAAGCAATGCCTAAACAGTGGCATACAAATGAAAATGATAAGTATAAGTAAAGACTAGAAGTCTGGCTCCTCTATGAACAGATCCAAGTCCTCCTGCCTGGGCTCGGTCTCCTAAGAGTCGGATCCTCCTGACGAACATTCCAAAGAAAGAAATAGAAGGAATGTCGTCAGCGAACTAGCACTCGGTAAATCCCAAAAGTAAGAGTAGAATAGAATAGAATATGACAAGTAGAGAGTATATGACTGGTAATTTGTACATGTATATGTTTGTCATACTAATGTAGTTGTTTGTAGGTTGGTACAGAAGATATCAGTGTATACGAGAGGAGTCCAACTTGCTCCTTGGACTATGGTAACCCATAGTATAAGGCCCCGTTAAAACCCACAGGACAACGGCACATGATATTCAGGTAGGTGTCTTTTAGTGACTATATCATTCCACTTCTAATACATTCCGTACCAGTCTATCCCGTTAAATCCCGTAATGTATATTGTATTGATTGTAGTTATCAGACTTGCCAAGACCATGGATACAAATTGTTTATGTAATCAGGTTCAGGATGTATCAAGTAGTCAGGTAGTCAAGTCAAGATATAGCCATGGTTCGGTCAAGTTAAGTCAAGTTTGTATGTTGATCTTGTTCTGGTATTCAGGTTCAGGTTCAAGTATACATGTTGGTATATTGGATTCATGTTGAATTAGATTCTGATTTGGATTAGACTCTGATTAGACTTAGACTCAGATTGAGTCAGACACTTTAAAAAAGATTTGGACCCTGAATTAGGTTTGGGAGTTATCGGTAACTGCTTCACATGGACGACATGATTTATTTCTTTTTTCATAACAATTACCATTGATAACCCCGTTAAGTTTTTCTACCTTAAATAGAGAAGTACTCATTTTCTCCAATACCCTGAAGCTCAAAAGAATTGATCTCGCTTAAACCCATATTTACTAAAGTCCTTAATTGTAATTTTATATAACTCGAGGGGGTTTTATGAATTTTTTTTATATAATCTCAAAATAAACCCCGAGAAGTTATATATTTTATTTAGGGTTTTCATGGATATAACTTTTAAGATTTGAGGTATTTTAGTGAATATTAATTTAGCTTGAATAGTTCAAGGTATTTTATATAAGATTTGTCTTGTATTGATACTTGATAGTATTTTAGTGAAACTTGCCATTTTTTTATTTTCTAGAAAACATGGAATTTTATAATATCTTGAAAATATGGGGTTTGATAATATTTATATTTTTATAAAATTTAATTTTTATTATTAAGTAGAAAATCTAGTTTTTCTTAAAAATCGTACTAAAAATCTTTCGAGACCGAATGCTCGTTGAGGAGGTCTACATTTCGCTCTACTGTCCTAAGAATGTGCGATAATCCGCACCATCAAATAGCGAGTTTCCCAAAATGGGTTGTAGAGGCATAATCGCAAAGAATTTAATAATACAATTAAAAAGAAAACCTGGTTTTTATAGTCGATGGTATTTTAATGAAAACTTGGTTTTTATAGTCGATGTAAACATGTGTGTATGTGAGGGGTAGGTCATTACCCCGTAAAGTTTTCTAAAGGTATGATTAAGCAAACTAATAAAATATGGTAGATGCAAAGTTTATGGTATTTCAATGTAAAACTCAATTTAAAGTTATTTAAAATGATAATTTAGGGAGAAAATTGTTTCTAACTATTAGTTTTATGGTTATAAAACATATGTTAAGAATATAGATGAGCAATGATTAAGAAAAAGTGTGATTTCAAGGTTTTAGAATCAAAAGTCGGTGTTAACTCCACTTACCGACATATTTTGAAAAAGAGAACTTTTATGTAGAAAGAGAAGAATGAAGTGGGACTTACTATCTAGAAAGATAGGAATGAGGTAGAAGAAGATAGCTTGATCATTATGGCGTCGCGGGGTCGCCGGAACTTGCTCGATTCCTCGCCGGAAGTTAATCTTGGGCTAACTCCACTTCTACTCCACTTGTACTTAGAGAAATTTGATGATTTTGATTAGAGATTTCAGAATGAGAAAATGCTAGGGTATGGGGTTGTATTTATAGTGTGAAATTATGGTTTTGGAATTGAAAGAATGAATTAAAATACATTAAAATTGGATTTAAAGATGAAATTGAATTCTCTGTTTTAATTCAGAGTAAACAAACAGTGCAGGGGTAATGGGCGTAAGGGAAACAACAAGTGTGCAAACCCTGGGCACTTTTGCCCACGGGCTACCCGCCGCCACGGGCCCAGAAGGCGATCTCGCCGGCCAAATTGTGGAGGTGGGTCGGTGGATGCTTTCTACGTGTCCTACTCTATGTACACAACATTTTACACATGTTTAATTTTCCAGACTTTTCATTTCTATGTGCAGTGCTCGTGCAAACTTTTGGGCTTCAAAAAATTTTGAATGAAAAATCAGGAAAAATACTATGTGGCTGATGGGATTCGAACACAAGGGCTATGTCACAGCAGTGTAAGGCTTTACCAATGAGATATAAGTGTTTTCTTACTGTTCTTAAATAAGAATAACTTTTAAATTGTGCTCAGGTTTGCAAACTTCTTTCTGTACTTTAAGAAGAAAAAAATTTTACAGAAAATTTTGAGTCGTTACATTAAGAATGGCCATCAAGTCGAACATTCGATCTGGACATCAAGATCTATAATCTTCATAAAAAAAAAATTTTTAGATCTCCAAGAGATCGGTTCAGGAATGAGAACCATACTCTGTCAAATATGTTAATGGATTTAAAATCCAGAAATGCCCAAAATATGTTAAGAGCTCAGCTCTGTTCATGATCCTTACAAAAAATTTTGGCAGAGTCCACTCTGTTTAAAGGAATTTTTGAGGACAGAGAACCAAGCTTTAAGCGAGATGGGCAGAGAACCAAGCTTTGAGTGAGAATTAAATTCTCAAAGAAAAAAAAAACTCAATGAGTAAGACGAAAAAACAGTAGTCACTTCAGAGCCAAAATCTCTATTTATAGGACATGATAGGATCGGTTCAGATTCCCATTCCCTAGGTGATCTAATGGCTGTAAGGGTGACACCGTTGCACTCACGTGCAAGGCACGTGTGAGCAACGCTGGGGGAATTTGTTCCTATATAAAAGAAGAAGAAGAACGAAAGGAGGATTAAATCCTACAGCCTCCTATGTGCAAAGCACGTGAGGGCTCACATGAAAAGCATGTGGCCGCCAGCATCAAGGAGGATTAAATCTTGTAGCCTCCCATGTGCAAAGCACATGAGCGCTCACATGCAAAGCATGTGACCTCCGGCTTTAATAAGAATTAAATCCTGTGATATAAAGCTTCACATGTTAAATACGTGAGCGTTCACATGCAAGCATGTGAGCACTGCATACAAATCAATTAAAACCTAAAGCGGATCCTATTTGTTCCCTTATAATAAAAAAACGAAGAATGAGAAAGGAATTAAATCCTATAGCCTCCCATATGCAAAGCACATTAAGGCTCGCATGAAAAGCATGTGACCACCAGCATCAAAGAGGATAAATCCTATAGCCTCCTATGTGCAATGCACATGAGCGCTCACATGCAAAGCATGTGACCTCCGGCTTTAATAAGGATTAAATCTTGTGACATAAAGCTTCACATGTTAAACACGTGAGTGCCCACATGTACAAATCAATTAAAACCTAAATAGGGCCCCACGTATTAAACACGTGAGCACTCACGTACAAAGAACGAGAGTGCTGTTACCGTTTATATATGACAGCCCTCACGTGAAAGTCACATGAGCACATAAAATTGAAACACTAGATTCAGATAAAAATAAATTCTATTTAGAACTAAATTATATTTGGGAAAATATTTCCCCCCGATCTTTCTAAAACTAGAAAGATTTTCTATGTTAAACAGAGAAGCTTTATCCAACGGTGATTATAATATCATCGATCAAATCAGGAGAAAAAATCAAATGTTTTGTTAGGAAAATATTTTCCTAATATTGCTAAAACAAACAGAAAATATTTTCTAATAATAAAAGTCATCGGATCAAAGATCCAACGATGGACAAAAATTCCTTGGGAGATCTTTAAGATCAATTAAATCAATTAATATCTCTTAATGAGAGATTTTCTCAAACTAATTAAATTTTTTTCCTCACCTATAAAAAGGACCCGAGACTTCAAGTCTCAGGAGGAGAATAAACCCTATAGGGTGATAAAAAAAAGTTACAATTGAGAATTTAATTCTCTGGCTGAAGAAAAAGCTCCTTCTTGCTCCCCTTAAACTCTAGGTAAAGAAAAAAGAAAAGATCAAAATATCTCATTTACCTATCGTACATAAATACAATGGTTTAACTCTCTAAAAAGAGCTCAGTTGTTTTTCTAGATCTGAAGATCCATAGGACAAATCTCTCATAAGTTGAGAATTTAATTCTCATCGGGAAAATTCTGTTCTTCAGACTCAAGATATAGAGGAATAACTAAATATGGGAAAAGAAATATGAAAGAAAGAGATAGAACTTACATTCTAGGAATTTAATTCCTCTAAAAATGCGGTTTAACCCTTTAAAAAACATAGTTCTCACAAAAAAGAAACAGAAGAACTTGGATCTCAAAAATCCAATCCCAGATCTTTAAAACAGAGATCTTGATGATCATTAATGGTCAAAATACCATTAACAGAAGTTTAACCTCTCTAAAAAAATAAGTAAAGAGTTAATCTCTAATGACACGGCATCTCACATGATATCCACATGAGCGCTCACAGGATTTTATGAAGATAGCGCCTCACGTGATATTCACGTGAGCGCTCAAAGGAGCCAATGAAGACGGTGCTTCACATGCCACACACGTAAGCACTCATAAATAAAGACTCGGCATTTTACGTGCCTCACACGTGAGCACTCATAAATAAAGACTCAGTGTCTCACGTGCCTCACGTGTGAGCGCCCATTAACTCAGCGCCGTACATGCCTCATGCGTGAGCACCTATGAGTAAAGATCTGGCGCCTCACGTGCTGCCCACGTAAGCGTTTAAAAATTGACAAGCTGGAGCGCTTCACGTGATACCCACATGAGCGCTGTACAAAAGTGCTTAGCATTATATATTCAAAGTGCTTAAGTGCTTAGCATTGTTAGGCAACACCTAAGTCTGAGCGCCTCACATGATACCCACGTGAGCGCTAGAGCAGAATTTGGAAATTATATCCATAGTCAAAAGACTAAGTGCTTAGCACTGTTGGATGATGAAAAAAGCTCAAGACTGAGCCCAAAATTGGCCAAGTCTCTGAAATTTCCTTGAACCCATTTTGTTCATTGCAGCTGAGCCCAATGCTCTGTTGATGGATCTTAATAAAATTTAATGATCTTTAACCATATTTCTAGGTTGATCTTAATCTTATATAAGACCAACGTATTCTTAGTTAAAATAAATTGATTCCATATGCTCACATATTTTAAGTTGATCTTAATCTAAAATCAGATTTATGGTCCTTAAATAAAATTAAATATTCCCTGAACTGATGAAACATACAACCTAGATTCAAACCCAAATATATATGTAAGGATTTGGACTAATCCGCGCCCTACGGGCAACGATATAAACTAGTCTCCATATACAATCCATGGGTAACCATAAAAAACAAAATATAATACGACACGAAATGACCTACTGGAGTATGAGAAAGTGGTTATCGCAACGCGATAACGTAATTAACTGCAGGGACTTGCGCCTGCAGGGAAGAGCGTCCCCACAATATAAAAAAACCCTCAAAAAGGGGGAATCTGATGAATTCATGCTACAACGGTCGTATCTGTCCAAACCTCCGATATACGGTACCATAAATCAACTTGGTATCATTGGAGAGATGGATAGATATGTTCCAAATAATATATATCCCTAAATTCAGGAAAGACGATCTATCCCGGTATGTCTCCGTTTTCGGCGGTAAATAATTGTCAATTATGATGTTATTTACTACTCACGAGATAGTAACTCACCCCCGTTGTGCCACGGTTTCTTGTAGGGCCAACCACTCAGAATAGTCGTGACTTGTGGCATACTTTTACTTTTGGGACGTGATCTTTTTGCTAAGGTGGGTTATGAGTATTCTTATATCCACCTTCTTTTGTACTTGTATATTGTATCTGGTATACTCCATCTACCATATGTATATTTGACTTAGAAGCGAGATTGAGAGATTTGTATTATATTGGGTTTGGGTGCCGTGCTCGTGTGAGGCCAACTTGTTGCAGTTATGCTTTCATTATTGCCTTATTTTCTTTTTTTGCATTATTCTTCGCCAGAAGCGTCATATATTTAACTACGTGGTTGTGTTCCACCAAGTGGGGATTGAAATAGCTCCCAAGTAGGAATTCTTATATATATTGTGTATGTATCGGTTTTTATCAAAATTTACAAAGAAGGTGCTGCCGAAAATTTTAACAAAAACTTGTTTTCAAAACATTTTCAAACAACTCTTTTACGCTTTAATTTATTTTTTCTAAAAACTTCACCTCTTTATCTTTACTTAGAGTTTAGATTCTGGATTTCGGCTTACTTGAATTCCATTACGCGTTTAGACATCACGTGCACTCCTCATTCGGGTCATGATATTCGTGTAGGTAGACCATCCAAATAACATACCGTATGCTGGAAAATCGTTGATTGTTCAAATAACATCCGCTCACATTCTAAATTTTTTCTTGACATATGCACCATATGTCTCTACTCCATGTTCCTAGAGTTCTATCAAATTTTCAATTAAAGGTTCCATATAGACGTTGATATTCTAGCCAGATGAATATTTTCCGGGAATTAATAAGGAAAGAATCATATATGGTTGCTTCATACATATCTAAGGAGGCAAATTGTAAGGCATAAGTAAGAACGTTCATGTGGACCAATTAGAACTCATGAGTCTGTAAGGCATAAACCCATTGATTGTTAAACCTAGAAGTACATTCCTCAACTCATCTCCAAAATGATCAACACTTTCTAATCGCTTCCATGCTTCTATATCAGCCGGGTGCCTCAGCTTCCCGTCTTTGATCCGACGATCAGAATGCCATCGCATGCTCTTCACCATGTCCTTTGAAATAAATAAATTTTGCAATCTCTTTGTCAGGGGAAAATAACGAAGGAATTTAGCTGCAGTTTTCTTGCTCTTGTTATTAACATCAGATGTTTCTGAGATTGAATTTCGCTTAACATTTTTCCACCTAAACAAGTTGCAATTGAGATACTCATTGAAAGACACATAATTCTTGCGATACAGCATACAGTCGTTGGGACATGCATCGATCTTCACATACGAGAAACCAAATATCTTAACAATCTTTTTTACCTGGTAATGATTGTCTAGAATGCTTTCTTTTCCTTCAGGAATTACCTTGTCTAGGAGATCAAGAAGCATGTCAAAGTGCTCTTTATCCATCCCGCTAATCATCTTTAGATGGAGTAGCCTTATTACAAATGAAAGCCTACTAAATTCCGTACAGCCTTCGTACAGATCTTGTTCATTTTTCTCCAAAAGTTTCTTTAATTCTCTACTCCACTGGTGCCTTCAAACGGTTCAACATCATTCATTTCATCGCCAGCAAATAAATCTTATAACATATCATGTGTGTCATCTATCCTGTCACTCGTCGGCAATTCAGCTTGCAAAGATGCAGTCTCTTTATCCCTCCTCAATTTCTCATAAAGTAATCCCTCGCCATGGTAATTTCAATGTTTGTAGTTTTGTTAAAAACCATCATAAACACATGTTCTTCTACCACTTCACGCCGAAAACGATATCTATTCTTACATTTCTTATAAGGACAGAACAAAAGGCCGTCTCGGCTACGCTTTGGGTTCCTCTCTGCATAATCTAAAAAGGCTTTAAGTCCCTCTTTAAATCGAGTGTCAGTCGAACTATGCCTGTCTTTTTTCACCATGTGCATGAAGGATTTATCCGGAAGAATTATCATCTGTTATCATACTGATATTTATATGAGTTTAACATATCTTAGGAGTTTATAACAAGATCATTAAATAAATTTTTTAGTACTAAAATTGATTTTATAATGTGGACGCATCAAAGTATCTGAAGTCATTTAAGGCTGGTGTAAGTGGGGCTAAATTTCAGGACGGATAAGTATGTTCACGACTATCAGGGCTAAAGATCCTAATTCCTATTACGAACGCAACACATATATCTCACATCGTCCTATGTTTTCATCCATTTGGAGAAAATTTCGGTAGCACTTTCCCCCTTATTTCCCGTATTCGTACATATATTTGTTCATGGGGAACAAGTGGAAAGCACCATCGAAACTTCTCGAAATGCATTCGTAACTTATCCACACTAGACAAATCAAACAATTATTATAAGTCAAATCCCCTCATCGAATGCTACACATATGTTTGAAAAAATTAAATATGACATTCAACTCTTACAAACATTTGTAATCGTATTCGACGGGAAAAAGATTTGAATACACTAGTTGTTAGACAGGTAAATATAGGTCGATTCTAAACAAGTTTAAGATCTTTCTATCTTAAACTTACTAATTAAATGAAAAAATAAAATCATACTTAAATTTTTAATCAAAATTTTAGGGTTTCCCTTAAAACTTTCTATTTAATCGTTTTTTAATTAGGGTCTTGGTTCACTATTATCTAGTCTTAATTAAGGTTTTTTAATTAGTGTAATTAATATTATATCTTAATTAGTGTTAACATTGGATTTTTTATAATTAAGTTTTTTCGGTCTCTACATAGGGTTTTAATAGCTTGTAATTAAGATTTTTTAAATTTGTAATTAGGGTTTTTTAAGTTGTTATTAGGGTTTCTTTTAGGAGAATGGTTCCATGAAGAAGTTAACATACTTTTGGCTTCATTCATACTAGTACAATAATTCTTCTCCCTTTCTTCTCATTGAAAATCCTTAATTGATATGATGTGCAAAAGGATTTATATACCGATAGATAGTTGTTCCCACCCAAATTGGAGGCACCATTTTAGAAGGGCAAGCTTCATTACCTTGATGCGTAAGTATCAATCGTGCATGAGGCAAAATGCCATGCGCAAGCTATGCGCAACGTGCAATGCATGTGTGCATGTGTCAAACTTTTAAGAAGTGCAAGCTTCATGTGCACACTTGATGAAATGTCATTTAAATAAAATGTGTAGGTCCAAGTGGTGTGCAAGTGCACTTTGATTAGAAGAAAATCTTTTATTATCAACAGATTTAACAAATTAAATCACATTGATTTGGATATCAAAGATCCAACGGTGCGCATGAACTTTATATTGATATGAATCAATTAAAATTAAATTAAAATAAAACAAATTCCTAACACATGAGAACAAATCTTAATTACCCCTTTCCTATAAATAGGGACCTTCGAAAAGAGGGGGATACATAAAAAAAGAGAAAAAGGTTGATAGTAGCCGCAACTAAAAAAAAGTGCGCACCTCTTTCGACAAAGAAGAAATCTCGTCATCTTCAATTCCTTCCATTAACAAGGTAAGAAAGAGGGGAAAAGAGAGATAAAATCTTATCGTTTGATAATAAAAAAAAGTGTCATGCCACGGTTCCCAGTAGACGGAAACGGTGACGTGTCAAGTCCGCGACATATTTATCCAGAAAAGGTCATTCCCTAAATAAATATATTAAGTGTATTGAAACAATAATACATAACGTAAGAATAAATGGAGACTGGAACTTTTTTCAACAAACATCTTTATTTACATTCAAACTTGAAACATTTACAATATATGAGTTCAACTGAAAAGTAAATAAAAGAACAGAAATGCCTAAACAAGTGACATAGATAAACTCGAAAAAAGATAAGCTAAGCTAAGCTGGTGTAGTAATCTGGCTGTAATTCTCATACATGGTGTCCACTTCTTCCGTCTCAACGGTATCTGATGAACATTTCAAGAAAACAAAGATGGGTGGAATGCCAGTCAGTGAATTAGCTCTCGGTAAGTCCCAAAAATAAAATAAATGTGAAAAGTGACAAGAATAGCATAAAATGTAAATGACGAGTAAAATTATGTGGAAGTGAATATGGGTATATGTTCGATAGGTCACTATATGGTCACTATATTAACGTTAAGTTCCAAATATGAATATCAACGCAACCGTAGAAGTATTCATGAGCTCAAGAGTGGGGCCCAGAAGGAAGGAAACACGGGCCAATTTCATATGTTTCCATCGGGACTCCAAGCTGTGGAGGAGTTGACCCGACTGAGATTCTTGTAAATAGAATTCAAGTAGGTTAATACGGGACTCCTGAAGTTCCGTTGGAATCATACCTGAAACTACCCCAAACACCGCGAGTATAATAGATTATAATTGTTGTATTGACGTAGTTGATTTGATTGGTTGATTATAACATGTCTTGATTGAAACCATAAATTGCAAAAGTGAATAATATAGTCGAGTAAGTCAAGTAGAATGCGAGTCATCTCAATTGCAATCTTGGGTCGAGTCAAGTTAATTCGAGTAGATTCAGTTTGAGTTTAAGTTCAGGTTTAGGTTTGAGTTTGGATTCGAGTTCGAGTTTAAATTCAAGTTCAGGTTCGAGTTTGGATTCGAGTTATAGACATTTCATATTACTAGATTTAAATCTTATGAATAGCTTTAATCTTGTAAATTCTTGAGTTTGGAAAATTATTGATAACTCTGCACATAGACGGCATGATTTGTATCTTTTTTAAAGACGATTATCGTTTGATAATTTCCACCCTAATATTATGATCTATATTTAAGAAGATACAACTGGTGCATCATTATCTCCGGCAACCCCGAGTCAACTAATAAGAGAAGATACCACTCAAACCAATCTGCAAGCTAAATATATAAGCTAAACTAGTATATTGATTTTCTAGGGTATTTTAGTAAAAATGTCATTTAAAATTACCGAGGGTTTTTAATTCGTCGTAAAGTCTCGAATAAGATTTTAATAAAAAACCCGTTGTTTAAAAGTCGAGATTTTTGTATAAAAACGTATTTTATATTTTATAGTATTTTAATGAAAAATACAACTTTTGGAAACTTGAGGGTATTTTATTAAAACTTAAATATTTCATTTTAAAAAAATAATTTTCATAATTTTTTTCATAAAAAAAATTAGGACTTTAAGATTTTATATAATTTTAAACGATTTAATTTGTTTTAAAAGTCATTTTCTTTAAAATCGTATTTTTATTTCCTTTCGAGACCGAATTGTTCGTGAGGAGTTCTGCATCTCGCTCTACTATCTTAAAAACATGCGATAACCCGTACCATCTGTAAATGGGTCCCCTAACAAGAGTTGTAGAGGAATAATTGCAAAGGATTAAAAATAGCGATAAAAAGTATTTTTAAAATCGAGGGTATTTTAGTGAAATTGTTTCATTTAGATGAAAATTAACCAAAACATCGTGTAGGATAGGTCGTTACCCCGTGAATTTCTAGCGTTATAGTCATGATAATGTTAAAAAGGTATAAGTAAGGTTCATGGTATTTTTTCATAAAAGTTCAATGCATGTTTTATGTTCATGAAATTCTAAACAATTCAAAGCATAATTAGATGATCATTGTTAAGTTTGTTGTTAACAAGATTAGGGTAATTTAATTAGTATTGCAAGGGCGATAAAAATTATTTAAAAGAAAGTTTACAAAAGTTAACTCTACTTTAGTCGATATCGTTTTAAAGATGGTTTGGAGATGAAACGAAGGAGAAGAAGGGACTTACGGGTCTTTTCTCTTTGAGAGGAAAAGAAAATGAGAGAGGTCTTTGTAGAATCGTGGTACCGTCGAGAACAGCTCTGGTCTTCGAAAGAATGATCTTGGCTTCAGTTAACTCCACTTAACTAGCATAACTTCTCTTGAACTTGAAAATTTTTAAAGAATTTTTGCTATAGATTTTAGAATAGGGGAGAGCTAAGAGATGGCGTGGTATTTATAGGGTAAAATATTAGAGTATGGAAAATTAAAAATTGAATTAAAAATAGATTTAATGGTATTAATGGAGGAAATGAAAGGTTGTGTGGTCTCTAGTTTAATTCAGAGAAAATAAATAAGAAAAAAGAGTAGAAGGAAGCTATGGATATGCACGAGAGAGGCACAGATCAATTTGGAGCCGATCCAACCGCCTGTGGCGGGAAACGGGCGGCCATGATCTTTAGTTGGGTCTCAGGGTTTGGGCCATGTGCTTTATTTGGTCTTAACTCTCATATCTCCAGTTTGTTTTCTCGGAATCTTTTCGTTTCTCCATGTATTGCCCGTGAAACTCTTGCGCTTCCGAAAGGCCAAAAAGAAAAAATATTAAAAATAATTGGGGCTAATGGGATTCGAACTTACAGGCTAAAGAACAGCAATGGAGAGTATTAACCAGTATGCTATAAGGAATTTCTTACTTTTATTGAACAATTTTAATTTATAACTCCTAATGAGGCTGAAATACCCTTTCTATATATTGAACAAGTTACATTTGTACAGAGATTTCAGGGTCATTACATCCTACCCATCTTACAAAAATTTCGTCCTCGAAATTTACACAAAGACTAATTTTCAACAGATGAGGGTATCGTGTACGCATATCATCTTCTCTCTCTCAAGTTGATTCTCCTACCGAATCCTTTCTCCACATTATTCAATATAAGTTCACCTCCTTGTTCCTTAGTTTCTTTATCTTTCGATCCAAGATTTCGACTGGTAGCTGCTCGCAAGATAAGTTAGTTTGAACAGTAAGCTCTAGATGATCAAATATGTGGCTGGAGTCACTCACATATCGTCGTAGATGGGATATGTGGAACACATTGTGCACTCCTTCTAATGAGGGTGGTAGCGCCAAGTGGTACGCCAATTCTGTCACGCCTCGCTTCCCGGTGTACAGGAAAGGAGACGCGACGAGACCCGTTAAGTATTTACTCAGAAGAAAACATGCTAAGCGTAATTAAGCAATATAATAAAGTACACAAGAAAATGACAATAGATGTAAATGAACAGCAACTTTATTGATTAAACATTTCTTTACAATACAACTGAAAATATAAATACAAGAATGGAAAGCAATGCCTAAACAATGGCATGAACTGAAAGTAAAGTGAGTTAAAGTAAAGCCTAATGGTCGTACTGCTCAGTGGTCTGCTCCAAGTGCTCCTGGCTGGTTAAGAACTCCTCAGCGTCGGGTCCTCCTGACAACATTCCAAAGAAAGAAGAGAAATAGGAATGTCGTCAGCGAACAATTGCTTGATAAGTCCCAAAGAGAGATAGAAATAGAATAGACAGAAAGAATATAACTGTATACTGTTTGATTGTTATGTTAAAGTAGTTGTTTGTAACTTAGTACAGAATATGCCAGTGTATACGAGAGGAGTCCAACTTACACCGTGGACTTTGGAAACCCATAGTACAAGGCTTTGTTGATAAAACCACGGAACAACGGCAATGGATGTATATATACGTCTTTTAATGACCATCTCGTGCCACCTTTAACACATTCCGTGCCAGTCTACCCCATTAAAACCCCATAATGTCTTTTGTATTGATGTATATTATTTTGTTTAATAGAGGTACGACTTGCCGAAACCATGATATCATGTAAACGGAATGGATATAAATAGATAGTCATGTAATCAGAGTATATCCATGGTTCGGTTCAGTCAAATCATGTTGATATGATTGAATTCTGGTATAAATGGATTCATGTTGAAATAGAGTTATACTTGAATAATATTCAAGAATAGATTGATTGATTGATTGATTGATTGATTGATTGATTCAAATTAGACTGAGACTCTGTCTGAGTCAGACACTTTAAAACGAATTGAAGTCCTGAATTAGTTTTGATGTTATCGGTAACTGTTGCACATGGACGGCAAGATTTATGTCTTTTTCCAAGACAATTACCGTATTGATAACAACGTTTTTATTTTCTCTACCTTAAATAGGTAAGCACCCAAATTCTCCGGCTCTCTGAGGCTCAAGAGAACTGGTCCCGCTTAAACCTATATTTACTAGGGTGCTTATTGTAAATTAGTATAAATTGAGTGAGTTTTATGAAAAATAGTTTTGATATATTTTCAAAATAAACCTCAAGTATTTGTTTATCGTCTTCAGGGTTTTCATAGTTATAATTTTTATAAAATGAAATATTCTAGTGGATATAAACCTAATTTGAATAGTATATAGTATTTTCTTGTAATTTGACTTGTATTGAAATATGATGGTATTTTCATGATCTTTTGTGGTTCTTTTCTTTCGATTAGAAAACATGGAATATATATTATATTTAAAATAGATATTTTGATAATATTTATATATATACATAATTATAAAAAATAGAATTTATTTATTAAATAGAAATCACATTTTTCTTAAAAATTGCATTAGCAATTCCATTGAGATCGGATGCTCGGTGAGGATGTCTGCATCTCCCTCTACTAGGCCCGAGGATGCGCGATAACCCACACTATCCCGATTGTGGTCCCCAAAATGGGTTGTAGAGATGCATTTGCAAGAAATTAAATAATCCATTTTTAAAGAAAATGGTTTTTGAAAGTTTATTGTATTTAAATGTAAATTGTGTTTTATCCCACAAACTAATGTTCCAAAAGTCATCGTGTTATGTCAAGAATGAGTGTTGTGATGAGGTTGGTCATTACCTCATGAGTTTTCTAAAGGTAATATGAGAAAAAAGATGAGGTAATGTCATATGAAAACTTAAGGGTATTTTACTCTAAAGTGAAATAGAATTTGTTTAACATCATATTTTGAATTGAAACTTTGTCCAATTATTGTTTAATGGTTACTAAACAATATATGAAAAGATGGTTAATTGTTGTTTAAGGAAAAAATGAATTTTTAAAGAAAAGAGAATCGGAAGTCGGATTAACTCCGCTTCCGACGAGTTTTGAAAATAGGATTCTTTTTAATAGAGAGGGAAGAGGGGACTTACTGGATGCAAAGAAAGAGGAGAGTTATATGAATAAGTTGAGGGTCTCATGGAGTCATTTTGTCGCCGGATTTGTCCCGAAACGTCGCCGGAACTTTTCTTTGTGCTAACTCCACTTGTACAACTTCTTGGAATTAGGAATTTTCGAGTGTTTTGGCAATGGAATTCTGAATGAGGAGGCTATGGAGTAGTGTAGTATTTATAGGAGAAATTAGGGTTTAGCGTAATGAAGAATGAATTAAAAATATGCATTAAAATTTGGATTAATGCCTATTTTTAATTCTTTGGAAATGTGCAGGGAAAACAAACAGGTTGAGGATAGTGAGGGTGTCCAAGGGTTGTAGGGTTAAAATTTGATGGGATTTGGAACAGGGGGCCTGGCGACTCCGGCCCAATGCCGTATCTCGTCGGCCACGTGGGGGTGGTTTGGGTCTAGATTTGTGCCACGTGTCATGGTCTGTATAAATAACATATTCCACATGTTTGTTTTAAGTGACTTTTCAGTTTTATGTGTATTGCACGTGTAAAATTTTGAGCTTCTAAACGTTTAAAAGAAAAATCAATTAAAAAAATATGTGGCTGGGAGGATTTGAACATAGGGGCTACGTCACAGCAGTGCAAGGCTTTAGCAATGAGCTACAAGTGCTTTCTTGCTGTTTAAAAGATATTTAAATTTATAACTTATGCTCAGGCTTAGGTGCTCCTTTCTGTATTTTGAAAAAATTCTGTACAGAAAGTTCATGGTTGTTATATTCTACCCTCCTTATAAAAATTTCATCCTCAAAATTTGTAGAAAGAAAGTGTAACAGATTCAAGAAAAGTTTGATGATAGTGATGGTGATAGAACTATTGATGGTGCATGAAAAATATTTGGAAGAACGAAAGAATACAAAAGTTTTGGGAAGATTGAAAAAGATGTAAGGGAATCACCAGGGTTATCTTGGTCTACAGTCTTGGCTTCTACGGACGCTAAAGTGAAAGCTTATCGCCGGGGTACATTCCTCCTAGCTGGAAGCACATTCCTCTGTCCTTGGGGCATGTTCCTCTGCCCTCAAGGCATGTTCCTCTGTGCCTGATCGAATTGGCTATTAGGCTGTGCAGGAGGTCCACGTGGAGGTGGAGCTGGAAGAGCAAGACGAGGTGCAGGAACCAGGATAGATGGCCGCTGCGGATAAGTGTTGTGAGTTAGAACTGGGTTACGTCTATAAGGACATGTTCCAATTCCATGAGTGGATGCGCCACAAACTAAGCACAGGCCTTTTACGCGCCTACAGGCCTTCCACAGGTGTCCATCCCTCTTGCAGTAGAAACAAAAATCTGAACTTGGCCGGTTATTTGTTACTTCCGACTTCCTTAGTTCAAAAGTTGGTATTGAAGAGGCTCCTCCTGCCATATGAGTGGCAGGGCGCTTCACACCGGCAGATTGAGGTATGCCCTTCTTCTTCACTACTGTCTCGTATCAACAGGCAGGTTTCAGTGCTAGGTCATGGGTTGGGAAATCCCCTGTAGCTAAGACAACTTGGATTTCCTGGTCTAACCCTTTCTGAAATCGTCTAGCTCTGATCTCAGCCGTCGGTATCAAGTGTGCCGCGAATCTGTTATGATCTTGTATTAGCTGTGTAGTATGTGATATTTGAAAATTGAATATTGAGACATATCTTACCTACTGAGTATGGTAAACTTAGCATCATACTCATCCACAGATTTGATCTATATCGAACCTTGTTGCAGGTGGATGAATTGCTGCTCCATGTCAAATCGGAAAGTCTCTGGGAAGTACTTCGCGTCGAGCATGTCGTGAAAAGTTTTCCATTCGATCGGCTGGTCAAGATGGATTTCTTCCTCCTTCCACCATACTCGGGTGTTGTCGGTGAGTTGCAGCTTTGCTACCCGTACCCAAGTGATGTCTGGCACTTGTGCTGCTGCCAGATCGTCTTCAATACTCTGAGCCTATTCTTCAGCTTCTAAAGGGCTCAGTTTCCTAGAAATTTGCTTCGGGTGCAATACCCGGAATTGCTTCGGGTGCAATACCCAGAATTGCTTCACTCCGGATGCTTCCGCTTCTGGACGGTTCAATAAGATAGCAGACTGCTGTTGCTTTCCTTCCAGGAGGCTCTTAATTGCCTCGAGCAGTACCGTCTGCTCGTTGATCGGAGCTACAACGGTAAGCATAAATGGAAAAGGTGGTGGCGTGTTGTTGAAATTTGTGCTGGTATTGTTTGGAGAATCCATAACCTTGAAAGAAAAAATAGGGGTAGGATAGATTCAAAGAATACGAAATTGTAAGATTCAAGGAATACGAAATGTAAATAATGTTTTTAATTGCTAATTATTGTGTTATATTGCTTAGGAATTCATGCAGAATTGACCTGCATGGGCCACCAATAAAACCTGTCACGCCCCGATTCCCAGTATACGGGCAAGTAGACGCGACGAGGCCCTCTATGGTATTTACTCAGAAGCAAACACGCTAAGCGTAACTAAGAAATATAATAAAGTACACAATAAAATGACAATAGATGTAAATGAACGGAAACTTTATTGATTAAAAATTTCTTTACAATACAACTGAAAATGTAAATACAAGAATGGAAAGCAATGCCTAAACAATGGCATGAACTGAAAGTAAAGTGAGTACAGGTAAAGCCTAATGGTCGTATTGCTCAATGTTCTGCTCCAAGTGCTCCTGGCTGGTCAAGAACTCCTCAGCGTCGGGTCCTCCTGACAACACTCCAAAGAAAGAAGAGAAATAGGAATGTCGTCAGTGAACAATCGCTCGGTAAGTCCCAAAGAGAGATAGAGATAGAATAGACAGAAAGAATATAACTGTATACAGTTTGATTGTTATGTTAATGCAGTTGTTTGTAACTTGGTACAGAATATACCAGTGTATACGAGAGGAGTCCAAGTTACACCGTGGACATTGGTAACCCGTAGTACAAAGCTCCGTCGATAAAATTACGGAACAACGGTAGTGGATGTATATATACGTCTTTTAATGACCATTTCGTGCCACCTTTAACACATTCCGTGCCAGTCTACCCCTTTAAAACCCTGTAATGTCTTTTGTATTGATATATTATTTTTTTTAATAGAGGTACAACTTACCGAATCCATGATATCATGTAAACAGAATGGATATAAATGTATAGTCATGTAATCAAAGTATATCCATAGTTCGATTCAGTCGAATCATGTTGATATAGATTGAATTCTGGTATAAATGGATTCATGTTGAAATAGAGTTATACTTGAATCATATTCAAGAATAGATAGATTGATTGATTCAGATTAGACTGAGACTTTGTCTGATTCAGACACTTTAAAATGAATTAAAGTCCTGAATTAGTTTTGATATTATCGGTAACTGCTGCACATGGACGGTAGGATTTGTGTCTTTTTTTAAGACAATTACCGTATTGATAACACATTTTTTAGTTTGTCTACCTTAAATAAGCAAGCACCCAAATTCTCCAGCTCCATGAGCCTCAAGAGAACTGGTCCCGCTTAAACCTATGTTTACTAGGGTCCTTATTGTAAAATAGTATAACTTGAGGGGGTTTTATGAAAAATAATTTTGATATATTTTCAAAATAAACCTTAAGTATTTGTTTATCGTCGTTAGAGTTTTCATAGTTGTAATTTTTATAAAATAAAATATTCTAGTGATTATAAACCTAACTTGAATAGTATATGGTATTTTCTTGTAGTTTGACTTGTATTGAAATATGATGGTATTTTCATGATTTTTTGTGATTCTTTTTTTTTTGAAGAAAACATGGAATATATATTATATTTCAAATAGATATTTTAAGAATATTTATATATATACATAATTATAAAAATAGAATTTATTTATTTAATAGAAGTCACATTTTTCTTAAAAATTGCATTAGCAATTCCATCGAGATCGGATGCTCCGTGAGGAGGTCTGCATCTCACTCTACTAGGCCCGAGGATGTGCGATAACCCGCACCATCCCGACCGGGATCCCCAAAATGGGTTGTAGAGACGCATTTGTAAGGAATTAAATAATATACTTTTAAAGAAAACGGTTTTTGAAAGTTTATGGTATTTAAATGTAAATTGTGTTTTATCCCACAAACTAATGTTCCAAAAGTCATCGTGTTATGTCAAGAATGAATGTTGTGATGAGCTTGGTCATTACCTCATGAGTTTTCTAAAGGTAATATGAGCAAAAAGATGAGGTAATGTTGTATGCAAACTTAAGGATATTTTACTGTAAAAGTAAAATAGAATTTGTTTAACATCATATTTTGAATTGAAACTTTGTCTAATTGTTGTTTAATGGTTACTAAACAATATATGAAAATGTGGTTAATTGTTTTTTAAGGAAAATTTGAATTTTTAAAGAAAAGTGAATCGGAAGTTGGATTAACTCCGCTTTTGACGTGTTTTGAAAATAGGATTCTTTTTAATAGAGAGATAAGAGGGAAGAGGGGACTTACTGGATGCAAAGAAAGAAGAGAGGTCTATGAATAAGTTGAGGGTCTCGTGGAGTCGTTTCGTCGCTGGAATTGTCCCGAAATATCGCCGGAACTTTGCCTTGAGCTAACTCCCCTTGTACAACTTCTTGGACTTAGAAATTTTAGAGTGTTTTGGCAATGGAATTTTGAATGAGGAGGCTATGTTGTAGTGTGGTATTTATAGGAGAAATTAGGATTTAGTGTAATGAAGAATGAATTAAAAATATGCATTAAAATTTGGATTAATACCACATTTAATTCTCTGGAAATGTGCAGGGAAAACAAACAGACAAGGGTTAGTGGGGAGAGTCCAAGGGTTGTAGGGTTAAAATTTGATGGCATTTAGAATGGGAGGGCCCGGAGGCGCCGGCCCTATGGTGTATCTCGCCGGCCACGTGGGGGTGGTTTGGGTCTAGATTTTTGCCACGTGTCATGGTATGTATAAATAACATATTCCACATGTTTGTTTTAAGTGACTTTTTAGTTTAACGTGTATTACACGTGTAAACTTTTGAGCTTCTAAAAGTTTAAAAGAAAAATCAATTAAAAATAATATGTGGCTGGGGGGATTTGAACACAAGGGCCACATCACAGCAGTGCAAGGCTTTACCAATGAGCTACAAGTGCTTTCTTCCTGTTCAAAAGCTATTTAAATTTATAACTTGAGCTCAGGCTTAGTTGCTCCTTTCTGTATTTTGAAAAAAATTTGTACAGAAAGTACATGGTTGTTATAACTTCTCCAACTCGTTCAAGTATGTTGAACGGTCCGATGGTGCTTGGACTAAGTTTACCCTATTTACCAAAACGTATCACTCCTCTGTTCACAGAAATCTTCAGAAATACATGCTTTCCGGGTTGGAACTCCAAGTGTCAAAGCTTTGCATCTGCCCAATACTTCTGTCAGTCCTGGGCTATGTGCATCTTTTCCCTGATCATGTGAACCATATCGACAATTGTCACGATTATCACTGGTCTAAAGAGTTCACTGATGGAGGTCCTTTTCGGGTCTCCGTCAGATGTTGTCTTCCGTCGATCTCCCGGTGGATTTTGGAGGTGACCTCCTGTTGCGTGTGGGTCTTAATAGGTTTTGAGTAGATTGATGGTTTGAGGAGTTTGCGCCGAGTACCTGGAAGGAAGTCCCAGGGTGGTTTGGTACCACCGAGGACCCTTCGACGATCAAGTTAGCACAAGATCCGAGCAGAGTAACGGCTAAGTGTGGTGAGAAAAGCTTAGTTGACTCCTCTTTGATGGGGTTTTCTATAGTGGCGGCAGCACGCAGTAGCAGGTGCGAGAATCTTTCCGGCAGTTACGCCCCCGACGTCACGCCTACGTAATAAGCGGATCGCCCGTTAATAAGGATCGTGATGGCATGGAACGCGGGATGTTTCCGGTGGAGAATCCACGCATGGCGAGATTTGCGAAGCGGCGGTTACGCTTGTGAGTGGTGGAATTGGTCGGTTGGAGGGACCGAGGAAGATAGTCTCGGCTGGAGAACTCGGGAACGAGCGGGAAGACCGAGGCATCTTGGTCCTGTAGCAGCTCAGGGCGAGCTGGGAGTCCGAGGAGGCCAATTTGCAGGGGGCTCTGAGGAGAGCTAGCTTGTGCTTCCAGGTCGGGTACAGAGGTGGCCTGGTCGGCCCATGTGGGCCCTTTCTTCTGAGTTCTAGGACACGTCATCTGCCACGTGTCCTGATCTGGGAGATCGCCAATATAGAGCATCATCATTAGCCGCCCACTCTTGTCCTGACCAGCTGGCAGGTCGGGTCAAGGGTGGACTGCCGGGCTTCCCGGGGTGAGCTCCCTCCTAAGGTTTCGTCGGGTCGCGTCCCCGGGCTGTCAGTTGTCCTTTCTGCCAATGAATCAGGGAGAGATCTCTTCATTTAAGGAAGGAGCGCGGGTTCGTGCATCCTGTCACTGAAGCGACGGTCCACGTGTTAAGCATCGGTTGGCCGACGCGACGTATGCAGACCTGCGGCGTCTGATGGGGTGCGGCCAAGTGTGGGAATGACAAGTGGAGCGATCGGAGCCGTTGGACGCGAGGAGGCGCTTTGGCGGGAGATGAAGGGCGCCTTGGATGAGGGTGATTGCAATGATAAATAGGGGTGGGGCCCACTCCAGGGCCCCTGCTCCTTCATATTTCCTCTCTATAAGTCCTGGTTGTTCGGCGCACGTCTTCTTTCTTCTGATTTCGTTTCCCGAGGATCCCTCTTCTCCAGGTTAGATGTCTTCTTTCATAGAATCTGTAGATGTCATAGGAGTAGGTTCTAGGGACCCTTTGGTTGAGCCTGAGCCTTCCCGGGGAGCAGGGATCGGATCCTCTTCCCGGGATCGTGCGGCGGGGGCAGCCCCCAGAGAGGAGGCGGTAGACGCTGCCCCCGGCGCCTCATGTTGGGTGAGGCATAAGGATGAGCTTGCCAATGCTCGGGCTCTCTTCCACATCCCTCCACGCTATACGCTTCGTCTGGCCAAGGAGGGAGAGAGGGTAGACCAAGTACGGGGTAGGGAGATCGCCCTAAACTTAGAAGCTTTTTAGGGTGGAATGCGCATGCCCTTCTCTCTCGAGGTCGTTGAAGTGCTGAACTTCTTCGGGCTATCCCCTGGCCAGTTAGTGCCGAACTCATAGAGGATTCTCCTCGGGTTCCTGATCCACCTAAAGCTACAGGCGATTCCCTCCAGCCACTCCATCCTTGATTCTTCCTTTGTTTTCAAAAATCATCCTGGGGGTCAAACGGGCGACCCGATGTGGGTCTACCTCTCTTTTAAGAAGCAACAGGGGGCGCTGCCGGGACAGGAGTTGTAGCCCTGCCTTCTTCCATTCACGACTGGAAGAAGTTTTTCTTTCTCACGCCGCCCGAGGGCGAGGACTGGCCCGTGCCCACCAGGTGGTCGAGGGAAAAATGTTTGCCGGGAAACCAGTCCAATGACCCTGCCGTGATGAGAGTAGCGTCGTGGGAGCCCGTCCCTCGATTTAACGTGCTGCTGTCTGAGAGCCCTGAGTTGGGCCGGGCTCAGCCCCATTGAGTACGTTGGTAAGTTAGGCTTGCTTTTTGTCTTTTATATTGCATGTGTCGCTGAATTCTTTGCATTTGGTTTTGTGCAGGACCCATGGATATAGACGAGCTCCGAGCCTCCATGTGCCAGCGAGGAAGGTCACGAAGGCTGGAGGCGCCAGCTCTTCCCATTTGAAGCCTTCCTGGCTTCTTCAGCCTCCATCCCAGTGCCTCCAGTAGCCACGTCCCTTGAGCGTTCGGGGGAGGATCCTGTCCTAGGGCCTAGCAGAGCGCAGGGCCGGAATCGGGCTTGAATTCTGGAGGACCCGGTCTCGGAGGAGGAGACCGGCTCTCCATCGGAGCCACTCAAGAGGGGTTCCCCGAGGTCTTCTCGGGGCCCGCCCTCGCCGATCATGGTGGAAGAGGGGGGACTCCGGTTTGCAGTGCCCTCGGAGCTATCTGTCTCGGATAGCCTGCTCCATGAAATAGAAAGGTCGGCAGGGGGCAGGGTCCCCGGGAGGACCTTCAGAGCCCAGATGGCGTCCATCGCCCAGGAGTCTGTGCAGGTAAGTGCTCGGTTGTTTGTGAGATTTGGTGCTTCCTTCATCTTCCTGACCTCTTTCTTATTTTTTCAGGTCCTCCAGCACGTCGCCCTTGCCTTACGCATGGAGGCCGAGGTGATAGCCCCGGCGATGAAGGCCGCGGACCAGCTTGCCTCGCTAGAAGAGAGCTCCAAGCGGGAGCTGGAGGCGGCGATGGCGAGGGTTGCCGCCCTGGAGGGCGAGGTGGAGGCCGGGAAACGGGAGGTTTCCCGGCACCGCGAGGCCTCCTTGGCTGCCGAGGTCAAGCTTGAGGATGCTCAAGTGCTCGCCGGCAACCTGAAGAAGACGATGAGGACCCTCCGGAAGGAACTGGGGCGGCGGTCAAGGTGGCGGAGCGGGCTGACCTCTCGGCGGCGAAGGCGGTGGAGGTGTACAAGAAGTCAAAGGACTTCTACAATGACTTAACCATGGCCACCATTCGCATCTGGCATGAGGCCCTCGATGCCGTTAAGGCCCGGATGCCGGAGTTCGCTGATGAAGAGATTCGGGCCGAATACCCCCTCGCGGACGCCGATGAGCAGGGGGAAGAGATTCTTGACGAGTAGTTGGCCGAGGACCCTGCTCGACTCGTGGTAGATATTGAGGACCCTGAGGTCATGCCTGGCCCCAAGGCCTAAAGCCCCCGTCTTCCTCCTCTTTTTATTTTGCCGCTTCTGGAATTTTTGTAAGCCTCCGGGCAGTCTGTAAGGCCGGGGAGCCCAAAATACCCTTTGTAAAGACTTCGCTTTTGGTAGTAAAACTTTTTTTGTTTCATCAGTTTGCTCTTTGTCTTCTGTTTGTGAAGAATGCTCGTAAAATATCTTTGCTTGCACTGTTGGGCTTCCATGTCAGGTCGGCTATTTGTCTAACGATCATTCATCGAGTTGACTTCGATCACTTGCCATGTGTGCCAAGCGCTGTGGAGAAGGAGGCATCTCCATGGCCCCGAAGTCGAGGGGGGATCGCTCAGACTTAGATAGACCTGATGTCCCTTGTTGGGGCTTCGGATCCACTGCATGTGATGGGCAGAGGAATATCCGTATGACCGAGCAGGGAAGGTGCTCGGTTGCCTCTTGGCGAGGGCTTTGATTTCTGGCGTTGCTAGCAGGCAACCACCAGCTGGGGGTAGCCGAGCGAGGGTTGGGCTCAACTGCCTCTGGGAGGACTTTTTGATCCCTGGCGTTGCGAGTAGGGAAGCTACCGGCCAGGGATTCTTCTTGATTCTTCTTGCTTCATTCTATACCACCAGTAATGTTGCTTTAGATCCTTGTACATCTTCGTGTCACCGGGATGTACAAAATACGGAGAACTGTGAGCTTCTTTTATCAACTCTTCTCGAACAGGGCCGACTGGCATGCATACATGGCTTGCATACCGTAAGGATCTATCTTCATGGATGGTGAAGTCGGTTCGAAGACCACTTTCTACTTGTTCTCGGATCTTTTGTGGCTTGGCATCATTTGCTTGAGCTTCCTTGATCTGATTGATAAGAGTGGACTGGATTTGTAAGTTCATTAAAGATGATGCGGTACCTGGCATAGTTACTTCAATCTTGAGTTCGTGCAGTTCTTGTTGTAGCTTCCACCGAGCGGTGAGGTTCATTGCTAATGTGTAACAACTCCAATTTTTATGTACAGAAAATTGTTTAAAAGTTAATGTACAATTAGGGTATTTGAAATCCTGTTATACTATAAGTATTTGTTTTAATTTAGAACGGCAAGAAAACACTTGTAGCTCAATGGTAAAGCCTTGCACTGCTGTGACATAGCCCCTGTGATCGAATCCTCCCAGCAACATTAACTTTTTATTTAAATTTCTTTTAATTTTTTAGAAGCCCAAGGGTTTGCACTTGCACAACACGTAAAATGAAAAGTCACAGATTATTTAAACATGTGCACGAGGCTAGTTGAAGCGACAGGGACACGTGGTGACGATCTGAGGCAAATCCACCGGGAAATGGCCGGCGAAAACTTATCAAAGCCCGGTACCACCGGTCAAATCCATCGGTAATGCTTTAAATTTTTACCCCCTGCACCTCTTCAACTACCCCACTCCCCCTAGGCTGTTTATCTACTCTGCACATTTCCAGAAAACAATAAAACACCAATAAATCTAAATTTTAATGAAAATTTTAAATGCATTCTTTAACACACCAAACCCTAATTTTCCCTATAAATACCACACCATATTTCAACCCTCCTCACCATAATTTCATTATCAAAACTCTACCAAATTCTCAAGTTTGTTAGTGTACAAGTGGAGTTAGCAAAAGGGTGAAGTTCCGGCAACAATACAAGGAGATTCTGGCGAAGAAACGACGCCCCGAAACCTTCTTTAGCTCCCCTCTCCCTCATCTTATCCTAAATCTAGTAAGTTCCTTCTCCCCTTCTCATGTTTTATTTTAAAAACTTGCAATTCTAAAACCCGACGGAAACGGAGTTAATCCTACTTCCGATTCGGTTTTTCTTTAAAACTCTACTTTTCTTAATCCATAAAATTCTATACTCTCACATATTGTTTAACAAACATAAAAACCTATTAAAACAAGTTTCATCTCAAAATATTCTTTTTTACAATTTTTATTGTATTTTTACGGCAAAATACCACATACTTCATTTTCCGAAATAAAACAATATAAAAATTGTATTGCCTTTAGATAACTCACGTGGTAATGACCTACCTCATCACAACACACATTTTTGATATAGCATGATGATGTTTTGAGAATATATTCATGGGATAAAATGACTTTGAAAATCAATACCTTCAACTTACAAAACTATTTCTATTAAAAAGATATATTAAACAATTCCTTGCAATTGTGCCGCTACAACCCACTTTGGGGACCCTGATCAGGATGGTGCGGGTTATCGCACATTCTCGGGTCTAGTAGAGCGAGATGTAGACCTTCGAAAAGAGCATTCGATCTCGATGGAACTTTTATGCATTTTTTCTTTAGAAAATGAGATTTCTACAAGAAAATAAATAAAATTATTTTCATTAAATATATATCTATTTAATTTATATAAATATTCCATGTTTTTTTAAATCGAAGGAATCACTATTACTTGAAAATACCATCCAAATACAACACAATTTCAATATTTCAATAAAGTACCATATATTATGAAATTAGGTTTTACTCACTAGAAATTTCACTTGTATAAAAAAATACATCTATGAAAACCCTAAAGACGATAATTAAATACTTGAGTTTTATTTTGAAAATTATATCAAACTATTTTTACATAAAACCCCATCAAGTTATACTAAATTACAATAAGGACCCTAGTAAACATAGGTTTAAGCGGGACCAGTCTCTTGAGCCTCAGAGAGCCGAAAATATGGGTTCTTGCCTATTTAATGTAGAAAATCTAACAAATGGTGTTATCAACACGGTAATTGTCTTGGAAAAAGACAAATTCTGCCGTCCATGTGCAACAGTTACCGATAACATCAAAACTAATTTAGGATTTCAAGTTCTTTTCAATGTGTCTGACTCAGACCGACTCTCAATCTAATCAATCTGACTTGAATGTGATTCAAGGATAAACTACAATTCAACATGAAATCTGTCTATTCAATCTATATCAATCTGTATTGACGGAACCGAACCATGAATATACTTCGTCTACATGACCCTCTATTTATATCCACTCTGTTCACTGATATCATAGTTTCGGCAAGTCATCCATCTATATAAAAAATAATAAAAACAATACAATCAAGAAATCGCGAGGTTTATAAGAGGTAGATTGGGACGAAAGGTGTTAGAAATGGCACGAGACTGTAACCATAATACACCTAACCTGAATATCCATTGCCATTGTACCGTAGCTGAACTGTTCCTTATGCTCCGTATACCTTAGTCTTCAAAATAGTGGGACTCCTCTCGTATACACTGGCATTTTCTGTACCAAGCTACAAA
This sequence comes from Agapanthus africanus, assembly GCA_030015575.1. Lineage (NCBI taxonomy): Eukaryota > Viridiplantae > Streptophyta > Magnoliopsida > Asparagales > Amaryllidaceae > Agapanthus > Agapanthus africanus. The sequence goes on along the minus strand of CM057337.1, from coordinate 929,956,304 downwards.
CAACAGCGTTAATAATATAATCAAACATAAAAAGTTATACTCTTTTTCTGTCTATTCTATCTCTACTCACCTTTGGGACTTACCGAGTGATTGTTCGCTGACGACATTCCTTTTTTTCTTTCTTTGAAATGTTGTCAGGTATTTTGGAAGCTTTAGAGACCAAGCTCAGCACTTAGGATTTGGTGCAATTTGCTTTCGAACCGGAGCTTTAGATACATGTATATATTTATTTCATTTCAGTTATGCCATTGTTTAGGCATCGCTTTCTACTCATGTATTTACATTTCAGTTGTACCTGTAAAAAATGTTTAATAAATAAATTTTGTTGTTCATTTACATTCCTGTCTCTTGTGTATTTTACTTTATATTTCTTAGATACGCTTAGCGTGTTTACTTCTGATTAAATATGTAGTGGACCATACCACGTCTCTTTACCGTATACTGGGAAGCGGAGCGTGACATGTTTTGTTGGCGGCTCATGCAGGCCTACTTTGTATGGACATGCAGGTCAGTTCTGCATGGACATGTGGGTTAATTCTGCATGAAGTCCTAAGCAATATAACATAAGAACTAGCAACTAAAAACATTCTTTATATATTCCTTGAATCTTTCAATTTCATATATTTTGAATCTGTCCTAACCCAAATTTTTCTTTCAAAGTTATGGATTCCCCAAACAACACTAGCACTAAATTCAACAACACTGCACCACCTCTATCGCTCCGTCGCTGCTCCGATCAATGAGCATACGGTACTGCTTGAGGCGATCCGCAGCCTCTTGGAAGGACAGCATTAGCGGACTGCTATCTTGATGAACCGTCAAGAAGAGGAAGAACCTGGGGTAAAGCAATTCCGGGCTTTGCACCCCAAGCAGTTTCAGGGAAAGAGAGCTCTCTAAAAGCTGAGGAGTGGGCTCAAAGTATTGAGGATGATCTGGCAGCGGCACAAGTGCTAGAGATAGCTTGGGTTTGAGTTGCAAAGCCGCAGCTCACTGACAATGCACGGGTCTGGTGAAAGGCGGAACAAAGCCGTCTTGACCAACCTATCGAATGGAAGATGTTTCGCGATATGTTCGACGCGAAATACTTCACTGAGACTGCCCGATTCGACATGGAGCAGCAGTTTATTCATCTACAATAGGGTTCGATGTGGACCAAGTCAGTGGATGAATATGACGCTGAGTTTACCATGCTCGGTAGGTAAGATATGTCTCAATATTCGATTTCCTAATATCACATACTACACAGCTAACACAATACCATAACAGGTTCACGGCACATCTGATACCAACGGCTGAGATATGATCCAGATGGTTTTGGCAAGGGTTAGATTCGGAAATCCAAGCTGCCTTAGCTACAGGGGATTTCCCAACCCATGAATTGGCTCTGAAAGTTGCCCGTCGATATGAGGCAGTAGTGAAAATGAGGGGCAAACCTCAATCTACCGATATGAAGCGCCCTGCCACTCAGATGGCAGGAGAAGCCTCTTCAAGACCACCAATTGTGCCCAGGAGACCGGGAGTACCAAACAACCGGCCCAACCCAGCCTTTTGTACCTACTACGGGAGAGATGGACATTTGGTGAAAGACTGTCAGCGTGCAAATCACCTTTGCTTAGTCTGCAGCTCAGCTACTCATGATATTGGGTCTTATCCTCATAGACACAACCCACATGCTGCACCCAGACCAGCAATCACTTACCCACAGCACCCAGCCATCCAGGCACCCGCTCCACGACTCGCACTACCTGCTCCACCTCCTCATGGACCGACTGCACCTCCTCCTTGTCGGTTCTATCAAGTTCAACGGAACGTACCTCAAGGACCAAGGAACGGACAGAGGACCTCCTCCAGCAAGGAGGATTGTGCCGAGGCTACATGATTTCATAATGACCGTGGAAGAAGCTGAATCCACCGGCTAAGTCATTACTAGTAACACTTCCCCATCAAGCTTTATTTTCCATCTATACATGCCCATATATTTTCCTTATACCTAAAACTATCCTACATAACTTAGGAACAATCTTAGTAGCCTCACTCTCTGCACTAGCACTCTTCGATACTGGAGTATCTCATTGCTTTATGTCGCAACGGTTCGTCCGAACTCATGCGATTCCAGTTAAACCCCTCGTATCCAGCTGGAATGTCAGTTCAGGGAACGACGTTCTAAAGGCAGTAATGGGATACAATCTGTATTCAGTGGTCGTCTGCAGCAGAGAAGTCTATAATGACTTCATGGTGCTGGACATACTGAACATCGACGTCGTCTTGGGTATGGATTGGCTCGGAACATTCTATTCTACCATTCATTGTCGTCAAAGGAGGGTAGTATTCGAGATTCTAGAGCATCCGGTCTTCTATTTCAAAAGTGGAAACCATACCCTAGAGCCAAGTACCTAAAAGGCGAAACCAAAGAAGGCAGTGATTGCAGCAATTCAAGCAGAAGAAGGATAAAAACTAGAAATAGTTCGAGAGTTCGACGATGTGTTTCCGGAAGACATTTTAGGTTTGCCTCCCGATCGAGCTCTTGAATTCAGCATTTATTTATTACCTAGAGCACAACCGGTAATCAAAGAACCATATCGGTTAAGTCTGGAAGGTTTGAAGGAAGTTTGAACTTAGTTGGATGAATTATTAGCGAAATGATGGATTTGTCCCAGCACTTCAAATTGGGGATCGCCAGTTCTGCTTTTAAAGAAGAAGGAAGGTTCATATCGAATGTGCATTGATTGTAGAGCCTAGCATGATGTAACTATAAAGAACAAGTATCCACTCCTGCGCATCGACGATCTGTTCGATCGGCTAAGTAGAGCTTGCGTTTTCACCAAGTTAGATCTTCGTTCGGGTTATCATCAGGTGAAGGTCAAGAAATCTGATATTCATAAAACGGCATTCAGAACTCGCTATGGTCATTACGAATTTCTTGTAATGCCATTTGGACCGACCAACGCAACAGCTATATTCATGAACCTAATGAATCAAGTTTTCTGAGAGTAGCTAAACAGGTTTGTTGTCATCTTCATCGATGACATCCTATTGTATTCTAAGAGTCGGAAGAAACATGTCGAGCACCTACGAATTATCCTGGAAACTCTACGACAACATCAACTCTATGCCAAGTACAGTAAATGTGAGTTTTGGATAGATCAAGTTGGTTTTCTCGGACATATTGTATCAGGTGATGGAATCTCTGTGGATCTAGCTAAAGTTTCAGCAGTCAGCGAATGGTTGACACCGAAGTGAGTGAAGGACATTCAAAGTTTCTTGGGTCTAGCAGGATGTTACAGAAGGTTCATTGAAGGATTTTCGAAGATTGCAACACCCCTGACCAAACTCACACGTAAAGATGAAGAATTCATGTGGTAAGAAGCATGTGAAAAAGTTTTCGTAGAACTCAAGTCAACATTGACATCAGCGCCTATTCTCCTCATACCGGACCAATCTGGAGGTTTTGTGGTGCATTGTGATGCATCCAGTAAGGGATTAGAATGTGTTCTACATCAGCATGGTAAAGTTGTAGCTTATGCTTCAAGACAGCTGAAGATTCATGAGCGCAATTATCCGACGCATGATTTGGAGTTGGCAGCCGTAATCTTTGCTCTTAATATTTGGTGCCATTATTTTCTTGGTGAACGAGTGGACATATACACAGATCACAAGAGTCTGAAATATGTGTTTACTCAGAAGAAGTTGAATATGCAGCAGAGAAGATGGTTAGAACTCATGGCGGACTTTGACATCAACCTGCAATATCATCCAGGGAAGGTGAATGTAGTACCTGATGCCCTTAATCGTCAACCATTAGCATTGAATCTCACCACACAGTGGAAGCTTCAATAAGACTTGCATCAAATGGAGATTGAAGCAGTCATACCAGGTAACGCTTCAAGTTTGATGAACTTAGACAAAAATTCGGATCCCTCGTTTTGCGCCCCGGAAAGTCCTGTTTGACTTCCGGGAAGCGCAAAAACAAAAGGCAATCTACCATTGTCAATCAGATCAAAGCAGCTCAAGCAAGTGATGCTAAGTTGCAAAAGAGCAGAGAACAAGTGGAAAGTGGACTTCGAACAGACTTCATCATCCATGAAGACGGATCTTTGAGATACGACAGTATATTGTGTACCAAAAGATTGTATGCGAGAAGAGTTGATGAAAGAAGCTCACAACTCTCCTTATTCAGTACACCCTGGAGGTACAAAGATATAAAAATATCTGCGTCAAAATTACTGGTGGCAAGGAATGAAGCGTGAAGTAGCCAGAAGCGTCGTTAAATGCTTGGTGTGTCAGCAAGTAAAGGCTGAACACCACAGGACTGCTGGATTACTTCAACCATTACCTATCCCTGATGGAAGTGGCAACACATCACAATGGATTTTGTGACTACAATTCCTCGCAGCACAAAGGGTAACGATGCGATATGTGTTATTATGGATCGACTCACAAAGTCGGCTCACTTTATTTCCTTCGAGTTGGCCAATATACTGAGACACTAGCTAAGAAGTACATGGAGGTAAGAATCTAAGTAAGATTTAAACTCTTCAAATATGTACTATCTCTGATACCCATGAACTCATACAGGAAATCGTGAGACTTCATGGAGTACCGGTCTGCATTGTCTCCGATCGTGACACCAGGTTCCGATCATAATTTTGGCAAAGTCTGCAAGCTAGCTTGGGAACAAGTCTGAACTTCAACACGACTTATCATCCACAAATAGATAGTCAGTCTCAGCAAAATATTTAGATCTCAGAAGATATACTCAGAGCATGTATGCTAGACTTCAGAGGATCGTAGGAAAATCACCTACACCTTGTGGAGTTTTCATACAATAAAAGCTACCAAGCAAGTATAGGAATAGCACCTTTTGCAGCACTTTATGGAAGGAAGTGTCGATCGCCATTAAGTTGGGACGACATCGAAGATAGAGAACTCCTTAGACCTGAGATGATAGTAGCAACTGTTGACGTAGTTCGTACTATCAGAGAAAGAATGCGCATAGCCCAAAATCGACAGAAGCACTGGGTTGATACAATGCGCCGTCACTTGGAGTTTCAACCGGGAGAACATGTATTTCTGAAGAAATCTCCGAACCGTGGAGTGATCTATTTTGGAAGAAGGGGTAAGCTTAGTATAAGATACATTAGACCGTTCGACATACTCGAACGAGTCGGTGAAGTGGCATATCGCTTGGCACTTCCACCTTCATTGGAAAAAGTGCACAATGTGTTCCACATATCCCAACTCAGAAGGTATGTGAGTGACCCCATCCATATTCTTGATCATTCCGAGCTCACTGTACAGCCAGACTTATCCTGTGAGTATCAACCTGTTGAGATTCTGAATAGGAAGGTGAAGTCATTTCGGAACAAGGAAGTCAACTTGGTTCGAGTGATATGGAGAAAGGACACACCAGGAGAATCAACATGGGAAAGGGAAGATGAGATGCATGATAGATATCCTCATTTATTTGTAAACTAGTCCTTAAAATAAATTGTAAATTTCGAGGACGAAATTTTTGTAAGGAGGGTAGACTGTAACAATTCCAATTTTTATGTACAGAATTTTTTTTTAAACGTTAATGTACAATTGGGGTATTTGAAATTCTGTGTATACTATAAATATTTGTTTTGATTTAGAACAGCAAGAAAACGCTTGTAGCTCTTGGGTAAAGCCTTGCACTATTGTGACATAGCCCCTGTTATCGAATCCCCCCATCTACATTAACTTTTTATTTAAATTTCTTTTAATCTTTTAGATGCTAAAGGGTTTTCACGTGCACAGCATGTAAAATGAAAAGTCACAGATTATTTAAACATGTGCACGAGGCTAGTTGAAGCGACAGGGACACGTGGTGACGATCTGAGGCAATTCCACCGGGAAATGGCCGGAAAAAACTCATCCAAGCCCGGTACCGCCGGTCAAATTCATCGGTAATGCTTTAAATTTTTACCCTCTGAACCTCTTCAGCTACCCCACTCCCCCTAGGCTGTTTATCAACTCTGCACATTTCCAGAAAACAATAAAACTCCAATAAATCTAAATTTTAATGAAAATTTTAAATGCATTCTTTAACACACCAAACCCTAATTTTCCCTATAAATACCACACCATATTTCACCCCTCCTCGCCAGAATTTCATTATCAAAACTCTAACAAATTCTCAAGTCTTTTAGTGTACAAGTGCAGTTAGCAAAAGGGTGAAATTCCGGCAACGATACAAGGAGATTCCGGCGACGAAACGATGCCACGAAGACTTCTTTAGCTCCCCATCTCCCTTCTCTCATCCTAAATCCAGTAAGTCCCTTCTCCCCATCTCATCCTAAATCTAATAATTCCCTTCTCCCCTGTTAGTTATATGTATGCCCTAGAGGCCATTATTGTACATACGATGTATATTGTAGTGGATGCTTGGAAATATATATGGAGGAATTTCTTGCTCGACATGATAGTATGCTATCTGGTTGCTCTTTATCTTAACATGTACGCTGATTATCTCGATGTTACATGTTGATAAAGCCCTTAGGATGAGTACTTGACTACCAGGACTATGATGCAGATCATACTAGTGGGGACAGTGTAGTCGATAAGTACATCCTTCAAATGTTCCTAGTCGAGGGTGTATCGAGACATGGCATCGATATACCAGAGTAGACAAGCGTATAGCTTCTCGACCCATGTAGATGGGCGATGGATGATCCCATATCCATTAGTGTTTGACATCAGAGACAATATACGGGTGCTCAGTAGAGACTGGGTACACTGAACGGACTCGCCGAGAACTCCCAGATGGTATTATACCTAACGTCAGATGGCAGTTCTCTAGTGACACTGGTACAGGTTAGTCTGTAGACCCGAGATCGTCATAGAGTCTTGTGTTATTCCCACTGTGCTTTGATTTCTATCTTACCACGTTCAAGAGAACATGCAAAACGGTGGCTTTTGGATATAGTCCCGAATCACATGGAGGAAATGAGCGATAGGAGGGGTTTCGTCTCTCCCGATATTGGGAGTTGATATTGCGCTGTGCTCGATTAGCTATAACAGGAAGTCCTTGGCCAAGGCTGCTTCAGAGATATACTGGTAAGTGTTATCAGTAGTTTCTCGATCCGTTATGAGCCTCATATCGACACGGCTTATCGAGTTACTGGGATCTGACGTTTACCACCACTAGACGAGATATGCGACATATCAGATGAAGAGATCGGACTTTACCGTAGTGTTACTGATTGGATTCTCAGGAATGTGAGCAGGCTTGCTTGTTGATCTTCTGCTCGCTCAATATCCGGGTGGCCGTTACGTTTAGCAGACCGCTTGCGGCTTGTGGGTGTTTGATATGATCATCACCTACTGCCAACATATTGATGAGTCTTTAGAGTCCTACATAGGGGTTTCCTGGTTCAAGACAAATGGAGTAGAAGCATATATGTGATATGTGAGGGACCAAGATTGATAAGATATGAGATACCGTATTCTATTCTCGCAATATGAGATATCGGTCGATTATATATGATATAGCCGGGTTATCGGATCAAGTGTTGATTCGATAAGTTGTTACACATGATATTAGTCAGTTATATGTTATATAGCCGGATTATTAAATCAAGAGTTGATTTGATAATCTAATGTATAATTATATATTTGATATACTAATTTACATTAAGTAGTATTAGCTTACTTATGATTTCATTTCTCACTAGTTTTGTGCATGTGTATATATGTGATATATATTAGTGTACAAAGTTATGTGTCATGTATGATGATACATGCAATTTTGGTGTGTGTATGACTTACACCATAACCATGATAATTGAGGGTATTTATTTATTTAAGGCAAAACAAAATGTATGGATATTTTCTTATGGTTGAAGCTTGGAGAAGCTTTTAGAACTAAAGGCTTTGTCCACTTGTTTTGTTTGACCTAAGATATTTATTAACCCAACCATTATCGTTTAACCTATGGTTAAGTCTCTACATGGGTTAAGTGTATGACACTAACTCACCATGGTTGCCATTTTCACTTGAATAATATTTCATATGAGTTCATTTTCTTCTTCTTCTTCATCAATGGAAAAAAAAAGCACTCTAGGTTTTCTAAGTGAAGAATTAGTATGAGAAATTTAAATCTAAAATGAGCCCACTTCCTACTTCATCATCCTCTACTCCTTTCCGTTTAGTATAGGGTGTTTGCTTCACTAATTCCATGATTAGTGAAGAGATAGCTTGGGTTAATGTCTCCTCGACGTAGATCATCTTCGGCCTCAAAGACTTCGAAGCAAGCATGTTCGTTTCTTCATCGGAGCCTCTCTAGAGTCCGGGACTTCTTGATCGCAGCGAAGGGACTACTACACAGAGCTATTAAAGTGAAGGACCGGACTACAAAGGTTGTATTCCTAGCTCACTTTACTTGCAAAGTGTTTGCATTTTCATTTCCGTCGATTTCTAGTATACGATTCATGGTTAGGGTTAGCTAGAATGGCAAATTTTTCAATATGGCATGGACGATGCCTCCCGAAACCTTGCTGCCATACTAGGAAACCCTGCAGTGGTATCAGAGCTATGCCAAAAATTTATACAGATTTTGTTAGATCCGAAACTTGCAACGCGAAACCCTAGTTTCTGTCGATTTTAAATGTTGTTCAAAAAATGTTTTAAACAAGTACAAAGTGATGTATGAGATATATCAAGAACACTGTGAAAATTTCAGAGCGTTTCATAGAAATTTGGTCGGCCACCATGTACCCCATCTCGGCCAAAACCGAGCACCCCTTCCTGAAAATTTTTGTGTGTTCCAGAGACTTAGTTTTGATGTTTCAGGTGTTGTTTGTTTTTGTTAATTTTGCATGTGTTGTAATCTTACACTATAAGCAATTCGGAGTGTTTTGTATTCGTATTTTTAACATTGTTTCGGGTTATTCACATATTGTCTAGGCGAAATTAAAAAGTTCGATCGAATGTCAAAACCCCATTTTTCCCAGTTTAACGTATTCGGAAAAACATGCAAGTGATCTTATGAACCTTCAAGAAGAATGAAACCCTAACTCGACTTTTTTGGATCACGGAACCACGGTCAGAACCTAGGGTTTGCCGTAGTTCCGCGGCGACATGAGTGAGGCTTAGGTTTGCCCTTCTACGGCTGGCGCATAGCTACTGTGGCATATTCTGGGTATTACTAAAACTGTGCTCAAGTATTGAGCTGTCGGGAAATTGTGGGACTTTGATGACTCGATCGAAAAGTTTAACGTCGTCCGGATATTATGTGATGGGATACAATATTTGGAATCTACATGTAGTTATGAGATAATTAATTTGAATGTTATAAATTTAGCAGTTTAGTCTCATTTGATCGGTTGCCACGGGATTTTGATGTGATCAAAAGTCCGTCGCAATCACGTAGCGTACGCGGATACTCGTCGGGTAACCTTATTAGATAGCCACGCCCCATAGCCCCGACCAAGTGACTGTAGGAGAACCCCATCGCCAAAAGAATCTGTTAGGGTGCTCGCGACAGTGGTGTTCCACCTTAGTGCACTTCGTCGACGGCATCGGGGGGTGCGGCAGTCTACTAAAGTTTCCGACGAGCATTCGATCAGTATGTCGGGAATCTTGTTGAATTGCCCTACTAGATATTGAAAAGTGTTTTTGAAATCGAGACTAAAATGCGGGGTTTATAATTGTTAGGCATGTGATGTCTAAGGAATTCATTTGGTTAGGCATGAAATCCAAAGTATGTGATACGTTAGGTTTATGATGTCTAAGGTGGTTGCGGATTCCAACTGTTGTAGTTTTTCACTTTCTTTTCTGCGACCGTAAGTGTAATATGTGGTGTATCGCCGGTTTTACAATACGACAACGACAATTGGGATACGCATATTTACTTACGTTGATGACATGTGATATTATATGTTGCTGTGATATGTTATATTGGATCGTCGTGTTTTGAATAACCAGGGGTTTTATGTGAGATGAGATTTTTTCATTTTCATTCATGTAAAATTCATTGTATATAATATTCTTTTATTGGGGCACTTCCGGGTTGAGAATGATTTCACCATTGTATATTATTTACTTTTCCGCATTAGGATAGACCCAAGGCAGGGAGCACAAGTAACCGGGTTTTAGGATCCAGTGGGAGACCATCTCGAGGAGTCGAGACCGGGTCTTCTAACTCTAGAATTGGCAATGTTGCTTTCTGCTCTCGTAGGGGTCTAGGGGTGTGGGATTGGCTATTCATCACGATCGTGGAATCCGTGTTTTATACAGGCTTAAAATAAAACCCGGAAATCCTAGTATATCCAATATTTCATATGTTTTTATTATGCTGTGATATTCTGTGATGTGATCATTGATTATATTCCGAGACGAATGCCTATTTATTATATATATGAGATATAATTAATATTGCTGCTTTCGTTTCATATGTGATGCTTGGGAAGCATAATAAATGGGACTTCATTAATGAGATTAATGAAATAAAAGAAACCTAAAAGATGTTTTAGAAACTTGTCTCGAAAATTGGTAGCTCTAGTTCTTGCTTTGCATAGTGGTATTCCTTGTAGAATATTCAGTATCTTATTCGATAAGGAAAGGGCCGAGATCCCTTCACCGGGAGTGACCTCTTTAGCGAAACTAGCAGATGCTACAAACTCGGTTTGTTTTTTGATTGCTTTTATAGTTTTTGCTTTGCATAGCGGTATTTGTGAAATATCCTGCACCTTATTCGATAAGGAAAGAGTCGAGATCCCTTCACCGGGAGTGACCTCTTTAGCAAAACTAGTAAAAGCCTCAAAAACACTCCATTTCAAAATCACTCGATTCTACGACGATATCAAGTTCATTACGCAAAAGGTTTTCTTAAAATCCTGTCGTAGTCCTCCATCATTTCAGATAAGTAATAGTTAATATTCGTGCTACGTTTGTTGACCTTTGTCAAGGCGTAGTATGCGGTAGATGATTACTGCTTATCTGCATAAGCATATGATGCGATTGAGTTAGGGTAGTTGTGCGACCTTGTTGGCCTTTGTCAAGGGTCGTGCGGGTGGATTTAATTCAATCAGGAAATGACGGGCTGAACTTGACTAGCATCTTATGGTTTGTTGGCCTTTGTCAAGGTCACAGGAAGTTAGGGGCAAGACATTTTTGGGAATCTCAAGTGTTGAAATTTGCAATGAGATTGCATACCTTCTATGAGATAGTTGGATCCCAATACCCACTGCAAGTAAGAGTTACTCCTGGAAGAGTTTTACACATTACAATTAGTCGATCAAGTAGGTGTCTAGAAAGGTGCCCCGGGGAAAATGAGGTTTATTTTAATTAGGTCCGTGCGAAAGCACGGGGAACCTCTCTCAAAGTACCGACACTGGCCTGGCTGAAAGATTGGCGAACTTATAGGGTGTAATTAATCCCGGCTAGTCTTTCCTTTTAGGGTTTGAAGGAAGATTTGACTAAAATAGTGGGAACCATCCTGATTAAATAAATTAATAACCAATCTAATCTTGAAAGAGCATACGCTGAGTGTTTTCTTCTCTCTCTCTCCAGGTAGCGACCATGTCATGCATTAATCAAGATAATAATATGGATGTATTGACCGAATCCACTTGTTATACTGAGCTGGGGAACGGTGGTCCCGCTCCAACTTATAATTGTTATAAGACCGAGCAGGAAATAGGGGATTAACAGGATTCTCGTGCCGCCCAAACGAAGAAAGTGCATGTTGATGCATCTTCTTCGGGTGTGTTCATTACCGAGAACTGTTTCTTAGTATCCTCTACGTCCTAGGTATATGATACCGGATCAGGATCTCACATATGTAATATGTTACATGGGCTATTGATAGGTAGAGAACTGAGAAAGGGTGATAAGTTTCAAGAGTTGGAAATGGTGCAAGTGTTGCAACCAAGTATGTTTGCAGTTATCACCCTGTATTACCAAATACATTGATTCTGAGCGAATATTATTAGATACCGAACCTGATATACAAAATCATATCAGTCTCTTTATTAAGTAAAGAAGGATATAATTTTGTATTGTTGGATAATGTTTTGAACATTTCCTATATCAAAAGTTGATCGGTTCAGGCACATTATCTAAAAGCATATACGTTCTAAATCAAACCACAGTTCTTAACGTACAGAACACACACAAGAGGAAGAGTTCCGAAATGAACGAATCCTTCTTGAGGTATTATAGACTAGGTCATATCAATGCGACCTGACTAGCTTAGTTACATAGAGATGCATATTTAAATCTGTTTGAATTTACATCTTGTGAAACTTGCCAGTCATGTCACAAAGATAAGATGACCATAGCTCCGTTTATTGGAAACAGATAAAGAGTTAGTGAACTCTTGGGATTGATACATGATGATGTATGTAGGTCCCATGTCAACACATGCCAGGACCGGTTCTTTGTACTTCATTACATTCACTGATGATCTCTCAAGATTCGGGCATATGTTCATGTTGAAACACAAGTCTGAAGCTTTTGAGAAATTCAAAGAATATAAGTCAGAAGTAGAGAAACAAAATGGGTATAAGTATTATGTCCTATGATGTGATCAAAGAGGAGAATACTTGAGCACGGAATTCCTGAACCATTCTAAATGAGAATGAGATTCTCTCTCAACATTACTCCTCCGTATACACCACAGCACGTTGGTATATCGGGGCGGAGCAATCGCACCATATGTGATATGGTATGCTCTATGATGAGTACTACTACGATGCCTATTTCCTTTTGGGGGTTATGCACTTGTGAAGCTGCATACTTATTGAATAGGGTTCCAATCAAATCAGGTCCCTACCACTCCATATGTGATATGGTATGGGAAGAGCCCATCTCTTAAGGAGGTTAAGATTTGGGGTTGTCCAGCCTATGTCTAAAAGCAAAATCCGGACAAGATTGAGGCAAGGTCAGCTCTGTGGAAGTTTGTTGGATATCTCAAGCATTCGTAAGGGAATATATTCTACCACACTGAGGAGCAAAAGGTGTTTTGTTTCTCAGTATGCCACCTTTGGGAAAAGGAATTTCTTATGAAGAAATTAATGGTCATGAGGTAGAACTGGAAGGAGTTCCAGCTATACAAACTGCAGCTGATGATTTGGTAGAACCGGAGGATTCAATAGCTTCCAATGAACCTCAGCCTCTCTGCCGATCTGGTAGGGTTCCTCACCCACCTGAGAGACACTTTGGTTTCCTCCATGACAGTGGGAGCGATGATTGCATCACGAGATGGTGACCTAACTAGTTTCGAGCAGGCCATCAGGAGTGGGGACTCTGTGAGAATGGCTGAATGCTTAGCGATCTGAGATGGAATCCATATACACCAACAAAGTATAGACTTTGATTGCTATATCTGAAGGGTTAAATCCCTATCAGGAGTAAGTATATCTTGAGAAGATTACTTGATGTACATAGAAAAGTTGAGACTTTCAAAGTTAAGACTTGAGGCAAAAGATTCTCGTCATCGACCAGCTGTGGATAATGATGAAACCTTTTCTAGTCCCTATGCTTATGTCCATCCAGATCCTACTTGCCATTGCTACATACCATGACAACGATATCTGGCGGTTGGGTGTCATGACTGCTTTTCTAAATAGTGATTTAGAAGAGAGCGTCTATAAGTACACAGTCAGAGGGCTTCGTAAATAGTGGGAGCAGCGGAAACGTGTGCAAGTTGTTTTATGGGATAAAACAGGCATCGCGGAGTTAGAACATCTGTTTTAATGTGGTAGTCAAAGCGTTTGACTTCATCAAAATGGTAGATAAACCTTGTATATACAAAAAGGTAGCAGCGAGTATGGTGGTGATCCTCGTATTGTACGTGGATGACATACTCTTGATAGGAAAGGAGTTTCCTATGCTACACTCGGTCAATCTCCTCTTATTACAAGAATTCTCTACATAGGATCAAGGTGATACCTTCTAAATCCTAGGTTTTGGATCTATGAGATAGATTTAAGTGGATGTTAGGATTCTCACTAGGTGTAGTGAGATGGTACCAATCGATCCTGGGGAGAATCACTGGATAGCTTCCAGGGTAGTAAGGACGACTGAATATCAGTCACAGGCATTGTCTTTACCCTCAGTGGAGGGACGGTATGTCAGAAGAGTTCCAAGCTAGATGTCGTGGCAAACTAGACGATAAAGGCTGACTACATTGCTACCAAGGATGCTACCAAAGAGGTAGTATGGATGTATATAAGTTCATGAGATGAACTTCGTTCCTACCATTGTGTGACAATGGAGTTGTGGCTTATGCCTAGGAACCCCCTTCCATCTGTGATCCAGACATATTCTTAGACAGTATCACCTGATCATGGAGATGGATGATCTCCGGGGAGATCGAGATTAGGATAGTAGACTACATAGGACAACACGGCGGATCCACTCACAAAGGCCTATTCCCAGGTGAGGCTTTTATGGGATGGATGAGTATGAGATACTTCAACCACTGCTGATTGTTGGGTATGAGATACTACAACAGATGGCCCTAGTGCAAATGGGAGATTGTTAGTTATATGTATGCCCTAGAGGCCATTATTGTACATACGATGTATATTGTAGTGGATGCTTGGACATATATATGGAGGACTTTTTTGCTCGACATGATAGTATACAATCTGGTTGCTCTTTATCTTAACATGTACGCTGATTGTCTCTATGTTACATGTTGATAAAACCTTTAGGATGAGTACTTGACTACCAGGACTATGATGCAGATCATAGTAGTGGGGACAGTGTATTTGATAAGTACATCCTTCAAATGTTCCCAGTCGAGGGTGTATCGAGGCAGGGCATCGATATACCAGCGTAGACTAGCGTATAGCTTCTCGACCCATATAAATGGGCGATGGATGATCCGATATCCATTGGTGTTTGAAATCAGAGACAGTATATGGGTGCTCAGTGGAGACTGGGTACACTGAACGGACTCGCCGAGAACTCCCAGATGGTATTATACCTAACGTCAGATGGCAGTTCTCTGGTGACACTGGTACAGGTTAGTCCATAGACCCGAGATCGTCATAGAGTCTTGTGTGATTCCCACTGTGCTTTGATTTCCACCTTACCACGTTCAAGAGAACGTGCAAAATGGTGGCTTTTGGGTACAGTCCCGAATAACATGGAGACAATGATCGATAGGAGTGGTTTCGTCTCTCCTGGTATTGGGAATTGATGTTGCGCTGTGCTCGATTGGCTATAACAGGAAGTCCTTGGCCAAGGCTGCTTCAGAGATATACTGGTAAGTGTTATCTGTAGTTTCTCGACCCGTTATGAGCCTCATATCGACACGGCTTATCGAGTTTCTGGGGTCTGACGTTTACCACCCCTAGACGAGATATGCGACATATCAGATGAAGAGACCGGACTGTACGGTAGTGTTACTGACTGGATTCGTAGGAGTGTGAGCTGGCTTGCTTGTTGATCTTATGATCGCTCAATACCCGGGTGGCTGTTACGTTTAGCAGACCGCTTGCGGCTTGTGGGTGTTTGATATGATCATCACCTACTGCCGGCGTATTGACGAGTCTTTACAGTCCTACACAGGGGTTTCCTGGCTCAAGCGAAACGGAGTAGGAGCACATATGTGATATGTGCGGGACCGAGATTGATACGATATAAGATACCGTATTCTATTCTTGCGATATGAGATATCGGTCGGTTATATATGATATATCCGGGTTATCAGATCAAGTGTTGATTCGATAAGTTGTTACACATGATATTAGTCGGTTATATGTTATATAGCTGGATTATTAAATCAAGAGTTGATTTGATAATCTAATGTATAATTATATATTTGATATATTAATTTACATTAACTAGTATTAGCTTACTTATGATTTCATTTCTCACTAGTTTTGTGCATGTGTATATATGTGATATATATTAGTGTACAAAGTTATGTGTCATGTATGATGATACATGCAACTTTGGTGTGTGTATGACTTACACCATAACCATGATAATTGAGGCTATTTATTTATTTAAGGCAAAACAAAATGTATGGATATTTTCTTATGGTTGAAGCATGGAGAAGCTTTTAGAACTAAAGACTTTGTCCACTTGTTTTCTTTGACCTAAGATATTTATTAACCCAACCATTATCATTTAACCTATGGTTAAGTCTCTACATGGGTTAAGTGTATGATACTAACTCACCATGGTTGCCATTCTCACTTGAATAATTTTTCATATGAGTTCATTTTCTTCTTCTTCTTCATCAATGGAAAAAAAAGCTCTCTAGGTTTTTCCTAAGTGAAGAATTAGTGTGAGAAATTTAAATCTAAAGTGAGCCCACTTCCTACTTCATCATCCTCTACTGGTTGTCATTTAGTATAGCGTGTTTGCTTCACTAATTCCATGATTAGTGAAGAAAGAGATTGGGTTAGTGTTTTCTCGACGTAAATCATCTTCGGTCTCGAAGACTTCGAAGCAAGCATGTTCGTTTCTTCATCGGAGCCTCTCTAGAGTCCGGGACATCTTGATCGCAGCGATGGGACTACTACATGGAGCTATTGAAGTGAAGGACTGGTCTACAAAGGTTCTATTCCTAGCTCACTTTACATGCAAAGTGTTTGCATTTTCATTTCCGTCGATTTCTAGTATACGATTCATTATTAGGGTTAGCTAGAACGGCAAATTTTTGAATATGGCATGGACGATGCCTCCCGAAACCTTGATGCCGTGCTACGAAACCCTGCATCGCCCTCTCATCTTTTATTTTAAAAACTTGCAATTCTAAAACCCGACGGAAACGAAGTTAATCCGACTTCCGATTTCGGTTTTTCTTTAAAACTCTATTTTTCTTAATCAATAAAATACCATACTCTCACATATTGTTTAAAAAACATAAACAACCCTATTAAAACAAGTTTCATTTCAAAATATTCCTTTATACAATTTTTGTTGTATTTTTATGGTAAAATACCACATACATCATTTTCCGACATAAAACAATATAAAACTTGTATTACCTTTAGATAACTCAAGAGGTAATGACCTACCTCATCACAACACACATTTTTGACATAGCACGATAAAATTTTAGGAATATATTCATGGGATAAAACGACTTTGCAAATCAGTACCTTCAACTTACAAAACCATTTCTATTAAAAAGATGTATTAAACAATTCCTTATAATTGTGCCTCTATAACCCACTTTAGGGACCCCGATCGGGATGGTATGGGTTATCGCACATTCTCAGACCTAGTAGAGTGAGATGCAGAACTCCGAAAGGAGAATTCGATCTCGATAGAATTTTTGTGCATTTTTATTTTGGAAAATGAGATTTCTACAAGAAAATAAATAAAATTATTTTCATTAAATATATATATATATATATATATATATTTAATTATATAAATATTCCAAGTTTTTCTAAATCAAAGGAATCACAATTACATGAAAATACCATCCAAATACAACACAATTCCAATATTTCAATAAAGTACCATATATTATGAAATTAGGTTTTACTCACTAGAAATTTCACTTGTATAAAAAAATACATCTATGAAAACCCTAAAGACGATAATTAAATGCCTGAGGTTTATTTTGAAAATTATATCAAACTATTTTTACATAAAACCCCTTCAAGTTATACTATATTACAATAAGGACCCTAGTAAAGATAGGTTTAAGCAGGACCAGTCTCTTGGGCCTCAGAGAGCCGGAGATATGGGTGCTTGCCTATTTAAGGTAGACAATCTAACAAACGGTGTTATCAACACGGTAATTGTCTTGGAAAAAGACACAAATCATGCCGTCCATGTGCAGCAGTTACCGATAACATCAAAACTAATTCAGGATTTCAAGTTCGTTTTAAAGTGTCTTACTCAGACTGAGTCTCAATCTAATCAATCTGACTTAAATATGATTCAGGTATAAACTACAATTCAACATGAAATTCGTCTATTAAATTTATATAAATCAGTATTGACCGAACCGAACCATGAATATACTTCGTCTACATGACCCTCCATTTATATCCACTCTGTTTACTGATATTATGGTTTCGGCAATTCATCCATCTATATAACAAACAATACAAACAATACAATTAAGACACTACGGGGTTTATAAGGGTTAGATTGGTATGGAAGGTGTTAGAAGTGGCATGAGACTGTAACTATAATACACCTAACCTGAATATCCATTGTCGTTGTACCGTGGCTGAACGGTTACTTATGCTCCGTATAGCTTAGTCTCTGGAATAGTGGCACTCCTCTCGTATACACTGGCATTTTCTATACCAAGCTACAAACAACAGCGTTAACAATATAATCAAACATTAAAAGTTATACTCTTTTTCTGTCTATTCTATCTCTACTCACCTTTGGGACTTACCGAGCGATTGTTCGCTAAAGACATTCCTTTTCATTTTTCTTTGGAATGTTGTCAGGTGTTTCGGACGCTTTAGAGAACGAACCCAGCACTGAGGATTTGGAGCAGTTTGCTTTCGACCCGGAGCTTTAGATACTTGTACATATTTATTTCATTTCAGTTATGTCATTGTTTAGGCATCGCTTTCTACTCATGTATTTACATTTCAGTTGTACCAATAAAAGAATGTTTAATAAATAAAGTTGTTGTTCATTTACATTGCTGTCACTTATGTATTTTACTTTATATTGCTTAGATACGCTTAGCGTATTTATTTCTGAGTAAATACGTAGCGGACCTTGCCACGTCTCCTTACTGTACACTGGGAAGCGGAGCATGACATAATGGCTGGTGACTAAGTGTTGGCTATAGTGCCCTCATGTCAATTATTGGATCGCAGGCACGTGATTGCAGTGATTGAGGGAGGACCTATACCGGTAGAACAGTCTTACTCGAGATGATAATATGCTATCTGGTTTGTTTTTATCATCGTGTACATGCTTCAGGTGACATTACAGATCACTATTACATGTTGATATAGCCCATAGGATTCATGCTTGACTATCAGCAGTATGATGGCGATCTTATACATGAGAGCTGGGTAGTCTATAAGCACATCCTTAATATGTCCCTAGTCGTGGGAGTTTCGAGACTGGGCATCGATACTCCATGAGTTGACTGGTGTATACTGATCGAGACCCTGACGAGAGGCGGTGGCCGGTCTCACAAGCCACTGGTGTTAGTTGGTTCACTTAAGATGTATACAGGTGCAAATTAGGTTATGAGTACACGGACAGACTCACCGGGAACATACTAGTTGGTATTATACCTATTGTCAGATAGCAGTTCCCTGGTGACATGTGTACAGGTTAGTCTATCGACCTGAGATTGTCATTTTTCTCGTGTGAGTTCCCACTGTGTTTTGATTACTACCCTACCACGGCTCAAAGGAGTCGTGCAAACAGGTTTTGGTTGGGTACAGTCCCGAGCCAAATGGAATCGTCAGGGGATTCGTCTCTCCCGGTATTGGGGGTTGATGTCGCAGTATACACGGATGGCCATCACTAGAAATTCTTTGCCAAGGTAGTCGAGAGTTACTGCTCTAAGATCGGTAGTTTCTCAGGTGGTGATAGGCTTCATGCCAACACTAAATGTCGCGTTATTAGGGGTCTGACATGATCCACCCCCTAGACTCGATGTGCGATACTCATAGATGAACGGACCGAATTGTACGGATATTGTCACTATAAGGCTCAGTAGGGTTTCAGGATGAGTTTGCTCGTCGGCCTCTCTTTCTCTCACTACATGTGTAGCCGTTACGTACAGCTAGTGCCACTGACATGCTTGTGGGTAAACCCACTGCCAGTGTATTGACGAGTCTTTAGAGTCCCACAAACTGGTGTTTCCCCTAATCAGAGCAAAACTCTGTTCAAATTTTGAAATTTGAAATGAAGCAGTGCTTCATAAAAGCGCTAGCGCCAAGAGCGCCAGCACTAAGAGTCAAAGACTTTGAGGCAGCGCTCACGTGCAAAGCACGAGAGCGCTAGCGCCAAGTGCACCGACGCTAAGAGTCAAAGACTCTGAGACAGCGCTCACGTGCAAAGCACGAGAGCGCTCGCTCCAGGAGCGCCAGCGCTAAGAGTCAAAGACTCTGAGGAAGCGCCTCACACACAAAGCATGAGAGCACCAAGCGCTAGAACTAAATGTTCTCCACCATTGGATCAAAGATCCAAATGAGGTGAATAAATCATCAAATTACAGAATAAAATTCTGTTGAGCAAATACTCCTCAAATCTTTCCAAACAGGAAAGATTGTGCTCTGTAAATCGGAGCATTGTTAGATCAAAGATCCAATGGTGATTAAAAATCACCAAGATACAAAATAAGTTCTGTATGGAAAAATATTTTCCCAATCTTGTTAAAAACAAGAAGATTGTCTTCTGTAAAACAGAAGCTCTTGGATCAAAGATCCAACGGTGGGGAATACCCCCAAATCATTGAGAAATCTCTCATTGATCAGAGATCCAACGGTGGGGAATACCCCCAAATCATTGAGAAACCTCTTAATGAGAGATTTCCTCAACAGATTCAACAAATCAGCCTCCACTATATAAAGGACCCAAGACTTCAAGTCTGGCAGAGAGAGAGAGACCTCCCCATAAGTTCTTAAATCGAAAGAAGAAGAAGAACAATGGTGGAACCCCCCATAAACTTCAAAAAGAAAAAGAGAAGAGCAAGCTCTGAAAAGAAGAATTTCTTCAAGGTAAATAAAACAGAGAGATCAAAGCATCTCATAAAAAAAGAAGAACTTAATTCTTTTTCTAGATCATAGATCTACAAAGATAGAAGTCTTTCATAAGAGTAGAAGAGATTGGAGCATCTCATCATAAAAAAGGAGGGAGAAAAACTTAGTTCTCTTTAGATCACATATCTATAAGACAAAGACAAAGTCTTTCACAAAAACAGAAGAGATCCTAGCATCTCCTATTAAAATAACAACTTAGTTCTTAGATCCACAAGACAAAGTCTCTTATAAACGAGAACTTAATTCTCAGAGCACAGAATTAATCAAGGGCGCCTTGCACTCCAAGTCTGGCGCTCAGCGCCAAGTGCGCCACGTGCTCCTCACGTGTGCGCTATTTAATAAAAAGCGCTCTGCACTGCAAGTCTGGAGCTCAGCGCCAAGCGCGCCATGTGCTCCTCATGTGTGCGCTACTTTATAAGATGCGCCTTAGCGCTCCAAGTCTGGCGCTCAGCCCCAAGCGCGCCACGTGCTCTTCACGTGTGCGCTATTTTATAAGAAACGCCTTAGCGCTTCAGGTCTGGCGCTCAGCGCCAAGCACGCCACGTGCTCCTCACGTGTGCACTATTTCATAAGAAGCGCTACAGCGCTCCAAGTCTGGCCCTCAACGCCAAGTGCTCTGTACATAAAGGCTATGTACATAAAGCGCTCTGCACTACAAAGAGTGTTCAACACTCAATAAAAGACAAAAGAAGAAGGGGTGTCAGAACCCAAAATTAATGCTCTGCATTATTGAACAAAAGAGGACCCGAGCCTAAACAAATGAATGGAATGATTCTAAATAAGTGTTCAAACATTTTAACTGAATGGGCTGTACCCAAGTAGACCATAAATCCCCCAATTCAGATTAACTGAGCCCATGTGCTCCCAATATTTTTAATTGGTCTTAGTCCCAAACCTGACTATAGATCCCCCAACCAACATTGGTTCAAGGGTACATCTCTTCATTCCTCTGATATGTGTCGTTGTAATTCTTCAACGTCTTCAGAGAGGTGATGGGTCCTGACAACCATACACTCCATGGACTATGATGTCCTTAAACTTATGGACCGCAACATTCCTAAACTAAACCCCACAGACTATGATGTCTTTAAACTCCATGGACTATGACGTCCTTAAACTCCATGGACTATGATGTCCTTAAACCCAATGGACCGCAATGTCCCTAAACTAAGATGATAGAGTCCAAATACTCTTTCGTTAGATCTAAATGATCCTAAACTCTTGTTGAGTAGATCTTAGTCTAAAATTAGACTAACGTATCCTCAAAAAACGTTTAAGTTGATCTTAATCTCAATGAGAATAACGATCCTTAAACCCAAACCAAAACCAAATCAAAGAAAATACGGATTTAGACTAATCCACGCCCTACGGGCGACAACATAAATTAGTCTCCATATACAATCCACGGGCAACCAAAAATAAAAATAAACACACACGGCACGAAGTTACCATCTGGAGAAGGAGAAAGTTGTTACCGCGATGCGGTAGTGTAATTAATTGCAGGGGCTTGCGCCTGCAGGGAAGAGCGTCCCCACAATCAAAAACCCCTCAAATGAGGGGGAATCTAACGAAGTCTGCAACAACGGCCGCATCCGTCTAAACCTCCGATACACGGTACCATAAATCAACTTGGTATCTTCGAAGAGGTGGACGGATAAAACCAAATAGCATCTGCCCCCAATTTCAGGCAAGACGAACCTACGCAGTCTCGTCTCCCATTTTTGGAGGCGAACAGATTCTAGCACGCCCAGTGGGACCTTTTCCTCTTTCCACTCAACACTTCGTGTGTCGTATTCGTGAACGAATCGCGGTTTAATGTGGTTGCCCCTGGATTCGAGGTACTAAGATTTGTTGTCTTGCTCCCGTGCAGAGAATATGGCTTCCAACTGCACTAGCTGCAGCAGCAACTCCCACTCCGTCCTCGCCGGAAGAGTGACTTATGGGCTCCAAGTGCCTCCATCTTCGCCATGCCAATGGAACAGGTGACTCGGGCCACCACTGGACTGTTTCGAGACCATGCTCCCACCAACAAGTTTCAACACCTCAGTGCCATCGCAAGAAGCTCCAAAGAAGTCGGCCTTTGATCGGCTTGCAACTATCGCGGCCCCTCTCAACGGGTCGCCTAAATCCAACGCCTCGGTCTTTAACAGACTGGGCCAAAACTCTAATGGGTTTGTGAAGAAGCCCGCGATACCTTAAGAGGTTATCCCGAAACGGATAGCCATCCCTGTTCCAGTAAATGAAATCGTCGGAGAGGCTTCTCCTGCTAAGGGGTCGGTCTTCATAAGACCGGCCGTGCCAACTCCCGCTCCAGGTGAAGTCACCAAAGTCGTTACCCCTGCTTGAAAGTCTGCCTTCGACAGGTTGATCATCCCCTCTTAACGGACGTCAGTCTTTGACAAGCTGACACCAACAGTGGTCTCTCATCAAAGCATGGAGCATGATGCAGATACCCCAACGGCAAAGGTGGTCCCAACCGCTCGACATGCTCGACGTTGCCACTGGCACCGAGTGAGGAAAGCTGGGGCAGTTCCCTTTCTGGACTTACCCCACCAGCTCCAACGATGGAAGTTGATGCATCTGTTCCAACTGGGAACAGTTTTGAATCACTTAACAGGGTACGCAGGAATTTTCAAACTGCCGTGCTGAAAAAGTCTCCTCCGCCTGATGAAAAGATCACAAAGGCGAAGCCGGATCAGCCCCCTCAGCTGCTGTCCTCTAAAATCCATAGGGTCTGGCGAAGGGTCCAAGACTATGTGATTAACCAAGACTACTCCCGCCAACCAAGGAAAATGAAGGTTCGGCAAGAGAAGGACCATCTTGTTGTACCACAGAAGGTATAATCTACTTGGGTGCCTGCTGCAACGGCCCCCTTGACTTTGACCGCCCACAAAAGAAGAAGGCCGGAGAAAATCCCCGTGTCCACGACAAAGCTAAGAGGCACTGAATCCAAACGCCCCAAATCTGGAAGCATTGTGGTGCACACTATTTACATGGCTTCCGGGAAAGAGGATAGCCGAATCTCCACAGGCCATTGACCACTTACGCGGTTAGTAACTAAGGCTCAAGAGCAACAACAACAAAAGCTCCAAGAGATGCTGACAGCCATGGCGGCGCTCACTGGGCCAAAAGAAAGACCGGAAACATCATCGGAGCAGTGTCAGGAACAGGAAACTGATGCCGAATTCCTCCGAAGAATGCTCGAGAGGAAAGACAAAGATGCCGCGGAACAAGCGGCCAACATAAAACAAATGGCACTTTTATTCCAAGATATAGTCGGAATGATGATACAGCCAGATCCTCCAGCTGAAGACCCTCCGATTGTCCTTGAAGACGACAAAGGGGAGACATCGAACCCTCTTCCTGCTTGTTCAGCAGCCAAGGAGGAGACCATCTCCAAATCCACCCTTGACGACTATATCGCTCAACAAATACGAGCTCATCAGGCGAGTCAAGCGGCTGGCCAAATCGTCAAGAATGGACGACCCTATCCGGGTTGGTACAACCAAATAAAGTACCCGCTGGGATACATGATCCCTAAGTTCCATGTGTATAAAGGGATGGGTAATTCACACCAGCACGTTGCTCAATTCAGAGCCCTGTGCGGTAATACAGGGGGTGACGAAAAACTGTTGATTTGCCAGTTTGTTGACAGCTTGTCAGAGACAGCGTTTGAATGGTACTCTGAGCTCCTGAATGACTCCGTTAAGACATTTGCAGAAATGGAGCTACTGTTTACACAAAGGTTCACAAGCGCCAGCGAACGCACCCTAATCACGGCATTGATCAATTCTAGGGTGAAGCCGGGAGAAACATGGGTTCAGTATGCAATCCGGTGGCGGAACCTATGGTCGAAATACGAACAACGCATCGAAGAAGCTCCTGCAGTAGGCATGTTCGTGGGTACCCTCGATCCGTAGGCGACCATATCACAGTTCATGATGTTTTTCAAGCCGACTACCTTCCAGGACTTGATTGACAAGCTGGTCCAAATGGATCAAATGGGCGATAGACCGTCTTCCTCGAAAATGGAGACTCGAAATGAAAAAGGGAAAGGGAAAGCGACCTTCGTCGCCAATGCTCAGCAGCAGCCCAGCGGCCCAAAACCAGCTGATCGCCAAAATGATAGACAGTGATTCTTCAACGAGAAGCTAAAACGCCCTTATTCGTTTCCCCGGGATAAAATGAAGAGACTGTTCGAGCTGGTGGTGCACAACAGGCTCATCAATCTGCCAGATCTAAGACGTCTACTGCATCCTGCGACGCCAATAATCCTAATTACTGCCCCTACCACTGAGCAGCAGGCTATCGAATCGAAGATTGCTTCGTCTTCAAAGGCTGGATTGAGGACCAATACCAACAGGGCAAATTCGCGTTGTCTGAGAATTGGAAGGTAAGCCCGCCCCAGCCACATGCTCCTAAGAAGGTGGACACGCCGGGGGCATCATGCTCTTTTATAAAAGAAGCTCTATGGAAGGTCGCTCTTTTAGCCAAAACGAAAAGAATGCTGAAAGATTTCCAAGCATGTCCGGCGATTAGGTGGAAGAGCCCGTTGGAACCCGAGATTATTGAGGGGATGCTGAAGCCGCGCCCAACGCTAAATGTTGGTGAAGGTGGACAAAACGTTCAGGCCAAGCCTTCAAAGTCTTTAAAGAAAAAGAAGAATGCCAAAAAGTCTGTCCAATCCGAAGACAGCCGTACAGGTCTGCAGAAATACATCGATGCAATGGAAAAATATAACCAGAAGGCTCGGACCCCAATCACGTTGGATGAATTCTTTAAGCATATTCTTGAGAATGAAGCCGATGAAGCTGATGAAGGAGACAATTCTTCAGAAGAACCCGAGGATTGCGTGGAAAGCTGCTACATGATCTCTCAATTATTAAGAAAGGGCAAAGAAGATTCCAATGCAGAGAAACTGGGGGCAGATCCAGAACCAGAACCAAAATCCCTGGAGCCATCGGACGAATTGATTGACAAACTGCTGAGCGAAGCTCTTCAGAAAAGCAAATCTGACCGAGAGCATGAAACAGCCATATATGAAAGGGCCAAATGTTGGCGTCGCGTTGAAGAAGCTACGGTATTGAGAAGTCATAGAGTACCCCAACCGGATAGAACTACTTCTGCCGCCAGCAAAAGCAAGTTTAAGATAAGGAAGCAGTTCGCCAAAGCCCTGTCGATGGGAATGAAGTTACCGCCTTTCAAAGAAGACACTTCAGAAAATACATTCCCTGACGAACTAGATGCACATCCAAACTACTGCTTATACCATAGAAGGATCACACACCCTACCGAAAAATGTGTGGCCTTTAAAAACTAGTGGCAGGGATACGTTGTTTATCGACAGCATTTCAAGTGGATGAAACGCAAAATTCATCGAGAGCAGAGAAACATGACAGAGGAGCGCAAAAGAACTGCCGGCGATTGTCATATGATTAATTCCGGGGACTCGCAAGTCCTCACCTTCGGGAGCGATTCTGATAAAGAAATAGACCTTGGCCCTCTCTTCAAGGAATCCATCTCTGAAACAGAAGAGGTGAAAACCTATGAGAACATTCAGCTGCGTAATCGTACGTTACCCGAAAAGAATCTCGGACACACAAGTAAAGGAGTGAACAAAAAAGATAAGGGGAAAGAAAAAGTCCCTGGAGATATCGCCCTCAATGACCGAGTCGTCGAAGAGCTGGCAGCCAAGACCCCGCCAAAGAAAAACAAGGTGGATTACAACGTTCTAGAACACCTGAGGAAGATACCCTCGCAGCTAAGCATTCTCGATGCCCTTCTGCTATCTAAAGAGGCGAGAGATTCGTTGATCAAGGCACTACAAGAGCCCGAGCAGTTTCAAGCCTTCTTTGTCGAAGAAAAGATGAAGGACAAGCTAGAAGAAGTGCACACAGCGGACATCGCTTCGGCGATGAAGATCTCCTCCTCGGAACGTGTGAGCACAACCGTCCCTTATATGTCTCCGGGTATTGCCATGACATCAAGATAGGGAAGATCCTAGTTGACAATGGGTCCTCTGTCAATCTCCTAAATGTGAGGGTGCTAAAAGAAATCTGCATGAGCGTCCAGCACCTCGCTAGGGATAAAATCACCATCTTCGGGTTCGACTCCCAGTCTTTACAGATGCTCGGGTCTATGATACCGACGTTACGCTTTGGGCTGCTCGTCACTGACATCAAGTTTCATGTCATTGACACCAAGACTTGCTGCAACACTTTGCTCGGCAGGCCTTGGTTACACGAATACAATATCATCCCTTCTACACAACATCAGTGTATGAAGTACTTCAAAGATGGTCTCAAGTATACCGTGACAAGGGAGCTGAACCCATTCTCCGTGAATGAAGTCCGAAAGTACGAAGATGCATAGTATTTCTTACCAAACTTTGAAGACACGGAAAGATACCATAAGCTGGAGAATAAGCAGAAAGCTATCACCACTATTCCGATCTACGGGAGCGATACCGTGGAGGAGGAAGAGATAGTCTATTCAGGGCCGCTCCAATACAACAAGCCCGGATCGTCTACCCCTATGTTGATCTTCGGCAGCGACTCTGAAGATGAGGTCAATGTAGTATTTTCTGTTCGGACATCAATACAGGCCCTTATCGAAGAGCACTACAAAGAGCTCGACGCACTTGATACCTATAGTATGCAGGAACTGCAGACGTTCTATATCCCTCCCAGGCAGAAAGATGAAAAGGCGATCCTCTTTTATCGATCCGCGGAAACCAAAGTGGAGAAAGAAATCTGGTATAGTGCCGATTCTACGCTTGACAGGCTCCAGCCCATCCGTCTGCCCAGATAGTTACAGAAGGATTAGAAAGGCTGTTGAGGTGCCAAAGCGTACCCTTCAAACAGACTGCTCGACAAGCTCAGTCCTACAACAGGATCTGGAACGTCCCCGGAACTCAGCAAAAATTACCTAACAGGAGAATGGAAACGATCGGTCTTGGATATGTTTGATCTAAGTAACGGGAGCGATTCCATGGCTGCTGCGTTATACATGACTTCGATGAAGAAGGTGATGCTCTGTTAGAAGACACTGCGATTGAACCAAAATGAGATCCTGCCGTAAAAATGTCAAGTCGATCGTTTGAAGAACAGATGGACAAGCTAATAAGGAAAGCGGGTCAAAAGGCCCGGGATGACCACAACCGTGAAATGGCCATTTACGAGAAAGCCAGGACGCAGCGCCTCCTTCAGCAGGCTATGGAGAATGATGATGCCCTTCACCGTCAGCTCACCATGCATTCCCAAGGAAAGAAAAAGGCCCGACGCGAACACAAAAACAAGTTAAAGAACGGTGAAAATGTTAGATTACGGCGAAACGGGTCCAAGAAGCCTCGCGATCGAGAAAAGGCCGGCCGGAATCCATCGCTGATGCAGAAGATAGATCGGGAATATTCCTTCCCTCAAGACAAGACAAGGATGATATTCGACCTCATCGTGAAACATCAGATGATTACCGTCCCGGAGTCCAAGCACCCCGAAAAAGCAGGTAAGGTTCATCACCCAGACTATTTCTCCTATCACCGAATGATAGGACATCCTCTCGAAGACTGCTTTACATTCAAAAACTGGGTTGAAGACCAATATCAGTAAGGCAGGTTCGCTCTATCCAGCAGTTGGAGGATAACCCCACCACAAAAGCATGTTCCAAAAGCAACGTACATAACGAGGGTAGAACCAGATCAACATCGGTCTTAGAAACGATCTCGTACCTGTCACGCAATAATGCTGTCAGAAGAAGGAGTGCCCAAGAATATGGATGACCTCTCCTGGTGCTTCAAAAATGAGGATGTAGAGGAATTGATCTCAGAATTTCCACCGGCGCCAAAAGAGTTAGAATACGGGATACACACCACTGCGGACAACCTGAGAAAGATCGACTTGGGGACGACAAATGACCCGCGGCTTTCGGGACCTCAACAAAGCATGTCCGAAGGATGACTTTCCCGTATGGGTAACCGAGTTGATGATAGACAACACGTCCACTCACAAAGTCTTCTTCTTCATGGATGGCTCATCAGGGTACAATCAAATAAAGATACATCCTAAAGACCAGAAGCATACCTCTTTTCGGATTCCTCTGGGCATATTCTGCTACAAAGCGATGCCTTTCGGTTTGAAGAACGCCGGCGCTACCTACTAGAGGGCCATGACGAAGATCTTCGATGACCTCCTATATGAGGTTGTCGAATGTTACATCGACGTCCTCGTGGTGAAAAGAAAGTCATACGAGGAGCATTGGGAGCATCTGAAGATCGTGTTTCAGCGCCTTCGGAAATACAACCTGAAGATGAACCCTCTGAAATGCGCGTTCGGAGTTTCCTCGGGCAAGTTCCTAGGATTCATCGTACGACACTGGGGCATCGAGATTGACCCGTCGAAGATCAAGGCGATCATGGAAATGTCTCCGCCAAGAACTTTCAAGCAACTGTGGTCTCTATAGGGAAAGCTCGCGTATATCCGGAGGTTCATAGCCAATCTCTCCGGAAAATGTCGCCCCTACAGTCATCAAATGAAGAAGGGGACCCCTTTCATCTGGGATCGTAAATTCCAGAGCGCACTAGACGAAATCAAACAATACCTGCAGAATCCTCCGGTACTGACCGCTCCAGTCAAGGGAAAACCTCTCATTCTGTACACAACAGCCCTTGAAGGTTCCTTAGGCACACTATGGGCACAGGAAAATGACCATGGGAAAGAGAGAGCCCTCTACCATTTGAGCCGAGTTCTCCTGGGGGCAGAAAATAACTACTCCCCCATCGAAAAACACTGCCTGGCGCTAATCTTCGCAATAACGAAGCTTCAGCACTATGCATTGGCGCATGAGGTCCACCTCATATCAAAAGTGGACCCTCTCAAATATTTGATGTCAAGAGCCATACTAATAGGACAGCTCGCTAAATGGGCCATCCTTTTGATGGACTTCTCGATAACATACCAACCTCTCAAGGCAGTGAAGGGCCAGGCCATCGCCGACTTCCTCGCTGAGCATCCGATACCTTCCGATTCACCACTAAATTGTGAATTGCCGGATGAGCGTGCGTTTGAAATGATCGGCAGGGAGAGAGGAGGGAGTGATACCCGATGGGAACTCTACTTCGATGGGGTATCTTCCATGAAGAAGCGAAAGCACAGCTCCCCCATAATCAAATCTGGAGTAGGCCTTATCTTCGGGACTCCACAAGGAGGGATAATGCGATTTTCCTTTTCCTTAATAGAGCCGAGGACAAACAATGAAGCCGAATATGAAGCTTTGATAGAAGTTCTTGAGATCGCTGTCGACATGGGAATAGAAAACCTCCTCATATACGAAGACTCCCAGCTGGTCGTTAGTCAAATAAACGGCGACTATCAAACGTGCAAGCCCGAGTTGGTAAAGTACGGCGAGAGAGTACAACAATTGCTGACTCAAATTCCTTCCTACATTCTGGAAAGTATATCACGTACGGAAAATAGCAAATCGGATGCGTTAGCCAAACTCGCTAAAGAATTGGCTGACGAAAACCTCGATGACATAAGAATCATTGTGCAAAGCTCTCGGTTTCTTGCACCAGCGGAAATATCTCCGAAGTCGTTTAAAGAAAAGGAAGCGGCCGAGCAAAAAGCCCTACAAATAGAGGACCAGAAGAAGGCCAAAGATTGGAGAGAAGTCTTTATAGACTACTTCAAATCCCATCAAACACCTGAAGATGCACCTTGAGACATCAGCTCATGAAACGAGCTCTGTCTTTTGCCTTCGTCAATGACACGCTGTATAAGAGATCATTTGGCTCTCTATGGCTGAGATGCATGGAACCAGAAGAAGTAAGGAGATTCATCTAAATACTCACGATGGACTTTGCGGTTCTCATCAAGCCAGGCCAAAGATGAAGCTAAAGATCAAAAGAATGGGCTACTATTGGCCCACGATGATTCAGGACTTCCTTGAATACGTGAAGCAATGCCATTCGTGCCAGATTCATGGAGACTTCATCCACCAGCATCCAAACCGCTACACCCAACAGTGGCTAGCTGGCCGTTCGAAATATGGGGAACCAACATAATTGGGCCCATAGAACCAGCATCGTCCAAAGGATATCGGTTCATACTGGCGACAACTGATTACTCTCCAAGTGGGCAGAAGCAGTCCCGCTAAGAGAAGTGAAGACAGAGAATATCCTCCATTTCTTTAAGTCCCAAGTCATCTATCGGTTCGCCACTCCACTGCTGATTATCTCTGATAACGGGCCAGCCTATAGAAGTCATAAAATCAGCCGCTTTGGACAGCAGCATAATATAGACTAGAAATACTCTTTTGTCTATAATCCCCGAGTTAATGGTCTAGATGAGGTTTTCAACAAGACCTTGATGAAGATCATAAAGAAGATGGTGTCTCGAAGTAAGAAGGACTGGCATGAGAGACTGCATGAAGCACTCTGGGCGTATCGGACCACGTTCAAAACGGCCACAAACACAACGCCATATGCGTTGGTATTAGGCACAGAAGCAGTACTCCCCTTGGAGATAAAGCTACCCTCGCTACGAGTGGCGGTTCATTATGAGCTGACAGACGAAGAGAATGCTCATCTCCGGCTTGAGGAACTCGATGCTCTCGATGAAACTCGTCTCATGGCGCAACAAAACCTAGAAGCTTACAAAGCAAAGATGACGCGCTCATACGAAAGATTGACTAGACCGAGGACATTTCGCTAAGGCGAACTCGTGCTAGTGGTCATGAGACCTATGATCCCCAATCGTGCCAAACGGGGGTGAAAGGTTCCTAGGCACCCTAATGAGGTTACACAAGGCATCGATCATGCCAATTTCAAAATTTATGGGTGCCGAGAGACCCTAATACGGATCGTCGGCTAGATGTTTAGGCGAAAATGCAAACTAGTTAACTCTTAACTAAGAGATACGGAAATACAACCTTTGTAGATCCGGTGCTCCACCTCCATAGCTCCGCAACGAAGTCCCTTTGCTGTCCAAATGAGTTCCCGGGCTCTAGCGTCGGCTTCGTCGAAGAATAAGCGAGCTAGGTCGTCGATGTCCATGCCGAAGATGATCTACGTCGAGGCATCGTTAGATCAAGCTCCACCTTCACCAAGCCATGAAAACTTGTGAAGGAAACACACTCTACTACTTGGCAAGAGGTAGAGGATGAAGAAATAGGAAGTGGGTAGACTTTAGAATTGGATTTCTCACTCATTTGCATCAATCACCATTGATGGAGGAAGGTATCTTCATGAAGAAGAAGAAGAGGAAGAAGATGATAAATATTATGATAAGTTAAAATGAATGGAAAAGAAAATTCAATCTTATCATAACACTTACCATAGTTAAGTGTAGAGAGTTAACCAAAGTTAGTGAGTGGTTAGGGTTTGGCATAAAACAAAAATGGTGGACTTTTCAAAAGTTCAAGAAAATTCAACAAAAGAAATAAATAAAGCCACCATTTTCCTTTTGCCAAAAATAAATAAAACAATAAATAAATCATTTAAAACCCTTAACCATTAACTAACTATGGTTTAAACATACATTTAACCAAGTATTGCATGTATCATCAAACATGATACAAGCAAGTGCACAAAATCATATCGCATATGCAATGCGCACACCCGAGCGAGAAAATCCATTTAAAGTGAACCGATACTAGTTAATGAAAAGTAATATATCAAATATATAATTATACATTAAATCATTAAATCAACACTTGATTTAACGATCCGGTCATATCGCATATAACCGACTAGTATCCTATGTATCGGCTTATCGAATCAACGCTTGAATCGATAACTAGGTTATATCGCATACAACCATTCGATACATTCATCGCGAGAATGGAATACGGTATCACATACACGCATTATTCTCGTTCCCGCACATATCTCATATGCGCTCCTATTTCGTTTCGCTTGAGCCAGGAAACCTCTGTGTAGGACTCTAAAGACTCGTCAATACGCCGGCAGCAGATGATGATCATATCAAACACCCACAAGCCGCAAGCGGTCTGCTAAACGTAACGGCCACCCGGGTATTGAGCGATCAGAAGATCGACGAGCAAGCCCGCTCACACTCCTGTGAATCCAACCAGTAACACTACCGTACAGTCCGGTCTGATCGTCTGATATGTCGCATATCTCGCCTAGGGGTGGTAAACGTCAGACCCCAATAGCTCGATAAGTCGTGTCGATATGAGGTCTATAACAATTCGAGAAACTACTGGTAACACTTACCAGTAAATCTCAGCAACCCTGGCCAGGGATTTCCTGTTATAGCCAATCGAACACAGCGCAACATCAACTCTCTATACCGGGAGAGACGAATCCCCTCCTATCGCTCATTGCCTCCATGTGACTCGGGACTATACCCAAAAACCACCGTTTTGCACGCCCTCTTGGACGTGGTAAGGTGGAAATCAAAGCACAGTGGGAACCACACAAGACTCTATGACGATCTCGGGTCAACAGACTACTCTGTACCAGTGTCACCAGAGAACTGCCATCTGACGTGAGGTATAATACCATCTGGGAGTTCTCGGCGAGTCCGTCCAGTGTACCCAGTCTCCACTGAGCACCCGTATATCATCCCTGATGTCAAACACCAATGGATATGGGATCATCCATCGCCCATCTGTATGGGTCGAGAAGGTACACGCTAGTCTACTCTGGTATATCGATGCCCCGTCTCGATACACCCACGACTAGGGACTTTGAAGGATGTACTTATGGACTACCATGTCCCCACTAGTATGATCCGCATCACAGTCCAGGTAGTCAAGTACACATCCTAAGGGCTTTACCAACATGTAATAGAGAGACAATCTGTGTACACGTTAAGGTAAAGAGCAACCAGATAGCATACTATCATGTCGAGCAAGAAAGTCCTCCCTATATATGTCCCAGCATCCACTACAATATACATCCAATGTACAGTAATGACCTCTAGGGCATACATATAACTAACAATCTCCCACTTGCACTAGGGCCATCTGTAGCAGTGGTTGTAGTATCTCATACTCAACCATCCCATAAAAGTCTCTCTCTGGGAATAGGCCTTCGTGAGTGGATCCGCCGTGTTATCCTCTGAATCTGCTCTCCTGACCTCGATCCCCTGGAGAGCAACTATCTCCATGATCAGGTGATACTGCCTTAGAATATGTCTGGATCACTGATGGGACCTGCGTTCCTTGGCATAAGCCACAACTCCATTGTCACACAATGGGAGGAACATAGTTCATCTCATGAACCAATATACACCTAAACAGCCTCTTTGGTAGCATCTTTAGTAGCGATGTATCCTGCCTTTATCGTCTAGTATGTCACGGTATCTAGCTTGGAACTCTTCCAACATACCGTCCCTTTACTGAGGGTAAAGACAATGCCTGCGACTGACATTCAGTCGTCTTTATCACCCCGGAACACTTCCAGTGATTCTCCCCAGGATCAATTGATACTATCTCACTACAACTAGTGAGAATCCTAACATCCAATTAGATCTATCTCATAGATCCAAAACCCCAGGATTTAGTAGGTATCAGTTTGATCCTATATGGAGAATCATTGTGATAAGCGGAGATTGATCGAGCGTAGCATAGGAAACTACTTTCCTATCAAGAGTATGTCATCCACGTATTCTACGAGGATCGTCACCATACTCCCTACTACCCTTTTTGTTTATACAAGGTTCATCTACCATTTTGATGATGTCAACTTCTTTGACTAATCCATCAAAACAGATGTTCCAACTCCGCGATGCCTGCTTTATCCTATAAAGCATCTTGCACACGTTTCCGCTGCTCCCACTGTCTACGAAGCCCTCTGGCTGTGTACTTATAGACGCACTCTTCTAAAACATCGTTTAGAAAAGCAGTCATGACACCCAACCACCAGATATCGTAGTCATGGTATGTAGCCGTGACAAGTAGGATCTGGATGGACTTAAGCATAGCTACTTGAAAAAGGTTTCATCATTATCCACACCTGGTCAATGATGCACACTTTTCACAAGTCTAGCTTTGAAAGTCTCAACTTTTCGATGTACACCAAGTAATCTTCTCAAGATATACTTGCTCCTGATGGGGATTTAACCCTTCAGATATGGCAACCAAAGTCCATACTTTGTTGGTGTACATGGATTCCATCTCAGATCGCTAAGCATCCAGCCATTCTTACAGAGTCTTACTCCTGATGGCCAGCTCGAAGCTAGTTGGGTCATCATCTCATGATGCAATCCTCGCTCCCACTGTCATAGAGAACAGAAGTATCTCTCAGGTGGTGAGGAACCCTACTAGATCGGCGGAGAGGCTGAGGTTCGTTGGAATCTACTGAATTCTTTTGGTTCTACCAAATCATCTGCTGTAGTTTGCATAGCTGGAACCTTTCTAGTTGTACAAACAGATCTTGCCTCGAGCTTGTCCGGATTTTGCTTTTCAGACATAGGCCGGACAGCCCAAATCTTAACTAACTTAAGATATGGGCTCTTCCCCTTCCATATCACATATGAAGGTGGTAGGCAATTGATTTGATTGGAACCCTATTCAATAGTTATGCAGCTTCTTAAGTGCACAACTCCCTTAAGGAAATAGGTAACTCAGTAGTACTCATCATAGAGCACACCATATCAAATAGGGTGTATTCTGCTCCGCCCCGATATACCATCGTGCTATGGGTATACAGAGGAGTAATGCTGAGAGAGAATCTCATTCTCCTTTAGAATAATCAGGATTTCCGTGCACAAGTATTCTTCCTCCTTGATCTCATCATAGGACATAATACTTATACCCGTATTGGTTCTCTACTTCTAACTTATATTCTGTGAATATCTCAAAAGGTTCGGACTTGTGTTTCAACAGGAACATATGTCTGAATCTTGAGAGATTATCAGAGAATATAATGAAGTATAAAGAACCAGTCCTGGTATGTGTAGACAGGGGACCTACATACATCAACATGTATCATCCCAAGAGTTCACTAACTCTTTCTCTGTTTCCAGTAAACGGAGCTTATGGTCATCTTATCTTTGTGACATGACTGGCAAGTTTCACAAGATGTAAATTCAAACTGATTTAAATATGCATCTTTATGTAACTTAGCTAGTCGGGTCGCATTGATATGACCTAGTCTACAATACCTCAAGAAGAATCCGTTCATTTCTGAACTCTTCCTCTTGTGTGTGTTCAGTATACTAAGAACTGTAGTTTGATTTTGAACATCAATGCTTTAGATAACGTGCCTGAACGATCAACTTTTGATATAGGAAATGTTCAAAAAACATTATCCATCAATACAAAATTATATCCTTTCTTTTCTAACAAAGAGATTGATATGATTTTGTATATCAGGTTCGGTATCTAATATACATTCGTTCAGAATCAATGTATTGGTAATACAGGTGACAGTGACCAACAGACTTGGCTGCAACTCTTGCTCCGTTTTCTGTCTCATGAAACTTATCACCCGTTCTCAGTTTTTCTACCCTTTTGTAGCCCTATGTAACAGATTACATATTTGGGATCCTGATCCGGTATCATATACCAGGATGCGGAGGATACTGAGAAACAGTTCTGTATAATGAACACACCCGAAGATGATGCATCAGCATGCACTCTCTTCGTTTGGGCGGCATGGGAAATCTGGTATTCCCCAATTTCCTGCTCTGTCTTATAACAATTATAAGTTGGAGCGGGACCAACGTTCCCCAGCTCAGTATAACAAGCGGGTTCGGTCAATAATCCGTATTATTATCTTGATTAAGGCGTGATATGGTCGCTACCAGGAGAGAGAGAAGAAACACTCAGCGTGCGCTCTTACAAGAATAGATTGGTTTATTATTTTATCTAATCAGGATGGCTCCCACTGCTTTTTATCAAATCTTCCTTCAAACCCTAAAAGGAAAGACTAGCCGGGATTAATTACACACTACAAGTTCGCCAATCTTTCAGCCAGGCCAGTGTCGGTACTTTGAGGGAGGTCCCCCGTGCTTTCGCACGAACCTAATTAATGTAAACCTCGTTTTCCCAGAGGCGTAACCTCGTTGACACCTTTCTAGACACCTACTTGATCGGCTAATTGTAATGTATAAACTCTCCCAGGAGTAACACTTACTCGCAGCGGGTATCGGGATCCAACTATCTCATAGAAGGTATGCAATCTCATTGCAAATTTCAACACTTGAAATTCCCGATAATATTTTACCCCTAGCGTCCTATGACCTTGACGCAGGCCAACAAACCATAGTCCGCTAGTCAAGTTCAACCCGTCATTTCCTGATTGAATTAAACCCACCCGCACGACCCTTGACGCAGGCCAACAAAGTCGCACGACTACCTTAATCCAATCTGCATCATATGCATAAGCAGATAAATACCAGTTAGCTACCGCACACTATGCCTTGACGCAGGCCAACAAACGTAGCACGAATACTAACTACTACTTATCTGAAATGACAGAGGGCTACGACAGGTTTTTCTGAAAACCTATTGCGTAATGAACTTGATATCGTTGTAGGATCGAATGAATTTTGAAATGGAGTGTTTTTGAGGCTTTTCTAGTTTTGCTAAAGGAGTCACTCCGGTGAAGGGATCGTCGGTCCTTTCCTCGTCGAATGAGGTGCGGGATATATCATATATATCACTGTGCAAAGCAAAAACACTTAAAAGCAATCAAAAGACAAACCGAGTGTGTAGCATCTGCCAGTTATTGCTAAAGGAGTCACTCCCGGTGAAGGGATCTCGGTCCTTTCCTTATCGAATAAGGTGCAGGATATATCATATATATCTCTGTGCAAAGCAAGAACTGTAGCTACCTGTTTTATTTTGAAATTCGATTCTACAACATCTTAGGTTTCTTTTATTTCATTAATCACATTAATGAAGTCCCATCATTTAAGTACCTAAACATCACAGATAAATACGACGTACACGTATGCTATGCGCATTCGCCTCGATGTCCCCTCGTGCACCGTTAGGTTAGGTGACTAACGGAAAAGCGGGGCAGGGCTAGCGCGGGTGTAAAACATAAGTAACGCCTATATAATATATCATATATACTATATACAGTATCTATCATAGAATATCACATGATCACATCACAGATATCGCAGCAGAAGAATCATATGAAATATTGGATATTCTAGGACGTTCGTGTTTTCAATACGAGCCAGTATAAAACACGGATTCCACGGTCGCGATGAATAGCTAAACCCACACCCCAAGACCCATATGAGAGCGGCAAGCAACCCTACCAATTCTGGAGTTAGGAGACCCGGACTCGACTCCTCGAGTTGGTCTCCCACTGGACTCCAGAACCCGGTTACTTGTGCTCCCCTCCTTGGGTCTATCCTAGTGCGGAAAAGTAAATAATATACAACAACGGTGACAACTTCCGCAACCTGGAAGCGCCCCAAATAAAAGAATATTACATATAAGTTTTTACATGAATGAAAATGAAAAACACTCATCTCACATAAAACCCCCGGCTATTCAAACACGACGATCCAATATAACATATCCAGCAACACATAACATCACATGTCATCAACGTAAGTAAATATGCGCATCCCAATTGTCGTTGACATATAGCAACGAAACCGGCGATATCACATATTACAGTTACGGTCACAGAAAAGAAAGTGTAAAACTACAACAGTTGGAATCCGCAACCACCTCAGACATCACATGCCTGACCGAATGAATTACTTAGACATCGCATGCCTAAAAATTATAAACCCCGCATTTTAGTCTCATTATCGAAAACACTTTTCAATATCAAGTCGGGGAATTCAACAATATTCCCGACATCCTGATCGAATGCTCGTCGCAAACTCTAGTAGGCGGCCGCACCCCCGATACCGTCGACGAAGTGCACCAAGGCGGAACACCGCTGCCGCGAGCACCCGAACGGATGCTTTCGGCGACGGGGTTCTCCTACAGTCACTTGGTCGGCGCTATGGAGTGAGGCTGTCTATTAAGTTTACCCGGCGAGTATCCGCGTACCCTACGTGATTGCAACGGACTTTTGATCACATCAAAATTCCGTGGCAACCGATCAAGTGAGACTAAACTGCTATGTTTATAACATTCATTCAGTTATCACATAACTTTTTGTGAATTCCAACTATTGTATCACATTCCGGATAAACAGAAAATATTAAACTTTTCGATCGAACAATCGAACACCCAAGTTTTCCCGATACAGCTCAACACATGAAATAAGTCTAACAACATTCAGTTCGTACCTCAGTACCAACGGTCCAGCCGTAGAAGGGTCAAGCCAACGCCTCACATGTGGCACGCCTTACTGCCCCAAACCCGAAGGTTCAAAGGGCAGTTCAAGACGGTCACATAATCGAGTTAAGGTTTGTTGTCTTCTAGAGGGTCCATCGCGTTACTTGCACTACTTAGAACGTCGTTAAACTACGGAAAGATCCAACACTTGGAAATTTCCCGACAGGGGAAAAATTGGGTATTTATATCCGGTCGAACTTTTTAACATATTTTAAAATTTATCCGGAAAGCCACACGGACAAAATTTGATACTCCGATCGAAACACCCGAATCCCCAAAACAACCCAGAAAATTTAACTCTTGAATAATTTTTAAAAATACCCAGAGAACTCAGCACAGTTAAATAGGAGTTACTGTGAAAATAGGTATTGCTGACGTCATCAAGTGGCGGCGGAACCGCCGCACGAGCCATGCTCGTGCCGCGGTTCCGCGGCTGTTTAAACTCCAAACAGTGTCGTATTTGCACAGTAATTCTTACAATTTCCTGCTGATATTTCTACATATTTTTAATACTGAAAAATCCCTGTTTTAGAAAAAGTACAGAGAGCGATTTTGATATGGGTTTTCGGGTTCGTTCGGACTTCAAACTCCGTCGGGACTTCGCCTAAGGCTCTAGCTAGGCTCTGATACCAGTGAAAGGTTCTTAGGCACCCTAATGAGGTTACACAAGGCATCGATCATGCCAATTTTAAAATTTATGGGTGCCGAGAGACCCTAATACGGATCGTCGGCTAGATGTTTAGGCGAAAATGCAAACTAGTTAACTCTTAACTAAGAGATACGGAAATACAACCTTTGTAGATCCGGTGCTCCACCTCCATAGCTCCGCAACGAAGTCCCTTTGCTGTCCAAATGAGTTCCCGGGCTCTAGCGTCGGCTTCGTCGAAGAATAAGCGAGCTAGGGTCGTCGATGTCCATGCCGAAGATGATCTACGTCGAGGCATCGCTAGATCAAGCTCCACCTTCACCAAGCCATGAAAACTTGTGAAGGAAACACACTCTACTACTTGGCAAGAGGTAGAGGATGAAGAAATAGGAAGTGGGTAGACTTTAGAATTGGATTTCTCACTCATTTGCATCAATCACCATTGATGGAGGAAGGTATCTTCATGAAGAAGAAGAAGAGGAAGAAGATGATAAATATTATGATAAGTTAAAATGAATGGAAAAGAAAATTCAATCTTATCATAACACTTACCATAGTTAAGTGTAGAGAGTTAACCAAAGTTAGTGAGTGGTTAGGGTTTGGCATAAAACAAAAATGGTGGACTTTTCAAAAGTTCAAGAAACTTCAACAAAAGAAATAAATAAAGCCACCATTTTCCTTTTGTCAAAAATAAATAAAACAATAAATAAATCATTTAAAACCCTTAACCATTAACTAACTATGGTTTAAACATACATTTAACCAAGTATTGCATGTATCATCAAATATGATACAAGCAAGTGCACAAAATCATATCGCATATGCAATGCGCACACCCGAGCGAGAAAATCCATTTAAAGTGAACCGATACTAGTTAATGAAAAGTAATATATCAAATATATAATTATACATTAAATCATTAAATCAACACTTGATTTAACGATCCGGTCATATCGCATATAACCGACTAGTATCCTATGTATCGGCTTATCGAATCAACGCTTGAATCGATAACTAGGTTATATCGCATACAACCATTCGATACATTCATTGCGAGAATGGAATACGGTATCACATACACGCATTATTCTCGGTCCCGCACATATCTCATATGCGCTCCTATTTCGTTTCGCTTGAGCCAGGAAACCTCTGTGTAGGACTCTAAAGACTCGTCAATACGCCGGCAGCAGATGATGATCATATCAAACACCCACAAGCCGCAAGCGGTCTGCTAAACGTAACGGCCACCCGGGTATTGAGCGATCAGAAGATCGACGAGCAAGCCCGCTCACACTCCTGTGAATCCAACCAGTAACACTACCGTACAGTCCGGTCTGATCGTCTGATATGTCGCATATCTCGCCTAGGGGTGGTAAACGTCAGACCCCAATAGCTCGATAAGTCGTGTCGATATGAGGTCAATAACAATTCGAGAAACTACTGGTAACACTTACCAGTAAATCTCAGCAACCCTGGCCAGAGATTTCCTGTTATAGCCAATCGAACACAGCGCAACATCAACTCCCTATACCGGGAGAGACGAATCCCCTCCTATCGCTCATTGCCTCCATGTGACTCGGGACTGTACCCAAAAACCACCGTTTTGCACGCCCTCTTGGATGTGGTAAGGTGGAAATCAAAGCACAGTGGGAACCACACAAGACTCTATGACGATCTCGGGTGAACAGACTACTCAATACCAGTGTCACCAGAGAACTGCCATCTGACGTGAGGTATAATACCATCTGGGAGTTCTCGGCGAGTCCGTCCAGTGTACCCAGTCTCCACTGTGCACCCGTATATCATCCCTGATGTCAAACACCAATGGATATGGGATCATCCATCGCCCATCTGTATGGGTCGAGAAGGTACACGCTAGTCTACTCTGGTATATCGATGCCCCATCTCGATACACCCACGACTAGGGACTTTGAAGGATGTACTTATGGACTACCATGTCCCCACTAGTATGATCCGCATCACAGTCCAGGTAGTCAAGTACACATCCTAAGGGCTTTACCAACATGTAATAGAGAGACAATCTGTGTACACGTTAAGGTAAAGAGCAACCAGATAGCATACTATCATGTCGAGCAAGAAAGTCCTCCCTATATATGTCCCAGCATCCACTACAATATACATCCAATATACAGTAATGGCCTCTAGGGCATACATATAACTAACAGGGGGAAGTTTGAACCAAATTATGAGGGCCCGTATATCATAGACAAGGTCTACCAAAGTGGGGCTTACTTGCTCATGGATATGCATGGCGAAAGAGCCTTCAGGCCAATAAACGGCCAGTTCTTGAAAAAATACTACGCCTGACGAGTCACGGCCTAGGTCAACGATAGATGACGATGCCTATGTTCGCTCGCTATCTTCCCAAGCCCAAACTCTATAAGTAGTATCCGGCGAAACCTCGCCACGAAAACGTGCGATGGACCGAAACGTCCCTAAACTAATAATGGACCGAAACGTTTCTAAACTAATAGCGGACCGAGATGTCTTAAAACTAACAAAGGACCGAAATGTCCTAAAACTAACTACTGACCAAAACGTTTTTAAACTACTACAAACCCGCAGCATCCTTGGGCTGACGTGTAAAAAAACGGTACGGCCATAAGCAAAATGGGTACGGATGAAAACCCGAAAGGGTTGAGTAAAAACAGCAGGGCTGCCGGCGAGTTTGTGAAAACCAAAAAGGGCGCAGACTCGTAAAAAAAGGGTACGTCCACAAGAAAAATAGGCACGGATGAAAACCCGAAAGGGCTCCGTGAGTAAAAACGGCACGGCTACCGGCGAGTTTGTGAAAACCCGAACGGGCGCAATCTCGTTAAAAGACACTTGCAAAGTCCTCTCGACCTTGTAAGGAGATAACTACCTGCGTGAGATCCCTACGACTCATAAAGGAGCAACATACTTAAGGATCCATACGATTCCTAAGGAGAAATTACACTTATGAGATCCTCACGACTCGTAAGGAGAACCCTCTTATGAGACCCTCACGGCTCATAAGATTCAAAAGCCTTAAGCTATAGGGATCTGAACCTATTCTTAAGCCATCACCTTTTCCAGATTGCCCTAAAAGCGGTTCAATACTTACCCTTGTATGCAATCCACGGGCATAAATAATCATTTCCTTACCGAGTCCCACCAACGACGAGGAATGCTCTCATTTGATGAACAAACACTTATAGGTCCTCTCGATTTACAAGGAGAAAACACTCTTGCAAGATCCTTATGACTTACAAGAGAACATACACTTAGGAATCCTAACGATTCCTAAGGAGAAAAGACACCTATGAGATCCTCACGACTCGTAGGGAAAAACATCTTTATGAGACCCTTACGGCTCATGAAGTCAAAAGCTTTAGTCAACAGGATCTTAACCCTGTTTGCTAAGCCATCTTTGTTTGAACCGACAAAGGCAGATGATAATTCGCTCCTAGCAACATCCCAGTTGTAGCGATACTGATGTCTAAATCGGTATCAAATTCCAAGTCCTTTCATGGCAAATGATGAGTTGCTCCAGGGAACATTCCAGTCGCAGTGATACTGATGCAAGATTGGTATAAGACCATGAGTTCCATACTCGAAAAAAATGCATATGAAATAGCCGAAATGTTTGGGCAACTCACAATAAAAATTAGCGAGTAAAATATATGCATACAAAA
Organism: Agapanthus africanus; assembly: GCA_030015575.1. Taxonomy (NCBI): domain Eukaryota; kingdom Viridiplantae; phylum Streptophyta; class Magnoliopsida; order Asparagales; family Amaryllidaceae; genus Agapanthus; species Agapanthus africanus. The sequence continues at coordinate 929,913,012 of CM057337.1, read as the reverse complement.
ATAGCCGAAATGATTGGGCAACTCGCAATAAAAAACATCGAGTAAAAAGGAAAAGACAACCGAAATGATTGGGCACCGCGAAAAATAGCCGAAATGATCGGGCAATCCCGACTTTCGCGATACAGAAAGCTGAAATGATAGAATATCGCGGAAAGAAATAAAAAAAATTAAATGAAACTTTTTGCCCAGCAGGTAAGTCCATACTGACCCCTGTATACAATCCATGGGCATAAACGAAAAAGGAACCACATGTCCCAACAAACTCCATCAAAAGGAGAGTCAGGTCTCAGCGGCAATATCTGCATCCCAGAAAACCAGCAACGACGTTCCTCCTCATGCCAGCAGGATACGGACGCGACACTACCAATTGAAGCCATGGCAAAGCCCCAAGTTCTAAGACTCTGCGGTTGACAGACAACCTAGAGTCAATCCTGACACCGTAGAAAACGGAGAAAGTCGATCCCAAAACCACAGAAAATGGAGAATGTCAACCTCTGACCTTCCTATCGTAAACCAATGCCTCGACTTGGATACATGTCAACCTCTGACCTCTTTTTCGTCAAGCAACGCCTCGACACGGATACTTTTCAACTCCTGACTTCCTTGTCATAAAGCAACGCTTCGACACGGATACATGTCAACCCTGACCTCCTTGTCGTAAAGCAACGTTTCGACTCGGATATATGTCAACTCTGACCTTCCTATCGTAAAGCAACGCTTCAAAACGGATACATGTCAACCCCTAACCTCCTTGTCGTCAAGCAACGCTTCGAATTGGATACATATCAACCCCTGACCTCCTTATCGTCAAGCAACGCTTCGACTCGGATACATGTCAACTCCTGACCTCCTTGTCGTAAAGCAATGCTTCGACACGGATACATGTCAACCCTGACCTCCTTGTCGTCAAGCAACACTTCGACTTGGATACATGTCAACCTCTGACCTCCCTGTCGTCAAGCAACGCTTCGACACGGATACATGTCAACTCCTGACCTTCTTGTCATAAAGCAACGCTTCGACACGGATACATGTCAACTCTGACCTCCCTGTCGTAAAGTAACGCTTCGACACGGATACATGCCAACCCCTGACCTCCTTGTCGTCAAGCAATGCTTTGACATGGATACATGTCAACCCCTGACCTCCATGTCGTCAAGTAACGCTTCGACATGGATACATGTCAACCCCTGACCTCCTTGCCGAAAAGTAACGCTTCGACATGGATATATGTCAACCCCCGACCTCCTTGTCTTCAAGCAACGCTTCGACACGAATACATGTTAAAATTTGACCTCCTTGTCATCAAGCAACTCTTCGACTTGGATACATGTCAACCTCTGACCTCCATGTCGTCAAGCAACGCTTCGACACGGATACATGTCAACTCCTGACCTTCCTGTCGTTAAGCAACTCTTCAACACGGATACATATCAACTCCTGACCTCCTTGTCGTAAAGTAACGCTTCGACTCGGATACATGTTAACCTCTGACCTCCATATCGTAACGCTTCGACCCAGATATATGTCAACCCCTGATCTCCCTGTCGTAAAGCAATGCTTAGACTCGGGAACCAGTTAACTCAAAAACCACTTACGAGTCCTCTCGACTTGTAAGGGAGAAAATTCTCTTACGAGATCCTTACGACTCTTAAGAGAAAGCACACTTAGGAATCCTCACGATTCCTAAGGAGAAAATGCACCTGCGAGATCCTCATGACTCGTAGGGAGTAAATTGTTTATGAGACCCTCACGGCTCATAAAGTTGGAAAGTCTCAGGTGGCAGATCCTAAGCCATCACTACCCTACAAAGAGTTCAAGATGAGCTGTTATCTATCGTCTACAAGTTACACTTGCTGAAATCACATGCCAACAACACAGCCGAGAAAAGAAAGCGATAGTCAGAGATAAAAAAAATGTGTCCTGTATTCATGAATTCAATTGAATACGAGATACATCATATTAAAAAAATGAAATGAATAGATGTTATTCATAAATTACAATCGATACAAAGACGACTATTGAGAAGGAGGCAATTTTAGCAAATCAGCAAGCCACCCGCGCACTCCTCTCAGCTCCTTTTCCTGATCAGCCACCGCGGCCAGCTCCGCTTCGACTTGGGCCCGCTGCCGCAAACAAGATGAAAGTTTCTCGTCGATCTCCCACTGAGCTGCCTCACGACTCTGCGCATCCTTCTCGGTGAGGTCGAGCTTCTGCCTCAGCATCAGCCCGTCCGAAATGCATCGCTGTAGATTGTCAAATACGGCTTTCAATTACGCAGCATTCGCTTCAACCTAGGCGCGTAGCTGGGAAGATTCTCCTGAAGCCTCCTCGCGTTCCTTCCACCTCAAGATCGCCTCTTGTTCAAAATGGCAAAGAAAAGGAACACTTTGCTCGACCCATGCAGCCTGTTGAGAGTTCAGAGCTAATACTTCGGGAGTCGTACACTTAAGCTTGATTTCATGCAGGCAGGCCTCGATCTTCCTGCAATAATTAACCCAAGACTCGACGACGCCTTCTCTATGAAAGTTTACGAGCATCGCCAGCATGGGATTAACCTCCGCGGCAAAATCTGCAGTAGATGCAAGGGCCTCAGCATCAAGATCCTCGATAAACTCGCTCAACATTCGCAGGATCGTCGCAGCGCCCCTAGAAGATGGGCGCCTAGCAAAGGGTCCTGCCGGCATTATGAGACGAGACTCAAAGGGAGACAGAGTTGACGCGATTTCTACAAAACAAACTATGGTTAAATGTCGACCTGAAAGATAAAAAAAGAATGCACGAGTGATGGAGTCTACTATACCGGCTGCGGCAGGTGGCAAAGTTGGGAGTACCGGAGGCGTAGTTATTCTCTCGTCCTCTCCTCCAATCTGTAACGCTGTAGTCAATTCAAAGAAGAATCAGCAACATGTCTATTCATAAAAGAAAGAAGGGGACACTAGCTAAAGGATATACTCACTGACACCAGCAGGTGAAGCATTCTCCGACTGGAAGGAGAAATGCGGGTTCAGCACCTGATATAGATGGTCAAAAAGGACTCCTGCAAGGTGGTAACAACACAATGTCAGTACAAAAAGTATATTACCCCTAATGAAACCAATAAGTGGCAAACATATACCTTCCAGTACTCCAGACAACACGGGAGAAGGCGACGGAACAACAACCGTCACGGCGGCGACTAGAGGCGCTTCAGATGGCACAATCTCCGCATTTAATGCACCTACACTCAAAATGAACAATATGTCATCAGATGGGGATGAACGGGATCGAAAGATAAAAAGAAAATAGTGACCCTAGATCTACTTGATAGGTCGCCAACCAAAACCGCAGCGAAAGCATCACTAGGCACAGCGGCTCCTTCGCTCTCTACAATCGGAATAGTTTCTGCGCCTATGGCCTTATCCCCCGATTCGACAAGGGCTGTCATGACACTCGCGATGCCCGCCGATACCAAAGAACCACAAGGAGAAAGAGCGACGGTTGGGGCAGTCCCAGACTCCCGAGAGAGAGTAACCGCTTCGGGCTCTGTGGTGGCTTTCTTCTTGCCTGCCACCTCATCGCCGATACTTGACCCTGCAAGACATGGTATATCAGAATTTACAGATCGAGTAAAACTGAAAAGACCGGTCTTTACATTCCTTGTGAAAGATTCTGGGTTGCCTCCCGAGCCGCGCGCACGACCTGTCTATGAGAGGTAGACAAAGCAGCTGGAGCATCCTCTGGAGGAATAGAGAAAGATGGGGTGGTACTTGAACCTGCACCCACAGCCAAGATAGCATCGCGTCCCCTCGCCATGCGCTTTCTGTACTTCTTGTCAGCCTTTGCAGTGAGAATTGATCTCCTCAAGACCTCCGTCAAAGTTATGTCGTCGTCTGAACCGAGCTCTGCCTCCGGCGCTGCTACAACGTCCATCATCGGCTGCTTTAGAGAGAACCCTTGCGGTGGCTTAAGGGTAGCCGTGGCTGTGGTAGCCAGCTCTAACGGTGCCACTGCGTCACCACTCGCAATAGGCACTACACTTGGGATATCCCGAGTTGAAGTGGTCCCTGAAACAGAAGGGGAGAATGAATCAGAGCACGAGTAAAGAAAGAAATAAAGACATAGTGAGCAGAATTTTACCAAGGCGCGAAGAAGCCCGAAGCCTCTCTTCCTCTTCAAAAGTTTTGAGGGAAGCCGTAAGAGCCTCATCGGCGGAGATACCTATTGAAGAAGAAAGCGTCAGTAAAGGCCTAATAATGGAGAAAGGATAAAATATATATATACAACTAAGGCATACCTGACTTCGCAATAGTGATCAGGGCAGCTTCATCGCGAGCCAGTCATTCGGAAGCCGCAAGGGCAACTTGAAGATCGGTATCATCCGCAGCAATAAATTGACCCTCATTGGTCCCATATTCGCTCAAACCCTCGCTATAAGGAGCATGAGGCTCCTGACCGAATGCGACATCGACAGCAAACAACGACTTCTTCTTCTTCTGTGAGCGGACACCGACGGCCAGCAACAGAAGCTTGTGCTTGGCGGGCAATTTTGGATGACGAGTCCCAATCTCCGTGCCCATGCCAGAATCAGGAGACGCTGCAGCCACTGCTTCTACAGGCACACGAGGTAGGGTCTTCTCAGACATAACACACGGAACCACAACCGCAATAGCTTCTCTCAATGGAGAACGAACGATGGTCCGTCACTTTAAAGGAACGGCCAGATTACCCGCTGGGACAGCACCCTTGCGATCAAGCAATAACCTCTTTTCTTCCCTGATAACGGCACCCATCGCGTGCTGGTACCACACCACGTATACGTTCAACACCTTCGGGACACAGCTTGGCTCGCTGATAGAAAAGTTAGACCCGGTGTTGAGCCGCATGAAATATTGTAGCGCACTACGGATACCTTCCTCTGTAGCAGTAGGCTCGACTAAAAAGGCTTCAGGAGGGACACCCTGGTTGTAGCTTGATTGTTAAGCAAAGTGGTGCGGGTTGTATACCATGAACAGCACCGCATCGTTCTGCCTAAACACCAAAAAGCCCGGCCTGATTGAATATAAGTGAAGAATCTTGCGAGCTTTCAAGGTAGAAACCCCATCTTTAAAGGTGTCCCGTAGGGGCTGCACCGTCTTAGCGGATTCCTTGCCGATAGTCATGACCTTATCGACGAAGGTCATGCCATCCCCGACCGTACGTGGGAGAAGAATCAGACCCCGAGCCTCTCACTGAGTCGGTTCCAAAGAGGAACCATCAACCAGCCGCATAACCCAAGGAAAGTTATAACCTTCATAGAAACGGGGCCTCTTGTGAATTCCAAAGGCGCCGAGTATATGCAGCTCGAGCCATGAAGTGAAATAATGCATCGAGAAGTTTACGGGCTGCACTCCCGGTTGAGTGGTATCTGCCACCAAGCTAAGGCCATGGTACAAATGAGCCAGCCCAGCAATCCCAAGGGCAACCTGCGTCCTGTCAACCATTCGGTAAGCCGGGTAAAGAACGGACGGCCTCATGTAGCGAGGGTGCATGGGGAGCGCAAACCGGCTTAACCATAAACCAAGGAACCCTAAAAAGAATACCTCTTCGTCGATGTCTTGGGCGGAGAGTTCTGCAAAGGGCACGACCGCGGCGTTTGGAGGGAAGAAATTCTTTTGATCTGCTTCTGCTGTCGGTCGGCTATCCAATCCAAAACTGAAAGGATCGTTGAGCTTGGCAAACTGCGCACCTTATTTCTACAAAACTTCCGGGCGAAGAAAATGGGCGATAAAATCCGTAAAGATGGCCCTGTGGCTTCCGGATTCGAGAAACAGGTTCTCGTAAATATTTAACACCTTGACCAAGCTTAGGAATCAGTGCTGAATGGCATTCTCTGGGGTCAGACCCATCAATACTGAGTGTGTGGCGAAAATGTACTCGTCAGGGGGTAATATCTCCTCATAATGTTCCCCTCTGACAGGCAAGCCGGAGATCTCCGTGAACTCCTCTAAAGAGATAGAAACTTCCCGATCTAATAAGAGGAAGGTGTGAGTTGGAACGTTCCATTGTTCCAAAAAATCTTTGACCCACCATACAGGGAGAGTGGAATACTGGAAGTGAGAAGCATAAATCGTGGGATACAACCCGAGCTTCAGCAGCTGCGATTTCTTGGCCGATAAGATGTAGCGGGCCCACGTCAAATACCCAGCTGGATAGCGTGGAGTTAGGCCTATCATGTACGGCTATCCCCAAGGGTACGACTCGCCCTGGCATATACGTCGCCTTAGAGTATTTAAAGCCATCGGCCGCTGTACGAGTATCGCGGCCATAGAGGGCTGAAGGCAACCCTCTGAGGTCCAGTTGACCTTCTCCACGGCATAGTTCACCGGGGGTGCATCAACATAATGGATCGCCGAAATGGGCTCCGAAGGTTTTGCACTAGAAAAGCTACGTCGGCCCCTGATAATTTGATTGTACCACGTCCCTCATAAATGAAGATTCGTTTGCTCCGGGTCGTGATCTTTGATCAACGTGAAGACTTCCCTGTCCATAGGTGCTTCAGGGAATCCGCTTTTCGAACGAACGAACGGGAAAGAAGTGTCGAAAGACATGGTACCTGCACGAAAAAGAAAAAGAATTAGCCATCAATGCTACAGTTCAAGTTTTGGTACTGGGTACTTTAAATTTGTACCTCACTGCATTGCAGTGGAAGAGGACCAAAAGGGACCCACAAAATCTAGATGACAGCTCATCATTGATGAGACAGTCTCATCCTTAAGGAGACAGATTCTCATTAAGTAAGAAATCCTAAAAGGATTCTCATTTAATGAGAGGCCCTCGGGCCAAGGAGTTAATCACCTTTGAGAGCAGCGCTCTACAACAGAGTGACATCTGTCCACTCTAATCATGAGAGGAATAAAATTCCTTAATTTTTTTATAAAAAAAGAGAGCTATACTCTGTGGAGATGATAGAGTCACCCATAAAAAACCCCTAAAAAAGCAAATCTTTTAATGAATTAAAAATTCCAAGATTTTCAAGATCTATGAGCAAACTCTAGGAGTTCTTCATGGAAGATGAACAGATCTATGAGCTGAGAAGAGAAAAACTCTATTAATGGGTTAAAATCACTGCAAAAAGATTATTTCTTGAAGATCTATGATCTAAAGATAAGCGCGGCTATGTTAATGGGTAAAACCCTAAAACATTTTTTTAAGATCTATGATTTGAGAAGAGCAAAACTCTGTTAATGGGTGAAACCCTAGATTATGAAAAAATTCCTTCAAAGATTTGATCTTTACCTAGAATTTTCGACAGGGTTCTGACTCTAAGAGAGTTTTTAAGACAGAGAGTTTAGCTCTGAAAAGAGAATAAGATTCTAAGAAAAAAGGAAAGCAAGAAGATGAACAGCGTTCATCTCAAAGGGCCAAGGCCCTATTTATAGGCAGGGGAAGTCGATCCAACTTCCAAGACAATCTAACGGTGGAGAGGCTGTCACCGCTGCACTCACGTGTAAGCCACGTGAGCGCAACGGTGGGGGGGAATTTGTTTCCCCCAATCAGAGCAAAACTCTGTTCAAATTTTGAAATTTGAAATAAAGCAGCTCTTTATAAAAGCGCTAGCGCCAGCACTAAGAGTCAAAGACTCTGAGGCAGCGCTCACGTGCAAAGCACGAGAGCGTTAGCGCCAAGTGCTCCAGCGCTAAGAGTCAAAGACTCTGAGGCAGCGCTCACGTGCAAAGCACGAGAGCGCTCGCGCCAGGAGCGCCAGCGCTAAGAGTCAAAGACTCTGAGGCAGTGCCTCACATGCAAAACATGAGAGCACCAAGCGCTAGAACTAAATGTTCTCCACCATTGGATCAAAGATCCAACTGAGATGAATAAATCATCAAATTAAAGAATAAAATTCTGTTGAGGAAATACTCCTCAAATCTTTCCAAACAGGAAAGATTGTGCTCTGTAAATCAGAGCACCGTTGGATCAAAGATCCAATGGTGATTAAAAATCACCAAGATACAGAATAAGTTCTGTATGGGAAAATATTTTCCCAATCTTATTAAAAATAAGAAGATTGTCTTCTGTAAAATAGAAGCCTTTGGATCAAAGATCCAACGGTGGGGAATACCCCCAAATCATTGAGAAATGTCTCAATGAGAGATTTCCTTAACTGATTCAACAAATCAGCCTCTACTTTATAAAAGACTCAAGACTTCAAGTCTGGTAGAGAGAGAGACCTCCCCATAAGTTCTTAAATCGAAAGAAGAAGAACAAAGGAGGAACCCTTCATAAACTTCAAAAAGAAAAAGAGAAGAGCAAGCTCTGAAAAGAAGAATTTTTCAAGGTAAATAAAATAGAGAGATCAAAGCATCTCATAAAAAAAGAAGAACTTAGTTCTTTTTCTAGATCATAGATCTATAAAGACATAAGTCTTTCATAAGAGTAGGAGAGATTGGAGCATCTCATCATAAAAAAGGAGGAAGAAGAACTTAGTTCTCTTTAGATCATAGATCTATAAGATAAAGACAGTCTTTCACAAAAACAGAAGAGATCATAGCATCTCCTATTAAAATAAGAACTTAGTTCTTAGATCCACGAGACAAAGTCTATTATAAACGAGAACTTAATTTTCAGAGCACAGAATTAATCAAGGGCGCTTTGCACTCTGAGTCTGGCGCTCAGAGCCAAGCGCGTCACGTGCTCCTCATGTGTGCACTATTTAATAAAGAGCGCTCTGCACTCCAAGTCTGGTGCTCAGCGCCAAGCGCGCCACGTGCTCCTCACGTGTATGCTATTTTATATGAAGCACCTTAGCGCTCCAAGTATGGCGCTCGGTGCCAAGCGCGCCAGGTGCTCCTCACGTGTGCGCTATTTCATAAGAAACACCTTAGCGCTTCAGGTCTAGCGCTCAGTACCAAGCGTGCTACGTGCTCCTCACGTGTGCGTTATTTCATAAGAAGCGCCTCAGCGCTCCAAATCAGGCGCTCAACGCCAAGTGCTCCGTACATAAAGGCTCTGTACATAAAGCGCTCTGCGCTACAAAGAGTGTTCAACACTCAATAAAAGACAAAAGAAGAAGGGGTGTCAGAACCCAAAATTAATGCTCTGCATTATTGAAAAAAAAAGGGCCAGTGCCTAAACAAATGAATGGACTGAATCCAAATAAGTGTTCAGAAACTTTAACTGAATGGGACGAGCCCAAGTAGGCCATAAATCCCTTAATTACGATTAACTGAGCCCATGTGCACCCAATATTTTTAATTGGTCTTAGTTCCAAACCTGACTATAGATCCCCCAACCAACATTGGTTCAAGGGTACATCTCTTCATTCCTCTGATATATGTCATTGTAATTGTTCAATATCTTCAGAGAGGTGACGGATCCCGTTAACCAGACACTCCATGAACTATGATGTCCTTAAACTTATGGACCGCAACGTCCCTAAACTAAACGCCACAGATTATGACGTCTTTAAACTCCATGGACTATGATGTCCTTAAACCAAATGGACCGCAACGTCCCTAAACTAAACGCCACAGATTATGACGTCTTTAAACTCCATGGACTATGATGTCCTTAAACCAAATGGACCGCAATGTCCCTAAACTAAGACGATAGAGTCTAAATACTCTTTCGTTGGATCTAAATGATCCAAAAATCTTGTTGAGTAGATCTTAGTCTAAAATTAGACTAACGTATCCTCAACAAATGTTTAAGTTGATCTTAATCTCAATGAGAATAACGATCCATAAACCCAAACCAAAACCAAATCTAAGAAAATACAGATTTGGACTAATCCACGCCCTACGGGCCACAATATAAATTAGTCTCCGTATACAATCCACGGGCAACCAAAAATAAAAATAAACACACACGACACGAAGTGATCATCTAGAGAAGGAGAAAGTTGTTACCGCGATGCAGTAGCGTAATTAACTGCAGGGGCTTGCGCCTGCAGGGAAAAGCGTCCCCACAATCGAAAACCCCTCAAATGAGGGGGAATATGACGAAGTCTGCTACAACGGCCGCATCCGTCTAAACTTCCGATACACGGTGCCATAAATCAACTTGGCATTTTCGGAGAGGTGGACGGATAAAACCAAATAGCATTTGCCCACAAATTCAGGCAAGACGAACCTACGCGGTCCCGTCTCCCGTTTTCGACGGCGAACAAAAGGGTTTTCCTGGTTCAGGCAAAACGTTGTAGTGGCCGTATGGTTTTATGGCAGGGTTCGATCATATACATGCACTTGTGCACGAATCATGATCGGACGGATAATACTAGTGGGCTTTGGTTTAAACCGGATCCTAGTATTATATTGTTGGATTATTTTCGTCTCGTTGTATTTGTATTCAGTCGGAATACGGATGCAGGTATGTATATACGGATGAGGGGTATTCTTGTAATTTGTTATAAGTTTACTTTTGAAGTTGCCATCTTCTTTTTCTGATAAACATTTAGTTTAAATGTTTATGAGGTGGAAAGTGTGAGTGTGAGTTTTGGCATGGTTCATGCAGGCACTTGGTGACTCATGGTGGTGGCTCATGGTGGCATGATGAATTCTTTGTTTGTATTGTGAGATATTTGTAGTAAGCATGTTATATATTTTATTATCAAGTTGTTTTCTTTACTTGCGGACAAAAAATAACACAAAACACATCAAAAGAAAAGGGGGCAGCCACATTCTTTTCTTGAGTTGACAAAACTTGAGCTCACACTTTCTCCCATGGCATCTTCTTTAACCTCTATCCAAACCCATTCATGAGTTGAGAATCCTTGAATGTTTTGAGACAAAGTAATCACACACTCTCTCTACTTCATCTTGGCTATCTAGGCTAGAAAACTAGATACCCGAGTTTCTTCGGTTTTGAGGCGGGAGCCTGTATTACTAACCCTCGACATGGATCTTCTTCGATGTGGGTAGACCGGAGATCAAACTTGATCGAGTAAGCCACGAGGAGCTTGGAACAGAGGTTGAAGACTGAAGGACTCGGATCGTTCGGCATAACCTCTCTAAACTCCTTTACATATAGCTAGTGTAGAGTTTATGGTACGATCCGGGAATCGGGTTCCGTTAGCGCTGGTTTTTTAAAAGTTTTTGTTCCGCATTTGTCCACGGATTGATTGCAAGGGCACTGGTGTAACCCAACATGGTATCAGAGCAAACCCATTAACCGCATACTAACTCATTGCGACATTAGAAATCCGTCGTTTTTGTCGTGCAAAACTGCCGACAAAAACAGTTCCAAAAATTGAAAGTTTGAGATGTTTTCACACCCCGCGGGCTCACGGCTTGAACTAAGAAGCCGCGGGGTAGTGCATGGGTACCCCAGGGAACCCTCGAGGGGGATTGAACAGCTGGTACCACTCCCCAAGACCACCATAAGGTGGTCTTTGAGGTGGGGACCCGAAACTCAACCATCTTGGGCAGTTTCGGGTCTGCCTCTCTCTGGCCACCTCGTGGTGGCCTCGGGGGTAGGGTACCCCCTCTAGGCCCCCAACTCAAAGTTAATTTCGTGCTCTAATTTCCCATGAAGGTTCGGGCATGTTTCGTTTTGATTCAGACTTCCGGATTGGCTTTAAACGGTCGGTTTTTGGAACTTTAGCTCACTGTTTTTTTCCATGGTTTTGGAAATTGGCTTGGTTTGCTAATTGCGTGCGGAATTATAATGTTGTAGTTTACAGTACATACATTACTATCTACGACCGTGAATTTCATTAGAGCGGTACGACCTGTCTAATTGCTATAGTTCTTTTAGACGGGTTTGCGAACGTGACGTTCACGTTGATGTTTTGTGTTGTGCTGTATGTTGGCTGGAACGTCGTGGTGGATAGCCTAGGTGTAATGTTAGTATAGTTTAGTTTTATTTGTACATTTAATATCACGGGGCGAGCGTCCGACATATGGATTACCGTCACTGCCTGTTTGTATATTATTTATATGGGGCACGACCGGGTTGAGGTCGATGTCACCGTTGTACTTATTTTCGTTTCTGTACCAGGATTACCCCGCGGTGGACTGTATGGATCACCGGGTTCTAGAGGGCAACAGGCCCGCATCACATGACGTTGAGAAGGAGGGGGCATCACTCTAAAATTGGCAGGCTATTCGCCGCACTCGTAAGGGGTACAGATTGACCCAAGGTGAGGTGCTCAAGTTACCGGATTCTGTGAAGTGTCGGGTGGTCCATTCACTTTGATGAAGGGGGCTGCCTCGCTTATGGTTTTGGCGGGTAACTTTCCGCGCTCGTAGGGGTCTAGGTTTTCATTGCACAGGTTATCCACACGACCAAGGGAACGTCGGGTTTCACTTGTGGCTCAAAAGAAACCCGGAGCTCCCAGATTATCTGTATTGTTCTGTGATGGTTATCGCTTGTCGGTGATGTTGCATTTATCATACCTTGAGCGATTATTATATATTGCTATATATACTAGTAGATGTTGTATATATTTTGCACCCGCGCTAGTCCAGCACCCGCTCTGTCGTTAGTTAAGTAACATAACAGATGATGACAAGGCCCAGTGGCGAATGCGGATGGCATATACGTACATCATATTTTCATTCTTTTGTGGTGTGATTAATTAATGGGACTGCGTTGATTCTGATCAATGCAAGAAAAACAGACCTATTCGATGTTGTTGGAACAATTTTCAAAACCTGTTATTACAAGAATGTTTTCTTTTGTTTTGCACAGCGATATTCGATTATGAATATCCAGCACCTCATTCGATGAGGCAAGAGCCGAGATCCCTTCATCTGGAGTGACCTCTTGGGCAGAAGTTTGTATCAGGGTAATAACTTCACTATAGTCGATTACTTTTTTTCTTTGCGTCGAGATATTCAGTGGGAATATCATGCACCTCATTCCACAAGGAAAGAGACGAGATCCCTTCACCGGGAGTGACCTCTTTAGCAAAGGTTTTCATCACTATATATTTGTATAAAGCTATCCGGTTCCTTCAACGATATCAAGTTCATTACCTTAATGGTTTTTCGCCAAAAACCATTTGTATCCCTCCATCATTTTAAATGGGTAGCACTTAGTATTCGTGGTACGTTTGTTGGCCTTCGTCAAGGCATAGTGTATGGTAGTTGCTTGTTACTTTTCTGTTGCATAGATAAATGTGTTGGTTTGGGACAGTCGTACTACTTTGTTGGCCTTCGTCAAGGGTATGTAAGGGTGGGTTCAAATTAACCAGGACAATGACGGGTAGAACTTGACATGTGACTTATGATTTGTTGGCCTTCGTCAAGGTCATAAGAGCATGGGGTAAAAATCCACATCAGGAGTTTCTAAAGAAACTGAAACTTGTCAGACATGCGCATACCTTTTCGAGTGTGATAACTTGAGTGGATTCCATTAGATTATCATGTGATGATAGTTGGATCCCGATTCTCACTAATGAGTTGGTTTACTTCTCGGGTGATTTTAGATGATCCAGACTAATTCTTCTTTTGGGTTTGGAAGGAGAATTTGAGGATACAGTAGGAGACATCCTAATTAGATAAAGTGATTAACCATTTTGATCTAGATTAAAGTGCACGCTGAGCGTTTCTTTTCTCTCTCTTTTTGGCAGCGACCATGGCCCGACCCTAGACTAGAACTCAGGAACCAAGTTAACCGAACCTTCTTAAAACACATTGACTTTTGAATTGTCTGAGTTGCATACCTCATTGCCACTCCTACTTTTACCCTTTGCATTTCTCCGGAACATTCCGTATTACTAAGAAGATCCTCTTTCATTGGATATGACCATCGTATAGTTACATACGAACTCGAAGAAACTTGTTTCAGATTATAGAATGGTTTCCGGTTCTGGAGAAATTGAATAGGACTATTCAGTTGTCTTTTCCTTTTACCTTCTCTCAGGTTGTGAGGGCTCCTAGGATTAGGAGAGGGTACATCTATTGCGCTTATTGGATTGTCTTCTTCCAAACTATAGGCAGGTGCCGAATGGTGGGGAAGGAAGAAAACCAATTAGCCTAAGTGTGGTGTACAGAAGGTAATAAGTAAAGACAAATAAAAGGATTAGAAAAGGGGCAAAGTAAATTGCGACTGCTATCATTCACGACCAAACCGCGTATTTAATCTCCACTCCTACTTCACCTTTGAATTTCTCCAGAACCCCCCATATCACTACGAAGATCCACAGTTATTGGATAATCCATCGTACTCGAAGGAACTTGTTCCAGTTCGAGAATGGATTCTGGTTCAGGAGAAATAGAATAAGGTTTATTCAGTTGTCTTTTATCTTTACTTTCTCTCAGGTTGCGAGTGCTCCTAGGATTAGGAGAGTACACCTATTACGCTTATTGGATAGTTTTCTTCCAAACCATAGGCTGGTACCAAACAGTAGGGAAGGAAAAAAACCATTTAGCCTAAGAATGGTGTACAGAAGGTAATGAGTAAAGATAAATAAAGGGATTTGGACAGATGGTAAAGAAATATAAAGTTACAGTCTTGAATCAGGATAATGAAAGAGGCATTACTAGGAATACCCGGATACCCCTTCAAAACATTTTCATGTATCAGTTTCACTATGCGTTGTTAATTGAAAACTGATTTCCTAATTAGATCCTTACTCCAGGGTATGTATTTACCAGGTTTGATTCCTCACATTTGTATAGTTTTATAGATTATGAGTGGGAGTAAGTTATTGGGAATTAGGTGATTATATCCTCATTATATCGGAATTCGTTGTAATTGGTGATATTTGAGAAAATCACCTGGGGTTTTGCCTGATGGCAAATATTTGGTTTCGAATATCCGTTGTTATGCACCAATTTCAAACTGATATATCTGTACGTTTATTTTATAAAGTGAGATATAAATTTTTGAAATTATGTCCATGACGTTTACCTGTATCAATTGATGATTGGGTAAGGAGCATTAAACAGCGGTGTAATTCTTCTTAACCATAGTACAGTTTTCAACCTACGATGCACAGGGTTTGAGTTATTCAACTCAGGAGACTTATATAAAGTATTGTATGTTGTCCAGTGTCCATTGAAACAAAGGGGTTGGTGCTCGTACTATATTATGTTTACTTGTGACTACTCCAGTTTTAGACAAGTGTTTCGTAGAAATATAAGGTTCAAGTTTTGAGAAGTTATAAGTACAAGAATAAAGTAGAAAACCATGTATTGCAAGTATCAGGATTCTTCAAGGTGATCGAAAATATAGATACTTGTGTTTGGTATTCAGTTGATAGTAATGGTTTTGAGAACTAGCTTCTCTTTCAGGTTACTCATATCTGGATGCACTCCTAGTTGAGTAATATGGATCGGCCTCCTTCCATTTAGATGACATGCACTGGAGAAAGTTGCATGATTTGAATATAGTTCCAATTAAATCAGTGTCTCTGTTTCTATATTGTATATAGAACGGTTCATATCTTAACGATGTTAAAGTATATGGAGTTGTCCGGCTTATGCTTAAAACCAGACTCTGGATAACTCAAAGGCACGTTTCAGTAATGGCAGTTTGTGGGTTATCCCGGGCTATGACAAAGGTTAAATTTCTACCATCTGAAAGATCAATAGTGATATTGTTCTTGACTCGCCACAATTTTAGTAAAATGGACTTTTTTTAGAAAACAGTAGTAGGAGTATGGTAGAACTGGAAGTGATTCCAGAACCACAAACGATTACTGAAAATTTAATAGAACCTAAACATTCAATCGGGTTTGACGTTCCATTATCCACTCTGCGGATATGGTGGGTAACCTTAAGCACCTGAGAGGTACTTCGTTGTTCTCAAAGACGGTGACAGGGAGGTTCTTGTTTACCCATACTTGCTATTACTGCTGTTCTAGACTATGAGACCCGGCAGGAGGATGAGTATAGCGTCGTTCTAAACCAGCTTTAGAAGTGCACGTGTATATGACTCTGCCAGAGGGTTTTTGTAGTCAGTGGGAGCAGCCGAAACATAGTGGACAAGTAGCTAGTGTCTATTTATAGACTAAAGCATGTATGGCAGAGATAGATCATCTATTTTTGATGTGACAGTCATAGGCTTTGACTTCATCAGAATAGGAGATGGATCTGTTAAGATAGTAGTAGGGTGTGATGTCCTTGTATTTAGATGGCATGCACTTTGTAGGAAGTGAAATTCCTATAATACGATCGGTTATACTGTGGTTGTCACACAGTGGTTTCTATGCATAGGATATGGATATTATATCAGGCATTCTGGTTACTGGATCTATGGTTTTAGATCTAGATTTGGGAAGTGTCCCAATCTGGGTACTTAGTATTCTAAAGGTGTTTTAGAATGGACGACTCCTGGCATGGTGGTGTACCTCCAGGTGATGGAGTCACCCTCTCTAAAGGTTTCTTACAGACTAAAGGGGAAAGGGATGTGCATGATTGGAATATCACTTGCTTAGGCAATTGAGTCAATCATGAGATGTCAAGTACCGCACCAGATGTTGTTTTTGCACTGGCTGCGATAAGTTTATATATTAATCCAATCCTGGAGAAACGTTCGGAAGCAGTTTATGAACATAAGTGAATATTCTAGGGATTTGGTAACGGCAGCTGATTGATTCGAAAGAGTGTTTTTGTTTGTAGTTAACCGCAATGAATAACGGTGTCGCGTGTAGCTAGACCGAGATGAGTACGGGTCGTCCTCTGGGAAACGTGGAACCTTTTACTTTTACTTTAGATGTGTTGAGAAAGAGAGGAGGAATAAAGAATTTTATAGAATGGTTTCTAGATCTACGTTAAACAAGAATGTAAAATATAGATCTAGATTATTTTAAAGATGTAGATAATATAATAAGAGGGCTTATAGGGTTCGTTAGGATTTAGTAGTTATGGACGATTAATTAAAAGTTATCCTTTTTATCCATTAATAGATTTAGAACTAGAACGACGGTGATGCGTGTAGATTAGGGTTTCTGGAGGGAAAAGGAATCCCACTCTTAACCCTTATCTCGACACGGAACTCCGTTCATATCTAGCCTTTACCAAAACAATCATTAATCTAATCTCTAATTGCGGTCGGAACTGTAGGGTTCCTAGGCACCCTAATGAGGTTATACAAGGTATCGAACATGCCATTTTCAAAAATACGGGGTGCCGAGAGACCCGACTACGGATCGTTTGCTAGAAAACTAGGCGATAAAGAACTAGTTAACAACTTAACTAATGGGATATCGGAAATACAACCTTTGTAGATCTGGTGCTCCACCTCCATAGCTCCGTGAAGAAGTCCTCTCCGCTGTACAAATCCGATCTTGGACCCTCGCGTTAGCTTCATCGGAGAATGGTCGGGCTTGATCATCGGTTCGATGCCGAAGATGATCTACGTCGAGGCATCGCAAGAACAAGCTCCAACTTCACCAAGCTTTGAAAACTTGTGAAGTAAACACCCTATACAACTTGGCAAGAGGTAGAGGATGAAGAAATAGGAAGTGGGTAGACTTTAGATTTGGATTTCTCACACTTTTTCATCAAACACCATTGATGTAGCAAGCTTTTTCTTATGTTGAAGAAGAAGAAGATGATGAAGATGATATGATAAGATAATTGAATAGAAAAGAAAATATAATACTTATCATATCATTAACCTTAGTTAGGTGTAGAGAATTGACTAAGGTTAATTTGAAGAGTTAGGGTTAAGAAAGAAGACAAAATGGTTACTTAGTCAAAGTTTCAAGAAACTTCAACTACAAACAAAATAAGCCACCATTTCATTTTCTTTATCATTTTATTTTTCCAAAATAAATAAGAAAAAGAAAACCCTAATCATAAACTTAACCATGGTCAAATTCCTTACACTAACCCTAGCTTGCATGTATCATCAAACATGATACAATCATGTGCACAAAATATATCACATATGCAATGTGCACAAACTAAGTGAGTAAATCCATTTAAAGTGAACCAATACTAGTTAATGCAAAGTAATATATCAAATATATAATTATACATTAAATCATTAAATCAACACTTGATTCAATGATCCGGTCATGTCGCATATAACCGGCTAGTATCCAATGTATCGGCTTATCGAATCAATCCTTGATTCGATAACTAGGTTATATCGCATATAACCAATCGATACATTCGTCGCGAGAATGAAATACGGTATCACATACACGAATTATTCTCGGTCCCGCACATATCTCATATGCGCTCCTATTTCGTTTCGCTTGAGCCAGGAAACCTCTGTGTAGGACTCTAAAGACTCGTCAATACGCCGGCAGCAGATGATGATCATATCAAGCATCCACAAGCCGCAAGCGGTCTGCTAAACGTAACGGCCATCCGGGTATTGAGCGATCAGAAGATCGACGAGCAAGCCCGCTCACACTCCAGTGAATCCAACCAGTAACACTACCGTACAGTCCGGTCTGATCGTCTGATATGTCGCATATCTCGCCTAGGGGTGGTAAACGTCAGACCCCAATAGCTCGATAAGTCGTGTCGATACGAGGTCTATAACAATTCGAGAAACTACTGGTAACACTTACCAGTAAATCTCAGCAACCCTGGCCAGGGATTTCCTGTTATAGCCAATCGAACACAGCGCAACATCAACCCCCTATACCGGGAGAGACGAATCCCCTCCTATCGCTCATTGCCTCCATGTGACTCGGGACTGTACCCAAAAACCACCGTTTTGCACGCCCTCTTGTACGTGGTAAGATAGAAATCAAAGCACAGTGGGAACCACACAAGACTCTATGACGATCTCGGGTCAACAGACTACTCTGTACCAGTGTCACCAGAGAACTGCCATCTGACGTGAGGTATAATACCATCTGGGAGTTCTCGGTGAGTCCGTCCAGTGTACCCAGTCTCTACTGAGCACCCGTATATCATCTCTGATGTCAAACACCGATGGATATGGGATCATCCATCGCCCATCTGTATGGGTCGAGAAGGTACACGCTAGTCTACTCTGGCATATCGATGCCCCATCTCGATACACCCACGACTAGGGACTTTCAAGGATGTACTTATGGACTACCATGTCCCCACTAGTATGATCCGCATCATAGTCCAGGTAGTCAAGTACACATCCTAAGGGCTTTACCAACATGTAACAGAGAGACAATCAGTGTACACGTTAAGGTAAAGGGTAACCAGATAGCATACTATCATGTCGAGCAAGAAAGTCCTCCCTATATATGTCCCAGCATCCACTACAATATACATCCTATGTACAGTAATGGCCTCTAGAGCATACATATAACTAACAATCTCCCACTTGCACTAGGGCCATCTGTAGCAGTGGTCGAAGTATCTCATACTCAACCATCCCATAAAAGTCTCTCTCTGGGAATAGGCCTTCGTGAGTGGATCCGCCGTGTTATCCTCTGATTCTGCTCTCCTTGCCTCGATCACCTTGGAGATCAACCATCTCCATGATCAGGTGATACTGCCTTAGAATAAGTCTGGATCACTGATGGGACGGACGTTCCTTGGCAAAAGCCACAACTCCATTGTCACACAATGGGAGGAACATAGTTCATCTCATGAACCATTATACATCCAAACAGCCTCTTTGGTAGCATCTTAAGTAGCGATGTATCCTGCCTTTATCGTCTAGTATGTCACGGTATCTAGCTTGGAACTCTTCCAACATACCGTCCCTTTACTGAGGGTAAAGACAATGCCTGCGACTGACATTCAGTCGTATTTATCACCCTGGAACCCTTCCATTGATTCTCCCCAGGATCAATTGATACGATCTCACTACAACTAGTGAGTATTCTAACATCCAATTAGATCTATCTCATAGATCCAAAATCCAGGATTTAGTAGGTATCACTTTGATCCTATATGGAGAATCATAGTGATAAGCGGAGATTGATCGAGCGTAGCATAGGAAACTACTTCCCTATCAAGAGTATGTCATCCACGTACTCTACGAGGATTGTCACCATACTCCCTACTACCTTTTTGTATATACAAGGTTCATCTACCATTTTGATGATGTCAACTTCTTTGACTAATACATCAAAACAGACGTTCCAACTCCGCGATGCCTGCTTTAATCTTATAAAACATCTTGCACACGTTTCCGCTGCTCCCACTGTTTACGAAGCCCTCTGGCTGTGTACTTACAGACGTTCTCTTCTAAATCAATATTTAGAAAAGCAGTCATGGCATCCAACCGCCAGATATCGTAGTCATGGTATGTAGCCGTGGCAAGTAGGATCTGGATGGACTTAAGCATAGGTACTGGAAAGGGTTTCATCATTATCCACGCCTGGTCGGTGACGAAAACCTTTAACAATTCTAGCTTTGAAAGTCTCAACTTTTCCATGTACACCAAGTAATCTTCTCAAGATATACTTGCTCCTGATGGGGATTTAACCCTTCAGATATAGCAACTAAAGTCCATACTTTGTTGGTGTGTAAGGATTCCATCTCAGATCGATAAACATCCAGCCATTCTCACAGAGTCTCACTCCTGATGGCCAGCTCGAAACTAGTTGGGTCATCATCTCATGATGCAATCCTCGCTCCCACTGTCATAGAGAAACCGAAGTATCTCTTAGGTGGGTGAGGAACCCTACTAGATCGGCGGAGAGGCTGAGGTTCGTTGGAATCTACTGAATCCTTTGGCTCTATCAAATCATCTGCTGCATTTTGTATAGCTGGAACATTTCCAGTTCTACATAACAGACCTTGCCTCGAGCTTGTCCGGATTTTGCTTTTAGACATAGGCCGGACAACCCCAAATCTTAACTAACTTAAGATATGGGCTCTTCCCTTTCCATATCACATATGAAGCGGTAGGCAACTGATTTGATTTGAACCCTATTCAATAGGTATGCAGCTTCTCAAGTGCACAACTCCCATAAGGAAAAAGGTAACTCAGTAGTACTCATCATAGAGCACACCATATCATATAGGGTGTGATTGCTCCGCCCCGATATACCATCGTGCTATGGTGTATGCGGAGGAGTAATGCTGAGAGAGAATCTCATTCTCCTTTAGAAAAGTCCAGGATTTCCGTGCTCAAGTATTCTCCTCCTCGATCACATCAAAGGACATAATACTTATACCCGTATTGGTTCTCTACTTCTAACTTATATTCTGTGAATATCTCAAAAGGTTCGGACTTGTGTTTCAACAGGAACATGTGTCTGAATCTAAAGAGATCATCAGAGAATGTAATGAAGTACAAAGAACCGGTCTTGGCATGTGTAGACTGGGGACCTACATACATCAACATGTATCAATCCCAAGAGTTCATCAACTCTTTCTCTGTTTCCAGTAAACGGAGCTATGGTCATCTTATCTTTGTGACATGACTGGCAAGTTTCACAAGATGTAAATTCAAACTGATTTAAATATGCATCTACATGTAACTTTAGCTAGTCGGGTCACATTGATCTGACCTAGTCTACAATACCTCAAGAAGGAATCGTTCAATTCTGAACTCTTCCTCTTGTGTGTGTTCTGTATACTAAGAACTGTAGTTTGATTTAGAACATCAATGCTTTTAGATAACGTGCCTGAACCGATCAACTTTTGATATAGGAAATGTTCAAAACATTATCCATCAATACAAAATTATATCCTTTCTTTTCTAACAAAGAGAGTGATATGATTTGGTATATCAGGCTCGGTATCTAATAACATTCGTTCAGAATCAATGTATTGGTAATACAGGGTGACAGTGACCGACAGACTTGGCTGCAACTCTTGTCCCGTTTTCTGCCTCATGAAACTTATCACCCGTTCTCAGTTTTTCTACCTTTTTGTAGCCCTATGTAACAGCTTACATATCTGGGATCCTGATCCGGTATCATATACCCAAGATTCGGAGGATACTGAGAAACAGTTCTGTATAATGAACACACCCGAAGATGATGCATCAACATGCACTCTCTTCGTTTGGGCGGCACGGAAAATCTGGTATTCACCAATTTCCTGCTCTGTCTTATAACAATTATAAGTTGGAGTGGGACCAACGTTCCCCAGCTCAGTATAACAAGCGGGTTCGGTCAATAATCCGTTTTATTATCTTGATTAAGGCGTGATATGGTCGCTACCAGGAGAGAGAGAGAAGAAAACACTCAGCGTGCGCTCTTGCAAGAATAGATTGGTTATTATTTTATCTAATCAAGATGGCTCCCACTGCTTTTTATCAAATCTTCCTTCAAATCCTAAAAGGAAAGACTAGCCGGGATTAATTACACACTACAAGTTCGCCAATCTTTCAGCCAGGCCAGTGTCGGTACTTTGAGGGAGGTCCCCCGTGCTTTCGCACGAACCTAATTAATGTAAACCTCGTTTTCCCAGAGGCGTAACCCCGTTAACACCTTTCTAGACACCTACTTGATCGGCTAATTGTAATGTATAAAACTCTCCCAGGAGTAACTCTTACTCGCAGCGGGTATCGGGATCCAACTATCTCATAGAAGGTATGCAATCTCATTGCAAATTTCAACATTTGAAATTCCCGATAATATTTTGCCCCTAACGTGCTATGACCTTGACGAAAGCCAACAAACCATAGCCCGCTAGTCAAGTTCAACCCGTACATTTCTTGATCGAATTAAACCCACCCGCACGACCCTTGACGACGAAAACCAACAAAGCCGTACGACTACCCTAATCCAATCGCATCATATGCTAGCAGATAAGCAGCATATAGCTACCGCACACTGCACCTTGACGAAAGCCAACAAATGCAGCACGAATACTATATACTACTTATCTGAAATGACTGAGGGCTACGACAGGTTTTTCTGAAAACCTATTGCTTAATGAACTTGATATCGTTGTAGAATCAAATGAATTTTGAAATGGAGTGTTTTTTAGGCTTTTCTAGTTTTGCTAAAGGAGTCACTCCCGGTGAAGGGATCGTCGGTCCTTTCCTCGTCGAATGACGTGCGGGATATATCATATATATCACTGTGCAAAGCAAAAACACTTAAAAGCAAACAAAAGACAAACCGAGTGTGTAGTATCTGCCAGTTATTGCTAAAAGAGTCACTCCCGGTGAAGGGATCTCGGTCCTTTCCTTATCGAATAAGGTGCAGGATATATCATATATACCGCTGTGCAAAGCAAGAACCGTAGCTACCTGATTTATTTTGAAATTCGATTCTACAACATCTTAGGTTTCTTTTATTTCATTAATCTCATTAATGAAGTCCCATCATCAAAGTACCTAAACATCACAGATAAATATGACGTACACTTATGCCATCCGCATTCGCCTCGATGTCCCCTCGTGCACCGTTAGGTTAGGTGACTAACGACAGAGCAGAGCAGGGCAGGGCTAGCGCGGGTGTAAAACATAAGTAACGTCTATATAATATATCATATATACTATATACTATATCCATCACAGAACATCACATGATCACATCACAGATATCGCAGCAGAAGAATCATATGAAATATTGGATATACTAGGACGTCCGTGTTTTCAATACGAGCCAGTATAAAACACGGATTCCACGGTCGTGATGAATAGCCAAACCCACACCCCAAAACCCCTACGAGAGCGGCAAGCAACCCTACCAATTCTAGAGTTAGGAGACCCGAACTCGACTCCTCGAGTTGGTCTCCCACTGGACTCCAGAACCCGGTTACTTATGCCCTCCTCCTTGGGTCTATCCTAGTGCGGAAAAGTAAATAATATACAACGGGTGACAACTTCCGCAACCTGGAAGCGCCCCAATAAAAGAATATTAAATACAAGTTTTTACATGAATGAAAATGAAAAACACTCATTTCACATAAAAACCCCCGGCTATTCGTACACGACGATCCAATATGACATATCCAGCAACACATAACATCACATGTCATCAACGTAAGTAAATATGCGCATCCCAATTGTCGTTGACATATAGCAACGAAACCGGCGATATCACATATTACACTTACGGTCACAAAAAAGAAAGTGTAAAACTACAACAGTTGGAATCCGCAACCATCTCAGACATCGCATGCCTGACCAAATGAATTCCTTAGACATCGCATGCCTAACAATTATAAAACCCGTATTTTAGTCTCATTATCGAAAACACTTTTCAATATCGAGTCGGGCAATTCAACAAGATTCCCGACAGTCTGATCGAATACTCGTCGCAAACTATAGTAGGCGGCCGCACCCCCGATACCGTCGACGAAGTGCACCAAGGCGGAACACCGCTACCGCGAGCACCCGGACGGATGCTTTCGGCGACGGGGCTCTCCTACAGTCACTTGGTCGGGGTTATGGAGTGAGGCTGTCTATTAAGTTTACCCGGCGAGTATCCGCGTACGCTACGTGATTGCGACGGACTTTTGATCACATCAAAATTCCGTGGCAACCGATCAAGTGAGACTAAAGTGCTATGTTTATAACATTCATTTAGTTATCTCATAACTTTTGTGAATTCCAATTATTGTATCCCATTCCAGATAATTAGAAAATGTTAAACTTTCCGATTGAACATTCGAACACCCAAGTTTTCCCGATACAGATCAACACATGAAACAAGTCTAACAACATTCCGTTCGTGCCTCAGTACCAACGGTCCAGCCGTAGAAGGGTCAAGCCAACGCCTCACATGTGGCATGCCGTACTGCCCCAAATCCTAAGGTTCAAAGGGCAGTTCAAGACGGTCACATAATCGAGTTAAGGTTTGTTGTCTTCTAGAGGGTCCATCGCGTTACTTGCACTACTTAGAACGTCGTTAAACTACGGAAAAATCCAACACTTGGAAATTTCCCGACAGGGGAAAAGTTGGGTATTTATATCCGGTCGAACCTTTTTTTAACATATTCTAAAATTTATCCGGAAAGCCACACCGACAAAATTAGACAGTCCGATCGAATATACAGAATTCCCAATACAAGCCAGAAAATAAAACTCTGGAAAATCTATTAAAAATTCCCAGGAAAATCAGCACAGACAAATAAGAATTACTGTGCAAATCTTGATGCACAAAACGACAAAGACGCCGCGGAACCGCCGCTTGAGCATGCTCATGCCGCGGATCCGCGGTGAGTTTAAGGAATCAGTCCATCGTATTTTACAGTAACCATTAGATTTGCCTGCTGAATTTTCTGGATATTTTTAATTCCAAAAAATCCACATTTTACAGAAAAGTCCAGAGAGCATTTTCAAACTTCGGGTTTTGGGTCGATCGGACTTCTAACTCCGTCGGGATTTCGCCTAAGGCTCTAGCTAGGCTCTGATACCACTGTAGGGTTCCTAGGCACCCTAATGAGGTTATACAAGGTATCGAACATGCCATTTTCAAAAATACGGGGTGCCGAGAGACCCGACTACGGATCGTTTGCTAGAAAACTAGGCGATAAAGAACTAGTTAACAACTTAACTAATGGGATATCGGAAATACAACCTTTGTAGATCCGGTGCTCCACCTCCATAGCTCCGTGAAGAAGTCCTCTCCGCTGTACAAATCCGATCTTGGACCCTCGCGTTAGCTTCATCGGAGAATGGTCGGGCTTGATCATCGGTTCGATGCCGAAGATGATCTACGTCGAGGCATCGCAAGAACAAGCTCCAACTTCACCAAGCTTTGAAAACTTGTGAAGTAAACACCCTATACAACTTGGCAAGAGGTAGAGGATGAAGAAATAGGAAGTGGGTAGACTTTAGTTTTGGATTTCTCACACTTTTTCATCAAACACCATTGATGTAGCAAGCTTTTTCTTATGTTGAAGAAAAAGAAGATGATGAAGATGATATGATAAGATAATTGAATAGAAAAGAAAATATAATACTTATCATATCATTAACCTTAGTTAGGTGTAGAGAATTGACTAAGGTTAATTTGAAGAGTTAGGGTTAAGAAAGAAGACAAAATGGTTACTTAGTCAAAGTTTCAAGAAACTTCAACTACAAACAAAATAAGCCACCATTTCATTTTCTTTATCATTTTATTTTTCCAAAATAAATAAGAAAAAGAAAACCCTAATCATAAACTTAACCATGGTCAAATTCTTTACACTAACCCTAGCTTGCATGTATCATCAAACATGATACAATCATGTGCACAAAATATATCACATATGCAATGTGCACAAACTAAGTGAGTAAATCCATTTAAAGTGAACCAATACTAGTTAATGCAAAGTAATATATCAAATATATAATTATACATTAAATCATTAAATCAACACTTGATTCAATGATCCGGTCATGTCGCATATAACCGGCTAGTATCCAATGTATCGGCTTATCGAATCAATCCTTGATTCGATAACTAGGTTATATCGCATATAACCAATCGATACATTCGTCGCGAGAATGAAATACGGTATCACATACACGAATTATTCTCGGTCCCGCACATATCTCATATGCGCTCCTATTTCGTTTCGCTTGAGCCAGGAAACCTCTGTGTAGGACTCTAAAGACTCGTCAATACGCCGGCAGCAAATGATGATCATATCAAGCATCCACAAGCCGCAAGCGGTCTGCTAAACGTAACGGCCACCCGGGTATTGAGCGATCAGAAGATCGACGAGCAAGCCCGCTCACACTCCAGTGAATCCAACCAGTAACACTACCGTACAGTCCGGTCTGATCGTCTGATATGTCGCATATCTCGCCTAGGGGTGGTAAACGTCAGACCCCAATAGCTCGATAAGTCGTGTCGATACGAGGTCTATAACAATTCGAGAAACTACTGGTAACACTTACCAGTAAATCTCAGCAACCCTGGCCAGGGATTTCCTGTTATAGCCAATCGAACACAGCGCAACATCAACCCCCTATACCGGGAGAGACGAATCCCCTCCTATCGCTCATTGCCTCCATGTGACTCGGGACTGTACCCAAAAACCACCGTTTTGCATGCCCTCTTGGACGTGGTAAGATGGAAATCAAAGCACAGTGGGAACCACACAAGACTCTATGACGATCTCGGGTCAACAGACTACTCTGTACCAGTGTCACCAGAGAACTGCCATCTGACGTGAGGTATAATACCATCTGGGAGTTCTCGGCGAGTCCGTCCAGTGTACCCAGTCTCTACTGAGCACCCGTATATCATCTCTGATGTCAAACACCGATGGATATGGGATCATCCATCGCCCATCTGTATGGGTCGAGAAGGTACACGCTAGTCTACTCTGGCATATCGATGCCCCGTCTCGATACACCCACGACTAGGGACTTTCAAGGATGTACTTATGGACTACCATGTTCCCACTAGTATGATCCGCATCATAGTCCAGGTAGTCAAGTACACATCCTAAGGGCTTTACCAACATGTAACAGAGAGACAATCAGTGTACACGTTAAGGTAAAGGGTAACCAGATAGCATACTATCATGTCGAGCAAGAAAGTCCTCCCTATATATGTCCCAGCATCCACTACAATATACATCCTATGTACAGTAATGGCCTCTAGGGCATACATATAACTAACAATCTCCCACTTGCACTAGGGCCATCTGTAGCAGTGGTCGAAGTATCTCATACTCAACCATCCCATAAAAGTCTCTCTCTGGGAATAGGCCTTCGTGAGTGGATCCGCCGTGTTATCCTCTGATTCTGCTCTCCTTGCCTCGATCACCTTGGAGATCAACCATCTCCATGATCAGGTGATACTGCCTTAGAATAAGTCTGGATCACTGATGGGACGGACGTTCCTTGGCAAAAGCCACAACTCCATTGTCACACAATGGGAGGAACATAGTTCATCTCATGAACCATTATACATCCAAACAGCCTCTTTGGTAGCATCTTAAGTAGCGATGTATCCTGCCTTTATCGTCTAGTATGTCACGGTATCTAGCTTGGAACTCTTCCAACATACCGTCCCTTTACTGAGGGTAAAGACAATGCCTGCGACTGACATTCAGTCGTCTTTATCACCCTGGAACCCTTCCATTGATTCTCCCCAGGATCAATTGATACGATCTCACTACAACTAGTGAGTATTCTAACATCCAATTAGATCTATCTCATAGATCCAAAATCCAGGATTTAGTAGGTATCACTTTGATCTTATATGGAGAATCATAGTGATAAGCGGAGATTGATCGAGCGTAGCATAGGAAACTACTTCCCTATCAAGAGTATGTCATCCACGTACTCTACGAGGATTGTCACCATACTCCCTACTACCTTTTTGTATATACAAGGTTCATCTACCATTTTGATGATGTCAACTTCTTTGACTAATACATCAAAACAGACGTTCCAACTCCGCGATGCCTGCTTTAATCTTATAAAACATTTTGCACACGTTTCCGCTGCTCCCACTGTTTACGAAGCCCTCTGGCTGTGTACTTACAGACGTTCTCTTCTAAATCAATATTTAGAAAAGCAGTCATGGCATCCAACCGCCAGATATCGTAGTCATGGTATGTAGCCGTGGCAAGTAGGATCTGGATGGACTTAAGCATAGGTACTGGTATGTAGCCGTGGCAAGGGGGTTTGGCCGCGGATCCGCGCTCAAAGGTGAGGATCTCTTGATCAAAATTCTTGGGCTTTCTTCTTGTGACATGTGGCAATCCTAGGCACCTTTAGAATTCAGAAATCTTCTCTCGGTTGCTTCGAGACTTGGTCTCCAAGTTTTGCTTCTTAATTAGGCAAGTCTTCTTCAACAGCTTGATTTCTTTGATATATTCTGCATAACAACTTGGAAAATTCTGCACAATAATCTTAAATAATATTTAGTAGACTTAGTTCTACTAGGATTTGGTCAATGAATTTATTTGCATACATTTTTCTACCAAATGCTAATTAAAATATATTAACACATGGAAAATAGTGTTTTTACACATAAACCCTCATATGTATAATATATCATAATAAAGTCCGTTTTTTTAATATGAAAATGGTAGGAAAAATGTAATACAAATGTGCAGTTTTATCAACTGAACAGCATCCTCCTTCGGGAGACGGTTATCATTGCAGGCTTCCAAGGTGACCTGAATGACAGAGTGACTGTCAGAGTTATAGTTATCCTTCTTTTGAGGGGAAGTGGTTTGGACAGGTGGTCCAAGCGGATATTAAGGGAGGCGTGGCGCTGGATACTGATTAAATTCAGTGGACGATACAGTCTAAGAAGTTTGCTGGATTTGGAGTTCATTTATGAACTGGGTCCCATCAGATATCCAGACATATTCTAAGACAGGTATTGCTCATTTCGGGAGATGGCTTTCTATGCAAACTTGAGATAAAGAGAGATATAGAAATAAACATTGGAGCGGATCCACTCACTGAGGCTATTTCTCGAACGCAATAGCTTACAAATGTGTTTTGTGAAACTGATTAGTACAGAAGTTGAGTGTTCGGTATCACACAAGCTGTGAGTATGCGACACCATAATAATTAGCCTTAAGTGAAAGTAGGATATTATTGGCTATAGTGCCCTCAAGCCAATTATTGGATCGCAGGCAGGTGATTGCAATAATTGAAGAAGGACCTATACCGGTAGAACAGTCTTACTCAAGATAATAGTATGCTATCTGGTTTGTCTTTATTATCGTGTACATACTTCAAATGACATTATAAATCACTATTACATATTGATAGAGCCCATAGGATTCATACTTGACTACCAGCAGTATGATGGCGATCATATACGTGGGAGCTAGGTGGTCTATAAGCACATCCTTAAAATATCCCTAGTCGTGAGAGTTTCGAAACTGGGCATCGATACTCCAAGAGTAGACTAGTGTATACTGATCGAGACCCCGACGAGGAGCAGTGGCCGGTCTTACAAGCCATTGGTGTTAGTTGGTTCACCTAAGATGTATACAGGTGCTTATTGGGTTATAAGTACACTGGACAGACTCGCCGGGAATATGCTAGTTGGTATTATACCTATTGTCAGATAGAAATTCCCTGGTGACATATGTACAGGTTAGTCTATCGACCTGAGATCGTCATTTATCTTATGTGAGTTCCTATTGTGCTTTGATTACTACCCAACCACGGCTCAGAGGAGTCATGCAAACAGGTTTTAGTTGGGTACAGTCCCGAGCCACATGGAGGCAGTGAGCGGATCGTCAGAGGATTCGTCTCTTCCGGTATTGGGGGTTGATGTCGCGGTGTGCACGGATTACCATCACCAGAAATCCTTGGCCAAGATAGTTAAGAATTACTGATCTAGGATCGGTAGTTTCTCAGGTGGTGATAGACTTTATACCGACACTAAATGTCGCGTTATTAGGGGTCTATCTTGATCCACCCCCTAGGCTCGATGTGCCATACTCATAGATGAACGGACCGGACTGTACGGATATTTTCACTGTCAGGTTCAGTAGGGTTTCAGGATGAGTTTGCTCGTCGGCCTCCCTTTCGCTCAATACCTGGGTAGCCGTTACGTACAGCTAGTGCCACAGACGTTCTTATAGTTAAACCCACTACAAGTGTATTGACGAGTCTTTAGAGTCCCACACAGAGGGTTTCCCTGGTTCGGGCAAAACGTTGTAGAGGCCGTATGGTTTTATGGCAGGGTTTGGTCATATATGTGCACTTATGCACGGATCATGATCGAACGGATAATACTAGTGGGTTTTGGTTTAAGCCGGATCGTAGTATTATATTGTTGGATTATTTTCGTCTCGTTGTAATCGTATTCAGTCGGAATACGGATGCAGGTATGTATATATGGATGAGGGATATTCTTGTAATTCGTTACAAGTTTACTTTTGAAGTTGCCATTTTCTTTTTGTAATAAACATTTAGTTTAAATGTTTATGAGGTGGGAAGTGTGAGTGTGAGTTTTAGCATGCACTTGGTGACTCATGGTGGCATGATGAATTCTTTGTTTGTATTGTGAGATATTTGTAGTGAGCATGTTAGATATTTTATTCTCAAGTTGTTTTCTTTACTTGCTCAAAAAATATAACACAAAACATAACAAAAGAAAAGGGGGCAGCCACATTCTTTTCTTGAGTTGCCAAAACTTGAGCTCACACTTTCTCCCATGGCATCTTATTCAACCTCCACCCAAACCCTTTCATGAGTTGAGAATCCTTGGGTGTTTTGAGACAATGTAATCACACAATCTCTCTACATCATCTTGGATATCTGGGCTAGCAAACTAGATACCCGAGTTGCTTCGGTTTTGAAGTAGGAGCCCGTATTACTAACCCTCGACGTGGATCTTCTTCGATGTGGGGAGACCAGAGATAAAACTTGATCGAGAAAGCCGCGAGGAGCTTGGAATAGTGGTTGAAGACCGAAGGACTCGTATCGTTCGGTATAACCTCTCTAAACTCCTTTACATATAACTACTGTAGGGTTAATGGTATGATCCGGGAAACGAGTTCCGTTGGCGCCAGTTTTTTAAAAATTTTTGTTCCGCATTTAGCCATGAATTGGTGGCCGGGGCGCTGGCGTAACCTAACACTAAGACCATCAGGAACTATATTTACCTTTCCAGGATGATATTGTAGGTTGATGTCGAACTCTACCATGGCTCTAGCCATCTTCTCTGCCGCATGTTGAGTTCTTTCTGAGTAAATAAATATTTCAGACTCTTGTATTTGGTGTATATATCCACTCGATCTCTCAAAAGGTAGTGAAACTAAATCTTGAGTGCGAATATGACGGCTGCCAATTCTAGGTCATGTGTTGGATAGTTGCGTCCAAGAACCTTTAATTGTCTTGATGCAAAAGACACAACCTTTCCATGCTGATACAAAACACATCCTAATCTCTTACCGGACGCATCACAATATACATTGAATCAACCAGATCGATCTGGTATTACAAGAATAGGTACAGAGGTTAAGCTTGACTTGAGTTCTACGAAAGCATTCTCACATGCTTCTGACCACACGAATACTTCGTCTTTACGTGTAAGCTTGGTCAAAGGTGTTTCGATCTTTGAAAATCCTTGGATGAAGCGTCTATAATATCCTACTAAGCCCAAGAAGTTTCTTATATTTTTGACTGACTTTAGTGTCGGCGACTCTCTGACAGCTGACACCTTAGTTGGATCTACAGAGATTCCTTCGCTTGAAACGATGTGTCTGAGAAATCCGACCTGTTCTAGCCAAAATTCACACTTGCTGTACTTGGCGTAGAGCTGATATTGTCATAGTGTCTCTAGAACAATGCGTAAGTGCTCGGTGTGTTCTTTCTGATTCTTTGAATACACAGGATGTCGTCGATGAAGATAACAACAAATCTATCTAAGTACTCTCAGAAAACTTGGACCATTAGATTCATAAAAATGCCTGGTGCGTTGGTTACTCCAAATGGCATTACGAGATATTCATAATGGACACAACATGTCCTAAACGCTGTCTTCGGAATGTCGGACTCCCTGACCTTCACTTGATGATAGTCTGAATGAAGATCCAACTTTGAGAAGTCATGAGATCCACTCAGCTGATCGAAAAGGTCATCGATGCGAGGTAGCGGATACTTATTCTTAATTGTCACTTCATTCAGTGCTCGATAATCAACGCACATCCGGTCGGTACCTTCCTTCTTCTTCACTAGCAGCAGTAGAGATCCCTAACTTGAGGTATTGGGTCTGATCCAACCTTTCTTTAGAAGTTCGTCCAACTGAATACGGACTTCCTTCAATCCTTCTGGACTTAAACGATATGGAGCTTTTATTACCGGTTGTGCACCGGGTTGTAAATTAATGCCAAACTTTAGAGCTCGATAGGGAGGCAACCCTGTTATGTCTTCAGGGAATACATTCTCGAACTCTTTGACGACCTCTGGCTTCGATCCTTTCGCTTGCAATGTTGTAATCTCTGCCTTTTTTGGTTTTTCTCGGTAGATGCTAGACTCCAAAGTTTGGTCTTGCTTTTGAAATAGAACACTAGGTGATATGGTATTTCAAACACTACCCTCCTTCGGCGATAGTCGATGGTAGCGAAGAAAGTTCCCAGCCAGTCCATTCCTAAGACTACGTCAATATTCAATATATCTATTACCTTGAAGTCCGCATAGAATTCTCGACTGTGGAAGACCACTGGACACATATCGTATCCCTAGGATGCTTTTAGAACTCCATTCCCTGAACTGATATTCTAGCTGGATATGAATGGCTTAACTAGGATCGCATGAGTTCTTACGAATCATTGTGACATGAAGCAATGCGATGCTCCAGTATTGAAGAGCGTGAGTGAAGATAGGGTAGCTACTAAGATTATACCTAAGTCGCGTGGGATATGTTTAGGTATAACAATATAGATGGCAAGGAATTGAAATGACTTGAAAGGAAGGAAGGAAGAGATTTACCAATGATAACCTGACCCGTAGGTCCGACATAATGAATCCTTGACGTCGCGGCATATTCCTTTATGCCTGGTTAAACACTCAACATTGAGCTTGAGCGGTTTGGGTGCAGGGAGTTGGAGCTGGTAAGGCTAACCGGGTAGGAGGAGCTTGGATCGCCGGTCTAGTTGGAGGGTTATTAGTCCTTCGGTTCTGAGGGCATGCTCCTATAGTGTGAGTCGAAGACCCACAAATCAAGCACAAATTATTCTCCCTATGGCAGTTCTTCACTGGATGTCCTGTTCTTTTGCAGTAGTTGCAAAAGTCTGGCTTATTGTGGCGCTAAACGCGAGTCTTGAAGCGCTAAGGCGCTTCTTTAAATTGAAGCGCTGTGGCGCTTTGCGCCAGTCTTGAAGTGCTAAGGCGCTTCTTTAAATTGGAGCGTTAATGCTCTTTTTAGGCAGTATTGATCAGTTCTGCGCTCTGAGAATTAAATTCTCATTTATAAGAGACTTTGTCTCGTAGCTCTAAGAACAAAGTTCTTATTTTATAGGAGATATTACAATCTCTTATATTTTTTTTGTGAAAGACTTTGTCTTTATGGATCTATGATCTGAAGATAATTGAATTCTTCTCCCCGCCCCTTTTATGATGAGATGCTATGATCTCTTTTTGTGAAAGATCTCTGTCTTATAGATCTATGATCTAGAAAAAGAATTAAGTTCTACTTCTTTTTTACGAGATGATTTGATCTCTCTGTTTTATTTACCTTGAAGAAATTCTTCTTCCGAGAGATTGCTCTTCTCTTTGAAATTTTTTAAAGTTTAGGGGGGGAGGGGGTTTCCTCTGTCTAAGACTTGAAGTCTTGGGTCCTTTATATAGGGGAGGCTGATTTGTTGGATCAGTTAAGGAAATTTTTTCCTCTGATTGATTTGGGGATGTTTCCCACCGTTGGATCTTTGATCCAAGAACTTTTGTTTTACAGAAAGCACTCTTCTTGTTTTTAAAAAGATTGGGAAAATATTTTCCCATACATAGCTTATTCTATATCTTGGTGATTTTTAATCACTATTAGATTTTTGATCCAACGGTGCTCTGTTTTACAGAGCACAATCTTTCTTGTTTAGGAAGATTGGGAAGATATTTTCCCATACAGAGCTTATTCTGTAGCTTGGTGATTTTTAATCACCATTAGATCTTTGATCCAAGGGTGCTCTGATTTACAGAGCACAATCTTTCTTCTTTAGAAAGATTTGAGGAGTATTTCCTCAACATAATTTTATTATGAATTTTGATGATTTATCATCTTCGTTGAATCTTTGATCCAACGGTGGAGAACATTTAGTTCTGGCGCCAGCGCTCTCATGCTTTTCACGTGATATGCTGTCATAAAGTCTTTGACTCTTAGCGCTTGGCGCTCAGCGCTCTCGTGCTTTGCACGTGATGTGCTGCTTCAGAGTCTTTGACTCTTTAGCGTTGACGCTCTCAGCGCTCTCATGCACGTGAGGCGCTGCCTCAGAGTCTTTGACTCTTTAGCACTGGCGCTCAGCGCTCTCTTTCTTTGCACGTGATGCGCTGCCTCAGAGTCTTTGACTCTTATTTAATAGATTTCTTTTTATGTTTTGCACATTGGCGCCCGCTTGAGCAGCACGTGAGGCGCCATTATAGGATTTAATTCTATCCGAGGCAGTACCTACATGCTTTGCATGTGGAGTTTTTCCTTTTTTTAATTTTTATTACATTGTTATTATTATTTTTTTAAGGCAGCAAGTTTTGAGCCAAAATTTTGGCGGGAACAAATGCCCCCCCACTACTTTGCCCACGTAAGTATGTACGTGAGTGAAGTAGTGCAATGTTATGCATGGCCAGAGAATTGATGGCTTAGAAGACAAGTTTAGGGTCCTTGTAGCCTAAGACTTTTTCCATCTTCATGAACCGTAAGGGATTCAAGAAGGTTTTTCTCCCTACGAGTCGAAAGGATCTCGTAGGTGTAAATTCTCCCTAAAAATCATGAGGATTTCTAAGTGTTCATCGCCTCCGTGATTCCTAACGATCTCACTTGGGTATTTTTTCCTTACGAATCGTAAGGACCCGTAAGTAGCTTCTTTATTTCATTGGCCAATGTGGCTTTGGCAAATGTTGCCCATAGATAGTCCATATTGACCTTCTTGTAGAGCAGCGATGGCTTAGGAAACGGGTTCAGATCTGCCGCTAAAAACTTTTCAACTTTATGAGCCGTGAGGATCTCATAAAGACTTTTCTCCCTACGAGTCGAGAGGATCCCATAGGTGTAATTTTCTTCTTAGGGGTCGTGAGGACTCCTAAGTGCATTTTCTCTTGAGAGTTGTAAGGATCTCACAAGAGAATTTTCTCCCTTACAAGTCGAAAGGACTCGTAAGTGGCTGTTTCCCCCATTGTCGATATTCGACTTGGGGGAGTATGGCCCGTGGATAGTCCATCTTGACCTCCTTACAGGGTAGTGATGGCTTAGAAGATAGGGTTAGGATCTTCCGCCTAAAACTTTTCAACTTTATGAGCCATGAGGGTCTCATAAAGACTTTTCTCCCTACTGGTCGAGAGGATCCCGCAGGTGTATTTTCTCCTTTGGAGTCGTGAGGATTCCTAAGTGCGTTTTCTCTTGAGAGTCGTAAGGATCTCACAAGAGAATTTTCTCCTTTACAATTCGAAAGGACTCGTAAGTGACTGTTTCCTCCCTTGTCGATATTTGACTTGGAGAGTGTGGCATGTGGATAGTCCGTGTTGACCTCCTTGCAGGGCAGTGATGGCTTAGAAGACAGGGTTAGGATCTGCCGCCTAAGACTTTTCAACTTTATGAGCCATGAGGTTCTCATAAAGACTTTTCTCCCTACGAGTCGAGAGGATCCCGTAGGTGTAATTTTCTCCTTAGGGGTCGTGAGGACTCCTAAGTGCGTTTTCTCTTGAGAGTCGTAAGGATCTCATAAGAGAATTTTCTCCCTTACAAGTCGAGAGGACTCGTAAGTGGCTATTTCCCCCCTTGTCGATATTCGACTTGGGGGAGTATGGCCCGTGGATAGTCCATCTTGACCTCCTTGCAGGGCAGTGATGGATTAGAAGACAGGGTTAGGATTTGCCGCCTAAGACTTTTTAACTTTATGAGCCATGAGGGTCTCATAAAGACTTTTCTCCCTACGAGTCAAGAGGATCCCGTAGGTGTAATTTTCTCCTTAGGGATCGTGAAGATCCCTAAGTGTGCTTTCTCTTGAGAGTCGTAAGGATCTCACAAGAGAATCTTTCCCCTTACAAGTCGAGAGGACTCGTAAGTGGTTGGTGAGTTGATTTATATCCGATTCGAAGCATTGCTCTGATGGGGAGGTCGTTAGTTGACTTGTTTCCGCAACGGGGTCATTGGATGACGTATTTCCGAGACGGGGTCATTGGATAACGTATTTCCGCGACGGGATCATGTGCTGACAAATCTCCGCGACGGGGTCATTGGATGACGTATTTTCGCGATGGGGTCATGTGCTGATGTATTTCCACGACGGGGTCGTTGGATGACGTATTTCCGAGACGGGGTCATTGGATGGCGTATTTCCGTGACGGGATCATTGGATGACGTATTTCTGCGACGGGATCGAGTGCTGACGTATTTACACGACGGGGTCATATGCTGACCTATTTCCACGAAGGGGTCATTGGATGACGTATTTTCACGACGGGGTCATGTGCTGACGTATTTCCGCGATGGGGTCATGTGTTGACGTATTTCCAAGACGGGGTCATTGGATGACGTATTTCCGCGACAGGGTCATTGGATGACGTATTTCCGCGACGGGGTCATGTGCTGACGTATTTCCGCGACGGGGTCATGTGCTGACGGATTTCCGCGACGGGGTCATATGCCGACGCATTTCTACGACGGGGTCATGTGCAGACGCATTTCCGCGACGGGGTCATTTGCTGACGTGTTTCCGCAACGGCGACGTGTTTCCGCGACGGGGTCATTTGCTGACGTGTTTCCGCGACGGCGACGTGTTTCCGCGACGGGGTCATTGGATGACATGTTTCCGTGACGGGGTCATTGGCTGACGTGTTTCCGAGACGGGGTCATTTGATGACGTGTTTCCGAGACGGGGTCATTTGATGACGTATTTCTGTGACGGGGTCATTGGATGACGTATTTCCGCGACGGGGTCATGTGCTGACGTATTTCAGCGACGGGGTCATTGGATGATGTATTTCCGAGACAAGGTCATTGGATGACATATTTCCGCGATGGGGTCATATGCTGACGTATTTCCGCGACGGGGTCATTGGATGATGTATTTCCATGATGGGGTCATGTGCTGAAGTATTTCCGCGACGGGGTTATTGGATGACGTGCTTCGTTTTCTGCGGTGTCGGGGCTAACTCTAGGTTGTCCGTGAACCATAGAGTTTTGGAACTGGGGACTTCGCCGTGGCTCCGATTGGTGATGTCGCGTCCGTGTTCTGCTGGCAGGAGGAGGAACGCAGTTGGTGGTCTTCTGGGATGCAGATGTTGCTGTTGAGATTTGACTTTCCCTTTTGACATGATCTGGTGGGAGACATGTAGTTCCCTTTTCGTTTATGCCCATGGATTGTATACAGGGGTCAGTATGGACTCGCCTGTAGGGCAAAAAGTTTTATTTCATTTTTTTATTTCTTTCCACTATGTTCTATCATTTCAGCTTTTTATATCGCGAAAGTCGCGATTGCCCAATCATTTCGGCTGTTTTTTTTACTCGCTGCTTTTTATTGCGAGTTGCCCAACCATTTCGGCTATTTTGTATGCATATATTTTACTTGCTAATTTTGTTGCAAGTTGCCCCATCATTTCGGCTATTTCATATGAATTTTTTGGCTCGCTAATTTTTATCGCGAGTATGGAACTTGGAATCTGGTACCAGTCTTAGCATCAACATCGCTGCGACTAGAATATTGCCAGGAGCGAATCATCATTTGCCGTAAAAGGACTTGGAATTTGATTCCAATTCAGGCATCAGCATCACTACCACTGGGACATTGCCAGGAGCGAATCATCATCTTCCTTTGTCGGTTCGAACAAGGGTGGCTTAGCAAACATGGTTAAGATCCTGTCGACTAAGGCTTTTGACTTCATGAGCCGTAAGGGTCTCTTAAAGTTGTTTCTCTCTACGAGTCGTGAGGATCTCGTAGGTGTATTCTCTCCTAAGGAATCGTGAGGATTCCCAAGTGTATATTTTCTTGTAAGTCGTAAGGATCTTGTAAGAGTATTTTCTCCTTATAAATCGAGAGGACTTACAAGGGTTGTTTACCATGTGAGGATATCTCTTGTCGCTGGTGGGACTCTATTGGGGAAATGTTTATTCGTGCCCGTAGATTGTATACAAGGGTCAGCATTGAACCGCTTGTAGGGCAGACTGGAAAATGAGATGGCTTAAGAACAGGTTCAGATCCCTGTAGCTTAAGGCTTTTGAATCTTATGAGCCGTGAGGGTCTCATAAGAGGGTTCTCCTTACGAGTCGTGAGGATCTCGTAAGTGTAATTTCTCCTTAGAAATCGTGAGGATCCCTAAGTGTGTCGCTCCTTTGTGAGTCATAAAGATCTCACGTAGGTAGTTTTCTCCCTACAAGGTTGAGAGGACCTTGCAAGTGTGTATAAGTTCTTTAACGAGTCTGCGCCCTTTCGGGTTTTCACAAACTCGCCGGTAGCCCTGCTGTTTTTACTCATGGATCCCTTTAGGGTTTTCATCCGTGTCCATTTTGCTTATGGACGTGCCATTTTTTTCCCCATGTCGGCCTGAGGATGGCAGGGTTTGTAGTAGTTTAAAGACGTTTCAGTCCGTAGCTAGTTTCAGGACATTGCGGTCCGCAGATAGTTTTAGGACATTACGGTCCATTGTTAGTTTAGGGACGTTTCGGTCCGTCGTTAGTTTAGGGACGTTTCGGTCCGTTGTTGTCACGCCCCACTTCCCAGTGTACGGCGAAGGGGACGCGACGAGGTCCGCTACGTATATACTCAGAAGTACATACGCTAAGCGTATCTAAGCAATATAAAATAGATACACAAGAGACAAGAAATAAAAAGAACAGCAACTTTTATTTATTAACATTCTTTGTACAATTCATGAAAGGAAATACAAAAAGATGCCTAAACAGTGGCATAACATGAAATGAAAAGTACAGAAAGGAATAGTGTACAATGAAACTAAAGTGCAGGGTCTTCGGCAAACTGCTCTAAGTCATCTTGAGATGGCTCGATCTCTGCCGGGTCCAAATCACCTGACGGCATTCAAAGAAGAAAGAAACAGAATGTCGTCAGCGAACAGATCGCTCGGTAAGTCCCAAAGGTAAGAGGAGAGTAGAAAAAGATAGAATAAGAAGGTATATTTTAAAGTTGTATTATCCTGTAGTAATGTCGTATTAACGCTGTTGTTTGTAGCTTGGTACAGAAGGATGCCAGAGTATACGAGGGGAGTCTCTATATGCCAGAGACTAGAGGCATGTGTAGTATAAGGAACCGTTTATGCCACGGTACAACAGCAACTGGATTCATGTTAGGTGTATTAAATTTGACCATCTCGTGCCACCTTTAACACCATCTTTACCAATCTACCCCTTAAATCCCGCGATATTTTGTTTGTATTGTTATCTTGTAAAATTGTATTGATTGTATGAGTGCTTGACTGAATGACCGAAACCATGATATCAGGAAACGGTTATAACCGTAGAGTCATGTAATGGAATACCGAGAATCATGAAAAAGGAAAATATATCCATGGTTCGGTTCAGTCAAATTGTATAAATTGATAATTGTATTCATGGATTCATGTGTTCATATTGAATTAGAATCTTGTAATTTATAGATTGACTTGAATCATATTCAAGTCAGATTAATCAAACTCAAACCCGAGTCAGACAATCAGAAATGTGAATCGAAATCTTATAATTGCTAGGGTCCTCAGAGTAATTTATAAAACTTGAGGGGTTTTATGTAAAAATACATTTATATACTTTTCAAAATACAACTCAAGTATTTATTGTTCTTCTTTAGAATTGTAATGAGGGTGGATTTTATGTTGTGACCTTTCTAGTGAAAATATCCTATTTTTATAAATAAGGGTATTTATCTGTAATATTGATTTATTTGAAGTTCATGGTATTTTATTGTAAAATCTATTCTTTTGATTTTTAGGAAAAGGTGGAAAATTTATATTATAATAAAATAGATATTTAAATGATAAATATACATATGTTTATACAAAAATAATTTTAATAAATATTTTATATTCCAAAAATCTCATTTTCTTAAGATGTCGTATTTTAAACCTTTCGAGACGAATGCTCCTTGCGGAGGTCTGAATCTCGCACTACTAGCCCGAAGCTGTGCGATAAACCACACGATCCCGAACGGGTTCCCCAAAAATGGGTTGTAGCAGCGCTTTGCAAAGATTGTAAAATACTAATCCTTTCGAAAACGGTTTTATAAAGTAAAAGGTATTTATTTTCAAAGTGTAATTTTCCGTATTTTAGATTCCAGGGTTTCCTAAGCCAACTAGCCTATTTCTAAATGGTCTAAACGACAAGTCGTTAGAAGCCTCAAATCGCCTCTTCACCGCCAATTGTGGCCAGGTAAGTACAAATGAGGAAAGGAGGGATTCGTTCACGAATCGTGAGACGAGCCTTTTAAAGTTACATTTGCTCACTTGCCTAGCCTAGACACCACAAAGTCAGGTTTAGATAAACGATCGATGTCCACAACTTATCGTGTTTTCCTAATAAGAGATATTTATTTAAAAGTGTATCAAAGCTAAACTTTTAGAATTGATTTTATTAAGAATATGGTATTTAAATGAAAGTATTGTTTTATCGTATTCTAAGTTTTTGATGATGTCGCTTAAGGTTGTATTTTCGTGTGTGTGGAGGTAGGTCATCACCTCGTGCTCTACTTTTAAATGTATAGCAAAGTTAAGGGGTTAAATGTGAAATCAAAACATGATGGTATTAAGGTGAAAAATACGATAAATTGGAAAGGTTATCATGTCATGTGATTAAACCTTGTTCAAATTGATTTTTAAAAGTTTAATAGTCAAGATAAACATGTTTAAACATGAATGAATTGGTGAGAAGTGAAATTTTATAGAAAACCGAATCGGAAATCGGATTTGTTACGATTCCGTCGGGTTTCGTTATTTCGTTTTTTTAGAGAAATAGAAAGGGGGATAGAATGGGACTTACGGGTTTCGATTAGGCAAAGGAGTGTAGGGAGAACTAAAAGAGTTGCCGAGGTGTTGCTTCGTCGCTGGTTGTTTCTAAAAACATCGCCGGAATTCCCACCGGAATTTCTTCATAGCTTCGCCGTGAACTTGTTTTCAAAGTACACCCTTCTTGGAAAATTTTGAGAGAGTGAGCCTAGGGTTTTGGGATGAGAGGGTAGAGGGTGTATTTATAGTGTTAGTGTATATGCCCTAAAGGCCATTACTGTATCATACTAGTTTGTATATTACTTGATGGAAGCTTGGGATATTCACCTTGTATAAACAATCTTGCTCAATATAGTAGTATGCTACTTGGTTTGTTTCTACTTCAATGTGTACATGTGTTTATTTTGCGATATCACCTATACGCATTAGTGGAGCCCTTAGGATCTTTGCTTGATTACCAGCGTTGTGATGGCAGTCACACTAGTGGGGGCTGGGTAATCTATAAGCACATCCTTATACAGGTCCCTAGTCGCAGGACTATCGAGACAGGGCATCGATACTCCGGAGTAGACTAGCGTATGCGCTTCTCATCCCAGTGTGGGAGATGGTCTGTCCCGCAGCCATCAGTATGTCGTACTGGAGATAGTATACGGGTGCTCGTTAGGTTATTGGTACACTGGACAGGACTCGTCGGGAACTGAAAGGTTGGTATTATACCTATCGTCAGTTATCAGTTCCCAGGTGACATGAGTGCAGCTTAGTCCGCTGACTTGACACTGGCACTTCGCCTCGAGTGTGTTCCCACTGCACTTTGATCACTACCCTACCACGGCTCAAAGGAGTCGTGCAAACAGGTGGTGGTTGGGTGCAGTCCCGAAGCACTTGGAGGCAGTGACGGTTAGACAGGATTCGTCTCTCCCGGTATTGGGGGTTGACATCGCGCTGTGTCTAGGAGAGCCATTACACGAGTAGTCCCTGGCCAGGGCAAGCGAGATATACTGGTAGGTTTCCAGTGTTATCTCAGGGTGTTTTAGGCTTCACTCCGACACGACTTGTACCGCTATTGGGGGACTGACGTTTTACCGCCTCCTAGGCCTGACATGCGATGTATCAGACGAACAGACCGGACTGTACGGAGAATGTCACATTCAGACTCAGTAGGAGTTCAGATGGGGTTTCACCTCGTCAGCCTTCTTGTCGGCATCTACCTGGGGACCGTTACGCACAGCTAGTGCCGCTTGCGGTCTGTGGTTAAACCCACTGCCAGCGTAGTGTCGAGTCTTTAGAGTCCCACACAGAGGGTATTCGCCTCTGGGCAAAACAGAGTAGAGGTCGCTTGGTTTTGCGACAGGGTTCGTTCTCATCCGCGCACTTGTGCACGTTTGGAGTCCGGACGGATTATACTGGTAGGCTCTGGTTTGAGCCAGATACTGGTATATGTTTTGGGGTTGCTTTTATATCTTGGTATTCTTGTTCCTCGGAACGAGAATGCAGGTGTGTATGCACAGTTGCTTGAGGCGGAGGATGAGGTATTTCATTAGGGTTTCGGAACGGGTGCGTATGCACAGTTGATAGTTATAATTTTCCAAACCCTAATGGATTTATGAATTATCTATTAATAATAGTAATTAAATGAGAATTATGTTATGGTTGATTTTTTTGACTTGTTGACCATGGTTGACTTGTTGACCATGGTTGAATGTTGACCACCATCATGCTTTGAAAGATCCTCCTTGATTCATGCTTACATTTCATTAAATGAAGCATGATAGTGGTCATTCCAAATTACCATCAACTATTCTCATTTTGAATTATTATTATTTAGATAATTCTTTTTCTTTTGGCATTATGGTTGCAAGAAAGAAAAAGCTTGCTCATTATCTCATTTAGCTTCTCTCTCCTCACTTCATCTTCTTCTTCCTCTAGCAAAAGAGAACCCTTCTCATGTGTTGAGAATCCTTCTCTTTAAAAAGAAAAGCAACCCCTAGTCACTCTCTACTCATTCTAGGTTCAAGGTTTAGCAAGCCGGAAACCCTAGTTCACTCAAAGATCGAGGAAGAGCCCAAAGGTCGAACCTTCGAGGTGGATCCATCTTCGACGGAAGAAGGCGACAAGAAGAGAACCATCAACCTCTACAAGTTTTGAAGAAGAAGGAGTTCAAGTTTAGGTATAACCTTCATCCGAGTAGCTAACTCCCTTTAGCGTATTTGCTAGTTTAGTTTAGACACGATCCCGACCTTGTTTAGTCCATGTTGCCTCTTGCGATAAAAATTTGTTTTTTATACCGTTTCCGCCTCCCCGTAAGAACCGGGGGTCGCAATATGGACTTACAGTGGTATCAGAGCCTAACTAAACTTAAACTAGCTTGGTAGCGAAGTGTATGGAAGTTCGAAACCGAAAAATCGCAAAACCGGAAATACCAAAACCCTAAGTTTCTGTTGAATTTTTTTCTGCTCTAAATGAAAAAATTTATACTTGTAAATTCGGCTCAGGGTTTTGTTTGAACACCCAAGAAATACGATGCCCTAATTCATTTAAACCGCCGCGGTTCCGCGGCACGAGGTAGGCATGTGCCGCGGAACCGCCGCAGTTTGTTTTCCTCTCTGCATCGTTTTTCGTGCAGTGTTCTTCTGTGTTGGTTTTGGGATTTTTCAGATGTATTATATGTGCCCAGATTTTCCAGAACTGAAATTCACTTTTGGGGTCCTATAATTCCGTATTTTTTCCGAACTTCACTGCACTTT
Organism: Agapanthus africanus; assembly: GCA_030015575.1. Lineage (NCBI taxonomy): Eukaryota > Viridiplantae > Streptophyta > Magnoliopsida > Asparagales > Amaryllidaceae > Agapanthus > Agapanthus africanus. Next base: position 929,868,988 of record CM057337.1, on the reverse strand, counting down.
GGCTATGTTGGTTACATCTGTGTTGCTTGCATGTATTGAACATCGGCTAATCGCTATAAGTCGATTAGTCGGGGTTATACATGATCTGTGTTTGATATTGGATTGTGTATATGAATGTGTTGGACTGTCGCGGGTGAATAGCCGGGGTGGATGTGAGATGAGCTTTTGTTTTTCTTTCATTCATTGTAAATGTAAATTGATGTAATAATATTATTTGTTTGGCCGCACAACCGGGTCGGGGTTGTAGCCGTCATTGTATAATTCTTTTTACTGTTTTTGCTCCTAGGATAGACCCATGGAGGGGTGCACAAACTGCCGAGTACTTGGCGGGTAGTTTGCCGCACCCGTAGGGGTCTTGGGTGGGGTATTTGGCTATTCACCACGACCGTGTAATCCGCTTTTCATTGCAGGCTCGAAAGGATTGCGGATTGCTAGTATATCCAATGTATTCATCTGTGATCTGTAATGTCTATCATTGCTTTCTATTTAGGCGTTGCTTATGTTTTACAGCCGCGCTAGCCCAGCCCCCGCTCTGTCGTTAGTTAAGTAACCTAACGAGTGATGACGGGACCCCGTGGCGAATGCGAATGGCATAAGCGTACGTCATATTTTGGTTGTTTTCTGCAATGGTAGGATTAAATGATGGGACGCATTAAAAGAACTAATGCAAGAATATCACGCATTAAAAGAACTAATGCAAGATAATAAACCAAGTTAAAAGTCGTTGGAACACTTTCGAAAAACCACTCGGTTCTTTTCAAAATTAACTTTTAAATGCGGAGCTTGAGCCACTCCTTCTAAAAGCTATCTCGTTCCATCGATTATATCAAGTTCACTACGTTCACGGTTTCGCCAAAACCATTCGTAGCCCTCCATCATTTCAGTTAAATATACGGTAGTATTCAAGCTATGTATTTTGACCTCACGCCAAGGCATAGTGATTGGTAGCTGCCGGATATTTATCTGTTGCATAGATAGAATGCGTTGTTTTGAGACAGTCGTACCGCCATTTTGGCCTACGTCAAGGGTAGGTACGGGTGGATTCAAATCAACCGGGATAATGATGGGAAGAACTTGACATGTGACTTATGACATTTTGACCTCACGCCAAGGTCATAAGAGCATGGGGCAAAAATCCACATCGGGAGTTTCATAAGTACTGAAACCTGCTAGATTTGCATACCATTTGGAGTGTGATGATTATGGTAGGATTCCTTCATTTTCGTCACGCGATGATATTTGGATCCCGATCCTACTGTGAGTATATGCTACTCCTCGGGAAATTTCTCACTAAACGATCAATGCTATAAACCTAGTAGGTGCCTAGAAAGGTGTTAGCGGGGCTACGCCCCCAGGGAAAAGAGGTTCTTAAATTAAGGAACTTCGCGAAAGCGTTGGAAAACCTCCCTCGAAGTACCGACACTGGCCTGGCTGAACGGTTAAGCAAGTATTGTACGGTGGAATTGATCCCGACTAATTCTTCCTTTGTGGTTTGAGGAGGGATTCGAGAGACAGTGGGAGCCATCCTGTTTAGACAAATTAAAAACCATTCTAAACTTGCAAGAGCATCGTGCTAAGTGTTTCTTCTCTCCCCCTGCAGCGACCAAATCGAAATGACTGGACTTAAGTTACTTCTAGATAAAAACATACTGACAGGGCCAAACTACAAAGATTGGCTCAGGAATGTCAAATTGGCAATCGCTTACGACAAGCTGGGGTATCTTCTTACCACCAAAGCTCCCCCCGTCCCAGGTCCCACCTCCAGCGTCGCGGATAAGGAAATCCGTAAGACTTGGGAGATTGATTGCGCGAAGGCCAGGTGCCTCGTGCTTGCCTCTATGGACAACGAACATCAGAGGAGGCATGAGAATATGGACCTCGAGTCCATATTTCTCCGTACAAAAGAACTGTATGGAGAGCAGTCTCGTATCGCAAGATACGAAGTGTCGAAGAAGTTATTTTCGACTAAGTTGGCCGTCGGATCATCGGTAGCGGACCACGTGCTTAAGATGATTGGCTACACTGAGGAGCTCGCGGAACTTGGGACCACGTTGGATAGTGAACTTTATACAGATTTAATTCTCCAGTCCCTTCCATCCACTTACGCCCAGTTCATACTGAATTTCAACTTGCAAGAAAAGGAAGTTGAACTTTCAGAACTCCTCAACCTGCTGAGGAACGCAGAGGGCACCCTACAGAAGGGTAGGGAAACACCCGCTTTGTTTGTAGGAGGATCTTCTTCCTCTAGGTCCAAGGCGAAAGCCACGGGAAAGAGGAAGAAAGCCCCCGCCAAACCAAGAGGCGGTGTTAGTAAAGTGGGTGCGAAGGGAAAGGAAAAGGCAACAAAGATTGCGGGAAAGCTTGTTGGAAAGGAAGAGTGCTTCTATTGTCATAAAAGTGGACACTGGAAGAAAGATTGCAGGGCTTGGAAAGCCAGGACACAGGAACTGAAGCAGGTTGCGGCTTCAGCTTCAGGTGTGTATGTTATTGAAAACTGTCTTTCTATAAACTCTACTTCCTGGGTATTGGATACCGGATCAGGATCTCATATCTGTAATTCTTTGCAGGCGTTGAGAAACCGTAGGGTTTTGAAGGCAGGTGACATGACCCTCAGAGTTGCGAACGGAGCTAGCATGGATGCTAAAGCCGTGGGGGACTATCACCTGGGAATGTCAGATGGGCATGTTGTGGTTTTGCGTAATTGCTTTTTTGTACCCAACGCAACTTGTAATATCATTTCTGTATCTTTGGTTTCTAAAGAAGGTTATGAATTTGCGTTTGTAAGTAATGTTGTGAACATTCACCTTAATCAAGTTCTGATTGGGTCAGGTACATTGAGCAATGGTATATACGTATTAAACCAACCACAGATTTTCAATGTCCAGAATACACACAAAAGAAAGTCTCCAGATATCAATCAGACTTTCTTATGGCATTATAGACTGGGTCACATCAAAGAGAGAAGGTTGACTAAGTTACATACAGAAGGATATTTGGATCCGTTCGAATATCAATCATATGCCACTTGTCAATCCTGTCTCAAAGGAAAGATGACAAAGACTCCGTTCACTGGACACGGAGTAAGAGCGAGCGAGCTCTTGGGACTCGTACACAGCGACGTGTGTGGTCCAATGTCTACACATGCGCGAAGCGGTTATTCTTACTTCATTACTTTTACGGATGATTTTTCAAGATACGGTTATGTCTTCTTAATGAAACATAAGTCAGAATCTTTTGAAAAATTCCAGGAATTTAAGAATGAAGTAGAAAAACAAACCGGCAAAAGTATCTAGATTCTAAGATCGGATCGAGGTGGAGAATACTTAAGTGCCGAGTTCCTGAATTACTTAAAAGAGAATGGGATTCTCTCTCAGCTTACTCCTCCATACACTCCGCAACATAACGGTGTATCGGAGAGACGGAACCGGACCCTATTGGATATGGTACGGTCCATGATGAGTAACGCTAAGTTACCGCGATCTTTCTGGGGATATGCGCTAGAAACAGCTGCATACCTTTTGAACCGAGTTCCTACTAAGACTGTGCCTACCACACCATATGAATTATGGAGTGGGAAGAAACCCTATCTTCAGTACCTGAAGATTTGGGGATGTCCAGCTTATGTCAAAAAGAAGCATACGGACAAGCTCGAGGCGCGCTCAGTATTGTGCAAGTTTGTGGGATACCCAAAGAACTCCAGGGGGTATCTTTTCTATTACGCAGAGGAACAAAAAGTCCTTGTTTCTCGTAATGCCCATTTTCTGGAACATCAGTTCTTAGAAAAGGAAGTAAGTGGGAGCGCAATAGAACTGGAAGAAATTCCAGAACCACAGACTATTACTGAAAGCTTAATGGAACCAGAGGGTTCAAATGAACAGGACATTCCTACGCCGCTCCGCAGGAGTAGTAGGCAGTCTCATCCGCCCGAGAGATACTACGGTTTTCTCATAGACGGGGATAGAGAGGATTGCATCATAGACTATGATGAGCCTACTAGCTTCCAACAGGCCGTTCAGAGCGTTGACTCGGTAAAATGGCTGGATGCAATGCGGACCGAAATGGAGTCCATGTACACCAACAAAGTATGGACGTTGGACATTGCTCCAGACGGGGTAAAACCCGTAGGATGCAAGTGGATCTTCAAAAGGAAGATTGGTGTAGATGGACAGGTTGAGACCTATAAAGCTAGACTTGTAGCAAAGGGTTTCCGTCAAAGACCTGGCTTGGACTATGACGAAACCTTTTCTCCAGTGGCTATGCTGAAATCCATTCGGATCCTTCTTGCCATTGCTGCCTTCCACGATTATGAGATTTGGCAGATGGACGTAAAAACCGCTTTTCTAAATGGAAGTTTAGAGGAGTGTGTCTATATGGATCAGCCAGAGGGTTTCATTCAGAGTGGGAGCAGCGGAAAGGTGTGCAAGTTGCTTAAGTCCATTTATGGACTAAAGCAGGCATCGCGGAGTTGGAACATCTGTTTTGATGAGACGGTCAAGGAATTTGACTTTATCAAAAATCCAGATGAACCATGCATCTATAGTAGATTTGTAGCGAGAACTGTAGTATTCCTTATTTTATACGTGGATGATATTCTCTTAATAGGAAATGACATTCCTATGCTACAATCTGTCATGGGTTTCTTGTCACACAGGTTCTCCATGAAAGACCTGGGTGATGCCTTTTACATCCTGGGGATCCGGATCCATCGTGATAGATCCAAGAGGATATTAGGACTTTCACAGTCCAGGTACATCGACACCGTACTGAAAAGATTCAGTATGGAAGATTCCAAGCGCGGTAACCTACCGGCTTGTCACGGGATCACCCTCTCTAAAGAGATGTCTCCTAAGACTGATTTGGAGAGGGATCGCATGTCTATTATACCCTACGCTTCTGCGGTAGGCTCTATAATGTATGCGATGTTGTGTACCAGACCGGATGTAGCTTATGCACTGAGTGTAGTAAGCCGGTATCAGTCAAACCCTGGGGAGAAACATTGGATAGCAGTAAAGAACATTCTCAAGTACCTGAGAAGGACTAAGGAGATGTTCTTGGTGTATGGCGGAAAAGACCTCCAGATTGAGGCCTTTGCTGACTCCAGCTTCCAGAGTGACAAGGATGATTCCAAGTCCATGTCGGGTTTTGTCTTTACCCTCAATGGAGGGACGGTGTGTTGGAAGAGTTCCAAACAGGAAACCGTTGCAGACTCGACTATGGAAGCGGAATACATCGCTGCATCTGATGCCGCAAAAGAAGCTGTCTGGATAAGGAAGTTCTTAAAAGAACTTCAGGTGGTTCCGTCCATTGTTGACCCAGTACCTCTGTATTGCGACAACAACGGGGCTATAGCTTTAGCAAAGGAACCCAGGTCCCATCAGAGATCCAGGCACATCTTGAGGCGGTATCACCTGATCAGGGAGATCGTGGATCGCAAGGAGATCGAGGTTCGGAGGGTTGCTTCAGAAGAGAACACTGCAGATCCATTCACCAAGGCCTTACCCCAGACTCAGTTCGAGCGGCTGATCGAGATGATAGGTCTTCGGTACGCCAGTTCATGGCCTTAGTGCAAGTGGGAGATTGTTAGTGTATATGCCCTAGAGGCCATTACCGTATCATACTAGTTTGTATATTACTTGATGGAAGCTTGGGATATTCACCTTGTATAAACAATCTTGCTCAATATAGTAGTATGCTACTTGGTTTGTTTCTACTTCAATGTGTACATGTGTTTATTTTGCGATATCACCTATACGCATTAGTGGAGCCCTTAGGATCTTTGCTTGATTACCAGCTTGTGATGGCAGTCACACTAGTGGGGGCTGGGTAATCTATAAGCACATCCTTATACAGGTCCCTAGTCGCAGGACTATCGAGACAGGGCATCGATACTCCGGAGTAGACTAGCATATGCGCTTCTCATCCCAGTGTGGGAGATGGTCTGTCCCGCAGCCATCAGTATGTCGTACTGGAGATAGTATACGGGTGCTCGTTAGGTTACGGGTACACTGGACAGGACTCGTCGGGAACTGAAAGGTTGGTATTATACCTATCGTCAGTTATCAGTTCCCAGGTGACATGAGTGCAGCTTAGTCCGCTGACTTGACACTGGCACTTCGCCTCGAGTGTGTTCCCACTGCACTTTGATCACTACCCTACCACGGCTCAAAGGAGTCGTGCAAACAGGTGGTGGTTGGGTGCAGTCCCGAAGCACTTGGAGGCAGTGACGGTTAGACAGGATTCGTCTCTCCCGGTATTGGGGGTTGACATCGCGCTGTGTCTAGGAGAGCCATTACACGAGTAGTCCCTGGCCAGGGCAAGCGAGATATACTGGTAGGTTTCCAGTGTTATCTCAGGGTGTTTTGGGCTTCACTCCGACACGACTTGTACCGCTATTGGGGGACTGACGTTTTACCGCCCCCTAGGCCCGACATGCGATGTATCAGACGAACAGACCGGACTGTACAGAGAATGTCACATTCAGACTCAGTAGGAGTTCAGATGGGGTTTCACCTCGTCAGCCTTCTTGTCGGCATCTACCTGGGGACCGTTACGCACAGCTAGTGCCGCTTGCGGTCTGTGGTTAAACCCACTGCCAGCGTAGTGTCGAGTCTTTAGAGTCCCACACAGAGGGTATTCGCCTCTGGGCAAAACAGAGTAGAGGTCGCATGGTTTTGCGACAGGGTTCGTTCTCATCCGCGCACTTGTGCACGTTTGGAGTCCGGACGGATTATACTGGTAGGCTCTGGTTTGAGCCAGATACAGGTATATTTTTTGGGGTTGCTTTTATATCTTGGTATTCTTGTTCCTCGGAACGAGAATGCAGGTGTGTATGCACAGTTGCTTGAGGCGGAGGATGAGGTATTTCATTAGGGTTTCGGAACGGGTGCGTATGCACAGTTGACAGTTATAATTTTCCAAACCCTAATGGATTTATGAATTATCTATTAATAATAGTAATTAAATGAGAATTATGTTATGGTTGATTTTGTTGACTTGTTGACCATGGTTGACTTGTTGACCATGGTTGAATGTTGACCACCATCATGCTTTGAAAGATCCTCCTTGATTCATGCTTACATTTCATTAAATGAAGCATGATGGTGGTCATTCCAAATTACCATCAACTATTCTCATTTTGAATTATTATTATTTAGATAATTCTTTTTCTTTTGGCATTATGGTTGCAAGAAAGAAAAAGCTTGCTCATTATCTCATTTAGCTTCTCTCTCCTCACTTCATCTTCTTCTTCCTCTAGCAAAAGAGAACCCTTCTCATGTGTTGAGAATCCTTCTCTTTAAAAAGAAAAGCAACCCCTAGTCACTCTCTACTCATTCTAGGTTCAAGGTTTAGCAAGCCGGAAACCCTAGTTCACTCAAAGATCGAGGAAGAGCCCAAAGGTCGAACCTTCGAGGTGGATCCATCTTCGACGGAAGAAGGAGACAAGAAGAAAACCATCAACCTCTACAAGTTTTGAAGAAGAAGGAGTTCAAGTTTAGGTATAACCTTCATCCGAGTAGCTAACTCCCTTTAGCGTATTTGCTAGTTTAGTTTAGACATGATCCCGACCTTGTTTAGTCCATGTTGCCTCTTGCGATAAAAATTTGTTTTTTATACCGTTTCCGCCTCCCCGTAAGAACCGGGGGTCGCAATATGGACTTACATATAGGGTAGGCTAGGGTAGGGTAGGTGAAAGGTTTTTGATTAAAAAAAATGTAAAATATATGAAAATGTATTAAAAAATGTAGTAAATTGGGTATATTAAACTCTCGGGAACCGATCCATTAAATTGGAGTATACAGGGGGTAGGGTAGGTGAAGAGCCCCAACTTTCATGTTGGGGACTCGGCCATCCGGCCGGCGGCACCGGACCCAGTCGGCGTGTCCACCGGCCGACTCGACCGATCCCGGCCAAGTTGGGGGTCGAGTCGGTGGGGGGTCTCGTGGGGTACACTCTGGTAATTTTACTTTTTTATGTCTAGTTCAACTTTTGGGAGTTATGGTCTATGGACTGTTGGGCTTCCAAGAAATTTAAAACAAAAATAATTTAAAAATAATGTGGCGCAGGGGATTTGAACTATGGTGACTTGGTTCAGCAGTGCAAGGTGTTACCAATGAGCTACATGCTCCTTCTTATAATTATTGTGGGAAAATAAATACTTAAAGTGGTAACAGCAATATTAAATACCCCAAGTATACTTCAAATTTAAATCAATTTTATGTATACAAAAATTGGAGTTGTTACAATCTACCCTCCTTACAAAAATTTCGTCCTCGAAATTTACAACCTTTATTTGAGGACTAGTTTACAAAGAGGTGAGGATATCTTGCACGCATTTCATTTTCCCTTTCCCAAGTGGATTCTCCTGGAGTGTCTTTCCTCCACATTACCCGGACCAAGTTGACTTCCTTGTTCTGAAGTGTCTTCACTTTCCTGTTCAGGATTTCCATAGGCTGTTGCTCACAAGACAAGTCGGGCTGTATAGTGAGCTCGGAAAGATCAAGAACATGGCTGGGGTCACTCACATACTTTCTGAGTTGGGATATGTGGAACACGTTATGCACTCCTTCCAATGAGGGTGGAAGCGCTAAGCGGTATGCCACTTCACCGACTCGTTCGAGTATGTCGAACGGTCCAATGTATCTCGGACTTAATTTACCCCGTCTTCCAAATCGAATCACTCCGCAGTTCGGAGATATCTTTAAGAATACATGATCTCCTGGCTGGAACTCCAAGTGTCGTCTCTTTGCATCAGCCCGGTGTTTCTGTCGATCTTGGGCTATGCGCATCCTTTCCCTGATAGTACGAGCCACATCAACGGTCGCTACTATCATCTCTGGTCTAAGAAGTTCCCTATCTCCGATGTCATCCCAACTTAATGGTGATCGACACTTCCTTCCATACAATGCTGCAAAAGGTGTCATTCCTATGCTTTCTTGGTAGCTGTTATTGTACGCGAACTCCACAAGATGCAGGTGATCTTCCTACGATCCTTTGAAGTCTAGCATACACGCTCTGAGCATATCCTCCAAGATCTGAATAGTTTGTTCCGACTGACCATCTGTTTGTGGATGATAAGCCGTGCTGAAGTTCAGACTTGTTCCTAAGCTAGCTTGCAGACTCTGCCAAAATTGCGATCGGAACCTGGTGTCACGATCAGAGACAATGCAGACCGGTACTCCATGAAGTCTCACAATTTCCTGTATGAGTTCATGGGTATCAGAGATAGTACATTATGAAGAGTTTAAATCTTAAATAGATTATTAGCTCCATGTACTTCTTTGCTAGTGTCTCAGTTGATTGGCCAACCCGAAATGGGATGAAATGAACCGACTTTGTGAGTCGATCCACAATGACCCATATAGCATCGTTACCCTTTGTGCTGCGAGGAAGAGCAGTCACAAAGTCCATCGTGATGTGCTGCCACTTCTATTCTGGGATTGGTAACGGTTGAAATAGTCCAGCTGTCCTGTGATGTTCAGCCTTTACTTGCTGACACAATAAACATTTTGCAACGCTTCTGGCTACTTCACGCTTCATTCCATGCCACCAATGATTTTGACGTAGATCTTTGTACATTTTGGTACCTCCAGGATGTACTGAGTAGGGAGAGCTGTGAGCGTCTTTCATTAACTCTTCCCGAACAGGACCTTTTGGTACACACAATCTGCTGCCGTATCTCAAAGATCCGTCTTCATGGATGATGAAGTCTGTTCTGAGTCCATTCTCCACTTGTTCTCTGATCCTGTGCAACTTAACATCACTTGCTTGAGCTGCTTTGATCTGATTGACAATGGTTGATTGAACTTGTAGATCCATCATACTTGAAGCATTACCTGTCATGACTACTTCAATCTCCATCTAATGCAAGTCTTCCTGAAGCTTCCACTGAGCGGTGAGATTCATCGATAATGGTTGGCGACTAAGAGCATCAGGTACTACGTCCACCTTCCCTAGGTGATATTGCAAGTTGATGTCAAAGTCCGCCATGAGTTCTAACCATCTTCTCTGCCGCATATTCAACTCCTTCTGAGTAAACACATACTTCAGATTTTTATGATCTGTGTAGATGTTCACTCGTTCACCAAGTAAATAATAGAGCCAAATCTTGAGAGCAAAGATGACGGCTGCCAACTCCAAATCATGCGTCGGATAATTGCGCTCATGAGTCTTCAGTTGTCTTGAAGCATAAGCCACAACCTTACCGTGCTGATGTAGAACACATCATAATCCCTTACCGGATGCATCACAATGCACTTCGAATCCTCCAGATTGATCTGGTATTACGAGAATAGGTGCAGATGTCAATCTTGACTTGAGTTCTACGAAAGCTTGTTCGCATGCTTCTGACCACACAAATTCTTCATCTTTTCGTATGAGCTTGGTCAGGGGTGTTGCTATCTTTGAGAATCCTTCAATGAACCTTCTGTAATATCCAGCTAAACCTAAGAAACTCCGAATGTCCTTCACTGACTTTGGTGTAGGCCATTCGCTAACTGCTGAAACTTTGGCTGGATCCACAGAAATTCCTTCTCCTGATACGATATGTCCAAGAAAACCAACTTGATTTAGCCAAAACTCGCACTTGCTGTACTTGGCATAAAGCTTATTTTGTCGAAGAGTTTCCAGGACAATTCGTAGATGCTCTGCATGCTCTTTCCGACTCTTAGAATATACCAGGATGTCGTCGATGAAGATGACAACAAACATGTCTAAATACTCCCGAAAAACTTGATTCATTAGGTTCATAAATATTGCTGGTGCATTGGTCACTCCAAATGGCATCACTAGAAATTCGTAATGTCCATAGCGAGTTCTGAAAGCTGTTTTGTGAATATCAGCTTCCTTGACCTTCACTTGATGATAACCTGAACGAAGATCCAATTTAGAGAAAACACAAGATCCACTTAGCTGATCGAATAAATCATCGATGCGCGGAAGTGGATACTTGTTCTTTATAGTGACTTCGTTCAAGGCTCTATAATCGATGCACATTATGTATGAATCTTCCTTCTTCTTCACCAGTAGTACAGGTGCTCCCCAACTTGAAGTGCTGGGACGAATCCATCCTTTCGCCAATAATTCGTCCAACTGTGTTCGGACTTCCTTCAAACCTTTCGGACTCAGTCTATAAGGTGCTTTGATCACCGGTTGTGCTCCTGGTACTAAATCAATACTGAATTCAAGAGGTCGATCGGGAGGCAAACCTGATATATCGTCAGGAAATACATCGTCGAACTCTCGAACTACCTCTGGTCTTAATTCTTCTTCTGCTTGAGCTGCTGCAACTATGGCTTCCCTTGGCTTCGCTTTGTAGGTACTTGGCTCCAGGGTACGGTCTCCGCTCTTGAAATAGAAGACCGGATGGTCTGGAATCTCGAATACTACCCTCCTTTGACGACAGTCGATGGTAGCATAAAAAGTTTCAAGCCAATCCATTCCTAGAACCACATCGAAGTTCGGTATGTCTAGTACTTTGAAGTCAGCATAAAACTCTCGGCTGCAGAAGACGACTGGACACAAGCTGTATCCTATGGTTGCCTTTAGAATGCCATTTCCAAAACTGACATTCCAGCTGGATACAAGCGGTGAGACTGGAATCGCATGGGTTCGGACAAACCGTTGCGACATGAAGCAGTGCGATGCTCCAGTATCAAACAGTGCAAGTGCAGGTAGTGAGGCTACTAGGATTGTACCTAAGGTATATGGGATATGTTTTAGGTATAGGGAAAGTGTGTAGATAACCAAGACTAAAAGATAAGTTTGAGAAAGAAGGTTTACCAGTAATGACTTGGCCAGTGGCCTCAGCTTCTTCCACAGACATCATGAAAGCCTAGCGCCTTGGTACATTCCTCCTGGCCTGAGGAGCATTCCTCAGAACGTTCCTTTGAGCTTGATAGAACTGAAGAGGAGGTGATGCAGCTTGTGGTCCTCTGGGTGGTGCAGGTAGTGCAAGTCTTGGAGCAGGGGCTTGGATGGCTGGACGCTGTGGATAATTGTTTGTTGGCCTGGGTGCAGCAATTGGATTTTGTTTATGAGGACAAGCCCCAATACCATGAGCAGCTGAGCCGCAGATTAAGCAAAGGTTGTTCGCGCGCCGGCAATCTCTTGCCAGATGCTCATTTCTCTTGCAGTAGTTACAAAAGGCTGGGCTGGACCTGTTGATTAGTGCTCCAGAACGTCTTGGCATAAAAGGTGGTCTGGACGAGGCTCCACCTGCCATCTAATTGGCAGGGCACTTGACTCCTGCAGACTGAGGTCTGCCCCTTGCTTTTATTACTGTCTCATAACTGCGGGCAGCTTCCAGAGCATCCTCATGAGTCAAAAAATTTCCTATGGCTAGAGCAGCCTGAATCTCCGTGTCCAATCCTTCTTGAAAGCAACGGGCTCTGATCTCTTCCGTCGGTATCAAATGTGCCACGAATCTGTTTAAGGATTATGTTAGCAGTATAGTATGTGATTTTTAGAAATTGAACTATTGCGACATATCTTACCGGCTTAACATGGTGAATTCAGCGTCGTATTCATCTACTGATTTGTCCCACATCGATCCTTGTTGTAGATGAATGAACTGCTGCTCCATGGCAAACCTGGCAGTCACAGGGAAGTATTTCGCGTCGAACTTCTCGCGAAAAGTCTTCCATTCAATAGGATGTACAAGACGGCTTTCTTCCTCCTTCTACAAGTTACGAGCATTGTCCGTGAGCTGTAGTTTCGCCACACGGACCCAAGCTATGTCTGGCACTTGAGCTGCTGCCAGATCGTCTTCTATGCTTTGTGCCCATTCTTCAGCTTCAAGAGGGCTTCCTTTTCCGGAGAACTGCTTCGGATGTAAAGCCCTAAATTGCTTTACCCCAGGAGCATCAGTCTCAGGACGGTTCAGGAGTTGTTGTTGTCCCTCGAGAAGGCTGCAGATTGCCTCAAGTAACACTGTTTGCTCGCTAGTTGGCGCAGGAACAGCTGGTGTGAGAGGTAGTGCTGGAGGTGTGTTGTTGATTCTGGTGTGAGAGGTAGTGTTGTTCGGATAATCCATAACCCTGAAGAAAAATTTGAGTTAGGACAGATTCATGTACATGAAATGATAAGATTCAAGGAATATGAAATTGTAAGATTCAAGGAACATGAAATGTAAAGAATGTTTTAGTTGCTGGTTCTTGTGTTATATTGCTTAGGTTGTTCACGCAGAACAAAACTGCATGATAGGGTTTCATACAGCTCTGACCTCCATGGGCCACCAACAAAACCTGTCACGCCCCGCTTCCCAGTGTACGGCGAAGGGGATGCGACGAGGTCCGCTACGTATATACTCAGAAGTACATACGCTAAGCGTATCTAAGCAATATAAAATAAATACACAAGAGACAAGAAATAAAAAGAACAGCAACTTTTATTTATTAACATTCTTTATACAATGCATGAAAGGAAATACAACTGAAATAAAAAGATGCCTAAACAGTGGCATAACATGAAATGAAAAGTACAGAAAGGAAAAGTGTACAATGAAACAAAAGTGCAGGGTCTTCGGCAAACTGCTCCAAGTCTTCTTGAGATGGCTCGATCTCTGCCGAGTCCAAATCACCTGACGACATTCAAAGAAGAAAGAAACAGAATGTCGTCTGCGAACAGATCGCTCGGTAAGTCCCAAAGGTAAGAGGAGAGTAGAAAAAGAAAGAATAAGAAGGTTTATTTTAAAGTTGTATTATCCTGTAGTAATGTCATATTAACGCTGTTGTTTGTAACTTGGTACAGAAGGATGCCAGTGTATATGAGGGGAGTCTCTATATGCCAGAGACTGGAGGCACGTGTAATACAAGAAACCGTTTATGCCACGGTACAACAGCAACTGGATTCATGTTAGGTGTATTAAATCTGACCACCTCGTGCCACCTTTAACACCTTCCTTACCAATCTACCCCTTAAATCCCGTGATGTCTTGTTTGTATTGTTATCTTATAAAATTGTATTAATTGTATGAGTGCTTGACTAACTGACCAAAATCTTGATAGCACGAAACGGTTATAACCGTAGAGTCATGTAATGGAATACTGAGAATCATGAAAAAGGAAAATATATCCATGGTTCGGTTCAGTCAAATTGTATAAATTGATAATTGTATTCATGGATTCATGTGTTCATATTGAATTGGAATCTTGTTGTTTATAGATTGACTTGAATCATATTGAAGTCAGATTAATAAGACTCAAACCCGAGTCAGACAATCAGAAATGTGAATCGAAATCTTATAATTGCTAGGGTCCTTAGAGTAATTTATAAAACTTGAGGGGGTTTTATGTAAAAATACATTTATATACTTTTCAAAATACAACTCAAGTATTTATTGTTCTTCTTTAGAATTGTAATGAGGGTGGATTTTATGTTGTGACCTTTCTAGTGAAAATATCATATTTTTATAAATAAGGGTATTTATCTGTAATATTGATTTATTTGAAGTTCATGGTATTTTAGTGTAAAATCTATTCTTTTGATTTTTAGAAAAAGGTAGAAAATTTATATTATAATAAAATAGATATTTAAATAATAAATATACATATGTTTATACAAAAATAATTTTAATAAATATTTTATATTCCAAAAATCTCATTTTCTTAAGATGTCGTATTTTAAACCTTTCGAGACCGAATGCTCCTTACGGAGGTCTGAATCTCGCACTACTAGCCCGAAGGTGTGCGATAAACCACACGATCCCGAACGGGTTCCCCAAAAATGGGTTGTAGCGGCGCTTTGCAAAGATTGTAAAATACTAATCCTTTCGAAAACGGTTTTATAAAGTAAAAGGTATTTATTTGCAAAGTGTAATTTTCCGTATTTTAGATTCCAGGGTTTCCTAAGCCAACTAGCCCATTTCTAAATGGTCTAAACGACAAGTCGTTAGAAGCCTCAAATCGCCTCTTCACCGCCAATTGTGGCCAGGTAAGTACAAATGAGGAAAGGAGGGATCCGTTCACGAATCGTGAGACGGGCCTTTTAAAGTTACATTTGCTCACTTGCCTAGCCTAGACACCACAAAGTCAGGTTTAGATAAACGATCGATGTCCACAACTTATCGTGTTTTCCTAATAAGAGATATTTATTTAAAAGTGTATCAAAACTAAACTTTTAGAATTGATTTTATTAAGAATATGGTATTTAAATGAAAGTATTGTTTTATCGTATTCTAAGTTTTTGATGATGTCGCTTAGGGTTGTATTTTCGTGTGTGTGGAGGTAGGTCATCACCTCATGCTCTACTTTTAAATGTATAGCAAAGTTAAGGGGTTAAATGTGAAATCAAAACATGATGGTATTAAGGTGAAAAATACGATAAATTGGAAAGGTTATCATTTCATGTGTGATTAAACCTTGTTCAAATTGATTTTTTAAAGTTTAATAGTCAAGATAAACATGTTTAAACATGAATGAATTGGTGAGAAGTGAAATTTTATAGAAAACCGAATCGGAAATCGGATTTGTTCCGATTCCGTCGGGTTTCGTAATTTCGTTTTTTTAGAGAAATAGAAAGGGGGATAGAATGGGACATACGGGTTTCGATTAGGCAAAGGAGTGTAGGGGGAACTAAAAGAGTTGCCGAGGCGTTGCTTCGTCGCTGGATGTTTCTAAAAATGTCGCCGGAATTCCCGCCGGAATTTCGTTAGAGCTTCGCCGTGAACTTGTTTTCAAAGTACACCCTTCTTGGAAAATTTTGAGAGAGTGAGCCTAGGGTTTTGGGATGAGAGGGTAGAGGGTATGGGTGTATTTATAGGGTTGGCTAGGGTAGGGTAGGTGAATGGTTTTTGATTAAAAAAATGTAAAAATATATGAAAATGTATTAAAAATTGTAGTAAATGGGTTATACTAAACTCTCGGGAACCGATCCATTAAATTGGAGTATACAGAGGGGTAGGGTAGGTGAAGAGCCCCAACTTTCATGTTGGGGACTCGGCCGATCCCGGCCGAGTCAGGGGTCGAGTCGGTGGGGGGTCTCGTGGGGTACACTCTGGTATTTTTACTTTTTTGTCTAGTTCAACTTTTAGGAGTTATGGTCTGTAGACTGTTGGGCTTCCAAGAAATTTATAACAAAAATAATTTAAAAATAATGTGGGGCAGGTGATTTGAACTCTGGTGGCTTGGTTCAGCAGTGCAAGGTGTTACCAATGAGCTACAAGCTCTTTCTTGTAATTATTGTGGGAAAATAAATACTTAAAGTGGTAACAGCAACATTAAATACCTCAAGTATACTTCAAATTTAAATCAATTTTATGTATACAAAAATGGGAGTTGTTACAGTTGTTGCCATTTTGTACACAACGGTTTTGCTGGATACTACTTATAGAGTTAGGGCTTAGGAAGATAGCGAGCGGACATAGGCGTCGTCATCTATCGTTGACCTAGGCCGTAACTCGTGGGGCGTAGTATTTTTTCAGGAACCGGACGTTTATTGGCCTGAAGGGTCTTTCGCCATGCATATCCATGAGCATGTAAGCCCCACCTTGATAGACTTTGTCTATGATGCACGAGCCCTCATAGTTCGGCTCGAACTTCCCCCTGTTTGGCACGATTTGGGATCATAGGTCTCTTGACCACAAGCATGAGCTTTCCTTGGCGGAATGTTCTCGGCCTAATCAATCTCTCGTATGAGTGCGTCACCTTTGTTTTGTAAGCCTCCAAGTTTTGCTGAGCCATGAGACGAGTTTCGTCAAAGGCGTCGAGGTCCTCTAGCCGAAGATGAGCGTTCTCTTCATCTGTTAGCTCGTAATGAACCTCCACTCATAAAGAGGGTAGCTTTATCTCCAAGGGGAGTACTGCTTCTGTGCCGAATACCAATGCATACGGCGTTGTATTCGTGGCCGTTTTGAACATGGTCCGATACGCCCAGAGAGCTTCATGCAGTCTCTCGTGCCAGTCTTTCTTATTTCTAGGCACCGTCTTCTTTATAATCTTCGTCAAGGTTTTGTTGAAAGCCTCAGCTAGACCATTAGCTCGGGGATTATAGACCGAAGAGTATCTCCAGTCTATATTATGCTGCTGTGCGAAGCGGCTGATTTTGTGACTTCTGTAGGCTGGCCTGTTATCGGAGATAATCCGTCGCGGATTGCCGAACCGATAGATGACGTGTGTCTTGAAGAAATAAAGGATATTCTCTGTCTTCACTTCTCTTAGCGGTACTTCTTCTGCCCACTTAGAGAAGTAATCGGTTGTCGCCAATATAAACCGATGTCCTCTAGATGATGCTGGTTCGATAGGCCCAATTATGTCGGTTCCCCACATTTCGAACGACCAGCTCGCCACCGTTGGGTGTAGCGGCTTTGGATGCTGGTGGATGAAGTCTCCATGAATCTGGCACGAATGTCATTGCTTCGCGTATTCAAGGCAGTCCTGAATCATCGTGGGCCAATAATAGCCCATTCTTTTGATCTTCAGCTTCATCTTTGGCCCGGCTTGATGAGAACCGCAGAGTCCGTCATGAGTTTCTTGGACGACTCTCCTTGCTTCTTCCGGTCCCAAGCATCTTAGGCACAGGGAGTCGAACGATCTCTTATACAGAGTATCATTGACGAAGGCGAAAGACAGAGCTCTTTTCATGAGCTGATGTCTCGAGGACGCATCTTCAGGTGTTCAACGGGATTTGAAGTAGTCTATAAAGACGTCTCTCCAATCCTTAGCCTTTTCCTGGTCTTTTATTTGTAGGACCGTTTGCTTGGTCTCTGCCTTTTCTTTGGATGACTCCGGAGATATTTCTGCCGGTGCAAGAACCCGACGGTTTTGCACAACGATCCTTACGTCATTGAGATTTTCTTCAGCCAATTCTTTAGCGAGCTTGGCTAGTGCATCAGCTTTGCTATTTTATGTGCGCAGTATGCTCTCCAGCATGTAGGAGGGGATTTAGGTCAGCAATTGCTGCACTCTCTCATCGTACCTTACCAACTCCATTTTGCACGTTTGATAGTCGCCGTTTACTTGACTAACGACCAACTGGGAGTCTCCATATACGAGGAGGTTTTCGATTCCCATGTCGACGGCGATCTCTAGACCTGCTATCAAAGCTTCATATTTGGCTTCATTTTTTTTTCCTCGACTTTGTTAAGGAAAAAGCAAAGCGCATTATCCCTACTTGTGGAGTCACGAAAATAAGGCCTATCCCAGATTTGATTATAGGGGTGTTGTGTTGTCGCTTCTTCATGGAAGATGCCCCATCGAAGTAAAGTTCCCATCTCGTGTCACTCTCTTCTTTCTCGCTGTCGATCGTGTCAAACGCGTGCTCGTCTGGAAATTCGCAATTTAGGGGTGAATCGGCAGGTATCGGATGCTCAGCGAGGAAGTCGGCAATGGCCTGGCCCTTCACTACCTTGAGAGGTCGGTATGTTATCGAGAACTCCATCAAGAGGAGGGCCCATTTAGCGAGCCGTCCTGTTAGTATGGCTCTTGACATCAAATATTTGAGAGGATTCACTTTTGATATTAGGTGGACCTCATGCGTCAAAGCATAATACCGGAGCTTCGTTATCGCAAAGATTAACGCCAAGCAGTGTTTTTCAATGGGGGAGTAGTTGTTTTCTGCCCCCAAGAGAACTCAACTCAAATATTAGAGGACTCTCTCCTTCTCTTGGTCGTTCTCCTGTGCCCATAGCGCGCCTAAAAAACCTTCAAGAGCTGTTTTGTACAGGATGAGAGGCTTTCCCTTGACCGGAGTGGTTAGTACTGGTGGATTCTGCAGGTATTGCTTGATTTCGTCGAGTGTGCTTTGACAATTGCGATCCCAGACGAAAGGAGTCCCCTTCTTTATTATATGACTGTAGGGGCGGAACTTCCCGGAGAGATTGGCTATGAATCGTCGAATATATGCGAGCTTTCCTTGGAGAGATCGCAGTTGCTTGAGAGTTCTTGGCGAAGGTATTTCTATAATCGCCTTGATCTTCGATGGATCTATTTTGATGCCTTGATGTCGTATGATGAACCCTAGAAATTTTCCTGAGGAAACTCCGAACGCGCATTTGTGAGGGTTCATCTTTATGTTGTATTTCCGAAGACGTTGGAATACTACCTTCAGATGCTCCCAATGCTCCTCGTGTGATTTTCTTTTTACTACGAGATTGTCAATATAGCATTCGACGATTTCATGTATGAGGTCATCGAAAATCTTCATCATGGCCCTCTGATAGGTAGCGCCGGCGTTTTCCAGGCCGAAAGGCATTACTTTGTAGCAGAATATGCCCAGAGGAGTCCGAAAAGCGGTATGCTTCTGGTCTTCGGGATGCATCTTTATTTGATTGTACCCCGATGAGCCGTCCATGAAGGAGAAGAGTTCATGAGTGAACGTGTTATCTATCATTAGCTCGATAACCAGTACAGGAAAGTCATCTTTCGGGCAAGCTTTGTTGAGGTCCTGAAAATCTACACAATTGTGCACCGTCCCATTGTTCTTCATCACTGGGACGATATTGGCGATCCAGTCAGGGTACTGAACTTCTTGGATGAAGCCGGAGTCGATCAGCTTCTTGACTTCAGCGTTGATGCTCATTTCAAGTTCGAGCCGCATTCTTCTTGGTGCTTGCTTGACTGGCTTGACGTCCGGGGATATCACCAATTTATGCACAGCTATCTCTGGATCTAGCCCGGCATCTTGGATCAGTTCCATACGAAGCAGTCTTTATACTGTATGAGCACGTCTCTTAGCGTAGCTACCTGTTCTTTAGAAAGAAGCTCACTGACGAATGTAGGTCGCGGGTCGTTTGCCATCCCCAACTCTATTTTCCTTAGGTTATCCGCCGTGGCGTGTATTCCATCCTCCAATTCTTTTGGCGCCAGTGGAAATTTCGAGATCAATTCCTCTTCACCCTCGTTTTCGAAGCACCAGGATAGGTCATCCATGTTCTCGGGCACTTCTTCTTCTGACAGCGTTATCACGTAACAGGTACAAGATCGTTTCCAAGACCAATGTTGATCTGGTTCTACTCTCGCCATATACGTTGCTTTTGGTATATGCTTTTGCGGTGGTGCTACCCTCCAACTGTTGGATAGAGCGAACCTGCCGAATTGATATTATTCTTCAACCCAGTTTTTGAAGGTGAAGCAGTCTTCAAGAGAATGTCCTATCGCTCGATGATAGAAGCAATAATCCGGATGAGCGGCCTCGTCTGCTTGTTCGGGGTGTTTGGACTCCGGGAGTGTCACCATCTAATGTTTCATGACAAGATCGAATATCTTACTTGTCTTGTCCTGGGGAAAAGAATATGCTCGACCCATCTTCTTTATAAGAGACGAATCCCGGCTGCTCAATTCTCGATCGCGTATCTTGGTTCGCGCTTTATGGCATTTCCACGAGCAAACTATCCCTTTTCAAACCTAAGACATTTGTAGAAGCTGCTCGGGACCCTAAGTGAACGAATCTAGTAGAAGTGACGGGCGAAGGATCTTTTTTTGGGCCTGATTTACCGCTGTCGGGCATTTTTTCCAATCTTTAGTTTGTTTTTGCCTCCGCATCGGGTCTTCTGTACGACGGGTTGGCGACGAAGAGCATCGTCATTCTCCGCAGCCTACTGAAGGAAGCGTTGCGTCCTGGCTTTCTCGTAGATGGCCATTTCACGGTTGTGGTCATCCCGGGCTTTTTGACCCGCTTCCTTTATTAACTTATCCATCTGTTCTTCAAACGAAGGACTTGGCATTTTTACAGCGGGATCTCGTTTTGGTTCAATTGCACTGTCTTCTAACAGAGCATCTCCTTCTTCATCGAAATCATATATAACGTAGCAGCCATGGAATCGCTCCCATTTCTGGGATTGAACATATCCAAGCCCGATCGTTTCCATTCTCCCGTTGGATAATTTTCGCGGAGTTTCGAGGACGTTCCAGATCCTATTATAGAACTGACCTTGTCGAGCAGTCTGTTTGAAGGGTACGCCTTGGCGCCTCAACAGCCTTTTTACTCCTTCTATGTAGTATCTTGGCAGACGGATGGGCTGGAGCCTGTCAAGCGTAGAATCGGCACCATGCCAGATTTCTTTCTCTACTTTATTCTCCGCAGATCGATAAAAGAGAATCGCCTTTTCATCTTTCCTCATGGGAGGTACATAGTTAGTCTGCAGCTCTTGTACACTTTAGGTATCGAGTGTGTCGAGTTCTTTGTAATGCTTTCTCGGGACCACGGCGATTTGCAAACTCTGATCATCTCCGGTGAAGGCCTGCATCGATGGGCGGATCGAGAACACTGCGTTGACCTCGTCTTTAGAGTCACTGCCAAAGACCAGAATAGGGGTAGACGGTCCCGGCTTGTTGCATTGGGGCGGCCCCAAATAGACTATCTCTTTTTCTTCCTCGGTGTCACTCCCGAAGACCGGAATCGTGGTAATAGCTTTTTGCTTATTCTCCGGTTTATAGCATCTTTTCGTGTCTTCAAAGTCTGGCAGAAAGTACTTTGCGTACTCGTATTTGCGACTTCATTCACAGAGAATGGGTTTAGCTCCCCCGTTACGGTGTACTCAAGACCATCCTTGAAATACTTCATACATTGATGTTGTGTAGAAGGGATGATGTTGTATTCCTGTAACCAAGGCCTGCCGAGCAAAACGTTGTAGCAAGTCTTGGCGTCAATGACATGAAATTTGATGTCAGTGATGAGCAACCCAAAGCGTAATGTCAGTATCACAGACCCGAGCGTCCGTGATGACTGAGAGTCAAACCCGGAGATAGTGATTTTATCCCGAGCGAGGTGTTGAACGCTCATGCAGATTTCTTTTAGCACTCTCACGTTGAGAAGGTTGACAGAGGACCCGTTATCAACTATGATCTTCCCTATATTGATATCATGGCAGTATCCGGTGACATACAGGGGACGGTTGTACTCACACGTCCTGAGGAGGAGATCTTCATCGCCGAAAGTGACATCAGCAGTGTGCACTTCTTCTAGCTAATCCTTCATCTTTTCTTCGGCAAGGAAATCTTGGAACTGCTCAGGCTCTTGTAGTGCCTTGATCAAAAAATCTCTCGCCTCTTTAGATAGCAGAAGGGTATCGAGAATGCTCAGTTGTGAGGGTATCTTCCTCAAGTGTGCCAGAACGTTGTAATCCACCTTGTTTTTCTTTGGCGGGTCCTTGGCTGCCAACTCTTCGACGACTCGATCATCGAGGGTGATATCCTCAAGGACTTTTTCCGTCCCCTTATCTTTTTTGTTTGCTCCCTTGCTTGTGGGTCCGATATTCTTTTCGGGTAACGTATGATTGTGCGGCTGAATATTCTCGCAGGTTTTCGTCTCTTCTGCTTCGGAGGTGGGTTCTTTGAAGAGAGGGCCGAGGGCTATTTCCTCGTCAGAATCACTTCGGAATGTGAGAACTTGCGATATCCCGAAATCGACCATGTGACAGTTACCGGCAGTTCTTTTGTGCTCATCTGTCGCAGTTTTTCTCTTTCGACGAGCTTCACGCTTCATCCTCTTAAAATGTTGTCAGTGGACGACATATCCCTACCACCAGTTTTTTAAGGCGTTGTACTCTTCAGTAGGGTACGCGATCCACTGATGGTATAAGCAATAATTTGGATGTACATCATTTTCGTCAAATTGTATCCCACCAGGAGTGTTTCCTTCGGAGGGTGGCAGCTTCATTCCCATTGACATGGTTTTGGCGAACCGTTTCCTCGTCTTAAGTTTGCTTTTGTTTGCAGCGGATATGCTTTGATCTGGTGGGAGTGTTTTAACCCTTTCGTCCAGCCGCCGGCGTTTGGCTTTTTCGAATATGGCCATTTCGCGCTCCCGATCTGCTTTGCTTTTCTGACGGGCTGCGTTCAGCAGCAGATCGATCATCTCGTCAGACGGTTCCAAGGGTTTCGGTTCGAGATCTGCCCCCAATTTCTCTACATCAGGAGCTTCTTCACCATCTATTGACGAGTGAGAGATCACGAGTTAGCTCGCCACATAATCCTCAGGTTCATCTGACAAGTCTTCTCCCTCATCTTTGTTGCCATCTCTGTTTTCAAGGATGTGGTTGAGAAACTCTTGGAGTGTGACTGGGGTTCGCGCCTTCTAATTGTATTCCTCCAGTGTGTCAATGTGTTTTTGCAGGTCCATACGCTTGTCATCAGGCTTCACGGGCTTTTTGGTCTTCTTATTCTTCTTTGAAGATTTTGATGGCTGGGCATGGGCGTTTTGACTATCGCTACCAATTCTTGGCGTCGGGCGCGGCTTCAGCATTCCTTGTAACATTTCAAAATAATAAAAATATTATTTTTGGGAACTTTATAATTTAATATTATTTTATTGAATATTTTAATAATTCGGTATAATTAAATACAAATAAATAGGGGGAAATTTTGGAAAATTCTAAAATAGGGTGATTTAGAGAATTATGACATTTTTAAGTCTTTATGATTAGTTATATGCTAATTTAGTGCTAATCGCGATTAAAAATCGCTAATCGGTTTTTTAGTAATTTTGTGCAAAACATGCACATATCTTTTATTTTCCTACACTTGTGCATTTTCTACCACGGTTTCTCATTTGGGTTTACTATTTGAGTGAGAAGGAATTTAGAGAAAAGAAAAAGAAAAGAAAAGAGAAAGGGGAATATTTTATGAGGTATGGTGAGAGAGAGAGGTATGGGCTTCTTTAACCAAGGACTTAGCCATTTCCTTTGATCCCAACACTCATTTCTCTCCCTCTCCCTCAACTCCCTGCTGCTACTGCTGCTCCTCACCTCCCTCCCCACTTCACCTCCTCAAAACATCTCAAAAACATCACCAAAACCCCATATTCATTTCATTAAAAGTGTACACAAGCTCAAGATCTACACATTGGACTAAGGAAGCAAGGATTTTGGCAACTAGGGGCAACTCAAGAAAATTCTTGAGTTGCCAAATGAGGTATTTTCTGGACCTTAAAGCTTAGTTATGCATTACCTTTACCCCATGTTTAGATAGAACCGATATTGTTTGATTTTGTAGACTTGAGGAAAACCTAGTAAGGGTTTGAGGAAAATTTGAGTTATGATGTGAAATTGAGCTCAGTAGAGGTTATGTAAACACCCTAGTGCATGAATTGAGGCCCCAACCTGAGAGTTGAAACCCGAAATATGGATTTAGAAACCGATATCGGAAAAATTATGAAATCTGGGAAGCTTATATGAGATCTGCTATCACCCGAGACATCCTAAAATAAAATTGATTGGACAGTGAGATGTGCAGGCACCCAGGAACCACCACACAAAACCCCAGTCCCCAACTCCTTCTTCAGGCCACAGATTTATCCTGTTTGGCCGCAAATTGCGGCCTGGACCCCACCATTTTGCCTCGTTCTGGTTCTGTAGCTCCTACATGTGTAGATTAAGCCCCTGGCATGTATAGATTTGTCTAATTTGAGCTAGGGTGAAATCTGGAGCCTATTTCCTTAGTTACTGTTTTGGATTCGTGTTTCCGTATTCCGTATTTTTAGTTCTGAAATTGTGTATTGTGTTTCACCTCGATTATTTGGCGTTTATACGACGATACCGAGGATTGATTGATGGTTTTGGAAGGCGTTGTTCATAGGTTCTAACCTATAGATCATAGCGTATCGTTTTGAGATTCGTATGCCGTTTTAGTTGGAATTGGTTTTGATACGCATTTTTGATACTTTGATGTGTAGGTACCCCATGAAGACTTCGGGACGACGAACAAGCGCGTGGCGACGTCGACAAATGAAGATGCAAGGTGAGTAGATTATAACTACAGGGGGAAGTCGGGTGGATGGCGTATAGCACCCCCGCAGTCCGTAGTTGATATACTTTATATTATATATGATAGTAATAGTGTGTCATGGATATTGTGTTAGGTGTATTATGGATAGCTTAGGGTTAGAAATAAACTAGTATAGTTCATAGTCGCGAACCCTAGAATAGGTTTACACCCACATGCGCACCCTTGCATATTCACTATACTTACACTGTGTTGATGATGATATTGGATGACATTGGAGATGAGTCGATGATTTTGGGCATTGTGCCGTGAGATCGGTGATGTGATGTGATTCGTACTTGCGATACGACATGTGATCTTAGCGGGCCGTTGGGCATGTGTTTTACCCCCGCTTTCATACTTATATAGATGGTATTGATTTGTACTAGACTTAGATCTGTACCCCAGATTATGCGATACGATGATAATGATACCTGATATTTGATGAGAAGAATGTGATACTGACCCGTACCCAGCTATTGGGATGTCGTACGACGATTTACCGTACGAGCTTTATATTGATGATAGATCCGCACTCATGACTTGAGGATCCATATGACATACTGTATCGTACGCAATACGATTGGGGCGGGATCACCGACTATATATATATCGACTAAGATTTAGGTGGATTCCATACCCCTCCAGGTTGATGTGATACTTAGATCTGTAGTTGCATAGTAGATGTTAGACTAGACCCGAGTCATACCTATTTCAAAAACTAACGAATCGGGAATATCTTAAAAACACGGTAGCCCTTAGTTTACTAAAAACCCCGATAAGTCTTATTTCAAATGGCATGCTGCATTACTATTCATTTACCATTTACTCTACGGCTCGCATTGCATTGCATGCTTATATGTTATTGATTCATATTCCTTTGTGCATATGCCTTTACATAGTTGCATGCTCATAGTAGTGTTCATGTTGCATGTATTATAATTCATGGATTTTACACTATGATATGGTTGCATATGATGATTCTGGATTTTTTTACTCCTGCATGTATATATCAGTGGTATGGGACGCTGAAATATATATGTATACCCATAGAGTATATATTTATTAGTGGTATGGGACGCTGATATATATATACGCCTACTTAATAAATCATCATGATGATCTATGCAAATTTACATATGCATTATGAGAGGAGCCTATGTGCTCGGAGCCTATGAGCTCGATGTGAGAGGAGCCTATGTGCTCGGAGCCTATGTGCTCGGAGCCTATGAGCTCGATGTGAGAGGAGCCTATGTTCTCGGAGCCTATGAGCTCGATGTGAGAGGAGCCTAAGTGCTCGGAGCCTATGAGCTCGATGTGAGAGGAGCCTATGTGCTCGGAGCCTATGAGCTCGATTTGAGAGGAGCCTATGTGCTCGGGGCCTTTATGGTCGATGGCATATTATATCTCCTCTACCCCACATTTATTTTATATGTATTGCATCATATATTAGTAGTACCTGATAGAGTACCTTCAATTAATGCTGCATACATATCGGATACATGATATATGGGTTTCACTTGATATTGAGATATATAGTTTGTGTCAATGCTCGACGTTGATTTTCTGATGATTTCATTCATGATATCTCCTGTTTTCATTTTACCACATACATACATCATATTTATGATATATTGTTACGTGAGGCATTGGCACGAGTACTTGGCACTACACTTATGTTCAGATGTTACATTGCCACTTTACTATGCTTCAAACTTATCCATTTGAGGTTTACATTATATCTGATCATTTTGACTTAGGATTATGTCATGCTTCCAATTTCTGCTTGTAGATATTTTCTATTCACGAGTTGGCAACTCACCCCCGTTGTGTCACAGTTCTTGCAGGTTTTGCCGTACAGGTTCCATAGCGGCATTTCCAGCACATTGCTTCCTTTGCGGGTGATTTCCTTGGTAGGTGGGTTCTTTGCATCAGAACCACCCTTGTATATGTATTATTCTTTGTATCTAGAAATTCCATCAACCAAAACTTGTATATTATTTCAGACTTAGACATTAGTGATGTATTATTTCGACCTTAGAGTCGCGCTCAGTAATATTACTATTTTCTTGCTTATTGGAGATTCTCTTGGGTTTTGATCCTCGCCCTTCGGCGTTGTATATTATATTGCTTGTGTGGGTTGTGCTCTTTGTTTATGCGTAGTCAGTGTTTGATAAAATGCCTCAATGGAAAAATTTACAAAATATGTTTCTTTACTCTTAAAATGGTTTTAGATTTCTGGGCTTTTGGCTTACTTGGATCAGATGGAGTCTTATAGACTTCATATGGTTCAAGGGCCAGTCACGTGCTCTTTCGGGTCGTGACAAATTTGGTATCAGAGCGCTAGGTTAACCTTGGTTCGAGTCTAAGTTTGACTATGTGGAGCCTAGGGCGTCTATATATATACAGAACTTAGGCTTGACCTTACGGAACTTAGACTTAGTCGAGGGGGTATTAGACCCGAACTTTCGTCGCGTAGGATGACCCTTGGTTGATGGAATAGGTGACTAAAGTAGAGTGACTTACCGTGGGTATGTTCTGCGGCATACTTACGATACGCTACTCTGCTTAAGGAACCTTAGAATGTACATATTTTCGAGATCAGTGATTCTCTTCATATCCATGATTATATATATCCATTTGAGATCCTCGATTCTATTAGTTTCATGATCATACCTTCATTGATGTTGTTCCTTCTTATGATCATGTATCCACTCTGGATCTGTTGTTCTCTTTCTTGCCATTGATCTGCTCTCTTCGATACTCGATTGAGGTTCCTGTCGCCATGTTTGAGCGCAGTTTGGGCTGCTGCTGGGGTTACGGTCAGTGCGAGCTCGTCTGGTACGAGGTCCGACCATTGTGTTTTCTGGTGACATGGGAACGTCTCGAGTTAGTATTGTTGATTGTGACCTCTAGTGGAGGCGAGTGCTTGGCTTTACACCGGATGATCGGGCCATTTTTAGAGCTGTCAGTTGAGAGAGGACTGTTGATGTATAGCATACCTCAGAGTTTATGATGTCGCCTACCGTGCAGACAGATGGGCCAGCTGTTGCTGAGATTGATGGGATGTCGCTTCCGGAGCTTGCGAGCTGAGATCGCAGGAGCTTCCAGGCAGATATGAGACAAATGATAGCTTGTCTACCCGATTTGAGATACGAAGGTGATTCGTTCGATGTATGCGCCGGAGCAGGCCCAGTTGAGTTGAAGATTTCCAGTGTGGAAAGTCTTACTCGGATCTAGAGCAGACCAATTTAGAGATGACCGCCAATGTATCGCCTTTCCTGGAGGATTGAGGCGTTGTTCAGCGTACAGACGAATGAGCCAGTTGTTGCTGCAAATGACGAGATATCGCCCAGATGATTGGAGCTACTACAGCATGAGTATATACTTAGAGATATGATGGACGGTCGCTAGTCACCGAGGGTGGATGACTAGGGCGTGCGGTTCGTTCGCTTACCGATGTGAGGTCATCAGATAGGTTGCTTCCAGCTAGAGACGACTTCACGCGGAGACATTGAGAGTCGACAGAGACGATCGAATGTCAAAAACCTGCTATTCCAAATTTAAAGTATTCGGAAAGACATGCAGGCAATTCTATGGACCCTCTAGAAGAATGAAACCCTAACTCGACATAATGACCGTGTGAAAGCCTTTGAACCTTAGGGTTTGCGACAGTTCTGTGGCGCCATTAGTGAGGCTTGGGTTTGCCCTTCTACGGCTGGACCATTGATGTTGTGGTATGTACTCGATGCTGTTAAATTGTACCCAAGATGTTGAGCTCTTGGGGGATTATGGGGTTCTGACGAATCGATCGGATGGTTCGACATCATTCGGATATTATGTGATGGGACACACTACTTGGGAGACTCCAGATACGAGGATAGCCGTTAGAGCGCAGTCCGTGCAGCCACGATGAGACGAGTCCAAATCAGTCGACATTGAAGCAGAGTGAAGTAAAGAGTTCGCAAGAGATTTCGACGCGATGACGTCCCACTCCGCTGACATCAGAGATGTGATACGCACGCAGAGGCATTGTATATGGATATACCTTCCAGAAGGAGTTGCGATGAGTATGCAGCCGTTCAGGAATAAGAATTAGCTTCAGCAATGGATGATGACTTCCGGGCAATTCGGCAGGAATGAGATTTGAGAGAGAGACCTCGACAGGACCTTTCTGTAATACGATACGAGAAGACCTAGACCCAGGAGTGATCATACTGCGCACACCAAGCAGGCCAGAGTTCGGCATCGTCGACAAGGTAATTGACCAGGTTCGGATAA
The DNA here is from genome assembly GCA_030015575.1 of Agapanthus africanus. Classification (NCBI taxonomy): domain Eukaryota; kingdom Viridiplantae; phylum Streptophyta; class Magnoliopsida; order Asparagales; family Amaryllidaceae; genus Agapanthus; species Agapanthus africanus. The sequence goes on along the minus strand of CM057337.1, from coordinate 929,840,015 downwards.
AGGACCTCACCCAGACGCGTTGTAAATTGATCGAGGATGAAAGAGTATTGAGTATTCCTCCGATGGTTGGGACGCGTTCTCGAGGACCTGTTCGGCCACACATCTTCTACCGAATGATGAAGCTACAGAGTACGTGATTTCGAGTCCGTGCGAGAGACTTCGGATTGACCGTGGCCGAGAACAGTGCAGTGCGTAGATAGCATGGCGTAACGTCATAGTGGATGACGATAGAGACAAGTGGAACCAGAGGTTCGTGCGAGACGCTGACGAGCTGTCATTACTTCCCGTTGAGACTAGAGACCTGATATACTTACAGAGGCGTTAGGATGCGACCAATTTCCGAGAAAATGTTGTGCTGAGGACACAGATGTCCATCGAGTGAGAAGAGATTATGCAAGAGAGCCAGCCTCCGTATAGTTCGGCATAGGCAAGATCGGAAGAGACCTTTAGCGGGATTCCTTCCAGGACACTACTACAATGATAATTGCACCTAGGATCGGATGTGTCACGTGCATTCAGAGAGCCAGAGGCCGACGCCAGCGACTTGCTGCTTTATGAGTGGTCATGATGATTAACCGAGAGATGACTAGAGAAGTGCCAGAACGGAATCGTCCCCGTTAGCACACCTGACAGGGCCGATGAGCCGATTGATTGCGACATAGGTAATCTGCAGAAAATATAAGGACCCCAGAGATAGAGGACGCCAGACCGTGAGCAAGAGATAAGTAGATATCTTGCGCTGTTAGCATTGGATGCACCGACACCTTCTTGACTTTGAAGGAGGGACTACCGATGACGGTATTTATGATTTGTGATTTTCTGATTCGATTATCACGTATCCGACAACTTAGATTGTTACTGAATGTTTTAGTAGTTGGGGGTTTAAATTTAAATTCGGGGATCGAATTTATTTAAAGGGGGTAGATTGTAACATTTCGAAATAATAAAAATATTATTTTGTGGAAATTTATAATTTAATATTATTTTATTGAATATTTTAATAATTCAGTATAATTAAATACAAATAAATGGGGGGAAATTTTGGAAAATTATGGAAAATTCTAAAATAGGGTAATTTAGAGAATTATGATATTTTTAAGTCTTTATAATTAGTTATATGCTAATTTAGTGCTAATCGCGATTAAAAATCGCTAATCGGTTTTTTAGTAATTTTGTGCAAAACATGCACATATCTTTTATTTTCCTACACTTATGCATTTTCTACCATGGTTTCTCATTTGGGTTTACTATTTGAGTAAGAAGGAATTTAGAGAAAAGAAAAAGGAAAGAAAAGAGAAAGGGGAATATTTTATGAGGTATGGTGAGAGAGAGGGGTATGGGCTTCTTTGACCAAGAACTTAGCCATTTCCTTTGATCCCAACACTCATTTCTCTCCCTCTCCCTCAACTCCCTGCTGCTGCTATTGCTCCTTACCTCCCTCCCTGTTCATATCAGATTTTTGCATTTTCATACCGCCCAATTTTTATCACATTGCATATCGGTAGATACTCTTGAGCCGTGTTTACTAGTCAATTGCAGGATACAGGTTCTCGGTTCTAAAAACGGTGAAATTCATGGAAAACACGACAAAATCCGGGTTCCTGCCAACCACTGAGAAAACACGGTCTCCGCTCTTCATCCGTATGTTGCCAGATACCAGTTTAGGAAGACAAAATGGCAAATCAATGTCGTTTTCATGCACAAGGCTCAATGGCAGCACAAGATCCAAGAAATCTACGCGGAGCTCGAGGAAATCATGACAAAAACATCCACATCAAAACACCTTTGGCTCAACAGAAATTCTGGAAAAATCGCGAAGCAAATCTGAGAAAAGTCATATTCCAGAATAAAGGACATGAAAGACCAGGGAAGCCCAAAAAAGAAGAGAGCCCAACTCCTCCAAAGGGCCGCGGAACCGAGGCCAATAGGGGGTCTAGGCCGTGGTTCCGCGGCCATATGGTGGCGGCAGTTGACCATTTTTTAGGGGTATTTTTGTCTTTTCATATAGTGGCAGATTGTTTCCCTAGATTTTCAGTTTTCAGCCTATAAATAGCCCAGAACTTTGTGAAGGGAAGGGGTCCATAATCTTGTATTTTTTCTCTAGGTTTTAGAATACATGTTCTTCTTCCTCTTCTCATCTCTTCTCCATTAAAACTTGTAGTGAGCTTTTGAGTGAAGAATGATGAATAAAGAAGAACCGTTTATTATCATGCTTGTCTTGTTCTTTTATAATTGCTTGTAATTTTAATTTGTTAACTAGTTGTTGTTATTTCTTGTTCTTTCTTTCTTCTCTCTTTTTCTTTATCCTTAACACAACCATGATGCTTACGCTTGATCCTTACCAAGGTGAGGTCGCAAATAGCTAGTTGTTATCTTCTAATCTCTTTCTTTTTATCTTCCTCTTTTGTTTTGTTTTATTTTTCCGTATCATGATGTGTGAGTAGTTTCATACTTGTTAGGGTAGGATAAGGGAAGTTTGAGAGAAGGAAATCTCTCTCACTCTTTCCTTGCCCAACAGCTTAATTCGACTCCCGTTAATTGAACCACAATCCGCTCCTTACGGCACCCTATCCTACATGATAGCGGTGATTCCGTAGTGAGACCGGTTGTGGTTGAATTAACCGGAGGTTATGGCTAAGAGCCAAGAACGGACGGACAAGCACCAAAAGGAAGAACTTATGCATTGGAAAGCCTAGCTTATACTCGTAAGTTCTTTCCTAGTCGTGCTAATCCCCGTTGTTGCCGATTACCGTAACACCGATATTAAGAGGGGCAACGAAAGATGTAGGAGACTCCTAACTCAAACTAACCTAATCCTAACCCTAACAAGCTCTCTTTACATATCATTTTACCACTTAATTAATCACAACAAAATCTGAAAAACTGGACTTAACTCGTTAAAGCACATAGAAAAAGATTCTCATCTCCCTGCGGATGACCCGTACTCAACCGGCTAGCTACAAGCGAAACCATCTTGATTGCGGTAATTAACTAAACTTGAACACGCAGAATCCCTAACAATCAAATGGCACCGCTGCCGGGGAGACGGTAGTTTATTTCTTTGTGTAATTTCGGGTTAACTTGTGAATATTAAAACGACCGAAAAACAACAAAAAAAAATATACTTTGTAAAAAAAAATCATCTTGTTATTTTTGATTAGTTTTTGTGCAAGTGTGCAGGAAAATACGAAGTTCGAGTTCAGTGGCCAAAGACGTCAGATAATACGGAGTTCAAGTACAGTGCCAAAGACGTGGGAAGATAGACCCACATCTCGCGGCTACACCGCGACAGATTGAAACGAAGCAAAAGGTCTACTGTAAAAATCTGGAGCAGATACAGTGAGCAAATCAAGATTCAGCAAATCCAGACAAGCAGAGGACTCCTAGAACAACACACCCAAAAATTTTGGGAGCATGATCCCTCCACATAGCCGCGGAACCGCGGCCTAATCAGGTGTTTGGCCGCGGATCCGCGGCCACTTGGTGCCTTTGGGCTGCCAAAATCTCTCTGTAAGTCTCTCATCTCTCTCCCACTCCTCTGAACTCCAATAAACTGTGTTTTCTGCAGATTTCTTTGCGCAAACTCTTCTCCCCCTTCCAATAAACTGTTCTTGTGCAGGATTCTTTGCGTCGCGCTAAAAATAAAAATTGTTTGCAGTTGATTTGTTACCGCTTTGCATTCTTTAATACGGACTTAAGGGGCTTGAAACCAATTCAGATTGGGTGGGGATTCCATCACCCTTTCCAGGACCCCAAAAATCATAAAAGCATATGCATTGTCCATTGTAAATTAAAAAATACTAGACTTCAGCCCTAAGGACTTCGCGCTCATTAGGAGAAGATAAACCGTGTTTAGAACCTCGCTTAACGGTATATTGTTTACGGGGTGTCTCGGAAAGTGTTAACGGCGCAACCGCCAAAAGAGAAAGGGTTATTTAATTAAGGAACTTCGCGAAAGCGTTGGAAAACCTCCCCTTATCTCTGCACTTACCTGGCCTCGTGATCAGTGTATCTTAAGCCCGTTTCTCGACACTGTTTTACTTCGACAATCAAGTTCTGGAGCAGGTCTAGCAGACCTAGGTGACCCTAGATCTAGGTGTGATTGTGCATATCTTGTTTGTGATTACTTAAGCCGTATATCCGTACATATTTCTGTAAATCTCTTTCAAAAAAAAAAACCAAAAAAGAAAAAAAAATTCAAAAACTTTTATACAAACTTACCCTTTTGTCGCCAAATCCATTTTTCACCCACCACCCATCGTTTTCTCCATTGACGTTTTCTTACCCTCACCTTCTCCGCTTTGACTATACTAAACTCGTTTAGTGTATGTCCGCTTGGACTCGGGACACTAGCGTCCGTCTAGTCCGCGTTACGTTAGTCGCTACCGACTACGCGATCGACTCCGAAGTCGATACTCCGTCCACTCCTCTTTCACCCCTTCCTTTGCCGGCCAACTCCGACGTTGACCGGAATTCTGTTCATACATCTTCACCTTCACCTTCACGAACTTCTTCCTCCGCGATGTCAGGATTTAATCCGAACATCTCTTTGACTACCCCAGGATTGGCTCCACCTCCTACGGAGACCAATATCCTACCACCACCGCCTGTTGTAGCGCCGCAGCGAATCGCGCTCCAGGATCGTTTCTATCCCACCCGTTCTGCACTTCCCACCTGCCTTTCTCTTCCACCGGCCAATGGGGATAATTTTGAAATTAAGCCCCACTTCATCAACATGCTTCCACGATTTCATGGGCTTGAATCTGAAGATGCCTATATCTTCATCAACAAATTTCAAAACGTCTGTGCCATGATGAAAACCACCCAGCTGTCGGACGATGCTATACGTCTACGGGTCATTCCGTTCACTTTATGCTATCTTGCTGAAAAATGGCTGTATAGCACCGCTTCCCACTCAATCACCAGCTGGGATGAGTTTGTTAAAGCGTTTCTAAAAAAATTCTATCCAAATCATAAAACCGCAAGGATTCGAAATGAAATCAACCAATTCTCCCAGCTTCCTTCTGAACCCTTCTGGAAGTGCTTTGACCGGTACAAAGACCTTCTTGTTCAGTGTCCTCACCACGGTATAGAGAAATGGCAACTTTGCCAAACCTTATACGAGGGCCTGAACCCAGCAACGAAGCAGTTGTTGGAAACCATCTGTCAGGGCCACTTCCTATCGAAATCTGACGAGGAAGCATGGCAGTTCTTTGACGACCTTGCGGAGCAAACGCTACAATGGGAGAGCACCAGACCGACTTCTTCTTCTTCTACCTCCACTTCTACCGGTCAGTCTAGGGTAGGAATTCACCAACTTGATGTCTCTATTGCGATGAAAGCTGAAATGGATACAATAACAAGAAAGCTTGAAGCGATAGAGAGCAAATTTTCTGCTCCTGCTCCTGCCCCTGTTCTCCCCCTTCGTACCATTTGCGCTTGTTGTTCCGATCCTTCTCACTTGACCGAAGAGTGTCCTTACAATCCACCATCGCAAGGACAGGATCAGGTTAATGCTGCATTCCAGCAAAGACCGAGGAATGATCCATACTCTTCCACCTACAATCCCGGTTGGAGGAACCACCCCAATTTCGCCTGGAATCAGAATCAGAATCAATTCCAAGGCAACAATTTTCAAAGGGCCCCTCCGCCGCAACAACAAGCGCAACAACAAACTCATTTTCAGCAGCCCTTCCAACCCCAACCTTTCCAAAGTCAGACGAACAACTTTGCACCCAACAATTCTTTTCCACCAAACAACTTTGTTCCGTCAAACAACGATAAGGTTTCCTCGCTCGAACGAAGTCTGGAGGCGTTCGTTAAACAATCGACTCAATCCACCGCCAACATCCAGTCTTCCATTCAGTTATTAGTGCAACACACTGCCGCACACGGGCAAAGCATCAAGACCATCGAGGCCCAGATTGCACAGCTGAACGCGGCCTTAAGCGAGCAAGAGAAGGGGAAGCTTCCATCCCAGCCACTCCCAAATCCCGGTCATCCACATAATGCACATGTTGCTCTTGAACAACAGAACCATAATGTGGGTGCCGTGACCACACTGAGATCGGGAAGGATGCTGCAAAACAACAATGGCAAACGAATCAACGATGACACCCCGGCCGCTGCTTCTTCTTCTTCTTCTTCTTCTTCTTCGTCTTCTGAGCCTATTCTCCGTTCTTCACAAGGCTCCCCTTCCTCTTCTTCTGCTTTGAATGGACCCACTTCTCACTCCACGAAAACACCTGTTCTGGGATCCGTTCCAACTCCACAATCTCCTCCTCCAGCATTAGACTCAACCAATTTTCAAAATGTTCCATTTCCAAACCGGTTGAGGTCTAATAAACAAAATCCTCAAATGGAGAAGATTCTGGAGTTATTTAAGCAGGTTAACATTAACATTCCTCTTTTAGATGCTGTCCAACAAGTCCCGTCCTACGCGAAAATCTTAAAGGACTTGTGCACGAAAAAGAGGAAGTCTCAGGTACCCAAGAAAGTTTTCTTGGCTAGTGCTGTGAGTGATGCCCTTACCCAATCTTTACCACAAAAACGGAAGGACCCTGGCTGTCCTACGATTTCAATTACCATTGGGGATAAGAACATCAACCGCGCACTACTAGATCTTGGTGCCAGTGTTAACCTGCTTCCGTATTCAGTATACGAGCAATTAGGCGTCGGAGAGCTGAAACCCACGCACTGCACTCTCCAAATGGCTGACCGATCGATCACCCATCCTAGGGGTGAGCTAGAGGATGTGTTAATAAAAGTCGGGGACTTCATATTCTCCATTGACTTCATTATATTAGACACACAGCCTGTAGCTAACCCCCGGAATCAAATTCCGGTGATACTCGGTCGCCCATTTCTTGCAACCTCAAATGCTGTGATCAATTGTCGCAATAGTTCGTTGAACCTCTCTTTTGGAAACATGACGATTGAACTCAACATTTTTAGGTTGGGGAATCAGCCCGCCGAACCTAATGCTCATATACTGGACGTCTGCTCGATCCAGGAGATCACCCCAGAAGAGTGTGAATTCGAGGAGTTTCTGTTTGAACACGATAATCTTGACGCCACTAGTGCGTTTCTCTTCGAACCTGCTGCTGTTTCTGCGCCCGACAACGACTACGAGTGTTTCACGTTCTCGAACGATCTTAGCCGCGCACAACCCGAGTTTTAATCCTTCGACTTTCCGGATGAGTTACCTGAACCATCCAACTCGGTTGCCTACACTCGTTTTGAACCTTTGCTGGAGTCCTTTGAGTTCGAGACCTTTGCACCAATCTTGCCTTCCATCGTTTCACCTCCAACGCTCGAACTCAAGCCTTTGCCGTCTCACCTTAAGTACGCTTACTTAGGTGAGAACGAGACCCTCCCTGTCATCATCTCGGCTTCTCTAGCTCCCGAGCAAGAGAAAGCCCTTCTCGCGGTCTTCCACAGCAACAGGCAAGCTTTTGGCTGGTCCATGGCGGACATCAAGGGGATTAGTCCCCTAATCGTTGAGCATCACATTCATCTGATGGATGATGCCAAATTAGCCCGGGATCCACAAAGACGTCTCAATCCAGTCATGAAAGAGGCTGTGAAGAAGGAGATCGTAAAATGTCTAGATAGTGGTATCATTTACCCTATCTCTGATAGCCAGTGGGTTAGCCCCATTCATGTTGTCCCCAAGAAGTCGGGCATCACGGTCATCACCAACGAGGCGAACGAGTTAATCCCTACTCGCACCCAAACTGGGTGGCGAGTATGCATTGATTACAGAAAACTCAACGCCGCAACGCGGAAAGACCACTTTCCGCTACCTTTCATTGACCAGATGCTTGAACGATTGGCCGGACACGAGTACTACTGCTTTCTTGATGGCTACTCTGGCTATAATCAAATTCCCATCGCCGAAAAAGACCAGGACAAGACCACTTTCACTTGTCCTTTCGGCACGTTTGCATATCGTCGCATGCCCTTTGGGTTATGCAATGCGCCCGCTACCTTTCAGCGGTGTATGATGGGAATTTTCTCAGACATGGTGGAAAAATTTCTGGAGATTTTCATGGATGACTTCTCCATCTTCGGCAATTCCTTCAACGAGTGTTTGCTGCATCTTGACGCTGTCCTTACCCGATGTAAGGACAAGAATCTCACTTTGAATTGGGAGAAATGCCACTTCATGGTGCGCGAAGGTATTGTCTTAGGACATATCATCTCGCAAAATGGTATAGAGGTTGACAAAGCAAAGATTGAGGTCATTTCCAATCTTTCTCCTCCCCGATGCGTCAGAGATATACGAGCCTTCCTTGGCCATGCCAGTTTCTATAGACGGTTCATCAAGGACTTTAGCAAGATTGCTAGGCCCTTAACTCTTTTGCTGGCCAAGGACACGCCATTCGACTTCAACTCGAGCTGTGTGACTGCCTTCGAGTCGCTAAAACGCTCACTCACTTCTGCCCCCGTTCTTTCTTCACCTGACTGGACGCACCCATTCGAGATTATGTGCGATGCATCCGACTTTGCCATTGGTGCTGTCCTTGGACAACACATCAACAAGATGCCGCACATAATATATTATGCGAGCCGAACCCTGAACGACGCCCAACTCAATTATACAACAACTGAGAAGGAATTCTTGGCTGTTGTATTTGCCTTAGAAAAGTTCAGGCCCTACCTCATCGGCTCTCTAGTCATTGTCTACACAGACCATTCTGCTCTGCGCCATCTTTTTGCGAAGAAAGATGCAAAATCTCGGTTAATCCGTTGGATCCTCTTGCTTCAAGAGTTTGACCTTGTCATTAAGGACAAACGAGGATGTGAAAACGTGGTTGCCGACCATCTCTCACGACTTCCTTCTTCGCCTTCGCTTCCAATTCCGATCAACGACGTTTTCCCGGATGAACAGCTCTTGACAGTATCTTGCGAACCCTGGTTCGCAGATATTGTGAACTATTTGGCCACGGGATTACTACCAACTGAATGGTCAAGTCAGGACAGACTTCGCTTCTTATCCCAAGTAAAACACTTTTACTGGGACGAACCCTATCTGTTCAAGTACTGTCCCGACCAGATTATTCGTCGGTGTGTCCCTGATGAGGAATTCAAGAGTGTGCTGTCATTTTGCCACGATCAAGCGTGTGGCGGGCATTTTGGCCCCAGAAAGACAGCTGAGAAGATCTTGCAAAGTGGTTTCTACTGGCCACAACTCTTCAAAGACGCTCATGACTATTGCAAGACTTTCTCCCGGTGCCAACACATGGGCCGGATATCCCGGAGGAACGAGATGCCGCTCCAACCGATCTTGGTTGTGGAGATTTTCGATGTTTGGGGGATAGATTTCATGGGGCCGTTTCCCAGCTCTTTTGGGAACTTGTACATCATTCTCGCTGTTGATTACGTCTCTAAATGGGTCGAGGCTGTGCCCAGCCGGACTAACGACAACAAGGTTGTCGTTAGGTTCCTTAAAGAAAACATTTTCTCCCGATTTGGGCACCCCCGAGCGATCATTAGCGACAATGGAAGTCATTTCTGCAATAAGACTTTCGAGGCCTTGATGCGGAAATACTCCATTAATCATAAGCTCTCTACGCCCTACCACCCCCAAACCTGCGGGCAGGCCAAAGTTTCAAATCGGCAAATCAAGCAGATACTGGAGAAGACGGTTTCCAAGAACCGTAAGGATTGGTTGCTGAAACTCACTGATGCCCTTTGGGCATTTCGAACCGCTTATAAGACCGACCTTGGCATGTCTCCCTATCGGCTTGTGTACGGAAAAGCCTGCCACCTACCTGTCGAAATAGAGCATCGCGCATTTTGGGCGATAAAGGAGCTGAATCTGTCTCTCGAGGATGCGGGCAGCCATCGGAAGCTGCAGTTGAACGAACTGAGCGAGCTTAGGGATGAGGCTTACGATAACGCGGTTGTCGTTAAGAATCGAACGAAGGTGTTTCACGATAAACACCTTTTGCGCAAAACCTTCGTACCTGGTCAGCAGGTACTGCTTTACGACACCCGACTTCACTTCCATCCAGGAAAGCTCAGATCTCGCTGGAAAGGGCCGTATTTTGTGTGGAATGTATATCCGCAGGGCGCTGTGGATTTGGAAAATCCAAAGGACGGTTCACTTTTCAAAGTAAACGGACACCGATGCAAACCGTATCTTAGCGCAGAACCAACAGAGGAGCTCCTCTTCTTACAGGAGCCGATTTACCCTGCCTAATCTTCCTCTGCCTACCTCCAAACTTCGGTTATCCAGCCAAGAATAGTGGACACTGTTCCAAATAAGTTTGGGGGTATGTATAAAACATTTTGTATATATTTGTGTATATTCTTTTTCTTTTTCTTTTCTTTAAAAACAAAAAAAAAAAAAAATTGTGTATCGCTACCAACAATTTTGAACCTTCAAATGATCTCTTCATGCAATGACAGTGAGGACACTGTCCAGTTTAAGTTTGGGGGTACACTCGGTACGCATTTCTTACCTTCGCATTCATATGTATATTTTGCATCTGCATATTAAAATCCATAAAATCTATAAAAATCTGAAAATTTTCTAAAAACATAAAAACTTTTCTGTCAAGTTAGCTAGTGGGAGAACTCTGATTCAACATTTCGACGGTTTTGTTTGATAAAATAAGAATAACTAAATCTTATGTTTAGATTTTGAAAACCTGAAAGATAACTCTCCTTTAAAGTTAACTATAGCTGATATACGTCTTTACATCACACTACACGTGTCGTGAGTTTTTGGGAATTAGATGACAAGTCTTTTATGTTTAAAAACTTTTAAACAGATAAATGATTTTCTGAGGATCAAATAGGTTTATTCTGAAATAAGTAATGTCAAGAATAGTTTATGAAGTAAAGCGAATATGAAGGAATGTTATTGATGCCGTAATTGGAACTAAGTCTGAAGAAAACCCATCTGAAACTTGATTGGAATGATTACACACCGAACCCACTAAACACGTCTTTTATCCAAAAAAATAATTGAACTGCCGGTTATATCTCCGTTCGTATTAAATCATCTGATTTTCACGCCAAACTGTCTTTTGTTTTTGGACCTAGGTAACTTGAGTAATTAAGTCCGCTGGGGTGTTTCTACACCTAATGCCCTAAAATCAACTGGTTTGGGTGCATTGGCCCAAAGCTCGCTAAGAAGCCTAGCAAGTCCAGTTTAAAACAAAGTCAAGCAAGTGTTCTCTCCGAGTTAAAATTCCTAACGGTACTTTGTGTGAGAATAATCTTGATAAAAGACGGGCTTTTATAAAAATTTTAGCGGAGATATGAAGGTTTTATTCTATGATAAAGACTATTCCACGTTCACAGAGGTGTGTATGAAATGAAAACAAGAAAAAGGTGGAGTGAAAAATACGACTTAGTTTCCTGTTAAGGAAGATAGAAATTCTGAAGTTGAAACCTTACTGGAAAATGAAACTTGAAAAATGCTTAACTCTTTATAAAACTTATGTGATCCTTTTAAAATTGTTATCTGGGCTTTATTGTGCGACATGATGACTTTAATCGATCCTTCTGGAACTTAACGACACTATTTGCACTGCACGTAAAGACATATAAAATCTGTAGTTAAATAAGAAGCGAGGTGTGAAAAATAAAGGTTTGATGGTCTAGACTTAGGATTATAGAATTGTTATTTTCTGAAACAAAACTTTAGGGTTTGAATCTTAGTTATTTTACAAAACTAGCTTGACCGGATTTTGTGGGTAGTATCCCCTGAAAACCCTCAGGAGACAACACTCCTCCTACTGGGGACACCTAGAAGTTTAACGACTTGTTGCACATGCTCAGTGCAATCGCGTTCCCTGCGAAAGTGAGGTTAGGAAATTTTTTGTGAATAAATTGGCTTTGCTCGGGACGAGCAAATGATAAGTTTGGGGGTATTTGTTCATATCAGAATTTTGCATTTTCATACCGCCCAATTTTTATCATATTGCATATCGGTAGATACTCTTGAGCCGTGTTTACTAGTCAATTGCAGGATACAGGTTCTCGGTTCTAAAAACGGTGAAATTCATGGAAAACACGACAAAATCCGGGTTCCTGCCAACCACTGAGAAAACACGGTCTCCGCTCTTCATCCGTATGTTGCCAGATACCAGTTTAGGAAGACAAAATGGCAAATCAATGTCGTTTTCATGCACAAGGCTCAATGGCAGCACAAGATCCAAGAAAACTACGCAGAGCTCGAGGAAATCATGACAAAAACATCCACATCAAAACACCTTTGGCTCAACAGAAATTCTGGAAAAATCGCGAAGCAAATCTGAGAAAAGTCATATTCCAGAATAAAGGACATGAAAGACCAGGGAAGCCCAAAAAAGAAGAGAGCCCAACTCCTCCAAAGGGCCGCGGAACCGCGGCCAATAGGGGGTCTAGGCCGCGGTTCCGTGGCCATATGGTGGCGGCAGTTGACCATTTTTTAGGGGTATTTTTGTCTTTTCATATAGTGGCAGATTGTTGCCCTAGATTTTCAGTTTTCAGCCTATAAATAGCCCAGAACTTTGTGAAGGGAAGGGGTCCATAATCTTGTATTTTTTCTCTAGGTTTTAGAATACATGTTCTTCTTCCTCTTCTCATCTCTTCTCCATTAAAACTTGTAGTGAGCTTTTGAGTGAAGAATGATGAATAAAGAAGAACCGTTTATTATCATGCTTGTCTTGTTCTTTTATAATTGCTTGTAATTTTAATTTGTTAACTAGTTGTTGTTATTTCTTGTTCTTTCTTTCTTCTCTCTTTTTCTTTATCCTTAACACAACCATGACGCTTACGCTTGATCCTTGCCAAGGTGAGGTCGCAAATAGCTAGTTGTTATCTTCTAATCTCTTTCTTTCTATCTTCCTCTTTTGTTTTGTTTTATTTTTCCGTATCATGATGTGTGAGTAGTTTCATACTTGTTAGGGTAGGATAAGGGAAGTTTGAGATAAGGAAATCTCTCTCACTCTTTCCTTGCCCAACAGCTTAATTCGACTCCCGTTAATTGAACCACAATCCGCTCCTTACGGCACCCTATCCTACATGATAGCGGTGATTCCGTAGTGAGACCGGTTGTGGTTGAATTAACCGGAGGTTATGGCTAAGAGGCAAGAACGGACGGACAAGTACCAAAAGGAAGAACTTATGCGTTGGAAAGCCTAGCTTATACTCGCAAGTTCCTTCCTAGTCGTGCTAATCCCCGTTGTTGCCGATTACCGTAACACCGATATTAAGAGGGGCAACGAAAGATGTGGGAGACTCCTAACTCAAACTAACCTAATCCTAACCCTAACAAGCTCTCTTTACATATCATTTTACCACTTAATTAATTACAACAAAATCTGACAAACTGGACTTAACTCGTTAAAGCACATAGAAAAAGATTCCCATCTCCCTGCGGACGACCCGTACTCAATCGGCTAGCTACAAGCGAAACCGTCTTGATTGCGGTAATTAACTAAACTTGAACAAGCAGAATCCCTAACAATCACTCCCCACTTCACATCCTCAAAACATCTCAAAAACATCACCAAAACCCCATATTCATTTTATTAAAAATGTGCGCAAGCTCAAGATCTACACATTGGACTAAGGAAGCAAGGATTTTGGCCACTAGGGGCAACTCAAGAAAATTCTTGAGTTGCCAAATGAGATATTTTCTGGACCTTAAAGCTTAGTTATGCATTACCATTACCCCATGTTTAGATAGAACCGATATTGTTTGATTTTGTGGACTTGAGGAAAACCTATATAGGGTTTGAGGAAAATTTGAGTTATGATGTGAAATTGAGCTCAGTAGAGCTTATGTAAACACCCTAGTGCATGAATTGAGGCCCCAACCTGAGAGTTGAAACCCGAAATACGGATTTAGAAACCGATATCGGAAAAGTTATGAAATCTGGGAAGCTTATATGAGATCTGCTATCACCCGAGACATCCTAAAATAAAATTGATTGGACAGTGAGATGTGCAGGCACCCAGGAACCACCACACAAAACCCCAGCCCCCAACTCCATCTTCAGGCCGCAGATTTATCCTGTTTGGCCGCAAATTGCGGCCTGGACCCCCACCATTTTGCCTCGTTCTGGTTCTGTAGCTCCTACATGTGTAAATTAGGCCCCTGGCATGTATAGATTTGTCTAATTTGACCTAGGGTGAAATCTGGAGCCTATTTCCTTAGTTGCTGTTTTGGATTCGTGTTTCCGTATTCCGTATTTTTAGTTCTGAAATTGTGTATTGTGTTTCACCTCGATTATTTGGCGATTATACGACGATACCGAGGATTGATTGATGGTTTTGGAAGGCGTTGTCCATAGGTTCTAACCTATAGATAATAGCGTATCGTTTTGAGATTCGTATGCCGTTTTAGTTAGAATTGGTTTTGATACGCATTTACGATACTTTGATGTGTAGGTACCCCATGAAGACTTCGGGACGACGAGCAAGCGTGTGGCGACGTCGACAAATGAAGACGCAAGGTGGGTAGATTATATCTACAGGGGAAGTCGGGTGGATGGCGTATAGCACCCCCGCAGTCCGTAGTTGATATACTATATATTATATATGATAGTTATAGTGTGTCATGGATATTGTGTTAGGTGTATTATGGATAGCTTAGGGTTAGAAGTAAACTAGTATAGTTCATAGTCGCGAACCCTAGAATAGGTTTACACCCACATACGCACCCTTGCATATTCACAATACTTACACTGTGCTGATGATGATATTGGATGACATTGGAGATGAGTCGATGATTTTGGGCATTGTGCCGTGAGATCGGTGATGTGATATGATTCGTACTTGCGATACGACATGTGATCATAGCGGGCCATTGGGCATGTGTTTTACCCCCGCTTTCATACTTATATAGATGGTATTGATTTGTACTAGACTTAGATCTGTACCCCAGATTATATGATACGATGATAATGATACTTGATATTTGATGAGAGGAATGTGATACTGACCCGTACCCAGCTATTGGGATCGTACGACGATTTACCGTACGAGCTTTATATTGATGATAGATCCGCACTCATGACTTGAGGATGCCATATGACATATTGTATCGTACGCAATACTATTGGGGCGGGTTCACCGACTATATATATATATATATATATATATATATATATATATATATATATATATCGACTCAAATTTAGGTGGATTCCATACCCCTCCCGGTTGATGTGATACTTAGATCTGTAGTTGCATAGTAGATATTAGACTAGACCCGAGTCATACCTATTTCAAAAACTAACGAATCGGGAATATCTTAAAAACACGGTAGCCCTTAGTTTACTAAAAAACCCGATTTGTCTTTATTTCAAATGGCAAGTTGCATTACTATTCATTTACCATTTACTCTACAGCTCGCATTGCATTGCATGCTTATATATTATTGATTCATATTCCTTTGTGCATATGCCTTTACATAGTTGCATGCTCATATTAGTGTTCATGTTGCATGTATTATAATTCATGGATTTCGCACTGTGATATGGTTGCATATGATGATTCTGGATTGGTTTACTCCAGCGTATATATATCAGTGGTATGGGACGCTGAAATATATATGTATACCCATAGAGTATATATATATTAGTGGTATGGGACGCTGATATATATATATATATACACCTACTTAATATATCATCATGATGATCTATGCAAATTTACATATGCATTATGAGAGGAGCCTATGTGCTCGGAGCCTATGAGCTTGATGTGAGAGGAGCCTATTTCCTCGGAGCCTATGAGCTCGATGTGAGAGGAGCCTATGTGCTCGGAGCTTATGAGCTCGATGTGAGAGGAGCCTATGTGCTCGGAGCCTATGAGCTCGATTTGAGAGGAGCCTATGTGCTCGGGGCCTTTATGGTCGATGGCATATTATATCTTCCCTACCCCACATTTATTTTATATGCATTGCATCATATATTAGTAGTATCTGATAGAGTACCTTCATGAATGCTGCATACATATCGGATACATGATATATGGGTTTCACTTGATATTGAGATATATAGTTTGTGTCAATGCTCGACGTTGATTTTCTGATGATTTCATTCATGATATCTCCTATTTTCATTTTACCGCATACATACATCATATTTATGATATATTGTTACGTGAGGCACTGGCACGAGTACTTGGCACTACACTTATGTCCAGATGTTACATTGCCACTTTACTATGCTTCAAACTTATTCATTTGAGGTTTATATTATATCTGATCATTTTGACTTAGGATTATGTCATGCTTCCAATTTCTGCTTGTAGATATTTTCTATTCACGAGTTGGCAACTCACCTTCGTTGTGCCACAGTTCTTGCAGGTTTTGCCGTACAAGTTCCATAGCGGCATTTCCGGCACATTGCTTCCTTTGCGGGTGATTTCCTTGGTAGGTAGGTTCTTTGCATCAGAACCACCCTTGTATATGTATTATTCTTTGTATCTAGAAATTCCATCAACCAAAACTTGTATATTGTTTCAGACTTAGACACTAGTGATGTATTATTTCGACCTTAGAGTCGCGCTCGGTAGTATTACGATTTTCTTGCTTATTGGAGATTCTCTTGGGTTTTGATCCTCGCCCTTCGGTATTGTATATTATATTGCTTGTGTGGGTTGTGCTCTTTGTTTATGCGTAGTGAGTGTTTGATAAAATGCCTCAATGGAAAAATTTACAAAATATGTTTCTTTACTCTTAAAATGGTTTTAGATTTCTGGGCTTTTGGCTTACTTGGATCAGATGGAGTCTTATAGACTTCATATGGTTCAAGGGCCAGTCACGTGCTCTTTCGGGTCGTGACATTCCCTCAATGACTTCGGGCTCCAGCGGTTTTTTCACTTGATCGCCGGGCATATTTGGAAATCCTTCAGCATTCTTTTCGTTTTGTCTTAAAGAGCGACCTCCCATGGAGCTTCTTCTATAATTGAGCATGATGGCCCCGACATATCTACCTTTTTAGGAGTATGCGGCTGGGGCGGGCTTACTTTCCAATTCTCGGACAGTGCGAATATGCCCTGTTGGTATTGGTCCTCAATCCAGCCTTTAATGATGAAGCAATCTTCAATTAGATGGCCTACTATTTGGTGGTAGGAGCAGTAATTAGGATTGTTGATGTCACCTGGATGCTGTGGGCATCTCGGATCTAGTAGAGTGATAAGCATGTTGCGCACCGCCGGTTCGAACAGTCTCCTTATTTTATTCCGAGGGAATAAGTAAGGACGCTTTAACTTTTCGTTGATAAATCGTTGTCTGTCATTTTGGAGATCTGCTGGTTTTGGACCACTCGGCTGTTGCTGAGCATTGGCAAAAAAGGTCGCTTTCCCTTTCCCCTTTTCATTCTGACGCTCCCTTTTTGAAAAGGAAGGCCTATGGCCCATCTGGTCCATTTGGGCCAGCTTGTCGATCAAGGCCTGGAAAGTGGTCGGCTTGAAGAACATCATAAATTAGGATATGGTCACCTGCGGATCGAGGGTTCTGTAACATTTGGAATATTTAGAAATAAATAAAATTAATTAAATTAATAATAATCTGATAAATCACAAAACTGTTAAAATAAAATATGTCAATCTTCATAAGTTATATGTAGTACAAATTAAATTAGAATTTTTTGAATGCAAATTAAATAAGTTATAAGGGTTTTAGTGATAAATTTAGCTTCATTTTAACAAAATGTGTGTTTTATAATAAGTTATGTTGTGAGGGGTTAACTTGTAAAGTTTAAGTTTTTATGCAAATAAGAGATTGTTGTGGATATAAGTGAAAGTGGGGGGAAATTATTTTTGTTCAGAATTTATATTCAAATTAAAACAAAAATTTGAAGATAATGCATAACCACCTCATGCTTGCATGAGCACATTCACCTTCCACCTCCTCCTTGCATGAAACATGCACACCCTAGCCCTTGACACCTCCACCTTCCCTTATCTCTTCCTCCACTCTTATATAAAACACCTATTCAGTTGTAAACTGAGATTTAAAACTCAAGAGAATTAAAAAGAAAAGAAAAGTTAAGAGAGAAAAAGAAAGAACAAGAAGAAGAAGAAGAAAGAGGAGCTTGTTCTTGAGTTTTGTTCATCATCAACCTAGGAAGGACATAGCATCTTGGAGGGTTATTCCTACAACTAATTGGAGGGTAAATTCTTAAACTCTTTAGGTAATTTAAGTTCTGTAGCTTATTTAGTTTAGAGTTAATCAAGTCACATAATATCGTATTTTAGTTAAAATTAATCTCTGTTAAAATCTGCTTTGATCTGGAAGATAATTAAATTAATTAAACAGAGTTAAAATGATGTAGGAAACAACTAGATTAAACCATAAGACCACGACACCAGGGGGCCGGTTTTTGGCCGGCGGCCATAGGGGAAAATCCGGCGTCGCCGGCCATGGGGGGAGCTTTGTGGGTTTGCTCTGTTGGGTAGTTTACAGTACACAATTTTGGCTATTTTGGTGTTGTTTAATTAAATTAGTTTCACTGAAAAAGAATCTGGAAACATATATCGGAAAGGGTAATTTAAAACGCTAAATACGACACGGTTAAAATACGTCACGATTTAGTTTCTGTAACAGTACAGATTAAGGTTAAAACCCAGCAAGATTAAGTGTTTAATAGCTTGATATAATCGAATAGTATGTAACTTGTAAGTGGGAAAAAGGGTGTTTGTCTTTTCCGTCGTATCGGAATAGCCGTTTTCTTATATACGTTAATTTGTAAATTTAGACTCGGATACAAAAATTACGGAAGCCGCGAGGAAAGGGAAAGGATTAGCAATTCCAGAGTAGATTCGACTTTTCCGGTGAGTAGACTAAACATCTACCGGGGAATTTTTGTAAAGATGGCGTGTTTCGCCCGTAAATTTTCTTAACTTAATGTTTTATATTGGTATGCTTAATTGATAAATTGCATTCATTATAAATATATATAAATTGCTTAGTTGTTAAAACACTTCACAATTATCGACGAGTCATGCCACGTGCACGTCTTACATGCTACACACACCTCGTCGATATTGCTATGTCACTTCATACTTAATAATAATACTTATTGACATGAAATTAAATCATATTTCACATATCAATAATAGTAGTAATTGGTATCATTTATATCATGTTAGTATATGTTTAATTCTTGTTTAAATACGAAGTAATTGAAGTATTGAGGATTTATGGTTTTAAATTTTGAATACTATCCCACAGATATGGTAATTTTCATGATTTATGTTACATGTACACATTGAGACGTTTTTATGATTTGAGTTTATTCCGAACCGAGTCGGTGGATATACGGTTACGGATTTACAGTGTTATCCAGACTGAGTCGGTGGGGAATACAGTCGGATACATAGTGGACTTTGTGATATCAGAATCATTCGAGGAATGATGCCTGTGAGAAATGGAAGTTTTGTGTCGTTGATGGATACGGAGAAATGAATTTATTGAGAATAGATGATGAGATTTCAGTGGTATTATGAGCTTTACTTCGTGCATTGATGATTTTTCACAGATAATCATACATTATACGTGTTCACATTTCAGTTATTATGATTTTCATATTTACTTTATTCACCGTTATATGTTAGTTATATTCACTGAGTTGGCAACTCACCCCCGTTGTGCCACAGTTCCTTGCAGGGATAGAGTGGACGGGTAGCTGCGAGGCAGAGCTACTTTTGCAGTTGTAGTTCATCTTTTGTTAGGTAGGTTACATGTGTAGTAACCTTCCTTTTTGATTTTATATTTTGTATCTAGAAAGTCTCCATCAAACCTGTATTTTGACTTAGAATGAGAGATTGTATATATATATGGACAGTTGAGATCTTTTGGTCAGTATATCATAGTTTCTTTCTTTATGAGAATCATAGTGATGTTCTATATGTTTATATTCATGTTCATTGTTAATATTGTTGATTCCAACTAGGAATACAACTAAACTTAACCTTTATTATTTGTTTAATAAATTAACCTCATAAATTGGGATTTTTACTTAAAAACTAAATTTTCATAAATAATTCCGCATTAAGGTATTATGATCTTGGTTTTCGGCTTACTTGGACTTTGTGCATATCTTTAGATATGATATAATCTAAGTGCCGGTCACATCCACACTTGGGTCGTGACAGGTTCCCACAAACATGCCTACTGCAGGAGCTTCTTCTATGCGCTGTTCACACTTCGACCATAGGTTCCGCCACCGTATCGTGTACTGAACCCATGTTTCTCCAGGCTTCACCCTGGCATTGATCAATGTCGTGATTGGGGTGCGTTCGGTAGCGCTTGCGAAATGATGGGTGAATAGAAACTCCATCTCCGTAAAAGTTTTGATGGAATCGTTGGGAAGCTCTGAATACCATTCGAACGCCGTCTCCGCCAAGTTGCCGATGAATTGGCGAAGCAGTAGCTTATCATCACGTCCAGTGTTGCCGCACAAAGCCCTGAACTGGGCGACATGCTGGTGGGGGTTGCCTGTCCCCTTATATACATGAAATTTAGGGATTGTGTATCCTGGCGGGTACTTAATTTGATCGTACCAGCTGGGATATGGTCGCCCCGTTCTGATGACTTGGCCAGCAGCTTTGTTCGCTTGATGAGCGCGTATCTATTGAGCTATATAATCATCGAGCGCAGCTTTCGAGATTGTTTCCTCCTTTGCTGCTGAAGAGGCCGGAAGAGGGTTTGACGTCTCCCCTCTGTCGTCTTCGATTATTATTGGCGGATCTTCGGCTAGAGGGTCTGACTGGATCATCATGCCCACCATATCCTGGAACAATAGCGCCATTTGTTTTATATTGGCCGCTTGTTCTGATCCCTCTTGATCTTTCTTTTCTAGCATCCTCCGGAGGAACTCAGCATTGGTTTCCTTTTCCTGGCGCTGATCCGACGATGCTTCGGGGCTTTCTTTATGTCCCATGGGTGCAGCCATTTTCGTTAACATCTCCTGGAGCTTCTGTTGTTGCTCCTGAGATTTTGTTACCGATCGGGTGAGTGGTCGAGGATCCCCAGAGGCATGACTCTCTTCCTTCTCGGAAGCCATATAAACAGTATGCACCACCATGCCTCCAGACTTGGAGCGTCTGGGTTCAGTGACTTTGAGATTCATCGTAGGCATAGGGCTCTTCCCCGCCCTTTTCTTTTTATAGATGATTGAAGTTGAGGGGGCTGTTGCAGTAGGCACCTGAGCAAATGATACTTTGCGTAGCATGGCAGAGGGATGGTCCTCTTCCTATTGAGTCTTCATCTTCTTCTGTTGGCGGGAATAGTCCTTATCGATCACAGAATCCTGGACTCTCCGCCAGACCTTATGGATTTTGGAAGACAGCCACTGAGGGGGCTGCTCTGGCTTCAACTTTGTAACATTCTCCACAGGTGAAGAAGATCTTTTCAATACAGCAGTCGGAGAATTCTTGCGGACCCCCTTGAGTGGTTCAAAGCTTTTCCCAGTTGAAACAGCAGCATCAACTTCAACCATCGGAGCTGGTGGAGTCAATCCAGAAGGGGAACTGCCCCAGCTTTCCTCACTCGGTGCCAGTGGCGACGTCGAGCATGTCTTACAAATGGCACTGGCTCAGTTATGGGGGTGGCTTCATTATGCCCCCTGTTTTGGTGAAAGGTTGCTGCTGGTGCCAGCCTATCAAAAACCGACGTCGTTGAGAAGGGATGGTCAAACTGTCGAAGGCAGACTTTTGAGCAGGGGTAGCGGCTTTGGTGACTTCGCCTGGAGCGGGAGTTGGCACGGCCAGTCTTGTGAAGACCGATCCCTTAGCAGGACAAGCCTCTCCGATGATTTCATTTACTGGAACAGGGATGGCTATCCGTTTCAGGATAACCCCTTCAGGTAATGCGGGCTTCTTCATGGGCCCATGGGAGCTTTGGCCCAGTCTGTTAAAGACTGAGGCGTTGGATTTGGGCGACCCGTTGAGAGGGGCCGCGATAGTTGCAAGCCGATCGAAGACCGATTTCTTTGGAGCTTCTTGCGATGGCACTGGGCGTTAAAGCTCATTGGTGGGAGCAGGGTCCCGAAGAACAGTCCAGTGGTGGCTTGATTCACCTGTTCCACTGGCATCGCAAAAATGGAGGCCACTTGAGGCCCGTAGGTCACTCCTCCTGTGAGGACAGAGCGGGATTTGTTGCAATTGTTGCAGCTAGAGCAATTAGAAGCTATTGATCTTCTTTTTCTGCACGGAGCAGGACACCAAATCTTAGTACCTCAAATCCAAGGGCAACCATATCAAACCGTGATTCGTTCGCGAACACGACACACAAAGTGTGGAGTGGAAAGAGGAAAAGGTCCCACCGAACATGCCAGAATCTGTTCTCCGCCGAAAAGACGTGAAGACAAACGTCTCGCCTGAATTTGGGTGCAGATGCTATTTGGTTTTATCTGTCCATCTCTCCGAAAATGCCAAGTTGATTTATGGCACCGTATATCGGAGGTTTGGACGGATGCGGCCGTTGTAGCAAACTTCGTCATATTCCCCCTCGTTTGAGGGGTTTTTGATTGTGGGGACGCTCTTCTCTGCAGGCGTAAGCCCCTGCAGTTAATTACGCTACCGCATCGCGACAACAACTTTCTCCTTCTCCAGATGGTCATTTCGTGTCGTGTGTGTTTGTTTTATTTTTGGTTGCCCGTGGATTGTATACAGAGACTAATTTATATTGTCACCCATAGGGCGTGGATTAGTCCAAATCCGTATTTTCTTAGATTTGGGTTTGGGTTGGGTTTAAAGATCGCTGGTCTTATTTTAGACTAAGATCAACTCAAACGTTTGTTGAGGATACGTTAGTCTAATTTTAGACTAAGATCTACTCAACAGGATCATTTAGATCAAACAAAAGAGCATTTGGACTTTATTGTTTTAGTTTAGGGATGTTACGGTCCAAAAGTTTAAGGACATCATAGTCCGTAAAATTTAAGGACATCATAGTCCAGTTTAAAGACATCACAGTCTGTGACTTTAAGGACCTCACAGTCCATAAAGTTTAAGGACATCATAGTCCATGAGTTTAAGGACCCCACAGTCCGTAAAGTTTAAAGACGTCATAGTCCAACTTAAAGACGCCATAGTCTGTGTGGTTTTGGTTCAACCGTTTGGGGATGCACCAAAAATTATTGGTTATTGGGACCCTCCATCTCTCCGAAGACGTTGAAGAATTACAACGACATATATCAAAGGTATGAGGAGATGTACCCTTGAACCAATGTTGGTTAGGAGATCTGTAGTCAAGTTTGGGACTAAAATCAGTTAAAAAGATTTATGAGCATATGGGCTCAATTAATCTACATTAGGGATCTGTAGCAAACTTGGACTTGACCCGCTCAATTAAAATGTTGGACATTTAATTAGGCTCAGCCTTTTTTCAATGTTGAGCATTGGTTTGGGTTCTGACAACCTTTTGTCTTTTATTGAGTATTGAGCCCTCATTATGGCTCTGGGGCATTATATATAGAATTAAATGCTAACGTGAGGAGCATGTGGTGCGCTTGGCGCTGAGCGCCAAACCTAGAGCGCCAAGGCGCTTCCTGTGAGATAGAGCACACGTTGCGCGCTTGGTGCTGAGTGCCAGTCAATGAGTGCGGAGCACTCTTTATAAAATAGCACCTACATGGGAAGCACGTGGTGCGCTTGGCGCTGAACGCCAACCTTGAAATGCTGAGTGCTTCTTTTAAAATAGCGCTAGGAGCGCTGGGCGCTGCTTTTAAAATAGTGCTTGGAGCGCTGGGCTCTGAATGCCAGATTTGGAGCGCTGAGGCGTTTCTTTAAATTGGAGCGTTAGAAGCGCTGCGGCGCTATGCGCTAGTCTTGGATCGCTAAGGCGCTTCTTTAAATTGGGGCGCTAGGAGCGCTGCGGCGCTGTGCGCCAGTCTTGGAGCGCTAAGGCGCTTCTTTAAATTGGAGCACTAATGCTCTTTTTATGCAGTTTTGATCAGTTCTGCACTCTGAGAATTAAATTCTCATTTATAAGAGACTTTGTCTCGTAGCTCTAAGAACAAAGTTCTTATTTTATAGGAGATGTTACAATCTCTTATGTTTTTTTTTGTGTGAAAGGCTTTGTCTTTATGGATCTATGATCTGAAGAGAATTGAATTCTTCTCCTTCCTTTTTATGATGAGATGCTATGATATCTTTTTGTGAAAGATCTCTGTCTTATAGATCTATGATCTAGAAAAAGAATTAAGTTCTTCTTCTTTTTGACGAGATACTTTGATCTCTCTGTTTTATTTACCTTGAAGAAATTCTTCTTCCGAGAGCTTGCTCTTCTCTTTGACATTTCTCAAAGTTTATGTAGGGGGTTCCTCTGTCTAAGACTTGAAGTCTTGGGTCCTTTATATAGGGGAGGCTAATTTGTTAAATCAGTTAAGGAAATCTTTCCTTTGATTGATTTGGGGATGTTTCCCACCGTTGGATCTTTGATCCAAGAGCTTCTGTTTTACAGAATACAGTCTTCTTGTTTTTAAAAAAATTGGGAAAACATTTTCCCATTCAAAGCTTATTTTGTATCTTGGTGATTTTTAATCACCATTGGATCTTTGATCCAACAGTGCTCTGATTTATAGAGAAAAATCTTTCTTGTTTAGAAAGATTGGGAAGTGGCAGGATTGGCCCCTGCGCCAGATGTGGACGCACCACCTATAATTAGGCAATTAAAAATAGATTATATAAGTAATTGCAAAAAGAATGTGTATATCAATATTATAAAATTCTAAATCAATATGCATACACTATAGGATATATAAACATACCCACAGGTGCGGTGATGGCCTCTGCCTGAGATGTGAAGGCACCACCTACAGCTAGACGGTAAAAAAATGATTATCTAAGTAAGAGCAAAAAGTATGTGTGTATATTTATCATATAACATTCTAAATCAATATGCATGCACTATAGGATATATAAACATACCTGGAGGTGCGGGAGTGGTATATGCCTCTGATGTGGACGCACCACCAACAGCTAGACAATCAAGCCTTGACTATATAAGTAATTTAAAAATAAATATGCGTGTATATCTATAATTTTACGTTCAAAATGAACATTCGTGTAATATACCTAGAAGTGTGGAAAAGTCCACACGGAAGGAGTATCCGAAGGGGTCTCCGATCGGGGTGAAAGACCGGCCCTCTGAAGCTCCTTACGCAGCTCTCCGGCTGGCAGAACCGCTCTGCCTCTGCCGGTGCCGATGCTGGTGCTCCTGCCGCCCCTCGCTGCTCCGTTCGTCGTCATCAAATCTAGAAAAGAGTACAATCATTACATATGCATGCTATATATGTAAAGATCATAAAAATGTGAAGTTATAATATAACATTACTGATAACCTTTTTCGTTCCGTGGACGCATTAGATATATCTACTTGGATTTCATCATCGATATCATTTCTAACCCACGTAACTTCATGATCAGCCGAAGATAACCCGTCTTTTGAAACGGACGGTCGGAGCACTCTAAGTCTTCTCTCTTCTTCGTCTTCATCGTTGTCCTTCATACGATCCTCGAATTCTGGGACATCGTAAACACCCCTGGATTTCCATCGGCATACGGCACTCCATCCCGGATGCTTCAAGCACTGTGAGTAGTATACTTGGAACACTTGGTTCGAAAAGATAAATGGATCGTTCTGACCGTAAAATCGAAGTGTGTTCATACTAGTCAATCCATACTCATCATTCCAAGTCCTGAGATTGTTTCTCCACTTATCTGTATCGGTTCGTGTATCGTACCAAGTACATTAAAATATATAAATGGTTCTGATTGTCCGGGATATTGGATGCCAAGTATGCAATTTAGGTATCCATAATAAATCACACCATCCGATCCTACCGTCGCAATTCTACTATTCTAAGTGGTTCGAGATGTTTATATGTCCTTAACTTCAAATTTCTATCCAAGGACACCGAATCCTTTATAATATGCAATCTCCATACTAGGAAACTGAGCTAAACATCTTGAATCACTCTCTGATGATGCAGACAAGTTCGGATCATGGATCTGACAAAACAAATTTTATGACAAATACATAACGATATATATTTAGATTAAGACTTAGAGCAATAACATGTTATTCGAACAATTTATATGATCTGCAACACAATCGCAAAAATCATCCTGATGATATTTTTTTAATCGTTCATCATTCCAATAAGGATGCCTCTCACGTACCTCATTAAAATGATTTCTGTTCTCAACAATAAATTATGACATTAATATTATATCATTTCATACACACACAAACAAAAATTTAACAATTAATCCAAAAAACATACTCTCTAATTTCTTCAAGACATACACTATTGAGGAGGATAAAGCGATATATCTTGTTGATAAACATAGTGTCTACTCTCTTATAATCTGCTTTACCATATGGCCCATCCTGAATTCTCCGAGACCGGTTAAGTTTCGTCTCAATGTTCTCGTTCAGATATTGGGAACAAAATGTGGTTGATTTATCTATAAGATAACCTTGCATGATAGAACCCTCTGGTCGATTTCTATTGCGTATATACTTTTTTAGAGTGTAGAGGTATCTAAACAAAAATATGTTAAATAAATAAATACGGGCATATAGGACAACAATAATTTTACAAATTGTGTGAAACGAAAAATTCCACATACCTTTCGACGGGATACATCCATCGATATTGTACCAGTCCGGCTAACTTAGCCTCAGTTGCAAGATGAACCGTCAGGTGTATTATGATATCGAAGAATGATAATGGGAAAATACGCTCAAACTTGCAAAGTATCAATGAAATAGAATTTTCTAGATTCTCCAGCATCACAACATCCAGGGTTTTAGCGCATAATTCTCTAAAAGACAACAAAGGTCATTGATTACTAGACCAACCGATTCGGGAAGGGAAGTCCTGAGGGCTAATGGGAGAAGGTGCTCCATAATAACACAGTGATCATGAATTTTCAACCCATCGATCTTGCCTTTCATAATTTTTATCTTCTTGCTAAATGATCCTGAAAAACCTGTGGGAACTTTCAAATCATGCAACACCTGCAGGAATCTTTTTTTCTCCGATTGTGACATATGATACGCAGCATTATAAAGTATAAACTTGCCTGGTTTACCCGCTATCAGTTTAGGATGCAATTCACTTTTATTCAGGACTGGGAAATTAGAAGTGAATTGCATCCTAAACTGATAGCGGGTAAACCAGGAAAGTTTGTACTTTCCAATACCGCGTATCATATGTCACAACCGGAGAAGAAAAGATTTCTACAGGTGTTGCATAATTTGAAAGTTCTCATAGGATTTTCAGGATCATTTAGTTAGAAAATAAAAATTGTGAAAGGTAAGATCGATGGGCTGAAAAGTCATGATCACCATGTTATTATGGAGCACCTTCTCCCATTAGCCCTCAGGACTTCCCTTCCCGAATCGGTTGGTCTAGTAATCAATGACTTTTATTGATTTTTTAGAGAATTGTGCGTTAAAACCCTGGATGTTGTGACGCTGGAGAATCTAGAAAATTCTATTTCATTGATACTTTGCAAGCTTGAGCGTATTTTCCTACCGTCATTCTTCGATATCATAATACACCTAACGGTTCATCTTGCAACTGAGGCTAAGTTAGCCGGACTGGTACAATATCGATAGATGTATCCCGTCGAAAGGTACGTGGAATTTTTCGTTTCACGCAATTTGTAAAATTATTTTTTTCCTATATACTCGTATTTATTTATTAAACATACTTTTGTTTAGGTACCTATACACTCTAAAAAAAGTATATATGCAATAGAAATCGACCAGAGGGTTCTATCATTCAAGATTATCTTCTAGATGAAGCAACCATATTTTGTTCCCGCTATCTGGACGAGAACATTGAGACGAAACTTAACCGGCCTCGGAGAATTCAGGATGGGCCATATGGTAAAACTGATTATAATATAGTAGACACTATATTTATCAACATGATATATCGGTTTATCCTCCTCAATAACGTATGTCTTGAAGAAATTAGAGACTAAATTTTTTTGGATTAATTGTTAAATTTGTGTTTGTGTGTGTATGAAATGATATAGTATTAATGTCATAATTTATTGTTGAGAACAGAAATCATTTTAACGAGGTACGTGAGGAGCATCCTGATTGGAATGATGAACGATTGGAAAAATATCATCAGGATAATTTTTGCGATTGGGTTGCAGATTATGTAAGTTGTTCGATAAAATGTTATTGCTACCAGTCTTAATCTAAACTTATATCGTAATATATTTTTCGTAAAAAAAATTTTGTCAGATCCACGATCCGAACTTGTCTGCATCATTAGAGAGTAATTCAAGATGTTTAGCTCAATTTTCTAGTATGGAGGTTGCATATTATAAAGGATTCGGTGTCCTTGGATACAAATTTGAAGTTAAGGATATAGAAATATCTCGAACCACTCAGAATAGTGGGATTGCGACGGTAGGATCGGATGGTGTGATTTATTATGGATACTTAAATTGCAAACTTGGCATCCAATATCCCGAACGATCAGAATCGTTTTATATATTTCAATGTATTTGGTACAATATACGAACCGATATGGATAAGTGGAGAAACGATCTCAGGACTTGGAAAGATGAATATGGATCGACTAGTGTGAACACACTTCGATTTTACGGTCAGGCCGATCCATTTATCTTTCTGAACCAAGCGTTCCAAGCATACTACTCACAATGCTTGAAGCATCCGGGATGGAGTGACGTATGCCATTGGAAACCCAGGGATGTTTACGATGTCTCATAATTCGAGAATCGTATGGAGGACAGCGATGATGACGAAGAAGAGATAAGACTTAGAGTGCTTCGACCGTCTGTTTCAAAAGTCAGGTTATTTTCGGCTGATCGTGAAGTTACGTGGATTAGAAATAATATCGATGATGAAATCCAAGTATATATGTCTAATGAGTCCATGAAACGAAAAAGGTTATCAGTAATGTTATATTATTACTTCATATTTTTACGATCTATACATATATAGCATGCATATGTAATGATTGTACTCTTGTCTAGATTTGATGACGATGACCAAACCAGCGAGGGGCGGCAGGAGCACCAGCCGCGGCACTGGCAGAGGCAGAGTGGTTCTGCCGTCCGGAGAGCTGCGTAGGGAGCTTCAGAGGGCCGGTCTTGCACCCCGATCGGAGACCGCTTCGGATGACTCCTTCCGTATGGATTTTGTCACACCTTAAGGTATATTGCATGAATATTCATTTTGAATGTAATACTATAGATATGCACATATATTTATTTCAAAATTACTTATATAGTCAATGTTTGATTGTCTAGCTGTTGGTGGTGCGTCCACATCAGAGGCAGAGCCCACTCCCGCACCTCCAGGTATGTTTATATATCCTATAGTGCATGCATATTGATTTATAATTTTATATCATAAATACACACACATTCTTTTTGCTCTTACTTAGATAATCATTCTTTTACTGTCTAGCTGTAGGTAGTGCCTCTACATCTCAGACAGAGGCCACCACTGCACCTGCGGGTATATTTATATACCCTATAGTGTATGCATATTGATTTAGAATGTTATATTATTGATATACACATTCTTTTTACAATTGCTTATATAATCTATTTTTAATTGTCTAATTATATGTGGTGCGTCCACATCTGGTGCAGGGGCCAATCCCGCCACTTCCGTACCCTCCGCTCAGTCTGCAGGTTAGTATGAATAAATATAAAATATTTATTCATTTTTACATATCCTTTAAGAATAAACATGAACTTCATGTAATTTTATCGTCAATGTTTATTTTCTAGTTGGAGGGGATGCGTCCACGTCTGGGTCACCGGCTGTTCCTCACCTGAGGAACTATCGTCCCGCTTGTGCTGCTGCCCGGGCCGAGGCTCGTGCTGCTGTCGCCGGAGGTATATATCGCACTTCAATTTTCGTTAAACCTTTATTTCATAATATCATTTTGTCTTAATATTGATTGTCTTGATATTTCTTGTAGATGCAGGGCAGCCCCATCCCGAAACGGGGGCTCGAGAGCCAAATCAGTCCCACAGGCTGAGGCCCGACAGAGTTAGGGGAGAGGAAGTATTCCCCTATTCTTTACCCCAGATTATTGCTATACCGGCAATTATACCGAGAGGTTCGGCTGGTATATGGGGGATGAGAGCCGCCTCGTGAAGAAGTATCCATTTCATGTTGAGTGGGGCAATCAGCACCGGCGCTCATTCGCTCTCTTTTGGGATCAGGCTCGGGTATTAATATATATTTTCATTTGACTTATCCTATATATTTATTATTACTTAACACTTGCAATTTAAATACTTTGTCTTTTTGTATTTACAGTTGGATTACGACTTTCAGCATATACCCGATCCTGATCACCTTGAGAGAGTGCTCAATCTTCACGCTCTGTACCATGGCCTGATGAAGAACATGCAATCAAAAGTCCGATACAATAGGAACGAGCTGAAAATCGACTGCTATTCCCTGTGGATGGTGACCCCCGAGGCAGAGAGAGCGGCTCTCCTACATACTCTAGCCTTTACGAGAGTCGACGTAGATACATGGCCTCTCTTATGCCAATATTTCGACTCTCAGCGCAAACAGATTTGTAATTTATTGTTTAGTATATGATTTATTTGTTTGTGTTGCTTAATTAGAAAACTAAATCTGAATGTGTTGTGCAGTAACAGGCCGATCAAAATAAAGAGAATAGAAAGTCGAGGAAGATGGGTCGCCCCACTTATATAGGTGGCTCGAGAAAAATTACTCGTGCTATGGAGGCATCGGTAAATTACAATAGATTTATTCTGATATAATGTAATATTAAGAGTTATTTTATAATATATGTAAATTTTTTGCGAATTGCAGAGAGTTCAGACCCTGGCGCAGGGTAGTACACCGAGCGTGCTGACCGTGTATCTTGTCGTCGACGACACCTTGATAGACCCTGCCACGGCCGAGCTTCAATTCCCCGACACCGCTACCCAGCAATATTGCATAAGTGTTAATATTTATTCTAACAGTTTTGAAAAGTTCAAATTTAAATGATATACTTATATTTTAATGGTTAATGTGGGTGTAGAAGCGGGTGGTGGAGTAGACGAAGGCATTGGGGATCGATTTTACTTGACAAACCAATCCGATGCTGCTGACCCCAGTCCTAGACACCACACACGGAGGGCACGGAGGTTGGGAGAGAGGCCGGGGACTAGGTCCTAGCAGGGCCCATATAATGTTGGACTCCACTCCGGCGGTCACTTCCCCTACCCTCCGTGAGCGACGTCCAGAGCATGATGTTGCCGCCTTGAAGACTACCGTCGAGAAGTTGAAGGAGATATTGGTACGTATACTACTTAATAGTGAAATATTATATCACATTATAGTTAGTAACATATGCAATATTAGTAGCCTGAGATTATTTGGTTGTAAACTTAGTTTTGATTAATCATACTTATATAAAACTATCTAATTAAAATAAACCAAACGAGGCCTACGCCTCTAAGTATTCTTACTCGTTTATTACACACAAAATTTAACAGATGCGATAGGTTGTTTCGGCTGCGGCTCCACATGCATCTCTTTCGGCCGCGGCTCCGCAAGCCACTATCTCGGCTGCGGTTGCGTAGACCACTCCTACAGCTCCACAGTCCGCTCATACTCCCGCACAGTCCGCTCCTTTATTGGTTGAGTTTTTGACGACTCAGGGCTGAACCGAGGAGAAGATGCGTCAAATTACGACGTTTATCAGAGGTGGGGGATCTGGACCGAGCTACGGTAGCTTTTTTATATTTTTGAGGATGTATGTACTTGATACATATTGTATATATTTTGGATGATTTTGGTGGTTGTTTGGTTGTTCACGATGATTTAAATTGATGTCGTAATCTGTTTCTTTATTTCTTTTATATATTATGCGTGAGATTTTGATTATGAATATTTCTGTTTTTGGTTATATGATGTATATATTGTTGTGCACAAGGCGGGAAAAAAACAGTAGCAACCTTTTTTTAAAAAAAATGATATTTGTCCCTATGGATTAATCCGCAGGAAGATCTATTGCACCCACGGATTAATTCGTAGGTCCCTATGGACTCGATAAAACTTGCCCCTACGAATTTAACCGTAGGGACATTTATCAGGACCTACGGATATCTTAGTAAGGGCAATAATCAAACCCTACGAATACATCCATAGGGGCAAGTATTTTATTTTATAAACCAATAAATTAAAATATTTATCAGGCTCTACGGAGTAAACCGTAGGGATATATGTTCTTACGGAGTAAGGCGTAAGGGCAATTATTACTCCGTAGGGGTATATTCAGGACGAAAACTTGCACATGCGGCCTTTGCACCTACGGGTTATTTTTATGTCCCTACGGCTATATCCGTAGGGGTAGTGGTTTGCATCTACGGCGTCTACGGATAAATCCGTTGGGGCAGTGGTTTGCGTCTACGGATAAATCCGTAGGGACAACCCCTTATTGTAGTAGTCTGTCGACGAGATGGAGGAGTCCGGAGATTCCACTGTCGACGAGACACAGTCAACAACGCGAGCCTGCAGGATTCTACTGTCGACGATGGTGTACCGGTGACGACGAGGCGTGAGCGGGTGTGGTGGCGAGGAGACGCACACGAGAGATCGGTGACGAAAGAGTTGAGAAATTTTGGGAACGATGAGGAAATTTCTGGGCTTTATTTTTTTTTATAAATAAGCCTTTGATGTCCCAATGGGTTAATCCGTAGGGAATTCTTTTACGGCTCCGTAGGGCAAAATCAATGATTACATTTTAATATTTTTTAAATTAAACCGTAGGACACCGTAGGAACAAACCGATGGACCTATGGATTAATCCGTTGGGGCAATAAAAAAGTTATCCCTACGGATTCTTAAACCCGTAGGGTCAACCCTTTATTGTAGTAGTGATTAATTAATCTATAAATGATAAGTTTTAGACATGGATGACAATAAGCAACTTTTTCTAAAGAGAGGGATCACTCTAATAATATACAAGCAACGGTGAGCGATGCTTTTTCTCTGTAGCCTAGTGTTTGGCATTTAATATATGTTTCCTTTTCCTTCCCATGAATGGTGATATTCTAGCTTTGGAGGACGCTAGACATATATACAGTAGGACACTGTTTGGATCTCATGGCATATGGGTACAGCAGGTTGCAGGAAGACTGTGACACAATACTATTATTCTAATCTTTCTCACAAAAATAATATTGAACAAGGTGGAGAATTTCCATCCTCTTGTATGCCGGGAGAGTTATGTTTGTAGGGCAATGTTTCTTGATCAAGAATGGAGTCTTGCTACTTCTTTCTTTAATCATACTGGTGATTTTTCTAATAAGTATGTTAAGCGTTAAGGCTACAAACAATGTTTAAAATAACTCGCTACGTGGCTCGCTATTTTCCGTTATGTTTCGTAACTTAGTCTCCTCACTACGTAGCATTCAGAGATAGCTTAAATACAAAGTAGCATATGTTTTTTTTTCTAAATAGCTTACGCTTTTAAACAAATAGCATATGCTACGTTATGCGTACATTATTCTTACATAAGATTTTCTATTGAGATTCTTAAGATTTCAGTATATAATCGTAAACTATATGAATACGGTCTCATTGAACTTTTTACCTCTTAGTTTGAAATCGTATTAGGTAGACATGTTTCTCAAATAGAGATTATTTGATTAATTTTCGATACGTTTAATACAATTATAAATTATACATATGAACTCAAGAATTGAGAATTAAGAAAATAATGTTGTGTTATTTATTCTTGTATATCTTTATAATGTATAATTTATTGTAAATAAAATGATATTAATAATAATTAATAATTCATGTAGTTTACGCTATTTGCGTTTTTGCTATTCAGTAGTGGAACGTTATACTACATACTTTCGCTATTTTGAACACTACAAGTTTTGAATCTGCGATCTTTGACGTAGTCATTATATATGGGAAGATCTAGAACACCAAACTTCTCCGCTTGAACATAAGATTTTTGTGCATGGATCGAGCAAAAATAATTTAGGGACATGTTTGAATAGATGAAATATAACAAGACTAGTGTTAGTGACGCTATCGATTTTTTGAATGGCCAAAACCACTTTTAGACTCGAGGAATCTTGGTTACTTTTTATATATAATATTATAAATAATGGTCGAAACCTAAAATTCCTAAAAGGGACTTTTAGGCGGATAGGTGTGTGAAGAATCATTTAGGCCCAAGGCGCATACATGGATGGAAATAAAACTTTCTATAATATCAAGCCCCTGGTGTAACAAGAATTATTGACGATTGAATATGTTTGCTGAGCGTTCTTTTATCATAAAACCCTATTTATTTTCTTGTAATTTCCCTATTTCTCTCTGCAGATTACTTGCAGTCCATCTAAGCCTACATGCATTCACTACTGGAGTAGGAGACCAAACTCCACGGGTAAATCCCATCGAATTAGGTCTATTTCGACGGAATTTTGAAAATTGTGACGGAAGACCGCCGTCGCGACACAATTCGTATATCACTGTAGACCTAATTCGACGGGTAAATCGCGTCGCATTAAATTAGTCTAATTCGACGTGAAACGGCCGTCGAATTAGAACTTATTTTGACGCGTCAGCCGTGTCCAATTAGATCTGATTTTATTCGAATAAAATATTATTAAAACATTCAATTATATTTTTTAAAATCTAATTCAATGGGAGTTACCCGTCGAATTAGACTTTATTTCAACGAGAGTTACCTGTCGAATTATGTTTAAAAAAGCAGAAAAATAAATAAATATCAAAACAGAAAAATTGGAATTTCAATTACAATCCAATATCAATTCAAATATCGATTATAATCTAATATCAATTCAAATTTCAATTAAAATCCAAATATCAATATAAATATCCACTACTATAAATAGGGGTTGCTCCTACGGATAAATCCGTAGGGGAAACCCACTGCCCCTACGGATATATTCGTAGGGGCACATAAATACGTCATAGGTGTACACGCCGCAGGTGCAAGTTTTAGTCTTAAACATGTTCCTATGGTGAAATATTTGCCCCTACGGTTTAATGCGTAGGTCTACTTGTCCCTACGGATTTCACCGTAAAGACAACATATTTATTTAATTTATCGGTTTATAAAATAAAATAGTTGCCCCTCCGGAGAAATCCGTAGGGACAAAAATATGCCCCTACGGCTTAAGGTGTAGGTTAGATGCGTAGGGGCAAAATATCATGTATCCTGATATTTTGTCCCTATGGGTAAATTTGTAGGGTTAAATCTATGCCCTTACGGATTACTCCGTAGGGACAAACCTAACCCCTGTTACTAAGTCCATAGGGTCAAAATATCAGGTATTCTGATATATTGTCCCTACGGAAAAATGTGTAGAGGCAAAGTTGGACCCTACGGATTAAACAGTGGGTGCAATATTTGTACCTACGGATTAATCCGTAGGGACATATTATCAGGTTTTTTTTTAAAAAAAAGGGCTGCCTGTTTTTTCCTCGCCATATAAACAATAATATATACATCATATATGAAAGTAATCAACAAGCAGAATATATACAGCAATATTCATAATTAACATCTTACGCATAATATATAAAAGAAATCAATAAGCAGAATACGATATCAATCTAAATCAATATGAACACCACCAATATCGTCCAAAATATATACAATATATATCATATAAGTAAATACATGTTTAAAATATAAAAATAAAAAAGCCACCCTAGCTCGGTCCAGCTCCACCTCTGATAATCACTGTAATCTTACACATCTGCTCCTCGAATAAACTCTGAGTCAACAACTTGAGCAATGCGGACGGTGCGGAAGTCTGAGCGGGCTGTGGAGCTGTGGAGCTGGTCTGCGCAACCGCAGCCGAGATAGTGGCTGACGGAGCCGCAGCTGCGGGAGTCTGAGCGGGCTGTGGGGCTGTAGGAGCCGAAGGAGATGTATGTGGAGCTTCAGCCGAAGTACCCTGTCGCGTCTGTTCAGTTTTGCGTGTAATAAACGAGTAAGAACTGTGTATTAGTCAAATTCGTATCATTATCAGGTTATTGCGAAACCCCAATCTATGAATATCTAATTTGGAAAACCGTAGTTTATTTTAATTACACAGTTCTATGTATGTATGATTAATCAAAGCTAAGCTTACAACCAAATAAGCTCAGACTACGTACTACTATTGGATATGTTGCTATCTATAATATGACATAATATTTTACTATTAAGTAGTATACATACCATTATCTCCTTCAACTCCTGGACAGTGGCCTTCAAGGTGTCATGTTCTTGCTCTAGACGTCGCTCACGAGAGATACAGGAAGTAACCGCCGGAGTGGAGTCCAACCTGTAAGGTTCCTAGGCACCCTAGTGATGTCTCACATGTGATCAAACACGCAAATTTCTAAAAAATACGGTGCCTACAGACCCTAGAACGAATCGTTGGCTAGAAGTATAGGCAAAGCAAGCAAGCTAGTTTACAACTAAACTATAAGATAACGGAAATACAACCTTTGTAGATCCGTTTGTCCACCTCCACGGCTCCGCGGCGAAGTCCTCTCGCTGTCCAAGTGAACTCCCGGGCTCTAGCGTCGGCTTCGTCGAAGAATAAGCGAGCTAGGTCGTCGATGTCCATGCCGAAAATGATCTACGTCGAGGCATCGCTAGATCAAGCTCCACCTTCACCAAACCTTGAAAATTTGTGAAGGAAACACACTCTACTATTTGGCAAGAGGTAGAGGATGAAGAAATAGGAAGTGGGTAGACTTTAGATTTGGATTTCTCACTCATATCATCAATCCACCATTGATGTAGTCTAGGTTTTTCTTCTTGAGTTGAAGGAAGAAGAAGAAGAAAATGATATGATAAGATTAATTAAAAAAAAAAGAAAAGAATAAATCCATTCTTATCATAACATAACCCAAGTTAAGTGTAGAGAATTGACCAAGGTTAAAGAATGGTTAGGGTTAAGGAGATGAGACAAAAATGGTTGCATCATAAAAGCTTCATGAAGCTTCAAGTGCAAACAAAATAAGCCACCATTTTTCTCTCATTTCTTTTCCTTTTTCCAAAAATAAAAAGACTAATTAATGAATAAGTAAAACCCTTAACCATTTAAATAACTTTGGTTAAATTCTTTATACATAACCTAGCAATCATGCATCATCAAACATGATAGAATAAAGTGCACAAAATCATATCGCATATGCAATGCGCACACCCGAGTGAGAAAATCCATTTTAAAGTGAACCGATACTAGTTGATGCAAAGTAATATATCAAATATATAGTTATACATTAAATCATTAAATCAACACTTGATTCAATGATCCGGTCATGTCGCACATAACCGACTGGTATCATTAGTAACAACTTATCGAATCAACACTTGATCCGATAACCCGGCTACATCGCATATAACCGATCAATGTCACATCGCGAGAATCGAATACAGTATCACATACCGTATTATTCTCGGTCCCGCACATATCTCATATGCGCTCCTATTTCGTTTCGCTTGAGCTAGGAAACCTCTGTATAGGACTCTAAAGACTCGTCAATACGCCGGCAGCAGATGATGATCATATCAAACACCCACAAGCCGCAAGCGGTCTTCTAAACGTAACGGCCACCCGGGTATTGAGCGATCAGAAGATCGACGAGCAAGCCCGCTCACACTCCTGCGAATCCAACCAGTAACACTTACCGTATAGTCCGGTCTGTTCGTCTGATATGTCGCATATCTCGCCTAGGGGTGGTAAACGTCAGACCCCAATAGCTCGATAAGTCATGCCGACTTGAGGTCCATAACATTCGTGAAACTACTGATAACTCTTACCAGTATATCACAGCAACCCTGGCTAGGGATTTCCTGTTATGGCCAGTCGAGCATAGCACAACATCAACCCCCAATACCGGGAGAGACGAATCCCCTCCTATCGCTCATTGCCTCCATGTGAATCGGGACTGTACCCAAAAACCACCTGTTTGCACAACTCAGTAGAGCCGTGGTAGGGTGGAAATCAAAGCACAGTGGGAGACACACAAGACTCTATGACGATCTCGGGTCAACAGACTAAGCTGTACCAGTGTCACCAGAGAACTGCCATCTGACGTGAGGTATAATACCATCTGGGAGTTCTCGGCGAGTCCGTTCAGTGTACCCAGTCTCCACTGAGCACCCGCATACCATCTTCGATGTCAAACACCAATGGATATGGGATCATCCATCGCCCATCGCATGGATCGAGAAGATATGCGCTAGTCTACTCTGGAATATCGATGCCCCGTCTCGATATTCCCTCGACTAGGAACATTTCAAGGATGCACTCATGGACTACCCAGGCCCCACTAGTATGATCTACATCATAGTCCTGGAAGTCGAGTACATATCCTAAGGGCTTTACCAACATGTAATCAGAGAGACAGAAAGTATACATGTTAAGATAAAGTGCAACCAGATAGCGTACTATCATGTCGAGCAAGAAAGTCCTTCCTATATATGTCCCAGCATCCACTACAATATACATCCAATGTACAGTAATGGCCTCTAGGGCATACATATAACTAACAATCTCCCACTTGCACTAGGGCCATCTGTAGCAGTGGTTGCAGTATCACATACTCAACCATCCCCTAAATTGTCTCTCTTTGGGAAAAAGGCCTTCGTGAGTGGATCCGCCGTGTTGTCCTCTGAGTCTACTCTCCTAACCTCGATCACCCTGGAGATCAACTATCTCCATGATCAGGTGATGCTGCCTTAGATTATGTCTGGGTCACTGATGGGACCAGGGTTCCAGGGCCAAAGCCACAGTTCCATTGTCACACAATGGTAGGAACCTAGTTCATCCTATGAACCAATATACACCCAAACTGCCTCTTTGGTAGTATCTTTAATAGCGATGTTACCAGCCTTTATCGTCTAGTTTGCCACGGTATCTAGCTTGGAACTCTTCCAACATACCGTCCCTTCACTGAGGGTAAAGACAGTGCCTGTGACTGACATTCAGTCGTCTTTATCACCCTGGAACTCTTCCAGTGATTCTTCCCAGGATCGATTGATACAATCTCACTATACCTAGTGAGAATCCTAGCATCCAATTACATCTATCTCATAGGTGAAAACTCAGGATTTAGGAGGTATCACTTTGATCCTATTTGGAGAATCCTAGTGATAATAGGAGATTGACCGATCGTAGTATAGGAAACTCTTTTCCTATCAAGAGTATGTTGTCTACGTACAATACGAAGATGACTACCTTACTCTCTACTACCTTTTTGTATATACAAGGTTCGTCTACCATTTTGATGAAGTCAAACACTTTGACTATCACATCAAAACAGACGTTCCAACTCCGCGATGCCTGCTTCATTATGTAAAGCAACCTGCACACGTTTCCGCTGCTTACACTGTTTACGAAGCCCTCTGGCTGTGTTCTTATAGACGTTCTCTTCTAAATCAGTATTTAGAAAAACAGTCATGGCACCCAACCGCCAGATATCGTAGTCATGGTATGTAGCCATGGTAAGTAGGATCTGGATAGACTTAAGCATAACTACTCGAAAAAGGTTTCATCATTATCCACGCCTGGTCGATGACGAAAACCTTTAACAAGTCTAGCTTTGAAAGTCTCAACTTTTCCATCTACACCAAGTAATCTTCTCAAGATATACTTGCTCCTGATGGGGATTTAACCCTTCAGATATAGCAACCAAAGTCCATACTTTGTCGGTGTATAAGGATTCCATCTCAGATCACTAAGCATCCAGCCATTCTTACAGAGTCCCTACTCTCGATGGCCTGCTCGAAACTGGTTGGGTCATCATCTCATGATGCAATCCTTGCTCCCACTGTCATCGAGAAACCGAGGTATCTCTCAGGCGGATGAGGAACCTACTAGATCGGCGGAGAGGCTGAGGTTCGTCGGGAACTATAGAATCTTATTATTCTGTCAAATCATCAACTGCAGTTTTGTATAGCTGGAACCTTTCCAGTTCTACAGAACTGATCCTGCCTCGATCTTGTCCGGATTTTGCTTTAAACATAGGTCGGACAACCCCAAATCTTAACTTACTTAAGAGATAGGATCTTCCCGCATCATATCTTATATGGAGTGGTAGGCACTGATTTGATTCGAACCTAATTCAATAGGTATGCAGCTTCTCAAGTGCATAACCCCAAAAGGAAATAGGTAACTCAGTAATACTCATCATAGAGCACACCATATCTAATATTGTGCAATTGCTCCGCCCTGATACACCGTTGTGCTGTGGTGTATTCAGAGGAGCAGTACGGAGAGAGAATCTCATCCTCCTTTAGAATGGTCCAGGAATGCCATGCACAAGTATTCTCCTCCCTGATCTCATCATAGGACATAATACTTATACCCGGTTATTAGTTCTCTACCTCTAACTTATATTCTGTGAATACCTCAAAAGGTTCGGACTTATGTTTCAATAGGAACATATGACTGAATCTTGAGAGATTATCAGAGAATATAATGAAGTATAAAGAACCAATCCTGGCATGTGTAGACAGGAGACTTTACATACATCATCATGTATCAGTCCCAAGAGTTTACTAACTCTTTCTCTGTTTCTAATAAACAGAGCTATGGTCATCTAATCTTTGTGACATGACTGGCAAGTTTCACAAGATGTAAATTCAAACTGATTTAAATATGCATCTAAAATGTAACTTCAGCCAGTCAGGTCGCATTGATGTGACCTAGTCTACAATGCCTCAAGAAGGATTCGTTCATTTCTGAACTCTTCTTCTTGTGTGTGTTCTGTATACTAGGAACTGTAGTTTGATTTAGAACTTCAATACTTTTAGATAACGTGCCTGAACCGATCAACTTTTGATATAGGAAATGTTCAAAACATTATCCATCAATACAAAATTATATCCTTTCTTTTACTAATAAAGAGACTGATATGATTTTGTATATCAGGTTCGGTATCTAATAGCATTTGTTCAGAATCAATGTATTTGTAATACAGGGTGACAGTGACCGACAGACTTGGCTGCAACACTTGCCCCGTTTTCTGTCTCATGAAACTTATCACCCGTTCTCAGTTTTTCTACCTTTTTGTAGCCCTATGTAACAGATTACATATCTGGGATCCTGATCCGGTATCATATACCCAGGATGCGGAGGATACTGAGAAACAGTTCTGTATAATGAACACACCCGAAGATGATGCATCAGCATGCACTCTCTTCGTTTGGGCGGCTTAGGAATCGTGGTATTCCCCAATTTCCTGCTCTGTCTTTTAACAATTATAAGTCGGAGTGGGACCAACGTTCCCCAGCTCAGTATAACAAGCGGGTTCGGTCAAAATCCGTATTATTATCTTGATTAAGGCGTGATATGGTCGCTACCTGGAGAGAGAGAGAAGAAAACACTCTGCGTGCGCTCTTGCAAGATCAGATTGGTTATATATTTTATCTAATCAGGACGGCTCCCACTGTTTTTATCAAATCTTCCTTCAAACCCTAAAAGGAAAGACTAGCCGGGATTAATTACACACTACAAGTTCGCCAATCTTTTAGCCAGGCCAGTGTCGGTACTTTGAGGGAGGTCCCCCGTGCTTTCGCACGAACCTAATTAATGTAAACCTCGTTTTCCCAGAGGCGTAACCCCGTTGACACCTTTCTAGACACCTACTTGATCGGCTAATTGTAATGTATAAAACCTCCTAGGAGTAACACTTACTCACAGCGGGTATCGGGATCCAACTATCTCATAGAAGGTATGCAATCTCATTGAAAATTTCAACACTTGAAACTCCCGATAATGGTTTTTACCCCTAGCACCTATGACCTTAACTATGGTCAACAAATCATAAGTACTAGTCAAGTTCTACCCGTCATTTCGTGATTAATTAGACCCACCCACATGACCCTTAACTAAGGTCAACAAAGTCACGCGACTGTCCTAACTAATCGCATCATATGCGGTGTAGGAAGACATCACTTAGCTACCGTACACTGTGCCTTGACTATGGTCAACAAACACAGCACGAATACTAAGTACTCTACTTCCTAAAATGACGGAGGGTTGCGAATGGTTTTTGTGAAAACCTTTAACGCTTTGAACTTGATCTCGTTGCGGAATCAAATGGTTTTTAAATGGAATGTTTTTGAAGCTTTTCTAGTTTTGCTAAAGGGGTCACTCCCGGTGAAGGGATCGTCGGCCCTTTCCTCGTCGAATGAGGTGCGGGATATATCATATATATCTCTGTGCAAAGCGGAAACTATAGAAGGGATCAAAGACAAACCGAGGGTTGTAGCATCTGCCAGTTATTGCTAAAGGAGTCACTCCCGGTGAAGGGATCCGGTCCTTTCCCTATCGAATAAGGTGCAGGATGTTCTACAAGGAACACCGCGATGCAAAGCAAGAACTGTAGCTACCTGTTTTATTTTGAAATTCGATTCCACAACATCAATTAGGTTTATTTTCTTTCATTAATCTCATTAATGAATATCCCATCATTTAAATTACCTAAACATCACAGATAAATATGACGTACACTTATGCCATCCGCATTCGCCTCGATGTCCCCTCGTGCACCGTTAGGTTAGGTAACTAACGGCAAAGCGGGGCAGGGCTAGCACGGGTGTAAAACATAAGCAACGTCTATATAATATATCATATATACTATATATAATACCTGTCACAGAACATCGCATGATCTCAGATAAAATACAGCAGAAGAATCATATGAAATATTGGATATACTAGGACGTCCGTGTTTTCAATACGAGCCAGTATAAAACACGGATTCCATGGTCGTGATGAATAGCCAATCCCACACCCCAAGACCCCTACGAGAGCGGCAAGCAACCCTACCAATTCTAAGGTTAGGAGACCCGGACTCGACTCCTCGAGTTGGTCTCCCTCTGGACCCTAGAACCCGGTTACTTGTGCTCCCCTCCTTGGGTCTATCCTAGTGCAGAAAAGTAAATAATATACATCAACGGTGACAACTTCCGCAACCTGGAAGTGCCCCAATAAAAGAATATTACATACAAGTTTTTACATGAATGAAAATGAAAAACACTCATCTCACATAAAAACCCCCCGGCTATTCAAACACGACGATCCAATATAACATATCCAGCAACACATAACATCACATGTCATCAACGTAAGTAAATATGCGCATCCCAATTGTCGTTGACATATAGCAACGAAACCGGCGACATCACATATTACACTTACGGTCACAGAAAAGAAAGTGTAAAACTACAACAGTTGGAATCCGCAACCACCTCAGACATCGCATGCCTGACCAAATGAAATCTTAAGACATCGCATGCCTAACAATTATAAACCCCGCATTTTAGTCTCATTATCGAAAACTCTTTTCAATATCAAGTCGGGCAATTCAACAGGATTCCCGACATTCTGATCGAATGCTCGTCGCAAACTTTAGTAGGCGGCCGCACCCCCGACGCCGTCGACAAAGTGCACCAAGGCGGAACACCGCTACCGCGAGCACCCGAACGGATGCTTTCGGCGATGGGGTTATCCTACAGTCACTTGGTCGGGGCTATGGAGTGAGGCTGTCTATTAAGTTTACCCGGCGAGTATCCGCGTACGCTACGTGATTGCGACGGACTTTTGATCACATCAAAATTCCATGGCAACCGATCAAGTGAGACTAAACTGCTATGTTTATAATATTCATTCCGTTATCTCATAACTATTTGCGAATTCCCATTATTGTATCAAATTCTGGATAAATAGAAAATGCTAAACTTTTCGATCGAACAATCGAACACCCAAGTTTTCCCGATACAGCTCAACACATGAAATAAGTCTAACAACATTCAGTTCGTGCCTCAGTAGCAACGGTCCAGCCGTAGAAGGGTCAAGCCAACGCCTCACATGTGGCACGCCGTACTGCCCCAAACCCGAAGGTTCAAAGGGCAGTTCAAGACGGTCACATAATCGAGTTAAGGTTTGTTGTCTTCTAGAGGGTCCATCGTGTTACTTGCACTACTTAGAACGTCGTTAAACTACGGAAAAATCCAACAATTGGAAGTTTCCCGGCAGGGGAAAAATGGGTATTTATATCCGGTCGAACTTTTTAACATATTCAAAAAATACCCGGAAAAGCACACCGACAAAATTTAGACAGTCCGATCGAATACACCGAGTTCCCAATACAACTCAGAAAATACAACTCTAGAATAAATGTTAAAAACATCCAGAACATACAAGAAACACCAACGCAAACAACTGAAGAAAACACACAGGCTAATCATCACATACGGCCGCGGAACCGCCGCAAAAGGGGGGTCAACGCCGCGGTTCCGCGGCCGTACTGTTGAATCAGT
Source organism: Agapanthus africanus (assembly GCA_030015575.1). NCBI lineage: Eukaryota > Viridiplantae > Streptophyta > Magnoliopsida > Asparagales > Amaryllidaceae > Agapanthus > Agapanthus africanus. Next base: position 929,795,694 of record CM057337.1, on the reverse strand, counting down.
TTGTCGTTTTCTCCAGTTTGCCTTAGAATTTCCTGCACATTTCTCTGCATATTTTTAATACCAAAAAATCCACATTTTACAGAAAAGTCCAGAGAGCAATTTCAAAGTCGGGTTTTGGGTCGATCGGACTTCTAACTCCGTCGGGACTTCGCCTAAGGCTCTAGCTAGGCTCTGATACCACTGTAAGGTTCCTAGGCACCCTAGTGATGTCTCACATGTGATCAAACACGTAAATTTCTAAAAAATACGGTGCCTACAAACCCTAGAACGGATCGTTGGCTAGAAGTATAGGCAAAGCAAGCAAGCTAGTTTACAACTAAACTATAAGATAACGGAAATACAACCTTTGTAGATCCGTTTGTCCACCTCCACGGCTCCGCGGCGAAGTCCTCTCGCTGTCCAAGTGAACTCCCGGGCTCTAGCGTCGGCTTCGTCGAAAAATAAGCGAGCTAGGTCGTCGATGTCCATGCCGAAGATGATCTACGTCGAGGCATCGCTAGATCAAGCTCCACCTTCACCAAACCTTGAAAATTTGTGAAGGAAACACACTCAACTACTTGGCAAGAGGTAGAGGATGAAGAAATAGGAAGTGGGTAGACTTTAGATTTGGATTTCTCACTCATATCATCAATCCACCATTGATGTAGTCTAGGTTTTTCTTCTTGAGTTGAAGGAAGAAGAAGAAGAAAATGATATGATAAGATTAATTAAAAAAAAGAAGAAAAGAATAAATCCATTCTTATCATAACATAACCCAAGTTAAGTGTAGAGAATTGACCAAGGTTAAAGAATGGTTAGGGTTAAGGAGATGAGACAAAAATGGTTGCATCATAAAAGCTTCATGAAGCTTCAAGTGCAAACAAAATAAGCCACCATTTTTCTCTCATTTCTTTTCCTTTTTCCAAAAATAAAAAGACTAATTAATGAATAAGTAAAACCCTTAACCATTTAAATAACTTTGGTTAAATTCTTTACACATAACCTAGCAATCATGCATCATCAAACATGATACAATAAAGTGCACAAAATCATATCGCATATGCAATGCGCACACCCGAGTGAGAAAATCCATTTTAAAGTGAACCGATACTAGTTGATGCAAAGTAATATATCAAATATATAGTTATACATTAAATCATTAAATCAACACTTGATTCAATGATCCGGTCATGTCGCACATAACCGACTGGTATCATTAGTAACAACTTATCGAATCAACACTTGATCCGATAACCCGGCTACATCGCATATAACCGATCAATGTCACATCGCGAGAATCGAATACAGTATCACATACCGTATTATTCTCGGTCCCGTACATATCTCATATGCGCTCCTATTTCGTTTCGCTTGAGCTAGGAAACCTCTGTGTAGGACTCTAAAGACTCGTCAATACGCCGGCAGCAGATGATGATCATATCAAACACCCACAAGCCGCAAGCGGTCTGCTAAACGTAACGGCCACCCGGGTATTGAGCGATCAGAAGATCGATGAGCAAGCCCGCTCACACTCCTGCGAATCCAACCAGTAACACTTACCGTATAGTCCGGTCTGTTCGTCTGATATGTCGTATATCTCGCCTAGGGGTGGTAAACGTCAGACCCCAATAGCTCGATAAGTCATGCCGACTTGAGGTCCATAACATTCGTGAAACTACTGATAACTCTTACCAGTATATCACAGCAACCCTGGCCAGGGATTTCCTGTTATGGCCAGTCGAGCATAGCACAACATCAACCCCCAATACCGGGAGAGACGAATCCCCTCCTATCGCTCATTGCCTCCATGTGAATCGGGACTGTACCCAAAAACCACCTGTTTGCACAACTCAGTAGAGCCGTGGTAGGGTGGAAATCAAAGCACAGTGGGAGACACACAAGACTCTATGACGATCTCGGGTCAACAGACTAAGCTGTACCAGTGTCACCAGAGAACTGCCATCTGACGTGAGGTATAATACCATCTGGGAGTTCTCGGCGAGTCCGTTCAGTATACCCAGTCTCCACTGAGCACCCGCATACCATCTTCGATGTCAAACACCAATGGATATGGGATCATCCATCGCCCATCGCATGGGTCGAGAAGATATGCGCTAGTCTACTCTGGAATATCGATGCCCCGTCTCGATATTCCCTCGACTAGGAACATTTCAAGGATGCACTCATGGACTACCCAGGCCCCACTAGTATGATCTACATCATAGTCCTGGAAGTCGAGTACATATCCTAAGGGCTTTACCAACATGTAATCAGAGAGACAGAAAGTATACATGTTAAGATAAAGTGCAACCAGATAGCGTACTATCATGTCGAGTAAGAAAGTCCTTCCTATATATGTCCCAGCATCCACTACAATATACATCCAATGTACAGTAATGGCCTCTAGGGCATACATATAACTAACACAACCTCATATGGGCCCTGCTAGGACCCAATCCCCTGCCTCTCTCCCAACCTCCATGGTGCTCTCCATGTGCGGCATCTAGGACTGGGGTCAGCAGTATCGGATCGTTCTGTCCAGTAAAATCGATCCCCGATATCTCGGCCTGCTCAACCACCCGCTCCTACACCCATATTAACCAGTAAAATATAAGTATATCATTTAAATTTGAACTTTTCATAACAAAAATTTCAAACAAGGGTTGAATAAATATTAACACTTACGCAATACTCCTGGGTAGTGGTGTCGGGGTATCGAAGCTCGCCCATGGCGGGATCTGTCGAGGTGCCATGGACTGCAAGATACACGGACAGCACGCTCGGTGTACCACCTTGCACCGGGTCTGAGCTCTCTGCAATTCGCAAAAAATTTATATTTATTATAAAATAACTCTTAAGTTCACATTATATTAAAATAGATCTATTGTAATTATCTGATGCCTCCATGGCACGAGTAATATTCCTCAAGCCACCTGTATAAGTGGGGCGACCCCTCTTCGCCGACTTCCTATTATCTTTATTTTGATCCGCCTGTTTCTGCACAACACATTCAGATTTAGTTTTCTAATTAAGCAATACAAAAAAATAAATTATATACTAAACAATGAATTACATTTAAAATACATACCTGTTTACGCTGAGAATCGAAATATTGGCACAATAGAGGTTGTGTATCTACGTCGACTCTCGCAAAGGCCGGAGTATGTAGGAGGGGCGCTCTCTCTGCCTCGGGGGTCGCCATCCACAGGGAATAGCAGTCGATCTTCAGCTCGTTCCTATTTTATCGGACCTTTGATTGCATGTTCTTCATCAGGCCTTGGTACAGAGCATGAAGATCGAGCACCCTCCTAGGATGATCAGGGTCGGGTACAGGCTGAAAATCGTAATCCAACTGCAAATACAAAAAAAACAATGTTATTAAATTTCAAGTGTTAATAATAAATATATTGGATAAATCAAATGAAAATATATATTAATACCCGAGCCTGATCCCAGAAGATGGCGAATGAGCGCCGATGCTGGTCGTCCCACTCAACGTGAAGTGGATACTTCTTCACGAGGCGGCTCCCATTTCCCATATACCGGCCGAACCTCTCGGCATAATCGGCGGTATAGCGATAATCAGGCGTAAAGAAGAGAGGAAATGCTGCCTCCCCTGGCTCTGTCGGGCCTCAGCCTATGAGATTGATTCGGGCCTCAAGTCTCCCTCTCGGGATGGGGATGCCCTGCGTCTATAAGAAATATCAAGACAATCAATATTAAAACAAAGTGGTATTAAGAAATCAAGGTTTAACGAAAATTGAAGTGTGATATACCTCTGGCGACAGAAGCACGAGCCTGGGCCCGGGCAGCAGCACGAGCGGGGCGATAGTTCCTTCGGTGAGGAACAGCCGGTGACCCGGACGTGGACGCATCCCCTCCAACTAGAAAATAAACATCGATAAAATTACATGAATATTTAAAGGATATGTAAAATGAATAAATATTTTATATTTATTCATACACACCTGCAGACTGAGCGGAGGGTATGGAAGTGACGGGAGTGGCCCCTGCACCAGACGAGGACGCGCCACCTATATTTAGACAATCAAACATTAACTATATAAGTAATTGCAAAAAGAATGCGTATACCAATAATATAATAATCTAAATCAACATGTATATACTATAAGATATATAAATATACCCGCAGGTGCGGTTGTATGCTCTGCCCCTGATGTAAGTACGTAAGAGAAAAAAGAATGTATATATATTTATGATATAGCATTCTAAATCAATATACATATACTATATGATATATAAACATACCTGGAGGTGCGGGAGTGGCCTATGTCCCTGATGTGGACGCACCAACAGCTAGACACAAACATTGACTATGTAAGTAATTTTGACACGAATATGCATGTATATCTATAATATTACATTCAAAATGAATAGGGGTGTAACATACCTGGAGGTGCGGGAGTAGCCTATGTCCCTGATGTGGATGCACCAACAACAACTAGACAATCAAATATTGACTATGTAAGTAATTTTGACATGAATATGCATGTATATCTATAATAGATATTACATTCAAAATGAATATGCGTGCAATATACCTGGAGGTGTGGCAAAATCCACACGGAAGGAGGCATCCGAAGGGGTTTCCGATCGGGGTGCAAGACCGGCCCTCTGAAGCTCCCTACGCAGCTCTCCGGGCGGCAGAACCGCTCTGCCTCTGCCTCAGCCTCTGCCGGTGCCGCGGCTCGAGCTCCTTCCGCCCCTCGCTGCTCCCGTCGTCGTCATCAAATCTAGATAAAACGGTTCATGTACGCATTAGACAATCATTACATATGCATGCTATATATGTATAGATCGTAAAATGTGAAGTAATAATATAACATTGCTGATAACCTTTTTCATTTCGTAGACGCATTAGACATATCTACTTGGATTTCATCATCGATATCATTTCTAACCCACATAACTTCATGATCAGCCGAAGACAACCAGTCTTTCGAAACAGACGGTCGGAGCACTCTAAGTCTTCTCTCTTCTTCATCCTCATCGCTGTCCATGAATTCTGGGACATCGTAAACATCCCTGGGTTTCCAACGGCATACGACGCTCCATCCCGGATGCTTCAAACACTGTGTGTAGTATACTTAGAACGCTTGGTTCGGAAAGATAAACGGATCTTCCTGACCGTAACATCGAAGTGTGCTCACACTGGTCAATCCATATTCATCTTTCCAAGTCCTAAGATTGCTTCTCCACTTATCCGTATCGGTTAGTGTATCGTACCAAGTATACTGAAATATATAAAAGGGTTCTGATCGTCCGGGATATTGGATGCCGAGTATACAATTTAAGTATCCATAATAATTTACACCATCCGATCCTACCGTCGCAATCCCACTATTCTGAGTGGTTCTAGATATTTCTATGTCCTTAATTTCGAATTTGTATCCAAGGACACCGAATCCTTTATAATATGCAACCTCCATACTAGGAAAATGAGCTAAACATCTTGAGTCACTCTCTAATGATGCAGACAAGTTCGGATCGTGGATCTAACAAAACAAATTTTACGACAAATACATAACGATATAAGTTTAGATTAAAACTGATAGTAATAACATTTTATTCGAATAACTTTCATGATCTGCAACCCGATCACAAAAATTATCCTGATGATATTTTTCCAATCGTTCATCGATCCAATCAGGATGCCCCTCACGTACCTCGTTAAAATTAATTCTGTTCTCGATAATAAATTATGACATTAATATTATATCATTTCATACACACAAACACAAATATAACAATTAATACAAAAAACATACTCTCTAATTTTTTCAAGACATGCGCTATTGAAGAGGATAAACCGGTATATCTTTTTGATAAACATAGTGTATACCCTTTTATAATCAGCTTTACCATATGGCCCGTCCTGAATTCTTCGAGGTCGGTTAAGTCTCGTCTCAATGTTCTCATCCAGATAGCAGGAACAAAATATGCTTGCTTCATCTAGAAGATAACCTTGCATGATAGAACCCTCTGGTCGATTTCTATTGCGTATATAATTTTTAAGAGTGTAGAGGTACCTAAAGAAAAATATGTTAAATAAATAAATACGGGCATACAGGACAACAATAATTTTAAAAATTGAGCGAAACAAAAAATTCCACGTACCTCTCGACGGGATACATTCATCGATATTGTACCAGTCCGGCTAACTTAGCTTCAGTTGCAAGATGAACCGTCAAGTGTATTATGATATCGAAGAATGATGGTGGGAAAATACACTCAAACTTGCAAAGTATCAACGCAATAGAATTTTCTAGTTTCTCCAACGTCACAACATCCAGTGTTTTAGCGTATAATTCTCTGAAAAACAACATAGGTCGTTGATTACTAGACCAACCGATTCGGGGAGGAAAGTCCTGAGGGCTAATGGGAGAAGGTGCTCCATAATAACATGGTGATCATGACTTTTCAGCCTATCGATCTTGCATTTCACAATTTTTATCTTCTTACTGAATGATCCTGAGAAACCTGTGGGAACTTTTAAATCATGCAACACCTGCATGAATCTTTTCGTCTCCGGTTGTGACATATGATAAGCGGCATTGGGAAGTACAAACTTGCCTGGTTTACCCGCTACCGGTTTAGGATGCAATTCACTTCTAACTCCCCAGTCATGTAGATCCATCCAAGCATTAAGGTTGTCTTTTGATTTTCCGTCTTTACAAAGAAGCAAGTTGAGTACGTGCTCGGATACTCTCTTCTCTTTGTGCATAACATCCAGACAATGACACACTAAATTTATTGACCAGTACGGAAGCTCGAAGAAAATACTTAACTTGTTCCAGAATGGTGGTTTGACCTGTTTTGTTGGATTCATCCCGAAGGTCACATTATTGTAACCATCCCACAGAGCAGTCACATCCTCTTCGGACAATGGGGCTAGAGGTCCACGAAGCTCCTGATGACCATCAAAGTGAACATCGTCTAACCTGTAGGGGTGGTCTAAAGGCAGAAAACGTCGATGGCCGCAATAACAAACTTTCCTACTAAAATTTAAGAATTTCGATGTTGTATATTGATAGCAATGAGGACATGCTTTGTGACCATGTACGGACCAACCTGACAGCATTCCATACGCAGAAAAGTCATTAATTGTCCACATTAAAGCCGCGCACAGTATGAAGGTTGTATTTTTGTTTGCATCGTAAGTCTCTACACCATCAATGAACAAAGATTTTAACTCCTCGATCAGAGGTCGGAGATAGACGTAGATATTATTTCCCGGTGGGTTTGGTCCATCGATAAGAAGAGGTATCATAAAGTATGATTGGTCTATAGCCAACCAAAGCGACATATTATAAACTATCATTACAACGGGTCATGTGCTGTGGCTTCCAACCATATAGTTGAATGGGCAGAAGCCATCACTAGCCAGTCCGAGCCTAACATTGCGAGGATCGCTAATGAATATTGCGTGCCTCCTATCGAAATTCTTCCATGCTGGTGAATCTCTTGGATGACTCATTTTTCCATCTTCACTTAGAGGAGCACGGTGATGCCAAATCATTACCTCGGCTGTTTTCTTGCACCTGAATAGCCTCTGCAGCCTCTGTGTTATGTGAATGTGTCGTGCTATCTTGACAGGTATATCGGGCTTCTTATCAGAATCTTTCGGCTTATACCTGGCCTCTCCGCATGTTGTACACTCTTTCAAATCCAAATTCTCTTTCCGGTACAACACGCAATTTTCAGGACATGCTTGAATCTTCTCACACTTCAGACCCATATCAGACATCATCTTCTGGGCTCCGTACCAGCTATCGGGCACATTATTTCCCGGGGGCATAGAATCTTTCAAGAACGAAAGAAGTATTATGAATTACTTATTGCTCCATCCATTTAGGCACTTAATCTGGAAAATTTGGACGAACCATGAGAGGGTGGAATACTTTGCATTCTCATAAATTGGTTTTCTAGCATCATTCATGAAATTTTCATATTTATCCGCACGCGGTCCTTGACCAGAAGGAATGTCATCTTCAGTACGAATAGATTCACCTAAGGCGGCCTCTACCATATCCTCCATTTCTTCTGATGGAAAGAAATTACCGTCTTCTTCTTCTTCTGCTGCATTACCGTCTTCTTCTTCTCCTGCCGCTTTATTGTCATCTCCTTCTTTTTCTGCCGCATTATTGTGTTTTTCTCCTTCCCCATGATACAGCCAAGTTGTATAAAGTGTAGTAAAACCATGTTTTACGATATAAAGCTCTGCCAATTCTACCTTCTGCCAGTACTTATTCCCACATCTATCATACGGGCAGAGAATCTTCTCTATCACGATCTTATTATGTGTGCGTGCAAATTCAATAAAAGCAGCAAATCCTGTGACGAACTTAGGTTGTATACATTGTTGACAATCCACACATCCAGTCCTTAACTCTGACGTACTCATGGGCCATGTTAGACTGTATAACATATAAATTGTAGGTTATGATGACTATATTGAGAAATCTAAGAACGGGATGGTTCCTGACAAAAGAGAAAATCCGTGTATATTCTTTGTGTGTGCGTTTTTCGTTGAAAAGAATAAATTATCGATAATCAAAGTTAGATTTGAGGATACCCATGTATGAGTTGTATTCTATATATGTGTGTTTCGATTTATGATTTCGCTTAAGTGTAGGGTTGTTAGTGTGTATGTGTTGTGTGTGCGTTTGTTGTGTATTTGTGTTGTATGTGTGTGTTTCGGCTGTCGGGGGTAAGGCTTCTATCCCATTAAGAATGTATAGAGTGGACACCCATTCGCTTGTGCTTTCAACTGTTTCAGGTAAATTTCGGCAACACCTCTCCGCTGTTCTCCGAGTACACTGTAATAGAATAGATAATCATTTCAAAGCTGTGAAACAACGTTGAAATGAACATCTAATCTATCTTTGTACACGGAGAACCAGCGGAAAAGTACCAACGAAATATCTCGAAATGGATGAAAACACAAATGAATGCAGGTGTTTGCTTTATACATTCCTAACTTGTCCATACGGGACAAATCTATCGGTTATTATACGATTGAATCTTCTCGTCACATAGACTCCAGAACGGTTGTTAGTACCGAGCTATACCGTCCGATATTTAACAACTTTCATATAGTTCTATGTCACGACGAACATCGAACGTATGTTAACCGATAGACAGGAACTAAGTGGCGCTTTGAGTTTCATATATGAGTATCGATGAGAATATGAAAGTTTCATATTATCATCGAGTATCATATATTAGTTTTAACTTGAACATCTTGAATCACTCTCTAATGATGTGTTTGTTGTGTATTCGTGTTGTATGTGTGTGTTTCGGCTGTCGGGGGTAAGACTTCTATCCCATTAAGAATGTATAGAGCGGACACCCACTCGCTTGTGCTTTCAACCGTTTCGAGTAAATTTCGGTAGCACCTCCCCACTGTTATCCGAGTACACTGTAATAGAATAGATAATCATTTTAAAACTGTGAAACAACGCTGAAATGAACATCTAATCTATCTTTATACACGGAGAACCAGCGGAAAAGTACCGACGAAATATCTTGAAATGGATGAAAACACAAGTGAATGCGGGTGTTTACTTTATACATTCCTAACTTGTCCACACGGGACAAATCTATCAGTTATCATATGATTGAATCTTCTCGTCACATAGACTACACGACGGTTGTTAGTACCGAGCTATACTGTCCGATATTTAACAACCTTCGTATAGTTCTATGTCACGACGAATATCGAACGTATGTTAACCGATAGACGGGGACTAAGTTGCGGTTTGAGTTTCATATATGAGTATCGATGAGAATATGAAAGTTTTATATTATCATCGAGTATCATATATTGGTTTTAACTTGAACATCTTGAATCACTCTCTAATGATGCGTTTGTTGTGGTTTTATGTTTACGTTTCGTTATTAAGGGTTCGAAATTTCAAGTTTAGGGTAAATTTTTCTTGCGTTTACGGTAAAGTTGTACGTTTACGTTATCATCGAGTATCCTACTACAATGAACTAGTGCACCCTAAACCCTAATTACCCTAAATAACCCAAATTAACCTAATTAACCACAATTAACCATAATCGTTAGCCTAACACAAATTATCCTTAATAAACCCAAACTTAACCCAATTTACCCAAATTAACCTAATTAACCCTAATCAACCCAAACTTAACCCAATTTACCAAATTAACCAAATTAACCCTAATCAACACTCTAACCCTTTCAAATTATCACTAATTAATCCAAATTAACCCTACCCTCTAATTAACCCTAGCCTCTAACCCTAAACCTGAACCAAACCATAACCCTAACCCTAACCCTAATTACCCTAACCGTAAGCCCAACTAATTAACCCTAGCCCCAACCCCAACTGATCCCCAACCCCAACCCCAACCCCAATCCCAACCTCAACCGAACCCTAACCCTAACCCCAACTGAACTCTAACCCTAATCCCAACCCCAACCCCAACCGAACCCCAACCCTGACCCCAACCCCAACCCCAACCCCAACCGTGACCCCAACCGTACCCCAACCCCAACCGAACCCTAACCCTAACCTAAACTGAACCCGGCCAATGCCTAACCCTAACCCTCAGGCCCCCACCCGAACACTGCAGAACCAAGAACCCTAGCCCTAACATCATCAAAATTATAAGTAATTGGAGATTTACTAACCTGTAGCGGGCGGTGGAGGAGACGACGGAGGAGACCGATGGTCGACGACGCAATTGGTGACGACTCGCGGGCGGTGGAGACGAGGAAGTTGACGAGGAAGTTTTGGGAACGAGGGCGATGGCAGGCCGCGGGCGGAGGGCGGTGGCGACGAGGAAAAAATTGGAGGCGCGGGAACGAGATCGAGATGCGTGAGAGATTGAGAGAGAGAATTTTGGGAACGAGATCGAGGCGTAGGGCTTTTCTGTGCCTTTTTTTTTATTAAATACCCATTTATATGCCCCTACGGACTCCACCGTAGGTCATTTGTTTACGGCTCCGTAGGGCCAAACAACAAATTACGATTTAATATTTTTAATTTAAAACGTAGGGCACCGTAGGGAAAACCATGGGGACCTACGGATTAGTCCGTAGGGGCAATAAAAAGTTGCCCCTACGGATTCCTGTATCCGTAGGGGCAACCCCATATTGTAGTAGTGATCAATTACAATCGAAATATCAATTCCAATACAATACTAAAATCATATATGTACATGAAAATTAGAAATGAAATCACGAGGGAGGTCGATCACGGGGAGGGAGAAAGTAGATCACGAGGGAAGCTCATCATCTTCTTCTAGATGATAAAGCCCCTGCAATTAAAATTTTAAAATACATAATTTAGCACATATAGTTGTTTGGCACGATTAATTATATTTTAATACCGTCCATTTCTCTCATTTTTTCAATAAACAGTGATATTTAATCCGTGTTTGCTCATTAGTACAGGTTACATGTACATAGCTGAAAACACTGGAAACCATGCTTTGCATGCACGGATTACGACAGTTGTGATCCAAACTACAAACGGGACAGAAAACCAATCAAGTTTAAATGAGTTTTGCAACAATGCATGTTGTGTACAACAAATAAATCATTTTGGTCCAACTTGACTAAGTGTGAACAAGTAATGACTCATATAGATCAAGTGGGCAAGCGCCTTCATAAAGAATATAAGCGAGTGCACATGTGGTTTGGGCAAGTGGGCATGTTCATAAGTATTTGATAAAGTGTGATTTGAAGTGTGACCACATTACCAACTTGATCACCATCTCTGATCATTAAGTCCAGATTGCAATCAAGTGAGAATGAGAAGAAATAAATTATCCCAAAGAGATGATATTGAGCACATAAGACCATAGGTAGAAGACGGGTCCCATTCTCCAAAAGCTGGCTGCCCATTTAATCATCTTGGCTGCAAGTAGCGGCCTGGCCTTCGCCAAATAGCCTCCTGCTCTTTTGGTGGGTCCCTCTCTGTCATGTCAAGCCATTTTTATATTTCTTTTTTCTTGTTTTGAAGCCTATAAATAGTAGATTACAGATTAAGTTAGGGGTTGGATTTTGGAGTGAGAAAAATGAATTGTAATACTTGATAAGTTCTTCTTCCCCTTGCAAGCTCCCATTTGAGAGCTTGGAAAGTGGAGCTTGAAGTTGATATCTCATCTTATAACTCAAATACCTCCATATGAATAAGACTTGCACTCTTTTCCTTAATTTCTTTGCTCATTGCTTACTTATTTTCTTTATGTGTTCTTTCTTTTATGTTTTCATTTTCTCTTTTATGATGATTGAGTAACTTTTTGGTTGTGGTAATGGTAAAGATGAGAGATGAATGATTTTGCCTTCCTCCTTCTCTTGTGAATATTTAATGTGGTCATAATTTGATTGTAACCTTAAAATTGTTTTATGGATATGTATAATATGGATTTTGATTTTGAAAGTTGCTTGTAATCTTTATCATATCTATTATCTCATTATCACCATTTTGCAATTTTAAAGTTAGAATCACATTTATGTTAAGCTTGCTAGATAGTTTAAATATAGTATTTTGCTTATGTCGCTTGATATCTTTCATCAAGTAAATACCCTATACTATCACCCATCTATTTAGCAAGATAAATGCAAACTTTTACTTCTTAATTGCTAATTGATGTGTAATGATATTGTATACTTGCTAACCCTTGTGTTTAGTGTTGATACATTATGCTCGGACATAAAAATGGTAAGTGAGAACGTAATGGTGGGTTATGCATCGCCACCGTCCCGATAAGCCATGTTTCATTTCGGAATCAACACAAGGAGAGAACACTCATGATCAAGAGAAATTTGAAGAATTCGCCACGATTTATCATTCGAACCGGAGCTACAGCCGCTTTTCTTCTTTTTTATACTTCATTTTCTATTTTTTGTGACAAACCTATTCAAAACATTTTCTTTTCTCTTGAACTTGACTTAAAAACCTTTAATCACAAATTCCCTGTGGATTAACTTGTACTTGCCGATTAGCTACAACGAGCCGTGCACTTATGGTTAATATTTTAAAATGAGACCGAGCCCACGTGCGCGATATTTCTAAAACCTTTCTTTCAGAACACATAAGCGTGAAAGTGTGAGGTCCCAACAATGGTATTTATATATTTATATATTGGTTAGTTAGGGTTATCGAACTTACCGAAGGTACTGACTCCCTTTGTTTGAATACAAACGGATAAGACGAAGCCTCTAAGCCAAGCTAAAGCTGCTGAATGAATCGGGAGCAGGTGCCGATCAGTGCGAAGAACCGATGGTATCTGGCTGTTGGTTATATGTATGCCCTAGAAGCCATTACTGTACATACGATGTATATTGTAGTGGATGCTTGGACATATATAGGGAGGACTTTCCTGCTAGACATGATAGTATGCTATCTGGTTGCTCTTTATCTTAACATGTACATTTATTGTCTCTCTATTACATGTTGATAAAGCCCTTAGGATGGGTACTTGACTACCAGAATTATGATGCAGATCATACTAGTAGGGTAGAGGTAGTTGGTAAGTACATCCTTCAAATGTTCCTAGTCGTAGGAGTATCGAGACGGAGCATCGATATTTCAGAGTAGACTAGCGTATACGCTACTCGACCCATATGATGGGCGATGGATGATCCCATATCCATTGGTGTTTGACATCAGAGATGCTATACGGGTGCTCAGTGAAGACTGGGCACACTGAACGGACTCGCCGAGAACTCCTAGATGGTATTATACTTATCGTCAGATAGTAGTTCTCTGATGACACTGGTACAAGTTAGTCTGTCGATCCGAGACTTACACCATGCTTATGATAATCCTAGGGTTTTTTTTATTTATTTATGAAATTCAAAATTGGTTGGAATCTTGTTATGTCTAGAAGCTTGATGAGCCCATTGACTTAGTTCACTAATTTTGTTTTGCTTAAGATATTTATTAACCTAACCATTATCCTTAGCCATAGTTTAGTCTCTACATGAGTTAGTGTATGACACAAACTCACCCATGGTTGCTATTCTCTCCTCATGAGTTTCATTCTCATCTCCACTTCATCTTCTTCTTCATCAAGAGAAAACTTTCTAGCTTTTCTCAAGGTGATGAAATATTGTAAGAAAAATAAATCTAAAGTGAGCAAAATTCTTACATCATCATCCTCTACTATACTAACCATTTAGTTTAGGGTGTTTGCTTCACTAATTCTATATTAGTGAAGAGCTAGATTGAGTTGGTGTCTCCTCGACGTAGATCATCTTTGGCCTCGAAGACTTCAAGCAAGCTTGTTCCATTCATCTTGTGGAGCCATTCTAGATTCCGGGAGTTTACTACTTGGAGCGAAGGGACTACTACATGGAGCTATTGAAGTGAAGGACCTGTCTACAAAGATTGTACTCCTTGTTCACTTAGATGCAAAGTTGTTTCGTCTAAATCTCTAGTTAAGATTCTAGGTTAGGGTTCATTAGTACGGCAAATTTTAGTACGGCAAATTTTTGAAATTGGCATGGACGATACCTCCTGAAACCTTGCTGCCGCTCTAGGGAACCATGCAGTGGTATCAGAGCCATGCTAGAGAATTAGACGATGTTGTAGTATTACGAAACTGAAACAACTCCGAAACACCCGAAATAAAAATCAAGTTTCTGTCGATTTTTAAACAGCCTCTAAAATTTTTTTTAGCAGTTGCAGAGTGTAGCATGAGATGTAACATGAACACAGTAGAAAATTGAACCCCTCTCGCCGGAAAATGGCCGGCCACATAGCAAGAAAATCCGGCCTGGCCAGTTTTTGAAGATGGTTCTAGGTTGAATTTTTTAGGGTGTTCCAGTCTCTGGGTTTTGGTATTTCAGGTGTTGCTTGTTTTTTCTAAAATTGCATGTGATGTTATCTTTGTGCAAAGGCAATTCGGAGTGTTTCGTATTCATAATTTTAACATTGCTTTGGGTTATTTAGACGACGTTAAAAAGATTGAATGGATATCAATAACCCATATTTTCCCTCGCTGGAAATTTTCCAAGAGTTGAATTTTTCCAAGTTTAAAATCTGCAGAAAATCATGCAGGTGATTCTGTGGACCTTCTAGAAGAATGAAACCCTAACTCGATTATATGACCGTCGGAACTGCTACCAAACCCTAGGGTTTGTGATAGTTCCGCGGCGCCATAGGTGAGGCAAGGGTTGACCCTTTTATGGTTGGTCCATAGGTGCTATGGCATGTTCTGGGTACTTTTTAAACTCCGCTCAAGTGTTGAGCTTTTTAGGAAATTTTGGGTGTTTATTTATTTGATCGAAAAGTTTAACATCGTCTAGCTATCTGTGATTGTGATACAATATTTCGAATCCAAAATAATTAGTTATGTGATAACTAATTTGAATTTTATAAATCTAGCAATTTAGTCTCATTTGATCGGTTGCCATGGGATTTTGATATGGATCAAAAGTTTGTCGCAGTTACGTAGTGTAAGCGGATACTCGCCGGGTAACCTTACTAGATAGCTATGCCCCATAACCCCGACCAAGTGATTGTAGGAGAACCCCGTCGCCAAAAGCATCCGTTCAGGTGCTCGCGGCCACAGTGTTCTGCCTTAGTGCACTTCGTCGACGGCATAGGATGTGTGGCCGTCTACTAAAGTTTCCGACGAGCATTCGATCAAGTTATCATGAATCTTGTTGAATTACCCGACAGGTTATTGGAAAGTGTTTTCAATATCGAGACTAAAATGCGGGGATGTGATGTCTAAGGAATTCATATGGTTGGGCATGAAATCCAAAGTATGTGATACATAGGGTTTATGATATCTAAGGTGGTTGCGGATTCCAATTGTTGTAGTTTTTGACTTTCTTTTCTGCGACCGTAAGTGTAATATGTGGTGTATCGCCGGTTTTATTGCTATATGTCAATGACAATTGGGATACGCATATTTACTTATGTTGATGACATGTGATGTTATGTGTTGCTGTGATATGTTATATTGGATCGTCGTGTTTTGAATAGCCGGGTTTTTTTATGTGAGATGAGAGTTTTTCATTTTCATTCATGTAAAAACTTGTATGTAATATTCTTTTATTGGGGCACTTTCGGGTTGAGGATGATGTCACCATTGATATATATTATTTACTTTTCCGCATTAGGATAGACCCGAGGAGGGGAGCACAAGTAACCGGGTTCTAGAATCCAGTGAGAGACCATCTCGAGGAGTCGAGACCGGGTCTCCTAACTCTAGAATTGGAAGGGTTGCTTGCCGCTCTCGTAGGGGTCTAGGGATGTGGGTTTGGCTATTCATCGCGACCGTGGAATCCGTGTTTTATACTGGCTTAATTTAAAACAAGGAATTCCTAGTATATCTAATATTTCATATGTGTTCTTCTGCTGTTGATATTCTGAGATGAATGCTTATATTATATATATGATATATAATAACTAATGTTGCTTTCGTTTCTTCTGTGATGCTTAGGAAGCATAATTGATGAGACTTCATTAATGAGATTAATGAAATAAAAGAAACCTAAAGATGTTGCAGAATCTTGTTTTAAAAATTGGTAGCTCTAGTTCTTGCTTTGCATAGCGGTATTCCTTGTAGAATATCCAGCACCTTATTCGATAAGGAAAGAGCCGAGATCCCTTCACCGGGAGTGACCTCTTTAGAGAAACTAGCAGATGCTACAAACTACTTGGTTTTGTCTTTTGATTGCTTTTTTAGTTCAAGCTTTGCATAGTGGTATTTGTGAAATATCCAGCACCTCGTTCGATAAGGAAAGAGCCGAGATCCCTTTACCGGGAGTGACCTCTTTAGCAAAACTACTAAAAGCCTCGAAAACACTCCTTTTCAAAATCACTCGATTATACAACTATATCAAGTTCATTACGCAAAGGGTTTTCTTAAAAACCTGTCGTAGCCCTCTGTCATTTCAGATAAGGACTATTTAGTATTCGTGCTGAGTTTGTTGACCGGTGTCAAGACGTAGTATGCGGTAGCTGATTAGCGCTTATCTGCAAAGCATATGATGCGATTGGATTAGGGTAGTCGTACGACCTTGTTGACCTCTGTCAAAGGTGGTGCCGGTGGGTTTAATTCAATCAGAAAATGACGGGTTGAACTTGACTAGCGCACTATGGTTTGTTGACCTCTGTCAAGGTCATAGGACGATAGGGGTAAAATATTATCGGGAATTTCAAGTGTTGAAATTTGCAATGAGATTGTATACCTTCTATGAGATAGTTGGATCCCGATACTCACTGCGAGTAAGAGTTACTCCTGGGATAGTTTTACACACTACAATTAGCCGATCAAGTAGGTGTCTAGAAAGGTATTAACGGGGTTACGCCCCTGGGAAAACAAGGTTTATTTGAATTAGGTCTGTGCGAAAGCACGGGGAACCTCCCCCAAAGTACCGACACTGGTCTGGCTAAAAGATTGGCGAACTTGTAGAGTGTAATTAATCCTGGCTAGTCTTACCTTTTAGAGTTTGAAGGAAGATTTGATAAAAACAGTGGGAGCCATCCTGATTAGATAAAATAATAACCAATATGATCTTGTAAGAGTGCACGCAGAGTGTTTTATTCTCTCTCTCTCTCCTGGTAGCGACCATGTCACGCCTTAATCTAGATAATAATATGGATGCATTGACCGAACATGCTTATTATACTTTGCTGGGGAATGTTGGTATCGCTCTATTTTATAATTGTTATATGTCCGAGCAGGAAATAGGAGAATGCCAGTATTCCCCTACCACCCATTCGAGAAATGAGCATGTTGATGCATATTCTTCGGGTGTGTTCATTACCAAGAACTGTTTCTCAGTATCCTCTATGTCATAGGTGTGAGATACCAGATCAGGATCCCACATATGTAATCTGTTACATGGGCTACAGAAAGGTAGAGAACTGGGATTTGGTGATATGTCTCTATGTGTTAGAGAACGGTGCAATTGTTGCAGCCAAATCAGTTGGCAGATATCACCTTGTATTACCAAATGGTAAATACATTGATTCTGAACAGATGTTATTACATGCCGAACCTGATATACAACATTATATTAGTTTCTTTACTCAATTAAAGAAGGATATAATTTTGTATTGGAGGATAATGTTGTGAACATTTTCCTTAATCAAGAGTTGATTGGATCAGGCACGTTATGTCATGGCATATATGTTCTAAATCAAACCTCAATTCAAAGTAATTAGAACACACACAAGAAGAGTAGTTCAGAAATGAACGAATCCTTTTTGAGACATTATAGACTAGTTCATATCAATGCGGCATGACCAGCCTAGTTACATAAGGATGAATATGAGAATCTGTTTGAATTTTCATCTTATGATACTTGTCAGTCTTGTCACAAAGATAAAGTGACCAATACTCCATTAACTCAAAACAGAGAAAGAGTTACTGAACTATAGGACAGATACATGATGATATATACGGTCCTATGTCTATTAATGTCAGGGTAGGTTCCTTTTTACTTCATTACATTCATCGACGATCTCTCAAGATTCGAACATGTATTCCTGTTGAAACAAAAGTCTGAAGCTTTTGAGAAATTCAAGGAATATAAGTACAAAGTAGAGAACCAAATGGGTAGAAGTATTAAATTCCTTCGATGTGATCGAGGAGGAAAATACTTGGGCATGATGTTCCTGGAGTTTCTAAAAGGAGAATGTGATTCTCTCTCAGCTTACTCCTTCGAGTACACCACAGCACAAACGGTGTATCGGAGCAGAAGTATCACACCCTATGAGATATGGTGCGCTCTATGATGAGTACTGCTGAGTTACCTATTTTCTTTTGGAGTTATGCACTTGAGAAGATGCATACCTATTGAATGGGATTCCAACCAAATCAATGCCTACCATTCCATATGAGATATGGTATAGGAAGAGACTATGTCTTAAACGAGTTAAGATATGGGGTTGTCCGGTCTATGTTGAAAACCAAATCCGGACAAGCTCGAGGCAAGGTCAGTTCTGTATAAGTTTGTTAGGATATCCCAAATATTTGCGAGGGAATATCTTCTACCACATTGAGAAGCAAAAAACTGTTTTGTTTCTCAGCATGCCACCTTTTTTTAGAAAATGAATTTCTTATGAAAAAATTTGTGGTCATGAGGTAGAACTGGAAGGAGTTCCAGCTGAGCAAACTAACAGCTGATGATTTGGTGGAACCAAAGGATTCAATAGTCTCCAACAAATCTTAGCATCTCCGCGAATCTGGTAGGGTTTCTCATCCACCTGAGAGATACTACGGTTTCCTCGGTAACGGTGGGAGCGAGGATTGAATCATGGTAGATGATGACCCAGCTAGGTTCAGGCAGGCTATCACAAGTGGAGACTTTGTAAAATGGCTGGATGCTATGCAATCAAAGATGGAATCCATGTACACCAACAAAGTATGACTTTAAATATTGCACCTAAAGGGGTAAAACCCATCAGGAGAAAAATGGATCTTGAGAAGATTCTTGGTGTAGATGGAAAAGTTGACAATTTCAAAGCTATGCTTAAGTCCATCAGGATTAAAGCAAGTTTCACGGAGTTGGAACATTTGTTTTGATGTGGCAGTCAAAGAGTTTGACTTCATCAAAATGGTAGATGAACCCTGTATATACAAGAAGGTTGTAGAGAGTGGGGTTGTCTTACACGTATTGTACGTAGATGACATACTCTTGTTAGGAAAGGGTTTCCTATGCTACACTCGGTCAAGCTCCTCTTATCATGAGGATTCTCTATGGAAGATATGGATGATACCTACTATATCTTGTGGATTCTGATCTATGGTGATAGATCTAAGTAGATGTTGGGAATGTCCCAAATCCAGATACATTAACACCATACTAAAGGGGTTTAGTATGGAAGATTCTAAGCGTGGTGATTCGCCCACTTACTAAGGAATCACTCTTTCCAAAAAGATGTCTTCCAAAACTTATTTGGAAAGAGCTCGAGTACAAGGGATACCCTATGCTTCGGCAGTAGGCTCTATCATGCATGTGATGTTATGTACCGGACCAGATGTAGCCGACTCACTAGGAGTAGTGATCAGGAATCAACCGGATCTTAGGAGAATCACTCGACAGCTGTAGAGGACATTCTTAAGTACTTGAGAAGCACTAAAAGAATGTTCTTGGTTCAAGCTTCCAGAGTGATAAGGTCGACTGAAAGTCGGTCACAGGCATTGTCTTTATCCTCAGTGGAGGGACGGTATGTTGGAAGAGTTCCAAGTTTGATACCGTGACATACTAGACGATAAAGGCTGAATACATCGCTGCCAACGATGCTACCAAAGTGGATATCTGGATAATTCTTCTTCATGAGATGAACATGATTCCTACTATTGAGCGTCCAATAACTGTTATTGTGACAACAATGGAGTTATGGCCTTGGCCTAGGAACACCGATCCCATCAGCGATCCAGAAATATTCTGAGAACAAAATCACCTGATCAGGGAGATGGTTGATCTCCAAGGGATCGAGGATAGGAGACTAGATGCGAAGGATAACACAGCGGATCCACTCACAAAGGCCTTACCCTAGAGAGACTTTTATAGGACGTTGAGTGGATGTTGCGCTATGCTTGATTGGCCATGACAGGAAATCCCTGGCCAGGGTTGCTGAGATCTACCGGTAAGTGTTATCAGTAGTTTCTCGAACCAATATGGACCTCACATCGGCATGACTTATCAGGCTATTAGGGTCAGACGTTATACCACCCCCAAGCCATAATAAGCGACATATCTGACGAAAAGACCGGACTGTACGGTAGTGTTACTTGTTGGATTCGTAGGAGTATGAGCAAGCTTTCTTGTTGATCTTCTGATCGCTCAATACCCGGGTGGCCGTTACGTTTAGCAGATCGCTTGCGGCTTTTGGGTGAATGATATGATCACTACCTACTGCCGGCGTATTAACGAGTCTTTAGAGTCCTACACAGTGGTTTCCTGGCTCAAGCGAAACGAAGTAGGAGCACATATGTGATATGTGCGGGACCAAGATTAATACGCGTATGTGATACCACATTCTATTCTCGCGATATGTGATATCAGTCGGTTATATATGATATAGCCGGGCTGTCGAATCAAGTGTTGATTCGATAAGTTGATACATATGATATTAGTCGGTTGTATGTGATATAACCGGGTTATTAAATCAAGTGTTGATTTAATAATTTAATGTATAATTATATATTTGATATATTATCTTATATTAATTAATATTAGCTCACTTAAGATTTCTTTTTCTCGCGAGTGTACACTTAGTATATATGTGATATATATATTAATATACATTATTTTGTGTCATGCTAGATGCTACATGCTACATGAGCGTATGAGACTCACACCATGCTTATGATAATCCTAGAGTTTTTATTTGTTTAAGAAATTCAAAATTGGTTGGAATTTTGTCATGGCTAGAACCTTGGAGAAGCTTGATGAGCCCACTGACTTAGTTCACTAGTTTTATTTTGCTTAAGATATTTATTAACCTAACTATTATTTTTAGCCATAGTTTAGCCTCTACATGAGTTAGTGTATGACACAAACTCACCCATGGTTACTATTCTCACCTCATGAGTTTTATTCTCATCTCCACTTCATCCTCTTCTTCATCAAGAGAAAGATTTCTAACTTTTCTTAAGATGATGAAATATTGTGAGAAAAATAAATCTAAAGTGAGCAAAATTCCTACTTCATCATCCTCTACTATACTAGCCATTTAGTTTAAGGTGTTTGCTTCACTAATTCCATATTAGTGAAGAGGTAGCTTGAGTTGGTGTCTCTTCGACGTAGATCAACTTCGGCCTCGAAGACTTCAAGTAAGCTTGTTCCGTTCATCTTGTGGAGCCATTCTAGAGTCATGGAGTCACTACTTGGAGCGAAGGGACTACTACACGGAGCTATTGAAGTGAAGGACCGGTCTATAAAGGTTGTATTCCTTGTTCACTTAGATATAAAGTTATTTACAATGTTGTTTCGTCTAAATCTTTAGTTAAGATTCTAGGTTAGGGTTCTTTAGTATGGCAAATTTTTGAAATTAGCATGGACGATGCCTCCCGAAACCTTGCTGCCGCTCTAGGGAACCCCGCACCGGTATCAGATCAGTCTGAGAATCATCATGCATTGGGGTCCTGGTCCTAGGATTCCTGGTCCCACGCGACGTCTCCGATGCCACGTCATTTGCCCGACGATACTTTGGAGGTGGATGCCCAGTCGTCCTGTAAGGAGCGTTATACTGGGTGGGAAATATCTTGGGGTACACATATTGGACTCTCCCATGATGATCCGGTTAATACGACGTGAAAGCCCTATCTGCAGCGAATGTTCTCTACCCGTCATCAACCAGGTGTCTCTGTTCCGTCTCCATCTCCTCGATCAACCGATCTCTCAGAGCCGCCATAGCCACCTGTTTGAACAAGAAAAATATTACTGTCGTTCTAACAGCTACACAATAATTATTCTGAAATAATTAAAAAACATAGCATTAGTGGAGTTTTACATATTGCTCCTGGGCTACAACCGATGCAGACGTGCCATCGTCCTGTACAATTCTGTCCATGAAGACTTCGATCCGATCAAGGGGGTCTCCATCATGGCCTTCTTACTACATATTACGTTTAGAAAGTTAACACATAGATTTCTAAGATATTTTTTGAATGTATTAATATAAAATATTAATTTTCAATACTTGTATGTTCAACGCAAACCTGTTGGGAATTGTTGTTCCCTCCTATGTAAACATATTGCAACTGAGTGTGAGATGCTTTGCCTCGCGTGCTCTTCTCCTACAGTTACATCAAATATTGTTTATTGAGTTGGTACAAAATAATAAAAAGGTATCTGTAGAGTGTTTTTCGTCACCTTATTAAGGTAGGAATGCACGCGCTTGTCAGGTGTATACATATTTCCCCTGCCTAGGGTAGGGTGGGGCTTATTGATTGTGGGGTCCAAATCCCCGGCAACTGCAGACTAAGTTGTCGTTAATTACCTTCCGCTTTTGGAGTTAGAGAACCTCCGAGTAACAGATCAAACAGGTCATGTGAATTCAATATGTAATATATGCGTGTTATGTTTAGCGAAAACAGTTTGAGGGTGTTTTAGGCATATCGGGAGCCTCACAGAGTTTATGCGAGAAGTGTTTTGAGTGTGGAACATATGCGTTTTTTTATTTGGAGTTAAACTTCCGAAGGCTTGGATTTGGAGTTAATCTCCTTGAGATTTTCCTTTTATTGGGAGTTGAACTCTCGCGGCACGTGTCCGTGGGGAGCTGGCGGCTCATGTGCGTGGCGCATGTCCGCGGGGCACTGGCGGGTCACATGCACCGCATGCGACCGCCGGACGTCCATTGGGCACGTGTTGTTCATGTGCCCGCAGGGTACGACCGTGGACAGGGGAGAGGGCTAAGTCCTCGAACTTGGAATTGAACTCCAAAGATTTCTAATTTAGAGTTAAATTCCCAAAAATGTTTGGATTTGGAGTTAAATTCCTAAAGGTTTTTTATTTGGACGTATGAAAATTTGATATTATAATCGATTATTATATATACACTTATTATAAGATTTAACTTGAATTGGTTTTACGTTTACGTTTCAATTTCAAGGGTTTGATGTTTTTAGTTTAGGGTAAAGTTTTTAATGTTAAGAGTTTTCTTAATCAAGTTTAAAATTTTGGATTTTGTTCTGGTGTTAAGTTTAAGATTTTGGATTTAGTTCCGGTTTTAAGTTTAAAATTAATGTTTGGTCTTTTTTAATATGAGAGATCAACATCTTTATTATCTCTCTCTCTCTCTCTCTCACACACACACACACACAAACACACACACATCATCATCAATATTATCACACACACACACACACACATCATCATCATCATCAACATTATCACACACACACACACACACACACACACACACACACATCATCATCATCATATATCACAAACACATGCACATACACTTACACTAACACTAAAATAGTCTAAGCATAACCCTCACCCTTAACTCTAACTCTAATTAGCTTAACCCTAGCCCTAGACCTAATTAACCCCAACCACGGTAAATTCTTCACCGAACTACCCTTAGCTATTGCTTTTTTCACTAAACCCTAAATCAAACCCTGATCCTAACTTTAACTCTAAACCTACCTCTGACCATTAGCCCTAACTTTAATCATAACCCTAACCAAACCAAACCAAACCCTAACCCACAACCAATTTTCTTCTTCTTCTTCCCTTCATCATCACCACCAATCTCATCTAAACTTACTTTTCCTGGCCCCTCACCCAATCCACCCGATCCCTGTTAACCTTTTCTCGACCCCTTCCCCACCACCACCGCCACCTACATCCCCAAACAAAATGAAGCGCAGCCACCACCATCCACCACTACAGCCACCACTGCCACCCACATCCCAAAAAAAATGAAGCGCAGGCAGCCACCACCATCCACCACCACCACCACCGCCCATATCCCCAAACAAACTAAAGCGCAGCCGCCACCATCCACCACAATCGCCGTCCACATCCCCAAACCACAGCTGCTGCCACAGCCGCCGCCGCCCACCATCACAACCGCCGCCACCACAATTCAAAATCCCCAAATTGAAGTCCTATCCACCAAATTCAATTTACGAAAATAAAAATTTAAATTGATCAATAAATTAATTAACCGGTTGACGATTTCGACGGTGACGAGAAAGCAGGAGAAGAGCTCGTCATTGATGAAGAGGGCGGCGCTGGAGGTGATATATACGGCGCTGGAGGTCGAAGAAAAGGACGAGGGAGGAAGCGACATGGTCGGAGGAGGCGACGAGGGATGAGACAACGAAGAGCTCGGAGGCGACGAGAGAGGAGGCAACGAGCGCGCGCGGGAAAATTTTGGGAGGAATTGAGGAATTAGGATAATGTGGTAACATGAGAGGACAACCTTTGGGTTTTAATTTTTTTTTAAATCTCTTGAAATTTGCCCTTACGTATATATATATCTGAAGGGCCTTGTGGGATCGTAGGGGAAACTGCATAAGTTAAATTTTAATAAATATTTATTTATATATGCCCCTACGGTCTTATCTGTATTGACATTAGTTAATTGTCCCTCGGAATTTATCATCCGTTGGGGTAAGCCATCTTTTTACTAGTGCGAATCTGGATATTTTCTTATGTCCTTGGTTTGTTTTTTATTTTATTACTTATTGTTTTTTCGTAATTGTTGTATTTGATCTTTTTTATTAGTTCTGATTCACACCTATCACTTTGATGTCTATTATCAGAACAAAACTGGCCTTGCAATAGTACACAGGTTAATTATAAACAATTGAACAACAAAGAAATATTCTTCTAGATTGTAACAAATTAAATGAAGAAGCCAAAATATTGAAAATGAAATGGCAACGATAACAAAAGATATTTCCATCGTATCTATCGTATGATGTCGCCCATATAATCGCAACAAACTGCAAAAAGCTAGATTTATAGTGCCAATTCTCAATAGTTAGGAATAATTATTGATGATGATATGATATTGATGATGATATAAGATTACTGTACACTAAGCCCTGTTGCAAGAATATAAAACACATGCAATGATCTCCCAATTATATGGTACTGAATAGATGCATAAGGTGAGATTTATTCCTCATCTGCTCATGTCGGCCAGCACCTACGCTGCATGCATGCAACTCTCTCTCTCTCTCTCTCTCTCTCTCTCTCACACGTGTGGGCCCCCGTCACAGATTGAAATCCTCTTTGATCCACTGGTTCTAAACCCTACTTTCGTTATTAGAAGAGAGAAACCAATGGGGCAGATGTTGTCTTCTACGATCTGTCGACGGCGTAGGCGAGCGACTGAGTTCAGGTTTGAGGGCTGTCGCTTGAGACGTGTGGATCTCAATGGGTTTGGTTTAGCGCAAAGCCGAGCTACCTGCAAAGAAGCCCCGGGGTGATTGTACCACCGTGGACCCTCCGACGACAAGTTAGTCGAAATATTTGGGAAGAGTAGCGGCCTATTGGATAAAAATTTCCTTACCTGAGTCATCTGAGAGGGGGTTTATATAGTGGCAGCCATGAGCTGGCAGGCGCGAGATTTACGCCGGCCGTTATGTCTCTGGAGTTATGCCTGCGCGAATGGTAGGATCGTCCATTGATGACAAGATACGCCCGTTAACGGAGGAACGCGATGGCGTTGAATGCGGGATCGTGGGGCGGCGGATATCCCGCGTCTGGCGAGATTCGTGGAGCCATGGCGGGGACGCCTGTGATCTGTGCTCTGGGTCCGTCAGTGAGACCGAGGATGTCTAACTCGGCGAGAGGCTTAAAGAGGGCGGGACGCTGAGGAAGCTTGGTTCTGCGATAGCTCGGAGGCGAGTTGGGAGGGTTGAGGAAGCCCAGCGCGCAGGAGGGCATGGAAGTGAGCCAATGGTTATTTGTAAGACGAGCACATGAGTGTTCTAGGAGGTCATCGAAGGTCGAGAACATCCTCGGGTCGAAGGCCCGGGGTACGCCTTCAATGTACCGTTCTTGCTCCTTTCCCGTATGCCTCAAGACACGCCATCTGCCACATGTCATGATCTGGGGAGTTCTCAGTACTGAGCATCATCATTAGCCCCCCACTCTCGTCCCGACCTATTTATGGGTCGGGTCGAGAGTGGTGTGATCGGTCACCCGGGCTAAGTTCTTAATTGAAGGCCTCGTCAGCACGAATTCCCGGATATAGTTAGTCGTATCTTTCGATGACGTCAGCGGATCAGAGAGGAGATCATGCATTAAAGAGGAAACCCCGATTCGATCGTACGTTCGTTGAGGCGCCAGGCCACGCGTCCGGCATTGGTTGGCTGACGTGACGGGCCGTCGGTTTCCATCGCGCTTGAGGGGACGCGTCCAATGACCGCGAGACACGTGGAACGTTGATAGCCGTCGAACGCGAAGCGTTGATTTGGTGGGAAACGATCGGCGTCGTAGGATGCACTTACCAAATGCTATAAATAGAGGTGGGATCCCCCCAGGGTCCACACTTCGCTATAATTTCCTCATCGCTGTGTGAATTAGCTCGGCGCTCTTCCCATTAGGTCGGATTTCTTGCGTCCTTTTCTCGGAGGACTCCTTCCTTTGCTCAGGTTAGATGTCTTCCTCTGGGGAGTCTGTTGAGATAGTTCGGATAGAGTCTAAGGAGTTTTCCGCTGCTTCTTCTTATGCCCCATCCGAGTCGGATTCCCCCCGGGGGGGTTAAGCTTACCCGTGCTCCCCGTGGTCGCACGACGAGGACGGTCCCCAAAGCGCGTATCAGGGGTGCCTGTGATGCGCCTTCCCTCCTGAGGAATGTGAACGAGCTCACCACAATCTGGGCTCGTTTCCACATTTCCCCTTAACTATTCTCTTTGCTTTGCTGGGGAGGGAGAGACGGCAGACTAGGTGCGGGGCATGGAGATTGCTTTGTATCTGGATGCTTTTTGGGCTGGAATGCGTTTGCCCTTCTCCCCCGAGGTGAGCGCGGCGCTGCGTTGCATCCAACTAGCTCCGAGCCAGCTAGTGCTGAACTCGTGGAAGATTCTCCTCGGGTTCCTGGTCTAGTTGCGGCTACAAGAGATCCTCTTCAACTTGACGATTCTCATTTCCTCCCTTTGCTACAAAAATCATCCCGGCACCCGTAAGGACGAGCCGTGCTGGATATATGTTTCCTTTAGAAAACACAGGGGAGGGATGGCCGGGTCGGGGGTCGTAGCAGTTCCTTCTTCCATCCATGAATGGAAGGAGAAGTTCTTATTTATCGGGCCACCCGAGGGTGAGGATTGGCCTGTGCCTGTTCAGTGGCACCGGGCCGACTGCCCGCGGGTGAGGCGGTCATCCACTCCCGAAGTGAGGGCAATGTCGGCGTAGGAGCCCGTCTAACGGGCCGATGTGTTGCTTTTCGAGCAGGCCCTCAGTTGGGCCGGGCACAGCCCCACTCAGTTCATGGGTAAGTTAGGAGCCTAGGCGACCTGTTTAGACTCGCATACTCTTCTTCTATTCTTTCTGGCATCGCTAACTCCCCTTGTGTATTTCCGTTTTTTTAGAACCGATGGACCAATCCAAATTTCTGGCTACCATGGCCGAGAAGAAGGGGAGGAAGGCCGGAGGCGCCGGCTCGTCATGCCCCGCTTCGAGCCCGACTCCGTCGGCGGCCGCTTCAGCTAGGCGTTCAATTACGCCCCGGGCTCCGGAGACCAGCCACAGGGAGAGCCGTAAACACGCTTGGGAGCAGGAACCCCGGCTTTTGGAGGTGGAGGATGAGGCCAACCCTCCCGTGGCCCCCCCTTAAGCGGCACAAAAGGACGGTGTCCCGATCCCCGTCTTCCCCGATCTTCGTGCAGGAGGGGGATCGTCGCTTCGAGGTGCCCTCGGGGCTTTCTGTCGCCGATAGCTTACTCTCGGAGATAGAATGGTCGATTGGGGGAAAAATCCCATGGAGGTCCCTCAAGGCCCAAACCACAGTCATAGCTCAGGAGGCTGTGCAGGTTAGTGTCTGCCTCCCGTTCGGGTTTTCATTAAGTCTTTTTTGTTTGCCGGATCGGATACCTTTTTAACCCCTCCTTTTGTTTTCCTCTGGTCCTCCAGCACTGCGCCCTCGTCGCTAACATAGAGCACGAGGAAATTGCCCCAGAGATGCAGATAGCAGGAGAGTCTTCCTCGTGGGAGGAGAGCCTGAGCCGGGAGCTGCATCAGGTGAGGGAGAGGATCACCATCCTCGAAGACCGGGTAGCTGCCGAGGAGGGGTGAATGCCAACTGTAGGGAGTCCATCCGAATTTTGAGGGAGTCCAACAAGGTCGTTGAGGCCTAGTTGGAGGAGGCCAGGGTGCTCAACGCCACTCTGAAGAAGACGCGGGACACCCTTAAAAGGGAAAACGATGCGGTGAAGGAAGGGATAAAGCGCTCCGACCTCCGGGCTGCGTAGGCGATAGAGAGGTACAAGATGTTGGATCAATTCTACGCCGACCTTGCTGACACCTCGGCCCTCGTCTGGCATCAGGCCCTCGACGCCGTCAGGGCGTTGATGCCGGAGTTTCCCGACGGTGGGCTCTGTCTCGAGTAACCCCTCGAGGATGAGACGCAGGAAGATGCTGCCGGAAGTGCCGCCGGGGGGAAGGCCCCCGGTGGGGGCGTTGGGGATAAGGCGATCACCCAATCTCCCAGTGCTGAAGCTCCTGCTGGGGTTGCTGACCCTAACGCCGCCACCCTGGCTTCCGACGCTGGCACGAAGCACATCGAGTTCCTCCCCGGCCCCGAGGCCTGAGCCTCTTTGCCTTCTTCCTTTTTTATTTTTATTTTTTTTCTTGTTTTTGTTTTGGAATTTTGTAAGGCTGAGGAGCCTACAATACCTTTGTAAAGACTTCCGAGTAGTGAATAAAGCCATTTTACAGAAATCTTTGTGTGGTAATGTTTTCATTTGTTTCATTTTTCTCGCCTGACGAGCCATGCGCTAGGTCGGCGACCGGTCCTTTAGTTGGCGATCCCGCATCCTCCAATTATTTTTCAAGTGTACAAAGGCCGGTGTAAGGTCGGCGTCCTTATGGCTCCGAAGTCGAGGTGGCGATCGCTCGCTAAAGGTATGTCGGTTGGCACCTCCGAGTAGAAAGGTGTAGATTTGCCCATTCTTTCGGGTTGGACCGGCGACCGGCTCTCTTAAGATTGGTCGGCGTTTGCCGAGGTTGAGGGATTCTGATCCTTAGTACATATGGGTAGGGAGTTACCCACTAAGGATAGGCCGAGGAGAGAAACTGCTCGGTGACCTCTTGAGGAGGGCTTTGGATCCTTAGCGTGGATGGGTAAGAAATTATCCGCTAAGGATGGACCGGGCAGCGGAGCTACTCGGTGGACTCTTGAGGATGGCTTTGGATGCTTAGCGTAGATGGGTAAGAAGTTAACCACTAAGGATGGACCGAGCATAGGAGCTGCTCAGTGGCCTCTTGAGGAGGGCTTTGGATCCTTAGCGTAGATGGGTAAGAAATTACCTGCTAAGGATGGACCGGGCAGTGGAGCTGCTCAATGGCCTCTTAAAGAGGGCTTTGGATCCTTAGCGTAGTTTGGTAAGAAGTTACCCACTAAGGATGGACCGAGCAGGGGAGCTGCTCGGTGGCTTCTTGGTGAGGGCTTCGATCCTTGGTGTCGGTGGATAGTAAACTACTGGCCATTGATTGACCGAGCAGGAAGCTGCTCGGTGGCCTCTTGAGGAGAGCTTTGGATCCTTAGCGCAGATGGGTAAGAAATTACCCGCTAAGGATGAACCGGATAGTGGAGCTGCTCGGTGGCCTCTTGAGGAGGGCTTTGGATCCTTAGCGTAGATGGGTATGAAGTTACCCACTAAGGATGGACCGAGCAGGGGAGCTGCTCGGTGGCCTCTTAGTGAGGGCTTCGATCCTTCACGTCGGTGGGTAGTAAACTACCATCCATAGATCGACCGAGCAGGGAAGCTGCTCGGTGGCCTCTTGAGGAGGGCTTTGGATCCTTAGCGTAGATGGGTAAGAAGTTACCCACTAAGGATGGACCGAGCAGGGGAGTTGCTCGGTGGCCTCTTGATGATGGTTTTGATACTTGGCATCGGTGGGTAGTAAACTACCTGTCATAGATCGACCGAGTAGGGAAGCTGCTCGGTTTTGTGAGGTGCTGTCCAACCTTCCTCGATGTGTGAAAATCTGGAAGAGTGACCGTCGCGGGCGGCATGTGGTAGGAATGCACAGGTGAGGCGAGGTGTTCCAAGGTCCGCGTCATTCCGACTTCGGTTGCCCGAGAAATACGGGATGCCCGCCACGTGGCGGTGCGGTATTGGATGAATTGAGAAAATCCTAGGATTCGCGCCCACGCGCATGCAAATTTAGGCCCTTGAGGATTCTGTTGAGGCTATAAATAGAGAGGGAGATGGGTTTGTTTCAGCATTGCTTTTTCGAGATGGCCGGGCGTATCTACGCGATTGAAGAGATCATCACTCACGATGACGTCTACCTGTACGATCAGTCCATTTCCTAGGAGATGTACCAGGGTGTGTTCCAGCACATTGAGGACCACTTCAGACGTCTACTTCCTCGTCAGTCGTCTCTCCTCTAATTGTTGATGTACGCAATTTGGAGGAGGTCCCCGCGGCTGTACAACCCCCTTTCTGAGGAGCTGCTGGAAGAGGCGCTTGACAAGATGTGTACGATCCACGTCCTGGGCCTCATCTCTATGAACAGGGATGACCGATATGTGGTGATTATTTTGGAGTGCTTCCAAAAGAGACAGATCGCAAGCCAGGGCCCGGCAGATGGAGGGCCCGACGCTTCCGTGGCGTCCCGAGTTCGAGGGCAGCATCAGCGGGAGCTGGCTGAAGAGGCTAGGGCTCGGCTGGCGGAGATCTCCATGGAGTATCACCAGCAGTGCTTCCTTGACCCCGTAACCCCCTGTTGTAATTTCAATCTTTGTGTAGGGCTGAGGTGCCCATAATACCTTTTGATAAATAAATAAAGCTCTGTTTTTGCGATGTTATGTTGTTTCCTTTTTTGTCTTCTAGGCGCGTTTGAGTATTTTCATGAAATGAAATCCGTGACCTTTGAACCGAGGAAGAGGGAAACACATAGGAGAAGTTTTTTCTTATTAAAAAAACTTAGAAAGATTTACATCTCTTTGTCAAAGAAGAAACATGTACTCATAGATATGCTTTTCAATGGTATAACTTGAGCTTCTTGGCATTATAAGGCCGTAGAAATTTGCGGCCCGCCGCGTTTTGTAGGCGATGGCCCCGCCGGGTAAGACTTCGAAGACGAGAAATGGGCCGTCCCACTTCGGAGAGAACTTGTTCAACATTCCCTGATCAATGAACTCGTTCAACCTTAGGATCAAATCTCCGGTCTTGAAGGCGCGATACTTGACTCGTGCGTTGTAGTAGCGGATGGTTTGCTATTGGTAAGCGGCAGCTCTGATCTGTGCCCGGTCCCGCTTCTCCAACAAGATGTCCAAATTAGTCCGAAGTGCCGAGTTGTTTGCTTCGTCGTAGAAGTGCTTGACCCTGTAACTGGACAACCCGATCTCTACTGGGACCATCGCCTCGGTGCCGTATCAGAGGCTGAAGGGGGTCTCTCCAGTGGAGGTCTTCTTCGATGTGCGCAAGGCCCATAAAACCCGGGGTAATTCATCGACCCAAATGCCCTGCCATCCTTCCAGGAGAGCTCGAAAACCTCGAATGCGTCCCGGTTAGCGACCTCGGCCTGCCCGTTGCACTAGGGGTGCGCGACCGTGGTAAACTTCATCAGTATGTGGTATTCGTTGCAAAATCCTTTAACTTTTTCGTTTTTAAAATTCGTCCCATGGTCGGTGATGATACACCTCGGGATCCCGAACCGGAATATTTTGTTGTTCTGCAAGAACATGATAGTTGTGGTGGCGTCCGGTTTTTTGATGGAGATGGCCTCGATCCACTTCGTAATGTAGTCCACCGCGACGAGGATTTATTTGTGCCCGCCCGTACCAGTAGGGAGCTGGCCCACCATGTCCATTCCCCAGTGGGAAAACAGCCAGGGGGAGGTTAGGGTCATTAGCTCGATAGCCGGAAGGCGGGGTATGCTGCCAAGGAGTTGGTAGCTCTTGCACCTTCTAACGAGTTTCTGAGCGTCCTGATAGATGGTCGGCCAATAGTATCCTTAGAGGAGTGTCTTCTGGACTAAGGTGCGGGCCCCTTGATGTGCTCCGCCGACCCCTTCGTGAACCTCACAAAGGACGTAGTCGGTTTCGTGGGGATCGACGCACCGAAGCAGGGGTTGAGTGATGAATTTCTTGTAGAGGCTCCCTCTGTTCCAGAAGAAATGGCGGGCTTTGTCTCGTAGGCAGCAGGCTTCCCCTCGATCTTTTGGGAGCGTACCCTCCTTCTGGAATTCCACGAGAGGCTTCCTGCAATCTCGGCCTTCTTTTCGGGCCGTGTAAACTTGGAGTGGTGTCGATCTGTCTTCCATGCTGGGCCGTGGCAAGACCTCGAAGAAGATATTTCTTTTGTTGTTGGCCGTATAGGAGGAAGCTAGCTTGCTCAGGGCATCGGCCTGGGCGTTTAGGTGCCGGGGGATCTGCTCTACTTAAACTTCGTCGAAGTCCTTTCGTAGTTTTTTTACCTCGGCTAAATATTTCACCATCAGAGGTTCCCGTGCCTCGAAATGGCCGTTCACTTGGCCAACGACCAGGGTGGAGTCACTGCAGATTCGGATCGTCTTTAGCCCTACTCCGGAGGCGATTCGCAGTCCAACTAGCAAGGCCTCGTACTCCACGGCGTTGCTTGAGGCTTTGAACCCGAGCTTCAAAGAATACTCCATCTCAGCCTCATTCGGGCCTTGAATGATGAGGCCCGCACCACAGCCCTCCTCGGTTGATGACCCGTCGACGTATAGGACCCCATCAGGGGCAGAGTCGGGCCTCTCTCCGATCGAGGTTTGAGATCCAAGGGTCGGTACGGACACTGCCTCTTTGTTAGGGATGGTGCATTCAACGATAAAATCGGCCAAGACTTGTGCCTTGATAGCCTGCCTCGGGCGATATTTGATGTCGAATTAGGATAATTCCCATCTCCACTTCTCTAAACGACTAGAAGACTCGGGGGAGGCAAGAATGGCCCCTAAAGGGCGCTCGGTGTGAACGAGGATGGTGTGTGTCTGGAAGTAGTGCCGTAGTTTCCTTGAGGCCACGATAAGCGCCAAGACAATCTTCTCTATGGCTGGGTACCTTGTTTCCGCATCCTTAAATTCATGGCTTACATAGTAGACCGGCCTTTGGACTCCTTTGACTTCTCGGACGAGAACCGAGCCTGCAGCTTGATCGGACACCGCTAGATATAGCGATAGCTCATCTCCTTCAACTGGCCATGTGAGTAGCAGGGGAGTCTCCAAGTGCATTTTCAATTGCTCGAAAGCGATCTAACACTCCTCCGACCATTCGAACCTTGAAATCTTCCTCAGGGCTTTGAAGAATGGGAGGCACTTTTCCCTGAATCTTGACATAAAACGACTCAGAGCGGCTACCCTTCCCGTGAGCCGCATGATTTCGACGTTGGTCTTTGGTGCGGCCATGTTGAGGATAGGGTTGATTTTCTCCGGGTTAGCCTCGATTCCTCAATGGATAACCATGAATCCGAGGAACTTTCCACTAGTGACCCCGAATGCGCACTTGGTTTGTATTTACGAAGGATGTCAAAAGCTTCGCTCAGATCTTTGGCGTGCTCATTTGACGAGGTCGATTTAACGAGCATGTCGTCGACGTAAACCTCCATGTTCCTGCCGATTTGTAGTTTGAACATCCTATTGACCAAGCGTTGGTACGTAGCCCCGGCGTTTTTGAGGCCGAAAGGCATCACTTTATAGCATTATACCCCCCTGTCCGTTGTGAATGCGGTGAGCTCTTCATCCGCCGGGTTCATACGGATCTGGTTGTAGCTGGAGAAAGCATCCATAAAGTTGAGTAACTCGTGGCCTGCCGAACTGTCGATGAGCTGATTTATCTAAGGGAGAGGATAGTTGTCTTTCGGGAAGGCCTTATTGAGATCAATGAGGTCGACGCACATGCGTCACTTCCTGCTTTCCTTTCTAACCATAACCACATTCTCCAACCATTCCCAGTAAGCCACGTTTCGAATGAAGTTGGCCGCAAGCAACCTGTCAACCTCGTCCTCGATCGCCTTTTGTTTGATCGGGGCGAAGCTTTGTTTCTTCTGCCTGACAGGCCGAACCGCCGGGTCAACCCAGAGCTTATGTGATATTACTTTAGGGTCGATCCCAGGCATGTCGGCGGACACCCAGGAAAACACGTCTAAGTTCCCTCTAAGGAAGTGGAACAGGTCGTCGCGCCGAGTCCCCGTTAAGAGTGACCCGATTTGGACGGTTCGTTCATTGTCCCCTTCGACGAGGGGGACCTCCATTAGCGGCTCCACCGGGGCTCCTCGGATTTCTTTTTGCTTGTCCCGAGTATCTAAGGACCCCTGGAGATCATCCGTGCTCTCAAGGTCATCGCTTCGTTCCTCGGGCATATATGTCGTTGTGAACCAAATCTTTGCGGTTTGCTAGTTCCCGTAGGCCCGGCCTATTCCGCCTTGGTCGAGAGGAAACTTGATTGCGAGGCGGTAGGTCAATATTTGGGCCCGAAGGGAGTTTAGAGTCGGGCGTCCTAGGAGGATATTGTAGGCCGATGGAATTCTGGCAATGATGAACTCTACAGGCACGGTACGCATACGACCCGCTTCCCCCATGTTAAGTAGGAGGGTGAACACACCTTCTTCTAGGATGGAGTGATTAGTAAACCCCGACAGGATGTGGGCGGTCGGCCTCAGGTCCGACAGGCCAATCCCCATACATAGAAAGTAGTCGTAGAAGAGGATGTCTGCCGAGCTACCCAAGTCGACCAGTATCCTTTGAACTTCGTAGCGGTGGACCCATGCTGTAATCACCAGGGGGTCATTGTGGGGCAAGGATATCCCATAGAGATCCTCATCGGTAAAATTGATGGGCTCGGCTTTTTTGCTCCTCTTCCTGGGTTGGCTGCTAGTCCCCTCGACCAGCAGGAGGCGTCGAATCTTGTCGGCTCCGGGCGCACCCCCTCCCCCCCGTTGATACGACCATAATTTGGCCAATCGTCAACTCGCCGGGAGGGGGATGGTGCTCTTGTTCTTTATCTGCTTGTCGCTTTTCCCGCAAATACTTTGCCAAGTTCCCCAAGCGAATCAACTCCTCGATGTAGCCGCGGAGTTGTTTGCAGTTCTCGGTAGGGTGTCCCTGCGATCTATGGAAGGCGCAGTAGGGTCCTTGTGTCCGTTTGGCCACCCTATTGGTGACCGTGGGGAGTTTAAAGAATCGCTTGCTCTTTGCCTCCTCCAACAGCTCTGTTTGGGATATGGAGGCACCCTATTGGAGACCGAGGATGTCTAGCTCGGCGAGAGGCCTAAAGAGGGCGGGAGGCCGAGGAAGCTTGGTTTTGCGATAGCTCGGGGGCGAGTTGGGAGGGATGAAAGAGACCAACGCGCAGGAGGGCTCGGAGGTGAGCCAATGGTTATTTTTAAGACGAGCACAGGAGTGTTCTGGGAGGTCATCGAAGGTCGAGAACATCATCGGGTCGAAAGCCCGGGGTACGCCTTCAAGGTACCGTTCGTGCTCCTTTCCCGTAAGCCTCGGGACATGTCATCTGCCACGTGTCATGATCTGGGGAGTTCTCAGTACTGAGCATCATCAGAGACCAAAGCTACAGAACCCCACCCGACCTCACAAAAGCATGTGGGCCCCACATTAGTAAGATATGCATACACGCTACCGGTTTCCCCAGTAAATGAATTACTGGAAAGAAACCAAAACCATGTTTACCTTATTTATATATAAGGAAATAATTGTTTATTCCATGCAGCGCTCAAGAGTATAATATTTTCTTACTACCGTGCATGAGTGCCACATGACATCCAATGATATAGTACATGTTTAAAACATCACACTCTAAGTGATACTCCCACCTTACATAGTTACTTGTCATTTTAGGATGTTTTTTTGTTCTAAATTACTTGTCCTTTTATGATATAGAGATGAATAATATAGAATTTCTCACCATATTTATTATTTTGTTTATAAAATATCTAAACTAACCCCATTGGTGCAAGGTTCCAATGTTTTTTAAGAAGATGAGACAATAACATCCATTTAATATAATGGTGATTTAGGAAAATTTACTAGGATGGCAATAATAAAATTTCTCTTTCAAGTAGGCTTTAAACCATATTTTAACAATAAATCAACCTACTCTTAAATGTAAGAAATTTAAAGCAGCATGCATTCACTAATACAACAGAGGGTTGTCCCTACGGATTTATCCGTAGGCGCAAACTATTGCCCTTACGGATATAGCCATATGGACATAAAAGTATCCCATAGGTGCAAAAGCCGCAGGTGTAAGTTTTCGCCCTTAACATTCCCCTACGGAGTAATAATTACCCCTACGCCTTAATCCGTAAGGAAAATTATACCTACGGATTACTCCATACGGCCTGATAAATATTTTAATTTATTGGTTTATTAAATAAAATACTTTCCCCTACGGATGTATCCGTAGGGCCTGATTGTTGCCCCTACGGATAAATTCGTAGGGGCAAGTTTTATTAAGTCCATATGGACAAAATATCAGGTATCCTGATATTTTGTCCCTATGGATAACAGTGTAGGGGCAAAGTTTGCACCTACGGATTAATCCGTAAGTGCAATAGATCTCCCTACGGATTAACAAAATATCATTTTTTTTAAAAAAGGTGGCTATTGTTTTTTCCCCGCCATGTGCACAATAATATATACATCATATAATCAAATACAGAAATATTCATAATCAACATCTCACGCATAATATATAAAAGAAATAAAGAAACAGAATACGATATCAATCTAAATCATCGTGAACAATCAAACAACCACCAAAATCATCCAAAATATATACAATATGTATCAAGTACATATATCCACAAAAATATATTTAAAAAAAAGCTGCCCTAGCTCGGTCCAGCTCCTCCACCTTTGATAAATGCCATAATCTGGCACATCTGCTCCTCGGTGCAGCCCCGAGTCGTCAAAAACTCGACCAATGAAGGAGCGGACTGTGCGGAAGTATGAGCGGGCTATGGAGCTGCAGGAGTGGTCTGCGCAACTACAGCCAAGATAGTGGCTTGCAGAGCCGCAGCTGAGATTGTGGCTTGCGAAGCAGCAGCTGAAGCAGCATGTCGCATCTGTTAAATTTTATGTGTAATAAACGAGTAAGAATAATTAGGGACTTAAGTATCGTTTGGGTATCTAGTTTGGAAAACCGTAGTTTATTTTAATTAGATAGTTTTATATAAGTATGATTAATCAAAGCTAAGTCTATAATCAAATAAGCCCAGGCTGCTAATATTGCATATGTTACTAACTATAATGTGGTATAATATTTTACTATTAAGTAGTATACGTACAAACATCTCCTTCAACTTCTTGACGGTGGTCTTCAAGACGGCAACATCATGCTCTAGACGTCGCTCACGGAGGTAGGGGAAGTAACAGCCGGAGTGGAGTCCAACATCATATGGGCCCTACTAGGACCCAGTCCTTGGCCTCTCTCCCAACCTCCGTCGTGCCCTCCGTATACAGTGTCTAGGAATGGGGTCAGTATCATTGGATCGGTTTGTCCAGTAAAATCGATCCTCGATGCCTCCGCTTGCTCCACCACCCGCTCCTATACACACATTAACCATTAAAATATAAGTATATCATTTAAATTTGAACTTTTCAAAACAAAAATTTCAAACATGTTACAATAAATATTAACACTTACGCAATACTCCTGAGTAGCGGTGTTGGAGAATCGAAGCTCGCCCGTGGCGGGATTTGTCGAAGTGTAGTGGACGGCAAAATATGCGGTCAGCACGCTCGGTGTACCATCCTGTGCCAGAGTCTGAGCTCTCTGCAATTCACAAAAAAATTTACAAATATTATAAAATAACTCTTAATATTACATTATATCAGAATAGATCTATTGTAATTTACCGATGCCTCCATGGCACGAGTAATGTTCCTCGCGCCACCTGTATAAGTGGGACGACCCCTCTTCGCCGACTTCCTATTCTCTTTATTTTGATCGGCATGTTTCTGCACAACACATTCAGATTTAGTTTTCTAATTAAGCAACACAAACATATAAATCATATACTAAACACTGAATTACATTTAAATTACAAACTTTTTTGCGCTGAGAGTCGAAATATTGGTACAAGAGAGGCCATATATCTACGTCGACTCTCGCTAAGGCCGGAGTATGTAGGAGAGCCGCTCTTTCTTCCTCGGGGGTCGCCATCTAGAGAGAATAGCAGTCGATCTTCAGCTCATTCCTATTGTAACGGACCTTTGATTGCATGTTCTTCATCAGGCCATGGTACAGAGCGTGAAGATCGAGCACTCTCTCAGGGTGATCAGGATCGAGTATAGGCTGAAAGTCGTAACCCAACTGCAAATTAAAAAAACAATGTATTTAAATTGAAAGCATTAAATAATAATAAATATATTGGATAAGTCAAATGAAAATATATATTAATACCCGAGCCTGATCCTAGAAGAGGGCGAATGAGCGCCGGTGCTGATCGCCCCACTCAACGTGAAGTGGATATTTCTTCACGAGGCGGCTCCCATCCCCCATATACCGTCTGAAACTCTCGGTATAATCGCCGGTATAGCGATAATCGGGGGTAAAGAAGAGGGGGAATGATGCCTCCCTCTAGCTCTGTCGGGCCTCAGCCTGTGGGACTGATTCGGCCCTCGAGTCCCCCTCTCGGGATGGGGCTTGCCTGCATCTACAAGAAATATCAAGACAATCAATATTAAGACAAAGTGGTATTAAGAAATCAAGGTTTAACAAAAATTGAAGTGCGATATATATCTCCGGCGACAGCAGCACGAGCCTGGGCCCGGGCAGCAGCATGAGCGGGACGATAGTTCCTCCGGTGAGGAATAGCCGGTGACCCGGCCGTGGACTCATCCCCTCCAACTAGAAAATAAACATTGACGATAAAATTACATGAAGTTCATGTTTATTTTTAAAGTATGTGTAAAATGAAT
Source organism: Agapanthus africanus (assembly GCA_030015575.1). Classification (NCBI taxonomy): domain Eukaryota; kingdom Viridiplantae; phylum Streptophyta; class Magnoliopsida; order Asparagales; family Amaryllidaceae; genus Agapanthus; species Agapanthus africanus. Next base: position 929,756,150 of record CM057337.1, on the reverse strand, counting down.
AATTATTTTATATTTATTCATACTAACCTGCAGACTAAGCGGAGAATACGGAAGTGGAAGGATTGGCCCCTGCTCCAGATGTGGACGCACGATCTATAATTAGACAATTAAAAATAGATTATATAAGTAATTGCAAAAAGAATGTGTATATAAATAATATAAAATTCTAAATCAATATGCATACACTATAGGATATATAAACATACCCGCAGGTGCGGTGATGGTCTCTGCCTGAGATATGGAAGCACGATCTACAGCTAGACAATAAAAAAAATGATTATCTAAGTAAGAGCAAAAAAATGTGTGTATATTTATCATATAACATTCTAAATCAATATGCATGCACTATAGGATATATAATCATACCTGGAGGTGCGGGAGTGTCCTCTGCCTCTGATGTGGACGCCCCACCAACAGCTAGACAATCAAACATTGACGATATATGTAATTTTAAAATAAAGATGCGTGTATATCTATAGTATTACATTCAAAATGAATATTCGTGTAATATACCTAAAGGTGTGGCAAAGTCCACACGGAAGGAGTATCCGAAGGGGTCTCCGATCGTGGGGCAAGACCGGCCCTCTGAAGCTCCTTACGCAGCTCTCCGAGTGGCAGAACCACTCTGCCGATGCCGATGCCGCGGCTGGTGCTCCTGCCGCCCCTCGCTGCTCCAGTCATCATCATCAAATCTAGACAAGAGTACAATCATTACATATGCATGCTATATATGTATAGATCGTAAAAATATTAAGTAATAATATAACATTACTGATAACCTTTTTCGTTTCGTGGACACATTAGACATATCTACTTGGATTTCATCATCGATGTCATTCTAACCCACATAACTTCACGATCAGTCGAAGATAATCCGTCTTTTGAAATAGACGGTCGGAGCACTCTAAGTCTTCTCTCTTCTTCGCCCTCATTGATGTCCTCCATACTATCCTCGAATTCTGGGACATCGTAAACACCCCTGGGTTTCCATCGGCATACGGCACTCCATCCCGGATGGTTCAAGCACTGTGAGTAGTATACTTAGAACACTTGGTTCGGAAAGACAAATGGATCGTCCAGACCGTAAAACCAAAGTGTATTCACATTAGTCAATCCATATTCATCTCTCCAAGTCCCGAGATTGTTTCTCCACTTATCCGTATCGGTTCGTGTATCGTACCAAGTACATTGAAATATATAAAATCGTTCCGATCGTCCGGGATATTGGATGCCAAGTATGCAATTTAAGTATCCATAATAAATCACACCATCCGATCCTACCGTTACAATCCCACTATTCTGAGTGGTTCGAGATGTTTATATGTCCTTAACTTCAAATTTCTATCCAAGGACACCGAATCTTTTATAATATGCAACCTCCATACTAGGAAACTAAGCTAAACATCTTGAATCACTCTCTAATGATGCGGACAAGTTCGAATTGTGGATCTGACAATACAAATTTTACGACAAATACATAATGATATAAGTTTAGATTAAGACTTGGAGCAATAATATATTATTCGAACAACTTACATAATCTGCACCCAATCGCAAAAATTATCCTTATGATATTTTTGCAATCGTTTATCATTCCAATCAGGATGCCCCTCACGTACCTCATTAAAATGATTTCTGTTCTCAACAATAAATTATGACATTAATATTATATCATTTCATACACACACAAACACAAATTTAACAATTAATCCAAAAAAACTTACTCTCTAATTTCTTCAAGACATACGATATTAAAGAGGATAAATCGATATATCTTGTTGATAAATATAGTGTCTACTCTCTTATAATCTGCTTTACCATATGGCCCATCCTGAATTCTCCGAGGCCGGTTAAGCTTCATCTCAATGTTCTTGTCCAGATATCGGGAACAAAATGTGGTTGCTTTATCTATAAGATAACCTTGCATTATAGAACCCTCTGGTCGATTTCTATTGCGTATGTACTTTTTAGAGTGTAGAGGTACCTAAACAAAAATATGTTAAATAAATAAATACGGGCATATAGGAAAATAATAATTTTATAAATTGCGTGAAACGAAAAATTCCACATACCTTTCGACGGGATACATCCATCGATATTGTGCCAGTCTGGCTAACTCAGCCTCAGTTGCAAGATGAACCATCAGGTGTATTATGATATCGAAGAATGACGGTAGGAAAATACGCTCAAGCTTGTAAAGTATCAATGAAATATAATTTTCTAGATTCTCCAGCGTCACAACATCCAGAGTTTTAGCACACAATTCTCTAAAAAAGCAACAAAGGTCATTGATTAGTAGACCAACCGATTCGGAAAGAGAAGTCCTGATGGCTAATGAGAGAAAGTGCTCCATAATAACATGGTGATCATGACTTTTTAGCCCATCGATCTTACCTTTCACAATTTTTATCTTCTTGCTAACTGATCCAGAAAAACCTGTGGGAACTTTCAAATCATGCAACACCTGCAGAAACCTTTTCTTCTCCGATTGTGACATATGATACGTGGCATTAGGAAGTACAAATTTTCTTGGTTTACCCGCTATCGGTTTAGGATGCAATTCACTTCTAATTTCTCAGTCCTGAAGATCCATCCGAGCACGGAGGCTGTCTTTCGATTTTCCGTCTTTATAAAGAAACAAGTTGAGTACTTGCTCGGATAATCCCTTCTCTATGTGCATGACGTCCAGAAAATGGCGCACTAAATTTGTTGACCAATATGGAAGCTCTTAGAAAATGCTTAACTTGTTCCAGTATGGTGGTTTGACCTTTTTTGCCGGATCTATCCCGAAAGTCACATTATTGTACCCATCCCACCGAGCAGCACGTCCTCTCCGGACAATGAGGCTGAAGACTCAAGAAGCTCCTGATGACCATTAAAGTGAGTAGTGTCTAACCTGTAGCGATGGTCTAGTGGCAGGAAATGCCGATGACCGCAATAACAAACCTTCCTGCTAAAATTCAAGAATTTCGATGTTATATATTGATGGCAATAAGGGCATGCTTTGTGACCATCTACGTACCAACCTGATAGCATTCTATACGCAGGAAAGTCATTAACTATCCACATTAAAGCCGCACGTAGTGTGAAGGTTATATCTGTGTTTGCATCGTAATTCTATACACCATCAATGAATAAAGATTTTAACTCATCGATCAGAGGTCGGAGATAGACGTCGATATTGTTTCCTGGTGAGTTTGGTCCGTCGATAAGAAGATGCGCCATAAAGTAGGATTGATCCATAGCCAATCAAGGCGACATATTATAAACTATCATTACAACGGGCCATGTGTTGTGGCTTCCAGCCATATCTTCCAGCCATATAGTTGAATGGGCAGAAGTCATCACTAGCGAGTCCGAGCCAGATATTGCGAGGATCACTACTGAATATTTCGTGCCTCCAATAGAAATACTTCCATGCCGATGAATCTCTTGGATGACTCATTTTTCCATCTTCACTTGGAGGAGCACGGCGATGCCAAATCATTGCCTCTACTGTTTTCTTGCACCTGAATAGCCTCTACAGCCTCTTTGTTATGGAAAAATATCGTGCTATCTTAACAGGTATATCGGGCTTCTTATCGGATTCTTTCGTCTTATACCTGGCCTCTTCACATGTTGGACACTCTTTCTAATCTGAATTCTATTTCTGGTACAACACGTAATTTTTGGAATATGCTTGAATCTTATCACATTTCAGACCCAAATCAGACATCATCTTTTGGGCTCCGTACCACCTGTCGGGCATGTTATTTCCCGGGGGTATAGAATCTTTCAAGAACTTCAGAAGTATCGTGAATGACTTGTTTCTCCATCCATTTAGGCATTTAATCTGGAAAAGTTGGACGAACCATAAGAGGGTGGAATACTTTGCATTCAGATAAATTGGTCTTCTAGTATCATTCATGAACTTTTCATACTTATCCGCACGTGGTCATTGACCGGAAGGAATGTCATCTTCGGTACGAATACTATCACCTAGGGCAGCCTCTACCATATCCTCAATTTCTTCTCCTGGAAAAAAGTTACCATCTTCTTCTTCTGTCGCATTACCGTTTTCTCCTTCTTCTTCTGCCGCATTACTGGCTTCTTCTTCTCCTTTCCCGTGATATAGCCAAGTTGTATAAAGTCTAGTAAAATCATATTTAACGATGTGAAGCTCTACGTATTCTACTTTCTGCCAGTACTTATTCCCACATCTATCGCACGGGCAGAGAATCTTCTCTAACACGATCTTATTATGTGAGCGTGCAAATTCAATGAAAGCAGCAACTCGTACAACAAACTTAGGTTGCATAACTTGTTGCCAATCCATGTACATCCAGTCCTTAACTCTGATGTACTCATGGACCATGTTAGACTGTATAACATATAAATTGTAGGTTATGATGACCATATTGAGAAATCTAAGAACGGGATGGTTAATGACAAAGAAGAAAATCCGTAGACGCAAGTTTGTCCTTGAAAAGAATAAATTATCGATAAACAAAGTTAGATTTGAAGATACTCAAGTATGAGTTGTATTCTATGTATGTGTGTTTCAATTTATGATTTCGTTTAAGTGTAGGGTTGTTAGTGCGTATGTGCTTTGTGTGTGCGTTTGTTATGTATTCGTGCTGTATGTGTGTGTTTTAGTTGTCAGGGGTAAAGCTTCTATCCCATTAAGAATGTATAGAGCAGACACCCATTTGCTTGTGCTTTCATCCGTTTCGAGTAAATTTCGGCTGCACCTTCCCGCTATTCTTCTAGTACACTGCAATAGAATAGATAATCGTTTCAATGCTGTGAAACAACGTTGAAATGCATATTTAATTTATCTTTGTACACGGAGAACCAGAGGAAAATTACCGACGAAATAACTCAAAACGAATGAAAACACAAGTGAATGCAGGTGTTTGCTTTATACATTCCTAAATTGTCCACACTGGATAAATCTATCGGTTATCATACGATTGAATCTTCTTGTCACATAGACTACATGACGGTTGTTAGTACCGAACTATACCGTCCGATATTTAATAACTTTCATATAGTTCTATGTCACGACGAACATCGAGCATATGTTTACCGATAGACGGGGACTAAATCACGCTTTGATTTTCATATATGAGTATCGATGAGAATATGAAAGTTTCATATTATCATCGAGTGTCATATATTGGTTTTAACTTGAACATTTAATATGAATAGGTTTTACGTTTACATTTCGTTATTAAGGGTTCGAAGTTTTAGTTTAGGGTAAATTTTTCTTGCGTTTACGGTAAAGTTGTACGTTTACATTATCATCGAGTATGCTACTGAAGAAACTAGTGCACCCTAAACCCTAACCCTAATTAACCCAAATTAACCCTAATCATCATCCTAACTCAAATTATCCCTAATTAACCCAATTAACCTAAATCAACCAAATTAACCCTAATCAACACCCCTAACCCTTCAAATTATCACTAATTAACCCAATAAACCCAAATTATCCCTAATCAACACCCTAACACAAATACACTCTATTTAACCTAAATTAACCCTAGCCCAAATCCTAACCAAAATTAACCTAACCCTAATTATCACCCAAACCCCAACACAAATTAACTCTAGTCCAAACCAAAATTGACCCTAATTAATCTAATTAACCCAAACTCTAGCCTTAATCATCACCAACCCTATTTTACCTAATTAACCCAAACTAATCCTAACCCTACCTAATTAACCTTAACCCTAACCCTAAACCTAACTCTAAACCGAACCTTAACCCTAAACCGAACCCTAACCCTACCTAATTAACCCTAATCCTAGCCCAAATCCTAGACCAAACCCTAACTCTAAGCACTAGTAGTAACCCTAAAATCAACAATAACACAAATAAAAGTATAATTATAAGTTAAAAATTGAAATTAACTCAATTTAGTAGTAGTTTTGCCAGCGATTCTACTGTCACTACTACAATAAGGGGTTGCCTTTACAGATATAAGAATCCGTAGAGGCAACTTTTTATTGCCCCTACGGATTAATCCGTAAGGCCATCGGTTTGCCCCTACGGTGCCCTACGGATTAATTAAAAATATTAAAATGTAATTATTGATTTGGCCCTATAGAGCCACAAAAGAAGACCCTACGGATTAATCCATAGGGATATTAAAGGATTATTTATATAAAAAAATAAAGCCCAGAAATTTCCTCATCGTTCCTAAAATTTCCCAACTCCCTCTTCACCGATCTCCCGTGTGCGCATCCTCACCACCACACCCGCGCGCGCCTCCTCGTCGCCGGTACACCATCGTCGACTCCCTTGTCGATAGTAGAATCCCATGAGCTCGCGTCGTCGACCGTGTCTCGTCGACAGTGGAATCTCCGGCCTCCTTTACCTCGTCGACAGTAGAATCGCCGGAAAAACTACTACTAAGGTGAGTTAATTTCAATTTTTAACTTATAATTATGCTTTTATTTATGTTATTGTTGATTTTAGGATTACTACCAGGGCTTAGAGTTAGGGTTCGGTCTAGGGTTTGGGCTAGGGTTTGGGCTAATTAGGTAGGGTTAGGTGTTGGCTATAGTGCCCTCAAGGCAATTATCATAGTCGCGGACTTGTGATTATGATGATTGAGTGAGGACCTATACCGATAAAACAGTCTTACTCAAAATGATAGTATGCTATCTGGTTTGTCTTTATCATCATATACATGTTGATAGAGGCCATAGGATTCTTGCTTGACTGCCAGCATTGTGATGGCGATCACATACGTGGGAGCTGGGGGTCTATAAGCACATCCTTATATGTCCCTAGTCGTAGGAGTATCGAGACCGGGCATCGGTACTCCAGTGTAGACTAGTGTATACTGATCGAGATCCCGACGAGGGGCGGTGGCCAGGTCTCACAAGCCATTGGTGTTAGTTTGTTCACCTAAGATAGTATACAGGTGCTCATTGGGTTATGAGTACACTGGACGGACTCGCCGGGAACCTGCTAGTTGGTATTATACCTATTGTCAGATAGCAGTTCCCAGATGACATGTGTACAGGTTAGTCTGTCGACCTGAGATCGTCATTTGTCTCGTGTGAGTTCCCACTGTGCTTTGATTACTACCCTACCACGGCTCAAAGGAGTCGTGCAAACAGGTTTTAGTTGGGTACAGTCCCGAGCCACATGGAGGCAGTGATCGGATCGTCGGGGATTCGGCTCTCCCGGTATTGGGGGTTGATGTCGCGTTGTGTACGGATGGCCATCACCATAAATCCGTGGCCACGGTGGAAGAGAATTATCGATCCAGGATCGATAGTTTCTCAGATGGTGATGGGTTTCATACCGACACTAAATGTCGTGTTGTTAGGGGTCTGACTTTTTCCACCCCCTTATACTCGATATGCGATACTCTTAGACGAACAGACCGGACTGTACGGATATTGTCACTGACAGGCTCAGTAGGGGTTCAGGATGAGTTTGCTCGTCGGCCTCCCTTTCGCTCAATACCTGGGCAGCCGTTACGTACAGCTAGTGCCGCTGACGTGCTTGTGGTTAAACCCACTGCCAGCGTATTGACGAGTCTTTAGAGTCCCACACAGAGGGTTTTCACGGTTCAGGCGATATGGTGTACATGTTGTGTGTTGATACATACGGGTGTCCGATTAAATATGTGCACTTGCTGTGCAGACTTTAATCGGACGGTTGATAATACTAGCGGCTTAGGATTAAGCCAGTTTATTAAATCAGGTTTTGATTTAATAATTTATATATGTATTTGGATATACGTATTCTAGTATTATTATATTCTTTGTGTTATGCTATCTTTTTGGGTATTCGTATTTCGGTACGAATGCAGATATATTTACAGTTGAATGTAATCCGTATTTTTTACCGGATAATATTCTAGAAGGTGCCACCTCATTTCATGATTTGACCATTTTATTAAAATGGTAAATGAGGTGGATATTAGCATGGTGAGGTGTGGAGACAACCATGCTTGCAATAGTGCACACAAATGAATCGTTAATTCATTTGTGTTCACTATTCAAGTATGGTAGGATTTTAAAATTGGAAAAATGCATTTTACAAAACCTAGCATGCTATTTTCTCTTTCTTAAGTGAGCTCATTTTTCAAGCATGATGTTTTTTGTTCTCTTGGTTTTTCCTCTTGAGCTCCCCCCACCTCCACTAGATTTCATGCTTGGCTTCCACCTTCATGAATTGAGATAGCTAACACTAAGAAACATTTACACTACATCCTAGGCTCTCTAGGGTGGCATCCTAGAGACCCTAGTTGCTCCGTATGTATCATGTCGTGGAGCTAAAGCCGGAGTTATATCCCTCGGGGTGGATCATCGGAGATGGAGGAAGACCGGCAACCAAACATCATCAAAGGACCGCTAGGAGCTTGGAATGAAGACCGAATGACTCGGATCAACTCGGTATAACGATTCTAACCTCCTCTTAGTTTGCTAGTTTAGGGTTTAAGGTCGATCCGGACATCAGGTCGCGGTAGCGCCGGTTTAGAAAATTTTCGTTCCGCATTTTGGCCGCGTTTCGACGGCCGAGGTGCTGCCGGGACCCTTCATGGTATCAGAGCCACCCTTTAAACCCCCTACTAGCTTGTTTAGACGTGCTTAAAAGATCGATCGACGGTTTTTTCCGAAAACACAATTCCAAATTTCTGTTTGCTGTCGATTTTTAAATGTGTTCAAAAAATTATTTCACATATCTTAAAAATCCGTGCAGGCAATTTTAAGGATACTGGAAAATTTTGAGCCCCTGAAGCCTCTAAAGCGCCGCGGAACCGCCGCACTAACCCCCCTTTGGCGGCGGATCCGCGGCCGTTTAGTGGCGACGGGCTTCCAAATTTTTACTGTAGCCCAGAGACTTGGAATTGTGATTTTTTGATATTCTGTTTTGGCCCAGGTTTCAGTGAAGTGTTGTTTTACTATTGGGGCCAATTTGGAACTTTGTCGATCGATATTTAAGTGTGCGTTTATCAGTACTTACATTTCTATCTGCGACCGTGAATGTCATTTGATCGGTAAACTCTTCTAATTGCTATATGTCTTTTAGACGGGTTTACGAACGTGACATTCACGTTGATGTTCTGTAATGTGTTGTGATGTTGGTTGGATCGTCGTGGTGGATAGCAATGGTGCAATGATAGTACAGTTTCATTTCATTTGTACATTTGTTATTGCGGGGCGAGCGTCCGACATGTGGACTGCCGTCACTGCCCGTTTGTATATTATTCTTTTGGGGCACGACCGGGCTGAGGTCGATGTCACCCTTGTGTATTATTTTATTTTCTGTACTAGGATTACCCCGAGGTGGAGTGCACGAATAGCCGGGTTCTAGAGGGCAACTGGTCCGCATCTCAAGGCATTCAGATGGAGGGGACCTTACTCTAGAATTGGCGGGCCGTTCGCCGCACTCGTAGGGGGTATAGGTGACCCAGGAGGGGTACTCAAGTTGCCGGATTCCGTGAAGTGCTGGGTGGTCCATTCACGTTGCTGAAGGGGGCTGCCTCACTTCTGGTTTTGGCGGGTAACTTGCCGTGCTCGTAGGGGTCTAGGTTTCATTGCACAGGCTATCCACACGACAGGGAACGTCGGGTCTCACTTGTGGCTCAAGTGAAACTCGGGGCTCCAGATTATCCACCATTCTGTATTGCTTCTGTGATGTTTCTGTGATGTTGCTTTAAATCATGCCTGGGACGAATGTTATATATATATATATTTATATATACTAGTAGATGTTGTATATGTTTTGCACCCGCGCTAGCCCAGTCCCCGCTCTGTCGTTAGTTAAGTAACCTAACGGGTGATGACGGGACCCAGTGGCGAATGCGGATGGCATATACGTACATTTTATTTTCGTTCTTTTCTGGTGTGATTAATTGATGGGACTGCATTGATTCTTATCGATGCAAGAATAAAACAAACCTATTTATATGATGTTGTTGGAACCAAGTTTAAAAAAAAAACTGACATTGCAGACGTACACTTTTGCTTTGCATCGTGGTATTCATTTGGAATATCCTGCACCTCATTCGACGTGGCAAGGGCCGAGATCCCTTCATCGGGAGTGACCCCTTGGGTAAAAGTTTGCGTCAACGTAATAACTTTATTATAGTCGTTTCCTTTTGCTTTGCGTCGTGGTATTCATTTGGAATATCCTGCACCTCAATCTACGGGGAAAGAGCCGAGATCTCTTCACCGGGAGTGACCTCTTTAGCAAAAGTTTTCGCCACTATATATTTATAAAACCACTTGGATTCCTTCAACGATATCAAGTTCATTACGTTAAAGGTTTTTCTCCAAAAACCAGCCGTAGCCCTCCGTCATTTCGGATAAATAGTGCATAGTATTCGTGCGGTGTTTGTTGGCCAAAGTCAAGGCATCGTGTGCGGTAGCTGTGTATTGCTTGTCCGTTGCATGGATATGCATTGGTTTAGGACAGTCGTACCACTTTGTTGGCCAAAGTCAAGGGTGTGTGCAGGTGGGTCTAAATCAATCAGGATAATGACGGGTAGAACTTGACTTGCGGGCTATGATTTGTTGGCCAAAGTCAAGGTCATAAACCGCTTGGGGTAAAATCATATCGGGAGTTTCAAACATACAGGAAACTTGCCAGCCTTGCACATACCTTCTGGAGTGTGGTGACTTGAGTGGCTTCCATCAAGTTATCATGCGATGATAGTTAGATCCCGATTCCCACTGATGAGTAGGATTACTCCTCGGGTGATTCTGACTAATTCTCCTTTTAGGTTTGGAGGAGAATTCGAGGAAACAGTGGGAGCCATCCAGATTAGATAAAATGATCAACCATTCTAATCTAGGTTAGAGTGCACGCTGAGTGTTTCTTTTCTCTCTCTCTGGCTGCGACTATGACCCGACCTTTGACTAAAACTCATGAAACCAAGTTAACCGAACCTTCTTAAAACACTTTGGATTTTGGAATGTCACGGTGTCGCATACATCATTGCCACTTCTATATCACCTTTTCATTTCTCCAGAACACCCCGTATTACTACGAACGTCCACTTCCATTGGATAAATCCATCGTATGGTTATATACGAACTCGAAGGAACTTTTTCGAGGATGGATTCTGGTTCTGGAGAGATTGAATAGGTTTATTCGGTTGTCTTTTCTCTTCACCTTCTCTCAGGTTGTGAGGGCTCCTAGGATTAGGAGAGGGTACACCTATTGAGCTTATTGGATAGTCTTCTTCCAAACCATAGGCAGGTGCCGAACGGTAGGGAAGGAAGAAAACCAATTAAGCTTAAGTGTGGTGTACAGAAGGTAATAAGTAAAGACATGTAAAGGGATTAGAACAATGGCAGAAGAAATACGATCACCATCATTCACGACAAAGACCGGGTATACCCCTGCCACTCCTACATCCACTTTGCTTTTCTCCAGAACACCCCGTATTATTACGAACATCCACTTCCATTGGATAAATCCATCGTATGGTTATATACGAACTCGAAGGAACTTTTTCGAGGATGGATTCTGGTTCTGGAGAGATTGAATAGGATTATTCAGATGTCTTTTCCCATTACCTTCTCTCAGGTTGCGAGGGCTCCTAGGATTAGGAGAGTACACCTATTATTCTTATTGGATAGTCTTCTTCCAAACCTTAGGCTGGTGCCGAAGGGTAGGGAATGAAGAAAACCAATTAGCGTAAAGAAGGTGTACAGAAGGTAATAAGTAAAGACATAATAAAGGGATTGGAGTGAGGGCAGGTAAGTATATGGTTACTGTCATGAATCAGGATAATGAAAGAGGCGTTACTAGGAATACCGGGTTAACCCTTTTGAAACATTTTCATGTTTCAGTTTCACTGTGCGACGTTAATTAATAACTGTTTTCCCAGTTGGAATCTAACTCCAGGGTGTGTATTTACCAGATCAGTTTCTCATATCTGTATGATATTATAGATGCTGAGTGGGAGTAAGATATTGGGAATTGGGTGATTAGATCCTCATTATATCGGAATTCGTTGTAATTAGTGATATTTGAGGAAACCATCTGGATTTTGCCGGATGGCAAATATTTGGTTATGAATATCCGTTGTTATGCACCAATTTCAAACTGATATATCTGTACATTTATTTTATAAAGTGAGATATAACTTTTTGATATTGTGTCTATGGCATTTACCTATATCAGTTGGTGATTAGGTAAGGTGCATTCAATAGCGGTGTAATTCTTCTTAACCATAGTACAGTTTTTCAACCTACAACGCACAGAGTTTGAGTTATTGAACTCAGTGGACTTGTACAAAGTATTGTATGTTGTCCAGTGTCGATTACGACAATGGGGTTGGTACTCATACTATATTCTGTTTACTTGTGACTTCTCCAGTTCTGGACAAGTATTTCGTTGAAATGCATGGTCCAGATTTTGAGAAGTTATAGGTATAAGAATAAAGTAAAGAACCATTTGTTGGAAGTATCAGGATTCCTCGATGAAATCGAAGATGTAGATACTTGTGTTTGGTGTTCCGCTGATAGTAATGGTTTTGAGAACTTGCTTCTCTTTCGGGTTACTCATATGTGGATGTACTCCTAGATGAGTAATGTTGATTGTCCTCTTTCCATTTGGTTCATATGCACTGGAGACAGCTGCATAATTTTGAATCTAGTTCAAATTAGATTAGTGCTTTTGTTTCTATATTAGGTACATATAGAATCAATTTATATCTTAACGATGTTAAGGTATAGGGAGTTGTTCGGCTGATGCTTAAAACCAGAATCCGGATAAACTCAAGGCACGTTTTCAGTAATGGCTGTTTGTGGGTTATCCCTAGCTTTGACGAGGGATAATTTTCTACCATCAGGAAGATCAATATTTATATTGTTCTTGACTCGCCGCTGTTTTAATAAAATGGACTTTTTCAGAAAACACAAGTGGGAGTATGGTAGAACATGAAGTTATTCCAGAACTACAAACGATTACTGGAAATTTAATAGAACATAAGGATTCAATTGGATGTGATGTTCCATTAGCCACTCCGCAGATTTTGGTGGGTAACCTCAGGCACCCGAGAGGTACTTCGGTCTTCTCAGAGACGGTGACAGGGAGGTTCTTGTTTATCCAGACTTGCCATTGTTGTTGTTCTGGACTATAAGACCCGGCAGGAGGATGAGTATAGCATCGTTCTAAACTAGCTTTAGAAGTGCACGTGTATATGACTCTGCCAGAGGGTTGTTGTAGTCAGTGGGAGCAGCGGAAGCATAGTAGGCAAGTAGCTTATGTCTATTCATCGACTAAAGCAGCTATAGCGGAAATAGATCATCTAATTTTGATGAGACGGTCATAAGTCTTCACTTCATCAGAATAGGAGATGGATCTGATAAGAAGGTAGTAGGGTGTGATGTCCGAGGATTCGGGATGACATGCACTTGATAGGAAGAGATATTCCTATACTACGATCGGTTGTACTTTGGTTGTCACAAAGTTGTTTCTCCACATAGGATATGGATATAATATCATGTTTTCTGGTCACTAGACCTATGGTTTTAGATCTAGATTTGGGAAGTATCCTAATCTGGGTACTTTGACATTAAATGGACGACTCCTTGCATGGTGGTGTACCTGCAGGTGATGGAGTCAAACTCTCTAAAGGTGTCTTATAGACTAAAGGGGAGAGAGATCTACATGATTAACATATCATTTGCTTAGGCAATTGAGTTAATCATGAAATGTCAAGTAAAACACCAGATATTGTTTTTGCACTAGATGCAATATGCAGATATATTAATCCAATCCTGGAGAAACATTGGGAAGCAGTTAATGAACATAAGTGAATGTTCTCGAGATATGATAACGGCAGCCTCCTTCGGGAGACGGTTATCATTTCAGGCTTCCAAGGTGACCTGGATGACAGAGTGACTGTCAGAGTTATAGTCTTCCCTCTTTTGAGGGACAGTATGTTGGACAGGTGGTCCAAGCGGATACTGAGGAAAGGCAAGGCGCATGATACTGATTAAATTCAGTGGGCGATACAGTCTAAGTAGTTTGCTGGATTTGGAGTTCATTCGTGAACTGGGTCCCGTCAGATATCAAGATAAATTCTAAGACAAGTATTGCTCAATTCAGGAGATAGTTTTCTCCGCGAAGTTGAGATTAAGAGAGATACAGAAAGAAACATTAGAGCGGATCCACTCACTGAGGCTATTTCTCGAACGCAATCATTTTCGCAAACAGGCTTTGCGAAACTGATTAGTAGAGAAGTTGGGTGTTCGGTATCACGCGGGCTGTGAGTATGCGACATCGCAATAATTGGCCTTAAGTGCTAGTGGGAGATTGTTGGCTATAGTGCCCTCAAGGCAATTATCATAGTCGCGGACTTGTGATTATGATGATTGAGTGAGGACCTATACCGATAAAACAGTCTTACTCAAAATGATAGTATGCTATCTGGTTTGTCTTTATCATCATATACATGTTGATAGAGCCCATAGGATTCTTGCTTGACTGCCAGCATTGTTATGGCGATCACATACGTGGGAGCTGGGGGTCTATAAGCACATCCTTATATGTCCCTAGTCGTAGGAGTATCGAGACCGGGCATCGGTACTCCAGTGTAGACTAGTGTATACTGATCGAGACCCCGACGAGGGGCGGTGGCCAGGTCTCACAAGCCATTGGTGTTAGTTTGTTCACCTAAGATAGTATACAGGTGCTCATTGGGTTATGAGTACACTGGACGGACTCGCCGGGAACCTGCTAGTTGGTATTATACCTATTGTCAGATAGCAGTTTCCAGGTGACATGTGTACAGGTTAGTCTGTCGACCTGAGATCGTCATTTGTCTCGTGTGAGTTCCCACTGTACTTTGATTACTACCCTACCACGGCTCAAAGGAGTCGTGCAAACAGGTTTTAGTTGGGTACAGTCCCGAGCCACATGGAGGCAGTGATCGGATCGTCGGGGATTCGGCTCTCCCGGTATTGGGGGTTGATGTCGCGTTGTGTACGGATGGCCATCACCATAAATCCGTGGCCACGGTGGAAGAGAATTATCGATCCAGGATCGATAGTTTCTCAGATGGTGATGGGTTTCATACCAACACTAAATGTCGTGTTGTTAGGGGTCTGACTTTTTCCACCCCCTTAGACTCGATATGCGATACTCTTAGACGAACAGACCGGACTGTACGGATATTGTCACTGACAGGCTCAGTAGGGGTTCAGGATGAGTTTGCTCGTCGGCCTCCCTTTCGCTCAATACCTGAGCAGCCGTTACGTACAGCTAGTGCCGCTGACGTGCTTGTGGTTAAACCCACTGCCAGCGTATTGACGAGTCTTTAGAGTCCCACACAGAGGGTTTCCCTGGTTCTGGCGAAATGATGTAGTAGCCGTATTGGATACGTGCAGGGTTCTGATCGATTGGTGTACTTTGTACCAGGACTTTCGATCGGACAATTGATAGTACTAGCCGACTTGGACTTGAGCCGGATTATTAAATCAGGTATTGATTTAATAATTTACATATATGTATTTTGGTATGTATATTCTAGTATTATATTCTTTGTGTTATGCTATCTTTTTGGGTATTCGTATTTCGGTACGAATGCAGATATATTTACAGTTGAATGTAATCCGTATTTTTTACCGGATAACATTCTAGAAGGTGCCACCTCATTTCATGATTTGACCATTTTATTAAAATGGTAAATGAGGTGGATATTAGCATGATGAGGTGTGGAGACAACCATGCTTGCAATAGTGCACACAAATGAATTGTTAATTCATTTGTGTTCACTATTCAAGTATGGTAGGATTTTAAAATTGGAAAAATGCATTTTACAAAACCTAGCATGCTATTTTCTCTTTCTTAAGTGAGCTCATTTTTCAAGCATGATGTTTTTTGTTCTCTTGGTTTTTCCTCTTGAGCTCCCCCCACCTCCACTAGATTTCATGCTTGGCTTCCATCTTCATGAATTGAGATAGCTAAGACTAAGAAACATTTACACTACATCCTAGGCTCTCTAGGGTGGCTTTCTAGAGACCCTAGTTGCTCCGTATGTATCATGTCGTGGAGCTAAAGCCGGAGTTATATCCCTCGGGTGGATCATCGGAGATGGAGGAAGACCGGCAACCAAACATCATCAAAGGACCGCTAGGAGCTTGGAATGAAGACCGAAGGACTCGGATCAACTCGGTATAATGATTCTAACCTCCTCTTAGTTTGCTAGTTTAGGGTTTAAGGTTGATCCGGAAATCGGGTACCGGTAACGTCGGTTTAGAAAATTTTCGTTCCGCATTTTGGCCGCGTTTTGACGGCCGGGGCGCTGCCGGGACCTTTCATTAGGGTTAGGGTTCAGTTTAGGGTTAGGATTCGGTTTAGAGTTCGGTTTAGGGTTAGGGTTAATTAGGAAGGGTTAGGGTTAGGGTTAAGGTTAGTTTGGGTTAATTAGGTAAAATAGAGTTGGTGATGATTAGGGCTAGGGTTTGGGTTAATTAGATTAATTAGGGTTAATTTTGGTTTGGGCTAGGGTTAATTTGTGTTGGAGTTTGGGTGATGATTAGGGTTAGGATTTGGGCTAGGGTTAATTAGTGATAATTTGAAGGGTTAGGGTGTTGATTAGGATTAATTTGGGTTAATTAGGTTAATTAGGGATAATTTGACTTAAGGTGATGATTAGGGTTAATTAGGGTTAGGGTTTAGGGTGCACTAATTCCTTCAGTAGGATACTCGATGATAACGTAAACGTATAACTTTACCGTAAACGTGAGAAAAATTTACCCTAAATTAAAAACTTCGAAACCTTAATAACGAAACGTAAACGTAAAACCTATTCATGTTAAATGTTCAAGTTAAAACCAATATATGATACTCGATGATAGTATGAAACTTTTATATTCTTACTGATACTCATATATGAAAATCAAAGCGCGACTCAGTCCCCGTCTATCGATTAACATACGTTCGATGTTCGTCGTGACATAGAACTATACGAAAGTTGTTAAATATCGGACGGTATAGTTCAGTACTAACAACCGTCGTGTAGTCTATATGACGAGAAAATTCAATCGTATGCTGACCAATAGATTTGTCCAATATGGACAAATTAAGAATGTATAAAGCAAACACCTGCATTCACTTGTGTTTTTATTCATTTTGAGTTATTTCGTCGGTACTTTTCCGCTGGTTCTCCATATACAAAGATAGATTAGATGTTCATTTCAACGTTGTTTCACAGCATTGAAATGATTATCTATTCTATTACAGTGTACTCAGAGAACAACGGGAAAGTGCTGCCGAAATTTACTCGAAACGGATGAAAGCACAAGCGAATGGGTATCTGCTCTATACATTCTTAATGGGATAGAAGCCTTACCCCCGACATCCAAAACACACACACACAACACGAATACATAACAAACGCACACACAAAGCGCATACACACTAACAACCCTACACTTAAGAGAAATCGTAAATTGAAACACGCATACACAGAATACAACTCATACTTGGGTATCTTCAAATCTAACTTTGTTTATCGATAATTTATTCTTTTCAATGACAAACTTGTATCTACGGATTTTTTTCTTTGTCAGTAACCATCTCGTTCTTAGATTTCTCAATATAGTCATCATAACCTATAATTTATATGTTATACAGTCTAATATGGCCCATGAGTACATCAGAGTTAAGGAATGAATGTACATGGATTGTCAACAACGTATGCAACCTAAGTTTGCCGCAGGAGTTGCTGCTTTCATTGAATTTGCACGCTCACATAATAAGATCGTGTTAGAGAAGATTCTCTTCCCATGCGATAGATGTGCGAATAAGTACTGGCAGAAGGTATAATTCGTAGAGCTTTACATCGTTAAACATGATTTTATTAGACTTTATACAACTTGGCTATATCACCGGGAAGGAGAAGAAGAAGACAGTAATGCGGCAGAAGAAGAAGGAGAAGAGAGTAACGCGGCAGAAGAAGAAGACGGTAATTTCTTTCCAGGAGAAGAAATGGAAGATATGGTAGAGGCTGCACTAGGTGATAGTATTCATACCGAAGATGACATTCCTTCCGGTCAAGGACCGCGTGTGGATAAGTATGAAAAGTTCATGAATGATACTAGAAGACCGATTTATGAGAATGCAAAGTATTCCACCCTCTCATGGTTTGTCCAACTTTTCCAGATTAAGTGCCTAAATAGATGGAGCAATAAGTCATTCACGATACTTCTAAAGTTCTTGAAAGATTCTACACCCCCGAGAAATAACGTGCCCGACAGCTGGTATGGAGCCCAGAAGATGATGTCTGATTTGGGTTTGAAGTGTGAGAAGATTCAAGCATGTCCCAAAAGTTGTGTGTTGTACCGGAAAGAGAATTCAGATTTGAAAAAGTGTCCAACATGCGGAGAGGCCGGGTATAAGCCGAAAGAAGCCGATAAAAAGCCCGATTTACCTGTCAAGATAGAACGATACTTTCCCATAACACAGAGGCTGTAGAGGCTATTCTAGTGCAAGAAAACAGCCGAGGCAATGATTTGGCATCACCGTGCTCCTCCAAGTGAAGATGGAAAAATGATTCATCCAAGAGATTCACCGGCATAGAAGGATTTCGATAGGAGGCATGAAATATTCAGTAGTGATCCTCGCAATGTCAGGCTCGGACTTGCTAGTGATGGCTTCTGCCCATTTAACTATATGGCTGGAAGCCATAGCACATGGCTCGTTGTAATGATAGTTTATAATCTGTCGTCTTGGTTGGCTATGGATCAATCCTACTTTAGGATGCCACTTCTTATCGATGGACCAAACTCACCGGGAAACAATATCGACGTCTATCTCCGACCTCTGATCGATGAGTTAAAATCTTTATTCATTGATGATGTAGAGACTTACGATGCAAACAAAGATACAACCTTCACACTACGTTGGGCTTTAATGTTGACAATTATTGACTTTCCTGCGTATGGAATGCTATCAGATTGGTCCGTACATGGTCACAAAGTATGCCCTTATTGCCATCAATATACAATATCGAAATTCTTGAATTTTAGCGGGAAGGTTTGTTATTGCGGTCATCGGCATTTTCTGCCGCTAGACCATCCCTACTGGTTAGACGCTGCTCACTTTGATGGTCATCAGGAGTTTCTTGGGCCTCCAGCCTCATTGTATGGAGTGGACATGACTTCTCGGTGGGATGGGTACAATAATGTGACCTTCGGGATAGATCCGGAAAACAGGTCAAACCACCCTACTGGAACAACTTAAGCATTTTCTACGAGCTTCCATACTGGTCAACAAATTTAGTGCGTCATTGTCTGTACGTCATGCACATAGAGAAGGGAGTATCCGAGCACATACTCAACTTAGTTCTTTGTAAAGACGAAAAATTGAAAGACAACCTCCGTGCTCGGATGGATCTTCAGGACTGGAAAATTTGAAGTGAATTGCATTCTAAACCGATAGCGGGTAAATCAGGAAAGTTTTTACTTCCCAATGCTGCATATCATATGTCACAACCAGAGAAGAAAAGATTCCTGCAGGTGTTGCATTATTTGAAAGTTCCCACAGGTTTTTCAGGATCATTTAGTAAGAAGATAAAAATTGTGAAAGGCAAGATCGATGGGCTGAAAAGTCATGATCACCATGTTATTATGGAGCACCTTATCCCATTAGCCCTTAGGACTTCCCTTACTTAATCGGTTGGTCTAGTAATTAATGACTTTTATTGCTTTTTTAGAGAATTGTGCGCTAAAACCCTGGATATTGTGACGCTGGAGAATCTAGAAAATTCTATTTCATTGATACTTTGCACGCTTAAGCGTATTTTCCCACCGTCATTCTTCGATATCATAATACACCTGACGGTTCATCTTGCAACTGAGGCTAAGTTAGCCGGACTGGTACAATATTGATGGGTGTATCCCGTCGAAACGTATGTGGAATTTTTCGTTTCACACAATTTTTAAAATTATTATTGTTCTATATGCCCGTATTTATTTATTTAACATATATTTGTTTAGGTACCTCTACACTCTAAAAAAGTATATATGCAATAGAAATCGATCAGATGGTTCTATCATGCAAGATTATCTTCTAGATGAAGCATTCACATTTTGTTCCCGCTATCTGGATAAGAACATTAGGACGAAACTCAACCGGTCTCGGAGAATTTAGGACGGGCCATATGGTAAAACTGATTATAAGAGAGTAGACACTATATTTATCAACAAGATATATCGATTTATCCTCCTCAATAACGTATGTCTTGAAGAAATTAGAGAGTAAATTGTTTTGGATTAATAGTTAAATTTGTGTTTGTGTGTGTATGAAATGATATAATATTAATGTCATAATTTATTGTTGAAAACAAAAATCATTTTAACGAGATACGTGAGGGGTATCCTGATTGGAATGATGAATGATTGGAAAAATATCATCAGGATAATTTTTGCGATTGGGTTGCGGATCATGTAAATTGTTCGAATAACATGTTATTGCTACCAGTTTTAGTCTAAACATATATCGTTATGTATTTGTCGTAAGATTTGTTTTGTCAGACCCACGATCCGAACTTGTCTGCACATTAGAGAGTGATTCAAGATGTTTAGCTCAATTTCCTAGTATGGAGGTTGCATATTATAAAGGATTCGATGTCCTTGGATACAAATTTAAAGTTAAGGACATAGAAACATCTCGAACCACTCAGAATAGTGGGATTGCGACGGTAGGATCGGATGGTGTGATTTATTATGGATACTTAAATTGCATACTTGGCATCCAATATCCCGGACGATCAGAACCGTTTTATATATTTCAATGTACTTGGTACGATACATGAACCGATACGGATAAGTGGAGAAACAATCTCGGGACTTGGAAAGATGAATATGGATTGACTAGTATGAACACACTTCGATTTTACGGTCAGGACGATCCATTTATCTTTCTGAACCAAGCGTTCCAAGTATACTACTCACAGTGCTTGAAACATCCGGGATGGAGTGTAGTATGCCGTTGGAAACCCATGGATGTTTACGATGTCCCAGAATTCGAGGATCGTATGGAGGACAGCGATGAGGACGAAGAAGAGAGAAGACTTAGAGAGCTCCGACCGTCTGTTTCAAAAGTCGGGTTGTTTTCGGCTGATCGTGAAGTTACGTGGGTTAGAAATGATATCGATGATGAAATCTAATTAGATATGTCTAATGCGTTCACGAAACGAAAAAGGTTATCAGTAATGTTATATTATTACTTCATATTTTTACGATATATACATATATTGCATGCATATGTAATGATTGTACTCTTGTCTAGATTTGATGATGACGACCGGAGCAGCGAGGGCGGAAGGAGCACCAGCCGCGGCACTGGCAGAGGCAGAAGAAGAGCGGTTCTGCCGTCCGGAGAGCTGCGTAGGGAGCTTCAGAGGGCCGGTCTTACAACCCGATCGGATACCACTTCGGATGACTCCTTCCGTATAGACTTTGTCATACCTCAACGTATATTGCATGTATATTCATTTTGAATGTAATATTATAGATATACATGCATATTTATTTCAAAATTACTTATATAATCAATGTTTGATTGTCTAGCTGTTGGTTGTGCGTCCACATCAGAGGCAGAGGTGTTTCCGCACCTCCAGGTATGTTTATATATCCTATAGTGCATGCATATTGATTTAGAATGTTATATCATAAATATACACACATTATTTTTGCTCTTACTTAGATAATTATTTTTTTACTGTCTAGCTGTAGGTGGTGCCTCCACATCTCAGACAGAGGCCACCACTGCACCTGCGAGTATATTTATATATCCTATAGTGTATGCATATTGATTTAGAATGTTATATCATTGATATACACATTCTTTTTGCAATTATTTATATAATCTATTTTTAATTGTCTAATTATAGGTGGTGTGTCCACATCTGGCGCAGGGGCCAATCCCGCCACTTCCGTACACTCCGCTCAGTCTGCAGGTTATTATGAATAAATATAAAATATTTATTCATTTTACATATCCTTTAAGAATAAACATGAACTTCATGTAATTTTATCGTCAATTTTTATTTTCTAGTTGGAGGGGATGCGTCCACGTCCGGGTCACCGGTTGTTCCTCACCGGAGGAACTATCGTTCCGCTCGTGCTGCTGCCCAGGCCCAGGCTCGCGCTGCTGTCTCCGGAGGTATATATCGCACTTCTATTTTCTTTAAACCTTTATTTCTTAATACCACTTTGTCTTAATATTGATTGTCTTGATATTTCTTGTAGATGCAGGGCAGCCCCATCCCGGGAGGGGGACTCGAGGGCCGAATCAGTCCCACAGGCTGAGGCCCGACAGAGTTAGGGGGAGGCAATATTCCCCATATTCTTTACCCCCGATTATCGCTATACCGGCGATTATACCGAGAGGTTCGGATGGTATATGGAGGATGACAGCCGCCTCGTGAAGAAGTATCCACTTCACGTTGAGTGGGGCGATCAGCATCGGCGCTCATTCGCCCTCTTCTGGGATCAGGCTCGGGTATTAATATATATTTTCATTTGACTTATCCAATATAATTATTATTATTTAAAACTTGCAATTTAAATACTTTGTTTTTTTGTATTTGTAGTTGGATTACGACTTTCAGCCTATACCCGACCCAGATTACCCTGATAGAGTGCTTGATTTTCATGCTCTGTACCATGGCCTGATGAAGAACATGCAATCAAAGGTCCGATAAAATAGGAACGAGCTGAAGATCGACTGCTATTCCCTGTGGATGGCGACCCCCGAGACAGAGAGAGCGACTCTCCTACATACTCCGGCCTTTGCGATTGTCGACATAAATACATGGCCTCTCTTATGCCAATATTTTGACTCTCAGCGCGAACAGGTTTAAAATTTAAATGTAATTCATTATTTAGTATATGATTTATTTGCTTGTGTTGCTTAATTAGAAAACTAAATCTGAATGTGTTGTGCAGAAACATGCCGGTCAAAATAAAGAGAATAGAAAGTGAGCGAAGAGAGGTTACCCTACTTATACAGGTGGCTCGAGGAACATTACTCGTGCCATGGAGGCATCGGTAAATTACAATAGATCTATTATGATATAATGTAATATTAAGAGTTATTTTATAATATATGTAAATTTTTTGCGAATTGCAGAAAGTTCAGACCCTGGCGCAGGGTGGCACACCGAGCGTGCTGACCGCGTATCTAGTCGTCGACGGCACCGCGACAGATCCCGCCACGGGCGAGCTTCGATTCCCCGACGCCGCTACTCAGGAGTATTGCGTAAGTGTTAATATTTATTCTAACCGGTTTAAAATTTTTGTTTTAAAAAGTTCAAATTTAAATGATATACTTATATTTTAATGGTTAATGTGGGGGTAGGAGCGGGTGGTGGAGAAGTGATTGATCAAAGAATTTAGTAACCGCAATCAAGAACGGCGTCGCTTGGTAGCTAGCCGGTGGGTACGGGTCGGTCCACAGGGATTTTGTGAATTTCCTAATCGCTCTAATGAGTTAATTCCGATGGGTGCCGGATTGATTAATTAAATCTAAAAACTAAATTAATCTAGATCTAAATCTTGCTAGGGTTAGGTTTAGGTTAAGTTTGGAAAGTCAATAAATCTCACCGCTTTCTATACCCATATTAAGATCTATTAGGAGTTATGGTAATTATTAATAGAGGGGATTAGAACCATTTGGGAAGATATTTCTTCCTCTAGGTTCTTGTCCTTCCTTTATCAATCCTTACCCTAACCTCCATGGAAAACACGCTCAACCGGGCCTTTATACTACGGTATCACCGCTACCTCGTGGGATAGGGTGCCGTAGGGAGCGGTATGTGCATGTATGCATAGAGTCCTATTAATTATATGTGATGGGCAAGAAAGGGATGAGAGATCTTCATCTCTCAAACCTTCCCCAAATCTAACCCTAACAAGCGAGGAGACTACTCGCTCATTAGGGAATTGAAGAACATTTATCTAGGACAGAGAATAAAAGATCTAACTATCTAATTAGGGTAAAGAATTAAATTAACTAGGGCAGATAAGAAATTACCTAGGGCGGAAAATAAATTAAGAACTTACAAATTGATGCTCTCCAAAAGAAATCTGAATTTTATTAATGAAAGGAGGCATGACCTAATACAAGGATTTGAGTCTCTATTTATATGACATAGAAAACCCTAGGTTTACAATTGCCGCATGTGTGCTTTTACAAAAATACCCCTAGGAAGACTAGTCGACGCCGCCAACAAGTTTTGGTAAAAATTTTAACTTCTATGCGCATCGCACGGCCGCGGAATCGCGGCCGCAGCCAGGGTTTGGCCGCGGTTCCGCGGCCAAATAGGAGAGTTGATGGCTGAAAGTTCTGGTTCTGCTTCTTGGTGACTTGTACTTCCTGTTTCTAGAGTTGGTTCTTCAGAATAGCTTCTATTTCTTCTCCAGATCTTCATAGTGAGTAATGCAGTGGACTTTAACCGTTCACTTTGTGTGGAACTCTTGAACCTTGTGCTGCCCTGTATTTTTTGAACTAATCTTCGTGTAGGCTTGATCAAGATCCTTCTATTTGTTGGTCGTAGTCCCACTTTTTCATCGTCTTTTATCTTTTTCACTGTTTTTGCTCCAAGAACCTGTAACATGTACTATGTAGCAGACATGGGTCAAAAGCACCTGTTTATTTGTAGAGTGAATAAGAATGGGGAATATAATAATGCAATATTATGATATGAACAAATACCCCCAAACTTATCTTTTGGTCGTCTTCGAGCAAACTTAGTTTTATTCTCGACAAAATCCTAACCTCACTTTCGCAGGGAATCGCGATTGCACTGAGCTCGTGTAACAAGCCGTTAAACTTCTAGGTGTCCCTAGTAGGAGGAGTGTTGTCTCCTGAGGGTTTTCAGCGGATACTGCCCATAAAATCCTATCAATTCAGTCCATTGACTTTTATTCTCCAATTAAGTTTTCTAACAAGGAATTCTATTATCTTCGACTCGTAAATTATCCACCCATATTCTTCATACTTCCTTATCATTTAACTTAAGATTATATATATTTTGTAGACTTACTTAGCTTTCGGCATCTCTTAAGTTTTCCTTCTAGGGTTCTATCTCAACTTAGGAGTTTTTATCATCTCTATTAAAGATATAAGTCTTATTCTTCATTCCTATCTCTTATCTAAACCCCAATCACATACCCCTACGTGTGTGTATAAATCACCCCTACACTTGGAAATTCAAATCAAGCAATTATACTCTTGTCCGTTGTCCAAAGCACTTCTTAATTGGTAAATTTTTAGATGAATTTTGCTCACATATCCTTCATGCGACCGTTAATACTTCTTGAGGTGCCAACAACCGATTACAAGATGTGTTTGCACATTAAAGCATAATTCCTAGTCTTGCAACACCTAAGGCTTTAGCAGTGACTCCTAAACCAGTTGGTCTAAGGCACTAGGTGATGAAGCACCCTCGCTAAATATTTTTCTATTTTTGCAGCCTTAAGTAATCACAAAAACCAGTGTTCATTTTTTTATTATCTCTTTATTCATACTTGAGTTTTTTTATGTTATTCGTACTAAGGACTTTAGACAAGAGCATTTCAAGGTCTCCTCTACTATTCCAAGTTTCAATGTGCGTGTTTGTGCAATTTGTAGGGTATACATTTTCAGAATTTAGACTTAAGCTAGGAATTATTTTTCAAACTTATACTTTAATAAAAACATCAATACTCTTCCCTTGTTTTAACTTAGCCCAAGAATTGAACTCAAAATTTGCCTATTTCTAAATAAAATACAAAGACATATACTTTCTACCGTTAAACTTTAAGAAAGGTTATTTTTAGGGTTTTTAATTTACTAAGTCTAGATCTAGTTGTTCCTAGCTAGTTAACATTTTTGTCAAACTCAATTCAATTAGGCCAAAATTAAATACATTAATTTTTATAATTTTTGAAATTTTTCAATTTTTTATGGGTTTTAAAATAAGTATGCAAATGCAAAAATATACACATGAATGCGAAGGAAGAAGGCTTACCGAGCATACCCCCAAACTTAAACTTGACAGTGTCCTCACTGTCATGCCACACCAAGAGGGTCAAAATGTCGGCACTCCCCTGTTTATTTATTTATAAAAAAATTTATTTTTATTTTTATTTTTTTTATTGTCAGAAAAAAATATATATATACAACAAGGTTCCCCCCAAACTTAAGTAAAACAACGTTAAAGTTCAGAGTTAGGAAGGAGAAAAATCAAACTATACAAGGCCTTACACAGACCAAAAGTTAGCACCAACTATTCAAAAATCTTATCGTGGTAATGGTGGGGTTGGTGAAAGAAATGAGTGTAAAGAAAAGAAATGAGAAGCACACGAGACCGTGTGGAGGTAGAAACGGTATACGGTCTCGGTGGAGGAGAATGGCGGAGGGAAAAAAGAAATGGTGTGGGTTCTACTTCTTCGAGTGGAGGTTGATTAATCACAAAATCCGTATCATTTAAGAATGCGAGTTCGTAGGCGAAAATATTTTCGAAACTTTCATCGAAGGTCCGATTGAACTTTTCAATCTCAAAAAGTGTCACGCCAGAATTCAACACAGTTGATTGTGATTCTAAAATTATCGAACTCAAAATATCGTATTGTGATTCATCAACATTCGGTATCATTAAAGGAAGATTAGAAGAACCAAAGAAGGTGGGAATACGAACTTGAGGGTGGGGATGGGGTGTATAAATTAGTACAATTTGTAATGACCGATGTGTAAAAAGCGATTGTGCTAATCTATCAACCCGCGGAAAAATGAGATTAAATCTCTTAAGATTTGTGAGCAAACATGGGTACGTCGAACTTAGTATTGGAGATGAAAGCGTAACGGTTTCTTGCAAGGTCGGAATGAGGACAGAGGGAAGTGAGTGAGGAAGGGTAGCAGTTAAAGATTCAGGAGGGTGGACACAATCAATGGACGAGACATGATGAATTGGGAAATCCGACTCATAAAAAAAAAACGGGTTCATCCTCAATAATTTCCTCAATATTCTCCTCAAAATTTAGCTTATCCCTACCATTATCATCAAAATCAAGACGCATATGAAGTTCATGAGAAACATTTAATGACAAAGGATGATGAATTGGACATAAAGTTTCAATCAAATTGACAGGTTCATCATCCAAAATATTCTTGGCGTCTAAATCCTCAATCAAGTGAAAATCAATTTTTTCGGACACCTCCTCAAAAGCATGGATATTTATCAATGTAGGTTCTAGAGTGGAGGTGTAAAGTTTTAAAGGATTAGGTGTGGTTTCACTCGAAAGGGATTCTTCACAATCTGGAAAATCAAGCACTACAAAGTCACACAACTCGTTAGATGTTTTATTTTCAACTTGTGAATCATTTGGGACAATCGATGGAAAACCGGAGTTGTGGGCTTCAATTGGGTATGGGTAGCTTTAATTTGGAAAGGTGTAGAACTCACTCTCTCCTCTCAAATTCTCACTCTGTCCAACCACCTCCTCATACATTGGAATTGTTGGAGCTAGTTGGAAACTAGCTACCGGTTCACTAGATTGCATAAGGGCGGCCATGGACGCATCCACATTTCTCATCATTTTGTTTGTTGCTAAAATATAAGCTTCCAACGACTGTTCCAAACTAAACATGGCTTGTGAAGGGGTTTCGGTAAAAGAGTCGAACTTGTTTGGATACGTGAAACTTCCAAATGGCTGTGTAGAAGCAATGTCTAGTGAAGGTGGGAAATTCGGGTACGACTGGTAGGAATTGGATGGTTGGACAGGAGTAGGATCAACAGTTGGATAAAAAGGTGAATGGACTTGTGGGTCCCTAGAACTGGATGTGTGGAGAGGAGTGAAAGATCGGCTACGAGACTGTGCAATATGCTCAGCAATAGACATCGGTTTAGGAGTTACAACAGGACTCGAAAAAGTGGTATCAACGTACGAAGGTGGTGAAGGTTGACATGGTTGACACAAAGTGAATTGCAACGTCGAACTGTTTCTCCTAGACGCTTCTATTTAATCTTTCAAAGAAATTTTAGGCATGGAGGGATCCTCCTTAAATCGACCGAAACAATTAACGTACGAGGCAAAATTAGGTTCAGGATACCAAAGTTCGGCAAGAGACTTATGAGGTGGGGTACCCATGATGTAAGAAGGAGAAGATAAAGAAGGTCGGGGTGCACGGATTTATTAGCGACAAAAGTTGCAAGTTTTTTTTTATAAAAATTTTCCTTTCTTTTTTTTATTTGTAACTGTTTGCAAAGAATATTTTCGATAAAGGGCTTAAACACAAATGCAATCAACCACAAATGCACAATCAGGCCTAGATCTAGGGTCACCTAGGTCAGCTAGACAGCTCCTAACTGTTCCAAAAGGCTAGAAATATGACCTCAAACCGCCTCTTCACCGCCAATTGCGGCCAGGTAAGTGCCAGGTGAGTGGAAGGCTCTCCACTACAAGTAGTGGCCCTAATTAAGTAACCAGTCGCCTTAGACACACTTGCCTAGACACCCAAAGTCAGGTTAGGATAACCGGCCGATGCCTACAACTAGTCCTCTGTCCTATTGAGTGCGACGTCCTTAGGGCTGAGTCTAGTAATTTTTTAATTAAATATTGGTCAATGCAAAATGCCTTATGTGATTTCTGGGGTCTTGGGAAGGGTGATGAAATCCCCACCCAATCTGGATTGGTTTCAAGCCCCTTAAAGTCTGATTAAAGATATGCAAAACAGTAAAAATCACTTGCAATCAATTTTTATTTTTAGCACGGCGCAAAGAATTCTGTACAAGATTTGTTATTTGGAAGGGGGAAGATTTTTAAAGCGCAAAGAATCCTGCAGGCAAATTTACAGAAGATATATCGGGATTTGCAGAAAAGAGATATAGGGAACAAACAGAGATTTTTCCACCAGCTGAAGTGACCAAGCCGCCGCGGTTTAGCGGTCTAAAGGGGGTTCCCACCGCGGTTTGGCGGTCTTCTACACCGTTCTGTTCCCGAGAATTTTTTTCACGTTCTGACTCGACCAGGCCGCCGCGGTTTAGCGGTCTAAAGGGGATTTGCGCGGCGGAAGGACGGTCGTCTAAGCGGTTCAGTTCTCCAAATCTTTTCAGTTGCTCTGTTGTTCAAATCCTCTGTTGTTCGGATCTTTCGTTTACTGTTTTGATCTCTGGAGATTTTCAGATCCGAATTCGGTTGTACATCCTGCAAAATTCAAACAAAAATACCCTTCACAAAAATAAAAGATGATATATTTTTATATTTTTTTGATTTTTCAGTTTTTATGATTTTTTTAATTTTATATTAACCCGAAATTGCAAAAAGGAAATAGCACGCCATCCCCGGCAACGGCGCCATTTGATTGATCAAAAAATTTAGTAACCGCAATCAAGAACGGCGTCGCTTGATAACTAGCCGGTGAGTACGGGTCAGTCCACAGGGATTTTGTGAATTTCCTAATCGCTCTAACAAGTTAATTCCGATGGGTGCCGGATTGATTAATTAAATCTAAAACCTAAATTAATTTAGATCTAAATCTTGCTAGGGTTAGGTTTAGGTTAAGTTTGGAAAGTCAATAAATCTCACCGCTTTCTATACCCATATTAAGATCTATTAGGAGTTATGGTAATTATTAATAGAGGGGATTAGAACCATTTGGGAAGATGTTTCTTCCTCTAGGTTCTTTTCCTTCCTTTATCAATCCTTATCCTAACCTTCATGGAAAACATGCTCAGCCGGGCCTTTATACTACGGTATCACCGCTACCTCATCGGATAGGGTGCCGTAGTGAGCGGTATGTGCATGTATGCATAGAGTCCTATTAATTATATGTGATGGGCAAGAAAGGGATGAGAGATCTTCATCTCTCAAACCTTCCCCAAATCTAACCCTAACAAGCGAGAAGACTACTCGCTCATTAGGGAATTGAAGAACATTTATCTAGGGCAGAAAATAAAAGATCTAACTATCTAACTAGGGCAAATAATTAAATTTAACTAGAGCAGATAAGAAATTACCTAGGGCGGAAAATAAATTAAGAACTTACAAATTGATGCTCTCCAAAAGAAATCTGAATTTTATTAATGAAAGGAGGCATGACCTAATACAAGGATTTGAGTCTCTATTTATAGGATATAGAAAACCCTAGGTTTACAATTGCCGCATGTGTGCATTTACAAAAATACCCCTAGGAAGACTAGTCGACGCCGCCAACAAGTTTTGGTAAAATTTTTAACTTCTATGCGCATCGCACGGCCGCGGAACCGCGGCCACAGCCAGGGTTTGGCCGCGGTTCCGCGGCCAAATAGGAGAGTTGATGGCTGAAAGTTCTGGTTCTGCTTCTTGGTGATTTGTACTTCCTGTTTCTACACTTGGTTCTTCAGAATAGCTTCTATTTCTTCTCCAGATCTTCACAGTGAGTAATATAGTGGACTTTAACCGTTCGCTTTGTGTGGAACTCTTGAACCTTGCGCTGCCCTGTATTTTGTGAACTAATCTTTGTGTAGACTTGATCAAGATCCTTCTATTTGTTGGTCGTAGTCCCACTTTTGCATCGTCTTTTATTTTTTGCACTGTTTTTACTTCAAGAACCTGTAACATGTACTATGTAGCAGACATGAGTCAAAAGCACCTGTTTATTTGTAAAGTGAATAAGAATGGGGAATATAATAATGCAATATTATGATATGAACAAGAAGGCGGAGGCATCGGGGATCGATTTTACTGGACAGACCGATCCGATACTACCGACCCCAGTCCTAGACGCCGTACACGAAGGGCACGGAGGTTGGGAGAGAGGCCGGGAACTGGGTCCTAGCAGGGCACATATGATGTTGGACTCCACTCCGGCGGATACTTCCCCTACCTCCCGTGAGTGACATCTAGAGCATGATGTTGCCGTCTTGAAGACCACCGTCGAGGAGTTGAAGGAGATGTTGGTACGTATACTACTTAATAGTAAAATATTATGTCACATTATAGTTAGTAACATATGCAATATTAGTAGCATGAGCTTATTTGGTTGTAAACTTAGTTTTGATTAATCATACTTATATAAAACTATCTAATTTAAATAAACTACGGTTTTTCAAACAAGATACCCAAACGAGGCCTAAATCCCTAAGTATTCTTACTCGTTTATTACATACAAAATTTAACAGACGCGACAGGTTGGTTCGGCTGCGGCTCCACATGTATCTTCTTCGGCCACGGCTCCGCAAGCCACTATCTCGGCTGTGGTTGCACAGAACATTCCTGTAGCTCTACAGCCCGCTCATACTCCCGCACAGTCCGCTCCTTCATTGGTCGAGTTTTTGACGACTTAGGGCTGCATCGAGAAGCAGATGCGCCAGCTTACGGAGTTTATCAGAGGTGGAGGAGCTGGGCCGCGCTAGGGTAGTTTTTTTTTATATATTTTTGAGGATGTATGTACTTGATACATATTGTATACATTTTGGACGATTTTGGTGGTTGTTTGATTGTTCACGATGATTTAGATTGATATCGTATTCTGTTTCTTTATTTCTTTTATATATTATACGTGAGATGTTGATTATGAATATTTCTGTATTTGATTATATGATGCATATATTATTATGAACAAGGCGGGGAAAAAATAGTAGCAACCTTTTTTTTATAAAAAAAATGATATTTTGTCCCTACGAATTATTCCGTAGGGAGATCTATTGCACCTACGGATTAATCCGTAGGTGCAAACTTTGCCCCTACACTGTTATCCGTAGGGACAAAATATCAGGATATCTGATAATTTGTCCCTATGGACTCAGTAAAACTTGCCCGTACGAATTTATCCATAGGGGCATTTATCTGGACCTACGGATATCTTCGTAGGGGGATAATCAGGCCCTACGAATACATCCGTAGGGACAAATATTTTATTTTATAAACAAATAGATTAAAATATTTATCAAGCTTTAAGGAGTAAATCGTAGGAATATGTCTTTACGGAGTAAGGCGTAAGGGCAATTATTATTCCGTAGGGACATATTCAGGATGAAGAGTTGCACCTGCGGCGTTTGCACTTATCGGGTATTTTTATGTCTATACGGCTATATCCGTAGGGGCAGTGGTTTGCGCCTACGGATAAATCCGCAGGGGTAACCCCTTGTTGTAGTAGTGTGTTGACGAGATGTAGGAGGCCGGAGATTCCACTGTCGACAAGACACAGTCGACGATGCGAGCTTGCGGGATTCTACTGTCGACGAGGAAGTCGACGATGGTGTACCGGTGACGAGGAGGCGCGCGCGGGTGTGGTGACGAGGAGACGCGCGCGGGAGATCGGTGACGAAGGAGTTGGGAAATTTTGGGAACGATGAGGAAATTTCTGGGCTTTATTTTTTTTATAAATAAGCCTTTGATGTCTCTACGGATTAATCCGTAGGGCATTCTTTTACGGCTCCGTAAGGCCAAATCAATGATTACGTTTTAATATTTTTTAATTAAACCGTAGGACACCGTAGGGACAAACCGATGGACCTATGGATTAATCCGTAGGGGCAATAAAAAGTTGTCCCTACGGATTCTTATACCCGTAGGGGCAACCCTTTGTTACAGTAGTGATTAATTAATCTATAAATGATAAGTTTTAGACATGGATGACAATAAGCAACTTTTTCTAAAGAGAAGGACCAATCTAATAATATACAAGCAACGGTGAGCGATGCTTTTTCTCTGTAGCCTAGTGTTTGGCATTTAATATATGTTTCCTTTTCCTTCCCATGAATGGTGATATTCTAGCTTTGGAGGACCCTAGACATATATACAGTAGGACACTGTTTGGATCTCATGGCATATGGGTACAGCAGGTTGCAGGAAGACTGTGACACAATACTATTATTCCAATCTTTCACACAAAAATAATATTGAACAAGGTGGAGAATTTCCATCCTCTTGTATGCGGGGAGAGTTATGTTTGTAGGGCAATGTTTCTTGATCAAGAATGGAGTCTTGCTACTTCTTTCTTTAATCAGAAGGATGATTTTTCTAATAAGTATGTTAAGCGTTAAGGCTACAAGCAATATTTAAAATTGCTCGCTACGTGGCTCGCTATTTTCCGTTATGTAGCATAACTTAGCCTCTTCACTACATAGCATCCAGAGATGGCTTAAATACAAAATAGCATGTGTTTTTTTTTCTTCTAAATAGCTTACGCTTTTTAACAAATAGCATATGCTACGGTATGCGTACATTATTCTTACATAAGATTTTCTATTGAGCTTCTTAAGATTTCAGTATCTAATCGTAAACAATATGAAGACGGTCTCATTGAACTTTTAACCTCTTAGTTTGAAATCGTATTTGGTAGACATTTTTCTCAAATAGAGATTATTTGATTAATTTTCGATACGTTTAATACAATTATGAATCATACATATAAACTCAAGGATTTAGAATTAAGAAAATAATGTTGTGTTATTTATTCTTTGTATATCTTTATAATGTATAATTTATTGTAAATAAAATAATATTAATAATAATTAATAATTCATGTAGCTTACGCTATTTGTGTTTTCGCTATTCAGTAGTGGAACGTTATGCTACACGCTATCGCTATTTTGAACACTACACACTACTAAAATAGGGGGTTGCTTTTACGAATATTGAAATCCATAGGGGCAGATTTATTTTGGCCCTACGGATTAGTCCGTAGGGCCAGATGGTTGCCTCTACGGTCCTTACATATTTATATAAAAATTATTAAATCTTAAATTGTTGTTTTCCCCTACGGAGCCGCAAACCAAGAACCTACGGACTTTATCCATAGGGGTATCTAAATAGGGATTTAAGTTAAAAGCTCAGATTGATCCCTACGCTCATTATTCCTAATTCTCGCGCGAAGAAAAAATTCCCAAACCTTCGTTCCCGCCGATCGATCGTCGTTCTCGTTGTCGCCAGTGCCGCCGATTCGTCGTAGCCACCGCCTGCTTTCATCGTCGCCAGCGCCGGCTCATCTCCGTTCTCGTCGTCGCCTCTGCACATGTAAGGAAATATTCGATTACTCAAATTTTTGATTGAGGGTGGGGCTGGGGCTGCTGGCTGGGGCTAGGGCTGGGGCTAAGGCTAAGGATAGGGTTGGGGCTAGGGCTCGGGCTGCGGCTCGGGCTGTGGTTGGGGTAGGGGCTCGGGCTGCGGTTAGCGTTAGGGTTGGGGCTGAGGCTGGGGCTGGAGCTGCGGTTAGGGTTAGGGTTCGGCAGGGGGTTGCTGTTGGGGTTGGGGTTCGGGTTCGGGTTAGGGTTAGGGTTGGGGTTTTGGATTTCACGGTCTAAATTAATTTCCATTCTAATTAGCATTAAGCTCGTTGATTGAAATGTTGATGATGATCATAAGAGGAAAATATGTCTGGTTTGAGAAGGTGTTGGAAACTGGACTAATAATATGGGTAAATCCCAGTTTAATTAATAATTTTATTTGTCATTCTCAAATTTTCTTGGAAACGGAGATTGTTTTGTGGAATTTTTAGCCGTTGGCCATGTTGGGGTTTTATTTTTGGAGTCATGAGATCTTGCATTTGGTAGGTATCCAAAGACCCCGTGTCTGATTTTGAATATTTTTGATTGATTTAAACTGTGGGTATGGGTAGTCCCTTAATTTGATCTGGTTGGGGTTTGAGTATGCAAAGGATTTGTAGTCTGGTGGAAATTTTGAGAGTGTTTTCGGTTGAATATGTTTGCTAATTGCATAAGATGCTCATAAGATTCTGGAATTTGAGGATGAGCCGTTGTAAATGGAAATGCTTAGAATTGTAGGACCTTCTTTGTTTTAGCTATATATAATTGCAAAAAAAGGACACATTTCTGATTTGAAGAAAAAAGGGCAAAATAGGGATTTAGTTATGGATTTTACTTGGGCGTCTTCTCTTTTAATACATGTCTATCTTTACAAGAATATCGTGTCACATATTCGGTTTTAACATCTGTACGCAACTGCTTTGATTATCATCGTGTTATTAATATTTTTGTGACGTAGTCATTATTATATATGGGAAGATCTACAACACCAAACTTCTCCTCTTGAACATATATAAATTATGATAAGATTTTTGTGCATGGATCGAGCAAAAACAATTTAGAGACATGTTTGAATAGATGAAATATAACAAGACTAGTGTTAGTGAAGCTATCGATTTTTTGAATGGCCAAAACCACTTTTAGACTCGAGGAATCTTGGTTACTTTTTATATATAATATTATAAATAATGGTCGAAACCTAAGATTCCTAAAAAGGACTTTTAGGCGGATAGGTGTGTGAAGAATCATTTACGCCCAAGGCACATACAGGGATGGAAATAAAACTTTCTATAATATCAAGCACCTGGTGTAACAAGAATTATTGAGATTGAATATGTTTGCGGAGCGTTCTTTTATCATAAAACCCTATTTATTTTCTTGTAATTTCCCAATTTCTCTCTGCAGATTACTTGCAGTCCATCTAAGCCTACATGTATTCACTACAGGAAGAGGAGACCTAACTCTACGGGTAAATCTCGTCGAATTAGGTCTACATCGACGGAATTTTGAAAACTGTGACGGAAGACCGCCGTCGTGACACAATTCGTATATCGCTGTAGACCTAATTCAACGGGTAAATCGCGTCGAATTAAATTAGTCTAAATCGACGTGAGACAGCCGTCGAATTAGAACTTATTTTGACGCGTCAGCCGTGTCGAATTAGACCTGATTTCGAATAGAATATTATTAAAACATTCAATTATATTTTTTTTAAAACTAATTCGACGGGAGTTACCCGTCGAATTAGACTTTATTTCAACGGGAGTTACCCGTCGAATTATGTTTAAACAGTAGAAAAATAAATATATATCAAAACAAAAAAATTGGAATTTCAATTACAATCCAATATCAATTCAAATATCGATTATAATCTATTATCAATTCTAATTTCAATTAAAATCCAAGTATCAATACAAATATCAATTACAATCGAAATATCAATTACAATCCAACATCAATTCCAATACAATCCTAAAATCATATATGTACATGAAAGATAGAAATAAAATCATGAGGGAGGTCGATCACGGGGAGGGAGAAAGTAGATCACGAGGGAGGCGCATCATCTTCTTCTAGATGATAAAGCCCGTGCAATTAAAATTTTAAAATACATAATTTAGCACATATGGTTGTTTGACACGATTAATTATATTTTAATACGGTCTATTTTCTATCATTTTGTCAATAAACAGTGATATTTAATCCGTGTCTGCTCATTAGTACAGTTTACATGTACATAGCCAAAAACACTAGAAACCATGCTCTGCATGCACGGATTATGACAGAATTGATCCAAACTACAGATGGGACAGAAAACTAATCAAGTTTAAATGAGTTTTGCAACAATGCATGTTGTGTGCAACAAATAAATTATTTTGGTCCAGCTTGACTAAGTGAGAACAAGTAATGACTCATATGGATCAAGTGGACAAGCACCATCATAAAGAATATAAGCGGGTGCACATGTGGCTTGGGCAAGTGGGCATGTTCATAAGTATTTGATAAAGTATGATTTGAAGTGTGACCACATTACCAACTTGATCACCATCTCCGATCATTAAGTCCAGATTGCAATCAAGTGAGAATAAGAAGAAATAAATTATCCCAAAGAGATGATATTGAGCACATAAGACCATAGGTAGAAGACGTGTCCCATTCTCCAAAAGCTGGCTGCCCATTTAATCATCTTGGCTGCATGTAGCGGCCTGGCCTTCGCCAAATGGCCTCCTGCTCTTTTGGTAGGTCCCTCTATGTCATTTCAAGCCATTTTTATAATTCTTTTTTCCTGTTTTGAAGCCTATAAATAGTAGATCACAGATTAAGTTAGGGGTTGGATTTTGGAGTGAGAAAAACGAATTGTAATACTTGATAAGTTCTTCTTTCCCTTGCAAGCTCTCATTTGAGAGCTTGGAAAGTGGAGCTTGAAGTTGATATCTTATCTTATAACTCTAATCCCTCCATATGAATAAGACTTGCACTCTTTTCCTTAATTTCTTTGCTCATTGCTTACTTATTTTCTTTATGTGTTCTTTCTTTTATGTTTTCATTTTTTCTTCTATGATGATTGAGTAACTTTTTGGTTGTGGTGATGGTAAAGATGAGAGATGAATGATTTTGCCTTTTCTTCTCTTGTGAATATTTAATGCGCTCATAATTTGATTGTAACCTTAAAATTGTTTTATGGATATGTATAATATGGATTTTGATTTTGATAGTTAATTGTAATCTTTATCATATACCCTATTCTCTCATTATCACAATTTTGCAATTTTAAAGTTAGAATCACATTTATGTTAAGCTTGCTAGATAGTTTAAATATAGTATTTTGTTTATGTCGCTTGACACCTTTCATCAAGTAAATACCCTATACTATCACCCATCTATTTAGCAAGATAAATACAAACTTTTACTTCTTAATTGCTAATTGATGTATGCTGATATTGTATACTTGCTAACCCTTGTGTTTATTGTTGATACATCATTCTCGAACATAAAAATAGTTAGTGAGAACGTAACGGTGGGTTATGCTTCACCACCGTCTCGATAAGCCATGTTTCATTTCGGAATCAACACAAGGAGAGAACACTCATGATCAAGAGAAAGGTGAAGAATTCGCCACGATTTGTCATTCGAACCGGAGCCATAGCCGCTTTTCTTCTCTTTTATACTTCATTTTCTATTTTTTGTGACAAACCAATTCAAAACATTTTCTTTTCTCTTGAACTTGACTTAAAAACCTTTAATCACCAATTCTCTGTGGATCAACCTGTACTTGCCGACTAGCTACAACGAGCCATGCACTTATGGTTAATATTTTAAAATGAGACCGAGCTCACGTGCGCCATATTTCTAAAACCTTTCTTTCAAAACACATAGGCGTGAAAGTGTGAGGTCCCAACAATAGTACTTATATATTTATATATTATTAAGTAAGGGTTATCGAACTTACTGGAGGTACTGACTCCCTTCGTTTGAATACAAACGGATAAGAAGAAGCTTCTGGGCCAAGCTAAAGCCGCTGAATGAATCGGGAGCAGGTGCCGATCGGTGCGAAGAACCGATGGTATCCGGCATCAGATCAGTCTGAGAATCATAATGCATAAGGGTCCTGGTCCTAGGATTCCTGGTCCCACGCGATGTCTCCGATGCCACGTCATTTGCCCGACGATACTTAGGAGGTGGATGCCCAGTCGTCCTGTAAGGAGCTTTATACTGGGTGGGAGAGATCTTGGGGCACACACATTGGACTCTCCCGTGATGATCCGGTCGATACGACGTGAAAGCCCTATCTGCAGCGAATGTTCTCTACCCATCATCAACCCGGTGTCTCTGTTCTGTCTCCATCTCCTTGATCAACCGATCTCTCTCAGCTGCTATCGCCACCTGTTTGGACAAGAAAAATATTACTGTCTTTCTAACAGCTACACAATAATTATTCTGAAATAATTAGAAAACATTGCATTAGTGGAGTTTTACATATTGCTCATGGGCTATAACCGATGCAGGCGTGCCATCGTCCTGTACAATTCTGGCCATGAAGACTTCGATCCGATCAAGAGGGTCTCCATCATGGCCTTCTTACTGCATATTACGTTTAGAAAGTTAACACATAAATTTCTAAGATATTTTTTGAATGTATTAATATAAAATATTAATTTTCAATACTTATGTGTTCGACGCAAAACTTTTGGGAACTGTTGTTCCCTCCCGTGTAAATATCTTGCAACTGAGTGTGAAATGCTTTGCCTCGCGCGTTCTTCTCTTGATGTTACATCAAATATTGTTTATTGAGTTGGTACAAAATAATAAAAAGGTATCTGTAGAGCGTTTTTCGTCACCCTATTAAGATAGGAATATGCGCGCTTGTCATGTGTATACAGATTTCCCCTGCCTAGGGTAGGATGGGGCTTATTGATTGCGGGGTCCAAATCCCCGGCAACTGCGGACTAAGTTGTCGTTAATTACCTCCCGCTTTTAGAGCCAGAGAACCTCCGAGTAACAGGTCAAACGGGTCATGTGAATTCAATATGTAATATGTGCGTGTTATGTTTAGGGAAAACAGTTTGAGAGTGTTTTAGGCATATCGGGAGCCTCACAAAGTTTATGGGAGAAGTGTTTTGAGTGTGGAACGTAGGCGTTTTTTTATTTGGTGTTAAACTTTCGAAGGCTTGGATTTGGAGTTAAACTTCTTAAGATTTTCCTTTTATTGGGTGTTGAACTCTCGCGGCACGTGTCCGCGGGGCGCCGGCGGCTCACGTGCGTGGCGCATGTCCGCGAGGCGCCGGTGGGTCACGTGCACGGCATGCGACCGCCGGGCGTCCATTAGGCATGTGTTGTTCATGTGCCCACAGGGCACGACCGTGGATGGGGGAGAGGGCTAAGTCCTCGAACTTGGAGTTGAACTCCAAAGATTTCTAATTTATAGTTAAATTCCTATAAACGTTTGGATTTGGAGTTAAACTCCTAAATGTTGTTTATTTGGAGTTAAACTCCTAAAAGATTTTATATAGAGTTAAACTCCTAAAAGATTTTATGTGGTGTCAAACTCCCGAAACAATTTTAAATGGAGTTAAACTTCCGAAACAATTTTATTTGAAAAGAAAACCAAAAAGGATC
Organism: Agapanthus africanus; assembly: GCA_030015575.1. NCBI lineage: Eukaryota > Viridiplantae > Streptophyta > Magnoliopsida > Asparagales > Amaryllidaceae > Agapanthus > Agapanthus africanus. The sequence continues at coordinate 929,716,548 of CM057337.1, read as the reverse complement.
TCCTGAAGCTTCAAGATATATATCATGGATGACGAGAGGGGACCCCTTTCTTCTCTTTGAGTCTTGGGTCCACCCCAAGATGAGATTTTTAGAGATGGGTCTCTTTCTTCCTCCTCTTTTTTTGGATGTTAGAGAAAAATGGTGGTGAGATTTAAAATCTCCTCTTCTATGGATTTGACGGGAGATTTGGACTTTCCTTCAATGGTTTTATGGTGAAAAACTATTTTTTTTAGAAAACAAGAGTCAAACTCTTGATTTAATTCAAAAAACAAAGAAGAATAAGGTTTTGAATCTTGAAGAAGAAGGAGGCACAAAACCCTAGAAAGATATGAGATGAAACAAGTTGTTATCCATTTTTCATCATATTTTCCTTTTTTAGGCTACACAATTTACATTTTGGCCTTCCTTTTATAGGCTACACATTTTACATTTTCATCACATTTTACATTTTACATATAGGCTACACATTTTACACTTGTGCCTTTCCATGCCTTATGTACTCTAAAAAATGGCGCTTGTGCCTTCCCATGCCTTACGTGCTCATTTCTTTTTGCACATAAGCCATGTGCAATACAAAATTTGGTTTCTTGCCCATTTAATTTACATTCATTTTCTAAGAATTACATTTTCATTTATTCACTACATAATTTTTGTTTCTCCATGGCATGGGCCGATCCATTCCTTGCTCTGGCTTGACCTGGGCTTGGGCCCAGGCCCGCTTGCTTAGGCTCAGACCCACATGGCTTGGGCTTAGGCCTACTTGGTTTGGGTGTTGACTTTGACTTGGTCAACGGGATGTACTTTTTGACCCTAACAAAGTGCCCCCATCAATAAGTACACGCTGCATGTGTGTATCACGTGCATGAAATTAATGGATCTTGTTTTGTGAAGAGGTTGATATGCTCTATTTTTGCAATGTGGAGGTCGCATTGTTGACGTATCCTTTAGATGAAATGTCATTGTTTGACGTATCCCCGAGATGGAGTGCCATGTTTGACATGTCCCCAAGACAGAGTGTCATTGGTTGATGTATCCCCGAGACAGAGTGCCGGTTTTTGAAGTATCCTCGAGAAGGAGTGTCGCTTTTTGACGTGTTACCGAGAAAGAGTGTCGGTGGCCGATGTATTCCCGAGATGGAGTGTCGGTGTTTGACATACCCCGAGATGGAGTGTCTCTTTCTGACGTATCCCCGAGACAGAGTGTCGGTATCTAACGTATCCCCGAAACGGAGTGTCGGTTTCTGACTTATCCCCAAGACGAAGTGTCATTGGTTGACGTATCCCTGAGACAGAGTGTCTCTTTCTGACATGTCCCAGAGAAGGAATGTCTTCTGACGCATCCCTGAGATGGAGTGTCGGTTTCTAACGTATCTCTGAGACAGAGTGTCGCTAGTTGACGTATGCCTAAGACGGAGTGTCGCTTTCTGACGTGTCCCCGAGAAGGATTGTCGGTGTCTGACATATCTCTGAGACGAAGTGCCGGTGTTTGACGTATCTCTGAAATGGAGTATCACTGTATGACGTATGTGAGACAGAGTGTCGGCGTATGACGTATTCTCAGGATGAAGTGGCTCTTGTTGATGTATCCCCGAGACGCGGTGTTGCTTTTTTTAACGTAGAGGTCGTTGTTGGAATTAGTTGATTTGATTTGTTTTGGAGGTTCTAATCCGTCCGACAAGACTTTTGGACTTTGGAACACTTCCAGGTGGGACTTTAGTTTAATTTTTCCGATTCTTATTTTGTTCGGCGGGACCTTTGCATTTGAGTTGAGATTTGAGTTTCGATTGGATTTGAATTGGAGTCTGGATTTGGTATCAGCATCGTTACACTGGAATGGCAACATGAGCGACTCATCATTTGCCGTTGAAGGATTTGAATATGGATGTGGATTTGGATGGCGTCTGCATTGCTACACTGGAATATGGTACTAGAAGCAACTCATCATCCACCTCTGGAGGAACTTTGAATTTGGGTCGGCATTAACACCGCCAACACTGAAGCATAATACTAGGAGCGACTCATCATTTGCCTTTGATTGTTGGGAGAGCAATAGCTTAGGAGGCAGGTTTATGTCTCTTTCAGCTAAGGCTTTTCAATTTTTTGAGCTTTGAGAGTCTCATAAAAATATTTTCTCGCTACGAGTCGAGAGGATTTCGTAGGTGTATTTTCTCATTAGGATTTGATTAGTCATATTTATTGCACATTTATATGGTCATTTTCTTTACTATTATTAATTACTAAAAGATGCTATTTGTAATTTAAGAACATATATGTGTTTATTTGTAAAAAAAATATTGTCATATATTTCTTAATTTATAATTAATAAAATTGGGAAATATATGCATATCATATTTAAATAAAATATCCATGAGATTATTTATTATTAAAATATGCATATCATATCAAATATTCCTAACCAATATTATTAAGATATCATATCAATTAATTGGTTGGAATATTATTTCAAATAAAACAAATGCTACTAACAATATAATTTGAGATATCGTGCAGGTATTATAATATATTAGTTTAGGTCTGAAATATAAGTAGGAGATCCACATCGAATCGATTTATCAAACCAAATCTGCCGAATGTTAGGAGCAAATTGAAGAATTTCGCAACAACAGATAAAAAGAAATATTTTCAGAATATTTTTATCAGAAGGATCTCCAAATATCAAGAGAAGAAGGTATGACGAATCTAGAGACTCAACTCCACCAGAGGGTAGCGGATCCGTGGCCGTTAGGGGTAAAGGGCGGCTAAACCGCGGTTCTTTAGTGGCCGTAGGATATGAAAGCTTCAGGGGCTTGATCGTCTTTGCATATGTTCAGTCGAAAATATTGGACATTAGATACAACATTTTCCTTAATTTTCTTAAATATTTAAACGTGTTTATTATAAATATAGAACATATGTGGGGTTATCTGCAAATTTACTCTTTACCATATGTTTATATATTATAATTAATATTATGAAGAAAAATATATGCATATAATGTTTATAAGTTATTTTGATAATTTAAATATGCATATTATATCAAATAATCTTAATCAAATTTCTTAAAGATTTATTACCATATAAAATGATTAAAATTATATCTCAAATATAACAAATATTACTAACATTATTCATAGAGATATTGTGCAGATTTAGCTCAGGTCGGGAAATCAAGATATTCAAGATATCAGGATAAAAAATCTGCCAATAAAATCGTAAAATCAATACTGGAAGAGAATTAGAGAAGACATGAAGAATCAAGACATCCTAATAATCTCCACATGTCAACATGAGGCTACAGAAGAAATTTTAAACCCTAACTCCATCAAGCCGCGGCGGTTGCGCGGCCAAATACTCCTATATGCGGTGGATCCGCGGCCGTATCGTGGCCGTAGGATCTGAGATTTTCTCAGTATGACCGCAATAGGAAATCACCATATTAGGTAACTAGGGTTTCTGCTGTTGAGGTCTATATAAAAGACCGAGGGCTAAAATTAGAAATCATGACCTTTAACGCAAAGCAAATCACCGTCAAAGAACAAGAGATCCACGACAGGTCTACGATTCGACGTGATAGAGTGACGTGAATATCGACGGAACATCTATTTTCTACGAGGCAGAGATTGAGAGCAACTTTTTCTTGTAATCTAAATTCCAAGGATTTGTACTTTAAAGATTATTAATAAAGGTAGATCATTTGCTTAATTATTTCGTATTTACTTTCCGCATTTAAATTTCTGCATTATGATTTCCTTCTCTATCACTTCTTCTTCTTCTCCAAATATACGTGAGTAATTCTCCGCTTGATAGGGTTCGTAGGGTTAGAGTAGATCAATGGATGATAAAATCGCTTAATTTCTTTTAAATCTTACAAATTTTATAAAATTTATCAAAAGAATCGTTAACATCCTTATCGGGCGAGCTACCAATTTATTGATAGTCACGATCGTGATTTGAGATCAGATTAATAATTGTTTTGGTAGAGGCTAGACATGAATAGAAGTCAATGAAAAGATAAGGGTTAAGAGTGGGAACCCTATTCCTTCAAAAAACCCTAATCTTCATTCATCACTGTCGATCTAATTTTAAATCTATTAAAAGATAAAACGAGTCATCTTTATTTAATCATCTATTACTACTAAATTCTAACGAACCCTATAAGCCCTCTTCTTATATATTCTACATCCGTGTTCAACATAGATCTATAATCACTCTCCCCTTCTTTCAATTAACTCGTCTAAAGCAAGATTAAAAGTTCCACGCATCCCTGCGGGCGACCCGTACTCATTTTGGCTAGCTACAAGCGACACCGTTATTGATTACGGTTACTACAAACACTTTTTCAAATCAATCAGCACACACTTAAAGATGACGTCTAGGGTTCCAAGTTCCAGAGCCTATAAAAGGACCAAGAGCAATTCATCATCAATCTATCATCGAACTATCTATCGACTGATCTATCGATCAAGCAATCTAGAGAAAATTAGAGTTGTAATTTACTTTTTCAGTGAGCAACTTCTGTAATGCACTAGTTTATTCAATAAAAGGTAGTTTTTTTTTATTCAATCTTACTTTCTGCATTACTTTCTGCATTTTAATTTCTGCATTTACTTTCCGCAATTTTAATTTCTGTATTTTCTTATGGGTTAATTCATTTTCAACCTTTCTTTTATTTCGTTTATCCTAATGAGCGAGTAAATTTTCGCTTGTTAGGGTTTGTAAAATAGGGTAGAATAATGGATGAAAAATATCTCTTAAATTCTTTTTAAAGTTTTAATTTTTATAAATTTTAGAGAAATGAATATTAATTCTCTTATCAGGTGTGCTATCAATTCATGATAGTCACGACCATGATTTGAGATTCGTTAATACTTGTTTTGTTAAGAGTTTGGGACAAATAGGGATCAATGGAAGGACAAGGGTCAATAGAAAGAAACCCTAATTCCCTCCAAGAACCCTAATGCACATTCATCGCTATTTCTCTAGTATTAAATAATTAAAAGATAAAAAGAATTATTTTTAGAATTCTATCCATTAACTACTAAATCTTATAAACCCTACAAGCCCTTCTCTTGTAAGATTTTCAATCCTTCCTAGTATAAAACGATAAAAATCCCATCTTTCTTTGTCAACTCATCTAAAACAAGATAAGTACTTCACCATTTCCCTAAGAACGACCCGTATTCAATAGCGGCTAGCTATTGCGATACCGTTATTGATTGCGGTAATTAAAACACTCATAGACACACTTTTTCGAATCGATCAAATGGCGTCGTTGCCGGAGAAACAGTTGTAATATTTTTCTTATTATTCGGGTTTATTTCTAATAATAACCAGAAAAATAAAAAATAAAAAGAGAACAAAAAAACCGCATTTTGTGTTTTTAACGATTCTTATACGAGTTTTGCAAGAAATCTGGAGCAATTAGAGCGAACCAATAGGGAATTAGAGACTTTCAAATTGGACCAGAGGAGAATTGGTGTGCTGTGAAAATATTTGGAGACGAGACTTCATCAGACGGCGGTGGAACCGCGGCCTAAAAAAGCTTTTGGTGGTTGAACCGCAGCCATATTGGGGAGTCAAGCCCCCATATTTTTTTGGTATTAACCTATCGTCTTCCCCTCTCTTCTAAAACTCCAATAAACTGTTTTTACCTGCAGGATTCTTTGTAAACAGCGCCGCTAAACAAATCTTTTTGCGTGTTTTAGATTTTGGATTGTTTTGCATATTTAAAACGGGCATTAAGGGGTAATAAACCCAAATTCAGATTAGGTGGGATTTCATCACCATTCCTAGGCCCCACAAATCACAAACGAGCATACTATTACCCTACATTAGTAAAAAAATATCTAGACCAAGGCTCTAAGAACAATCATGCTCAATTAGGATAAAGAAGGGTCGTGGGTAATCTATTGCTTATCCGCATATATCTTGTGGTGCCTAAGGCAAGAATGACTAAGGAAAGTGGTTTACTTAATTAGGCCCGCTATTTTGGTGATTCGTATAGCAGATACCTCCCACTTATCTGGCTACAAGATTGATAAAGAGATGATAGAGAATTGATGCTACGTCTTGTTCTTTGGAAGTATAGGAGAAGTATAGTGATTTGACCTAGGTGACCATAGCTCTAGGGACTGTTTTTGCATTTTTTGATTGGTTGAGTCAAGTCTCACATCCGTCACTCTTGAAAAAGTAAAGCCTTCTTAAAATCGTTTTCACACACTATCACACGCTGCCACATGCACTAAATCCGCTTAGTGCATGATCGACTGGACACGGGATTCTAGCGCCTGTCTAATCCGCGTTTTTGCTGTCGACTCCGAGGTCGATACTTCTTCACCTTTTTTTTCTTCTATACCTACCACATCACCCGAGATGGACGGACCTCTATTGGGTTTTAACAACACCACATTGCCATCACCCATAGGTGCGTCCACCACACATCGCTCACTAAGACCAATGCTACCCCACTCGCGGACCCTTTCCTACGTGACTGTCTCTTCCACCAACCAATGGGGATAATTTCGAAATTAAACCCCATTTCATCAATTTGTTGTCCAAATTTCACAGGCTTGAATCTGAGGATGCATACGTTTTTATAACTAAATTCCAAAACGTATGTGCAATGATGAGCACCATCCAACTCTCAGGGGATTATATTTGATTACGTATTCTCCCTTTTACCATGTACGATCTCGCAGAGAAGTTGCTTTATATCACCTACTCACATTCTATCACCAATTGGGATGAATTTGTTAAAATATTCCTTTAGAAATTTTATGCTAATCATAAGACTTCCCGCATTGGGAGCGAGATTAACCAGTTTTCCCAACGAACCCTTTTGGAAATGCTTTAAAAGTTTTAAAGATCTGCTTATCCGACGCCCTCATCACGGATTCGAAAAATGGAAACTTTGCCAAATTATGTATGAGGGTGTTAATCCAGCGAAAAAACACATGCTAAAAACCATTTGTCAATATCATTTCATGTCAAAATCCGACGAGGAAGCATGGTAATTTCTTGAAGATCTCGCTGAACAAACACTACAGTGGGAGAGCACAAGACCAACAACATTATCTTCGTTTTCATCTAGGGCAGGTATCCATCATCTTGATGCTTCCATCGTAATGAAAGTCGAAATGGCTGCGATGCAAAAGAAGATCGACGCTATTGAGAGCAAATTCTCTTCAGCCTCTCTAAACCAAGTTTACGCTCTCCAAAACCGTGTGTGGTTGCTATTTTGACTCATCATATTTAACTGAAGAATGTCCTTTGAATCCTCCGTCTTAAGGTTAAGAACAAAGTAATGCTATATTTTAGAAACAACCTAGAAACGATCCTTATTCATCCACATATAAGCAGGGATGGAGGAATCATCCTAATTTTTCTTGGAACCAAAACCAAACTCAAAACCAAAATTAAAATCAGTTCCAAAGTCAAAATAACTACCAAAGGCTTCCTCCACAGCAGCAACAACCACCACAACAAATTCGGCATCCTTTTCAACCGCAATCATTCCAAAACCCGGCCAACAACTTTACCCCTTATAACAATTCTTTCCAACCATATAATAATGTTTCTTCTGCCAGTACCGATAAAATCTCTGCACTCGAAAGAAGCTTAGAAGCGTTTATTAATCAATCCGCGCAAACGTCGGCTGATTTAACTTCTTCTATCCAAATGTTAGGTGCAATACACTGCTTCCCATGATGAAAACATCAAATCAATTGAAGCATAAATTGTACAGTTAAACACCGTGATGAGTGAAAAAGAGAAAGGTAAACTTCCATCTCAACCTCTACCAAATCTCGGCCACCTACAAAATGCTAACACTGTTCTTAACCAACAAAATCACAATGTGAGTGTCATAACTATGTTGAGATCGGGAAGAATACTGAACAACCATATTGGAGAACAATTTGATGATGACACCCTGGCTACTACTTCTACTTCTACTTCTTCTAATCCAACATCTTCTTCCGAGCCCATTCTTCGTTCTCCACTAGGCTCGAACTCTCAGTCTACTTCCTTGAATGAATTACCATCTCAGACCACCCCAAATCCAATTTTGGGATCCATTCCATCCCCCACAAACTTCTCCACAAATGTTAGACCCAACCCCTGTTAATAAATCTCCTTTTCCAAACCGGTTGAGGCCCAACAAACCAATTCCACATATGGAGAAGGTTGTGAAAATATTTAAACAAGTTAATATTAATATTCCTCTCTTAGATTCTATCCTACATGTTCCATTCTATGCGAAAATTCTAAAGGACTTGTGCACTAAGAAAAGGAAAACTCAAGTACCTAAAAAGTTTTTCTTAGCGAGTAATGTGAGTGATGCTCTTACCCAAAATTTTCCTAAGAAACATAAGGACCACGATCGTCCTATAATTTCTATAACTATTGGGGGTAAAAAAATCAATCGCGCTCTACTCGATCTTGGTGCTAGTGTTAAGTTGCTCCTGTATTCTATTTATAAGCAATTAGGCATATGAGAGTTGAGACCTACGCACTGCATCCTTCAAATGGCCGATCGATATATCACCCATCCTAGGGGTGAGTTAGAGGACGTGTTGATCAAAGTCAAGGAATTTATATTCCTTATGGACTTTATAATTTTAGATACACAGCCTGTGGCGAACCTACAGAATCAAATTCCGGTGATTCTTTGTCGACCTTTTCTCACAACCACAAATGCGGTAATCAATTGTTGTAACGGTTCCATGAACCTATCCTTTGGGATGATGACAACCGAACTTAATATTTTCAGGGTAGGAAGTCAACCCTCCGAACCTTCTTCTTATATGATCGATATATGTTTCGTCCATGAGATAGCTTCCCACAGTTGTGAATTAGAGAAGTTTTTACACTACGACAATGATCTCGACGCCACTAGTGCGTTATTATTTGATCCAACCACTTCTTACATGGATAGAGAATACGAAGGATTCACTTTCCTTGATGATCTTGATTCATGGGACCCTTCTGTCGATAAGTCAACCCCCGAGTTTGAATCCTTTGACTTTTCGAACAAGCTAGTTGAGGTATCCGAGTCAGTCTTTTACGCTAGCTATGAACCTCTCATGGAGTCCGAGTATCATTCCCTTACCTTACCTTCTATCGTATTTTCGCTGACACTTGATCTCAAGCCGCTGCCGTCTCATCTTAAGTATGCATATTAAGTGAGAATGAGTCTTTACCCGTCATCATATCGGCTTCTCTAGCGTTAGAGAATGCTAGAGAACACTTCTGTCTATCTTGAGATCGAATTGGAAAGTTTTCGGTTGGACAATGGCGGATATCAAAGGAATTAGTCTCTTGATTGTTGAACATCATATACATTTGATGGATGAGACCAAACCAGCCCATGACCCACAAAGACGGTTGAATCCCGTCATGAAAGAGACGGTGCAGAAGAAAATCGTCAAATGCTTAGATAATGGTATAATTTACCTAATATCTGATAGCCATTGGGTAAGTTCTATTCACGTTGTCCCTAAAAAGTCTGGCATCATGGTCAAAACTTATGAGGCAAATGAGTTGATTTAAACATGGATCCAAACCAGGTGGCGGGTATGTATTGATTATAGAAAACTCAATACCGCGACTAGGAAAGATCACTTCCCTCTACCCTTCATTGACCAGATGTTAGAATGTTTAGCTAGGCATGAGTTCTACTGTTTCTTAGATAGTTACTCAGGCTAAACCTAGATTCCCATCGTTGAAAATGATCAAGATAAGATAACTTTTACTTGTTCTTTTGTCACTTTCGCTTATAAACGCATGCCCTTTGGGTTATGCAGTGCTTCCGCTACATTTCAGCGGTGTATGATGGGGATATTCTTGGACATGGTCGAGAATTTTCTGAAGATATTTATGAACAATTTCTCCATATTTGGGGATTCTTTTGAGAAATGCTTACATCATCTTGACGCTGTTCTTACCCGCTATAAGGGTAAGAATCTAATTTTGAATTGGGAAAAATGTCATTCCATGGTTCAAGAAGGAATTGTCTTAGGGCATATCATTTCACGAAATTGCATTGAGCTAGACAAAACTAAAATATATGTCATTTCCAACATTCCTCCTCCCAAATGCGTTAAAAATATACGATCTTTTCTTGGTCATGCCACATTTTATGGACGATTTATTAAGGAGTTTAGAAAGATTGCTAGACCCTTAACTCTTCTCGTGGCCAATGATACAACTTTTCACTTTGACTCGTTTTGCTTGGCTGCTTTTGAATCACTTAAATGTTCCCTCATTACTTCCCCCGTTATATCATCTCCAGATTGGAATCACCCTTTTGAGCTTATGTGATACATCCGACTTTGCTATTGGTGCAGTCTTAGGACAACACATCGATAAGATGCCACATGTGATTTATTATGTGAGTAGAACTACGATGCCTAAATGAACTATACAACCGTCGAGAAAGAACTCTTGGTAATTTTATTTGCATTAGAAAAATTCAGGCCCTACCTAATTGGCTCTTCGGTCGTAGTATACACCAATCATTCCACATTACGACATGTTTTATCGAAGAAGGATGCTAAATCCAGGCTAATACGTTTGATCCTCTTGTTGCAAGAATATGGCCTTGTCATAAGACACAAAAGTGGATGTGAAAATATTGTGGCCGACCATCTTTCACGACTTTCTTCTTTACCAACATTGACCTTACCGATAAACGACTCTTTTGCGGACGAACATCTCTTGACCCTATCTTGCGAACCTTGGTTCACTGATATTGTGAATTATTTAGTAACGAGACTTCTACCCAACGAATGGTCAAATCAAGTCAATCACAGATTTTTATTCCATGTGAAATGCTTTTACTGGGATGAACCATATTTATTTAAGTATTGTCCTGATCAGATCATTCGCTGATGTGTTCCTAATAATGAGTTCAGGAGTGTGTTGTCCTTCTGCCATGATCCAAGCATGTGGCGGTCATTTTGGTCCAAGAAAAACTACAGAGAAAGTTTTACAATATGGTTTTTATTGGCCAACGTTATTTAAAGATGCATATGATTATTGCAAAACTTGTTCATGATGTCAACACATAGGTCGGATTTCGCGAAGAAACGAGATGCCGCTTCAACCAATCTTGGTTGTTTACATATTTGATGTATGGGGAATTGATTTCATGGGCCCGTTTCCTAACTCTTTTAGGAACTTACATTCTCTTAGCGGTTGATTATGTCTCCAAACGGGTTGAAGCAATACCGAGCCGTACTATTGACAACAAGATTGTCGTTAAGTTCCTTAAAGAAAAGATCTTTTCTCGGTTCATACACCCTCACGCTATCATTAGCGACAATGGGACGCATTTCTGCAATCGGTCTTTCGAGGTTTTGATGCGGAATTATTTAATCAACCACAAGTTTTCTACGCCTTATCGTCCCCAAACGAGCAGACAAGCTGAAGTATCTAATAAACAGATCAAGCAAATTTTGGAGAAAACAGTTTCTAAGAACCATGAAGATTGGTCCACTAAACTAACAGATGCTCTTTAGACATTTCGTATTGCGTATAAGACTGATCTTGGCATGTCTCCTAATTGGCTGGTGTTTGGAAAGGCTTGTCACCTCCCTGTCGAGATTGAACATAAGGCAATGTAGGAAATTAAAAAGCTCAATCTCGATTTTGATCAAACAGGCAGCTATCAGAAGCTGTAATTAAATGAGCTGAGCGAGCTTCGTGATGAAGCCTATGATAATACGGTTATTGTAAAGAACTGGACAAAATTGTTCCACGACAAACACCCTTTGAGAAAAACATTCACACTGGGACAACAAGTCCTTTTTTATGATTCGCGTTTCTATCTTCATCCGGGTAAGCTAAGATCTCGTTGGAAATGATCTTTTGTAGTGCGGTATGTATACTGCACGGTTCAGTGGATGTAGAAAATGGTAAAAATGATTCTATTTTCAAAGTAAATGGGCATAGATTAAAATCGTACTTTTCCGCTGACCTATCAGAGGAGCTCTTATTTTTGCAGTAGCCGCTCTATCATGACTAACTTTCCACCGCCTCACCTTCATGTTTCGGTTTTTCAGCCATAAACAGTGGCAACACTGTTTCATCTAAGAATGGAGGTGTGTATATTAGTAGATCCAGTAATTATAATAATAAATAAATAAAATATATGTGCGTGCTAAAGAACAAGTTTGGGGATAGCTTTCCATTTGACTAACTTTTGACCCTATTATTCTCCACCCAAGTTTACAGGTTTTTGCGCTCGAACAACAGCATCAGTGAGGACACTACTACAAAAGGTTTGTGTTTATTCATATATCATTTTGCATTGCATAAAAAAAAATTGAAAATAAAAGTTAGAAAGTGAAGAATTTTATGAAAGATAGGAAGAGATTTAAGAAATGCAAGAAAATTAAAAGTTTTAAAACGAAGCTAGCAATACGTAGTCATGAGCTGTTGTCCCAAGAATTAGTAAGATGAAAGAAATTACTAGTCCGCGGATAGAAATAAGTCTGAAAAATAGTCCTTATTCTTGAGTCCAAATTTCTGAACATTGATACCCTACTATACGCACTTGCACACGTCTTGAAACTTGGGATAGTAGAGAATATCTTGAAATACTCTTTCCTAGAAGCCTTAGTATGAAAAAAATATATGAATTAACAAAAAAATAAATAAAAGAAAAATGAACACTGGTTTTGTAATTATTTAAGGCAACATAAAAAAATATAACGAGGGTGCTTTATCACCTAGTGCCTTAGACTAACTGGTTTGGGAGTCACTGCTGAGTCTTAGGCGTTGCAATACTAGAACATTGCTAATTACGCATTAATAAGTGAGCATATTCGGTAATCGGTTGGTTAGTACCTTAAGAAGTATTAACGGTCGCATGAAGAATGTGTTAGAAAATCCATCTACAAATATCACCGACTAAAAAGTATTAAAGAATATGAACAAAGGGTATGATAGCTTGAATTGAATTCTCCAAGTGTAGAGATGACTTTTCACACACACGTAGGGGTATATGATCGATACTTGGAGGAAAGTTAGGGAGAAAGACTAAAAACGATATTTCATTGAGAGATGATGTAATTTTTGACATCTTTTCAAGAGCATTATGATATGATTCATGACGACTAAAATGCTAGTGTAGTTTGAAACTCTTATTTTCAAAATTTTCTTTTATATGTTCCTTATCTTTACATGTAATTTTTTTCTTCTTTTCTTTATTTTCTAGTTTTTTGGGATTTTGTGGGTGTAATCCGCTGAAAACTCTCAGGAGACAACACTTCTCCTACTAGGGACACCTAGAGATTTAAAGGCTTGTTGCACAAGCTAAGTGCAATCGTGTTGCCTACGAAAGTGTGCTAGATTTTTGTTTTTCTTTTAAAATAAAATAGTTTGCTCGGGACGATCAAAATATAAGTTTGGCGGTATTTGATCAGTCATATTTATTGCACATTTATATAGTCATTTTCACTACTATTATTAATTACTAAAAGGTGTTATTTATAATTTAAGAACATATGTGGGTTTATTTGTGAAAAGATTATTATCATATATTTCTTAATTTATAATTAATATAATTGGAAAATATATGTATATCATATTTAAATAAAATATCCATGAGATTATTTATTATTAAAATATGCATATCATATCAAATATTCCCAACTAATATTATTATGATATTATATCAATTAATTGGTTGGAATATTATCTCAAATAAAATAAATGCTATTAACAATATGATTTGAGTTATTGTGCAGGTATTATAATAGATCAGTTCAGGTATGAAATATAAGTAGGGGATCCAAATCAAATCAACTAAACCAAATCTGCTGAATATTAGAAGCAAATTGAAGAATCTCGCAATAGCAGATAAAAAGAAATATTTTCAAAATATTTTTATTAGAAGGATCTCCAAATATCGAGAGAAGAAGGCACGAAGAATCTGGAGACTCAACTCCACCAGAGGGCGGTAGATCCGCGGCCGTTAGTGGTAAAGGGTAGCTAAACCGCGGTTTTTTGGTGGCCGTAGGATGTGAAACTTCATGGGCTTGATCGTCTTTGCACACACTTCAAGATGACGTCTATGGTTTCAAGTTCCAGAGCCTATAAAAGGACCGAGAGAAATTCATCATCAATCTATCATCGAACTATCTATCGACTGGTCTACTGATCAAACAATCTAGAGAAAATTAGGGTTGTAAGTTAATTTTTCAGTGAGCAACTTCTGTAATGCACTAGTTTATTCAATAAAAGGTAGTTTTTTTTATTCAATCTTACTTTTTACATTTTAATTTCTGCATTTACTTTTCACAATTTTAATTTTTGTGTTTTCTTATGGGTTCATTCATCTTCAACCTTTTTTTCGTTTATCTTAATGAGCGAGTAAATTTTCGCTTGTTAGGGGTTGTAAGATAGGGTAGAATAATGGATGAATAATATCTCTTAAATTCATTTTAAAGTTTTAATTTTTATAAACTTTAGCAAAATGAATATTAACCCTTTTATCGGGCATGCTATCAATTCAAGATAGTCACGGCCACAATTTGAGATTCGTTAATATTTATTTTGTTAAAGGCTTGAGACAAATAGGGATCAATGGAAGGACAAGGGCCAGTAGAGGGAAACCCTAATTCCCTCCAAAAACCTTAATCCACATTCATCGCTATTTCTTTAGTATTAAATAATTAAAAGATAAAAAAAATTATTTGTAAATTCCATCCATTAACTACTAAATGCTATAAACCCTACAAGCCCTTCTCTTATAATATTTTCAAAACTTCCTAGTATAAAACAATAAAAATCCTATCTTTCTTTGTCAACTCATCTAAAACAAGATAAGTAGTTCACCATTTCCCTGTGGACGATCCGTACTCACTAGCGGCTAGCTATTACTATACAGTTATTGATTGCGGTAATTAGAACACTCATATAAACAATTTTTCGAACCAATCAGGATTCGTGAGGACCCCGAAGTGTGATTTTCCCTTGTGAGTCGTAAGGATCCCACGAAAGTGTGTTTTTCTTACGAGTCGAGAGGATCTTATAAGCGACATTCTCCTCATGTATCATGAGGACACATGAGTGAGTCTTCTCAAATGGAGCATAATTCTAAGGGCGGAGACCGGCCAAAGGGCTGGTGATTGCGGTGGGACATAGGTATGATTTAGCTCGTTTATGGTTGTGGACTGTATACGGCGCGCGTGAAGCGTCAGACCCATAGGGTAGTATAGTGGAACTTGGTTAGGTTAGGGATTGTTTGTGCCTGTAGATTGTATACGGTAGTCAATTTGGGGACCGGCCATAGGGCTAGGAGAATTTGGGGGATTTGGATTTTGGATTTGGGTTGGCATCTGCATCGGTATACTGGAATAAGTGCTAAGAGCGATGCATCATTCAGCATTGGGATGTTCAGGAATTTGAAATTTTGTTGTCGTCTGCATCGCTAACATTGGAATGGTACCAGGAGCAACTCATCATTCACCGTTGAAGTGGTTGGGATGTTTATTTATGTATTCCCAGTTTAACGACTTAAGTGCCAATCATTTTTTTACACCGCGATTGCTCTATCATTTCATCTTTTCTTATTGCGAAGGTCGTGAATGCCCTATCATTTCAGCTTTTTATTTTTATTTTTATTTTTACTCGCTGATTTTGATTGCGAGTTGCCCCATCATTTCGGCTATTTATTTATTTATTTATACATTTTTTTACACTTCCAGTTTAACGACTTAAGGGTTGAAGTTGTTTGCTTATTCAAGATTCTCGAACTTTGATTTCAAGATTCTTCAACTTTCTCTTTGTCCGTGTGTCCCGTAGAAACTGCGGTGGACTGGATTATTTTCTGAAGTGGACGATTGAGTCGTCTGTCCCCAAGGGGTTTTGATCTTCATTCATATAGAGTGGACGGTCGTAGCTTGGTTGTTTACTAACACGCGTTTGGCCAATGAAATCACTCCCTCCTTGTATTGTTCTTTAACCCAATCCTTGAAGATATAGCAGTTTTCGATTGTGTGACTTACTACCCTGTGGTATGGGCAATACAAGGGATTGTTGGTCATTTTTACTTCACGAGACCTTTTGGATTCGGGCAGTTGCAGACCGTTGCTTAGTGCATTCTCGAATATTTTACTGACTCTATCCCTTCTGAAAGAATAGAATATAGTCAACTTTACTTCTAGGGCGATTTTCTTCCCCTTCCCAACATCGGTTTTCGAAGCCGATTGGTCTTTAATACGTTTGTCATTTGCTATCCCCAGCCAGCAGATTTATTAAATGATTCAGTGTCATTGGGATGTCCACCTTCGCGGTTGTCATTCTCCGGACATCTGGACTTGTTATATTAGAAGTTTGGAAGAGATTCGAGACCCGCATGCTCCAACATCTGGACTCTTTTAAATAGGCCGTGGAGAGTTTTGGGATCCGCTGATGACTTGCCCTTGGTTCTCTCCCATGTCAATTTGCCGCAGTCATGCATCAGGACTTCCCTGAAGGCTGGCCACTGTCGACTTTCATGAAGGTGCTCCGCTCTTGGATCGGAGGGAATAGTTGTTGGCTTCTTTGGGGTGTCAATCCCTAGTTTATGGACCAAATCTCGATCTTGTTGTGATTGCATTCGAATGACTTGGGTTGCGATATTCGCCACAACATTTACTAGATTGTTGACTTTAGAACGGATCTTGGCTAACTTCTTATCTCTATCCTGAAATTTCTTTTTAAGCCATTGGAATAATGCTTGTTTCGTAGTTTCACGGATGATGACTGTGCTATCTTCATCGTCTGAGCTTGATTCTCTAAAACCAGGGGTCCTTTTTGGTCAGCGGTATGAGCAGGGTCTTTATCCTCATATGAACTGAGCCGAGATCGGGTAATGACAATCACATCACTATCACGGCTGTGAAACATAAAAGGATTCATTCCTTCAGGCCTGAACATGTAGACCATATGGATTGTGCATCTGTCTATTACCTCTTTATTGGTAACGCTATTCGCTAGGTTTTTGAATCGTTGCCTTTGTTCGCTCCTTCCAGGGAAGGGAAAACAACTGAGCACGGTCGATTTCCAAACAGCTTTAGTTTCTGTTTGTATAAATTTGGCGGTCGCGGATCTATCGTTTGTCAACACACCAGGGGAAAGTTCTTTTTCTCTTGTCTTGTATTTTTTCTCTACCCAGCCCTTGAAAATACAACAGTCTTCGATAATGTAACCTAACACTCGGTGGTATGGGAAGTAATTGGGACAATCATCCATATTCGCTTCATTCAGCTCTTTGGTTCTGGTAGCTGTAGACCATTATTTAGAGCATCCTTGAATATTTTGTAGACCTTATCTCTTTTGAAGGAGTATACCCTAGTTCTCCTTTCCTCTAAAGTTAGCTCTCGAGGTTTATTAGTCTTTTCTCTGCCAGAATCGGTATTATTGGTACTTTGGCTTTTGTGGTAGTCGTCTTTCTGATTGTTTGGCTTGTTTGTGAATTAGAGATCCGGAATGAACTCGGGTTTTGAGTGCTCTAACATCTGAACCTTTTTTATCAGCTCTTGAAATGTTTTGTGACCCGCTGTGCACAGAAAAGGATTCATCCAAGTGTCGAGATTTCTTATGATGAGATTGAAGAATTGGTCTTGCTCCAACGTTGGCTCACACTTGACGGAGAGATTGCGCCATCGGGTTATAAAATCCGCGCTGCTTTCATTGTTCTTTGGATTGGTCCTTATGAGAACGGCAATGGTAATCTTATCGCTAACACTCATGAACTTTTGCTGAAACAGAGATTCCATTTGGGAAAAAGTAGTAACGGAGCTATCTGGTATGCTCGCGTACCAGTCGAAAGCGATATCGGTTAAGTTATTAACAAACTGGCAAAGGAGAAGCACACCATTGCCCCCAGTATTTCCACATGATACTTTAAAGTGGGCGAAATGCTGATTCGCATTTCTCGTCCCGTCAAATCTTCTGAATTTTAGGATGACGTAGACACTGGGAAACTCTATGAGATCATATCATGTAGGACACGGTCTCACACTATTGGCGACGTTTTTCTGAGCTTCGGCTTCGGCCACTAATATTTTGACTTTGTTGGACAACAAATCCATGATTTTATCTTGGGTTAGCGGGCCACTGTCGTCGAGAGTCAGAGCATATCCTAAGGCTGAATGTGGTCGGCTTCTATGCGGTTCATCTGCTTTTTGACTTTAGGGGATAGGTGCCGACTGCTTCAGGGCATTGCTTCCTAAATCATGAATGGATTCCTGATTCATGAATGGATTCCTGCACTTGATTGGATTGCCCTTGAAAGATTTTAGCAGTAAGCTGTAAGACGACATTTGTCGAGTCATCGATCTTGGAGTAGAACTTGGCTATCTCTTGGTCTTTACTTTTGAGCTGCTTTCGAAGTTCTTGAAGTAGTTGTTGTTCTGCAGTCTTGGGGATGAAAATCGGCTCCTCATCGCTTTCTGAGCTCGACTCCCCATGATTTGAAGGATCTTTTTGATTATCAGTCTCACCAAAACGGTTTTCATTATCTTCCGGAGGAGACTGATCTTGGGAAGTGGCAGCCACATTCAAACTAAATTAGGCTTGGGATGTGGTGGCTCCGTCCTTGCTCTTGTTGTGCCTGCCTTCCATATAGATAGTGTGGATCACATATCCAGCGATCTCTTTATCTTTGATGGCTGATTTCTCAGACCGTCGTCGTGGCCCTTCCTATTCAAGAAAGGACAAGCGATAGAAGACGGTTGGCTTGGATGGGTTCTTGGGTGGCGCCGATGCCCCCTTTCAGGATTTTCCCCTTTGCTTTTGCAGGAGCGGAGTGCTTGGAAGGATCTTGAAGAGATGACGACATTGTTTACCACCAGAAGCCAGGGACAGGGATGTTGGGACGTCTGACCTGAATTCTGGGGGCAGATGCTATTAGGATTTATCCGTCCACCTCTCCGAAGATACCGAGTTGATTTATGGCACCATATATCGGAGGTTTGGATGGACGCGACCGTTGTAGCAGACTTTATCAGATCCCCCCTCATTTTATGAGGGGTTTTTGATTATGGGGACGCTCTTCCCTGTAGGCGCAAGCCCCTGCAGTTAATTACGTTACTGTATTGCGATAACCACTTTCACCTACTCCGGAAGTTCACTTTGTGTCATGTGTGTTTTAGTTTGTTTTAGTTGCCCATGGATTGTATACGGAGACTAGTTTGTGTCGTCGTCCGTAGGGCGCGTATTAGTCCAAATTCATATATTTTAGATTTGGGCTTGGGTTTATTTGAGGATCGTTAATCTGGTTTGAGATTAACATTGACTTAAAACATATGAGCATTTGAGCTCAATTATTTTAGTTTAAAGACCTCACAGTCCATTATCGCCATGTTTGAGGCAAAATTTTAATTTAGGAACATTTCAGTCCGTTATCGCCGTATTTGGGGGCGAATGTTAGTTTAAGGACATTTCGGTCCAACATTCCCATTTTAGGGACGAATGTTAGTTTAAGGATATTTCGGTCCATCATTCATCTTGTGCACACGTGTATTTGTTACGTGGTGGAAAGAACGATGGTGACATGGAATGCGTCCAATTTGGGGTGCGATCCGATTTGAGGTGTGCACGTCAATTTGGAAGTGCATCAATGTAGGATGAAAGGAGTTGTTGGTTGTCGGGACCCGCCACCTCTCGGAAGACGTTGAGGAATTACAATGACATATATCAGAGGTGTGGAAAGATGTACCTTTGAACCAAATCCCGTATTTGAGGGAAAGGGGGGTGATGGACCTAAGAATCGTTAGTCATATTTGAGACTAAAATTATTTTAGAAGATATGGGATGAGTATCATTTTGGATATCATCAATGAGAGCTCATTAGTCATATTTGAGACTAAGATAAGTTTAACAATGTTTTTAAGTATTATTTTTACTTAAGATCCATCAAAAGAGCATTTGGGCTCAGCTGCAAGAAACTTTAGAGACTTAGCAAATTTGGGCATAGTCTGCCCACTCTTTTCCTTTTCATTCAGAATTGCTAAGCACTTATTTGGGCTCTGTTTGTTCAGCCCCTTTTCTTTTTAAGCAAAAGTGCTAAACACTTATTTGACGCTCTGACACTCACATTGGTGTCATGTGAAGCATTTAATTATGGGCTCCGCCCAATGAACGATGAACACTCAGCCATTTTGGCTATATGTGGAGTGCTAAGCACTTTTCTCTTTTCTTTTTTTTTTCTTTGGTGGCGCCTACGTGAGGAACACGCGAGTCGCTCGGCGCTGCCCAATCAGTGCTAAGCACTTGGCCATTTTTGCTTTTTATAGAGTGCTAAACACTCGGCCGTTTTGGCTTTTATGGAGTCCTAACCACTCTTATTATTTTTGTGGCGCCCATGTGAGGAGCACGTGCAGTGCTGGATGCTTCACAATCAGTGTTGAGCACTCAGCCATTTTGGCTGTATGTGAAGCGCTGAGCACTTTTTATATAGCGTCCACATGTGTTTCACGTGAGGCGCTGTTAAAGAAGGGCGCCCACATGGGAAACTCGTGTGGCGCTAGTTTCTTTTATATGGAGATTTAATTTCTGTTGATATTTTTAGAGAACTTAAATCTCTGTTAAGCCATCGATTTTTAGAGGCCGCGTTAGGCCCGTAGGTCACTCCTCTAGCTGGGGTGGAGCGAGAGCTATTGTTACAAGAGGTGCAGTGGGAAGCCATCAATTTTCTGTTCTTCTGCACAGGAGCAAGACACCAAATTTTAGTACCTTGAATCCAAGAGCAACCATAGCAAACTGCGATCTTGTTCGTGAAACACAACACACGAAGTGTGAAGTGGAAAGAGGAAAAGGTTCCACCGGGCGTGCCAGAATCTGTTCACCGCCAGAAACCAGGGACCGGGAAGTTGGGACGTTCGGTCTGAATTCTGGGGGAAGATGCTATTTGGATTTATCCGTACACCTCTCCAAAGATGCAAAGTTGATTTATGGCACCATATATTGGAGGTTTGGACGCACACGGTCGTTGTAGTAGATTTTATCAGATTCCCCCTCATTTTATGAGAGGTTTTTGATTGTGGGGATGCGCTTCCCTACAAGCGCAAGCCCTTGCAGTTAATTACGTTACCGTATTGCGATAACCACTTTCTCCTGCTCTGGAAGTTCACTTCATGTTGTGTGTTTTTTTGTTTGTTTTAGTTGCCCGTGGATTGTATACGGAGACTAGTTTGTGTCGTCGCCCGTAGGGCCTGGATTAGTCCAAATCCGTATATTTTAGATTTGGGCTTGGGTTTATTTAAGGATCGTTAATCTAGTTTGAGATTAATATCGACTTAAAACATATGAGCATTTGGGCTCAATTAATTTAGTTTAAAGACCTCACGATCCATTATCGTCATGTTTGAGGCGAAATTTTAGTTTAGAGACATTTCGGTCCATTATCGTCGTATTTGGGGGCGAATGTTAGTTTAAGGACATTTCGGTCCAACATTCCCACTTTGGGGACGAATGTTAGTTTAAGGACATTTCGGTCCATCATTCATCTTATGTGCACGTGTATTTGTTATATGGCGGAATGAACGATGGTGACATGGAATGTGTCCAATTTGGGGTGCGATCCGATTTGAGGTGTGCACGTCAATTTAGAAGTGCATCAATGTAGGATGAAAGGAGCTGTTGATTGTCGGGACTCGCCACCTCTCTGAAAATGTTGAGGAATTACAACAACATATATCAGAGGTGTGGAAAAATGTACCAATGAACCAAATCCCGTATTTTAAGGAAAGGGGGTGATGGACTTAGGAATCGTTAGTCATATTTGAGACTAAAATTATCTTAGAAGATATAGGATGGGTATCATTTTGGATATCATCAATGAGAGCTCATTAGTCATATTTGAGACTAAGATCAGTTTAACAATGTTTTGAAGGATCATTTTTACTTAAGATCCATCAAAAGAGCATTTGGGCTCAGCTGCAAGAAACTTCATAGATTTAGCCAATTTGAGCTTAGTCTGCCCACTCTTTTCCTTTTCATTCAAAAGTGCTAAGCACTTATTTGGGCTCTGTTTGTTCGGCCCCTTTTCTTTTTATGCAAAAGTGCTAAGCACTTATTTGATGCTTTGACACTCACATGGTTGTCATGTGAAGCATTTAATTATGGGTGCCGCCCAATGAGCACTGAACACCGAGCCATTTTGGTTGTATATGGAGTGCTAAGCACTTTTCTCTCTTCTTTTCTTTTTTTCTTTGGTGGCGCCCACGTGTGGAACACGTGAGGCGTTGGGCGCTACCCAATCAGTGCTAAGCACTCGGCCATTTTGGCTTTTTATGGAATGCTAAGCACTCTTATTATTTTTGTGGCGCCCATGTGAGGAGCACGTGCGGCGCTGGGCGTTGCCCAATCAGTGTTGAGCACTCAGCCGTTTTGGCTGTATATGAAGCGCTAAGCACTTTTTATATGGCGCTCCCGTGTGTTTCACGTGAGGCGCTGTTAAATAGGGGCGCCCACGTAGGAAACACGTGAGGCACTAGTTTCTTTTATATGGAGATTTAATCTCTGTTGATATTTTTAAAGAAATTAAATCTCTGTTAATGGTATTTTGACCATTAAAGATCACCAAGGTCATTATTTTGAGGATCTGGGATCATATTTTTTAAGTACTAAGTTCTTGATTTGAAGGAACTATGTTCCTGGAGTGTTATGGACTCCGTATTCTTTCTCTTTAAATTTGTTCTTCCCTGAATCATTGATTCTTGAAAACAAGATCTTCCCAATGAGAATTAAATTCTCAACTTGTGGGAGACTTGTCTTGTGGATCTCAGATCCAGAGAATGAACTAAGTTCTCGGGAAGGGTTATACCCTTATATATGCTATGATAGGTAAATGAGATGTTTTGATCTCTGTGGTTTCTTTACCTAGGGTTTGAGAGTAGGAAGCTCTTTTTCTTTATTGAAAATTAAATTCTCTGTTGCTTTCAGAGCTTTCTGTATTTTGCAGAAGCTTATGGGTTTTTTTTTCTTCTATTTCCTTTTTCCTCTTGTTCTTCTCTCTCCCCTCTGTGTCTCTCTATGTGTGTCTCTATCTGTATGAGACTTAAAGTCTCGGCTCCTTTATATAGTGGAGGGAAGTTGATAATTGGTTTTGAGAAAATCTCTCATTGAGAGATTCCAATTGATTTAATTGGTTTCAAAATTGATTTGGGGAATTTTACTCACCATTAGATCTTTGATCTAAGGACTCTTGTTTTACAGAATATGATTTTTTTTGTTTTTAACGAGATTGGGGAAATATTTTCCCATATAAAGAATTTATTTTGTCAAGTGGTGATTTTTAACCACCATTGGATTTTTAATCCAAGAGTTCTCTGTTTTACAGGAAGCAGCCTTTTTGTTTGGAAAGATTGAGAGAATATATTCAAAAATAGAATTTTATTCTATAATTGGATCTTTGATCCAACCGAGAGTATCTTTCTTATTTTAGAAAAATTTGCGAGATATTTTCTCCTAATAGAATTTAATTCTATATTTTGGTAATATATCATCTCTGGTGGATATTTGATCCAACTGCTCTGTTTGACAGAGAGTATCGTAAAATTTAATTCTACTTAGACGCCGGTGCACATGTGTTGTGAACGTGGGTGCCACTTAAGAATTTGATTCTTAAGATGGGTATTCCTGTGCTTTGCACACTGACGCTCGCATGATGAGCACATGCGGCGCTATATAAGGATTTAATTCTTATTCAGAAAGTGCTTCTGTGCTTTGCACATTGGCACTGGCGCCTTCGTGAGAAGCACGTGGGGGCGTTGCCCCATTAAATTTCAACAGAGCTTTGCTTTTTTCTATATTGTTTAAATTTTGGCGAGAACAAATGCCCCCCACTACTTTGCTCACGTAAGTATGTACGTGGGTGAAGTAGTGCAAAGTTATGCATGGCCATAGAATTGATGGCTTAGGAGACAAATTTAGGATCCTTGTAGCATAAGGCTTTTTTTTTAATTTCATGAGCCGCAAGGGTCTTAAGAAGGTTTTTCTCCCTATGAGTCTTGAGGATCTCACAGGTGCATATTCTCCTTGAGAATCGTGGGGATTCCTAAGTGTCTTTCACCTTCATGACTCGTAAGGATCTCACGCAGGTATTTTCTCCTTACGGGTCGAGAGGATCCATAAGTGGCATCTTCACTTCATCGATAAATGTGGCCCATGGATAGTATACAAGAATTAGTTTAGATCTGTTGCCTAAGGCTTTTCAACTTAAAGAGCTGTGAAGGTCTCATAAAGATGTTTCACCCTACGAGTCGAGAGGATCTCGTATGCGTATTTTCTCCTTAGAAGTCGTGAGGGCTCCTAAGTGTGTTTTCTCTTGAGGCTCGTAAGAATCTCACAAGAGAATTTTCTCCTTATAAGTCGAGAGGACTCGCAAGTGGTTTTTCTTCCTCATCGGTATGCAACTTTGGAGAATGTTGCCCATGGATAGTATACAAGAGTCAGTTTGGACCTGTTTGTAGGGCTACAGCGTTTAGGAAACAGGTTGATATTCCCGTCGCCTAAGGCTTTTCACCTTCATGAGCAGTGAGGGTTTCATGAAGATGTTTTCCCTACGAGTCGAGACGAGTCGAGAGGTTCTCGCAGGTGTATCCTAACGTGAAATATAGATAACCCCTATTCTTTACGACAGGGGTCTGTTAAGTTTGTGGTATTAGGGTTTTAGTCCGTGGTACTGTCGCATTGACTGATGTATTCCTCGATATGCAGGCTTTAAGCTGCTGTTCGAGCAGCCCCGCAAATGTCGTGTCTCTGATCCCTTCACGGACTGGACAAGACGTCTTCAAGTAATCTCCTTAGGTCATATTACCGTCGGAAGAGAAAACGTTAGGAATTTGCCATGATGCTTTTTTACTTAAGGTTAGGCTCAATTTGGAGCCCCGATGAGTCATAACCACTCCGCTCTGGTGTGGGATGATCTCCGATAGTCTTTTAGGCTTTATATGAGATGTCGTCGAGACCCGGAGGTGGGAATATGCCATCGCTGCCATTTCTATGCTGAAGTAGGATAGATATCTGTAGGACCTCTATGCTGCATGTATTGCAATTGAAGTCTGGAGCTAGGAATATGTCATTGCTCAATTTCATTTGATAGTTGCATCTGCATCCTGCTGAAATGAGGGGGAACGTCGAGATAGTCTCTGGGTTGTATATGAACCGTCAAGACTTGGAGCTAGGATTTTGCTGTGACTCCATTTTTTCTTTAACCCTTGGGTCTTTTTTTGACATTCCATCTGCATCCTGCTGGCATGAAAAGTACGTCAAGCTGGAGTTAAGGATTTTGCCATCACTCCTTTTTTATTTGGCTCCTTAGAGTCTTTGTTGACGTCGCATCTGTACCTAGAAGGAACGTCGAGCTGGAGCTGGGATTTTTCCATTACTCCTTTTTTGTTTGACCTTTGGGTCTTTGATGAAGTTGTGTCTATATCCTGCTGGCATGAGAAGCATATCAAGCTGGAGTTAGGATTTTGCCGTCACTTCCTTTTGATTTGGCTCCTTAGATCCTTTGTTTACGTTGCGTCTGCATCCCGCTGGCATGAGAAGCACGTCGAGCTGGAGTTAGGATTTTTCCATCACTCCTTTTTTGTTTTGGCCCTTGGGTCTTTGATGATGTTGCGTCTACATCCTGCTAGCATGAGAAGCACGTCGAGCTGGAGTTAGGATTTTGCCATCACTCCTTTTTAATTTGTCTCCTTGGAGCCTTTGTTGACGTTGCTTCTGCATCCTGCTGGCATGAGAAGCACGTTGAGCTGAAGTTAAGATTTTTCCATCACTCCCTTTTTTTGTTTGGCCCTTAGGTCTTTTGTTGATGTTGCATTTGCACTTTGAAGGAACATCGAGTTGGAGCTAGGAATATACTATTGCTCTTTTTTTGTTCAACCCTTGGGTCTTTGTTGACGTCGCGTCTACACTGAGAAGGAATGTCATGCTGATCTCTAGGCTGTAGTTGTTGCCATCGAGATCTGGAGCTAGGGATATGTCATTGCTCCTCTTTATTTTGGTGATGTCATACCGATTCTTTGCTGAACTTGGGTAGACATCCAGACGACCTTTATGCTGTATGTATCGCCATTAAAGTCCAGAGCTAGGAATATGCCATTGCTCCAATTTCATTTGACAGTTACGCCCGCACCCTGCCGGAATGAGGAGAACGTCGAGCTGGAGCTAGGATTTTTTCCATCATTCCACTTTTGTTTTTGACGTTGCGTCTGCACCGAGAAGGAACGTCGAGTTGGAGCTGGGATTTTGCCATTACTCCTTTTTGATTTGGCTCCTTAGAGCTTTGCTGATATCACGTCTGCACCCTATTGGAATGAGAAGAGCGTCGAGCTGATCTTTAGGTTGTAGATGTTGCCATCAAGATCTGGCTCTCCCTTTGACGGAGCCTGGTGGGAAAATATGGTTCCCTTTCTTTCATTTGGCCTATGGATCGTATACAAGAGTCAATATAGACATACTTGCATGGCAGAGAAAATTTTATTTTATTTTATTTTTTATTTCCGCGATACTCTATTTTTTCAGCTTTTCATATCACGATAGTCGTGATTGCCCAATCATTTCGGCTTTTTATCCGCGGTGCTCAATCATTTCGGCTATTTTTAAAATATTTTTACTCGCTGCTTTTTATTGCGAGTTGCCCAAACATTTCGGCTGTTTTTATATGCATATTTTTTGCTCGCTAATTTTTATTGCAAGTTGCCCCACCATTTCGGCTATTTCATTTGCATTTTTTTGCTACTCGCTACTATTTTTATTATGAGTTTGGAATTTGATACCAAACTTGGCATCAGCATCGCTATGACTGGAACATTGTCAAGAGTGAATCATCATTTGCCGTGAAAGGACTTGGAGTTTAACACTTAATTAGACATCAGCATCGCTGCAACTGGGATATTGCCATGAGTGAATCCTCATTTTCCTTGAAATGACTTGGAGTATGACACCTGTTTAGGTATTAGCATCGCTGCAACTGGGATATTGCTTGGAGCGAATCATCATTTGCTTTTGTTGATTGGAACAAAGGAGGCTTAGCAAATAGGGTTAAGATCATGCCGACTAAGACTTTTTGACTTTATGAGCCGTACAGGTCTCATAAAGGTATTTCTCGCTATGAGTCGTGAGGATCTCGTAGGTGTATGTTCTCATTAGAAGTCGTGAGGACTTCTAAGTGGTATTTTCCCGTGTAAGTGTTAGTGTAAATGCCCTAGAGACCATTACTGTATCATACTAGTTTATATATTACTTAATGGAAGCTTGGGATATTCACAGTTGTATACACAATCTTGCTCAAAATGGTAGTATGCTACTTGGTTTGTTTCTACTTCAATACATGCATGTGTTTCTTCTACATATTGCTTATACATATTAGTACAGTCCTTAAGATCTTTGCTTGATTACCAGCGTTGTGATGGCAGTCACACTTGTGGGGGCTGGGTAATCCACACGCACATCTTTATACAGGTCCCTAGTCATAGGACTATCGAGACAGGGCATCGATACTCCGGAGTAGACTAGCGTATGCGCTTTTCATCCCAGCAGGGGAGACTGTCTGTCCCACAGCGTCAGTACGTCGTACTTGAGATAGTATGCGGGTGCTCGTTAGGTTACGAGTATACTGGACAGGACTCGTCGGGAACTGATTGGTTGGTACTATACTTATCGTCAGTTATCAGTTCCCAGGTGACATGAGTACAGCTTAGTCCGCTGACTTGACACTGTCACTTCGCCTCGAGTGTGTTCCCACTGTACTTTGATTACTATCCTACCATGGTTCAAAGGAGTCGTGCAAACATGTAGTAGTTGGGTGCAGTCCCGAAGCACTTGGAGGCAGTGACGGTTAGACAGGATTCGTCTCTCCCGGTATTGGGGGTTGATATCGCGCTGTGTCTAGGAAAGCCATTACACAAGTAGTCCCTGGCCAGGGCAAGCGAGATATACTGGTAGGTTTCCAGTGTTATCTCAGGGTGTTCTGGGCTACACTCCGACACGACTTGTACCGCTATTAGGGGACTGAAGTTTACCGCCCCCTAAGCCCGCCATGCGATATGCTCAGACGAACAGACCGGACTGTATGGAGATTGTCACATTCAGGCTCAGTAGGAGTTCAGATGGGTTTCACCTCGTCAGTCTTCTTATCGGCATCTACCTGGGGGCCGTTATGCACAGCTAGTGCCGCTTTCGGTCTGTGGTTAAACCCACTGCCAGCGTAATATCGAGTCTTTAGAGTCCCACACAGAGAGCTATTCGCCTTTAGGCAAAAGAGTAGAGGTCGCATGGTTTTGCGACAGGTCGCATGGTTTTGCCACAGGTCGCATGGTTTTGCCACAGGGTTCGGTCACATCCGTGCACTTGTGCACATTTAGTGACCGGGTAGTTATTACTAGCGGGCTTTGGTTTAAGCCAGATCCTAGTATACGTTTTGGGATTGGTTTTATCTCAGTTGTATTCGTGTTCCCCGGAACGCGGATGCGGGTGTGTATGCACAGTTGACAGAGACAGAGGCAGAGGATTCTCATTAGGGCTGTTGACTGTTGACTTTTGCTTAACCCTAATGAGAATTAGAAATATGATTAACAATAATATTAATTAAGTATTATAGTGATATGGTTAGGGTTGAAGGGTTGACCTTGTTGACTTTTGTTGACCGGTTGACTAGGTTGGACTTGTTGACCACCATCGTGACAATGGCTATCATTTGTTTGCATTGACTTTGGCTTGCTTGTTTTGTTCACAAATTGTATTTAATGCAAGAAATGATATTGCCGTTTGATATGATAACAACCATCACATAATACTCAATTATCATTATTTGTTATCATGATTTTGGATTATGAGAGGTTGGATGGAAAAAGTCTTACTCACTTTTTCATTTTGCTTTCTCTCTCTTGAGCTCTCTCATCCTCAAGCTCTCCCTCTTCCTCTTGCTCTCTCTCTAGTTCATGGTTCTACTTGTCTCATGTGTTGAGAAGAAAGAACCATATAGATAAAACCCAAAACACTCCTCTACTCATCCTAGTTCACAAGGCCTAGCAAGCCAAGTGTTCTAGTTTCTTCAAGTTTGAAGCAGAAGCCAAAAGGTAGAAGCTTTCGGATGGATCCATCTTCGACGCGAGGAGACGACGAGATGAAGGCGATCCGAACACCGCAAGGAGTTGAAGACGAAGGAGTTCAAGTAAGGTATAACCCCCTAACCGAGTAGGTAAAACTCCTAGTTAGGTTGTTAGGTAGTTGTTTAACAAAGATCCGTATTTTGAGTCCATGTTACCACCCTAAGAAAAATCGTTTTTCACCATTTCCGCAACCCCAAAGATCCGAGGAAGGGTAGCATGGACTTACAGTGGTATCAGAGCCTAGTTAAACACTATCTAACATGTTAGCAAAGTAACTAGAAGTTCGATCAGAGAAAAAGTCACAAAACATGCACAAAACCCAAACTTTCTGTCGATTTTTTTCCTGCTCTGAAAATAATTTAACACTGTTTAAAAATCGGCTCAGGGTTTTTAGTGAACAGTGCAGAAAACCGGTCCACTGAACCGACCAACTCACCGCGGAAACGCGACAAGAAGAGCTTCTTGCCGCGGATCCACGGCCGAGTTGACTCGGCCGTGGATCGGTTTTGCTGCAGTGTGCTTATGTGGGTGTTTTGAGATTTGTGGAATATGTTTTTTCTGCCCAGATTTCCAGAAAGCAAAATTTGTTTTTGGGGCATAAAAATCCGTATTTTGACCGAACTTCTAAAGACTTAAGCTAACGGGTTTATTTCTGTGATGTGATATATGTATTGAACGTCTGCTAATCGCTATACGTCGATTAGTGGGGGTTATACATATCTGTGATCTGTAATGTTGATGGTATGTGTATATGAATTCATTGGATTGTCGCGGGTGAATAGCCGGGGGGTTGTGAGATGAGAGTTTTCTTTTTCTTACAATTCATGTAAATTTGTAATTGATGTAATATTATTTATTTGGCCGCACAACCGGGGTGAGGTTGTAGCCGTCATTGTATAATTTCTTTTACTATTTTTGCTCCTAGGATAGACCCACGAAGGAGGTGCACAAACTACCGGGTACCTCGAAGTGCCGAGTGGCCTACTCACGGTGTTGAGGGAGGTTGCTTCACTTCGGATATTTGGCGAGTAGTTTGCCGCACCCGTAGGGGTCTTGGATGGGGTATTGGCTATTCACCGCGACCGTGTAATCCGCTTTTCGTTACAGGCTCGTACGAATTGCGGATTCCTAGTATATCCAATGTGTTCATCTGTGATCTGGAATGGCTATCATTGCAATATATCTATATATGATATCTATTTAGGCGTTGCTTATGTTTTGCATCCGCGCTAGTCCAGCCCCCGCTCTGTCGTTAGTTAAGTAACCTAACGGGTAATGACGGGGCCCCGTGGCGAATGCGGATGGCATAAGCGTACGTCATATTTTGGTTGTTTTCTGCAATGGTAGGATTAAATGATGGGAAGCATTAAAAATTAATGCAAGAAAATAAACCAAAGTAAAATCGCTGGAACAATTTCAAAAACCACTCGGTTTCTTTTCAAAAACAACTTTTAAACGCGGAGCTTAAGCCACTACTTTTAAAAGCTATCAAGGTTCCTTCGATTATATCAAGTTCACTACGTTCACGGTTTCGCCAAAACCATTCGTAGCCCTCCGTCGTTTCATATCAATATCCAATAGTATTCAAGCTGTGTTTGTTGGCCTTAGTCAAGGCACAGTGTTTGGTAGCTGGTGGGTATTCATATGTTGCATAGATAGATGCGTTGGTTTGGGACAGTCGTATTACTTTGTTGGCCATAGTTAAGGGTATATACGGGTGGGTTCAAATCAACCTGGACAATGACGGGTAGAACTTGACATGTGACTTATGATTTGTTGGCCTTAGTCAAGGTCATAAGAGCATGGGGCAAAAATCCACATCGGGAGTTTCAAAAGAAACTGAAACTTGCTAGCGCTGCATACCATTTGGAGTGTGATGATTCTGGTAGGATTCCTTCAGTTTTATCACGCGATGATATTTGGATCCCGATCCTACTGTGAGTATATGCTACTCCTCGGGTAATTTCTCACTTAACGATCAATGCTATAAACCAAGTAGGTGTCTAGAAAGGTGTTAGTGGGGCTACGCCCCCAGGGAAAAGAGGTTCTTAAATTAAGGAACTTCGCGAAAGCGTTGGAAAATCTCCCTCGAAGTACCGACACTAGCCTGGCTGAACGGTTAAGCAAGTATTGTACGGTGAGATTGATCCTGACTAATTCTTCCTTTTTGGTTTGAGGAGGGATTCGAGAAACAGTGGGAGCCATCCTGTTTAGATAAATTAAAAACCAATCTAAACTTGCAAGAGCATCATACTGAGTGTTTTCTTCTCTCTCTTAATTGCAGCGACCCAGTGACCACACGTAGGTTACATCTAGATAAAAAAAATGACTGAACCTGACTGTTATGATTGGCAAAGGTCTGTCCAGATGTCCATTACCCATGACAAGATGGGACACCTCTTAACTAATCAAAACCCTGACGTCTCAGGACCAGTTTCCCCTGTCACGGACATTGACATCCGTATGACATCGGAAAAAGACTGTGTGAAAGCCAAGTGCCTCGTGTTAGCCTCAGTTGATGGTGCAAACCAGAGGCAGCACGAGAAGATGGACTTAGTTTCTATCTTCCTCCATAACAAAGATTTATATGGAGAGCAATCTCGTATCGCAAGATATGAGACCTCGAACGAATTGCTTCAAGCGAGGTTGGCTGTCGGGTCATCTGTAGAGGGCAACATCCTTACAGAGACCAGCTATTTTAAGCTCTCGGACCTGAAGACCACGTTGGAGAACGGGTCAAATACTGACTTGATTCTACAGTCCCTGCCCTCTGCTTATACCCTGAAGGAAACCAGGGAAGAAGAAGGAAAAGGAAGGGCAAAAGTTTCGGGACTGGATGTAGTTAAAAAGGGACGTTCCTATTGTAACGGGAATGAACATTGGCAGATGGATTGCAGGGCTAGCATAGCCAGTAGCCAGAATTCGAAGCATGTTGTAGCTTCGGCTTCGGGTATGTTTGTAATAGAGAATTGTATGTCAGTTAACCCTACTTCCTGGGTATTGGATACCAGATCAGGATCTTACATCTGTAATTCATTACAGGCTTTGAGAAACCGTAGGGTTATCAGGAAAGGTGATGTGACTCTCAGGGTTGCTAACGGAATGAGCATGGATGCTGAATCCGTAGGGGAATATCATCTTGGACTGACAACTGTGCAGGTATTGATTTTGCGTAACTGTTTGTATGTACCAGGTGCGACTTGTAATATTATATCTGTATCCTTACTTTCTAAGGAAGGATATGATTTTACTTTTGTAAGCGATGTAGTATACATCCACCTAAATCAAGTTCTGATTGGGTCAGGTACATTAAATAACAGGATATACGTATTGAATCAAGCTCAGATTTTCAGTGTCCAGAACACACTTAAAAGAAAGTCTCCGGAATTAAATCAGTCTTTCTTATGGCATTGTAGACTGGGTCACATTAATGAGACACGGTTAACAAAGTTACATAAAGAAGGATACTTGAATCCGTTCAAGTATCAGTCTTATGCCACTTATGAATCTTGTCTCATGGGAAAGATGACAAAGACTCCGTTCACTGGACACGGAGAAAGAGCAAGCGAGCTCTTGGGACTCATACACAGTGACGTGTGTGGTCCAATGTCTACACATGTGCGAAGTGGTTATTCATATTTCATTACTTTCACAGATGATTTCTCTAGGTATGGACATGTCTTCTTAATGAAGCACAAATTCGAGGCCTTTGAGAAATTTCGGGAATACAAGAATGAAGTTGAAAAACAAACAGGCAAAAGTATAAAGACACTGAGATCTGATCGAGGTGGTGAATACTTGAGTGCCGAGTTTCTGGACTACTTAAAAGAGAATGGAATTCTCTCTCAGCGTACTCCTCCATACACACCACAACACAACGGTGTATCTGAAAGGCGTAATCGAACCCTATTGGATATGGTTCGTTCCATGATGAGTAAGGCTGAGTTACCGCGATCTTTCTGGGGTTATGCACTAGAAACAGCTGCATATCTCTTGAACCAAGTTCCTACTAAGACAGTGCCTACCATACCATATCAAATGTGGAGTGGGAAGAAACCTTGTCTTAAACCTTTTAAGACATAGGGATGTCCAGCTTTTGTCAAAAAGCAGCATGCGGACAAGCTCGAGGCACGCTCAGTACAGTGCAAGTTTGTGGGATACCCAAAGAGCTCCAAAGGGTATCTTTTCTATTACGCAGAGGAGCAAAAAGTCTCTGTCTCTCGTCATGCCCGCTTCTTGGAAACTGAGTTTTTAGAAAATCAGATAAGTGGGAGCGCAATAGAACTGGAAGAAATTCCAAAACCATGAGCTATTACTGAAACCTTAGTAGAACCAGAAGGTTCAGGGGAACCGGACATTCCTGCGCCGCTCCGCAGGAGTAGTAGGCAGTCTCATTCGCGTGGGAGATACTACGGCTTTCTCATAGACGGGGATAGAGAGGATTGCATCATTGATTATGACGAGCCTACTAGCTTCCAGCAAGCCATTCAGAGCAGTTACTCAGTAAAATGGCTGGATGCAATGCGGGCCGAGATGGAGTCCATGTACATTAACAAAGTTTGGACTTTGGACTTTGCTCCAGAAAGGGTAAAACCCGTAGGCTGCAAATGGATCTTCAGAAAGAAGATTGGTGTAGATGGGCAGGTTGAAACCTATAAAGCTAGGCTTGTTGCAAAGGGTTTTCGTAAAAGACCTGGTTTGGACTATGACGAGACCTTTTCTCCGGTAGCCATGCTCAAATCTATTCGGATCCTTCTTGCTATTGCTGCCTTCCACGATTATGAGATCTGGAAGATGGACGTAAAAACGGCTTTCCTAAATGGAAATTTGAAAGAGTGCGTCTATATGGATCAGCCAGAGGGATTCATTCAGAGTGGGAGCAGCGGTAAAGTGTGCAAGTTGCTCAAGTCCATCTATGGACTGAAGCAAGTATCGCGGAGTTGGAACATCTGCTTTGATGATACTGTCAAAGAATTCGACTTTATCAAAAACCCAGATGAACCATACATTTACAGTAAGATTGTAGGGAGAAATGTGGTATTCCTCGATGACATCTCCTAATAGGAAATGATATTCCTATGCTACAGTCAGCCAAAGGATTCTTGTCACAGAGGTTCTCCATGAAGGACCTGGGCGATGCCAACTACATTCTGGGGATCCAGATCTATCGCGATAGATCTAAAAGGATGTTGGGACTTTCACAGTCCAGATACATTGACACCATACTGAAACGATTCAGTATGGAAGATTCCAAGCGCGGTAATCTACCGGCTTGTCACGGAATCACCTTCTCCAAATAGATGTCTCCCAAGACTGATTTGGAAAGGGCTCGCATGTCATCAATACCCTACACATCTGCGGTAGGCTCTATTATGTATGCAATGTTGTGTACCAGACCAGATGTAGCATACGCATTGAGCATTGTAAGCCGGTATCAGTCGGACCCAGGGGAGAAACACTGGATAGCGGTAAAGAACATTCTCAAGTACCTAAGAAGGACTAAGGAGTTGTTCTTGGTGTATGGCAGAAAAGACCTCCAGATCGAGGCCTTTGCTGACTCCAGCTTCCAGAGTGACAAGGATCACTCCAAGTCCATGTCGGGTTATGTTTTTACCCTCAATGGAGGGGCGATTTGCTGGAAGAGCTCCAAGCAGGAAACCGTTGCTGACTCAACTATGGAAGCGGAGTACATAGCTGCTTGCGATGCCTCAAAGGAAGCTGTCTAGATGAAGAAGCTCCTCACGGAGCTTCAGGTGGTTCCTACCAGTGTTGATCTAATACCGCTGTATTGTGACAACAACGGCGCTATACCTTTAGCGAAGGAACCCAGGTCCCATCAGAAGTCCAGGCACATTTTGAGGCGGTACCACCTGATCAGGGAGATCGTAGATCGCCGGGAGATCGAGGTGAAGAGAATAAATACAGAAGATAGCACTGCTGATCTACTCACAAAGGCCTTACCCCAGACTCAGTTCGAGCGGTTGATCGAGATGATAGGTCTTCGATACGCCAGTATATGGCCTTAGTGAAAGTGGGAGATTGTTAGTGTATATGCCCTAGAGGCCATTACTGTATCATACTAGTTTGTATATTACTTAATGGAAGCTTGGGATATTCACAGTTGTATAGACAATCTTTCTCAAAATGGTAGTATGCTACTTGGTTTGTTTCTACTTCAATATGTGCATGTGTTTCTTCTAGCATATTGCTTATACATATTAGTAGAGCCCTTAGGATCTTTGCTTGATTACCAGCGTTGTGATAGCAGTCACACTCGTGGGGGCTGGGTAATGCACAAGCACATCCTTATACAGGTCCCTAGTCGTAGGACTATCGAGACAGGGCATCAATACTCCGGAGTAGAGTAGCGTATGCGCTTCTCATCCCAGCAGGGGAGACGGTCTTTCCCACAGCCGTCAGTACATCGTACTTGAGATAGTATGCGGGTGCTCGTTAGGTTACGAGTACACTAGACAGGACTCATCGAGAACTGATTGGTTGGTACTATACCTATCGTCAGTTATCAGTTCCCAGGTGACATGAGTACAGCTTAGTCCGCTGACTTGACACTGTCACTTCGCCTCGAGTGTGTTCCCACTGTACTTTGATTACTACCATACCACGGCTCAAAGGAGTCGTGCAAACAGGTAGTAGTTGGGTGCAGTCCCGAAGCACTTGGAGGCAGTGACGGTTAGACAGGATTCGTCTCTCCCGGTATTTGGGGTTGATATCGCGCTGTGTCTAGGAGAGCCATTATACAAGTAGTGTAATACCCAGCCCTTTTTGTACATCTATATCCGTATCTCCTTTTTCATCTATAAAATTTTATTCACAACTATTTATTATTTTAGAACTTCCCAACCTATTTTAGTTCTCCACTTTTTTATTTTATTTTCCCAGCCGGCCTCTTCATTTTGTTCTACTTATTATTATTTCTGTTCCGGCCCAACTACTTGAGTCGAGCCAGAACCCCAATTTCATATTTATTTATTTTTAACTACCCAACCTATTCACTTCCCTCAGCCTATCTTTTAAAAATAAACCAAATCCATTATTAAGCCCAGGTTCCTATTTATTAACCCCGGCCCGTTTCTTACTTTTCCCTAAATTAATTTCCTTTTTCCCTTATTTTGGCCCGTTCCCCAAACAGCCCACACACATTCTAAATTAAATTCCTAATTTATTTTCCCTAGCCACGGCCCGGCCCAGCCTCCCTCTCCCAGCCCGCTTTAGCACTCACCCGACCCGCTTCCACAGTACTCACCCCCTTCTTCCTCCAACGGCTCTTTTCCCCCTCTCACGCCCTTGACCCACTTCCTGCGCCTCCGCCGCACCCCACGCCTGCGCCCATGTCGCCGCTCGTCACGCGCCACGCCCGCGAGCGTTACAATCATGACGCGCACCCCCTCGCCTCCCCATCTCTTCCCCCTCACTTCCAGAACTCCCTCATCCCGCTCCTCTCTCAAACCCGCACTCACACTCACCATCGCCCTCGTCTTCACGTTGAACCCTTCATCACTCGCCGCTCGCACTGACGGCGACGGCCACGACCTATTATCTTCCTCCCTCGTTCACTATCTCACACCCACAGAACTCCCTCGCTACCTCACCCCCTCCATCCTGCTCGAGCTCTGCACGCCCCCGCCACCGAGCCCCGCCTGCAACCTCCAACGATCGTCGATCATCCCCGATCACCACCACCACCTCCACCCTCGATCACAAGCACCCCGAGCTCCTCCTCCTCACACAAACCCACTCCTCTCTCTCCACGCACCCGAGCTCGACCACTGTTGCCGTCGACGTCGGTGAATTTCTCGCCCCAATCGTCGTCGCCCCTGAACCCTCTCATCGTCATCATTCGTCGTCTTCGTCATCACTCCCTCTACACACCTCTCTGCCTACTCTCTCTCTCTCTTTTCAATCTCTCCGTGCTCTCTCACTCATCTCTCTCTCTCTCTGCCTGCACACACTTAGCTCTCTCTCTTCCTCTGTTTTTCCTCTCTCTAACTCTCAGCTCTCTCTCTCCCTCTGCCCCCCTCTCTCTAACTCTCAGCTCTCTCTCTCTCTCTCTCAGTCTTCTCTCTCTCAGATCTCTATCTCTGCATCTTTCTTTCATCTCCATCTGTGTTCTCTCTCTCTCACTTCCACCCCAACTCACTGCCTCTCTTCTTTTCTCTATATTTTCTTCTCTGTTTCTCTCTCTCCTTCTTTCTCCTTAGTCTATCGAGCAACCACCTCACTCCCAACCGCATCCGTTGGCCATCGCCTGAGCACCGCTGCAACCATCAATGGAGCCACAACATCGCCTGAGCACACAGCGAGCCCCAACTTCCACGAGCCTCGACTGCATCCTGGCCGAGCCCAAGCTTGTGGTCATCGTGTCGTGTTAGTGGCGTTACCGTCACCGTACAACCCCGAGACATTCTCAGGCAAGTTCTCTACTTGCTTCATGCTATTCTAATGTTATAAATCCAAATTATATAAATTGCTATGTTACCATTCCTGAAAACGTACACTATTTACCAGTTCGACGTGTGTTCCCAATTAGAATCCTTTCCTAATTTAGCAGAACTAAATGGTATTGTTTGGCCCATATGGCTGTGAACCTAGTGCAGGAATTTCGTTGGATAATTTGATCGTTAATGACCAAAACAACTACCCCCAAGTTTAATCGTAAAACTGAAATTTTATTGTATCTGAAAACCGTTAAATTCACCATAAATCATATACATACTGGAATGGTACGTTCGAGGGCTCAAATCGAAGCCGACTCGACGAAATTTAACCCTATACTGTTTTCCTGGTATTCCTGTACTTAAATTGTGATGATAATTGGATTGGAATGCGACTCTGGACTGCAGTCCAGAGCGACTCCAGTTGTTGCTCGCTGTTCAGTAATGGGTACCACAAGATCTCCTTAACTTGTAAATTGCGGAACTCCACTTATTATTATAGGTAAATCTATTAGCTAGACAACACAATTGGTTTCATTCTGTTTCGTTACCGTTTGATATTTGATCTGTAATTTAATAGATCGGGACGCATAACAGTCCCAGCAGAATCAGAACTGACATATTGGTATTGAATAGTGTATATCTCCTGACATACAGATGCAATCGAAGATCCATCTATTGTGTTGAAAACCTTACTGAAAACCCTAGATTTCATCCAACTGTAGCGTCGCTAAAATATGATCCCAACTGGGATTAAAATGCATTGCGAAACGGACTTCTGATTCTGAAACCGGATTTCCAGCCGCGAACGCTTAAAATGAAATGGTTATAATTAATGATCCTGGAACCCGATTGGCATGAAACTAAATTCAATGGTTAGATAACTGAACATACTGGTTATTCCCCGTTCATTGTTTCATTAAACTGTAAACATATGACTTATGATAAATCGTGCAAGTGATAGAATACTATTTTTATGACACCTTAATCATGCTTCATATACTGTTTACGTATCAGATCATACCCATATCATTGCAGTGATAACCTAGTGACTTCGTGCATTTACCCAGTATTATATTTTAGTGATGATTGTGGCAAGTACGTCAGTGTTCGTGTATCCGTGAATAAGTGAAAGTGATACGTACTTGTACACAATCAGTGACCCTATTATTCTATTGCATTGTCGACGTCTGTGGGATGCGTGTACGTGTGACTATAAGTGGTATGGGACACTTATGGAAGCGCTTGCACGGGTGTCACAGATAAGGCATCCGACACTGCCATTTATCTTAGGTATTAGTCGGGACGTGCTTGATGGAGGTCCTGCCTCCAGCTCTTGCGCAGACTTGTCACAGACCGATTGGTATTTAGGGTTATGGTTGGCGTTTGATGTAGACCACGGGGTGTGGGGTAGTTTAAGTGTGAGTTCAACAGGATCTCGGGAGTCCCATGCCGGCTTATATATTTAGGGAGATATATGGAGATTTACAGGGTATGTGATATTCACCGTGATATACATGTTACATGTTGGGCCCGTGGTCCCTTGCCCTTGGGTTCTACCCTTGGGTGGAGGACACTCGCGAGTGGTTGACTCTCACACTTGGACTGACGATAGGCTTAGTGACCTGTACAGTGAGACTTAGAGACTGATAGGGATACTGGCATTCATATACCTCACTTACTGTGTTGACATACGTGACTTATCGTTCTACTGCTTTACTGTTCCGCTGTATTGATGACTGCACATTCATATTCATGCTGTCTTTGATTTACTGCTATTCATATCTATTACCACTGTTAGAACTGTCACTTGATTTTATACAAATTATATTGCTATTGTGTCGCTCTGACGACCTGAGTATGCATGCTCAGTGTGAGGAGAAGATTTAGCCTGGACCAGAATTAGGCGTGTATCACAGACACCCTGACTTGCTTTTCAGAGTTACACTCGTTTGTTCCACTTCAGGTCAGTTCTTTACATTGTCTCTTTCAGTTACTGCATTTCTCATTACCTGCGCATTATTTACTGTTTACCATGAAAAACTAGAAGCCGAAGTGTGACTACGGCAGGACATTTCCTTGACCGTAGGAGCATGGCTGGCCTAGTCTACCCCTCGTATTCCGTATTTTAGGAAGCGGGGCGTGACAAGTAGTCCCTGGCCAAGGCAAGCGAGATATACTGGTAGGTTTCCAGTGTTATCTCAGGGTGTTCTGGGCTACACTCCGACACGACTTATACCGCTATTAGGGGACTGACGTTTACCTCCCCCTAGGCCCGCCATGCGATATGCTCAGACGAACAGACCGGACTGTACGGAGATTGTCACATTCAGGCTCAGTAGGAGTTCAAATGGGTTTCACCTCGTCAGTCTTCTTATCGGCATCTACCTGGGGGCCGTTATGCACAGCTAGTGCCGCTTGCGGTCTGTGGTTAAACCCACTGCCAGCGTAGTGTTGATTCTTTAGAGTCCCACACAGAGAGCTATTCGCCTTTAGGCAAAAGAGTAGAGGTCGCATGGTTTTGCGACAGGTCGCATGGTTTTACGACAGGGTTCGGTCACATCCGCGCACTTGTGCACGTTTAGTGACCGGGCAGTTATTACTAGCGGGCTTTGGTTTAAGCCAGATCCTAGTATACGTTTTGGGATTGGTTTTATCTCAATTGTATTCGTGTTCCCCGGAACGCGGATGCGGGTGCGTATGCACAGTTGACAGAGACAGAGGCAGAGGATTCTCATTAGGGCTATTGACTGTTGACTTTTGCTTAACCCTAATGAGAATTAGAAATATGATTAACAATAATATTAATTAAGTATTATAGTGATATGGTTAGGGTTGAAGGGTTGACCTTGTTGACTTGTTGACTTTTGTTGACCGGTTGACTAGGTTGGACTTGTTGACCACCATTATGACAATGGCTATCATTTGTTTGCATTGACTTTAGCTTGCTTGTTTTGTTCACAAATTGCATTTAATGCAAGAAATGATATTTCCGTTTGATATGATAACAACCATCACATAATACTCAATTATCATTATTTGTTATCATGATTTTGGATTATGAGAGGTTGGATGGAAAAAGTCTTACTCACTTTTTCATTTTGCTTTCTCTCTCTTGAGCTCTCTCATCCTCAAGCTCTCCCTCTTCCTCTCTCTCTAGTTCATGGTTCTACTTGTCTCATGTGTTGAGAAGCAAGAACCATATAGATAAAACCCAAAACACTCCTCTACTCATCCTAGTTCACAAGGCCTAGCAAGCCAAGTGTTCTAGTTTCTTCAAGTTTGAAGTAGAAGCCAAAAGGTAGAAGCTTTCGGATGGATCCATCTTCGGCGCGAGGAGACGACGAGATGAGGGCGATCCGAAACCGCAAGGAGTTGAAGACGAAGGAGTTCAAGTAAGGTATAAACCCCTAACCGAGTAGGTAAAACTCCTAGTTAGGTTGTTGTTTAACAAAGATCCATATTTTGAGTCCATGTTACCACCTTAAGAAAAATCGTTTTTCACCATTTCCGCAACCTCAAAGAACCGGGGACAGGTAGCATGGACTTACAGTAAGTCGTAAGGATCTTATAAAAGTGTTTTCTCCTTATAAGTCGAGAAGACATACAAGTGTCGTTCACCATACGGGGATATTTCTTGTCAATTGTGGAACTTGGTGGGAGAGTATTTATTTATGCCCGTGGATTGTAGACAATGGTCAATGTTGGATCGCTTGTTGGGTAACTTGGGGGATATAAAGGCTTAAGAACAGGTTTAGATCCCTGTAGCTTAAGGTTTTTGAATCTTATGAGCCGTGAGGGTCTCATAAGTGGAATTCTCCTTACGAGTCGAGAGAATCCCGTTAGTGTATTTCTCCTTAGGAATTATGAGGATTCCTAAGTGTGTTGCTCCTTTGCGAGTCGTAAGGATCTCACGCAGATATTTTCTGCTCACAAGGTTGAGAAGGCCTTACAAATACCCATGAATTTTTTATTTTACGAGTTTGCGTCTTATTCGGGTTTTCACAAACTCACCGGCTGTCCTGCTGTTTTTACTCACGGCGCCATTTCGGGTTTTCATCCGTGCCCATTTCGCTTATGGACATACTGTTTTTTAATGAGATTGCGCCCTTCCGGGTTTTCACAAACTCACCGGTAACCCTGCTGTTTTTACTCATGGCGCCCTTTCGGGTTTTCATCTGTGCCCATTTCACTCGTGGACATACCCTTTTTTTATGAGTGATGGAATTCTCGAATGTAGCTTTGTCGTAGGTGATCCATCTATTTACTAGTCGGATTTGGGGGTGGCTTCGTCGCTGGAGTAGCTGCGTAGCCTGTGGGACTTGAGTTGCAACCTCCGCCATTAGGACTTTGATTGCAATATAGATTTCAAGGGAGTGGATCGCCGTATTTGGAGCGATGCGCTAGTTTAGGGACATTCCGGTCTATTATCTCCATGTTTGAGATGAAATTTTAGTTTAGGGACTTTTTGGTCCAATGTCGCCATATTTGAGGCATGGTTCTAGTTTAGGGACATCTCGGTCTGTTGTTAGTTTACTGACTTGTCGGTCCGATGTCGCCATATTTGAGGCGAGATTCTAGCTTAGAGACATCTTGGTTCGTTGTTAGTTTAGGGACTTCTCGGTCCGACATCGCCATATTTTAGGTGAGGTTCTAGTTTAGGGACTTCTCGGTCCGTTGTTAGTTTAAGGACTTCTCGGTCCGACGTCGCCGTATTTGAGGCAAGGTTCTAGTTTAGGGACATCTCGGTCCGTTGTTAGTTTAGGGACTTCTCGGTCCGCTGTCGCCATATTTAAGGCAAGGCTATAGTTTAGGGACATCTAGGCCTGTTGTTAATTTAGGGACTTCTCATTCCGACGTCACCATATTTGAGGCGAGGTTCTAGTTTAGGGACATCTCGATCCGTTGTTAGTTTAGGGACTTCTCTGTCCGACGTCTCCATATTTGAGGCGAGGTTCGAGTAGGGACTTCTCAGTCCGTAGTTAGTTTAGGGACTTCTCGGTCCGTTGTTAGTTTAAAGACTTCTCGGTCCGCTGTCACCATATTTGAGGCGAGGTTGTTTTTGTATACTATTCTCGAAGTTCTGACTCAGGAAGATAGTTTATCATAGACCTAAGTCGTGACTCGTCAAGCATAGTATTTTTTGAGGAATTGGCCGTTTATTGGCCGGAAGGGTCTTTCGCCATGCATATCTATAAGCAGGTAGGTTCCACCTTGGTAGACTTTGTCTATGATGTACGAGCCTTCATAGTTCAGCTGGAATTTCCCTCGTTTTGCATGATTGGGGATCATTGGTCTTTTGACGACTAACACGAGTTCACCTTGACGGAACATTCTCGGTCTGGTTAGTCTTTCGTATGACCGTGTCATCTTTGCCTTATAAGCCTCTAGATTTTGCTGTGCTATAAAGCGAGTTTCATCGAGAGCATCGAGCTCCTCGAGTCGAAGATGAGCATTTTCTTCATCTGTCAGCTCGTATCGAACCGCTACTCATAGAGAAGGGAGTTCTATTTCCAGGGGAAGCACTGCTTCCGTGCCGAATACTAACATGTATGGTGTTTTATTCGTAGCCGTTTTGAACGTTGTTCGATACGCCCAGAGAGCTTCATGCAGCCTTTCGTGCCAGTCTCTTTTGTTTTTGGACACTGTTTTCTTTATAGTCTTTTTCAAGGTCTTGTTGAAAGCTTCAGCTAGACCATTGGTACGGGGATTATAGACTGAAGAGTATCTCTAGTCTATTTTATGCCGTCGAGCGAAGCGATTGATTTTATGACTTCTATAAGCTGGCCCATTATTTGAGATAATTCTTTGCAGAGTGTCAAACCGATAGATGACAGGTGTCATGTAGAAATGGAGGATATTCTTCGTCTTCACTTCCCTTAGTGGTACTGCTTCTACCCACTTGGAGAAGTAGTCGGTCGTTGCAAGTATGAACCGGTGTCCTCAAGAAGATGCCGGTTCAATGGGGCCAATTATATCTGTTCCCCATATTTCTGTTAGTGTATATGCCCTAGAGGCCATTACTGTATCATACTAGTTTGTATATTACTTAATGGAAGCTTGGGATATTCACCTTGTATAAACAATCTTGCTCAATATAGTAGTATGCTACTTGGTTTGTTTCTACTTCAATGTGTACTTGTGTTTATTTCAGTATATCACTTATACGCATTAGTGGAGCCCTTAGGATCTTTGCTTGATTACCAGC
Source organism: Agapanthus africanus (assembly GCA_030015575.1). Lineage (NCBI taxonomy): Eukaryota > Viridiplantae > Streptophyta > Magnoliopsida > Asparagales > Amaryllidaceae > Agapanthus > Agapanthus africanus. Next base: position 929,672,774 of record CM057337.1, on the reverse strand, counting down.
GTTGTGATGGCAGTCACACTAGTGGGGGCTGGGTAATCTATAGGCACATCCTTATACAGGTCCCTAGTCGTAGGACTATCGAGACAGGGCATCGATACTCCAGAGTAGACTAGCGTATGCGCTTCTCATCCCAGTGTGGGAGATGGTCTGTCCCACAGCCATCAGTACGTCGTACTGGAGATAGTATACGGGTGCTCGTTGGGTTACGAGTACACTGGACAGGACTCGTCGGGAACTGAAAGGTTGGTATTATACCTATCGTCAGTTATCAGTTCCCAGGTGACATGAGTACAGCTTAGTCCGCTGACTTGATACTGGCACTTCGCCTCGAGTGTGTTCCCACTACACTTTGATCACTACCCTACCACGGCTCAAAGGAGTCGTGCAAACAGGTAGTGGTTGGGTGCAGTCCCGAAGCACTTGGAGGCAGTGACGGTTAGACAGGATTCGTCTCTCCCGGTATTGGGGGTTGACATCGCGCTGTGTCTAGGAGAGCCATTACACGAGTAGTCCCTGGCCAGGGCAAGCGAGATATACTGGTAGGTTTCCAGTGTTATCTCAGGGTGTTTTGGGCTTCACTCCGACACGACTTGTACCGCTATTGGGGGACTGACGTTTTACCGCCCCCTAGGCCCGACATGCGATGTATCAGACGAACAGACCGGACTGTACGGAGAATGTCACATTCAGACTCAGTAGGAGTTCAGATGGGGTTTCACCTCGTCAGCCTTCTTGTCGGCATCTACCTGGGGACCGTTACGCACAGCTAGTGCCGCTTGCGGTCTGTGGTTAAACCCACTGCCAGCGTAGTGTCGAGTCTTTAGAGTCCCACACAGAGGGTATTCGCCTCTGGGCAAAACAGAGTAGAGGTCGCATGGTTTTGCGACAGGGTTCGTTCTCATCCGCGCACTTGTGCACGTTTGGAGTCCGGACGGATTATACTGGCAGGCTCTGGTTTGAGCCAGATACCGGTATATGTTTTGAGGGTTGCTTTTATATCTCGGTATTCTTGTTCCTCGGAACGAGAATGCAGGTGTGTATGCACAGTTGCTTGAGGCGGAGGATGAGGTATTTCATTAGGGTTTCGGAACGGGTGCGTATGCACAGTTGACAGTTATCTTTTTCCAAACCCTAATGGATTTATGAATTATCTATTAATAATAGTAATTAAATGAGAATTTTGTTATGGTTGATTTTGTTGACTTGTTGACCATGGTTGACTTGTTGACCATGGTTGAATGTTGACCACCATCATGCTTTAAAAAGTCCTCCTTGATTTATGCTTACATTTTTAAATGAAGCATGGTAGTGGTCATTCCAAATTACCATCAACTATTCTCATTTTCAATTATTATTATTAGATAATTCTTTTCTTTTGGCATTATGGTTGTAAGAAAGAAAAACATAGCTCATTCTATCATAACCTCTCTCTCTCCTCATTTCATCTTCTTCTTCCTCTAGCAAAAGAGAAACCTTCTCATGTGTTGAGAATCCTTCTCTTTAAAAAGAAAAGCAAACCCTAGTCTCTCTCTACTCATTCTAGGTTCATGGTTTAGCAAGCCGGAAGCCCTAGTTCACTCAAAGATCGAGGAAGAGCCCAAAGGTCGAACCTTCGAGGTGGATCCATCTTCGACGGAAGAAGGCGACGAAAAGAGAACCATCAACCTCTACAAGATTTCAAGAAGAAGGAGTTCAAGTTTAGGTATAACCATCTTCCATAGTAGCTAACTCCTTTTAGTGTATTTGCTAGTTTAGTTTAGACAACGATCCCGACCTTGTTTAGTCCATGTTGCCTCTTGCGATAAAAAATTTGTTTTTTATACCGTTTCCGCCTCCCCGTAAGCACCGGGGGTCGCAATATGGACTTACACTGGTATCAGAGCCTAACTAAACTTAAACTAGCTTGGTAGTGAAGTGTAACGAAGTTCGGAAACGAAAAATCACAAAACCGGAAAAATCACAAAACCTGAGTTTCTGTTGAAATTTTTTTTGGCTCAAAATGAAAAACTTTATACTTGTAAATTCAGCTCAGGGTTTTGTGTGAACACCCAAGAAAAACGATACAGTAATTCATCCAAACCGCCGCCCTTCCGCCGCATGAGCTATGGTAGCCGCCGCGGAACCGCCGCGCTTTGTCGTCTTCTCTGCATCGTTTTTCGTGCAGTGTGTGTCTGTGTTGGTTTTGGGATTTTTGATATATATTATATGTGCCCAGATTTTGCAGAAAAGAAATTTCCTTTTGGGGTCCTATAATTCCGTATTTTTTCCGAACTTCACTGCACTTTGACTATGATGGTTATATCTGTGATGTTTGCATGTATTGAACGTCGGCTAATCGCTATAAGTCGATTAGTCGGGGTTATACATGATCTGTAATGTGCTGGAATGTGTATATGAATGTGTTGGACTGTCGCGGGTGAATAGCCGGGGTGGATGTGAGATGAGCTTTTGTTTTTCTTTCATTCATTGTAAATGTAAATTGATGTAATAATTATTATTTGTTTGGCCGCACAACCGGGTCGGGGTTGTAGCCGTCATTGTATAATTCTTTTTACTGTTTTTGCTCCTAGGATAGACCCATGGAGGGGTGCACAAACTACCGAGGACTTGGCGGGTAGTTTGCCGCACCCGTAGGGGTCTTGGGTGGGGTATTTGGCTATTCACCGCGACCGTGTTATCCGCTTTTCGTTCCAGGCTCGAAAGGATTGCGGATTGCTAGTATATCCAATGTATTCATCTGTGATCTGTAATGTCTATCATTGCTTTCTATTTAGGCGTTGCTTATGTTTTACAGACGCGCTAGCCCAGCCCCCGCTCTGTCGTTAGTTAAGTAACCTAACGGGTAATGACGGGGCCCCGTGGCGAATGCGAATGGCATAAGCGTACGTCATATTTTGGTTGTTTTCTGCAATGGTAGGATTAAATGATGGGACGCATTAAAAGTACTAATGCAAGAATATCACGCATTAAAAGAACTAATGCAAGATAATAAACCAAGTTTAAGTCGATGGAACACTTTCGAAAAACCACTCGGTTCTTTTCAAAACTAACTTTTAAATACGGAGCTTGAGCCACTCCTTCTAAAAGCTATCTCGTTCCATCGATTATATCAAGTTCACTACGTTCACGGTTTTACCAAAACCATTCGTAGCCCTCCGTCGTTTCACATAAATAGTCAATAGTATTCAAGATGTGTTTGTTGGCCAAAGTCAAGGCATAGTGATTGGTAGCTATTGGATATTCATGTGCAGCATAGATAGATGCGTTGATTTGGAACAGTCGTACTGCCTTGTTGGCCAAAGTCAAGGGTATGTACGGGTGGATTCAAATTAACCTGGAGAACGACGGGAAGAACTTGACATGTGACTTATGATTTGTTGGCCAAAGTCAAGGTCATAAGAGCATGGGGCAAAAATCCACATCGGGAGTTTCATAAGTACTGAAACTTGCTAGATTTGCATACCATTTGGAGGGTGATGATTATGGTAGGATTCCTTCATTTTCGTCACGCGATGATATTTGGATCCCGATCCTACTGTGAGTATATGCTACTCCTCGGGAAATTTCTCACTAAACGATCAATGCTATAAACCTAGTAGGTGCCTAGAAAGGTGTTAGCGGGGCTACGCCCCCAGGGAAAAGAGGTTATTTAATTAAGGAACTTCGCGAAAGCGTTGGAAAACCTCCCTCGAAGTACCGACACTGGCCTGGCTGAACGGTTAAGCAAGTATTGTACGGTGGGATTGATCCCGGCTAATTCTTCCTTTGTGGTTTGAGGAGGGATTCGAGAGACAGTGGGAGCCATCCTGTTTAGACAAATTAAAAATCATTCTAAACTTGCAAGAGCATCGTGCTAAAGTGTTTCTTCTCTCCCCCCTGCAGCGACCAAATCGAAATGACTGGACTTAAGTTACTTCTAGATAAAAACATACTGACAGGGCCAAACTACAAAGATTGGCTCAGGAATGTCAAATTGGCAATCACTTACGACAAACTGGGGTATCTTCTTACCACCAAAGCTCCCCCCGTCCCAGGTCCCACCTCCAGCGTCGCGGATAAGGAAATCCGTAAGACTTGGGAGATTGACAGCGCGAAGGCCAGGTGCCTCGTACTTGCCTCGATGGACAACGACCATCAGAGGAGGCACGAGAATATGGATTTGGAATCCATATTTCTTCATACAAAAGAACTGTATGGAGAGCAGTCTCGTATCGCAAGATACGAAGTGTCGAAGAAGTTATTTTCGACTAAGTTGGCCGTCGGATCATCGGTAGCGGACCACGTGCTTAAGATGATTGGCTACACTGAGGAGCTCGCGGAACTTGGGACCACGTTGGACAGTGAACTATATACGGATATAATTCTCCAGCCCCTTCCATCCACTTACGCCCAGTTCATACTGAATTTCAACTTGCAAGAAAAGGAAGTTGAACTTTCAGAACTCCTCAACATGCTGAGGAGCGCAGAGGGCACCCTACAGAAGGGTAGGGATACACCCGCTTTGTTTGTAGGAGGATCTTCTTCCTCTAGGTCCAAGGCGAAAGCCAAGGGAAAGAGGAAGAAAGCCCCCGCCAAACCAAGAGGCGGTGTTAGTAAAGTGGGTACGAAGGGAAAGGAAAAGGCAACAAAGATAGCGGGGAAGCTTGTTGGAAAAGAAGAATGCTTCTATTGTCATAAGAGTGGACACTGGAAGAAAGATTGCAGGGCTTGGAAGGCCAGGACACAGGAACTGAAGCAGGTTGCGGCTTCAGCTTCAGGTGTGTATGTTATTGAAAACTGTCTTTCTATAAACTCTACTTCCTGGGTATTGGATACCGGATCAGGATCTCATATCTGTAATTCTTTGCAGGCGTTGAGAAACCGTAGGTTTTTGAAGGAAGGTGACATGACCCTCAGAGTTGCGAACGGAGCTAGCATGGATGCTAAAGCCGTGGGGGACTATCACCTGGGAATGTCAGATGGGCATGTTTTGGTTTTGCGTAATTCCTTTTTTGTACCCAACGCAACTTGTAATATCATTTCTGTATCTTTGGTTTCTAAAGAAGGTTATGAATTTGCGTTTGTAAGTAATGTTGTAAACATTCGCCTTAATCAAGTTCTGATTGGGTCTGGTACACTGAGCAATGGTATATACGTATTAAACCAACCACAGATTTTCAATGTCCAGAATACACACAAAAGAAAGTCTCCAGATATCAATCAGACTTTCTTATGGCATTGTAGACTGGGTCACATCAATGAGAGAAGGTTGACTAAGTTACATACAGAAGGATATTTGGATCCGTTCGAATATCAATCATATGCCACTTGTCAATCCTGTCTCAAAGGAAAGATGACAAAGACTCCGTTCACTGGACACGGAGTAAGAGCGAGCGAGCTCTTGGGACTCGTACACAGCGACGTGTGCGGTCCAATGTCTACACATGCGCGAAGCGGTTATTCTTACTTCATTACTTTTACGGATGATTTTTCAAGATACGGTTATGTCTTCTTAATGAAACATAAGTCCGAAGCTTTTGAAAAATTCCAGGAATATAAGAATGAAGTTGAAAAACAAACCGGCAAAAGTATCAAGATTCTAAGATCGGATCGAGGTGGAGAATACTTAAGTGCCGAGTTCCTGAATTACTTAAAAGAGAATGGGATTCTCTCTCAGCTTACTCCTCCATACACTCCGCAACATAACGGTGTATCGGAAAGACGGAACCGAACCCTATTGGATATGGTACGGTCCATGATGAGTAACGCTGAGTTACCGCGATCATTCTGGGGGTATGCACTAGAATCAGCTGCGTACCTATTGAACCGAGTTCCTACTAAGACTGTGCCTACTACACCATATGAGATGTGGTGTGGAAAGAGGCCCCATCTCAGTCACATCAAGACTTGGGGATGTCCAGCTTTTGTTAAAAAGCAGCATGCGGACAAGCTCGAGGCACGCTCAGTACAGTGTAAGTTCGTGGGATATCCAAAGAACTCCAAGGGATATTTCTTCTACTGTGAAGAGGAACAAAAAGTTCTTGTTTCTCGTCATGCCTACTTCTTGGAAACTGAGTTTTTGGAAAACCAGATAAGTGGGAGCACAGTAGAACTGGAAGAAATTCCAGAACCACAAACTATTACTGAAAGCTTAGTGGAACCAGAGGGTTCAAATGAACAGGACATTCCTACGCCGCTCCGCAGAAGTAATAGGCAGTCTCATCCGCCCGAGAGATACTACGGTTTTCTCATAGACGGGGATAGAGAGGATTGCGTCATAGATTATGACGAGCCTACTAGCTTCCAACAGGCCGTTCAGAGCGTTGACTCGGTAAAATGGCTGGATGCAATGCGGACCGAAATGGAGTCCATGTACACCAACAAAGTATGGACGTTGGACATTGCTCCAGACGGGGTAAAACCCGTAGGATGCAAGTGGATCTTCAAGAGGAAGATTGGTGTAGATGGACAGGTTGAGACCTATAAAGCTAGACTTGTAGCAAAGGGTTTCCGTCAAAGACCTGGCTTGGACTATGACGAAACCTTTTCTCCAGTGGCTATGCTGAAATCCATTCGGATCCTTCTTGCCATTGCTGCCTTCTACGATTATGAGATTTGGCAGATGGACGTAAAGACCGCTTTTCTAAATGGAAATTTAGAGGAGTGTGTCTATATGGATCAGCCAGAGGGTTTCATTCAGAGTGGGAGCAGCGGAAAGGTGTGCAAGTTGCTTAAGTCCATCTATGGACTAAAGCAGGCATCGCGGAGTTGGAACATTTGTTTTGATGAGACGGTCAAGGAATTTGACTTTATCAAAAATCCAGATGAACCATGTATCTATAGTAGATTTGTAGCGAGAACTGTAGTATTCCTTGTTTTATACGTGGATGACATTCTCTTAATAGGAAATGACATTCCTATGCTACAATCTGTCAAGGGTTTCTTGTCACACAGGTTCTCCATGAAAGACCTGGGTGATGCCTCTTACATCCTGGGGATCCGGATCCATCGTGATAGATCCAAGAGGATATTAGGACTTTCACAGTCCAGGTACATCGACACCGTACTGAAAAGATTCAGTATGGAAGATTCCAAGCGCGGTAACCTACCGGCTTGTCACGGGATCACCCTCTCTAAAGAGATGTCTCCCAAGACTGATTTGGAGAGGGATCGCATGTCTATTATACCCTACGCTTCTGCGGTAGGCTCTATAATGTATGCGATGTTGTGTACCAGACCGGATGTAGCTTATGCACTGAGTGTAGTAAGCCGGTATCAGTCAAACCCTGGGGAGAAACATTGGATAGCAGTAAAGAACATTCTCAAGTACCTGAGAAGGACTAAGGAGATGTTCTTGGTGTATGGCGGAAAAGACCTCCAGATTGAGGCCTTTGCTGACTCCAGCTTCCAGAGTGACAAGGATGATTCCAAGTCCATGTCGGGTTTTGTCTTTACCCTCAATGGAGGGGCGGTGTGTTGGAAGAGTTCCAAACAGGAAACCGTTGCAGACTCGACTATGGAAGCGGAATACATCGCTGCATCTGATGCCGCAAAAGAAGCTGTCTGGATAAGGAAGTTCTTAAAAGAACTTCAGGTGGTTCCGTCCATTGTTGACCCAGTACCTCTGTATTGCGACAACAACGGGGCTATAGCTTTAGCAAAAGAACCCAGGTCCCATCAGAGATCCAGGCACATCTTGAGGCGGTATCACCTGATCAGGGAGATCGTGGATCGCAAGGAGATCGAGGTTCGGAGGGTTACTTCAGAAGAGAACACTGCAGATCCATTCACCAAGGCCCTACCCCAGACTCAGTTCGAGCGGCTGATCGAGATGATAGGTCTTCGATACGCCAGTACATGGCCTTAGTGCAAGTGGGAGATTGTTAGTGTATATGCCCTAGAGGCCATTACTGTATCATACTAGTTTGTATATTACTTAATGGAAGCTTGGGATATTCACCTTGTATAAACAATCTTGCTCAATATAGTAGTATGCTACTTGGTTTGTTTCTACTTCAATGTGTACTTGTGTTTATTTCAGTATATCACTTATACGCATTAGTGGAGCCCTTAGGATCTTTGCTTGATTACCAGCGTTGTGATGGCAGTCACACTAGTGGGGGCTGGGTAATCTATAGGCACATCCTTATACAGGTCCCTAGTCGTAGGACTATCGAGACAGGGCATCGATACTCCAGAGTAGACTAGCGTATGCGCTTCTCATCCCAGTGTGGGAGATGGTCTGTCCCACAGCCATCAGTACGTCGTACTGGAGATAGTATACGGGTGCTCGTTGGGTTACGAGTACACTGGACAGGACTCGTCGGGAACTGAAAGGTTGGTATTATACCTATCGTCAGTTATCAGTTCCCAGGTGACATGAGTACAGCTTAGTCCGCTGACTTGATACTGGCACTTCGCCTCGAGTGTGTTCCCACTACACTTTGATCACTACCCTACCACGGCTCAAAGGAGTCGTGCAAACAGGTAGTGGTTGGGTGCAGTCCCGAAGCACTTGGAGGCAGTGACGGTTAGACAGGATTCGTCTCTCCCGGTATTGGGGGTTGACATCGCGCTGTGTCTAGGAGAGCCATTACACGAGTAGTCCCTGGCCAGGGCAAGCGAGATATACTGGTAGGTTTCCAGTGTTATCTCAGGATGTTTTGGGCTTCACTCCGACACGACTTGTACCGCTATTGGGGGACTGACGTTTTACCGCCCCCTAGGCCCGACATGCGATGTATCAGACGAACAGACCGGACTGTACGGAGAATGTCACATTCAGACTCAGTAGGAGTTCAGATGGGGTTTCACCTCGTCAGCCTTCTTGTCGGCATCTACCTGGGGACCGTTACGCACAGCTAGTGCCGCTTGCGGTCTGTGGTTAAACCCACTGCCAGCGTAGTGTCGAGTCTTTAGAGTCCCACACAGAGGGTATTCGCCTCTGGGCAAAACAGAGTAGAGGTCGCATGGTTTTGCGACAGGGTTCGTTCTCATCCGCGCACTTGTGCACGTTTGGAGTCCGGACGGATTATACTGGCAGGCTCTGGTTTGAGCCAGATACCGGTATATGTTTTGAGGGTTGCTTTTATATCTCGGTATTCTTGTTCCTCGGAACGAGAATGCAGGTGTGTATGCACAGTTGCTTGAGGCGGAGGATGAGGTATTTCATTAGGGTTTCGGAACGGGTGCGTATGCACAGTTGACAGTTATCTTTTTCCAAACCCTAATGGATTTATGAATTATCTATTAATAATAGTAATTAAATGAGAATTTTGTTATGGTTGATTTTGTTGACTTGTTGACCATGGTTGACTTGTTGACCATGGTTGAATGTTGACCACCATCATGCTTTAAAAAGTCCTCCTTGATTTATGCTTACATTTTTAAATGAAGCATGGTAGTGGTCATTCCAAATTACCATCAACTATTCTCATTTTCAATTATTATTATTAGATAATTCTTTTCTTTTGGCATTATGGTTGCAAGAAAGAAAAACATAGCTCATTCTATCATAACCTCTCTCTCTCCTCATTTCATCTTCTTCTTCCTCTAGCAAAAGAGAAACCTTCTCATGTGTTGAGAATCCTTCTCTTTAAAAAGAAAAGCAAACCCTAGTCTCTCTCTACTCATTCTAGGTTCATGGTTTAGCAAGCCGGAAGCCCTAGTTCACTCAAAGATCGAGGAAGAGCCCAAAGGTCGAACCTTCGAGGTGGATCCATCTTCGACGGAAGAAGGCGACGAAAAGAGAACCATCAACCTCTACAAGATTTCAAGAAGAAGGAGTTCAAGTTTAGGTATAACCATCTTCCATAGTAGCTAACTCCTTTTAGTGTATTTGCTAGTTTAGTTTAGACAACGATCCCGACCTTGTTTAGTCCATGTTGCCTCTTGCGATAAAAAATTTGTTTTTTATACCGTTTCCGCCTCCTCGTAAGCACCGGGGGTCGCAATATGGACTTACAATTTCGAACGGCCAGTTAGCTACTGTTGGGTGAAGCGGATTTGGATGTTGATGGATGAAGTCCCTATAGATTTGGCACGAGTGACACTGCTTCGCATATTCGAGACAATTCTGAATCATCGTGGGTCCATAGTAACCTATTCTTTTATCTTCAGCTTCAACTTTGGCCCAGCTTGATGAGAACCACAGAGTCCGTCGTGAGTTTCCTGGACGACTCTCTTCGCTTCTTCTGGTCCCAGGCATCTTATCCATAAATAGTCGAAAGATCTCTTATATAGAGTATCATTGACGAAAGGATAGGACATATCTCGTTTCATGAGCTGATGTCTAGACGATGCATTTTGGGGCGTTTGTCGGGATTTGAAGTAGTTTATGAAGACTTCCCTCTAGTTTTTAACCTTTTCTTCGTCCTCTATTTGAAGGGCTACTTGTTCGGTCGCTTCTTTTCCTTCGGATAGCTCTGTTAAGTCTTCTGAAGATATATCTGTTGGCACGAGAACTCAACGAATTTGCACGATGATCCTTACGTCATCAAGGTCTTTATCGGCCAGTTCCTTAGCTAATTTGGCCAATGCATCCACCTTACTGTTTTCTACACGCGGTATACTCACCAAGATATAGGAGTGGATTTATGCCAGCAGTTGCTGCACTTTTTCGCCGTACTTTATCAGCTCTGGATTGCATGTCTAATAGTCGCCATTTACTTGGCTAACAATCAGCGGGAGTCTCTATATATGAGGAGGTCTTTGATTCCCATGTCAACAGCGATCTCGAGACCTGCTATCAAAGCTTCATACTCAGCTTCGTTATTAGTCCTTGTCTCCGTTAAGGAGAGGGCTTAACGCAATATCCCTCCTTGCGGAGTTACGTAGATAAGGCCCACCCCGCCTTTGATCATAGGGTTGTTTTTCTTTTGCCTCTTCATGGAAGACGCTCCATAGAAATAGAGTTCCCATTGGGATTCATTTTCTTCTTTCTCTCCTTCGATCGTGTTGAACGCATGTTCATCCGGCAACTCACAATTTAAGGGAGAGTCGGATGGTATCTGATGCTTTGCAAGAAAGTTGACAATGGCCTGGCCTTTCACTGCTTTGAGAGGTTGATACGTTATCTAAAACTCTATCAGGAGAAGGGTCCATTTGACAAGCCTTCCTATTAATATGGCCCTTAACATCAGATATTTGAGAGGATCCACCTTTGATATAAGATGAACCTCATGTGTCAAGGCGTAATGTTTGAGCTTCGTTATTGTGAATATCAGTGCCAGGCAGTGCTTTTCGATGGGGGAGTAGTTGTTTTCTGCCCCCAGAAGAACTCGACTCAAACAGTACAAACCTCTTTTCTTTCCTTGATCGTTCTCTTGTTCCCATAGCGCTCCTAGAGAACCTTCAAGAGCTGTTGTATATAAGATAAGGGGTTTTCCCTTAACTGGAGCGGTCAATACCGGCGGATTTTGTAGGTATTGCTTGATTTCGTCTAGTGCATCTTGGCACTTTTGATCCTAGACGAATGAGGTCCCCTTCTTCATCAAATGGCTATAGGGACGGCATTTTCCGGAGAGATTAGCTATGAATCGCCGGATATATACGAGCTTTCCTTGAAGAGATCATAGTTGTTTGAGGGTTCTTGGCGTGGGCATTTCCATAATCGACTTGATCTTTGAAGGGTCGATTTCGATACCCTGGTGACGTATGATGAATCCTAGGAATTTGCTTGAAAAGACTCCAAACGCGCATTTCAGAGGATTCATTTTCATATTATATTTCCGAAGACTTCGGAACACTATTTTTAGATGTTCCTAATGCTCCTCGTGGATTGGCTCTTTACCACTAGGTCATCAATGTAGCATTCAACAATCTCGTGTATGAGTTCATCGAAGATCTTTGTCATGGCCCTTTAGTAAGTAGCATCGGCATTCTTTAAGATGAAAGGCATCACCTTATAGTAGAATATGCCCAGTGGGGTCGAAAAGGCGGTATGCTTTTGGTCTTCCGGATGCATTTTTATTTGATTGTATCCTGAAGATCCATCCATGAAGGAGAAGACCTTATGGGTAGACATGTTGTTGATCATCAGCTCGGTAACAGGTATTGAGAAGTTATCTTTCGGGCAAGCTTTGTTGAGGTCCCTAAAGTCTACGCAGATGCGCACTGTCCCATTATTCTTCATCACTAGAACGATGTTAGCGATCCAGTCGGGATATTGAACTTCTTGGATGAAGCCGAAGTCGATTAGTTTCTTGACTTCAGCGTTGATACCCATCTCAAGTTCAAGCCGCATTCTTCTTGGTTTCTGTCTGACGGTCTTTATATCCGATGATATGGCCAGTTTATGTACCGCCACTTTTGGATCTAGACCCGGTATCTCAGAATAGATCCATGCGAAGCAGTCTTTATATTGCATGAGCATGCCTTTTAATGTGGCTACTTTTTTTTCAGATAGCAGTTCACTGACGAACGTTGGCCTCAGATCATTTTCCGTTCCTAAGTCAATTTTCCATAGGTTGTCCGCCATAGTGTGTATCCCATCTTCCAGCTCTTTTGGTATCGGTGGAAACTCGGAGATCACCTCATCCTCATCTTCATTTGCTAAGCATATGTGGAGGTCATCCATAGTCTCGTGCCCTCCCTCATTTGAGAGTGTTATCATATGGCAGGTACGAGTTTGCTTCCATTCTTGACGTTGAGCTAGTCCTATCCTTACAGTATAGGTCCTCTTTGGCTCATGCTTTTGCGGCGGGGTTACCCTCCAGCTGTTGGATAAAACAAACCTGCCTTGTCGATATTGGTCTTCTACCCAGTCTTTGAAGGCAAAGCAGTTTTCAAGGGGATGACCTATTGCTCGGTGGTAGGAGCAATAATTCGGATGATGGACCTCGTTTATTTATTCGGGGTGCTGAGGCTCCGGAAGCGTCATCATTTGGTGCTTCATGACAATATTGAATATTTTTCTTGTCTTGTCATGAGGGAACGAGTATTCCCGACCAATCTTCTTTATAAAGGACGGGTTCCAATCAACTTTTTCTCGATTGCAAGGCTTCTTGGATTCTCTTTGTTGTGTTCGAACGTTGTTTGCATTCTTTGCCCTGTTTTGCCTCTATTTTGGGATTTCCCCCTTTTGCAATGACATACAGTGGGCCAGGGATAAAGAGCATTATAATTTTCCTTTTCCGTAGACTGCTGATTGAGGCATTGCGTCCTGCCTTTTTCATAGATATCCATTTCGCGGTTGTGATCGTCTCGGCTCCTTTGACAAGCTTCCTTTATTAGCTTGTCTATTTGTTTTTCGAGCGACGCACTTAACGTTCTTAGGGCTAGATTTCGCTCTGTTTCAACATCACGGCCATTTGGAGAAGCGTTTTCCTCCTCGCTGGAGCTGTTTATGACACGGCAGCTGTGGCACTGCTCCCGTTTCTTGGACCAAACGTATCCGAGCATGGTTGTCTCCATCTTTCCGTTGGGTATCTTTTGCTGAGTCCTGGGAATATCCCAAATCTTTTTATAGAATTGGGCTTGTCGAACAGTTTGTTCGGAGGGTACACCTTGGTGTCTTAACAGCCTTTTCAATCCCTCCGCGTAGTATTTTGGCAAACGGATTGGTTGAAGCCTGTCGAGTGCAAAATCGGCACCATGCCAGACTTCTTTTTCTACTTTGGTCTCCGTCGGTTGGTAGAAGAGGACCGCCTTTTCACCTCTTCTCCTGGAAGGGACGTCGAAAGTCTGTAGTTCTTGTACGCTGTATGTATCAAGCACATCATGTTTCTTGTAATGCCGAGGCGGAGCCATTATGATTTGCAGAATCTGATCTGCTTCGGTGAGGGTTTGCACTGATGGGTGGATGGAGAACACTGCATTGGCCTCGTCCTCAGAGTCGCTGCCAAAGACCAGAATAGGGGTAGATGGTCCGGGCCTATTGTTTTCTTTCTGGGGTTGCCCCGAGTAGACTATTTCGCCATCTTCCTCAGAATCGCTCTCAAAAATCGGGATAGTAGTGACGGACTTCTGTTTATCCTCCGGCTTATGACACCTTTCTGTATCTTTGAAGTCTGGTAGGAAGTACTTTGCGTCTTCATATTTTCGGACCTCGTTTATGGAGAACGGATTGAGCTTCCCTGTGACGGTGTATTCCAAGCTGTGTTTGAAATACTTCATACACTGATGTTGTGTAGAACGGACGACGTTGTACTCATGTAACCAAGGCCTGCCGAGCAAAGCGTTATAGCAAGTTTTGGTGTCAATGACATGAAATTTGATGTCAGTGAAGAGCAACCCAAAGCGTAGCGTCAGTATTACGGACCCAAGCGTCCGTGACGACTGTGAGTCGAACCCGAAGATAGTAATTTTGTCTCGGGCTAGGTACTGAACGTTCATGCAAATCTCCTTCAGCACTCTCATGTTGAGAAGGATGACGGAGGATCCATTGTCGACAAGAATTTTTCCTATCTTGATATCGTGGCAGTACCTAGTGACGTATAACGGGATGTTATGTTCGCACGTACCGAGGAGGATATCTTCATCGCTGAATGTAATGTCGGCTCTGAAAACTTCTGCCAGCTTGTCCTTCATCTTCTCTTCCGTGAGGAAAGCTTGGAACTGATCGGGCTCTTTTAATGCCTTGATCAGAGACTCTCATGCCTCTTTGGACAGGAGGAGAGCATCTAATATGCTCAGCTGTGAGGGTATTTTCCTCAGATGTGCTAGGACATTGTAATCCACCTTATTTTTCCTAGACGGGTCCCTTTCTACGAGCATTTTGACAACTCCATCGTCGAGAGCAATTTTCTCAGTGATTTTCTCTTTCCCTTTATCTTTTTTGCAAAACCTTTGTTTGTAGGTCCGAGGTTTTTCTCAGGCAGCGTGTGGTTACGCAGCTGAATATTCTCACAGTTCTTCTCCTCTTCTTCTTTTTCAGAGGTGGAGTTTTTGAAGAGAGGGTTGAGGGGTATTTCTTCCTTAGAATCGCTCCCGAAAGTAAGAACTTGGGGTTTTCCCCTTCTGAACTGGTATATACCATATGACAGTTGCTAGTCGTTTTTTCATACGCATTTGTCGCACTTTTTTGCTGTCGATGAGATTCGCGCTTCATCCTCTTGAAGTGTTTTTGATGGGCAACGTATCCTTGCTACCACTTCTTGAAGGTACTGCACTCTTCGGTGGGGTGGGTAACCCTCCGATGATATAGGCAGTAGTTTTGATGTGAATCCTCTCCGTCGAGGCATATGACCCCGGGAGTGTTTCCTACCAGAGGTGGCAGTTTCATTCCCATTGACAAGGCTTTGGCGAACCGCTTCTCTGCCTTGATCTTGCTCTTATTTGCCGCGGGTATACTTTGGTTTGGTTGGAGTACTTTACAACTCCTCCTTACCATGGCTTCTTCATCTTGACGCTGACGTTTAGCCTTTTCGTATATGGCTGTCTCGCGTTCTCGGTCAACTTTTCTTTTGTAAAAGGATTTGTTAAGCAGCCTATCGATCGGGTCTTCTTCTGGCAGTTCCGGGGATTTTAGTGCCGACTCTGCCTCCATTTCCTCCGCGTTGTTTTCTGACGCTGGAGGAGTTTCTTCGTCATTTAACGACGAATGGGAGATCATGTAGCAACTTTCTACACGGTCCCCGATGTCTCCTGATGAGTCATTTCCCTCATCGTAGTCACTCTCTTCGTTCTCAAGAATATGCTTGAGAAACTATTCGAGCGTGACCGGTTTCCGTGCCTTCTGGTTGTAATCCTCCAGCACGTCAATGAACCTTTGTAGGACTGTGCACTTGTCGTCATACTCGTCAGGATGCACAGGCTTTTTGGTCTTTTTCTTCGAAGACTTCGAAGGCTTGACTTGGGAGTTTTGTCCTTTGTCAACAATCTTCGGTGCGGGACGTGGTTTCAATATCCTTTCGATGATTTCGGGTTCAAGTGGGCTTTTCCATCTGACTGCTGGACATGCCTGTAAATCCTTCAGCATCATTTTGGTTTTAGCTGGAAGAACGACTTCCCATGGAGTTTCTTCCACGAGCGAGCATGATGCCCCTGACGCATCCATTTTTTGGGAGTGTGCTTCTGTGGCAGGTTTGACCTCCAGTTGTCAGACAACGTGAATTTCCCCTATTGATACTGGTTCTTGACCGAGTTCTTGAAGACGTAGCAATCCTCAATTGGGTGGCTCACCATTCTGTGATAGGAGCAGTAGTTGGGGTTGTTGACGTCGCCAGGTTGTAGTGGACGCCGTAGGTCTGGCAACGTGATGAGTTTGTTACGCACCACTAATTCGAATAGTCTCCTCATTTTATCGTGGGGAAACGAGTAAGCGCGTTCTAGCCTTTCTTCCAAAGATAGGAGTAGACGTGCGTTGTTTTAGTGAGTCGACGGCTTTGGGTTGCTCGGTTGTTGTTGAGTGTTGGTGACGAAGGCCGCTTTCCCTTTACCCTTGGCGTTTCGAGGGTCCTTACTTGAGGAGGAAGGTCTGTGGCCTATCTGGTCCATTTGGGCCAGTTTATCGATCAGTGTCTGGAAGGTTGTTGATTTGAAGAACGCCATGAACTGGGACACAGTCGTTTGAGGATCAAGAGTCCCAATGAACATGCCCACGGCGGGGGGTTCTTCTATGCGTCGTTCGAACTTTGATCATAGTTTCTGCCACCGGATCGCATATTGGACCCATGTTTCTCTTGAATTTACCCTAGAAGTGATTAATGCTGTGATTAGAGTGCGCTCGCTTGCGCTGGCGAACCGCTGTGTGAACAGCAGCTCCATCTCTGTGAATATCTTTACGGAGTCATTTGGGAGCTCCGAGTACCATTCAAAGGTCGTTTCTGACAGACTGCCAATGAACTGGCAAAGCAACAGTTTGTCATCGCCTCCAGTGTTTTCGCACAGAACTTTGAATAGCACGACGTGCTGATGGGGTTGCCTGTCCCTTTATATACATGGAACTTGGGGATCATATATCCCAGCGGGTATTTGATTTGATCATACCGGCATGGATAGGGTCGCCCAGTTCTGACAATTTGGCCAGCCGCTTCATTTGCTTGATGAGCTCTTATTTGTTGAGCTATATAATCAGCAAGAGAAGCCTTAGAGATTGTTTCCTCCTTGGATGTCGATAAGGCCGGAAGAGAATTTGATGTTTCCCCTCTGTCGTCCTCGATAATTATCGTCGGATCCTCAGCTGGGGGTTCTGGCTGGATCATCATTCCAACCATATCCTGGAATAAGAGAGCCATCTGCTTTTTATTAGCAACCTGCTCAGCATCTTTCTTGTCCTTTCTTTCAAGCACCCTTCGCAGGAACTCTGTATCGGTCTCCTACTCCTGGCGTTGTTCGGCTGTTGTGTCCAGGATTTCTTTCTGCCCCGTAAGTGTTGCCATTTTGGTCAGCATCTCTTGGAGCTTTTGTTGTTGCTCCTGAGCTTTTGTCAGCGACCAAGTTTGCGGTCGATGTCCTATGGAATGACGGCTTTCTTCTTTCCCGGAAGCCATGTAGACCGTATGTACGCTCATACCCCCAGACTTGGGGCGTTTGGGTCCACCACCTTTGGATTTTACTGCAGGCGGTGGGATTTTCTCCGGCCTTATCCTTTTGTGGGAGGTCGAAGTTGAAGGAGACATTGTAACATGCACCTGTGTAGAAGAAATCCCTCGCTGTATGACGGAGGGATGGTCTTTCTCTTGCTGAGCCTTCGATTTCTTTGGTCGACGAATGTAGTCTTGATCAATCATGGAGTCCTGGACTTTTTGCCACACCCTGCGAATTTGGGAGGAGAGCCGTTGATGGGGGCGCTCCGGCATTTCCTGAACTGTGGCATCTGCAGGAGGGGGTGATTTCTTTAGCACCGCCGTTGGAGAGTTCTTGCGCACCCTCCTGAGCAGATCAAAGCTATTCCCAGTTGGAACAGCAGCGTCAACTTCCACCATTGGAGCTGGTGGGGTAAGTCCAAAGAAGGAGTTGCGCCCAGCTTTCTCACTCGGCGCCAGTGGTGACATCGAGCGTATCTTGCAAACGGGACCGCCTCATATTTGGAAGCAGCTTCTTCATGCCCGTGGCTTTGCTGAGGGGCTGTTGTTGGCATCAACCTGTTGAAGACTGGCGTCCTTGGCAGAGTTTGAGGAGGAACGACCAATCTTTCAAGATCGATCTTCTGATGGGGGAAGCGCTTTTGACGGCTTCGCCCGCAGCAGAAGTTTGGAGGGCTATCCATTTTGGGGCAGCCCCTTCACGTATCATGAGCCTCTTTGCGGGCCTGTTGGAGCTTCGGCTTATTCAGTTGAAAACTGAGATACCATATTTGAACGGCCCGTTGAGAAGGGCCGTTGTGGTCGCCAGTCGATCGAAGACTGACCTCTTGGGAGCTTCCTCTTGTGGCGCTGAGGCACCGAAATTCACTGGTGGGAACATAGATTCGAAGAACAATCTAGTAGTGGCTTGTGTGACTTGCCCCACTGGCATTGAAAAGATAGTGGCCGCGTTAGGCCCGTAGGTCACTCCTCTAGCTGGGGTAGAGTGAGAGTTTCTATTTCAAGAGGTGCAGTGGGAAGCCATCGATTTTCTCTTCTTCTGCACAGGAGTAAGACACTAAATTTTAGTACCTCGAATCCAATAGCAACCATAGCGAACCGTGATCTTGTTCTTGAAATACAACACACGAAGTGTGGAGTGGAAAGACGAAAAGGTTCCACCGGGCGTGCCAGAATCTGTTCACCGCCGGAAACCAGGGACTGGGAATCCGGTCTGAATTGTGATGGCAGATGCTATTTGGATTTATCCGTCCACCTCTCTGAAAATGCCAAATTGATTTATGGCACCATATATCGGAGGTTTGGAGGCACGCGACCGTTGTAGTAGACTTTATCAGATTCCGCCTCATTTCATGAGGGGTTTTTGATTGTGGGGATGGTCTTCCCTACAGGCGCAAGCCCCTGCAGTTAATTACGTTACCGCATTGCGATAACCACTTTCTCCTGCTCCGGAATTTCACTTCATGTCGTGTATGTTTTGGTTGTCCGTGGATTGTATATGGAGACTAGTTTGTGTCGTAACCCGTACGGCATGGATTAGTCCAAATCCGTATATTTTAGATTTGGATTTGGGTTTATTTAAGGATCGTTAATCTAGTTTGAGATTAAGATCGAATTAAAACATATGAGCATTTAGGCTCAATTATTTTAGTTTAAAGACCTCACGATCCATTATCGCCATGTTTGAGGCAAAATTTTAGTTTAGGGACATTTCGGTCCATTATCGCCGTATTTGGGGGTGAATGTTAGTTTAAGGCCATTTCGGTCCAACATTCCCATTTTGGGGACGAATGTTAGTTTAAGGACATTTCGGTCCATCATTCATCTTGTGCGCACGCGTATTTGTTATATGGCGGAATGAATGATGGTGACATGGAATGCGCCCAATTTGGGGGGCGATCCGATTTGATGTGTGCACGTCAATTTGGAAGTGCATCAATGAAGGATGAAAGGAGTTGTTGATTGTCGGGACCCGCTATCTCTCTGAAGACGTTGAGGAATTACAACAATATATATCAGAGGTGTGGAAAGATGTACCCATGAACCAAATCCCGTATTTTAAGGAATGGGGGGTGATGGACCTCAGAATCGTTAGTCATATTTGAGGCTAAGATTATCTTAGGAGATATGGGATGAGTATCATTTTGGATATCATCTATGAGAGCTCATCAGACATATTTGAGACTAAGATTAGTTTAACAATGTTTTTAAGGATAATTTTTACTTCAGATCCATCAATAGAGCATTTGGGCTCAGCGGCAAGAAACTTCATAGATTTAGCCAATTTAGGGTTAGTCTGCCCACTCTTTTCCTTTTCATTCAAAAGTGCTAAGAACTTATTTGGGCTCTGGTTGTTCGGCCCCTTTTCTTTTTATGCAAAATTGCTAAGCACTTATTTGATACTTTGACACTCACATGGGTGTCATGTGAACCATTTAATTATGGGTGCCGTCCAATGATCACTGAACACTCAGCCATTTTGGCTGTATGTGGAGTGCCAAGCATTTTTTTCTCTTCTTTTCTTTTTTTCTTTGGTGGCACTCATGTGTGGAACACGTGAGGCGCTGGGCACTGCCTAATCAGTGCTAAGCACTCGGCCGTTTTGGATTTTTATGGAGTGCTAAGCACTCTTATTATATTTGTGGCGCCTACGTGAGGAGTACGTGCGGCGCTGGGCGCTGCCGAATCAGTGCTGAGCATTCAGCCGTTTTGGCTGTATATGAAGCGCTAAGCACTTTTTATATGGCGTCCCCGTGTGTTTCACGTAAGGAGCTATTAAAGAGGGGCGCTCACGTGGGAAACACGTGAGGCGCTAGTTTCTTTTATATGGAGATTTAATCTCTATTGATGTTTTAGAGAATTTAAATCTCTGTTAATGGTATTTTGACCATTAACGATCACCAATGTCATTATTTTGAGGATCTGGGATCATTTTCATTAAGAACTAAGTTCTTGATTTGAAGGAACTAAGTTCCTGGAGTGTTATGGACTCCATATTCTTTCTCTTTAAATTTGTTCTTCCCTGAATCTTTGATTCTTAAAAACAAGATCTTCCCGATGAGAATTAAATTCTCAACTTGTGCAAGACTTGTTTTATGGATCTCAGATCTAGAGAATGAACTAAGTTCTCGAGAAGGGTTATACCATTAGATATGCTATGATATGTAAAGAAGATGTTTTGATCTCTGTGGTTTCTTTACCTAGGGTTTGAGAGGAGGAAGCTCTTCTTCTTTATTGAGAATTAAATTCTCTATTTCTTTGAGAGATTTCTATATTTTTTAGAAGCTTATGGGCTTTTTTTCTATTTCTCTCTTCCTCTTGTTCCTCTCTGTCTTCTCTGTGTCTCTCTATGTGTATCTCTATGTGTCTTTATCTATCTGTATGAGACTTGAAGTCTCACGTCCTTTATATAGTGGAGGCAGGTTGTTAATTGGTTTGAGAAAATCTCTCATTGTGAGATTCCAATTGATTTAATTAGTCTCAAAATTGATTTGGGGAATTTTACCCACCATTTGATTTTTGATCCAAGGATTCATATTTTACAGATTATGATTTTTTTTTTGTTTTTAACGAGATTTAGGAAATATTTTCCCCTATACAGAATTTATTCTGTCAAGTGGCGATTTTTAGTCACTATTGGATTTTTAATCCAAGAGTTTTCTGTTTTACAGGGAGCAATCTTTTTGTTTGGAAAGATTGAGGGAATATATTCTAAAATAGAATTTTAATCTATAATTGGATCTTTGATCCAACCGAGAGTATCTTTCTTATTTTAGAAAAATTTGGGAGATATTTTCTCTTAATAAAATTTGATTCTATATTTTGGTAATATATGATCTCCGTTGGATTTTTGATCTAACGGCTTCGTTTGACTGAGAGTATCGTAGAATTTAATTCTACTTAGACGCCGGCGCGTACGTGTTGTGAACGTGGGCGCCACTTAAGAATTTGATTCTTAAGATAGGTATTTATGTGCTTTGCGCACTGGCGCCCGCGTGTTGAGCACGTGTGGCGCCATATAAGGACTTAATTCTTACTTAGAAAATTCTTCTCTGCTTTGCACATTAGCGCTGTCGCCCTCATGAGAAACACGTGGGGCGCTGCCCCATTAAATTTCGATAGAGCTTTGCTCTTTCTATGTTTAAATTTTGGCAGGAACAGTCATGGTTTTTGTTTTTAGGCTTGGATATGTCCTTTTGCAGCACTGTTTGGACCGCTGTCTTCTTCATTCTTGCCATCATGGAGTTTTTCTGAACCCACTTCAAGGATTTGAAGGAATTGCTAATATCCACTGCCGATTCAGCTGTTGTCACGAGGTAATCATGTTCTTGGAACCTGACAAACTTTATATTAACAGGAGCTCTATCTCTCTTATTGGTTCTATATCTGAGCCATTTTTGTCTTAACTTTTCAGTTTTGAGGGTTTGGCAGGAATCTGTTTCTTAGAGGCCGCCATGGATCGATTGATGGGGAGTCTGGAGAAGACACCCGATCTTGCAATTGTCGAGGGTACCGCCTGATCTGACCCAGGACACTTTGTCGTAACCTTGGTATTAAAGGCCCTGCCTCCAGCTGGAGCAATGGAGAGTCGTTGGAAGACTGACTTGCATTTGGGCTCGGGTGTCCTTGCGATTATGACATTAGGCCTCCTTCCTTTAGAGATCGGTCTATCCGTCACTGGAGCTTGAGGAGGAATGGTGTCAACCAAGAGGAATGAGATGGAGCCGAATTGTAGCAGCGGTTCCTCCCACTGCCGCCCGAGACTTGCCGGGAGAACCGTTCGAGCGTTCATCTTCATTGTGTACGAGACGGGAGTTGCATTGAGAACTAATTTCATCTTTGGAGACATCATTGAGCGATGTGGTTGTTGTTGATTGTTGAAAGTTGGTTACTAATTGCTGCATGGTAGAGCATTATTTCAATACAAATATCGATATGTATATTGAATGAGTTCACATGATCATTTAGCTCGAAATATGGAAGCAGAGATAAAGTCCTACTAAGTGTGCCAGAATCTGTAGAGCGTTTTTCATCACCCTATTAAGATAGGAATGCGCGCACTTTTCATGCATGTAAAGATTCCCCCTGCTTAGAATAAGCTGGGGCTTATTGATTATGGGGTCAAAATCCCCGGCAACCACTGACTAAATTGCCGTTAATTACATCCCGCTTTTGGAGTGGAGAACTTCCGATTAACAGATCAAATGGGTCATGAGGACTCAATATGTAATATGCACGTGTTATATTTAAGGAAAAAATTTTGAGGGTGCTTTAAGCATATCGGGAGCCTCACAGAGTTTGTGGGGGTCTCGCTACCTGGATAGCGGACTGGGGGTCAAGAGGATTAGCAGCCCCCTTGCCGGGTGTAGGGCAGCACCCCATTATAAATTTTTCTAATGGAAGAAGTGTTTTATGTGTGGAACATATGCGTTTTATTTATTTGGAGTTAAACCTTCGAAGGCTTAGATTTGGAGTTAAACACCTTGAGATTTTCCTTTGATTGGGAGTTGAACTCCCACGGCACATACCTGCGGGGCGCCAGCGAGTCACGTGTGTAGCATGTATTCGCAGGACGCCCGCGGGTTGTGTGCACGTCATGTACCCGCATGGGCGCATGCTCACGGAGGCCCATGTCACGTGCATAGTATGTGCCCGAGGACACCGGCGGGTCACGTGCACGGCAGATGCCTAAGGGGGCGCCGGCGGGCCACGTTAACGGCACGTGACCATTGGGCACCCATGGGGTGTGTGTTTTTCATGTGCCCGCAAGGCACAACCGCGGATGAGGGAGAGGGCTAAGCCCTCGAACTTAGAGTTGAACTCTAAAGATTTCTAATTTGGAGTTAAACTCCTAAAAAGGTTTGGATTTCGAGTTAAACTCCCAAAGGTTTTTTATTTGGAGTTATACTCCTAAAAGATTTTATACGGAGTTAAACTCCTAAAAGATTTTATTTGAATAGAAAACCAAAAAGGGTGTCCTGAAGTTTCAAGATATATGTCTTGGACGATGAAAGGAGATCCCTTTCTTCTCTTTGAGCCTTGGATCCACTCCACGATTAGGCTTTTAGAGATGGGTATCTTTCTTCCTTCTTTTTTTTGGATCTTGGAGAAGAAGGGTGGTGAGATTTAAAATCTCCCCTTCTACAGATTTGACGGGAGATTTGGACTCCTCTTTAATGGTTTTATGGTGAAAAATTATTTCTTTTTGAGAAAAAGAGTTAAACTCTTAATTTAATTCAAAAAAGAAAGAAGAATAAGGAGGCACAAAACCCTAGAAAGATATGAGAGGAATAAAGTTGTTACCTATTTCTTTATTATATTTGCCTTTTATATGCTACACACTTTACATTTTGGCCTTTGGGATTTATAAAATGGTACTTGTGCCTCCCCATACCTTATGTGTTTATTTCTTTTCGCACATAAGCCATGTGCATTACAAAATTTGGCTTTTTGCCCATTTAATTTACATTCAATTTCTAAGAATTAAATTTTCATTTATTCACTACCTAATTTTTGTTTCTTCATGGCATGGGCCGGCCATTCCTATGCTCGGGCTTGACCTGAGCTTGGGCCCACTTGGCTTGGGCTTAGGCCTGCTGGCTCGGGTCAACTTGTCTTGGGTATTGATTTTTACTTTGACTTGGTTAACGGGGTGTAATTTTTTACTCCAACAGTATCGTCAAAAGACATACCCTAAACTCATCGGTCAAGAAATGCTCGATCAAGACACGCCAGTATGCATCGAACCAAAGTGGATACGACTTCATCGCTTACATCTCCTCCGGTGTATTAGCGAATAAAAGTTTTATGAAGACCTTGTTCTTATGGCCTCTCCAGTTCTTTCCCATATACTTAAGAAGCTTGTCGTGAACTTCTCATTCATCGACAAACGCCTCAGGGCCCTCTATGCCATACCACCGGAATTCGAACCGACTCTGCAAAATAGGATAATTCATCATTGTTTGGGTAGACGTATTTAAAAAAATCAAAACAGTTCAGTATTGAATAATATAAACAAATTGTACCATCATCTTCCATACAACAATGTTCGACTTCTATGTCAACTTTGGGGTTTCCTAATCTGGGGCCACCCACTTGCCATCGTCGTCCTCGATCACATGAAGCATGCATTCCTCGCTATTCATGATAGATTGAAAAGTGTTCTAGAGGGGAGTGAATAGGACAAATGACTAATAATTAAAACTTTATTGCTCAATACAATAAAGTTTGCAGAAAGATAATATAAATAATAAAATACGCAAATAATAAATGTAAAATGAGATCAGAAAATGCAAATTCAGTAGGACATCGGCGATTGGTAACGAAGTTCGATATTGCAGTATGTAGTCTCCGCCTAGATCTCCCCCTATGAACATCCACTATTCAACTCTTCGTTAGGTGAGGAAAGATTTACAACTAATGGACCACTTTCACTGGTTTACAACTGATGGACAATCTCCACCAGATAATCTTTTCCGTAGGCTCAGATCAAACCTTTACAACTCAACATTAAAAGTCAAAATCCACTGGGTAATCTTTTCAACATGCTTAGATCAAACATTTACAACTGTTAGGAATATGTATGCCCTAGAGACCATTATTGTATGATATAGTAGATGCTTGGACATATATATAGAGGAATTTCTTACTCGACATGATAGTATGCTATCTGGTTGCTCTTCATCTTAACATGTACACTTGTATTATTATACTGTCTCTCTGATACATGTTGATAAAGCTTTTAGGATGTTTTCTTAACTACCAGGACTATGATGAGGATCATACTATTGGGACTTGTGTAGTCCACAAGCACATCCTTTAATTGTTTCTAGTCGAGGGGATATCGAGACAGGACATCGATATTCCATAGTAGACTAGTGTGTACGTTTCTTGACCCTGTAGAGGGCGATGGTTGATCCCATAACCATCGGTGTTTGACATCAAAAATTGTATACAGGTGCACATTAGAGAATGGGAACACCGAACAGGACATGCCGAGAACTACTAGATGGTACCATACCTATCGTCAGATAGCAGTTCTCTAGTGACATTGATACAGATTAGTCTGTAGACCCTAAATCGTCAAGTGTCTTGTGTGGCTCCCACCGTGCTTTGATTTCCTCCCTACCACAGCTCAAAGGAGTCATGCAAACATGTGGATTTTGGGTACAGTCCCGAGTCACATGGAGGCAGTGAGCGATAGGAGAGGTTTCGTTTCTCCCGGTATTAGGAGTTGATGTTGTGCTATGCTTGATTGGCTATAACAGTAAGTCCCTGGTCAGGGCTGATGAGATTTACTGGTAAGTGTTATCAGTAGTTTCTCGAACCATTATGAGCCATACATCGTCATGACTTATCAAGTTACTAGGGTCTGACGATTCCACCCCTAGACTCGATATCCGACATATCAGACGAAGAGACCGGACTGTACGGTAAGTGTTACTTATAGGCTTTATGGGAGTTTGAAAAAGCTTGCTTGTTGATCTTCTATTTGCTTAATACCTGGGTAGCCGTTACGTCCAGCTAGTACCGCTGACGGCTTGTGGGTAACTGATGTGATCATTACCTACTGCCGGTGTATTGATGAGTCTTTAGAGTCCTATACAGAGATTTCCTAATTCAAGTGAAACGAAGTAGGGTACATATGCTGATATGTGTGGGGGGCTTGATTAAATACGAGCATGTGATACCGTATTCTAATCTGGTGGTTATTTGATATCGGTTATGTTATATGTGATATAACCGGATTATTGAATCAAGTGTTGATTTGATAATGTGATATACAGATAAATGATATTAGTCGGCTATATGTGATATAAGCGGATTATTGAATCAAGTATTGATTTAATAATATGATATATATTTATATTTGATATAATTATATATTAACTAATATTATTGCTCATTAATTATTTTGTTTTCTTAATATGTGTGTGTGTGTGTGTGTGTGTATTGTGTGTGTGTGTGTATTATGAAGCATGGTATGGATTTTCTATTTTTTAGAAAATAGAAAAAGAGTTGGAAAATGGGGAGATATTTGTGGTATGGGTGAGGCATAGTATTTTCATTAGTTTATTGATCTTGACACTATTGAAGCATGGTTCTATTTATTTATTTGATAAATAATAGATGCTTCAATAAGTGAGAAAAATGAGAAGCCATTCTACACTTGTTCATTTATGCTTGAGCTCATTTTCACACACTCTCGATTTTCCTTCTTCTTCTTCCTCCTCTTGTTCAAAGTCCTAACCCTCACATGTGATGTGAACCATAGGATTTTGAATAGATACTAAGTGAGATAAACACCCCTACTTCATCATCCTACACTTGATTAACACTTGAGTTTATGTTGTTTCCTTCACTAATAGCAGATTAGTAAAGAGGGAGAGGAACTTCTGGTGGATCATCTTCGACACGAAGATCGTGAAGCAAGTTCATGCATTTCTTTAAGTGGAGCCTAGAAGAGTCGTAGGGATTACTACCCGGAGCTTTAGAAGAGAAGGACACGGTGTACAAAGGTTGTAATCTCCATCTCTTAGAATATTTCTTGTGATATCATATGTTAAACCCTAATAATCTAGTTAGATCTTTGGATAGTGTAGATTAGCACCACATAAATTTGAAAATTGCATGCTTGATTCCGGTTTTAACCTTGTGGTGGTGCAAAAATACACTTTCAACAACTCAATTTCAATACAAGTACCGTAAACAAATTCCCAATCTCATATAATAGTTAATCTTAATTTTAAAACAGTAAAATTAAGGTATTTGATAAAATCAAGTTTAAAGCTCTTTTGATCTCAAAACTATTTATAAATAATTTAAGATGAGAGATCAAGACTTTGCAGAGGCAAGTGATTCAAACCATTTTAGAAAATTCTTTACAAGAATTAGAAAGAAAGCTTTCGAAAAACCCAAAAGAAAATAACCTGGTGGCGAACCTAGGGTTTCGAAAAAATTGATGATAATGATGAACTTTTTTTATATATGATAATAATATCAAAAATTATTCAAAATTGTTACTGATAAAATTCGACTAAGGCAGTATATAAGATGTTGGGAAAGACTCCCACAAAACTGGAAAGAAATATGCCAAGAATAATTTCAGGCATTTCAAACGTTCATATATTGAGCCGGCTCAAGAAGATATGAGCCGTCTCAACACACAGGGGCTTAAACATATCAAAAGTGTCAAGTGTTGAGCCGGCTCAAGAAATGAATAGAATCCGTCTTATACACCTAGAGACTTGAACAACAATTGAGTCAAATGTTGAGCCGATTCAAGAGAAACATAACCCTTCTCAAGAAGACAGGGACTTGAACAACAATTTAGTCAAATGTTGAACCGGCTCAACAGCAACATGAACCATCTCAAGAAAACATGGACTAAAGGAGAAAGATTAAGGAAATTTGAGACGACTCAAAACTTATATGAGCCGGCTCAAGAACTGACATATCTGATACTTAGAGATTTTGAAGATTTTAACAGCAGTGTGACTCAAACAAGATATCCTATGACTCAATAAAGACAAAACACATGATAAACACTTTTGTAGCACGTTCTCGGAGTCACTTTGAGTGTTCATCCATGTTCAATTTGAAATCTTCAAATCTTTATCTTGTTAATTCATATTGTCACGTCCTTTTGATTCCATTAACTTTATATCTTGTTCATCGTTTCGATTGTCCATATTTCTATTGCCTTTTGCTCTTCAATATCTCCAAGTTTGTTCTTATTAATCATTTCATATGTACGTCTTTTTAAGTCCATTTGGTCTTTAATATTGCTATACTTGTTCTTTTTCTCCGATAATGCGATACATGTTATGACTTTCACACTGAAAACATAAAACTCAACTACAAGAATCGTCAGTGTGTAAAATAGTTAAATAATATTTTGTCCAATATCAAAACCAAAGTGAGTAGATGTTACCTAACAAGGTCAACAATCTCCCCTTTTTTGATATTTGACAAAAGCTATTTACAGAAAACAATATGAGACATAACCAAAAGTAAGAACGCATGAAAAACTATAAAACTCCCCTGAATTCAATATCTATACAAATATGCAAGAATTCAAGTTTTAAACAAAAATAATTCATACCAATATCGATCACCATCGATCACCAAAGACATGTCACAAATTATCCTGTAAATACTAATTTTCTCCCCTTTTTTGTCGAAAATAAAAAAGATAGTAACTATAGATATAACAACAATAATAACATGTATTTCCATAATCATTCAAAATCATGCAGTCAAGTATATCAAAAAAAATGATCATAGCAATAATCAATCCAGCATATCATCAAAAGACCATCTAAATTCATCACATCCAAAAATCAAAATAAAATATCCATAAACCAACAATCATAATAATATCCATAGCCAACGAGCACAACCACCAAAGTATCATAGCCATCACCACCAAGAGATCAAGTCATAAAAATATTACATCCTTTATTTCATTAAAACTACCATTATTTCAGAAACCAAAATAAAACCCCTCTAAAACCAAATAAATATAACTACGCTCGAATAAGTCGCCATCACAAAAGTAGTACGGTGTGGGAGCAACCGGATCTGTTGAAGTCGAAAGAGGAGTACCAAAATATGAAGGATGATAGACAGGAGCAGAACGGGGAGGTTGTGCCTCAAAGCATCAGGTAATGAACGCCAAAATTTGATTCTCCAAAAAGATTTGCCTATTTGAAAGACAAACTTCAAGTACATCCATTCGATTTTCAAATTCGTTCTGCCTATTAAGGAAGCAAGCATCCGGAGCATGAATCCTATATAGAATATATCGCCCAAAGTCAGAAAGAACAAGTGGAGGATTATTGGTGTGAGGAGTAGCATCATTAGGAATAGGAGTGGATTGTGGAGGAGGCACATCGGTGTAAGGAAAAGGAGCAGATATAGATGGTTCAGTATCAAGAACATGCTCGAACTCGAGAGGTGAGGAAAAAGAATCATCATCTTCATCGAGAACACAAGAATCATCAGGAGTGATATACATGAACTTCATATTGTACTTAGTGAACAGTTTGTTCGAGGCTTGGATCAGGAATTTTTCAATGGAAATACCAAAATGATCAAGAATCTTGGTAATGATTTTACCAAAAGAAAGAGTGTTGTGAAAATTTACAAGATACCATAAATTCTTGCAGAGAAAAAGTGGAAAATTAACACGAACCTTCTTCAGAATGTAGTAAACTAAGTGTTTATGGTAGCCGGTGTACTTGTGATGACTTCCTGCCTTAGGATGGACGCAAAAGACAAGGATCTTGGCGATAAGGAGGGAGCGAGGAGTCAATGGGTCTAAAAGCTCGGAATCAACAAGACTAGCATCGTTATGAAGCAAAAGTGAAGCAGTCGCGGGGCTTTGGTTCACCCGATAAGACGGAAAAGTAGAAAGGGTGTAGTCATAGATATCGAAACCAGAATTAGGGATATTCAAGATAGTATTCAATGTTAGTTATATGTATGCCCTAGAGGCCATTACTGTACATACGATGTATATTATAATGGATGCTTGGACATATATAGGGAGGACTTTCTTGCTCGACATGATAGTATGCTATCTGGTTGTACTTTATCTTAACATGTACTCAGATTGTCTCTATGTTACATGTTGATAAAGCCCTTAGGATGTGTACTCGACTACTGGGACTATGATGAGATCATACTAGTGGGGCCACGGTAGTCAACGAGTACATCCTATAACTGTTCCTAGTCGAGGGTGTATCGAGACAGGGCATCGATGCACCAGAGTAGACTAGCGTATACGCATCTTGACCCATATGGTGGGCGATGGATGATCCCATATCCATCGGTGTTTGACATCAAGGATGGTGTACGGGTGCTCAGTGGAGACTGGGTACACTGGACGGACTCGCCGAGAACTCCCAGATGGTATTATACCATACGTCAGATGGCAGTTCTCCGGTGACACTGGTACAGAGTAGTCTGTTGACCCGAGTTCATCATAGAGTCTTGTGTGATTCCCACTGTGCTTTGATTTCCATCATACCACGTCCAAGAGGGCGTGCAAAAAGGTGGCTTTTGGGTATATTCCTGAATCACATGGAGGCAATGAGCGATAGGAGGGGATTCGTCTCTCCCGGTATAGGGAGCTGATGTTGTGCTGTGTTCGATTGGCTATAACCGGAAATCCCTGGCCAGGGTTGCTGAGATTTACTGGTAAATGTTATCAGTAGTTTCTCGAACTGTTATAGACCTCATATCGACACGACTTATCGAGCTACTGGGGTCTGACGTTTACCACCCCTAGGCGAGATATGCGACATATCAGACGACGAGACCGGACTGTACGGGAGTGTTACTATTTGGATTCACAGGAGAATGTACAGGCTTGCTTGTTGATCTTCTGAGCGCTCAATACCTGGGTAGCTGTTACGTTTAGCTGACCGCTTGCAGCTTATGGGTGTTTGATATGATTATCACCTACTGCCGGCGTATTGACGATTCTTTAGAGTCCTACACAGAGGTTTCTTGGCTCAGGCAAAATGGAGTAGGAGCACATATGTGATATGTGCGGGACCGAGGATAATACGATATGAGATACCGTATTATATTCTCGCGATATTTGATATCAGCCGGGTCATCGGATCAAGTGTTGATTCAGTGAATCGGTACGGATAAATATTAGTCGGTTATATGCGATATAGCCGGATTGTCGGATCAAGTGTTGATTCGATAATTTAATGTATAATAATATATATGATATATTAAATGACATTAACTAATATTAGCTCACTAAAAGATTCTTTTTCTCACTTGGGTAATACATTGATATATATGCGATATATGTTAATTGTATTATTTTATTTGGTTACAATAAATATTATATATGTGATATATAATATTGTAACATGATATGATAACTAATGCAACTTGTTTAGTGGAGATTAAACATGGTTAGGGTTTGATTAGGGTTAAGGTTTTCTAGAAGTTTCTAGAAGCTTTCTTTTTTTGTTTTGGAAAAGATATTTTGCTAGATATTTCCTTAACCTAACCAAACCTTTAACCTTAGTAAAATCTCTACAAGGGTTAGTTTGACCATGGTTGCATTATTCATCATATTATTCTTTTTCTATTCATCACAAAAGAATTCTTATCATGTTCATCTTCTTCTTCCTTCACTCTTCATGAAAAAGCTTGCTAGATTTTTCAAAAGTGATGAATAAATATGAGAAAAAGATAAATAAAGAGAGCAAAAATCCTACTTCATCATCCTCATCTTCCTTTGCCATTTAGATGAGGGTGTTCACATCATTTCATGAGTGTTAGCTTGTGTTAACGGAACTTCAAGGTAAATCATCTTAGTATCGAAGATCGGAAGCAAAGGTTGCATCTTTCTCTTCGTGGAACCTCTCGAGAGTCCGGATCCCGATGATCGCAGCGAAGGGACCACAACACAGAGCATATGAAGTGAAGGACCGGATCTACAAAGGTTGTAATCCCTCTCACTTAGTGTTAAAGTGTTAACATGCTTGTTTTCGCCTAATCTCTAGTTTAAAGATCCGTATTCGGGTTGTTCGGCACGGCTAAATTTTTAATCGGGCATGGTTGATGCCTCGTAGACCCTTGTGCGCGTGTCTAGCAATCCTACAGTGGTATCAGAGCCAAGCTAGAGCTTTAGGCGAAGTCTAGACGACGTTTGAAACCCGATCGAATCAAAACCCTAACCCGAGAATGCTCTCTGTACTTTTTCTGAAATCTGGTCTTTTTCGAAATTAAAAATATACAGAAAAATAAGCTGGGAATTTGAAGAATTACTGTGGAGCACGTGATCATGATTCCTCTATAGTGCGGCGGAACCGCGGCACAAGCTGGCTTGTGCGGCGGTTCCGCGGCCAAGTAGTCACATCAGCCTGTTTAATTTGCACAGTAATTCCTAATTTCTAGTGCTGTATTTTCTGGAATATTTTAATATTTATTCTCCTGTTGAGTTTTCTGGGGTTGTTTAGGGATTCGATGATTCGATCGGATTATCAGATTTTGTCTATGTGTTTTCCGGGTAATTTTTAGAAACTGTTAAAAAGTTCGAACGGATATCAATAACTCACTTTTTCCCCTGTCGGAATTTTTTTCAAAAGTTGGATTTTTCCTCGTGTTTAAGAATGTTCTAAGTCGTGCAAGTAATGCGGTGGACCCTCTAGAAGACAACAAACCTTAACTCGATTATGTGACCGTCTTGAACTGCCTTTTGAACCTTAGGGTTTGGGGCAGTACGGCGTGCCACATATGAGGCGTTGGCTTGACCCTTCTACGGCTGGACCATTGGTACTGTGGCATGTGATGGATGTTTTTAAACTGATTTCAAGTGTTGAGATAAATTGGGAAAATCTTGGGTGTTTGATGATTCGATCGGAAAGTTTAACTTTGTCTATTTATCTGGAATGTGATACAATATTTGGAATCAACAGGTAGTTATGAGATAACTAATTTGAATATTATAAACATAGCAGTTTAGTCTCAGATGATCGGTTGCCACGGAATTTTGATGTGCTCAAAAGTCCGTCGCAATCACGTAGCGTACACGGATACTCGCCGGGTAAACTTAATAGACAGCCACGCCCCATAGCCCCGACTAAGTGACTGTAGGAAAACCTCGTCGCCGAAAGCATCCGTTCGGGTGCTCGCGGCAGCGGTGTTCCGCCTTAGTGCACTTCGTCGACGGCATCTGGGGGTGCGGCCGTCTACTAAAGTTTGCGACGAGCATTCGATCAGGTTGTCGGGAATCTTGTTGAATTGCCCGACTTGATATTGAAAAGAGTTTTCGATAATGAGACTAAAATGCGGGGTTTATAATAGTTAGGCATGCGATGTCTAAGGAATTCATTTGTTAGGCATGCGATGTCTAAGGAGGTTGCGGATTCCATCTGTTGTAGTTTTACACTTTCTTTTCTGTGACCGTAAGCGTAGTATGTGGTGTATCGCCGTCTTCGTTGCTATACATCAACGACAATCGGGATACGCATACTTGCTTACGTTGATGATATGGGATATTATGTGTTGCTGTGATATATTGTATTGGATCGTCGCGTTTGAATAGCCGGGGGTTTTATGTGAGATGAGAGTTTTTCTTTTTCATTCATGTAAAATTCATTTGTGTATAATATTCTTTTATTGGGGCACTTCCAGGTAGCGGAAGATGTCACTGTTGTATATTATTTACTTTTCCGCATTAGGTAGACCCAAGGCGGGGAGCACAAGTAACCGGGTTTTAGGGTCCAGTGGGAGACCATCTCGAGGAGTCGAGACCGGGTCTCCTAACCCTAAAATTGGCAGTGTTGCTTGCCGCTCTCGTAGGGGTCTTGGGATGTGGGTTTGGCTATTCATCGCGACCATGGAATCCGTGTTTTATACAGGCTCGTATTGAAAATACGGACGTCCTAGTATATCCAATATTTCATATATGTTTCTTCTGCTGCAATGTTCTGTGATGAGATCATATTACTGCCTGAGACGAATGTTTATATTATATATATGAGATATATGTTATATTGCAGATTTCGTTTTCAAAAGAGATGCTTGTGAAGCATAATAAAATGGGACTTCATTAATGAGATTAATGAAACTAAAAGAAACCTAAGATGTTGTAGAAACTTGTTTAAAAACTGGTAGCTCTAGTTCTTGCTTTGCATAGCGGTGTTCCTTGTAGAACATCCAGCACCTTATTCGATAAGGAAAGGACCGAGATCCCTTCACCGGGAGTGACTCCTTTAGCAATAACTGGCAGATGCTACAAACTCGGTTTGTCTTTTGATTGCTTCTATAGTTCTTGCTTTGCATAGTGATATTTGTGAAATATCCTGCACCTTATTCGATGAGGAAAGGGCCGGCGATCCCTTCACCGGGAGTGACCCCTTTAGCAAAACTAGAAAAGCCTCAAAAACACTCCATTTAAAATCACTCGATTCTACAATGATATCAAGTTCATTACGCAAAGGGTTTTCTTAAAAACCTATCGTAGCCCTTCGTCATTTCAGATAAGTACTAGTTAGTATTCGTGCTGCGGTAGTTTGGCCTTCGTCAAGGCGTAGTGTACGGTAGCTAACTAATGCTTATCTGCTTGCATACGATGCGATTGGATTAGGGTATTCGTACGGCGTAGTTTGGCCTTCGTCAAGGGTCGTGCGGGTGGGTTTAATTCAATCAAGAAATGAACGGGTTGAACTTGACTAGCGGACTATAGATAGTTTAGCCTTCGTCAAGGTCATAGGACGCTAGGGGTAAAATTTTATTGGGAATTTCAAGTGTTGAAATTTGCAATGAGATTGCATATCTTCTATGAGATAGTTGGATCCCGATACCCGCTGCGAGTAAGAGTTA
Organism: Agapanthus africanus; assembly: GCA_030015575.1. NCBI lineage: Eukaryota > Viridiplantae > Streptophyta > Magnoliopsida > Asparagales > Amaryllidaceae > Agapanthus > Agapanthus africanus. Next base: position 929,637,966 of record CM057337.1, on the reverse strand, counting down.
CTCCTGGGAGACTTTTACACATTACAATTAACCGATCAAGTAGGTGTCTAGAAAGGTGTCAACGGGGTTACGCCTCTGGGAAAATGAGATTTACATTAATTAGGTTCGTGCGAAAGCACGGGGGACCTCCCTCAAAGTACCGACACTGGCCTGGCTGAAAGATTGGCGAACTTGTAGCGTGTAATTAATCCCGGCTAGTCTTTCCTTTTAGGGTTTGAAGGAAGATTTGACTAAAACAGTGGGAGACATCCTGATTAGATATATTAGATAACCAATCTAATCTTGCAAGAGCATACGCTGAGTGTTTTCTTCTCCCTCTCTCCAGGTAGCGACCATATCACGCCTTAATCAAGATAATAAAACGGATGAATTGACCGAACCCGCTTGTTATACTGAGCTGGGGAACGTTGGTCCCGCTCCAACTTATAATTGTTATAAGACAGAGCAGGAAATTAGGGATTACCAGAATTCCCGTGCCGCCCAAACGAAGAAAGTGCATACTGATGCATCATCTTCGGGTGTGTTCATTATAGAGAACTGTTTCTCAGTATCCTTTACGTCCTGGGTATGTGATACCGCATCAGGATCCTGCATATGTAATCTGTTACATGGGCTACAGATAGGTAGAGAACTGAGAACGGGTGATTAGTTTCATGAGACAGAAAACGGTGCAAGTGTTGCAGCCAAGTCTGTTGGTCACTATCACCCTGTATTACCAGAATACATTGATTCTGAACGAATGTTATTAGATACCGAACCTGATATACAACATCATATCAGTCTCTTTATTAGTAAAGAACGGATATAATTTTGTATTGATTGGATAATGTTTTGAACATTTCCTATATCAAGAGTTGATCGGTTCAGGCACGTTATCTAAAAGCATTGACGTTCTAAATCAAACTACAGTTCTTAGTATACAGAACACACACGAGAGGAAGAGTTCAGATATGAACGAATCCTTCTTGAGGCATTGTAGACTAGGTCATATCAATGCGACCCGACTAGCTAAGTTACATTTAGATACATATTTAAATCTGTTTGAATTTACATCTTGTGAAACTTGCCGGTCATGTCACAAAGATAAGATGACCATAGCTCTGTTTATTGGAAACAGAGAAATAGTTGGTGAACTCTTGGGATTGATACATGCTGATGTATGAAAGTCCCCTGTCTACATATGCCAGGACCGGTTCTTTGTATTTCATTACATTCTATGATGATCTCTCAAGATTCAGACATATGTTCCTGTTGAAACACAAGTCCGAAGCTTTTGAGATATTCACAGAATATAAGTTAGAAGTAGAGAACCAAAATACGGGTATAAGTATTATGTCCTTTGATGAGATCAAGGAGGAGAATACTTGAGCATGGAAATCCTGGACTAATTCTAAAGGAGAATGAGATTCTCTCTCAGCATTACTCCTCCGTATACACCATAGCACGTCGGTGTATCAGGGCGGAGCAATAGCACCCTATGTGATATGGTGTGCTCAATGATGAGTACTACTGAGTTTCCTATTTCCTTTTGGGAGTTATGCACTTGAGAAGCTGCATACCTATTGAATAGGGTTCAAATCAAATCAGTTGCCTACCGCTTCATATGTGATATGGAAAGGGAAGAGCCCATATCTTATGTTAGTTAAGATTTGGGGTTGTCCGGCCTATGTTTAAAAGCAAAATCCGGACAAGCTCGAGGCAAGGTCAGTTATGTAGAACTGGAATGGTTCCAGCCATACAAACTGCAGCTGATGACTTGGTAGAACCAAAGGGTTCAATAGTTTCCAACGAACCTCAGCCTCTCCGCCGATCTAGCAGGGTTCCTTACCCACCTGAGAGATACTTCGGTTTCTTTATGACAGTGGGAGCGAGGATTGCATCATGAGATGATGACCCAACTAGTTTCGAGCTGGCCATCAGGAGTGGGACTCTGTAAGAATGGCTGGATGCTTATCGATCTGAGATGGAATCCTTATACACCAACAAAGTATGGACTTTGGTTGCTTTATCTGAAGGGTTAAATCCCCATCGGGAGCGAGTATATCTTGAGAAGATTACTTGGTGTACATGGAAAAGTTGAGACTTTCAAAGCTATACTTAGGTCCATCCAGATCCTACTTGCCACGGCTATATACCATGACTACGATATCTGGTGGTTGGGTGTCATGACTGCTTTTCTAAATGATGTTTTAGAAGAGAGCGTCTATAAGTACACAGCCAGAGGGCTTCGCAGTCAGTGGGAGCAGCGGAAACATGAGCAAGATGTTTTATATGATAAAGCAGGCATCGCGGAGTTGGAACATCTGTTTTGATGTGGTAGTCAAAGAGTTTGACTTTATCAAAATGGTAGATGAACCTTGTATATACAAAAAGGTAGTAGAGAGTATGGTGGTTATCCTCGTAGAGTACGTGGATGACATACTCTTGATAGGGAAGGAGTTTTCTATGCTACGCTCGGTCAATCTCCGCTTATCACAAGGATTCTCCATATAGGATCAAAGTGATACCTCCTAAATCCGGGATTTTGGATCTATGAGATAGATCTAATTGGATGTTAGGACACTCACTAGTTGTAGTGAGATGGTATCAATCGATCCTGGGGAGAATCACTGGAAAGGTTCTAGGGTGATAAGAACGACTGAATGTCAGTCGCAGGCATTGTCTTTACCCTCAGTGGAGGGACGGTATGATGGATGAGTTCCAAGCTAGATACCGTGACATACTAGACGATTAAAGGCAAGATACATCGTTACCAAGGATGCTACCAAAGAGGCAGTCTGGATACAAATAAGTTCATGAGATGAACTTCGTTCCTACCATTGTGTGACAATGGAGTTGTGGTTTTAGCCAAGGAACTACCGTCCCATCAGAAATACAGATATAATTCTTAGGCAGTATCACCTGATCATGGAGATGGTTGATCTCCAGGGAGATCGAGGTTAGGAGAGTAGACACAGAGGACAACAGCGCGGATCCACTCACAAAGGCCTTTTTCCCAGTAGAGACTTTTATGGGATGGTTGAGTATGAGATACATCAACCGCAGCTAATTGTTGGGTATGTGATACCACAACAGATGGCCCTAGTGCAAGTGGGAGATTGTTAGTTATATGTATGCCCTAGAGGCCATTACTGTACATACGATGTATATTGTAATGGATGCTTGGACATATATAGGGAGGACTTTCTTGCTCGACATGATAGTATGCTATCTGGTTGTACTTTATCTTAACATGTACTCAGATTGTCTCTATGTTATATGTTGATAAAGCCCTTAGGATGTGTACTCGACTACTGGGACTATGATGAGATCATACTAGTGGGGCCACGGTAGTCAACGAGTACATCCTATAACTGTTCCTAGTCGAGGGTGTATCGAGACAGGGCATCGATGCACCAGAGTACACTAGCGTATATGCATCTTGACCCATATGATGGGCGATGGATGATCCCATATCCATCGGTGTTTGACATCAAGGATGGTGTACGGGTGCTCAGTGGAGACTGGGTACACTGGACGGACTCGCCGAGAACTCCCAGATGGTATTATACCATACGTCAGATGGCAGTTCTCCGGTGACACTGGTACAGAGTAGTCTGTTGACCCGAGATCGTCATAGAGTCTTGTGTGATTCCCACTGTGCTTTGATTTCCATCATACCACGTCCAAGAGGGCGTGCAAAAAGGTGGCTTTTGGGTACAGTCCCGAATCACATGGAGGCAATGAGCGATAGGAGGGGATTCGTCTCTCCCGGTATAGGGAGTTGATGTTGTGCTGTGTTCTATTGGCTATAACCGGAAATCCCTGGCCAGGGTTGCTGAGATTTACTGGTAAGTGTTATCAGTAGTTTCTCGAACTGTTATAGACCTCATATCGACACGACTTATCGAGCTACTGGGGTCTGACGTTTACCACCCCTAGGCGAGATATGCGACATATCAGACGACGAGACCGGACTGTACGGGAGTGTTACTATTTGGATTCACAGGAGAATGTACAGGCTTGCTTGTTGATCTTCTGAGCGCTCAATACCTGGGTAGCTGTTACGTTTAGCTGACCGCTTGCAGCTTGTGGGTGTTTGATATGATCATCACCTACTGCCGGCGTATTGATGATTCTTTAGAGTCCTACACAGAGGTTTCTTGGCTCAAGCAAAACGGAGTAGGAGCACATATGTGATATGTGCGGGACCGAGGATAATACGATATGAGATACCGTATTATATTCTCGCGATATTTGATATCAGCCGGGTCATCGGATCAAGTGTTGATTCAATGAATTGGTACGGATAAATATTAGTCGGTTATATGCGATATAGCCGGATTGTCGGATCAAGTGTTGATTCGATAATTTAATGTATAATAATATATATGATATATTAAATGACATTAACTAATATTAGCTCACTAAAAGATTCTTTTTCTCACTTGGGTAATACATTGATATATATGCGATATATGTTAATTGTATTATTTTATTTGGTTACAATAAATATTATATATGTGATATATAATATTGTAACATGATATGATAACTAATGCAACTTGTTTAGTGGAGATTAAACATGGTTAGGGTTTGATTAGGGTTATGGTTTTCTAGAAGTTTCTAGAAGCTTTCTTTTTTTGTTTTGGAAAAGATATTTTGCTAGATATTTCCTTAACCTAACCAAACCTTTAACCTTAGTAAAATCTCTACAAGGGTTAGTTTGACCATGGTTGCATTATTCATCATATTATTCTTTTTCTATTCATCACAAAAGAATTCTTATCATGTTCATCTTCTTCTTCCTTCACTCTTCATGAAAAAGCTTGCTAGATTTTTCAAAAGTGATGAATAAATATGAGAAAAAGATAAATAAAGAGAGCAAAAATCCTACTTCATCATCCTCATCTTCCTTTGCCATTTAGATGAGGGTGTTCACATCATTTCATGAGTGTTAGCTTGTGTTAACGGAACTTCAAGGTAGATCATCTTAGTATCGAAGATCGGAAGCAAAGGTTGCATCTTTCTCTTCGTGGAACCTCTCGAGAGTCCGGATCCCGATGATCGCAGCGAAGGGACCACAACACGGAGCATATGAAGTGAAGGACCGGATCTACAAAGGTTGTAATCCCTCTCACTTAGTGTTAAAGTGTTAACATGCTTGTTTTCGCCTAATCTCTAGTTTAAAGATCCGTATTCGGGTTGTTCGGCACGGCTAAATTTTTAATCGGGCATGGTTGATGCCTCGTAGACCCTTGTGCGCGTGCCTAGCAACCCTACATTCAAAATCTCGAGATCAAAAGTGAAGTTACGATAAAAGTAGGAGCTAAGAATTACAGGTGAAAGGGGGTCACGAGTTAGATTAGAAAAAAAACATTGAACAATATAAGGATATGTTGTGCAATCAAGTGAAAGAAAATCCATCCAACCCTGACACTCAAACAAAGATTTAACATGCCAGTCATCTAGGCCATCGAAATTGATTATTGACCCAGTTAACACTTAGCGAGATAGATTAGCCTTAAGGAGATCAAAGTGCCCTTGCTTGTGATATAGGTGATTAAAAATAAGAGTAGTTGTATGGAAAATAGCAGGTAAGGAAGAAATGGGACAATAGACATAGATGGTGTAGGGTTTGGTCTCGAAGAAGAAGAAGGAGCAGGTGTCAACGATTGAAGATTACCTTTAGGCTTGATAACGGGTCTCGGTGGTTTCTTCGCCTTTACTTTCACATGTCCTCCACTAGTTCTAGGTAGCTTGTGCTTTGACGATTGCTCTAATTCTTCCTTGCACTCTTTGATGTCTAGTTCAATGTTGATCATGGGTTTTCTTTCCTTTGTCGTTGGGTTTCTCGTCTTAAGAGCCTTGAGATTGGTCGAGGTCAGGGAATCGAGAGAACTGAGAGTTTATCGACGAGAATTTGGTGGAGAAATCGAACAAAATCGAAGAATTTTGGTCGATGATTGGAAGATTTAGGGTGTTAGGGCCTTGGTTTCGAATGGGAAAAGACGGCTTGTAGGAGTGAGATGTGGGACCGACTTAAAAAGTGTTCGAAAATAGCTGAAAAATTGGGTTGAGACGGCTCAAAATTTGGTCTTAAGCCGGCTTATGCACTCAGAGAATCAAGACCAGGATTGAACATTTGAGATGGCTAAAAATGAGTTTGAGACGGCTCAAAAACTGATATTCTCAAAATGTCAGAAAAAGTATAGAGGAGATAACTTTTGAGACGGCTCAAAGGTTGAAACATGACAAATCAAGGAAATTTTGCTTGCTCTCACTTGCTTATCAACTTCTCAGCAATGAAGACTTAATAAAAATATAATATTAGGTTTCAAAAGAAATTTTATCATCAAGTCTCATAGAAAACATGATATAGATTGTTTAACTTCGTTTCTCAATTGACGAATAGAATACCCTGTGAAGGGTTCTCTAAACGTATCTACTAGACTTGTGAATAGGATTCCTTATGAATAACGAAATCTACAATTGAGTTTCCCTAAAAGGGTTGCATATGCCATTTGGCAAAGTGAGCTTAGAAGTTACTTTAGATCATATCAAAACACATCGAAATCTAAGAAAATATTATATAGTCTCAGGTTTCATAAAGCCATTTTTCAAGCCATCAAACAACATACAAATCTCACAAAATAACACCAAAACACTATGAAATCATTCATCTATGTCTATTAAATTCAGGGATCCTCGAATTGTAGCAAAGCGAGCTTTATCCAAGGGTTTCGTGAAGATATCTGCCAATTGATATTCAGTTGGCACATACTCAAGAATAATACCCTCCTTGTGATAATGATCGCGCAAAAAGTGATAGAGAGCATCAATATGCTTAGTATTTGAGTGTTTTTCTGCGTTTTTAGTCATATGCACAGTACTTGTGTTGTCGTACAAAATTTTATTTTTTGAAAAATGTTCATCATAATTGTTTAACGTGTATTTCATCAAGAGTGTTTGTGCACAACACATACTGGAAGCGATGTATTCTGCCTCGGCCGTGGACAAAGAGACTGGGTTTTGTTTCTTTGAAATCCACGAGACAAGACAGTTGCCAAGTAGATGGCAAGTACCACTAGTACTCTTGCAATCTTCTTGTCGCATAATCAGTATCCGGACAATAAGTCAAAGAAAAATTATTGTTCTTCGGATACCAAAGTCCGAAATTAATTATACCTTTCAAATATATCAAAATACGTTTAACAATAGAAATGTATGATTCTTTAGGATGAGACTGAAAACGCACACATAGGAAAACACTAAACATAATATCCGAAAGACTAGCCGTTAAATAAAGCAAGCTATCAATCATACCTCGGTATAGAGTCATATCTATACTCTTACCATTTTCATCATTTGATAGCTTAACTGTTGTAAGCATAGGCGTGTCTTATGCTTGTGAGCTTTCTAAAATGAATTTCTTGATCAATTCTTTTGTGTACTTTGCTTGGTTTATGAAAACTCCGTCTTTAGTTTGCCGTATTTGGAGGCCAAGTAAATTGCTTAGTTCACCCATCATGCTCATCTCGAACTCATCCTGCAATGACTTGGTAAAATCTCGACAAAGACCTTCATTAGTGGATCCAAAAATAATATTGTCTACATAAATTTGCACTAAAAAAATATTTTTATCAAAATATTTTGTTAAGAGCATTTTATCAACAATTCTATTTACAGCCGGAAATAGAGATGTATTGGAATAGAACGTCTAGCCCGAATTTAGGGACAGATGTTATATGGAACATATCCATCCATCTCTGCAAAAATACCAAGTTGATTTATGGTACCGTATAACTGAGGTTTGGATGGATGCGACCGTTGTAGCAGACTTATCAGATTCCCCTTAAATGATGAGGAGTTTTATTCATTGTGGGACGTTTTTTCCTGTAGGCGCAAGTCCTAACAGTTAATTACGTTATCGCTAAGCAATAACAACTTTCTCCTTCTTCATAAATATCACTTCGTGTCGTGTTATATATATTGTTTATTTTGGGGTTTGGCCTTGGATTGTATACGAAGACTAATATGTTGTCGCCCGTAGGGTGCAGATTAGTTCAAATCCATAAATCTCAGATTTAAGATTGAACCTAAACTATATCTGTCATCAGTTTAGAGGTTTAAGAATCGTTAATCTTGTTTAAGACTAAGATCAATTTAAAATATGGTTAAAGACCGTTAATCTTGTTTTATATTAAGATCAACTTAAAATATATGACCATATGAGCTCGATTGATTGTTAAAATCAAAAAGTTTAAAACTTCATAGGCTTAGTCTATTTTACACTAAATATTAGGTTTTATGTTATCCAATAGTGCTAGGCACTAGGACATATATTTTGTTTTGGGTTTTACATAACCCAACAGTGCTAAGCACTAGGCCCAGAAGCTTAAATTCCAACATAAGATATAATATCTTTCCTGGTTCAGTGCTTACATGATATCACGTGAGCCGCTGGTTTTCTTTGGCGCTCACGTCCTATCACATGAGTAGTGCAAACACTAAACTATTTCTTTCTCTAGCGCTCATGTGCTATCACATGGGCTGTTGTTTCCTTGGATGCTCACATGCTACACGTGAGCCATTATTTTCTTGGACGCTCACGTGCTATCGCGTGAGCTGTTGTTTTCTTGGGCGCTCACGTGGATATCACGTGAGAGCTGCCAAAGTAGTGCTAAGAACTCAGCTGCCTTATTTTCTAACGCTCACATGGATATCACATGAGGCGCTCCAACTCTGACGTTCACGTGGATATCACGTTGGCGCCGCCATGTTCATGCACGATTAACTCTAAAGTTAGAATAGAGTTAAACTCTTCACATAGATGATCAAAATCTCAATTTTCTTTGTAGATCTTGTTTATACGAGAACTAAGTTCTTTCTTATGTGGGAACTAAGTTTTTAGTGGGATAAAAAAACCATTCTTTTAGGTAAAATCATATCTTGAAGGAACTAAGTTCCTAAAATATAAAATCCATCATTTTCTTTCTTTCTTCCATGTTCTTTTCTTCTGTTCGTATGTGGGTGGTAAAACATAATTGTTTTCTCCTGGATCTTGAGTCTGAAGAATGAGATCTTTCCTATGAGAATTAAATTCTCTTTTTTGTTAGAGATTTGTCTTGTGGGTCTCAGATCCAGAGAAAAAACTAAGTCTTTTAAAGGGTTAAACCCTTATGTATATATGATAGGTAAAGGAGATTCTTTTATCTCTATATTTTTTTTACCTAGGGTTTGATTGTAACACCCAAGTTTATTTATACCAGTTCTAGTCAAGTATTTCTTTATTTATGGTGGTTTCTTGGTTTACTGTGTTTTGGGTGCGAATTGTATTTTGACATTTGTATTTGCATCCGAACCGACCCACATGCTTGAAACCTGTCTTGATTCATGTTTATGATTTATCCTGACTTGATACGTGAACTCGTGCACTTTCATTTGCATACTAGCATTTTACCTAGCATGGCTTGCATGATACCCCTGACCTTGTGGTAGCATTCGCGCATCTTGTTCTCATCCCGTTCAGTGAAACGGACTTGTTTGGATGGCTACGCGCACGTGCGTGCATCCGTTATTGGGGGTATGCATTTTCGTTACTCGGATATCCAGCTTTAATTTTGGCCGACATGTATATTTTTCGTACTTTAAAACTGAATTTTAGACCCGACCCGGGCATGTTTTGGACTATGTTTGTATTTACCAGAATATCAAATTTTATTTATATAATATTAATTTTATAAACTGATACAAATTAAAATTTAGTTAACTAATAAAAGATTTTTTTAAATTTAAATCTAAACTAATTTCCTAATAAACTAACAACCCCTTTCCCTCTCTCTCTCCTCTGCATATATATATTTTATTTATTTATTTTTTTCTTTTCTTATTTAATACACAGCCTCTTCTTCTTACTTCTTCTTCTTCTTTCTTCTTTCTTTTTCTTGATCTTGTTTCTTGATTCCGGTGATCACCACCGGAGCAGTGCTCGTCGCTGACGATCCGAGTGATCCAGTGAACGTACCTTGCCTGTGTGATCACCCTCTTGCCTTGCCTGGACCCGTCCCGCTTGCCGCGTATGCGTTGCGACGATTTACCGACGTCGGACGTGCCGTGTGTATCCGTCGTGTGATTCGATCGAGGCAAGTTTACCTTGCTACATACCATGTTACTATATTTACATCCATTTGAATAAATATAATACATGTATTTAAAATTATGCATCCCATGTTATAGTTTTACAGTTTTACGACGTCTGTTTGCATCCGTACAATTTATTTCGTATCTAGTGCATGCGAATTTATCTTGTTACATGCTAGACTACAATATATTGCACCCATTTGAATAATAACATCACATAATGTTTAGTTATGCATCCCACATTACCATTTTACATTTTTACTGTTTTCGGATATCCGTATGCATCCATATCGTTATTTACATATCTAGTCGCATGCTAATTCATCTTGCTACATGCTAGGTATATCATTATGCATCCATATGAGTAAAATGTTACCCGTTTATCATATTATACATCCATACTAAAGTTTTACTGTTTTCGGATACCCGTTTGCATCCATATCATTTAAAATATATATAACTGCATCTATAGATCATATTAATTCATATTATTATTGTAGTAACACCCCATGCTTAATAATGTGCATCCCACTTTGTCTTGGAACTGTAAATGTAACCCTAATCCATCTTTGTGCATCCATACCATTAATTATATATCTATTTCCATTCCATGTCACGTTATTTCATTTTACTGTTACATTAACATCCCATGCTAGAAAATGTGCATCCTACATAGTAATGGAGCTATAGTCGCAATCCTTAATAGTTATCCTTGCATCCATGTTTATTTGTGTATCTATACCATTAATTCTGCATAACTAGTTGCATCCCATATTACATTAACTCATATTATTAATACATTAGTATCTCATGCTTGATATTGTGCATCCTACTTAGTCATGATATAACCCCTGATAGATATTTGTGTCCATGCTTTTATCGTACATCCGTACTTTTACCCTAATTCCATACTTGCTACATCTTACTATTGGACACCCATTTGTTACACTGTGTACTACTTGACATGACCTGATATACCACTACTTGACATGACTTGATACATGTACACTACCTGACATGACCTGATACACCACTACTTGACATGACTTGATACATGTACACTACCTGACATGACCTGATGTATCACTACTTGACATGTTACCTGATCCTGTTTCTAATGCCGACAATCCTGACAGTTGTCCCGATGGACATATTCTGTTATCTGTATAGACAAACATGTTCCTTCTTGATCCTATGTTGGCATTAGTTTCAGATTTATCAATACTTGACTTGAACACATAACTTGGGGGTATGGGGAAATCAAGAATGTAACCGAACGTAACTCAAAGGGCTACCTATTGTTTGTCGTTTTTCCGGGCGTTACGGAATACCTATTGTTTGCCGTTTTTCCGGGCGTTACGGAATACCTATTGTTTGCCGTTTTTCCGGGCGTTATGGAATAATCACTGATGGGTTACGATGAGGATTACATTAATTGATTTCAAAGACTTTAGAATAGATAACCTAGTAGCACAGTTTAGATTACTCACCGCATGTCACATGTGCTTATACCTTTCACTGTTTCTTATTCGTGTTACTGTTATACTTTTATTACTGTTCATACTCATGCCTGCATGACTTGTTACCCCCTGATTATATTATTATTGATATTATGACGCACCGACGTCTGGGTTTTGCATGGCCCGGATCCTTTATCTCTGTCGCAGGCAGTTCAGGAGTATTTTGACCAACAAGCCGAGCGGTGAAGATCTTGTTAGTTGCTAGTTAGTTTAGTTTTATTCCGCCTTTTCATTCATGATGTGAGCCCGTATTATGGGACATACTTTCCAGATTGTTATTGGTACTTGAATTTATTGCTTCCGCATATTATTTCTTGACTCTTTATTTCTGGCTCATGGACACGTACTAGATAGTTCTTTTATTTTTCATGTTCTTGATATCTCTAGAAAGCCGTAGTGTGACTGTGTGTTAGTGTATATGCCCTAGAGGCCATTACTGTATCATACTAGTTTGTATATTACTTGATGGAAGCTTGGGATATTCACCTTGTATAAACAATCTTGCTCAATATAGTAGTATGCTACTTGGTTTGTTTCTACTTCAATGTGTACTTGTGTTTATTTCAGTATATCACTTATACGCATTAGTGGAGCCCTTAGGATCTTTGCTTGATTACCAGCGTTGTGATGGCAGTCACACTAGTGGGGGCTGGGTAATCTATAGGCACATCCTTATACAGGTCCCTAGTCGTAGGACTATCGAGACAGGGCATCGATACTCCGGAGTAGACTAGCGTATGCGCTTCTCATCCCAGTGTGGGAGATGGTCTGTCCCACAGCCATCAGTACGTCGTACTGGAGATAGTATACGGGTGCTCGTTGGGTTACGAGTACACTGGACAGGACTCGTCGGGAACTGAAAGGTTGGTATTATACCTATCGTCAGTTATCAGTTCCCAGGTGACATGAGTACAGCTTAGTCCGCTGACTTGACACTGACACTTCGCCTCGAGTGTGTTCCCACTGCACTTTGATCACTACCCTACCACGGCTCAAAGGAGTCGTGCAAACAGGTGGTGGTTGGGTGCAGTCCCGAAGCACTTGGAGGCAGTGACGGTTAGACAGGATTCGTCTCTCCCGGTATTGGGGGTTGACATCGCGCTGTGTCTAGGAGAGCCATTACACGAGTAGTCCCTGGCCAGGGCAAGCGAGATATACTGGTAGGTTTCCAGTGTTATCTCAGGGTGTTTTGGGCTTCACTCCGACACGACTTGTACCGCTATTGGGGGACTGACGTTTTACCGCCCCCTAGGCCCGCCATGCGATGTATCAGACGAACAGACCGGACTGTACGGAGAATGTCACATTCAGACTCAGTAGGAGTTCAGATGGGGTTTCACCTCGTCAGCCTTCTTGTCGGCATCTACCTGGGGACCGTTACGCACAGCTAGTGCCGCTTGCGGTCTGTGGTTAAACCCACTGCCAGCGTAGTGTCGAGTCTTTAGAGTCCCACACAGAGGGTATTCGCCTCTGGGCAAAACAGAGTAGAGGTCGCATGGTTTTGCGACAGGGTTCGTTCTCATCCGCGCACTTGTGCACGTTTGGAGTCCGGACGGATTATACTGGCAGGCTCTGGTTTGAGCCAGATACTGGTATATGTTTTGGGGGTTGCTTTTATATCTTGGTATTCTTGTTCCTCGGAACGAGAATGCAGGTGTGTATGCACAGTTGCTTGAGGCGGAGAATGAGGTTTTTCATTAGGGTTTCGGATCGGGTGCGTATGCACAGTTGACAGTCTTCATTTTCCAAACCCTAATGGATTTATATATTATCTATTAATAATAGTAATTAAATAAGAATTATGTTATGGTTGATTTTTATGTTGACTTGTTGACCATGGTTGACTTGTTGACCATTGACTACCATCATGCTTTAAAAAGTATTCCTTGATTCATGCTTACTTTTTATTAAATGAAGCATGGTTGTGGTCATTCCAAATACTACCATCAACTATTCTTATTTCAATTATTATCATTTAGATAATATTTTTCTTTTGCAATATGGTTGCAAGAAAGAAATAATTGAGCTCATTCTATCATAACCTCTCTCTCTCCTCATTTCATCTTCTTCTTCCTCTAGAAAAGAGAAACCTTCTCATGTGTTGAGAATCATTCTCTTTAAAAGGAAAAGCAAACCCTAATCACTCTCTACTCATTCTAGGATGAAGGTTTAGCAAGCCGGAAACCCTAGTTCACTCAAAGATCGAGGAAGAGCCCAAAGTCGAACCTTCGAGGTGGATCCATCTTCGACGGGAGAAGGCGACGTAAAGAGAACCATCAACCTCTACAAGGTTTGAAGAAGAAGGAGTTCAAGTTTAGGTATAACCATCTTCCATAGTAGCTAACTCTCTTTAGCTAGATTGCTAGTTTTAGTTTAGACAACGATCCCGACCAAGTTTAGTCCATGTTGCCTCTTGCGATAAAAATTCGTTTTTTATACCGTTTCCGCCTCCCCGTAAGCACCGGGGGTCGCAATATGGACTTACAGTGGTATCAGAGCCTAACTAAACTTAAACTAGCTTGGTAGTGAAGTGTAACGAAGTTCGGAACCGGAAAAATCCAAAAACCAAACTTTACAAAAACCTGAGTTTCTGTTGAAATTTTTTCTGGTCAAAATGAAAAACTTTATACTTGTAAATTCGGCTCAGGGTTTTGTGTGAACACCCAAGAAAAACGATACAGTGATTCGTCTAAACTGCCGCCCTTCCGCCGCGTGAGCCTTCTTAGCCGCCGCGGAACCGCCGCAAGTTATTGTCTTCTATGCATCGTTTTTCGTGCAGTGTGTTTGTGTGTTGGTTTTGGAATTTTTAAAATATATTATATGTGCCCAGATTTTCCAGAACAGAAATTCACTTTTGGGGTCCTATAATTCCATATTTTTTTTCCGAACTTCACTGCACTTTGACTGTGATGGTTATATCTGTGATGTTTGCATGTATTGAACGTCGGCTAATCGCTATAAGTCGATTAGTCGGGGTTATACATGATCTGTAATGTGCTGGAATGTGTATATGAATGTGTTGGACTGTCGCGGGTGAATAGCCGGGGTGGATGTGAGATGAGCTTTTGTTTTTCTTTCATTCATTTGTAAATGTAAATTGATGTAATAATATTATTTGTTTGGCCGCACAACCGGGTCGGGGTTGTAGCCGTCATTGTATAATTCTTTTTACTGTTTATGCTCCTAGGATAGACCCATGGAGGGGTGCACAAACTGCCGAGTACTTGGCGGGTAGTTTGCCGCACCCGTAGGGGTCTTGGGTGGGGTATTTGGCTATTCACCGCGACCGTGTTATCCGCTTTTCGTTTCAGGCTCGAAAGGATTGCGGATTGCTAGTATATCCAATGTATTCATCTGTGATCTGTAATGTCTATCATTGCTTTCTATTTAGGCGTTGCTTATGTTTTACAGCCGCGCTAGCCCAGCCCCCGCTCTGTCGTTAGTTAAGTAACCTAACGAGTGATGACGGGACCCCGTGGCGAATGCGAATGGCATAAGCGTACGTCATATTTTGGTTGTTTTCTGCAATGGTAGGATTAAATGATGGGACGCATTAAAAGAACTAATGCAAGAATATCACGCATTAAAAGAACTAATGCAAGATAATAAACCAAGTTTAAGTCGATGGAACACTTTCGAAAAACCACTCGGTTCTTTTCAAAACTAACTTTTAAATGCGGAGCTTGAGCCACTCCTTCTAAAAGCTATCTCGTTCCATCGATTATATCAAGTTCACTACGTTCACGGTTTCGCCAAAACCATCCGTAGCCCTCCGTCGTTTCATATGAATATTCAACAGTATTCAAGCTGTGTTTGTTGGCCTTAGTCAAGGCACAGTGTTTGGTAGCTGGTGGGTATTCATATGTTGCATAGATAGAATGCGTTGGTTTGGGACAGTCGTATTGCCTTGTTGGCCATAGTCAAGGGTATATACGGGTGGGTTCAAATTAACCTGGATAACGACGGGAAGAACTTGACATGTGACTTATGATTTGTTGGCCTTAGTCAAGGTCATAAGAGCATGGGGCAAAAATCCACATCGGGAGTTTCATAAGTACTGAAACTTGCTAGATTTGCATACCATTTGGAGTGTGATGATTATGGTAGGATTCCTTCATTTTCGTCACGCGATGATATTTGGATCCCGATCCTACTGTGAGTATATGCTACTCCTCGGGAAATTTCTCACTAAACGATCAATGCTATAAACCTAGTAGGTGCCTAGAAAAGTGTTAGCGGGGCTACGCCCCCAGGGAAAAGAGGTTCTTAAATTAAGGAACTTCGCGAAAGCGTTGGAAAACCTCCCTCGAAGTACCGACACTGGCCTGGCTGAACGGTTAAGCAAGTATTGTACGGTGGGATTGATCCCGGCTAATTCTTCCTTTGTGGTTTGAGGAGGGATTCGAGAGACAGTGGGAGCCATCCTGTTTAGACAAATTAAAAACCATTCTAAACTTGCAAGAGCATCGTGCTAAGTGTTTCTTCTCTCCCCCTGCAGCGACCAAATCGAAATGACTGGACTTAAGTTACTTCTAGATAAAAACATATTGACAGGGCCAAACTACAAAGATTGGCTCAGGAATGTCAAATTGGCAATCTCTTACGACAAGCTGGGGTATCTTCTTACCACCAAAGCTCCCCCCGTCCCAGGTCCCACCTCCAGCGTCGCGGATAAGGAAATCCGTAAGACTTGGGAGATTGACAGCGCGAAGGCCAGATGCTTCGTACTTGCCTCGATGGACAATGACCATCAGAGGAGGCACGAGAATATGGATTTGGAATCCATATTTCTTCATACAAAAGAACTGTATGGAGAGCAGTCTCGTATCGCAAGATACGAAGTGTCGAAGAAGTTATTTTCGACTAAGTTGGCCGTCGGATCATCGGTAGCGGACCACGTGCTTAAGATGATTGGCTACACTGAGGAGCTCGCGGAACTTGGGACCACGTTGGACAGTGAACTTTATACAGATATAATTCTCCAGTCCCTTCCATCCACTTACGCCCAGTTCATACTGAATTTCAACTTGCAAGAAAAGGAAGTTGAACTTTCAGAACTCCTCAACCTGCTGAGGAGCGCAGAGGGCACCCTACAGAAGGGTAGGGATACATCCACTTTGTTTGTAGGAGGATCTTCTTCTTCTAGGTCCAAGGCGAAAGCCAAGGGAAAGAAGAGGAAAGCCCCCGCCAAACCAAGGGGCGGTGTTAGTAAAGTGGGTACGAAGGGAAAGGAAAAGGCAACAAAGATAGCGGGGAAGCTTGTTGGTAAAGAGGAATGCTTCTATTGTCACAAGAGTGGACACTGGAAGAAAGATTGCAGGGCTTGGAAAGCCAGGACACAGGAACTGAAGCAGGTTGCGGCTTCAGCTTCAGGTGTGTATGTTATTGAAAACTGTCTTTCTATAAACTCTACTTCCTGGGTATTGGATACCGGATCAGGATCTCATATCTGTAATTCTTTGCAGGCGTTGAGAAACCGTAGGTTTTTGAAGGCAGGTGACATGACCCTCAGAGTTGCGAACGGAGCTAGCATGGATGCTAAAGCCGTGGGGGACTATCACCTGGGAATGACAGATGGGCATGTTTTGGTTTTGCGTAATTGCTTTTTTGTACCCAACGCAACTTGTAATATCATTTCTGTATCTTTGGTTTCTAAAGAAGGTTATGAATTTGCGTTTGTAAGTAATGTTGTAAACATTCACCTTAATCAAGTTCTGATTGGGTCAGGTACACTGAGCAATGGTATATACGTATTAAACCAACCACAGATTTTCAATGTCCAGAATACACACAAAAGAAAGTCTCCAGATATCAATCAGGCTTTCTTATGGCATTGTAGACTGGGTCACATCAATGAGACACGGTTGACTAAGTTACATAAAGAAGGATACTTGGATCCGTTCGAGTATCAGTCTTATGCCACTTGTGAATCTTGTCTTATGGGAAAGATGACAAAGACTCCGTTCACTGGACACGGAGAAAGAGCGAGCGAGCTCTTGGGACTCATACACAGTGACGTGTGTGGTCCAATGTCTACACATGCCCGAAGCGGTTATTCATACTTCATTACTTTCACAGACGATTTCTCTAGGTATGGACATGTCTTCTTAATGAAGCACAAATCCGAGGCCTTTGAGAAATTTCGGGATTACAAGAATGAAGTTGAAAAACAAACAGGCAAAAGTATCAAGATCCTAAGATCGGATCGAGGTGGTGAATACTTGAGTGCCGAGTTCCTGGACTATTTAAAAGAGAATGGTATTCTCTCTCAGCGTACTCCTCCATACACTCCGCAACATAACGGTGTATCAGAAAGGAGGAATCGAACCCTATTGGATATGGTTCGTTCCATGATGAGTAAGGCTGAGTTACCGCGATCTTTCTGGGGATATGCACTAGAAACAGCTGCACATCTCTTGAACCAAGTTCCTACTAAGACTGTGCCTACCACACCATATCAGATGTGGAGTGGGAAGAAACCCTGTCTTAAAGCCTTTAAGACATGGGGATGTCCGGCTTTTGTAAAAAAAGCAGCATGCGGACAAGCTCGAGGCACGCTCAGTACAGTGCAAGTTTGTGGGATACCCAAAGAACTCCAAGGGGTATCTATTCTATTACGCAGAGGAGCAAAAAGTCCTTGTTTCTCGTCATGCCCACTTCTTGGAAACTGAGTTTTTGGAAAATCAGATAAGTGGGAGCGCAGTAGAACTGGATGAAATTCCAGAACCTCAGACTATTACTGAAAGCTTAGTGGAACCAGAGGGTTCAAATGAACAGGACATTCCTATGCCGCTCCGCAGAAGTAGTAGGCAGTCTCATCCGCCCGAGAGATACTACGGTTTTCTCATAGACGGGGATAGAGAGGATTGCATCATAGACTATGATGAGCCTACTAGCTTCCAGCAGGCCGTTCAGAGCATTGACTCGGTAAAATGGCTGGATGCAATGCGGACCGAAATGGAGTCCATGTACACCAACAAAGTATGGACGTTGGACATTGCTCCAGACGGGGTAAAACCCGTAGGATGCAAGTGGATCTTCAAAAGGAAGATTGGTGTAGATGGACAGGTTGAGACCTATAAAGCTAGACTTGTAGCAAAGGGATTCCGTCAAAGACCTGGCTTGGACTATGACGAAACCTTTTCTCCAGTGGCTATGCTGAAATCCATTCGGATCCTTCTTGCCATTGCTGCCTTCCACGATTATGAGATTTGGCAGATGGACGTAAAAACCGCTTTTCTAAATGGAAATTTAGAGGATTGTGTCTATATGGATCAGCCAGAGGGTTTCATTCAGAGTGGGAGCAGCGGAAAGGTGTGCAAGTTGCTTAAGTCCATTTATGGACTAAAGCAGGCATCGCGGAGTTGGAACATCTGTTTTGATGAGACGGTCAAGGAATTTGACTTTATCAAAAATCCAGATGAACCATGCATCTATAGTAGATTTGTAGCGAGAACTGTAGTATTCCTTGTTTTATACGTGGATGACATTCTCTTAATAGGAAATGACATTCCTATGCTACAATCTGTCAAGGGTTTCTTGTCACAAAGGTTCTCCATGAAAGACCTGGGTGATGCCTCTTACATCCTGGGGATCCGGATCCATCGTGATAGATCCAAGAGGATATTAGGACTTTCACAGTCCAGGTACATCGACACCGTACTGAAAAGATTCAGTATGGAAGATTCCAAGCGCGGTAACCTACCGGCTTGTCACGGGATCACCCTCTCTAAAGAGATGTCTCCCAAGACTGATTTGGAGAGGGATCGCATGTCTATTATACCCTACGCTTCTGCGGTAGGCTCTATAATGTATGCGATGTTGTGTACCAGACCGGATGTAGCTTATGCACTGAGTGTAGTAAGCCGGTATCAGTCAAACCCTGGGGAGAAACATTGGATAGCGGTAAAGAACATTCTCAAGTACCTGAGGAGGACTAAGGAGATGTTCTTGGTGTATGGCGGAAAAGACCTCCAGATTGAGGCCTTTGCTGACTCCAGCTTCCAGAGTGACAAGGATGATTCCAAGTCCATGTCGGGTTTTGTCTTTACCCTCAATGGAGGGGCGGTGTGTTGGAAGAGTTCCAAACAGGAAACCGTTGCAGACTCGACTATGGAAGCGGAATACATCGCTGCATCTGATGCCGCAAAAGAAGCTGTCTGGATAAGGAAGTTCTTAAAAGAACTTCAGGTGGTTCCGTCCATTGTTGACCCAGTACCTCTGTATTGCGACAACAACGGGGCTATAGCTTTAGCAAAGGAACCCAGGTCCCATCAGAGATCCAGGCACATCTTGAGGCGGTATCACCTGATCAGGGAGATCGTGGATCGCAAGGAGATCGAGGTTCGGAGGGTTGCTTCAGAAGAGAACACTGCAGATCCATTCACCAAGGCCCTACCCCAGACTCAGTTCGAGCGGCTGATCGAGATGATAGGTCTTCGATACGCCAGTACATGGCCTTAGTGCAAGTGGGAGATTGTTAGTGTATATGCCCTAGAGGCCATTACTGTATCATACTAGTTTGTATATTACTTGATGGAAGCTTGGGATATTCACCTTGTATAAACAATCTTGCTCAATATAGTAGTATGCTACTTGGTTTGTTTCTACTTCAATGTGTACTTGTGTTTATTTCAGTATATCACTTATACGCATTAGTGGAGCCCTTAGGATCTTTGCTTGATTACCAGCGTTGTGATGGCAGTCACACTAGTGGGGGCTGGGTAATCTATAGGCACATCCTTATACAGGTCCCTAGTCGTAGGACTATCGAGACAGGGCATCGATACTCCGGAGTAGACTAGCGTATGCGCTTCTCATCCCAGTGTGGGAGATGGTCTGTCCCACAGCCATCAGTACGTCGTACTGGAGATAGTATACGGGTGCTCGTTGGGTTACGAGTACACTGGACAGGACTCGTCGGGAACTGAAAGGTTGGTATTATACCTATCGTCAGTTATCAGTTCCCAGGTGACATGAGTACAGCTTAGTCCGCTGACTTGACACTGACACTTCGCCTCGAGTGTGTTCCCACTGCACTTTGATCACTACCCTACCACGGCTCAAAGGAGTCGTGCAAACAGGTGGTGGTTGGGTGCAGTCCCGAAGCACTTGGAGGCAGTGACGGTTAGACAGGATTCGTCTCTCCCGGTATTGGGGGTTGACATCGCGCTGTGTCTAGGAGAGCCATTACACGAGTAGTCCCTGGCCAGGGCAAGCGAGATATACTGGTAGGTTTCCAGTGTTATCTCAGGGTGTTTTGGGCTTCACTCCGACACGACTTGTACCGCTATTGGGGGACTGACGTTTTACCGCCCCCTAGGCCCGCCATGCGATGTATCAGACGAACAGACCGGACTGTACGGAGAATGTCACATTCAGACTCAGTAGGAGTTCAGATGGGGTTTCACCTCGTCAGCCTTCTTGTCGGCATCTACCTGGGGACCGTTACGCACAGCTAGTGCCGCTTGCGGTCTGTGGTTAAACCCACTGCCAGCGTAGTGTCGAGTCTTTAGAGTCCCACACAGAGGGTATTCGCCTCTGGGCAAAACAGAGTAGAGGTCGCATGGTTTTGCGACAGGGTTCGTTCTCATCCGCGCACTTGTGCACGTTTGGAGTCCGGACGGATTATACTGGCAGGCTCTGGTTTGAGCCAGATACTGGTATATGTTTTGGGGGTTGCTTTTATATCTTGGTATTCTTGTTCCTCGGAACGAGAATGCAGGTGTGTATGCACAGTTGCTTGAGGCGGAGAATGAGGTTTTTCATTAGGGTTTCGGATCGGGTGCGTATGCACAGTTGACAGTCTTCATTTTCCAAACCCTAATGGATTTATATATTATCTATTAATAATAGTAATTAAATAAGAATTATGTTATGGTTGATTTTTATGTTGACTTGTTGACCATGGTTGACTTGTTGACCATTGACTACCATCATGCTTTAAAAAGTCTTCCTTGATTCATGCTTACTTTTTATTAAATGAAGCATGGTTGTGGTCATTCCAAATACTACCATCAACTATTCTTATTTCAATTATTATCATTTAGATAATATTTTTCTTTTGCAATATGGTTGCAAGAAAGAAATAATTGAGCTCATTCTATCATAACCTCTCTCTCTCCTCATTTCATCTTCTTCTTCCTCTAGAAAAGAGAAACCTTCTCATGTGTTGAGAATCATTCTCTTTAAAAGGAAAAGCAAACCCTAATCACTCTCTACTCATTCTAGGATGAAGGTTTAGCAAGCCGGAAACCCTAGTTCACTCAAAGATCGAGGAAGAGCCCAAAGTCGAACCTTCGAGGTGGATCCATCTTCGACGGGAGAAGGCGACGTAAAGAGAACCATCAACCTCTACAAGGTTTGAAGAAGAAGGAGTTCAAGTTTAGGTATAACCATCTTCCATAGTAGCTAACTCTCTTTAGCTAGATTGCTAGTTTTAGTTTAGACAACGATCCCGACCAAGTTTAGTCCATGTTGCCTCTTGCGATAAAAATTCGTTTTTTATACCGTTTCCGCCTCCCCGTAAGCACCGGGGGTCGCAATATGGACTTACACTGTGGAGGGATGTTTCCTAGCCACAGGTATCATGGTTGGCTCTGTCACGTGCCGATCATAGCGCACTCTGGGAAGCGGGGCGTGATAGGGTTTTTTGGTATCAGAGCCATAGGATTTAGGTTAATCGGGTTTGATTCTTTTGTTGTTGGGTCTTGGACCTAATACACGAATTGGAAAATCCGTAATTAGGAACATGTCCTGCGACATTGTTATCGTAATTCTTTAATCATATGTTTCTTTTGACCCCTGTCCTGACGATATGCAAACAACTTTGCATCTCGAGTTGAAATTCTTTTGGTTCCCTATTGTTTCTTCCGTCCTATTCCTTTGATTCTGATACTAGGATTTGGGTGACTTGAACGGAGTTATGTGATTGTAATTATGAACTGCAGCATGGTTACAATGCGGTACTCTATTTAAGTAACTTAGAGTTCTGGTCTTGTTTCATTTCCTTGTTTCATGGTCGTTTTATTACCTTGGTTCTCTCAGTTTCATTGCTTACCAGTTCTTGTTTTGCAGATTTCTTGGTGATCGATACCGGCAGTTTTGAAGTTGTCTTGGGAATGGATTTTCTCGGCACTTTCCATGCTCACATTGATTGTAGGGCAAAGAAAGTGATTTTCCAGATTCCCGGACATCCGGAGTTTGTTTTTGCTGGAGGAAGTAGTTTTGTCGGGCTAGTCGAGTTTAGGGCTAGGCCAACAAATAGTGTTCTTTCATCAATGGAAGTTGACAAGGAGGAAGCGCCAGTTGTAGTTCGAGAGTTTATGGACGTGTTCGAGGACATCTCGGGTTTACCGCCAAAACAAGATGTGGAGTTCGCGATCGATCTTGTTCCTGGTGCAGCGCCAATCTCAAAGGCGTACTATCCGATGGCACCAGTGGAGTTGGAAGAAGTAAAGAAGAAGGTTACCGAATTGCTTGGGAAGGGTTGGATTCATAGCAGCAATTCACCTTGGGGAGCTCCAGTTCTTCTAGTCAAGAAGAAAGATGGCACAAGGAGGATATGCATCGATTATTGAGAATTGAACCGGGTGACTATTAATAACAAGTACCCGATCCCTCGCATTGGCGAATTATTCGAGCAACTCAGTGGCGTGAGGGTATTCTCAAAGCTGGATTTGCGATCCGGATATCATCAAGTTCGAGTTAAATCAGAAGATATTTGCAAGACTGCGTTCTGGACTCTATATGGACATTACGAGTATTTAGTGATGCCATTCGGAGTCACGAATGCACCGGCGATATTTATGGACTTGATGAACTGAATCTTTTCACCGTTCTTGGACCAGTTTATTGTGGTGTTCATCGATGATATTCTGGTCTATTCGAGAAGCCTGGAAGAGTATGCAGAACACTTGAAGATCGCACTGCAGACATTGAGGTAAGAAAGATTATATGCAAAGATGAGCAAGTGTGAGTTTTGGCTTGAAGAAGTGAAGTTTTGGGGCACGTCGTATCCGGAGATGGAATCTCCGTTTATCCCTAGAAGATTGCAGCAGTTCAATATTGGCCGATTCCGAAGAACGTAGTAGAAATCAGAAGTTTTCTTGGACTTGTCGGATATTATAGAAGGTTCGTGGAGAGTTTTGCTCTATTGGCTGAGCCTTTGACCAAGCTTACGCGAAAAGAAGTACCATTCTTATGGACGGATAAATGTCCGTCAGCTTTTGAGGCGTTGAAGCAGAGATTGATAACCGCTCCTATTTTGACCGTACCAGACGGTTCCAGAGGATTGGTGATTCACAGCGACGCATCTGGGAAAGGTTTGGGATGTGTTTTGATACAGCATGGGAAAGTTATAGCTTACGCATCAAGACAATTGAAGATCCATGAGAAGAATTACCTAACTCATGATTTGGAGCTAGCAGCTATAATTTTCTCTTTGAAGATTTGGAGACACTACTTACTGGGCGAAAGGGTCGAAGTATTCACCAATCACAAAAGCCTAAAGTATTTGTTCACAAAGAAAGAACTTAACATGAGGCAACGCAGATGGTTGGAGCTGATGGCTGACTACGATTTTGATCTTAAGTACCATCCGGGGAAAGTTAATGTTGTGCCGGATGCGCTTAGTCGGTTGCCAGCAATAAGGATGTTGACTGCACAGAAGAAACTTATCGAAGACTTTCGGAGATTTGAGTTGGAGATCGTGCTACCACATTCTTCGGGATAGTTAATGCAACTGCAAGTACGGTCGTCGTTGATCGATAACATTAAAGCAGCGCAGTCACAAGACCCAAGATTGCAGAAGTTTCGAGAACAGGTAGAAGCATGACATCGAACAGACTTCTTGATTCATGAAGATGGTTCGTTGCGATATGGTAGCCGTTTGTGTGTGCCAAAAAGAGCTATTCGCGAAGAAGTTATGAAGGAGGCACACAGTTCCGCGTATTCTGTACATCCAGGGGGCACGAAGATATACCGTGTGCTATGACAACATTTCTGGTAGAAGGCATGAAAAGGGAGATCGCTCGCTTTGTAGCGAAGTGCTTGGTGTGTCAGCAAGTTAAGACTGAACATCAAAGGGTTGCTGGTTTATTGCAACCACTTCTGATTCCTCAATGGAAGTGGGAACATATAACCATGGATTTCGTAACAGCTTTATCGCGGAGTCCAAAGGGCAACAATGCAGTTTGGGTGATTGTTGATCGATTGACCAAGGCAGCTCATTTCATACCATTTTGAGTTGGTCAGTCAACGGAAGCGATAGCAGAACGGTACATGCAGGAGATTGTGAGATTGCATGGTGTACCTGTAAGTATCGTGTCCGACCATGACACCCAATTCTTATCGCACTTCTGAAGGAGTTTACAGGAAAGTTTGGGGACGCGATTGAAGTTTAGCACAGCTTATCATCCTCAGACAGATGGCCATTCGGAGAAAACGATCCAAACTCTTGAAGGCATGTTGAGAGCTTGCATGTTAGACTTCAAGGGTTCATGGGAGGATCATCTACGCTTGGTGGAGTTTTCGTACAACAACAGTTTTCAGGCGACTATTCAGATGGCTCCATTCGAATCATTGTATGGTCGCAAGTGTCGTTCACCTGTTTGTTGGGACGATATTAGAGAACGAAGATTGTTGGGACCGTATTTGATCGTGCAAACCATGGAGAAAGTTAGTACTATCCGAAATCATATGAAAGTAGCACAAGATCGGCAGAAGAGTTGGGCCGATACATCGAGAAACCTCTAGAGTTCGCTGTTGGTGATCTTGTGTTCTTGAAGATATCACCGACTAGAGGAGTGATTCGTTTTGGGAGTCGATGCAAGCTTAGTCCTCGATTCATGAGGCCTTTCGAGATTATGGAGCGTATTGGAGAAGTGGCTTATCGATTGGCTTTACCACAATCTTTGGCGAATGTTTATGACGTGTTTCATGTATCTCAACTCCGTAAGTATGTTCGAGATGAAACACACGTGCTGGATCATTCGGAGCTGACTGTAAGAGAGGATTTGACTTTTGAGGAACGACCGATGTCGATTGTTGATCGAAGAGAAAAGGTCCTCAAGAAGAAGGTTATCCCTCACGTACTTCTTTCTTGGGGGAATCGCTCGCACGGAGAATCGACTTGGGAACGAGAAGACGAGATTCGACAGAAGTTTCCAGATCTCTTCTTGTAGATTCTTAATTGATTATCTTTTCTTGTTTTGGGGAATTTCGAGGACGAAATTTTTTTTGTTGTTGGGTATAATGTAACACCCTAGTTCATTTATACCAGTTCTAGTCAAGTATTTCATTATTTATGGTAGTTTATTAGTTTACTGTGTTTTGGGTGAGAATAGTATTTTGACATCTGTATTTGCATCCGACCCGACCCACATGCTTGAAACCTGTCTTGATTCATGTTTATAATTTATCCTGACCTGATACGTGGACTCGTGCACTTTCATTTACATACTAGCATTTTACCTGGCATCTGCATTTTTATATAACATTTAAGTCACATAAAATAGTTTAAAAATATATTGCATGGCCTGCATGATACCACTGACCCCGTGGTAGCATCCGCGCATCTTGTTCTCATCCCGTTCAGTGAAATAGACTTGTTTGGATGGCTACGCGCACGTGCATGCATCCATTCTTGGGGGTATGCATTTTCGTTACCCGGATATCCAAATTTAATTTTGGTCGACATGTATATTTTTCGTATTTTAAAACTGAATTTTAGACCCGACTCGGGCATGTTTTGGACTATGTTTGTATTTACCAGAATATCAAATTTTATTTATATAATATTAATTTTATAAACTGATACAAATTAAAATTTAGTTAACTAATAAAAGATTTTTTAAAATTTAAATCTAAACTAATTACTTAACAAACTAGCAACCCCTTTCTCTCTCTTTCTCCTCTGCATATATATATTTATATATATTTATTTTTTTCTTTCCTTATTTAATACACAGCCTCTTCTTCTTACTTCTTCTTCTTTCTTCTTTCTTTTTCTTGATCTTGTTTCTTGATTCCGTTGATCACGGCCGGAGCCGAGCTTGTCGTTGACGATCCGAGTGATCCAGTGAACGTACCTTGCCAGTTTGATCACCCTCTTGCCTTGCCTGGACCCGTCCCGCATGCCGAGTGTGCGTTGCGACTATTTACCGATGTCGGACGTGCCGTGCGTATCCGTCAATATAAGTCCACGGTAGCGCCCCGGCCGTCTAACAGACGCCAAATGCGGAACAAAAACTTTTACAACTGGCGCTATCGCGTACTATAAGCCGGATCTACCATTAAACCTAAACTAACAAACTACAAAGTGGGTAGAAGAGTTATACCGAACGATCCGAGTCCTTCGGTATTCAACCATCATCCCACGCTTCGTTACGGCTGCTCCGATCTCCTGAATCTCCAGTCTTTTCGTCCAGGTGGCACCACGTTGACAGATCATTAAACGGGCTCCTGCCTCTGAACCGAGACAACTCGATCGTCAAGTTTGCTAAAGGAGACGACCAAGATGTTATAGAGAATGAGTAGAACACTTTGTCTCGTTACGTCCAAGGCTATGGACGAATGGTTAATGAAGTTGCCTTTTGGATCGAATGGAAATGAGAAATGAATCATATCTAATTTCTATGCACCAAAACTTATGTCTTTTTTCCAATCACAACCATATCTCCTTCAAAGAATGGCCGGCCACTACTTGAGGAGGAAGGGGGTGAGGGTAGGAGCTAGGAGGGTGATGTTGGAGATAGTACCCTCAAAGTCAATTATTGGATCGCAGGTACGTGATTACAATGATCGAGGCAGGACCAATACCGATATGATAGTCTTGCTCGAGATGATAGTTTGCTATCTGGTTTGTCTTTATCATCGTATACATGCTTTAGTTCACTATTGCATGATGATAGAGCCCATAGGATTCTTGCTTGACTACCAGCAATATGATGGCGATCATATACGTGGGAGCTGGGGTCTGTAAGCGCATCCTTAAAGAGTCCCTAGTCGTAGGAGTTTCGAGACAGGGCATCGATACTCCAGAGTGGACTAGTGTATATAGTCGATACCCCGACGAGGGGCGGTGGCCGGTCTCACAAGCCACTGGTGTTAGTTTGATCACCTAAGATGTATACAGGTGCTCATTGGGTTATGAGTACACCGGACAGGACTCGCCGGGAACCTGCTAGTTGGTATTATACATATCGTCAGATAGCAGTTCCCTGGTGACATGTGTACAGGTTAGTTCATCGACCTGAGATCATCATTTGTCTCGTGTGAGTTCCCACTGTGCTTAGATTACTACCCTACCATGCTCAAAGGAGTTGTGCAAAAATGTTTTAGTTGGGTACAGTCCCGAGCCACATTGGAGGCAAGTGAGCAGATCGTCGGGGATTCGTCTCTCCCGGTATTGGGGGTTGATGCCGCGCAGTGCACGGGTGGCCATCACTAGGAATCCTCGGCCGAGGTAGTGGAGAATTAATGATTTGGATCAGTAGTTTCTCAGGTGGTGATGGTCTTCATGCCGACACGATTTATCGCGTTATTAGGGGTCTGACTTTATCCACCCCCCTAGACTTGATATGCGATACTCTTTTGACGAACGGACCGGACTGTATATACATTATCACTGTCAGGCTCAGTAGGGTTTATAGATGAGTTCGCTCGTCAGCTTCCCTTCCAATCAATATATAGGCAAAACGTTACGTGCAGCTAGTACCTCTGACGTGCTAGTGGTTATACCCAGTGCCAGTGTGTTGATGAGTCATTAGAGCCCCCCACAGACACTTTCCCAAGTTCGAGCGAAACGTTGTAGAGGCCGTATGGGTTTATG
Source organism: Agapanthus africanus (assembly GCA_030015575.1). Taxonomy (NCBI): domain Eukaryota; kingdom Viridiplantae; phylum Streptophyta; class Magnoliopsida; order Asparagales; family Amaryllidaceae; genus Agapanthus; species Agapanthus africanus. Next base: position 929,609,493 of record CM057337.1, on the reverse strand, counting down.
GCATGGTTCGGAAAAAGCACATGTGTTTTCGCACGTGTCGTTTTTTCGGGCAGATAATACTGGTAGGCTTTGGTTTAAGCCGGAACCCAGTATTATACTGTGTAGATATAATATCTTCGTATCAGTTGCATTTGTATTCGGTCGTAATACAAATGCGGGTATGTTTATACTGATACGGGGTTATCCTGAAATTCGTTTCAGGATCACTTTTGGAAGTTGCCAGTTTCCAGTTTTCTATCAGCCGTATTTAACATTCGGTTAAATACGGATTTATCTTTTCTTCTGGAGGGTGAGTAATGCTGTTCAGACCATAATATTGCATTTATCATTCCCCTATTCTTATCCTTTTTATAAATAAACAGGTACTCTTGACGCACGTTTGTTGCATATTACAGGATACAGGTTTCTGGAGCAAATACAGTGAAAAAGACACAAAACAACAAAAAAGGGACTTTTGACCAACAATTAGACGGATCCTAGTCAAGCCCAGTTCACATAGGTGCAAGGCAACGAATGTCAAGGTGAAACGGTTAAAAGACCAATACAAGTCTTCACTAAAGATCTGGAGAAGAGTAAGAAGCCAACAGAGAAAAAGAAATATAAAAATAAGAAGCCCAAGAACCCCTGAAGAAAGCCCAAAAGTTTGGAGGCCCAAGACTACCAAAGGGCCGCGGATCCGCGGCCCAAGCCTACCAATGCCGCGGATCCGCGGCCGTCTAATACACGTGTCGGTGCATTTTTCCTATGACGGTGCGTCGGTGCGGGTGTTGGGATTTTCAGTAGGCAAATCAGTAATTGCGCATGTGCGAGACTCTGAAACCCTAATTCTCCTGTTTACTTATAAATTGTAATCTAAATTTGTAAAACCCTCATGCCTCTTTTCAATCAATAAAATTCAGAATTTCTGAGAGAAAAAATTCAGATCTGTTCTTCTTGTTTGGAGGGAGCCGTCAACCTAGTAAGTATTTTATTTCTGTTCTTTTAATTATAATGTTTTCTCATCCCCTAATGAGCGAATAGTCTCCTCGCTTGTTAGGGTTAGACTTAGGGAAAGGGTTGAGAGATGAGATCTCTCACCCCTTTCAATGCCACTTTAACCTAATGAATTAGAACTCCACGCATACGCGCACAACCGCTCCCTGCGGCATCCTACCCATCGAGGTAACGATGAACCGTAGTATAAACGGCCGGTTGCGCGCGTTTTCCGTGGGGGTTAGGGTGATTATCAACAAAGGAAGGATACGAATCTAGAGGAAGCAATATCTTCCCAAAAGATTCATATCCACTTTATTGATAATTAACTTAACATCTAACAGATCTAAAAAAGTAGGTATTGAAAGCGGTGATGAAAAACGTTAATCTCCAAAACTTCCCCTAAGCCTAACCCTAGCAAGATTTTAATTAGATTAATTAGATCCAGTTTTCATAGATTGTTATAAACCAACCAAAACGACAAATTGAATCAACTCGTTAAAACACATAAAAGGAATTTACCCGTCTCTGTGGATCGACCCGTACTCACCGGCTAGCTGCAAAGCGACGCCGTTTCTGATTGCGGTAATTATATATTTGATCGTAAAATCTCTACCAATCAAATGGCGCCGTTGCCGGGGATGGCGTAATTTTTCTTTTTGTGAATTTTCGGGTCGATATAAATTTTAAAAATTATAAAAATCTGAAAATATAAAAAATACAAAAATTATCAACTTTGATCTGTTTGAAGGGTGTATCTTTTGAATCTTGCAGGAACAGCGAAGAATCGCGGATCTGGAATTTTACAGAGGGAAAAACAAAATAAATCATATTAGAACAGAGAGGGAAGATCACAACAGAGACACAAAAATTTTTTGAGCCACTGATCTCCTCATCCTGCCGCGTTTCCGCCGCATAAGTGGGCCCAACGCCGCGGTTCCGTCGCTCCTTGGCCACGTCAGCGCATCATTTTTATATGGTTTGCTCTCTTTTCCTCCCCTCTGCAACCTACAATATATCTCTCTGTAAAAATTTTTCTGCAGGAATTCTTTGCGTAAAGAGTCTTTCTCCCCCTTCTAAATAACAAATTTTCTGCAGGTTTCTTTGCGCCGCGCTAAAAAATTCTGATTGCAAGTGAAATTTTATTTGTTTTGCATAATTTAACCGGACTCTAAGGGGCTAATTGACCAATCTCAGATTGGGTGGGGATTTCATCACCCTTCCCAGGACCCCAGAAAACACCTAAGCATTTTGCATCGACCACAATTAATTAAAAAAGATTAGACTCAGACCTAAGGACATCGAGCTCAATAGGAAAAGGACTAGTATAGGCATCAGCCGTTTATCCTAACCGACTTTGCGGTGTCTAGGCTAGTGCTTATTAATTAGGCCCACTGTAGTGGTGGTTCCTTCCCACTTACCTGGCCGTATTTGTCCGTGAAGAGGCGGTTTGAGGTCCTATTTCTAGCCCTACTTAGGAGCTGTCTAGCAGACCTAGGCAACCCTAGATCTAGGCCTGATTGTGCATGTGTGGTTGATACATTCGTGTCACGAGTCCCATTTTCTAAAACCTTCTTGCAAAACTCTCAAAAAAAAATAAAAATAAAAAAATCTTTTCAAAACTTGCAACTTGCCGCTAAGAAAACTTGCACCTCACTTCCATCATTTCTCCTCCACTGACGTTATCTTACCCCCACATTCTGTTTTTCTATTTTTTCTGACTGCACTACCCTTTAGTGTATGTCATTTTGGACTAGGGATACTAACGCCCGATTAGTCCGTGTTTCGTTGGTACCGACCAACGAACCCTTCGACGAACCCTTCGTCGACATTCCGTCCATTTCCTTACCTCCACCCTCAAATTCTTTCGAAGGTATGTCGGGACACGACCCCAACTATACCTTACCGACGGGAATGATTCCACCTCCACCAGGTGCGAATAACCCGAATCTTCCGCCTGTTGTAGCGCCCGCACGAGTCGCGCTCCAGGATCTCTTCTACCCCGTCCACACTTCTTTACCTACATGTCTTTCACCCCCACCGGCGAATGGGGATAATTTTGAAATAAAACCACACTTCATCAATATGCTGCCTAAGTTTCATGGTTTGGAATCCGAAGATGCATATATTTTCATTAATAAATTCCAAAACGTTTGCGCCATGATGAAGGCAACCCAATTAAGTGATGACGCAATAAGGCTAAGGGTCATTCCTTTTACCTTATGTGACCTAGCCGAGAAGTGGCTATACAGCACCGCATCACATTCCATTAGAAATTGGGACGAGTTTGTGAGAGCTTTTCTGAAAAAGTTCTACCCTCATCATAAAACTGCTAGAATCCGAAACGAGATTATACAATTTTCACACCTTCCGTCCGAACCATTCTGGAAGTGCTTCGAGAGATTTAAAGACCTACTTGTTCAATGCCCTCATCATGGGATAGAAAATTGGCAACTTTTCCAAACATTATACGAGGGATTGAACGCAGCAACGAAGCAGTTGCTAGAAACAATATGTCAAGGTCATTTTCTCTGTAAGTCTAGCGACTAAGCTTGGCAGTTTCTTGAGGACCTAAGTGAGCAAACAATTCAGTGGGAGAGTACCAAGACCACATCATCTTCTTCAGTTGGTCAATCTAGGGCAGGCATACATCAAATAGATATGTCGATAGCTATGAAGGCCGAGATGGCCTCACTTATGAAGAAGCTAGAAGCCATTGAGACAAAAATCTCATCGACTTCTCCTGCCCCTACTCTACCCACACGAACTGTTTGTGCTTGTTGTTCGAACCCATCGCATTTAACCGAAGAGTGTCCTTATAATGCACCTATTCAGGGACATGATCAAGTCAATGCTGCATTTCAGCAACGAAAAAGAAACGATCCGTACTCTTCGGCATACAATCAGGGGTGGAGGAGTCACCCAAATCAACAGTTCCAAGGGAATAACAATTTTCAAAGAGCTCCTCCACAACAACAACAAGCACCTCCACAAACTCAAAACTAGCAACCTTTCCAACAACAACCTTATACAAATCAAACGAACAATTTTGGTCAACCAAATGATGATAAGGTTACCTCGCTTTAAAAAGTCTAGATGCATTTCTTAAGCAATCTACAGAATCCGCAGCAAGATTTGAAAGTTATGTTCAATCTTTAATGAATAACAATGCCTCACACGATCAAAGTATCAAATCTATTGAGGCACAAATTGCACAATTAACTGCTGCGTTGAGCGAGAGAGAAAAGGGAAAGCTTCCATCTCAACCAATGCCCAATCCTGGTCACACACAAAACGCATGTCACAATCACAATATAAATGCGGTGACCACGTTGAGATCCGGAAGAGAGTTGCAAAACAATGTGGGAACTAGTGATGACATCCCCGCCGGTGGTTCTTCTTCCCCTTCTTCATTTTCTTCACTTCCTTCTTCACCTTTTTCTTTAGAGCCTATTCTCCACCCTTCACACGGCTCTACTTCTTCTGACTCGAACGGACCCATTTCTCACAACACGAACACATCCACACTGGGATCCGTTCCTACTCCACATTCTACTCCACAGACTTTTGACTCAACAAATTTTCAGAATGCTCCATTCCCAAACAGGTTGAGTCCTAATAAACCAAATACACAAGTGGAGAAGATTGTGGAGATATTTAAGCAGGTTAGCATAAATATACCTCTCTTGGATGCTATCCAACAAGTCCCTTCATATGCGAAAATCTTAAAGGGCTTGTGCACCTCGAAGAGAAAGGCATCTCAAGTACCCAAGAAAGTGCTAGTGGCTAGTGCAGTGAGCAATGCTATTAACCACCATCAAACCTTACCCCAAAAACGAAAGGACCCCGGCTGTCCTACTATTTCAATCAAAATTGGGGATAAGAAAATTAATCGAGCACTTTTAGATCTTGGGTCTAGTGTTAACCTGATTCCTTACTCCGTGTACGAACAATTAGGGGTTGGAGAGTTGAAACCCACTCGTTGCACTCTCCAAATGGCTGATCGATCAATCACCTATCCAAGGGGTCAACTAGAGGATGTGTTGATTAAAGTCGGGGAATTCATATTCCCCGTTGATTTTATCGTTATGGATACACAACCTGTTGCTAACCCAAGAAACCAAATTCCGGTGATTCTTGGTCGACCATTTTTGGCCACTTCCAATGCCGTAATAAATTGTCGCAATGGCTCCATGACTCTATCCTTCGGAAAGAGGTCTAGTGAGTTCAATATTTATAAGATGGGAAGTCTGCCCCCCGTGCCTAAAACTAGTACACGAGAAGTTTGCTCTATTCACGAAATCACGTAGGAGGACTGCGAGCTTGAAAGATTTTTATTTGATGAAAACAGTTTTGACGCCACTAGTGCGTCCCTCCTTGAGCCTACTACCGTTGACACAACCGATATTGATTATGAATGTTTCACCTTTTTGGATGATGACGACTCACAGCCCGAATATGAGTCATTTGAATTTTTGGATGTGTCAGTCGAGCCATCCGAATCGGTTGTTTGCAGTGATTTCGAACCTGTGTTGGAGTCCTTTAAGTTCGAGGTAGATTCCGCGGTGGTTCTTTCGCCTCCGAAAGTCGAACTAATGTCCTTACCGCCTCACCTTAGATATGCCTACATAGGTGAGAATGAGACTTTTCCCATTATCATATCAGCCTCTCTAGCCTTCGAGCAAGAGAACGCTATTTTAAAAGTCTTACAAGATAGGCGGCAAGTTTTCAGTTGTACTATGGCGGACATCGAGGATATCAGTTCCCTCATAATTGAATATCATACATAATTGATGGATGATGCCATGTCAATAGAGGACCCACAGGAACATCTTGGGGGTATTGTGGTGAGTCAACTTCCTCCCTTAGAAGTTGAAATACCCTCATTTCTTTTAATAAGGTACGAGAATGCCAACACTCTACTGATTGCTGATCATTTACATTCTCGTTTCGATGCATCACCATCACCTGTATATTTACCTCCACACCTCCCATACCACTACTTCTATCTTCCCCAATTCTTTGCGGACCATCACAACTCGTTTTTCCACCAACCAATATTCTTTACTGATAAATTTTTCAACTGGTTGGTGTTGAGTTTTGGCCGATGCAAAGCTTGGCAGTAATGTCTAACATAGTTTAATTGAAGTTTGGGGGAGGGTCTTTTTTGTATATATTTTTGTTTTTCTTAACAATAAAAAAAAACTATAAATAAATAAACAGGGGAGTATCGGTATTTTGACCCTCTTGGTTTAGCATGACAGTGAGGACACTGTCAAGTTCAAGTTTGGGGGTATGCTCGGTACGTCTTCTTCCTTCGCATTCATTTGTACATCTCTTTGCATTTGCATACTTATTGAAAACCCATAAAAATTTAAAAAATTTGAAAAATTATAAATTATTGTATTCAATTTTGGCTTAGTTGACTTGAGTTTGACAAATAGGTTAACTGGTTAGGAACAACTAGATCTTAGACTTAGTAAATTAAAAACCCTAAAAATAACCTTCCTTAAAGTTTAACAGTAGAAAGTATGTGCCTTGTAGTTTATTTAGAAATAGACAAATTTTGGGTTCACTTCTTGGGCTAAGTCGAAACAAAGGAAGAGTATTGATGTTCTAATTAAAGTATAAGTTTAAAAAATAGTTCCTAACTTAAGTCTAGATTCTGAAAATGTATACCCTACAAAATTGCACAATCACACACCTTGAAACTTGGAATAGTAGAAGAGACCTTGAAATGCTCTTGTCTAAAGTCCTTAGTACGAAGAAAATAAAAAAATAAAAAGTGTGAATAAAGAAAAGAAAAAAATGGACACTGGTTTTTGTGATTACCTAAGGCTGTAAAAATAGAAAAATATTTAGCGAGGGTGCCTTATCACCTAGTGCCTTAGACCAACTGGTTTGGGAGTCACTGCTAAAGCCTTGGGTGTTGCAAAGACTAGGAAGTACGCTTTAAAGTGCAAACGCATTTTGTAATCGGTCGTTGGTACCTCAAGAAGTATTAACGGTCGCATGAAGGATGTGTAAGCAAATTTCATTTAAATTCACCAACTAATTAGTACTTTGGACAACGGACGAGAGTACGATTGCTTGATTTGAATTTCCAAGTGTAGGGGTGATCTATACACACACGTAGGGGATATGTGATTGGAGTTTAGATGAAGAATAGAACTTGTATCTTTAGTAAGGGTTGATAGAAATTCCTAAGTGGAGATGGAACTTTAGAAGGAAAACTTAGGAAATGCCGAAAGCTAAGTAGGTCTACATAACATATATAATCTTAAGTTAAATAATGAGGAAGCGTGAAGAATATGGGTGGATAGTTTACAAGTCGACGATAATAGAATTCCTTGTTGGAAAACTTAATTGGAGAATAAAAGTCAAAAAGCCAAATTGATAGGATTTTGTGGGTGTAATCCGCTGAAAACCCTCAGGAGACAACACTCCTCCTACTAGGGACACCTAGAGGTTTAACGGCTTGTTGCACGTGCTCAGTGCAATCGCGTTTCCCTGCGAAAGTGTGGTTAGGATTTTAGAGAATAAAATAATAAGTTGCTCGAGGACGAGCAAAAGGTAAGTTTGGGGGTATTTGTTCAGACCATAATATTGCATTTATCATTCCCCTATTCTTATCCTTTTTATAAATAAACAGGTACTCTTGACGCACGTTTGTTGCATATTACAGGATACAGGTTTCTGGAGCAAATACAGTGAAAAAGACACAAAACAACAAAAAAGGGACTTTTGACCAACAATTAGACGGATCCTAGTCAAGCCCAGTTCACATAGGTGCAAGGCAACGAATGTCAAGGTGAAACGGTTAAAAGACCAATACAAGTCTTCACTAAAGATCTGGAGAAGAGTAAGAAGCCAACAGAGAAAAAGAAATATAAAAATAAGAAGCCCAAGAACCCCTGAAGAAAGCCCAAAAGTTTGGAGGCCCAAGACTACCAAAGGGCCGCGGATCCGCGGCCCAAGCCTACCAATGTCGCGGATCCGCGGCCGTCTAATACACGTGTCGGTGCATTTTTCCTGTGACGATGCGTCGGTGAGGGTGTTGGGATTTTCAGTGGGCAAATCAGTAATTGCGCATGTGCGAGACTCTGAAACCCTAATTCTCCTGTTTACTTATAAATTGTAATCTAAATTTGTAAAACCCTCATGCCTCTTTTCAATCAATAAAATTCAGAATTTCTGAGAGAAAAAATTCAGATCTGTTCTTCTTGTTTGGAGGGAGCCGTCAACCTAGTAAGTATTTTATTTCTGTTCTTTTAATTATAATGTTTTCTCATCCCCTAATGAGCGAGTAGTCTCCTCGCTTGTTAGGGTTAGCCTTAGGGAAAGGGTTGAGAGATGAGATCTCTCACCTCTTTCAATGCCACTTTAACCTAATGAATTAGAACTCCACGCATACGCGCACAACCGCTCCCTACGGCATCCTACCCATCGAGGTAACGATGAACCGTAGTATAAAGGGCCAGTTGCGCGCGTTTTCCGTGAGGGTTAGGGTGATTATCAACAAAGGAAGGATACGAATCTAGAGGAAGAAACATCTTCCCAAAAGATTCATATCCACTTTATTGATAATTAACTTAACATCTAACAGATCTAAAAAAGTAGGTATTGAAAGCGGTGATGAAAAACGTTAATCTCCAAAACTTCCCCTAAGCCTAACCCTAGCAAGATTTTAATTAGATTAATTAGATCCAGTTTTCATAGATTGTTATAAACCAACCAAAACGACAAATTGAATCAACTCGTTAAAACACATAAAAGGAATTTACCCGTCTCTGTGGATCGACCCGTACTCACCGGCTAGCTGCAAAGCGACGCCGTTTCTGATTGCGGTAATTATATATTTGATCGTAAAATCTCTACCAATCACATGCATCTAGAAGTTTCTAGATGATGACTAGGATTAGTGACTCATGGTTGCATTAATTGTTCCATTAATGTTTTGGTGACTAAGATTAATGATTCATCACTTGCTTTAAATTGTGTTCATACTATGTGTCATGATAAGCTTCATTCTTATTGTCACCGCTTTGCTCCTACCCTCACCTCCCTCTTCCTATAAGTGGCCGGCCACCCCTTGGTGGAGGTTCATTGTTGTTATTTGGAAAAAAGATATAAGTTTTGATGCATAGAAATTAGATGTGATCGGTTTCTCTTTTCACCCGATCCAAAAGGCAACTTCATTAACCGTTCGTCCATAGCTTTGGACGTAACGAGACAAAGTGTTCTACTCATTCTCTACTTCATCTTGGTAGTCTCTTTTAGCAAACTTGACGATCGAGTTGCCTCGGTTCAGAGACGGGAGCCCGTTTAAAGATCCGACAACGTGGTGCCACCTGGACGACAAGATTGGAGATCGAGGAGATCGGAGCAGCCGCAATAAGCATGGAATGATAGTTGAAGACTGAAGGACTCGGATCGTTCGGTAAAACTCTTCTACCCTCTTTGTAGTTTGTTAGTTTAGCTTTAATGGCAGATCCGGATTACGGTACACGATAGCGCCAGTTTGTAAAAAGTTTTTGTTCTGCATTTGGCGTCTGTTAGACGGCCGGGCCGCTACCGTGGACTTACAGTGGTATCAGAGCCTCACCATTAAGCTATACTAACTTGTGCTAACGCGTTTAAAATATCGATCGAACCGAATTTCGAAAAACACAATTTTCAAGTGCTATAGTTTCTGTCGATTTTAAACAGTGTCCAAAATTAATTTTACATATCACAGAAAATCAAGCAGGCGTTTCTAAGCACACGGCAAAAATTTGATCACGTGATCCCACAATAGAGGCGCGGATCCACGGTCAATACGTGGGTTTGACCGCGGAACCGCGGCCATTATGTGGGAACAGTGACTCAAAATTTTCTAGTGAGCTTTTTACTGGAAATTGTGGATTTTGGTAATATTTGTTTGGGCCCAGATTTTGTTACTGTACAGCAGATGTACGTGGGGCCCACTTCAGGAAATTTGGTCGATCGAAATTTTAAACTTGTTAGTATGCAGTATTTACATTATATCTCCGACCGGGAATGTCATTTGATCGGTAAACCGCGTCTGATTGCTATAGTTCTTTTAGACGGGTTTGCGAACGTGACATTCGCGTTGATGTTCTGTGTTGTGCTGTGATGTTGCGGATATTTCGTGGTAGATAGCAGGGTGCAATGATAGTGCGGTTTTGATTTATTTGTACTTTTGATATTGCGGAACGAGCATCCAACATGTGGACTGCCGTTACTGCCTGTTTGTATAATATTCTTTTGGGGCACGACCAGGTTGAGGTTGATGTACCCGTTGTATATTTTTATTTCTGTACAAGGTTTATCCCGCGAAGAAGTGCACGGATAGCCGGGTTCTGGAGGGCAACGGGTCCGTATCTCATGGCTTTGAGAGGCAAAGGGACCTCACTCTAGAATTGACAGACTATTCGCCGCACTCGTAGGGGGTACAGGTTGACCCAAGATGGGGTGCTCAATTTACCGGATTCCGTGAAGTGCCGGGTGTTCCCTTCACTATGCTGTGGGGGACTATCTCGCTTTAGGTTTTGGCAGGTAACTTGCCGCACCCGTAGGGGTCTAGGTTTGATTGCATAGGCTATCCACACGACCAGGGGAACGTCAGGTTTCAGCAGCGGCTCTGTGAAACCCGGGGATCCCAGATTATCTGTATTGGTCTGTGATGCTTATTACTTTTCTGTAATGTTGCATTTATTACGCCTGGAGCGATTATTGTATATTGGTATATATACTATTAGATGTTGTATATGTTTTACACCCGCGCTAGTCCAGCCCCCGCTCTGTCGTTAGTTAAGTAACCTAACGGGTGATGACGGGACCAAGTGGCGAATGCGGATGGCATATACGTACAATATATTTTCGTTCTTTTCTGGTGTGATTGATTGATGGGATTGCGTTGATTTTTATCAATGCAAGATAAAACAAACCTATATTTGATTTTGTTGGAACAAATTTTAAAAAGATATTATTACAAAGATGTTTCCTTTTGTTTTGCATAGCGGTATTCAGTAAGAATATCCTGCACCTCATTCCATGAGGCAAAGGCCGAGATCCCTTCACCGGGAGTGACCCCTTGGGCAGAAGTTTACGTCAGGGTAATAACTTCAATATAGTCGATTACAAGTTGCTTTGCATCGCGGTATTCAGTTAGAATATCCTGCACCTCATTCCACGAGGAAAGAGCCGAGATCCCTTCACCGGGAGTGACCTCTTTAGCAAAAGGTTTTTTCGTCACAATATTTTTATAAAAAGCTATCTGTTTCCTTCAACGAGATCAAGTTCATTACGTTAAAGATTTTTCGCCAAAAACCAGCCGTAGCCCTCCGTCATTTCTTATGGATAGTCAGTAGTATTCAAGCTATGTTTGTTGGCCAAAGTCAAGGCATAGTGTTTGGTAGTTACTGAATATTCATCTGTAGCATAGATAGATGTGTTGGTTTGGGACAGTTGTTCTGCCTTGTTGGCCAAAGTCAAGAGCATGTGCGGGTGGGTTCAAATTAACCTGGATAATGACGGGTAGAACTTGACATGTGACTTATGATTTGTTGGCCAAAGTCAAGGTCATAAGAGCATGTGGCAAAAATCACATCAGGAGTTTCAAACATACAGGAAACTTGCCAGGCATGCGCATACCTTCTGGAGTGTGATTACTTGAGTGGCTTCCATCAAGTTATCATGCGATGATAGTTGGATCCCGATTCTCACTGATGAGTTGGTTTACTCTTCGGGTGATCCCGACTAATTCTTCTTTCAGGTTTGGAGGAGAATTTGAGATTACAGTGGGAGGTTTCCTGATTAGATAAAGTGATAACCATTCTGATCTAGGTTAGAGTGCACGCAGAGTGTTTCTTTTCTCTCTCTTTCTTTGGCAGCAACCTTTGACCGACCCTAGACTATAACTCAGTAACCAATTTGATCGAACCTTCTTAAAATACTGGCTTTTGGATTGTCTAAAGTTGCATAAGTCATTGCCACTCTTTCTTTTACCCTTTGTATTTCTCAGAACACCCCGTATTACTACGGACATCCACTTCCATTGGATAGATCCATCGTATGGTTATATACGAACTCGAAGGGACTTCTTCGAGGATGGATCCAGGTTCAGGAGAAATAGAAATTGGATTATTCAGTTGTCTTTTATTATCACATTCTCTCAGGTTGCGAGGGCTCCTTAGTTTAGGAGAGTACACCTATTACGCTTATTGGATAGTCTTATTCCAAAGTATAGGCTGGTGCCGAAAGGTAGGGAATGAAGAAAACCAATTAGCCTAAGTAGGGTGTGCAAAAGGTAATATGTAAAGACAAGGTAAAGGGATTAGAAAGAAAGGGCAAAGTAAATTGCGACTATTAACATTCATGACCAAACCACGTACTTCATCACCACTCCTATTTCACCTTTGCTTTTTTCTCAGTTCGGGAGAAATAGAATAAGGTATTATTCAGTTGTCTTTTATCATCACCTTCCCTCAAGTTGCGAGTACTCCTATGATTAGGAGAGTACACCTATTATGCTTACTGGATAGTCTTCTTCCAAACCATAGGCTGGTGCCGAACGGTAGGGAAGGAAGAAAACCATTTAGCCTAACGATGGTGTACAGAAGGTAACGACTAAAGACAAATAAAGGGATTTGGAGAGATGGCAAAGAAATATACGGTTAAAGTCATGAATTGGATTATGGAAGAGGCATTACTAGGAATACCAGGAAGCCCCTACGAAATATTTTTTATGTTTCAGTTTCACTGTGCATTGTTAATTGTAAACTGATTTCCCGATTACATACTTACTCCGGGTATGTATTTACCAGGTTTCATTCTCATATCTGTATGTTTTTACAGATGATGAGTATGAGTAAGTTATTGAAAATTAGGAGATAATCCTCATTATATCGGAATTCGTTGTAATTGGAGATATTTGAGGAAATCGCCTGGGTACAGTTTTCAACTTATGATGCACAGGTTTTGAGTTATTCAACTCAGCGGACTTATACAGATTATTGTATGTTGTCCAGTGTCCGTCATGACAAAGGGGTAGGTCCTCGTACTATGTTCTGTTTACTTGTGACTTCTCTAGTTTTTAGACAAGTGTTTCGTAGAAATACAATGTCTAAGTTTTGAGAAGTTGTGGGTATAAGAATAAAGTAGAGAACCAGGTATCGCAAGTATCGGGATTCTTCAAAGAGATCGAAGATGTAGATTCTTGTGATAGGTATTCAGTTGATAGTAATGGTTTTGAGAAACTTGTTTCTCTTTCAGGTTACTCATAATTGGATGGATTCCTAAGTTGAGTAATGTTAATTAGCCTCTCTCCATTAAGTTGATATGCACTGGAGACAGCTGCATGATTTGAATCTGGTTCCAATTAAATTAGTGCCTCTGTTTCTATATTAGATATAGAATGGTTCATATCTTAACAATGTTAAGGTAAGGGGAGTTGTCCAGCTTATGCTTAAAACCAGACACTAGATAACTCAAGGCACGTTTCTGTAATGGCTGTTTGTGGGTTGACCCTGGCTTTGACGAAGGTTGACATTTCTACCATCTGGAAGATCAATAGTGATATTGTTCTTGACTCGCCACAGTTTTATTAAAATGGAATTTTTCAGAAAACAGTAGTGGGAGTATAGTAGAACTGGAAGTGAATCCAGAACAGCAAGCGATTACGGAAAATTTAATAGGACTTATATATTCAATCAGGTTTGATATTCCATTAGCCACTCCGCAGATATGGTGGGTAACCTCAGACACCCGAGAGGTACTCCGGTAGCCTCAAGGACGGTGACAGGGAGGTTCTTGTTTGCCCAGACTTGACACTACTGTTGTTCTAGACTATGAGACCCGGCAGGAGGATAAGTATAGCGTCGTTCTAAACTAGCTTTAGAAGTGTACGTATATATTATTCTGCCAGAGGATTGTCGTAGTCAGTGGGAGCAGCGGAAGCATAATGGACAAGTAGCTTATGTCTATTTATAGGCTTGAGCAGATATAGTGGAGATAAGATCATCTAATTCTGATGTGACAGTCATAGGTTTGACTTCATCAGAATAGGGGATAGATCTGTTGAGAAGGTATTAGGGTGTGATGTCCTGGTATTTTGATGACATACACAGAGTAGGAAGTAAAATTCATGTACTATGATCGGTTGTACTTTGGTCGTCACACAGTTGTTTCTCCACAAAGGATATGGATATAATATTAGACATTCTGGTTTCTAGATCTATGGTTTTAGATCAAGATTTGGATAGTTTCCCAATATGGGTACTTTGACAGCATTCTAATAGTATTTAGAATAGATGACTCCTGGCATGGTAGTGTACCTGCAGGTGATGGAGTCACCCTATCTAAAGGTGTCTTAGAGACTAAAGGGGAGAGGGATGTGCATGATTGGCATATCACTTGCTTAGGCAATTGATTCAATCATTAGATGTCAAGTACCATACCAGATGTTGTTTTTGCACTTGATGCAATAAGTTTATATTAATCCAATCCTGGAGAAACATAAAGAAGCAGTTTTAGAACATAAGTGCATGTTCTACGGATTTGATGACGGCAGCCTCCTTAGGGAGACGGTTATCATTCCAGGCTTCCAAGGTGACATGGATGACAGAGTGATTGTCAGAGTTATAGTTTTCCCTCTGACGAGGGACAGTATTATGGACAGATGGTCCAAGAGGATACTGTGGGAGGCATGGTGCTGGATACGTTCAGTTATCGATACAGTCTAAGAAGTTTGGATTTGGAGTTCATTTATGAACTAGGTCCCATCAGATATCCAGACATATTCTAAGACAGGTATTACACGATTCGGGAGATGGCTTTCTCCGCGAACTTGAGATTTAGAGAGATATAGAAAGAAACATCAGGGCGGATCCACTCACTGAGGCTATTTCTCGAACACAAGAGTTTTACAAACTAGCTTTGTGAAACCGATTAGTAGAGGAGTTGGATATTCGGTATCACACGGGCTATGAGTATGCGACATCGCAATAATTAGCCTTGAGTCCAAGTGGGAGATTGTTGGAGATAGTACCCTCAAAGTCAATTATTGGATCACAGGTACGTGATTGCAATGATCGAGGCAGGACCTATACCGATATGACAGTCTTGCTCGAGATGATAGTTTGCTATCTGGTTTTTCTTTATCATCATATACATGCTTTAGTTCACTATTGCATGATGATAGAGCCCATAGGATTCTTGCTTGACTACCAGCAATATGATGGCGATCATATACGTGGGAGCTGGGGTCTGTAAGCGCATCCTTAAAGAGTCCCTAGTCGTAGGAGTTTCGAGACAGAGCATCGATACTCCAGAGTAGACTAGTGTATATAGTCGAGACCCCGACGAGGGGCGGTGGCTGGTCTCACAAGCCACTGGTGTCAGTTTGATCACCTAAGATGTATACATGTGCTCATTGGGTTATGAGTACACCGGACAGGACTCGCCGGGAACCTGCTAGTTGGTATTATACATATCGTCAGATAGTAGTTCCCTAGTGACATGTGTACAGGTTTGTTCATCGACCTGAGATCGTCATTTGACTCGTGTGAGTTCCCACCGTGCTCAGATTACTACCCTACCACGCTCAAAGGAGTTGTGCAAACATGTTTTAGTTGGGTACAGTCCCAAGCCATATTGGTGGCAAGTGAGCGGATCGTCGAGGATTCGTCTCTCCCGGTATTGGGGGTTGATGTCGCGCAGTGCACGGATGGCCATCACTAGGAATCCTCGGCCGAGGTAGTGGATAATTACTGATTTGGATCAGTAGTTTCTCAGGTGGTGATGGGCTTCATGCCGACACGATTTATCGCGTTATTAGGGGTCTGACTTTATCCACCCCCTAGACTCGATATGCGATACTCTTTAGACGAATGGACCGGACTGTATATACATTGTCACTGTCAGGCTCAGTAGGTCTTATAGATGAGTTCGCTCGTCAGCTTCCCTTACAATCAATACATAAGCAAAACGTTACGTGCAGCTAGTACCTCTGACGTGCTAGTGGTTATACCCAGCGCCAGTGTGTTGATGAGTCATTAGAGCCCCCCACAGACACTTTCCCAAGTTCGGGCGAAACGTTGTAGAGGCCGTATGGGTTTATAGCAAGGTTCGGAAAAAACACATGCGTTTTCGCACGTGTTGTTTTTTCGGGCAGATAATCCTGGTAGGCTTTGGTTTAAGCCGGAACCCAGTATTATACTGTGTAGATATAATATCTTTGTCTCAGTTGCATTTGTATTCGGTCGTAATACAAATGTGGGTATGTTTATACTGATACGGGGTTATCCTGAAATTCGTTTCAGGATCACTTTTGGAAGTTGCCAGTTTCCAGTTTTCTATCAGCCGTATTTAACATTCGGTTAAATACGGATTTATCTTTTCTTCTGGAGGGTGAGTCATGAGGTGAGTCATGCATCTAGAAGTTTCTAGATGATGACTAGGATTAGTGACTCATTGTTGCATTAATTGTTCCATTAATGTTTTGGTGACTAAGCTTAATGATTCATCACTTGCTTTAAATTGTGTTCATACTATGTGTCATGATAAGTTTCATTCTTATTGTCACCACTTTGCTCCTACCCTCACCTCCCTCTTCCTATAAGTGGCCGGCCACCCCTTGGTGGAGGTTCATGGTTGTTATTTAGAAAAAAGATATAAGTTTTGATGCATAGAAATTAGATGTGATCGGTTTCTCTTTTCACCCGATCCAAAAGGCAACTTCATTAACCGTTCGTCCATAGCCTTGGACGTAATGAGAAAAAGTGTTCTACTCATTCTCTACTTCATCTTGGTCGTCTCTTTTAGCAAACTTGACGATCGAGTTGCGTCGGTTCAGAGGCGGGATCCCGTTTAAAGATCCGTCGACGTGGTGCTACCTGGACGACAAGATTGGAGATTGAGGAGATCGGAGCAGCCGCAATAAGCGTGGGATGATGGTTGAAGACCGAAGGACTCAGATCGTTCGGTAAAACTCTTCTACCCTCTTTGTAGGTTGTTAGTTTAGCTTTAATGGCAGATCCGGGTTACGGTACACGATAGCGCCAGTTTGTAAAAAGTTTTTGTTCCGCATTTGGCGTCTGTTAGACGGCCGGGGCGCTACCGTGGACTTACAGGTGACCATTAGCACTTAATCAAAAGCATGAGTCAAAAGAACACCTAGTATGAACACATTAATGAAAGTGATGATTAATTAACCTTAGTCACCCTTTCATTAATGCACCATTAAAGAACAAATAAGTCACAAGCCACCTCATCATCCTAGTCACCATCTAGAACCTTCCACACTCATCTCAAGAAAAGATAAATCCGTATTTAACCAAATGTTAAATACGGCTGATAGAAAACTGGAAACTGGCAACTTCCCAAAGTGATCCTGAAACGAATTTCAGGATAACCCCGTATCAGTATAAACATACCTGCATTTGTATTACGACCGAATACAAATGCAACTGAGACAAAGATATTGTATCTACACAGCATAATACTCAGATCCGGCTTAAACCAAAGCCGACCAGTATTATCTGCCCGAAAATGGACACGTGCGAAAAGGCACGTGCATTTTCCGAACCTTGCCATAAACGCATATGGCCTCTACAACGTTTCGCCCGAACTTGGGAAGGTATCTGTGGGGGACTCTAATGACTCATCAACACACCAGCACTGGGTATAACCACTAGCACGTCAGAGGTACAAGCTGTACGTAACAGTTTTCCTATGTATTGATTGGAAGGGAAGCTGACGAGCGAACTCATTCATAAACCCTACTGAGCCTGACAGTGACAATATACATACAGTCCGGTCCGTTCATCTATGAGTATCGCATATCGGCCTAGGGGCTGGTAACGTCAGACCTCCAATAGCAGTATAAGTCGTGTCAGAGAGTGACCCAGAACACCCTGAGATACTACTGGAGTACCTACCAGTAAATCTCCTACCTCGGCCGAGGGCTTTGTGTAATGGCTCTCC
Organism: Agapanthus africanus; assembly: GCA_030015575.1. Classification (NCBI taxonomy): domain Eukaryota; kingdom Viridiplantae; phylum Streptophyta; class Magnoliopsida; order Asparagales; family Amaryllidaceae; genus Agapanthus; species Agapanthus africanus. The sequence goes on along the minus strand of CM057337.1, from coordinate 929,591,535 downwards.
TAGACACAGCGCGATCTCACCCCCAATACCGCGGGAGACGAATCCCCTGCCGATCCGCGCATTTGCCTCCAATGTGGCTCGGGACTGTACCCAACTAAAACCTGTTTGCACAACTCCTTTGAGCGTGGTAGGGTAGTAATCTAAGCACAGTGGGAACTCACACGAGAAAAATGATGACCTCAGGTCGATGAACTAACATGTACACATGTCACCAGGGAACTGCTATCTTACGATATGTATAATACCAAGTAGCATGTTCCCGGCGAGTCCTGTCTGGTGTACTCATAACCCAATGAGCACCTGTATATATCTTAGGTGATCTTACTGACAACAATGGCTTGTGAGATCGGCCATCGCCCCTCGTCGGGGTCTCGACTGTATACACCAGTCTATTCTGGAGTATCGATGCCCTGTCTCGAAACTCCTACGACTAGGGACACTTTAAGGATGTGCTTACGGATCCCAGCTCCCATGTATATGATCGCTATCATACTGCTGGTAGTCAAGCAAGAATCCTATGGGCTCTATCATCATGCAATAGTGAACTAAAGCATGTATACGATGATAAAGACAAACCGGATAGTATACTATCATCTCGAGCAAGACTGTCATATCGGTATAGGTCCTGCCTCAATCATTGCAATCACGTACCTGCGATCCAATAATTGACTTTGAGGGCACTGTCTCCAACATTCTCCCACTTGCACTCAAGGCTAATTATTGCGATGTCGCATACTCACAGCCCGTGTGATACCGAACATCCAACTTCTCTACTAATCAGTTTCACAAAGCTAGTTTGTCAAACTCTTATGTTCGAGAAATAGCCTCAGTGAGTGGATCCGTCCTGATGTTTCTTTCTATATCTCTCTAAATCTCAAATTCGCGGAGAAAGCCATCTCCCGAATCGAGTAATACCTGTCTTAGAATATGTCTTAATATCTGATGGGACCTAGTTCATAAATGAACTCCAAATCCAAACTTCATAGACTGTATCGATAACTGAACCTAATCAGTATCCAGCACCATGCCTCCCACAGTATCCTCTTGGACCATCTGTCCATAATACTGTCCCTCGTTAGAGGGAAAACTATAACTCTGACAATCACTCTGTCATCCATGTCACCTTGGAAGCCTGGAATGATAACCGTCTCCCTAAGGAGGCTGCCGTCATCAAATCTGTAGAACATGCACTTATGTTCTAAAACTGCTTCCTTATCTTTCTCCAGGATTGGATTAATATAAAATTATTGCATCAAGTGCAAAAACAACATCTGGTGTGGTACTTGACATCTCATGATTGAATCAATTGTCTAAGCAAGTGATCTGCCAATCATGCACATCCTTCTCCCCTTTAGTCTCTAAGACACCATTAGAGAGGGTGACTCCATCTCCTGCAGGTACGCTACCATGCCAGGAGTCATCTATTCTAAATACTATTAGAATACTGTTAAAGTACCCATATTGGGAAACTATACAAATCTTGATCTAAAATCATAGATCTAGAAACCAGAATGTCTAATATTATATCCATATCTTTTGTGGAGAAACAACTGTGTGACGACCAAAGTACAACCGATCATAGTATAGGAATTTTACTTCCTACTTTGTATATGTCATCCAAATACCAGGACATCATACCCTACTACCTTCTTAACAGATCCATCCCCTATTCTGATGAAGTCAAAGCCATGACTGTCTTATCAAAATTAGATGATCTATCTCCGCTATAACTGCTGAAGGCTAGACATAAGCTACTTGCCCACTATGCTTCCGCTGCTCCCACTGACTACGATAACCCTCTGGCAGAATAATATATACGTACACTTCTAAAGCTAGTTTAGAACGATACTATACTTATTCTTCTGCCGGATCTCATAGTCTGGAACAACAGTAGTGTCAAGTCTGGGTAAACAAGAACCTCCCTGTCACCGTCCTTGAGGCTACCGGAGTACCTCTCGGGTGTCTGAGGTTACCCACCATATCTGTGTAGTGGCTATTGGAATGTCAAAACCTGATTGAATATATAGGTCCTATTAAATTTTCCGTAATCGTTTGCGGTTCTGGAATCACTTCCAGTTCTACCATACTCCCACAACTGTTTTCTAAAAAAGTCCATTTTAATAAAACTGTGGCGAGTGTAGAACAATATCACTATTGATCTTCCAGATGGTAGAAATGTCAACCCTCATCAAAGCCAGGGTCAACCCACAAACTGCCATTACAGAAACGTGCCTTGAGTTATCCAGTGTCTGGTTTTAAGCATAAGCTGGACAACTCCGCTTACCTTAACATCGTTAAGATATGAACCATTCTATATACAATATAGAAATAGAGGCACTAATTTAATTTGAACCAGATTCAAAATATGCAGCTGTCTCCAGTGCATATTAACTTAATGGAGAGAGGCTACTCAGCATTATTCAACTTTAGGAATCCATCAAATTATGAGTAACCTGAAAGAGAAACAAGTTTCTCAAAACCATTACTATCATCTGAATACTAATCACAAGAATCTACATCTTCGATCTTTGAAGAATCCCGATAGTTGCGATACCTGATTCTCTACTTTATTCTTATACCCACAACTTCTCAAAATATAGACATTGTATTTCTACGAAACACTTATCTAAAACTAGAGAAGTCACAAGTAAATAGAACATAGTATGAGGACCAATCTCTTTGTCCTGACGGACACTGGACAATATACAATACTCTGTATAAGTCCGCTGAGTTTTAATAACTCAAAACCTGTGCATCGTAGGTTGAAAACTGTACCCAGGTGATTTCCTCAAATATTACCAATTACAACGAATTCCGATATAATGAGGATGATCTCCTAATTCCCAATAATTTACTCCCACTCATCATCTGTAAACCCATACAGATATGAGAATGAAACCTGGTAAATACATACCCTGGAGTAAGTATCTAATCGGGAAATCAGTTTTCCTTTAACAATGCACTAAAACATGAAAATGTTTCGTCGGGGTATTCTGGTATTCTTAGTTATGCCTCTTCCATAATCCTATTCATGACTTCAACCGTATATTTCTCTGCCATCTCTCTAAATCCCTTTATTTGTCTTTAGTCGTTACCTTCTGTACACCATAGCTAAATGGTTTTCTTCCTTCCCTACCGTTCGGCACCAGCCTATGGTTTGGAAGAAGACTATCCAGTAAGCATAATAGGTGTACCCTCCTAAACCTAGGAGTACTCGCAACTTGAGAGAAGGTGATGATAAAAGACAACTAAATAATACCTTATTCTATTAAAGGTGAAATAAGAGTGGCGATAAAGTACGCGGTTTGGTCGTGAATGATAACAGTCGCAATTTACTTTGCCCTCTTTCTAATCTCTTTATTTTGTCTTTATATATTTCCTTCTACACACCCTAATTAGGCTAATTGGTTTTCTTCATTCCCTACCTTTCGGCACCTGCCTATGGTTTGGAATAAGACTATCCAATAAGCGTAATAGGTGTACTCTCCTAAACTAAGGAGCCCTCGGAACCTGAGAGAAGGTGATAATAAAAGACTACTGAATAAACCAATTCTATTTCTCCTGAACCTGGATCCATCCTCGAAGAAGTCCCTTCGAGTTCGTATATAACCATATGATGGATCTATCCAATGGAAGTGGATGTCCGTAGTAATATGGGGTGTTCTGAGAAATGCAAAGGGTAAAAGAAGGAGTGGCAATGACTTATGCAACTATAGACAATCCAAAAGCCAGTATTTTAAGAAGGTTCGGTCAACTTGGTCACTGAGTTATAGTCTAGGGTCGGTCAAAGGTCGCTGCCAAACAGAGAGAGAGAAGAAACACTCTGCGTGCACTCTAACCTAGATCAGAATGGTTATCACTTTATCTAATCAGGAAACCTCTCACTGTAATCTCAAATTCTCCTCCAAACCTTAAAGAAGAATTAGTCGGGATCACCCGAAGAGTAAACCAACTCATCAGTGAGAATCGGGATCCAACTATCATCGCATGATAACTTGATGGAAGCCACTCAAGTTATCACACTCCAAAAGGTATGCGCATGCCTGGCAAGTTTCCTGTATGTTTGAAACTCCCAATGTGATTTTTGCCACATGCACTTATGACCTTGACGAAGGTCAACAAATCATAAGTCACATGTCAAGTTCTACCCGTCATTGTCCAAGTTAATTTGAACCCACCCGTACAAGCCCTTGTCGAAGGTCAACAAGGCTATACGACGGTCCCAAACCAACACATCTATCTATGCAACAAATGAATGCCCCGCAGCTACCAAGCACTATGCCTTGACGAAGGTCAACAAACATAGCTTGAATACTACTGACCATCCATAAGAAATGACGGAGGGCTACGGCTGGTTTTTAGCGAAAAACCTTTAACGTAATGAACTTGATATCGCTGAAGGAACCTGATAGCTTTTTATAAAATATAGTGACGAAAAACCTTTGCTAAAGAGGTCACTCCCGGTGAAGGGATCTCGGCTCTTTCTTCGTGGAATGAGGTGCAGGATATTCCAACTGAATACCGCGATGCAAAGCAACTTGTAATCGACTATATTGAAGTTATTACCCTGACGTATACTTCTGCCCAAGGGGTCACTCCCGGTGAAGGGATCTCGGCCCTTGCCTCGTCAAATGAGGTGCAGGATATTCTAAACTGAATATCACTATGCAAAACAAAAGGAAATATCTTTGTAATAACACCTTTCAAAATTTGTTCCAACAACATCAAATATAAGTTTGTTTTACTTGCATTGATAAGAATCAACGCATTCCCATCAATTAATCAAACCAGAAAAGAACGAAAATATAATGTACGTATATGCCATCCGCATTCGCCACTGAGTCCCGTCATCACCCGTTAGGTTACTTAACTAACGACAGAGCGGGGGCTGGACTAGCGCGGGTGTAAAACATATACAACATCTAATAGTATATATACCAATATACAATAATCGCTCCAGGCGTGATAATATGCAACATTACAGAAAAGTAATAAGCATCACAGAACAATACAGATAATCTAGGATCCCCGGGTTTCACAGAGCCGCTGCTGAAACCTGACGTTCCCCTGGTCGTGTGGATAGCCTGTGTAATGAAACCTAGACCCCTACGGGTGTGGCAAGTTACCTGCCAAAACCTGAAGCGAGGTAGTCCCCACAACATAGTGAATGGAACACCCGGCACTTCACGGAATCCGATAAATTGAGCACCCCTCCTTGGGCCAACCTGTACCCCCTACGAGTGCGGCGAATAGTCTGCCAATTCTAGAGTGAGGTCCCTTTACCTCTCAAAGCCATGAGATACGGACTCGTTGCCCTCCAGAACCCGGCTATCGGTGCACTCCTTCGCGGGATAAACCTAGTACAAAAATAAAAAATATACAACGGGTACATCGACCTCAACCCGATCGTGCCCCAAAAGAATATTATACAAACAGGCAGTGACTGCAGTACACATGTTGGACGCTCGCCCCGCAATATCAAATGTACAAATAAATCCAAACTGCACTATCATTGCACCCTGCTATCCACCACGACATATCCGCAACATCACAGCACAACAAAGAACATCAACGCGAATGTCAAGTTCACAAACCCGTCTAAAAGAACTATAGCAATCAGACGCGGTTTATCGATCAAATGGCATTCCCGGTCGGAGATATAATGTAAATACTGCATACTAACAACTTTAAAATTTCGATCGACTAAATTTCCTGATATGGGCCCCACTTATATCTGCTGTACAGTAACAAAATCTGGGCCCAAAAGAACAGTACTAAAAACCACAATTTCCATATATAAAGACACCGTACAAATTTGAAGCACTGAACCCACAGACTGGCCACGGATGCGCGGTCAAACCCTAGGTTTGACCGCGGTTCCGCGGCTGTCTTGTAGGCTCACGTGACCAAATTTGTACAGCAAGCTTAGAAAACCCTGCTTAGATTTCTGTGATATGTAAAATTATTTTTGGACCCTTTTAAAAATCGACAGAAACTTAAGCACTTGAAAATTGTGATTTCGGAAATTCCATTCGATCGATCTTTTAAACGCGTTAGCACAAGTTAGTATAGCTTAATGGTGAGGCTCTGATACCACTGTAAGTCTACGGTAGCGCCCCGGCCGTCTAACAGACGCCAAATGCGGAACAAAAACTTTTACAACTGGCGCTATCGCGTACTTTAACCCGGATCTACCATTAAAGCTAAACTAACAAACTACAAAGTGGGTAGAAGAGTTATACCGAACGATCCGAGTCCTTCGGTCTTCAACCATCATCCCACGCTTCGTTGCGGCTGCTCTGATCTCCTGAATCTCCAGTCTTCTCGTCCAGGTGGCACCATGTCGACGGATCTTTAAATGGGCTCCCGCCTCTGAACCGAGGCAACTCGATCATCAAGTTTGCTAAAAGAGACGATCAAGATGTTGTAGAGAATGAGTAGAACACTTTGTCTCGTTACGTCCAAGGCTATGGACGAACGGTTAATGAAGTTGCCTTTTGGATCGAATGGAAATGAGAAATGAATCATATATAATTTCTATGCACCAAAACTTATGTCATTTTTCTAATCACAACCATATCTCCTTCAAAGAATGGCCGGCCACTATTTGAGGAGGAAGGGGTGAGGCTAGGAACTAGGAGGGTGACCATTAGCACTTAATCAAAAGCATGAGTCAAAAGAACACCTAGTATGAACACGTTAATGAAAGTGATGATTCATTAACCTTAGTCACCCTTTCATTAATACACCATTAAAGAACAAATGAGTCACAAACCACCTCATCATCCTAGTCACCATCTAGAAGCTTCCACACTCATCTCAAGAAAAGATAAATCAGTATTTAACCGAATGTTAAATACGGCTGATAGAAAACTGGAAACTGGCAACTTCCAAAAGTGATCCTGAAACGAATTTCAGGATAACCCCGTATCAGTATAAACATACCCGCATTTGTATTACGACCGAATACAAATGCAACTGAGACAAAGATATTATATCTACACAGCATAATACTCGGATCCGGCTTAAACCAAAGCCGACCATTATTATCTGCCCAAAAATGGACACGTACGAAAACGCACGTGTATTTTCCGAAGCTTGCCATAAACTCATATGGCCTCTACAACGTTTCGCCCGAACTTGGGAAGGTGTCTGTGGGGGACTCTAATGACTCATCAACACACTGGCACTGGGTATAACCACTAGCACGTCAGAGGTACAAGCTGTACGTAACGGTTTGCCTATGTATTGATTGGAAGGGAAGCTGACGAGCGAACTCATCCATATACCCTACTGAGCCTGACAGTGACAATATACATACAGTCCGGTCCGTTCGTCTATGAGTATCGCATATCGGCCTAGGGGCTGGTAACGTCAGACCCCCAATAGCAGTATAAGTCGTGTCAGAGAGTGGCCCAGAACACCCTGAGATACTACTGGAGTACCTACCAGTAAATCTCCTGCCTCGGCCGAGGGCTTTGTGTAATTGCTCTCCTAGACACAGCGCGATCTCACCCCCAATACCGGGAGAGACGAATCCCCTGCCGATCCGCTCACTTGCCTCCAATGTGGCTCGGGACTGTACCCAACTAAAACCTGTTTGCACAACTCCTTTGAGCGTGGTAGGGTAGTAATCTAAGCACAGTGGGAACTCACACGAGACAAATAACAACTTCAGGTCGATGAACTAACCTGTACACATGTCACCAGGGAACTGCTATCGGACGATATGTATAATACCAACTAGCATGTTCCCGCCGAGTCCTGTCCGGTGTACTCATAACCCAATGAGCACCTGTATACATCTTAGGTGATCCTACTGACACCAATGGCTTGTGAGACCGGCCATCGCCCCTCGTCGGGGTCTCGACTGTATACACTAGTCAACTCTGGAGTATCGATTCCCTGTCTCGAAACTCCAATGACAAGGGACACTTTAAGGATGTGCTTACAGACCCCAGCTCCCACGTATATGATCGCCATCATACTGCTGGTAGTCAAGAAAGAGTCCTATGGGCTCTATCATCATGCAATAGTAAACTAAAGCATGTATACGATGATAAAGACAAACCAGATAGTATACTATCATCTCGAGTAAGACTGTCATATCGGCATAGGTCCTGCCTCAATCATTGCAATCACGTACCTGCGATCCAATAATTGACTTTAAGGGCACTATTTCCAACAGTCAAGTGATTCGATCGAGGCAAGTTTACCTTGCTACTTGCTCTGTTACCATATTTATATCCATTTGAATAAATATAATACATGTATTTAAAATTACGCATCCCACGTTATAGTTTTACAGTTTTACGACGTCCGTTTGCATCCGTACAATTTATTTCGTATCTAGTGCATGCAAATTTATCTTGTTACATGCTAGACTACAATATGTTGCACCCATTTGAATAATATCATCATATAATGTTTAGTTATGCATCCCATATTACTGTTTTACAGTTTTACTGTTTTCGGATATCTGTATGCATCCATATCGTTATTTACATATCTAGTCGCATGCTAATTCATCTTGCTATATGCTAGTATATTATTGTGTATCCATATGAGTAAAATGTTACCCGTTTATCATATTATACATCCATACTAAAGTTTTATTGTTTTCGGATACCCGTTTGCATCCATATCATTTAAAATATATATAACTGCATCTATAGATCATATTAATTCATATTATTATTATAGTAACACCCCATATTTAATAATGTGCATCCCACTTAGTCTTGGAACTGTAAATGTAACCCTAATCGATCTTTGTGCATCCATACCATTAATTATATATCTATTTGCATTCCATATCACGTTATTTCATTTTACTGTTACATTAACACCCCATGCTAGAAAATGTGCATCCTATATAGTAGTGGAGCTATAGTCGCAATCCTTAATAGTTATCCTTGCATCCATGTTTATTTGTGTATCCATACCATTAATTCTGCATAACTAGTTGCACCCTATATTACATTAACTCATATTATTAATACATTAGTACCCCATGCTTGATATTGTGCATCCTACTTAGTCATGATGTAACCCCTGATAGATATTTGTGCATCCATACTTTTATCGTATATCCGTACTTTTACCCTGATTCCATACTTGCTACATCTTACTATTGGGCACCCATTTGTTACACTGTGCACCACTTGACATGACCTGATACACCACTACTTGACATGACTTGATACATGTACACTACCTGACATGACCTGATACACCACTACTTGACATGACTTGATACATGTACACTATCTGACATAACCTGATATATCACTACTTGACATGTTACCTGATCCTGTTTCTAATGCCGACAATCCTGACATGTTGTCCCGATCGACATATCCTGTTGTCTGTATAGACAAACCTGTTCCTGCTTGATCCTATGTTGGCATTAGCTTCAGATTTATCAATACCTGACTTGAACACATAACTTGGGGGTATGGGAAAATCAAGAATGTAACCGAATGTAACTCAAAGGGCTACCTATTGTTTGCCGTTTTTCCGGGCGTTACGGAATACCTATTGTTTGCCGTTTTTCCGGGCTTTACGGAATAATCACCGATGGGTTACGATGAGGATTACATTAATTGATTTCAAAGATTTTAGAATAGATAACCCAGTAGCACAGTTTAGATTACTCACCGCACGTCACATATGCTTATAGCCTTCACTGTTTCTTATTCATGTTACTGTTATACTTTTATTACTGTTCATACTCATGCCTGCATGACTTGTTACCCCCTGATTATATTATTATTGATATTATGACGCACTGACGTCTGGGTTTTGCATGGCCCAGATCCTTTATCTCTGTCGCAGGAAGTTCAGGAGTATTTTGACCAACAAGCCGAACAGTGAAGATCTTTTTAGTTGCTAGTTAGTTTAGTTTTATTCCGCCTTTTCATTCCTGATGTGAGCCCGTATTATGGGACGTAGTTTCCAGATTGTTATTGTTACTTGAATTTATTGCTTCCGCATATTATTTCTCGACTCTTTATTTCTGGCTCATGGACATGTACTAGATAGTTCTTTTACTTTTCTTGTTCTTGATATCTCTAGACAGCCGTAATGTGACTGTAGAAGGATATTTCCTAGCCACAGGAAGCATGGTTGGCTCTGTCACGTACCGATCTTAGCGCACTCTCGGAAGCGGCGCGTGACATTGATCATGGAGATTAACTTCTTCTTTAAAGAGAATTAAATTCTCAGTTTTTGCAGAGCTTATATGGAGTATTTTCTTTCTCGGGGACGCTTATGGGGGTCTTTTCTTTTTCAGATTTGGTGTCTCGGGTCCTTTATATAAGAGAAGAGAAATATCAATTTGTTTGAGTAAATCTCTCATTGAGAGATATCAATTGATTTAATTGATCTTAAAGATCAATTAGGAAATTTTATTCACCGCTGGATCTTTGATCCAGAGTCTTTCTTTTTAACAGAAGATATTTCTTGTTCGTTTTAACAAGATTATGAAAATAATTTCCCAACATAGAATTTAATTCTATCAGTGATTAATCAATGATTTTTTAATCACCAATGAATTTTTGATCCGAGGGTTTTCTGTTTAACAAGAAAGACCTTTCTTATTTTAGAAATATTAGGAAAATATTTTTCCATGTAGAATTTGATTCTACCTGGAGCGAGCCGCTCCGATTTTAGGCTCCAGCAATCACGTGCTCTGCACATGCGTGCTCACGTGTTTAGCACGTGGGTGCTATTATATGATTTAATCCTCTATGAAACCGGTACTCATGTGCTTTTCATGTGTTAAACATGTGGGGGCCGTCCTTCTATTTTTATAATGGAACGATTTTAGGCTCCAGCACTCACGTGTTTAGCATATAGGTGTTGCCCTCTATATTTTTTATAAGAGAACAAATGTAAGTTTTGAGCCAAAATTTTTAGCGGGAACAAATTCCCCCCACTACTTTGCCTACGTAAATACGTACGTAGGTTATGTAGTGCAAAGTAATGCATCGCCATAAATTTGATGGCTTAAAAAACAAGTTTAGATCCCTATCGCCTAAGGTTTTTTCAATCTTCATGAGCTGTAAGGGTCTCATAAAGGTATTTCTCCTTATGTATCGAGAGGATCTCATATGTATGTTTTCTCCTTAGTAATCGTATGGATTCCTAAGTGGATTTTGCCCTTATGAGTCATACGGATCTCATTCGGGTATTTTTTCCTTACGAGTCGAGAGGACGCGTAAGTAGCTTCTTCTCCTCGTTGGTATCTTGGTTAGCCAATAGAGGATTTCTTTGATGCAATTTTGTCGTACGTGGCCCATGGATAGTTTGTTGTAGTCAGTATGGAGACATTCTGCAGGGCAGAGATGGCTTAGGAAATAGGTTTATATCCCTGTTACTTAAAGCTTTTCAATTTTATGAGCCGTGAGGGTCCCATAAAAGTATTTCTCCTTACGAGTCGAGAGTATCTCGTAGTTGTATATTCTCCTTAGAAGCCGCGAGGATTTCTAAGTGTCTTTTCTCTTAAGAGACGTAAGAATCCCACAAGAGCTACTTGTTAAGTGTATATTTGAATGAACATTTTCCCTACTATTGTTAAGTGGTAAATAGTATTTATTGTAAATATAGAACATATGTTGATTTATTTGTAAAAAGATTATTATCATATATTTCTTCATTTTAATTAATATAATTAAGGAAAATATATGCATGTAATATTTAAATGAAATATTAGTAATTAATATATGCATATCTTATCAAATATTTCTAATCAATATTCTTAAGATTTTATTTCATATAAATGGTTAGAATAATATCTTAAAAATATCAAATTCTACTAACACTTTGATTTGAGATATTGAGCAGGCATTAGCACAGGTCTAAAATCCAAGTAAGTGATCAAAGTCAAATCGGGATATCGGAACCGAATCTGTCAAATTTTAGAAGAAAATCGAGGAATCTAGCAACGGCAGAGACAAAGAATAGTATTTTTAGATTCTATATATCAAAATTATCTACAAATATCGACACAAAAAGCCAGAAGAAATCTCAAAATCCAATTCCACCAAAGAGCGGCGGAAGGGCGGCCTAACGTAGCATCATGCGGTGGAAGGGAGGCCAAATCAGGGCTGTTGGATGTGGGATTTTGGGATCATGATATTAACTGCATATAATCTCATATGGAATCTAGGGTTTTTGGATTCAAGGATGATATAAAGGACCGAGAGCTGTACAGTCAAAATCATCATCGAAGAGATCAAGACATTTAAGAGATCCAAGTATCCAAGTGATCACATAATCATCTATTCATATACCTCCATAAAGAGAGAGATCTAGAGCAAACTAGGATTCTTGTAACCTACTTTCTGAGAAGAAAAGTTGTATGCAACAGTTGATTAATAAAGGTGATTTTTGTTTTAATTCTTTTTGCATTTACTTTTACGCATTAATTTTTACGAATTACTTTTCTGTATCTTCATAACGCTTTCATTCATCTTCAACCTCTCTTCTAAATTAACCATGAGCGAGTAATTCCTTACTTGCTAGGGTTTGTAGGATAGGGTAGAATAATGGATGAAAAATCTTTTAACTTCTTTTTAACATTTATAAGAAGATTAACATTTATTTTGATAAAGTTTATAAACTTTATCAAAATAAATGTTAATCTTCTTATAGGGTGTGCTATCAATTTATTGATAGTCATGACCACGATTTGAGATCGGTTAAACACTTGTTTTGGTTAAAGGTTTGACATGAATAGAGATCACTGAAAGGAGAAGGGTTAGTAGTAGGAAACCCTAATTCTCTCCAAGAACCCTAATTTACATTCATCACTATCGCTCTAGTTTTAAACTGTTAGAAGATTAAAAAATTCATTTTTAAATATTCATCCATTAACTACTAAGTCCTATGAACCCTACAAGCCTTTTTATTATAAATTGTATATCCGTTTTAAAATAGAACGACAACAAACCATCCTATCTTTTATCAACTCGTCTAAAGTAAGAAAATAGTTCATGTTTCTCTGCGGATGACCCGTACTCATCGCGGCTAGCTATTAGCGACATCGTTTTGATTGCGGTTATTTACAAAACACCTTTTCAAACGACCAATCAAATGGCGCCGTTGCCGGAAAGGCGGTCGCAATTTTTTTTCTTGTTATTCGGGTTGATTTCTTATTAAAACCGGCAAACATAAAATCAAATAGAACTAAAATAGCATCTTGTGTTTATAACGATTATTGTGCGAGTTTTGCAAGGGAATCTGGAGTAACGGGAGCAAGCCAATAGAGAGCCAGAGACCTTAAACTTGGACCAAAGGAGCATAGGTGTGCCCTGAAGAAATTTCAGTAGAAGCTCTTGGGAAACGGCGGCGGAACCATGGCTATTTGTCATTTGGCAGCGGAACCGCGGCCTTCTTGAGGATTTGGGCCCCCAAACTTCTGTGGTATTTTTCTATTATATTTCCCTCTCCTATAAAGCTCTAATAATCTAATTTTATTTGCAGGATTCTTTGCAAATAGCGCCGCTAAAAAATCTTTGTGTGTGTTTTGATTTCGGTTTGTTTTGCATACTTAAACCGGACATTAAGGGGCAATAAACCCAAATTCAGATTAGGTAGGGATTTCATCACCATTCATAGGCCCACAAATCAAAAACGAGCATAATATCACCCTACATTAATAAAAAATATCTAGACCAAACCTTTAAGGACTGTCGCGCTTAATTAGGACAGAGGAGGGTTGTGGGTAATTTATTGCTCATCCGCATTTTTCTTATGTTGTCTAAGGCAAGTGTGATTAATGAAAGTGGTTACTTAATTAGGACTCTATTTCGGTGATTCGTATAGCGGATACCTCCCACTTACTTGGTCGCAAGATTGATAAGGAGGTAGTAGAAGATTGATCCTGCAACTTGTCCTTTGGAAGTTTAGGAGCGGTCAAGTGACTTGACCTAGGAGACCCTAACTCTAGGGATTGATTGTGCATTTTGTGATTTGTTGAGTCAAGACTCAAGTCCCATTATTTTTTTTCAAAACAAACTTTCTTAAAATCGTTCTCACACATATCACACGCTTCCATGTGCACTAAACCCGCTTAGTGCATGATCGGCTGGACACGGGATTCTAGTGCCTGTCTTGTCCGCGTTTTTTCTATCGACTCCGAAGTCGGTACTTCTTCATCTTCTATTTCTTTTCCTTCCACATCTCCTGAGATGGATGGATCTCCATCGGGTTTTAACAATACCACCCTGCTACCAACGGTAGGTGCGCAGAATCCACTACGTATCTTTCTTCAAGAAAGATGCTACCCCGTATGCGGGCCCCTTCCTACTTGTCTGTCTCTTCCACCAGCTAATGAGGATAATTTTGAAATTAAACCTCACTTCATCAACTTGTTGCCCAAATTTCACGGGCTTGAATCCGAAGATACATACGTTTTTATAACCAAATTCAAAAATGTATGTACAATGATGAGCACCCCCAACTTTCAGGGGATGCTATGCGATTATGTCTTCTTCCTTTTACCTTATGCGATCTCACAGAAAAGTGGCTTTATAGCACTGCCGCACATTCTATCGCAAAATGGGATGGATTCGTTATAGCATTCCTTAAGAAATTTTATCCTCATCACAAGACCGCCCGTATTCAAAACGAGATTAACCAGTTTTCCCAACATCCCAACGAACCCTTTTGGAAATGCTTTGAATGGTTTAAAAATCTTCTTGTCCAATGCCCTCATCACGGAATCGATAAATGTCAACTTTTTCCCATTGTATATGAGGGTGTTAATCCAGCGACAAAACAAATGCTAGAATCCATTTTTCAATGTCATTTCATGTCAAAAGAAGATGGCGAAGTATGGCAATTTCTAGAAGATCTTGCCGAACAAACATTACAGTGGGAGAGCACTAGACCAATATTGTCTTCATCTAGTGCAGGTATCCATCAGTTCGACACTTCCATCACAGAAAAAGCCGAAATGGTTGCAATGCTAAAGAAATTCGAAGCTATGGAAAGCAAATTCTTTTCAGCCTGCCTAAACCAAGTTACGCTCCCCAAAACCGTGTGTGGTTACCGTTTTTACCCATCACATTTACCGGAAAAATGTCCTTTGAATCCTCCGTCTCAAAGTCAAGAACAAACTAATGCTACTTTTCAACAACAACCTAGGAATGACCCTTATTCATCTACATATAATCAGGGATGGAGGAATCATCTTAATTTTGCTTGGAATCAAAACCAAACTCAAACTCAAAATCAGTTCCCAAACCAAAATAACTATCAAAGACTTCCCTGATAGCAACAACAGCCACCAAAACAAATTCAGCACTCTTTTCAACCGCAATCTTTCCAAAATCCGGCTAACAATTTTTCTCCTTATAATAATATTCCAACGGCCGATACCGGAAAAATCTCCGCACTCAAAAGAAATTTAGAAATGTTTATTAAACAATCCATACGAACGAAGGCAAATTTAACGTCTTCCATCCAAACGTTAGGGCAACAAACTGCTTCCCACAGTGAAAGTATAAAATCAATCAAAGCACAAATTGCATAGTTAAATGCCCTAATGAGTGAGAGAGAGAAAAGAAAACTTCCATCTCAACCTCTACCAAATCCCGGCTACTCACAAAGCGCAATCTCATCCTTCACCAACAAAATCACAACGTGAGTGCCGTAACTACGTTGAGATCGGGAAGAGAGCTGAATAATCAGGTTGGTGAACAAGTTGATGATATTAATGAAACCCTGGCTACTGCTTCTACTCCTACTTCGTCTAGTCAACCCTCTTCTTCTGAGCCTATTCTCCGTTCTTCAATAGGCACGAACCCTCAGCCCACTTCCTTGAAGGAATTACCATCTACGACATTCCCAAATCCAATTTTGGGATCCATTTGATCCTCACAAACTTCTCCACAAGAGTTGGATCCAACCCTTATTGATAAAGCTTCTTTTGCAAATAGGTTGAGGGCCAACAGACTAAGTCCACACATGGAGAAGATTGTGGAAATTTTTAAGCAAGTTAACATAAATATCCCTCTCTTAGATACTATCCAACAAGTTCCATCCTGTGCTAAAATTCTAAAGGACTTATGCACTAGGAAAAGAAAAATTCAAGTGCCTAAAAAAGTGACCGCGGTTGTCCTACAATTTCTATTGCTATTGGGGGTAAAAATATCAATCATGCTCTACTCGATTTAGGTGCTAGTGTTAACTTGCTTCCGTATTCTGTTATGATCAATTAGGCATAGGAGAGTTGAAACCTGCACACTGTACTCCCCAGATGGCCGATTGATCTATCACCCACCCTAGGGGTGAGCTAGAGGATGCGTTGATCAAAGTCGGGGAATTTATATTCCCTATGGACTTTATATTTATAGATACACAGCCTGTGGCAAACTTACGGAACTAAATTCCGGTGATTCTCGGTCGACCTTTCCTAGCAACTTCCAACGTGATAATCAATTGTCGTAACGGTTCAATGAACCTGTCCTTTGAGAAGATGACAATTGAGCTTAACATCTACAACTTAGGAAGTCAACCCTCCGAATCCTATACTTATATAATAGATGTATGTTTTGTCGACAAGATAGCTGCCGATAGTTGCGAATCTGAGGAGCTTCACGATACTGATCTTGACGCCCACTTGTGCGTTATTGTTTGATCCTGCTGTTTATTATACACGTGAGGAATCATCTTTCGACAAGTCTACACCCGAGTCCGAATCCTTTGACTTGTCGAATGAGTTAGTCAAGCTGGAGTCCGAGTATCATACCTTTCTTTCCGATGAGATTATCCTTCGGAATATTGATGAATGTTTTGAAGACATTTTTGCCGAAGAACTCCATTCTTTACAGAGATGGATGTTGTAATGAATTAACTTCCACCCAAAGAAGCTGAACCACCACCTATTCTTCTTATCCCGTACGAGAATGCGAATATTCGACCTATTCCTTATCTTTCACATTCTCATTTTCATTCACCATCACTGTTTCGTCTCTACCAACCGAGATTTAAACCCATTCAATTACGCCTCTTATCTCCTCCCCACTTCTTCATGTCTATGATCTTCTGCCAACCATACTGTACATCGATAAAATATTCGAATGGTTGGTGTTGACTTTTGGTCTTTGTAAAACTTTGCATAGACCAATAATTTTACCCCCCTCTTACGATTTTAAATGCTTAGTAATGAAAAAAACTGTTTTACTCAAGTTTGGGAGGGGGGGAGAAAAATATTTTGCCTCCAGAAAGAAAAGAAATTTTTTGCACGATTGTGAGCCAAAAATAAGTTTGGGGGATGATTTCACTGTTATTGACTTTTGTCCCCTTTTACTAATCACTGAGACATTTTCCTCCCAAGTCTACAAGTTTTGAGCATAAAGGATGATATCAGTGAGGACACTGCTGCAAATAGGTTTGGGGGGGAGGTTTGTGCTTATTCATGTATCATTTTGCATTATACTAAATAAAAGCACTATTTTTTTTTGAAAATAAAGGTTAGAAAGTGAAAAGTACTGTTCATACCAGAATATTGCATTTTAACACCGCTCATTCATTATCTATTTTTTGTATATATCGGTACTATTAACCGATGTTTGCTCAGTAATACAGATTACATGTATCCGTGACAAAACACTAGAAATACATCCAGAATCACGGATATATCATTTGTGAGCTGACACTACAACCAGAACCGCATCCCAAGAGTTATTTTGCAAACTAGTGTGTGCATAACATTTTGGTCCAACACATAACATGTGTACACACTAACTCTTGGGGATTGGACCATGGACCTAGGGGGATGCCATGGCACACTCATGATAGCTAGGAGCAAGTGGGCATGAGTGTGACATGCAATAAATGCATAAAGTGTTGATGTGATTCATAGCTATAAGTTCCCCTCCAAGGCCTGAGTGCATCCAGAGATTTTTTTGACTAAGCAAACAACACCAGTGGACTGAAAGGGACAACACAAGACCACACTATAAGCACGAGCCTAGAGGCTTGGAAAATGGCCGAGCACTTCCCTCCCAAAACTGGGGTCGCCGGCCCTATATCCCCCAACTGCTTCCATTTTTCTGTGGGCCCCTCCTTGCTGCCACGTAGCCCTATTTTTATTGTTTATTTTCTTTTCATTTGTGCATATATATAGTAGGCAGTGGGCAAGGGTTCATGGTCTTGCTTTGTCTCACATTGTAATTAATTTTCCATGTTTTACACTTTTGTTCTTGTTTTCTTTTTAGTTCTTGTACATAGCTTAGTCCCCTTGAGCTCCTTGCCTTCACTTGATCTTGCAACCTCTTCATTGAGCTTGCAAATTTAAGTGTTGGCTATTGATCTCAAGAGTTTGTATCATTCTTGAAGTTGAATAAAGCCTTCACTTTTGTGCCTTCATTTCCCATGAGTTCTTTGCCATCACATGATCTTGCAACCTCTTAATTGAGCTTGCAAGTTTAAGTGTAGGTTATTGAGTCCATGTCTTTTGTTTTGATCTTTGGTTCTTAGTAGTTTCTTTCTTGCACTTTTCTTTCTTGCTCTTTTACATTGATGCAATTTATTACCTTGCTTTATTTTCATGCACTTAAATTCCACGCACTTACTTTCTTGTGTTGCTTTGTTCTTTTCTTTTGCTCTTTTTGGTTTGTGTTGTGAATGGTTGTTAATATGGTGTTGTTAGGAATAAATACGATCTTGTAAGTTAAGGTTTCCATTTCCCATTTCCTTTTCCCGTATTTTCCATTGAATTCCGTCCAAACGTTACGCAAGCGCTCCGTTAAGCACCCTACCCTATCAAGGTAACTGTGATTCCTAACCGCGACCGGTTGCGTTCGGTTTGGCCGGAGCCGAAAGCAAGAGGCAAGAACGGAAGGACAATGGTCAATAAGACAGATTCCACGAATACCATGCTTAAATCCCCTAATCCACGTTGTTGCATATTGCTATAGCTTCAATCGTTAAGTTCGGCTCAAAGGTTTTAGTACGGATTCCTTAGCTTACACTTTTTGTAACTTTTCCTAACAACTTTATACTTGCATATAACACATAGGGTAGATAAGAACTTTCCGTCCACGCGCATTAACTCGTAAGAACAAGAACGTAAAACGCTCCGTCTCCCTGTGGATCGACCCGTGCTCATCGCGGCTAGCTGCAAAGCGACACCGTCTTGATCGCAATTAAACTTTAGAACTCATAAAACTCGACACGCAAAAAGAGTGCGATAAAATGGCTCCGTTGCCGGGGAGATGGTAACGTTTTTAGTTTTTGTTATTTTGGGTTAATCATTGTACATTTCACCTATACAACTAACCCTATTTTTCAAAAACAAACATAAAAATCAAAAATTTCAAAACCAAAACAAAAAAACTAACATTTGCTAACACTTTTTGTTCTCTGGAATTTGACCTGCTTGCACTCTGGCTCTGAACTAAAAAACCAAACAATACCAGTGAGACAATAGTGGAGCACTGTGAACACAGAAGAAAATTGAAGCCTCATTGCCATAAGAAAACCGGCGACACACCAACCAAATCCGGCGACGCCGGCCATACCTCCTCCTTCTGCTTCCAATTTTTCTTCTGTGCTCCAATGTTCTGTTTCTGTCCCATTTTTATTTTTTTGTTTTTTTATAATTTTTAGTGTGTAGGTATTTGGGCATTCGTATCGCTTTTTCACACTAATATCCGTTTTTCCGACATTTATAGATTTTTGCGGATTTGCGAACGGCGATTGTGGGGAGCAAAGTGTACATTGCAAGCTAAGGTGATTACGACGTATAGTGCAAAAGATTCGGGTAGTTTGACCTGCGCAAGTGAACATTTCAAGCTATTCAGATTTAATTTCAACGCAGGTTTCTTAACCCCAAAACTTATCGGTACGTACTTTACTAACACCTTCTTCTCAAATCTGACGCATCCAATATACTATATCTTTACAGGATTCTTTGTAAATTCGTTAGCAAATGCAAAACTTGACTAACCCGTATTTTTTGCAGTGTCGCGCTTAACGTAAAAAAAAGATTGTTTGATGCTTTAAATAATTTTTTTGATTAATTTGCGCATTGCTTCCATTAATACGGACTTAAGGGCAAGCGAATCCCACAACATACGGTAAAATATTTCATCACCTTTTTCGTGGCCCACAAATCACGAATTGTGTATAACGTATACCCACATAAATTTTTAAAAGAAACTAGACTTTAAGCCTTAAGGACTTCGCGCTCACTAGAAGAAGTTAACTGTGTTTAGAACACCGCTTAACGGTATATAGTTTACGGGGTGTCTAGGAAAGTGTTAACGGTGAATCCGCCAAAAGAGAAAGGGTTATTTAATTAAGGACCTTCGCGAAAGCGTCGGAAAACCTCCCCTTATCTCTGCACTTACCCGGCCTCGTGAATAGTATACCTTGAGCCCGTTTCTCGACACGGTTTTCCTCGACAATCAAGTTCTTGAGCAGGTCTAGTTGACCTAGGTGAACCCTAGACCGATTAGGTGTGTGGTATTTTTGTGTCGTGATTATTTTTGTCCAGATTCCTTTTGTCTGTGTATATTTCATTCTTTTGTTAATAACTAACTAAAAAAAATTTATAAATAAAAATTCACATTCTTTTTCTTCTCCTTTCTCTCATGATATCATGGGTACCCCACCTCGCAAAACACTTGCCGAACTTTGGTACCCACAACCAGACATTACCACATACGGTTCTTGCTTTGGCCGAACTTCGAACGACCCCTCCATGCCCAAAATCTCTTTGAAAGATCGGATAGACGTGTCTTGGACTACCAATTGGACTCCGCAATCCACTTTGTATCAACTATTTCAACCTTCACCGCCTTCTTACGTTGATACTCCTTTGTCGAGTCCAGTTGTAACTCCAAGACCTATGTCTCTTGTTGAACATATTGAACAATCTCGTAGCCGATCTTTCACTCCTTTCACCACCTCAAATTCTTTGGATCAATAATTCCATTCACCTTCTTATCCGTATGTTGATCCTACCCCTGTCCAACCATTCAATTCCTATCCATCCTACCTAACTTTTGCACCTTCCTTAGACATTGCTTCTAAACAGCCCTTTGGGGGTTTCCAGTATCCAAACAACTTCGAATTTTCTACTGAAACCCCGTCACAACCCATGTCTAGTCTGGAATAGTTGTTGGAAGACTTTAGGGTAGCGTCATGCCAACAAATGATGGATTTGAATGCGTCCATGGCCGCCCTGATACAACCTACTGACCCGGTAGCTAGTTTCCAACTAGCTCCACATTTTCTAATGTATGAAAAGGCGGTAGGACAGGTTGAGAATTTGAGTGGAGAGAGTGAGTGGTACCCCATTCCTAATCAAACCTACCCGTCCCAAATTGAAGCCCACAACTCCATTTTTGACTGTCTATCTAGTGTCCCAGAGGATTTATCAATTGAAGATAGAATGATTAATGAGTTGTGCGACTTTGTAGAGTTTGATTTGCCCGATTGTGAAGGGTCCCTTTTGAGTGAAACCACACCCAATCCTTTTGACTTCTACACCTCCATCTTAGAGCCAAAATCGATTGACATCCATGCTTTTGATGAGGTGTTTGAGAATATTAATTTTCACTTGATTGAGGATATTGACGCTGGGGATATTTTGGATGATGAACCCGCAGATTTGGCTTAGTTTTTCTCTCCAATTCATCATCCCGAGTCATTAAATATTTTTCCCGAACTTCATATGCGTCTTGATTTTGATGAAATTTGCATGGATGGAATAATTTTTGAGGAGACTTTTAAGGATAGCTTTGAGGATGAACCGGTTTTAATTGATGAGTCGGATTTTCCAATTCATCCTAACCATTTCATTAACTGTGTACACCCTCCTGAACCTTTAACCGATGACCTTCCTCAATCACTCCCCTCCATCATTTCCATCGTTCCGACCTTGCAAGAAACCGTATCACTTTCATTTCTTGTGTCTGATTTACCAAGTTCGGCGTACCCATGTTTTCTCATGAATTTTGAGGGATTTGACCCAATTTCTCGACGGGTTGATGGATTAGCACAATCACTTTTTATACATCGGTCATCACAAATTGTGCTAATCTATTCACTCCATTTTCACCCTCAATTTCGTACTCCATTTCTTTTTCCCTTACACCATTCTTCTTCTCGTATACCGAGACCGTATCCCGCTTCTATCTCCATACGGTCTTGCGTATTCTCCATTTCTTTCTTCTCCGTATTCTTTCACCAACCACACCATTATAACGATAAAAATTTTGAATGGTTGGTGCTAACTTTTGCCCTGTATAAGGCCTTGTATAGTTTGAAACTGTTCTCTTTCCCCCTAATCCTGAACTTCACCGCTTAAACAGTGGAAACACTGTTTCAGTTAAGTTTGGGGGGAGGGAACCTTTTTGTGTATATATTTTTGGGTTTCCTTTTTGTTTTGTATATAATTGTTTTTGGGAGCGCCGACAATTTTGACCCTCTTGGTGTAGCCTGACAGTGAGGGCACTGTCAAGTTTAAGTTTGGGGGTGTGCTCGGTAAGCTTTCTTCCTTCGCATTCATTTGTACATTTTGTATTTGCATACTTATTTTAAAACCCACAAAAACCGAAATTTTTTACAAAAATATAAAAACTTTGGCGTCAAGTTAGCTAATAGGGTAACTTAGATTTTTAATTCTGAAAGTTTAGTTGATATGTTAGAAATAACTAAATCCTAGACTTAGGAATTGAAAACCCTAAAAATAACCCTCATTCTACTTAACCTTGGTAAGTATACGTCCTTACAGTTTTTTTTTAGAAATAGGTAATCTTGAGTTCAGTTCTTGAGTTAAGTCAAGATGAAGGGAAAGTATTGAAGTATTGAAATTTTACTGAAGGATAAGTTTGAAAAATAGTTTCTATTCTTGAATTCAAATTTAGAAAGTATATACCCTACAAACTGCATATACACGTACCTTGAAACTTGGGATAGTAGAGGATACCTAAAAATACTCTTGCCTGAAAACCTAGTATGAAAGAAAAAACGGTATTTAAAGCTAAACACCAAAAGAGCATATTGAAAAATATATCCGGTCTTGAAAAAGAAAAAAAAAGAAAAAGAAAAAAATAAATAAAGTCAAGACCTGGAAACTGCTATTTACGCTTTAAGCTCGCACATTCAGTAATCGGCCGTTAGTGCCTCAAGAAGTATTAATAGTCGTATGAAAGGTGTGTGAGCAACTCCGCCCATCTTTAACGAAAAGAAGTAATATTAGATATTAGGGCAAGGGTACTATAGCTTGAATTTAATTCTTGAGTGTAGGGATGCAAATACACACACATGTAGGGGTATACAATCGATGTTTGGAGGAAAGATAAAAATGAAGAATCAGACTTATGTTTTTAGTAAAGTTGATAAAAATCCCTGATTTGAGACCGCGCTTTAGAAGGAAAACTCAGGAGATACCAACATCTTTTTAAACTTTTTTGGAACGTATATGATCTAAGCTTAAATAGATTAGAGACGTGAAACATAAGGGTTGGATATTTCTAATTTAGGATGATAGAATTTCTAACGTAAATACTAAACTATAGGAGTAGAATCGATGTTAACTTATGAAACTCCCTTGACGAGATTTTGTAGGTAGTATCCGCTGAAAACTCTCAGGAGACAACACTCCTCCTACTAGGAACACCTAGAGGTTTAACGGCTTGTTGCACGTGCTCAGTGTAATCGCGTTCCCTGCTGAAGTGAGGATAAGATTTTGTTTTGCTCGGGACGAGCAAAAGATAAGTTTGGGGGTATTTTTTCATACCAAAATATTGCATTTTAATACCGCTCATTCATTATCTATTTTTTTATATATCGGTACTATTAACCGGTGTTTGCTCAGTAAAACAGATTACAGGTATCCGTGACAAAACACTAGAAATACATCTAGAATCACGGATATATCATTTATGAGCTGACACTGCAACCAGAACCGCAAACCGACCGATATCCCAAGAGTTATTTTGCAAGCTAGTGTGTGCACAACATTTTGGTCCAAAACATAACATGTGTACACACTAACTCTTAGGGCTTGGACCATGGACCTAGGGGGCTGCCATGGCACACTCATGATAGCTAGGAGCAAGTGGGCATGAGTGTGACATGCAATAAATGCATAAAGTGTTGATGTGATTCATAGCTACAAGTTTCCCTCCAAGTCCTGAGTGCATCCAGAGATTTTTTTGACTAAGCAAACAACACCAGTGGACTGAAGGGACAACAAAAGACCACACTATAAGCACGAGCCTAGGGGCTCTGAAAATGGCCGAGCACTTCCTTCCTGAAACCGGGGTTGCCGGCCCTATATCCCCCAACTGCTTCCTTCTTTCTGTGGGCCCCTCCTTGCTGCCACGTAGCCCTATTTTTATTGTTTATTTTCTTTTCTTTTGTGCCTATATATAGCAGGCAGGGCAAGGTTTCATAGTCTCACTTTGTTTCACATTGTAATTCATTTTCCAAGTTTTACACTTTTGTTCTTGTTTTCTTTTTAGTTCTTGTACATAGCTTAGTCCCCTTGAGCTCCTTGCCTTCACTTGATCTTGCGATCTCTTCATTGAGCTTGCAAGTTTAAGTGTTGGCTATTGATCTCAAGGGTTTGTATCATTCTTGAAGTTGAATAAAGCCTTCTCTTTTGTGCCTTCATTTCCCATGAGTTCATTGCCATCACTTGATCTTGCAACCTCTTAAATGAGCTTGCAAGTTTAAGTGTAGGTTATTGAGTCCGTGTCTTGTGTTTTGATCTTTTGTTCTTAGTAATTTCTTTCTTACACTTTTCTTCTTGCTCTTTTACATTGATGCAATTTATTACCTTGCTTTACTTTCATGCACTTAAATTCCATGCAATTACTTTCTTGTGTTGCTTTGTTCTTTTCTTTGTTCTTTTCTTTTGCTCTTTTTGGTTTGTGTAGTGAATGGTTGTTAATATGGTGTTGTTAGGAATAAATACGATCTTGTAAGTTAAGGTTTCCGTTTCCGATTTCCTTTTCCCGTATTCTCTATTGAACTCCGTTCAAACGTTACGCAAGCGCTCCGTTAGGCACCCTACCCTACCAAGATAACGGTGATTCCTAACCGCGACCGGTTGCGTTCGGTTTGGCCGGAGGCGAAAGCAAGAGGCAAGAACGGAAGGACAAGGAAGTTGGATTCCACGAATACCGTGCTTAAATCCCCTAATCCACGTTGTTGCCTATTGCTCTAACTTCAATCGTTAAGTTCGGTTCAAAGGTTTTAGTGCGGATTTCTTATCTTACACTTTTTGTATCTTTTCCTAACAACTTTATACTTGCATAACACATAGGGTAGATAAGAACTTTCCGCCCACGCGCATTAACTCGTAAGAACAAGAATGTAAAACGCTCTGTCTCCCTGTGGATCGAGCCATGCTCATCGCAGCTAGCTGCAAAACGACACTGTCTTGATCGCGGTTTTAACTTTAGAACATTAAATACTCGACACGCTTTTGGCGTGCGATCAAGTACATATGAAAGAGATGACGAGATTTAAGAAAAGTAAGAAATTAGATGTTTTAAAACAAAGCTTGTAATAGGAAGTTATGAGCTGTTGTCCTAAGGGTTAGTAAGATGAAAGAGATTACTAATATGAGAATAAAAATAAGTCTGAAAAATAGTCACTATTCTTGAGACCAAACATGTGAATGTTGATACCCTACTATACGAACTAGTACACATCTTGAAACTTGGGATAGTAAAGGATACCTTGAAATGCTCTTGTCTAAAAATCCTTAGTATGAAAAAAATAATAAATATAAATTAACAAAAATATAAACGACACAGAAAATATAAATGGTGAAGAAAAATGAACACCAGTTTTGTAATTACTTAAGGCAGTATAAAAAAAATATAGCAAGAATGCCTTATCACCAGTGCCTTAGACCAACTGGTTTGGGGGTCACTGGTAAGTTTTAAGAGTTGCAAAACTAGGATATTGCTAATTACGCCAAAAAAGCGAGAACATTTTGTAATCGGTTAGTTAGTACCTTAAAAAGTATCAACGGTCGCATGAAGAATGTGTGAGCAAATCCATTTAAAATATTCACCGACTAAAAAGTACTAAGGAAGATGGACAAGAGTATGATAGTTTGAATTGAATTCTCTAAGTGTAAGAATAATTTTACACACACATAGGGGTATATGATCGATGTTTGGAAGAAAGGTAGGGAGGAAGACTAAAGACGATATTTTATTGAGGGATGATGTGATTTCTGACATTTTTTCAAGACCGTTAAGATAGGGTTCATGACAACTAAAAAGCTAATGTAGTTTGAAACTCATATTTTCAAGTTCTTTCTTTTATATGTTCCTTATCTTTGTATATAATTTTCATCTTCTTTCTTTTATTATGGGATTTTGTGGGTGTAATCCGCTGAAAACGCTCAGGAGACAACACTCCTCCTACTAGGGACACCTAGAGATTTAACGGCTTGTTGCACATGCTAAATGCAATCGTGTTGCCTATGAAAGTTTGTTAGTTAGGTTTTTCTTTTTCTCTTAAATAAATAGTTTGCTTGGGACGATCAAAAATAAGTTTGGGGATATTTGATTAGTCTAAAATATTGCACATTTGAATGAACATTTTCTCTAGTATTGTTAAGTTCTAAATAGTATTTATTTTAATTATAGAACAAATGTGGGTTTATTTGTAAAAAGATTATTATCATATGTTTCTTCATTTTAATTAATATAATTAGGGAAATATATGCATGTAATATTAGTAATTAATATATGCATATCTTATCAAATATTTCT
Source organism: Agapanthus africanus (assembly GCA_030015575.1). Lineage (NCBI taxonomy): Eukaryota > Viridiplantae > Streptophyta > Magnoliopsida > Asparagales > Amaryllidaceae > Agapanthus > Agapanthus africanus. The sequence continues at coordinate 929,564,770 of CM057337.1, read as the reverse complement.
AATCAATATTCTTAAGATATTATATCATATAAATGGCTAGAATAACATGTCAAAAATACCAAATACTACTAACGCTTTGATTTGAGATATTGTGCAGGCATTAGCTCAGGTCTAAAATCTAAGTAAGAGATCAAAGTCAAATCGGGATATCGAAACCAAATCTGCCAAATTTTAGAACCAAATCGAGGAATCTAGCAATGGAAGTGACTCAGAATAATATTTTCAGAATCTATATATCAAAATGATCTCTAAATATCGACACAAAAAGCCAGATGAAATCTCAAAATCCAATTCCAACAAAGAGCGGCAGAAGGGCAGCCAAACGTGGCATCATGCGGTGGAAGGGCGACCAAATCAAGGCCGTAGGATGTAGAATTTTGGGATCATGATCTTAATTGTATATAATCTCATATGAAATCTAGGATTTCTAATTTCAGGGATGAAATAACCGAGAGCTGTACATTCAAAATCATCATCGAAGAGATCAAGAGATCAAGAGATCCAAGTATCCAAGTGATCACATAATCATCTATTCATCTACCTCCATAGAGAGAGATCTAGAGCAAACTAGGGTTCTTGTAATCTACTTTCTAAGGAGAAAAGTTATTTGCAATAGTTGATTAATAAAGGTAATTTTTGTTTTAATTCTTTTTGCATTTACTTTTACGCATTACTTTTTACGCATTACTTTTCTGCATCTTCATTATATTTTCATTCATCTTCAACCTCTCTTCTAAATTAACCATGAGCGAGTAATTGCTTACTTGCTAGGGTTTGTAAGATATGGTAGAATATTGGATGAAAAATCTTTTTAACTTCTTTTTAACATTTTAAAGTTATAAACTTTAGTAAAATAAATGTTAATCTTCTTATCGGGCGCGCTATCAATTTATTGATACTCATGACCACGATTTGAGATTGGTTAAACACTTGTTTTGGTTAGAGACTTGACATGAATAGAGATCAATGAAAGGACATGTGTTAGTAGTGGGAAACCCTAATTCTCTCTAAGAATCCTAATATATATTCATCACTATCGCTCTAGTTTTAAACTATTAAAAGATTAAAAGAGTCATTTTTAAATATTCATCTATTAACTACTAAATCTTATGAACCCTACAAGCCTTTTTATTATAAATTTTATATCCGTTTTAAAATAGAACGAAAACAAACAATCCTATCTTTTATCAACTCGTCTAAAAGAAGAAAAGAGTTCAGGTTTCCTGCGGACGACCCGTACTCATCGCGGCTAGCTATTAGCGACACCGTTTTGATTGCGGTTATTTACAAAACACCTTTTCGCACAATCAATCCTCTCCCAACCCTAAAACAGCAGGATATAACTTCTTCCTAGGTCGGTATGTCCGTATTGCCGTCAGATGGTTCAGCGTTAGGCGCTACCGTGACGCTTTACCTTGAGGTCAAACTCCTTTCTTTGAGGAGTCCTAAGGAAGTTAGAGCCACATCCATCCGAGGTGGGATAACATCTAATGGTCTTTAGATTTTTTATGTATTGCCATCAAGAACCGAAGCTTGGAATATGCCATCACTTCACTTTTGCTTTGATGACGTCGCGCCGATTCTTCTCTAAAGTAGGGTAAACATCCATATGATCTCTGAGCTGTATATACTAACATTGAGATCTGGAGCTAGGAATTTGCCATCACTCCACTTTGCTTCGGCTCCTTAAAGCTTTCATGATGTCACGTTTGTACCCTGCTGGAGTAAAAGAGACTCTAATTAGTCTTTAGGCCGCATATATTGTCATCGAGACCTAGAGTTAGGAATATGCCATCACTCCATCTTTGATTTGAACTTTTGGTCCTTTCTGACGTCACATCTGCACCTTACTAGATAATCTCTAGGCTGTATATGTTGCCATCGAGGTCTGGAACTAGGATTTTCTATTACTCCTATTTATTTTTTATTGAGAAGCTGCCACTAAATTCTTCGGGGGAAAAGTAGCTCTCGGTAGTCTTTAGGCTTATATAGCGCCGTGGAGACTCGAATCTTTGCTGAAGCGTTCCTTGCTTGGTACCATACAGTGGAGCACATTGCTCATTTTCATCTGTTTGTGCTCGTGGATTGTATACAAGAGTCAGTATTGACAAGTTTGTAGGGCAGAATTTTTTTTATTTTATGTATTTTTTTATTCACGATTGCTCTATCATTTCAGCTTTTTATATTGCAAAAATTACGATCGCCCAATCATTTCGGCTATTTATTCGCGGTGCCCAATCATTTCGACTATTTCTTTTAATTTTCACTCGCTAATTTTTATTGCGAGTTGCCCAATCATTTCAGCTATTTCATTTTATCATCTCTCTCCCTTTTTTATTTTCCAGTTTAATGACTTAGAGGTCGATGATATGGAACATGGGATTCTGGGTGTCGTCTTCCATCAATATCGCTAACACTGAAGCGTAATACCAGGATCGATTCATCATTTACCATTGCCTTTTTTGGACAAAGGTAGCTTAGAGGGCGGGGTTAAGATCCCGTCAACTAAGGCTTTTCAGTGTTTACGAGCTCCGAGGGTCTCGTAAAGTCATCTTCTCTTTATGAGTCGAGAGGATCTCATAGGTGCATTTTCTCTCTAGAAATTGTGAGGATTCCTAAGCGAATCTTGTAAGTCGTAAGAATCCTACAAGAGTACTTTTCTCCTTGCAAGTCGAGAGTACTTACAAGTGTCGTCCACAATGTGGAACTTGGATTTTTTTATGTTTGTTTATGCCCATAGATTGTATACAAGAGTCGAGATCGAACTACCTATAGGGCTATTTTAGAGGGGTATATAATGAATTAGGAATAGGTTCAGATCTGTAACCCAAGCCTCTCTATAAGCCCAGATGGTCTCATAAAGGAGTGTTTTCTTCTTACGAGTTGAAAAGATCTTATAAGTGTATTATTTTCTTAGGAATCGTGGGGATTCCTAAGCATGTTTCACTTTCATGAGTCGTAAGGATCTTACCCAGGTGTTCTCTTTTCAAATCGAGAGGATCTTGCAAGTGTATTCCTCTTTCTTTTCATGAGATTGCGTCCTTTCGAGTTTTCACAATCTCGCCAGCAGTCCTACCGTTTTTACTCACAAGGCCCTTTCGGGTTTTCATCTATGCCCATTTTTCTTATGGATATACCATTTTTTTGAAGAAGCTTCGTTGATGGTCATTCAACATCGCTTGTCGGTGGGACTTGGGGATGACTTCATCGCTGTAGTAGCTGTGTAGCCGGTGGGGATTCGGTGTATAATTTCTCCAGTGGAACTTGTTGGAGATAAGGATCGTTTGTGCCCTTGGATTGTATACATTTGATTATATGATCCATACCATAGGGAAACATATTAGTCTAGGGACATCGCAGTCCAACATCACCATACATTGGGTGACATACTAGTTTAGGAATATTCGGTCCAACATCCTCGTGTGTAGGACGGCGTGCTAGTTTAGGGATGTTTCGGTCCATCATCAGCATATATGAGGGAACATATTAGTTTAAGAACATTGCGGTCCAACATGGACATATTCGGGGGAGTTCCGACTTAGGAAGATAAGGAGCGGGACATAGGCGTCTTCACTTATCATTGACCTAAGTTGCAACCCTTCAAGCATAATACTTCTTGAGAAATCAACCGTTTATTGGTCGATAATTTTTCTCTGTGCATATCCATGAGTTGGTAAGCTCCACCTCGGTAGACTTCTTGTCACGACCCGGAAAAGGCATGTGACTAGCACTTGAATTATGTGAAGTCTATGGAACCCTACCTAATTCAAGTAAAGCCAAAAGCCCAGAAATCTATACTTTTTTAGGGAAAGTAGTGGAGGTGAAGTTTTGAAATAAGGTTTAATGAAATTAGGTTCTTTCTTAAAGACATAGGTAATATAATATATGAAAACACAATCTTTGTAACTATCTTGAAAACATGGTTTTTCATTTGATATTTGGGCAGCACCTCCTTTGTATAATTTAACTCGAAAGCAATACAACAATAATAAATATTGGCATCCCCAAGCGGGAGCTAGCTCTTCGCCAATTGGCGGAAATAACCAGGCAATGATATAAATATACAACGCCGAAGTCGAAGATCAAAACACATAAAGAAAGAAAATAAAACAAAGCATCATCAAGAAAACAGAAAACAATAATAAATACAAGAACGTGACTCTAAGCCAAAAGAATATACAATATGCGGTTTCTAAGTCTATAAATATTCATAGTGTGGTTGATGGAGCTTGAACTAGATACAACAGAATAAATATAAAAGTACAATGGTGGTCACGATGCAAGTGAACCCACCTACCCAAGCAATCACCCGGAAGAAAGTGGTATGCCAGCGAAGCCGCTACGGAACCTGTACGACCAAATCTGCAAAAAACTGTGGCACAACAGGGGTGATTTGCCAACTCGTGAGTATAAGACATCACCAAGTAGAAACCGAATGTATGATAATCTCCTAAGTCATACAATACAATAATAATAACAACATGATAACAACAAGTATAGCAAGGGTAATAATATAAGCATATGTGTAATATCAAGTACCCGTGTCTGTGTCACCAAGTAACTACATGTCATGTATATTATGTATGAATGCATCATCCAATATGTGTCTATAAACGACACATGAAATCATAATAAAACCTGAGTGCCAAGTATCGACACTCGAAAACATCATGAAAACCGTGTCTGTATGTGACACAAAATCCACATATCTCGGGCTCCGTCTGTCCGGATTGGCCCCAAATCATCTAATCTCACTACTGCGGTCGGTATCCTCCGGATGTCCGCCGATCCAAATATCATCGGTCGGTAGTGCTCCCCTGCCGGGCTCAACGTCTCAATCATCTCTATACGGCCTTCTTACCCCGGGGTACCGCACCGGGTCCACCATGTACCCGCAAAACGTGTCGCCCATGCTCCTTGTAGTGGCTAATCATATATCATATATGCTCCAGAACAAAAAAATCTCATGGTGGACGCCACACATCAAATCAAGGGAAAACCGCAATTTTCTTTTAAAAGGAGCATAAGTTTTCAATTGCACATGCGGCTTCTCAAATCCAGAAAATCTCATGAAGTACCGAAATCTTATAATCATGAGTCAATAAGAAAAAATGAATATCGGCATAAAGCCCCTCAACAGTGCATAAACATAATGTATATATGAATGCATGCGGCATTGTCACGCCCCGCTTCCCAGTATACGGGCAGAGGCCGCGACGAGGCCGCTACGTATTTACTCTGAAGTAAACACGCTAAGCGTATCTAAGCAATATAACTAAAATGCATAAGAGACAGTGACAATAGATATAATTGAACAACAACTTTATTTATTAACATTCATTTTACAATACATCTGAAAAGTAAATACATGGAATGGAAAGCAATGCCTAAACAGTGGCATAAAAGAAATGGAAAATACAGAATATAAATGTGTTCAAGTAACTAGAGCTCCGGGTCGAAGGCTAGCTGATCTAAGTCCTCGAAGGTGGGCTCGATCTTCTGAAGGTCCGAATCACCTGACAACATTCCAAAGAAGAAGAAAGAGAATGTCGTCAGCGAACAAATCGCTCAGTAAATCCCGTAAATAGACAAGAATAGAATAGAGAGTATATTGTTATAATATTGTATTTAATGTTAACGCTGTTGTTTGTAGCTTGGTACAGAAGAATACCAGTGTATACGAGAGGAGTCCCACTATTCCGGAGACTAAGGTATACAGAGCACAAGGAACCGTTCAACCACGGTACAACGTCAATTGAATTCAGATTAGGTGTATTATGATTACAGTCTCGTGCCACTTCTAACACCTTCCGTATCAGTCTACCCCTTATAAACCCCGTGATGTCATGATTGTATTGATGTATCGTTTGTATTATATATTGTATATAGATGGATGACTTGCCGAAACCATGATATCAGTAAATGGATGTAACTGGTGTAGATAGATGTATATCCATGGTTCGGTTCAGTCAACATAGATTGAATAGATTGAATATATGGATTCATATTGAGTTATAGTTTATACTTGAATCATATTCAAGTCAGATTTATTATATCGAGATTCAGTCTAGGTCAGACAATTAGAAAATAAATTGAATCCTGAATTATGTTTTGGTGCTATTGGTAGCTGCTGCACATGGACGGCAGGATTTGTATCTTTTTCAAAGACAATTACAGTGTTAATAATACCATTTGTTAAGTTGTCTACCTTAAATAGGCAAGCACCCATATCTCCGGCTCCCTGAGGCTCAACAGACTGGTCCCGTTTAAACCTATGTTTACTAGGGTTCTTATTGTAATTTATTATAACTTGAGAGGGTTTTATGTAAAAATAATTTTGTATAATTTTCAAAATACACCTCAACTATTTTATTATTATCTTTAGAGTTTTCATGAATTTATATTTTATCATTGTGATATTTCTAGTGAATAAAACCTAATTTCATAATATATGGTATTTATTTGTAATATTGAAATTGTATGGTATTTCTTGTTAATGAGATGTTTTTCTTGAATTTTGGAAATGTGGAATATTGTAAATATTAAAAATAGATATTTTGATATTAATTACATATATATTTATTTATTAAAAATTTAAGTTTTACTTATAATAGAAATCACATTTTCTAAAGAAAATAGTATTTTATATCTTTCGAGATCGTATGCTCCTTACGGAGGTCTGCATCTCACTCTACTAGGCCCGAGAATGTATGATAATCCGCACCATACCGAATGGGTTCCCCGAAATGGGTTCCCCGAAATGGGTTGTAGAGGCGCAATTGCAAAGTTTTGTTAAAATACACATTTTGTAGAAAAAGGTTTTTTATAAGTCGGAGGTAGTTATGTGTAAGATCGTATTTTTCCCAAATCTATATTCCCAAATTTCATCGTGCTATATTAGATATGTGTGTTGTGAGGAGGTAGGTCAATACCTCATGAGTTTTCTAAGGTAATACGGTTTAAAAAGTTCAAGTAAGTCGAAATGAAACATGAAGGCATTTTAATGTAAAATTGCGATAACAGATGCATTTAACAAACTTTTGTGATGAAACAAGTTAAAGATGTTTATTAATGTTTAATGAACAATATGTGATGATATGAAGGTATCTTGATTCAGAAAAATTGTCTTTTTTTAAAGAAAACCGAATCGGAAGTTAGAGTAACTTCGTTTCCGTCGGGTTTTAGTTTTGAATGTTTTTAGAATAGAGAAAAGTTAAAGAAGTAGAGACTTACAAGTTATTAGACTAGAAAAGAGAAGGAGAAAGATGTGGGAGGTGACAGTGCGTCGTTTCGTCCTCGGAATCTCCTCGGATTGCCGTTAGAAGTTCTTCGGAGCTTCGCCCTTTTGCTAACTCCACTTGCACACAAAAGACTTGGGAATTTTCTTGAGAGTTTGGGAACAGATTTGGTAGTGAGGAGGGGTGATTTGAGGGTGGTATTTAAAGGAAAAATTAGGGTTTTAGGATAGTGAAAGTGTGTATTAAAAATTTGTATTAAAATGGATTAAATAGTGGTATTTTAATTCTCTGATTAATTGCAGAGAATTTAAATAGTGCAGGGTTGGTGAGGTAGGCGAAAGGGTGTAGGGGGTTAAAGAAAAATTGGGATCATACCGACTTGGATCGGCGGCGCCGACTGAGTTAAGCGGTTCGCCGGCCCGAGTCGGACGAGTCAGGGCTCGTCTTGCTGCCACGTGTCCCTGACGATTGGTCTAACCTCGTGGTCATGTTTGTTTATTCTGTAACTTACCCTATTATGTGTAGTGCACATGTAGACTCTTGGGCTTCTAAAAGAATGAAATAATTTTAAATAAAAAAATAATGTGTGGCTGATGGGATTTGAACTCTGGTGCTTTGGTTCAGCAGTGCAAGGTCTTACCAATGAGCTACAAGCTCTTTCTTTCTGTTCAAAAGTAAATCAAATACTTATAGTACTCACAGGAAATATAAATACCCTAAATATACATTATTTTTAATCAATTTTATGTACACAAGAATTGGAGTTGTTATAGTCTACCCTCCTTACAAAAAATTTTGTCCTCAAAATTTACAATTTATTTTAAGGACTAGTTTACAAATAGGTGAGGGTATCTTACACGCATCTCATCTTCCCTTTCCCATGTCGATTCTCTTGGAGTGTCTCTTCTCCACATCAGTCGAACTAAGTTGACTTTCTTGTTCCGAAGTGACTTCACTTTTCTATCCAGGATCTCAACAGGTTGCTTCTCACAAGATAAGTCGGGCTGTACAGTGAGCTCGGAATGATCGAGAATATGGCTGGGGTCACTCACATACCTTCTGAGTTAGGATATGTAGAACAAATTATGCACTCCTTCCAATGAAGGTGGAAGTGCCAAGCGGTATGCCACTTCACCGACTCGTTCGAGTATGTCGAACGGTCCAATGTATCTCGGACTTAGCTTACCCCGTCTTCCAAGTCGAATCACTCCGCGGTTTGGAGATATCTTCATAAATACATTATCTCCCGGCTGGAACTCTAAATGATAACGCTTTACATCAGTCCAGTGCTTCTGTCGATCTTGGGCTATACGCATTCTTTCCCTGATAGTACAAACCACATCAACAGTTGCTACTATCATCTCAGGTCTAAGGAGTTTTCTATCTCCGATGCCGTCCCAACTTAACGGCGATCGACACTTTCTTCCATAGAGCACTGCAAAGGGTTCCATTCCAATGCTTGCTTGGTAGCTGTTGTTGTATGAAAACTCCACAAAACGTAGGTGATCTTCCCACGATCCTCCGAAGTCTAGCATACACGCTCTGAGCATCTCTTCAAAGATCTGAATAGTTCGCTCGGACTGACTATATTTTTGTTGATGATAAGTTGTACTGAAGTCCAGACTTGTTCCGAAGCTCGCTTGCAGACTTTGCCAAAATTGTTATCGGAACCAGGTGTTACGATCGGAGACAATGCAGACTGGTACTCCATGAAGTATCACGATTTTCTGTATGAGTTCGTGGGTATCAGAGATAGTACACTCTGAAGGATTTAAATCTTAAGTGGATTCTTACCTCCATGTATTTTTTTGCTAATGTCTCAGCTGATTGGCCAACTCAAAATGGGATGAAGTGAGCCGACTTTGTGAGTCGATCCACAATGACCCATACCGCATCGTTACCCTTTGTGTTGCGAGGGAGTGCAGTCATAAAATCTATTGTGATGTGTTGCCACTTCCATTCTGAGATAGGTAACGGTTGAAGTAATCCAGCTGTCCTGTGATATTCATCCTTTACTTGCTTACATCCTAAGCATTTAGCGACACTTCTGGCTACTTCACGCTTCGTTCCATTCCATCAGTAATTTTGACGTAGATCATTGTACATCTTTGTACCTCCAGGCTGTACTGAGTAGGGAGAGCTGTGAGCTTCTTTCATTAACTCTTCCCGAACAGAACATTTTGGTATACATAATCTGCTGTCGTATCTCAAAAATCCATCTTCATGGATGATGAAGTCTGTTCTGAGTCCATTCTCTACTTGTTCTCTGATATTTTGCAACTTAGCATCACTTGCTTGAGCTACTTTGATCTGATTGAAAATAGTAGATTGAACTTGTAAATTCATCAAGGTTGAAGCGTTACCTGGTATGACTACTTCAATCTCCATCTGATGCAATTCTTGTTGAAGCTTCCACTGGGCAGTGAGATTCATTGCTAATGGTTAGCGACTAAGGGCATCAAGTACCACATTCACCTTCCCAGGATGATATTGCAGGTTGATGTCGAAGTCCGCCATGAGTTCTAACCATTGTCTCTGACGCATATTAAGCTCTTTCTGAGTAAACACATATTTCAGACTCTTGTGATCTTTGTATATGTTCACTCGTTCACCAAGAAAATAATGACGCCAAATCTTAAGAACAAAGACTACGGCCGCCAACTCCAAATCATGCGTCGGATTATTGCGCTCATGAATCTTCAGCTGTCTTGAAGCATAAGACACAATTTTACCGTGCTGATGTAGAACACATCCTAATCCCTTACCGGATGCATCACAATGCACTTCGAAACCCCCCAGATTGGTCCGGTATAACAAAAAAAGGCGCTGATGTCAACCTTGACTTGAGTTCTACGAAAGCCTGCTCGCATGGTTCTGACCACACAAAGTCTTCATCTTTACGTATGAGCTTGGTCAGGGGTATTGCTATTTTTGAAAAGCCTTCAATGAACCTTCTGTAATATCCAGCTAGACATAAGAAACTTCGAATGTCCTTCACTGACTTTGGTGTCGGCCATTTGCTTACTGCTGAAACTTTCGCTGGATCCACAGAGATTCCTTCGCCACATACAATATGTCCAAGAAAACCAACTTGATTTAGCCAAAACTCACACTTGCTGTACTTGGCGTAGAGTTATGTTGTCGTAGAGTTTCCAGGACAATTCGTAAGTGCTCGGCATGTTCTTTCCGACTCTTTGAATACACCAGGATGTCGTTGATGAAGATAACAACAAACCTATCTAAGTACTCCCGAAAAACTTGATTCATCAGGTTCATGAATATAGCTGGTGGGTTGGTCTCTCCAAATGGCATCACAAGAAATTCGTAATGACCATAGCGAGTTCTGAATGCTGTTTTATGAATATCAGCTTCCTTGACCTTCACCTGATGATAACCTGAACGAATATCTAACTTAGAGAAAACACAGGATCCACATAGCTGATCGAATAAATCGTCGATGCGCGGGAGTGGATACTTGTTCTTTATCGTTACTTCATTCAAGGCTCTATAATCGATGCACATTCTGTTTGAACCTTCCTTCTTATTCACAAGCAGTACTGGTGATCCCCAACTTGAAGTGCTGGGACGAATCCATCCTTTCGGTAATAATTCATCCAACTGATTTCTGACTTCCTTCAAACCTTCCGGACTTAATCGATAAGGTGCTTTGATCACTGGTTGTGCTCATTGTACTAAATCAATTCTGAATTCAAGAGCTCGATCGGGAGGCAAACATGATTTATCGTCAGGAAACACATCGTTGAACTCTCAAACTACTTCTGGCTTTGATCCTTCCTCCGCTTGAATTGCTGCAACCACTGTCTTCTTTGGTTTCGCTTTGTAAGTACTTGGCTCCAGTGTACGGTCTCCACTTTTGAAATAGAGGGCGGGATGCTCTGGAATCTTGAATACTACTCCTTTGACGACAGTCAATGGTAGCATAAAATGTTCCGTGCCAATCCATACCCAAGACGACGTCGAAATTGGGTATGTCCAACACCTTGAAGTCAGCATAGAATTCTTTGCTGCAGACGACTACTGGACACAAGCTGTATGCCATTGTTGCCTTTAGAACGACATTCCATGAACTGACATTCCAACTAGATACAAACGGTGTGACTAGAATCGCATGAGTTCGGACGAACCGTTGCGACATAATGCAATGAGATGCTCCAGTATCGAAGAGTGCTAGTGCAGGAAGTGAGGCTACTAAGATTGTACCTAATGTATGTGGAATATGTTTTAGGTATAGGAAAAATATATAGGTAAGTGTTAAGACTGAAAGAAAGGCTTGAGAAGAAAAGGTTACCAGTGATAACTTGGCCAGTGGCCTCAGCTTCTTCCACGGTCATCGTGAAAGCATGTCGTTGTGGTACATTACTCCTGGCCGAAGGAGCATTCCTCTGAACGTTCCGTTGATCATGATGGAACTGACGAGGAGGAAGCGCAGTCGGTGGTCCTCTAGGTGGTGGAGCAGGGAGAGCGAGTCTTGGAGCAGGTGCCTGAAGAGCCGGTCTCTGCTGGTAAGTGATTGCTGGCCTGGGTGCAGCAATTGGGTTGTGTCTTTGGGGACAAGTCCCAATACCATAAGTAGCTGAGCCGCAGACTAAGCAAAAAAGGTTGGCTCGCCGGCAGTCTTTTGCAAAGTGTCCATCTCTCTTGCAGTAGGTACAAAAGGCTGGACTGGTCCTGTTGATTGGTACTCCCAGTCTTCTTGGCACAAATAGTGGCCTTGAAGAGGCTCCTCCTGCCATCTGGTTGGCAGGGCGCTTCATTCCGGCAGACTGAGGTCTGCCCCTCATCTTTACCACTTCCTCATAACGGCGGGCAGCTTTCAGAGCCGATTCATGAGTCGGAAAATCTCCTATGGCTAATGCAGCCTGGATCTCCGAATCTAACCCTTGTTGAAATCAACGGGCTATGATCTTATCCGTCAGTATCAAGTATGCCGCAAGTCTGTTAAAGTATTGTGTTAGCTGTGTAGTATGTGATTTATTAAAAAATCGAATTATTGAAACATATCTTACCGAGTGAGCATGGTGAACTCAGAGTCATATTCATCTACTGACTTGGTCCACATTGAACCTTGTTGCAGATGGATGAAATGTTGTTCTATGTCAAATCTGGCAGTCTCAGGGAAGTACTTCGCGTTAAACATATCGCGAAAGGTCCTCCATTCGATAGGCTGAGTGAGGGCTTTCTTCCGTCTTCCACCAGACCCGTGCATTGTCCGTGAGCTACAACTTCCCAATATGAACCCAAGCTATCTCTGGCACTTGTGCCGTTGCCAGGTCATCTTCGATCCTTTGAGTCCATTCCTCCGCTTCCAAAGGGCTCCCTTTTCCTGCAAACTGTTTGGGGTGCAAGGCCCTGAATTGCTATACCCCAGGTGCTTCTACCTCTGATCGGTTCACCAAGATAGCAGTCTGCTACTGCTGTCCTTCCAGTAGGCTGCGGATTGTCTCAAGTAGAACCGTCTGCTCGTTGATCAGAGCAACGGCGGCAGGTGTGAGTGGTAGTGGTGGGGGAGTATTGTTGACATTCGTGCTGGTGTTGTTTGGGGAATCCATAATCTTGAAAGAAAAATTTGGGTTAGGACAGATTCAAAGTATATGAAATGATAAGATTCAAGGAATATGAATTGTAAAGAATGTTTCAGTTGCTGGTTCTTGTGTTATATTGCTTAGGTTATCCACACAAAGCTGAACTGCATGGTATTGTTCCATACAGCTCTGACCTGCATGGGCCACAAACAAAACCTGTCATGCCCCGCTTCCCAGTATACGGGCAGAGGTCGCGATGAGGCTGCTACGTATTTACTCTGAAGTAAACACGCTAATCGTATCTAAGCAATATAAGTAAAATGCACAAGAGACAGTGACAACAGATATAATTGAACAACAACTTTATTTATTAACATTCTTTTTACAATACATCTGAAGTAAATACATGGAATAGAAAGCAATGCCTAAACAGTGGCATAACAGAAATGGAAAATACAGAATGTAAATGTGTACAAGTACCTAGAGCTCCATGTCGAAGGCTAGCCGATCCAAGTCCTCGAAGGTAGGCTCGATCTCCTGAAGGTCCGAATCACCTGACGACATTCCAAAGAAGAAGAAAGAGAATGTGATCAGTGAACAAATCGCTCGGTAAGTCCCGTAAATAGGCAAGAATGGAATAGATAGAATAGAGTGTATATCGTTATAATGTTTTATTTAATGTTAACGCTGTTGTTTGTAGCTTGGTACAGAAGAATGCCAATGTATACGAGAGGAGTCCTACTATTCCGGAGACTAAGTTATACGGAGCACAAGGAACCATTCAGCCATGGTACAACAGCAATTGAATTCAGGTTAGGTGTATTATGGTTACAGTCTCGTGCCACTTCTAACACCTTCCGTACCAGTCTACCCCTTATAAACCTCGCGATGTCTTGATTGTATTGATGTATCATTTGTATTATATATTGTATAAAGATGAATGACTTGCCGAAACCATGATATCAGTAAATGGATGTAAGTGGAAAATCATGTAGAAGGATGTATATCCATAGTTCGGTTAAGTCAACATAGATTGAATATATGGATTCATATTGAGTTGTAGTTTATACTTGAATCATATTCCAGTCAGATTTATTATTTCGAGACTCAGTCTAAGTCAGACAATTAGAAAATAAATTGAATGCTGAATTATGTTTTGGTGCTATCGGTAACTGCTGCACATGGACGGCAGGATTTGTGTCTTTTTCAAAGACAATTACCGTGTTGATAACACCGTTTGTTAAGTTATCTACCTTAAATAGGAAAGCATCCATATCTCTGGCTCCCTGAGGCTCAAGAAACTGGTCCCGCTTAAACCTATGTTTACTAGGGTCCTTATTGTAATTTAGAATAACTTAAGGGGGTTTTATGTAAAAATATTTTTGTATAATTTTCAAAATACACCTCAAGTATTTTATTCTCCTCTTTAGAGTTTTCATGGATATATATTGTATCAATGTGACATTTCTAGTGAATAAAATCTAATTTCATAATATATGGTATTTATTTGTAATATTGGAATTGTATGGTATTTTCTTGTGAATGAGATGTTTTTCTTGAATTTTGAAAATGTGGAATATTATAAATATTAAAAATAGATATTTTGATATTAATTACATATATATTTATTTATTAAAAATATAAGTTTTATTTATAATAGAAATCACATTTTCTAAAGAAAATTGTATTTTAAATCTTTTGAGATTGTATGCTCCTTGCGGAGGTCTTTATCTCACTCTACTAGGCTCGAAGATGTGCGATAATCCATACCATATCGAATGGGTTCCCTGAAATGGTTTGTAGAGGCGCAATTGGAGCGATTTTTTAAAATACACATCTTGTAGAAAAAATGTTTTTTATAAGTCAGAGGTAGTTATGTATAAGGTCGTATTTTTCCCAAATCTATATTTCCAAATTTTATCGTGCTATGTTAGATATGTGTGTTATGAGGAGGTAGGTCATTACCTCATGAGTTTTCTAAGGTAATACAGTTTAAAAATTTCAAGTCTGTCGAAATGAAACATGAAGATATTTTAATGTAAAATTACGATAAAAGATGCATTTAACAATATTTTGTGATGAAACTTGTTAAAAATATTTATCAATTTTTAATGAACAATATGTGATGATATGAAGGTATTTTTATTAAGAAAAATTGTATTTTTTTTAAAGAAAACCGAATCGGAAGTCAGACTAACTTCGCTTCCGTCGGGTTTTAGTTTTGAATGTTTTTAGAATAGAGAAAAGAGGAAGAAGTAGGGACTTATAGGTTATTAGACTAGAAAAGAAATGGAGGAAGATGTGCGAGGTGCCGGTGCATCGTTTCGTCCTCGGAATCTCTTCGAATTGCCGTCGGAAGTTCGTAGGAGCTTCGCCCTTTTGCAAACTCCACTTGCACACAAAAGACTTGGGAATTTTCTTAAGAGTTTGGGCAAAGATTTAGAAGTGAGGATGGGTGATTTGAGGGTGGTATTTATAGGAAAAATTAACGTTTTAGGGTAGTGCAAGGGTGTATTAAAATGGATTAAATGGGGGTATTATAATTCTCTGGTTAATTTCAGAGAATTTAAACAGTGCAGGAGGGTGGGGTAGGCCAAAGGGCGCAGGGGGTTAAAGAAAAATTGGGATCCGACCGAGTTGGACCGGCGGCTCCGGCCGAGTCAAGCGGTTCATAGGCCCGAGTCGGGGCTCGACTTGCTGCCACGTGTCTTGACGATTGGTCAAGCCTCGTGGTCACGTTTGTTTATTCTGTAACTTACCCTATTAAATGTAGTGCACGTATAGACTCTTGGGCTTCTAAAAGATTAAAAGAATTTTAAATAAAATGTAATGTGTGGCTGATGGGATTTGAACTCTAGTACTTTTGTTCAGCAGTGCAAGGTCTTACCAATGACCTACAAGCTCTTTCTTGCTGTTCAAAAGTAAATCAATTACTTATAGTACTCATAGAAAATATAAATACCACAGGTAGACATTAACTTTTAATCAATTTTATGCACACAAGAATTGGAGTTGATATAGTCTACCCTTCTTACAAAAATTTCGTCCTCGAAATTTACAAATTATTTTAAGGACTAGTTTAAAAATAGGTGAGGGTATCTTACAGGCATTCCATCTTCTCTTTCCTATGTTGATTCTCCACATCACTCGAACCAAGTTGACTTCCTTGTTCTGATGTGACTTCACTTTCCTGTCCAGGATCTCAACAGGTTGCTGCTCACAAGATAAGTCGGGCTGTACAGTGAGCTCGGAATGATCGAAAATATGGCTGGGTCACTCACATACCTTCTGAGTTGGGATATGTACAACACATTATGCACTCCTTCCAATGAAGGTGGAAGTGCCAAACGATATGCCACTTCACCAACTCTTTCGAGTATGTCGAACGGTCCAATGTATCTCGGACTTAGCTTACCCTGTCTTCCAAATCTAATCACTCCGCGGTTTGGAGATATCTTCAGAAATACATGATCTCCCGGGTGGAACTCCAAATGGCGGCGCCTTGCATCAGCCCTGCTTCTGTCGATCTTGGGCTATGCGCATTCTTTCCCTGATAGTACGAACCACATCAACAGTTGCTACTATCATCTCAGGTCCAAGGTGTTCTCTATCTCCGATGTCGTCCGAACTTAATGGCGATCGACACTTCCTTCCATAGAGCGCTGTAAAGGGTGCCATTCCAATGCTTGCTTAGTAGCTGTTGTTGTCTGAAAACTCCACAAGATGTTGTGATCTTCCCACGATTCTCCGGAGTCTAGCATACACGCTCTGAGCATATCTTCCAAGATCTGAATAGTTCGCTAAGACTGACCATCTGTTTATTGATGATAAGCCATACTGAAGTCCATACATGTTCCCAAGCTCGCTTACAAACTTTGCAAAAATTGTGATCGGAACCTAGTATCACAATCGGAGACAATTCAGACTGGTACTCCATGAAGTCTCACGATTTCCTGTATGAGTTCATGGGTATCAGAGATAATACACTTTGAAGGATTTAAATCTTAAGTAGATTCTTACCTCCATGTACTTCTTTGCTAATGTCTCAGTTGATTGGACAACTCGAAATGGGATGAAGTGGGCCGATTTTGTGAGTTGATCTACAATGACCCATACTGCATCATTACCCTTTGTGCTGCGAGGGAGTGCAGTAAGAAAATCCATTGTGATGTGTTGCCACTTCCATTCTGGGATAGGTAACGGTTGAAGTAATCCAGCTGTCCTGTGATATTCAGCCTTTACTTGTAGACACACCAAGCATTTAGCGACGCTTCTAGCTACTTCATGCTTCATTCCATACCACCAGTAATTTTGATGTAGATCTTTATACATCTTTGTATCTCCAGGGTGTACTGAGTAGGGAGGGCTGTGAGCTTCTTTCATTAACTCTTCCTGAACAGAACCTTTTGGTACACATAATCTGCTACCGTATCTCAAAGATCCGTCTTCATGGATGATGAAGTCTGTTCTGAGTCCATTCTCTACTTGTTCTCTGATCTTTTGCAACTTAGCATCACTTACTTGAGTTGCTTTGATCTGATTGACAATAGTAGATTGAACTTGTAAATTCATTAAGGTTGAAGCGTTACCTGGCATGACTACTTCAATCTCCATCTGATACAATTCCTGTTGAAGCTTTCACTGGATGGTGAGATTCGTTGCTAATGGTTGGCGACTAAGGGCATCAGGTACCACATTCACCTTCCCCGGATGATATTGCAGGTTGATGTCGAAGTACGCCATGAGTTCTAACCATCATTTATGCCGCATATTAAGGTCTTTCTGAGTAAACACATATTTCAGACTCTTGTGATCTGTGTATATGTTCACTCGTTCACCAAGAAGATAATGGCGCCAAATCTTAAGAGAAAAGATTACGGCCGCCAACTCCAAATCATGCGTCAGATAATTGCGCTCATGAATCTCCAGCTGTCTTGAAGCATAAGCCACAACTTTACCGTGCTGATGTAGAACATATCCTAATCCCTTACCGGATGCATCACATTGCACTTCGAAACCTCCAGATTGGTCCGGTATAACGAAAATAGGCGTTGATGTCAACCTTGACTTGAGTTCTACGAAAGCCTACTCGCATGCTTCTGACCACACAAAGTCTTCATCTTTACATGTGAGCTTGGTCAGGGGTGTTGCTATTTTTGAAAAGCCTTCAATGAATCTTCTGTAATATCCTGCTAGAACCAAGAAACTTCGAATGTCCTTCACTGACTTTGGTGTTGGCCATTTGCTTACTGCTGAAACTTTCGCTGGGTCCACAAAGATTCCTTCGCCTGCTATAATATGTCCGAGAAAACCAACTTGATCTAGCCAAAACTCGCACTTGCTGCACCTGGCGTAGAGTTGATGTTGGCGTAAAGTTTCCAGGAAAATTCGTAGATGCTCGGCATGTTCTTTCCGACTCTTTGAATACACCAGGATGTCATCGATGAAGATGACAACAAACCTCTCTAAGTACTGCTGGAAAACTTGATTCATCAGGTTCATGAATATTGCTGTGTGTTAGTCACTCCAAATGCCATCACAAGAAATTCGTAATAACCATAGCGAGTTCTAAATGCTGTTTTATGAATATCAGCTTCCTTGACTTTCACCTGATGATAACTTGAACGAAGATCTAACTTAAAGAAAACACAAAATCCAATTAGCTGATCGAATAAATCGTCGATGCGCGGGAGTGGATAGTTGTTCTCAATCATTACTTCGTTCAAGGCTCTATAATCGATGCACATTTTGTATGAACCTTCCTTCTTCTTCACAAGCAGTGCCGGTGATCTCCAACTTGAAGTGCTGGGAAGAATCCATCCTTTCGCCAATAATTCGTCCAACTGAGTTCGGATTTCCTTCAAACCTTCAGGACTAAATCGATAAGGTGCTTTGATCACTGGTTGTACTCCTGGTACTAAATCAATGCTGAATTCAAGTGCTCAATCGGTAGGCAAACCTGATATATCATTAGGAAACACATCGTCGAACTTTCGAACTACTTCTAGCTTTGATCCTTCCTCCGCTTGAATTGCTGCAATCACTGCCTTCTTTGGTTTCTCCTTGTAAGTACTTGGCTCCAGTGTACGGTCTCCACTTTTGAAATTGAAGACCGGATGCTCTGGAATCTCGAATACTACCCTCCATTGACGACAGTCAATGGCAGCATAAAATATTCTGAGTCAATCCATACTCAAGACGACGTCGAAATTCGGTATGTCCAACACCTTGAAGTCCATATAGAATTCCCTACTGCAAACGACTACTGGATACAGGATGTATCCCATTGTTTCCTTTAGAACGACGTTTCCTGAGCTGACATTCCAACTAGATACAAGCGGTGTGACTAGAATCGCATGAGTTCTGACGAACCATTGCCACATAAAGCAATGAGATGCTTCAGTATCGAAGAGTGCTAGTGCAGGAAGTGAGGGTACTAAGATTGTACCTAAGGTATGTGGAATATGTTTTAGGTATAGGAAAAATATGTAGGTAAGTGTTAAGACTGAAAGGAAGGCTTCAGAAGAAAAGGTTATAAGTGATAACTTCGCCAGTGGCCTCAGCTTCTTCCACGGTCATCGTGAAAGCCTGTCGCCGTAGTACATTCCTCTTGGCCGGAGGAGCATTCCTTTGAACATTCCGTTGAGCTTGATGGAACTGACGAGGAGGAGGTGCAGTCGATGGTCCTCTAGGTGGTGGAGCAAGGAGAGCGAGTCTTGGAGCAAGTGCCTGAAGGGCCGGTCTCTGCTAGTAAGTGATTGCTGGCCTGGGTGCAGCAATTGGGTTGTGTCTTCGGGGACAAGACCCAATATCATGAGTAGCTGGGGCACAGACTAAGCAAAGACGGTTGGCTCGCCAGTAGTCTTTCGCAAAGAGTCCATCTCTCTTGCAGTAGGTACAAAAGGCTGGTCCGGGCCTGTTGATTGGTACTCCTATTTTCCTTGGCACAAATGGTGGCCTTGAAGAGGCTCCTGCCATCTGGTTGGCATTGCTCTTCATTCCGGCAGACTGAGGTCTGCCCCTCATCTTTACCACTGCCTCTTAATGGCGGGCAGCTTTCAGAGCCGATTCATGAGTCGGAAAATCTCCTATGGCTAATGCAGCCTGGATCTCCGAATCTAACCCTTGTTGAAATCGACGGGCTCTGATCTCATCCGTCGGTATCAAGTGTGCCGTAAATCTGTTAAAGTATTGTGTTAGCTAAGTAGTATGTGATTTATTGAAAAATCGAATTATTGAAATAAATCTTAACGACTGAGCATGGTGAACTCAGCGACATATTCATCTACTGACTTGGTCTACATTGATCCTTGTTGCAGATGGATGAACTGCTCTTCCATGTCAAATCTGGCAGTCTCAGGGTAGTACTTCGCGTCAAACATATCGCGAAAGTTCCTCCATTCGATAGGCTTGTAGGGTTCCTAGGCACACTAGAGAGGTCTCACAAGGCATCGAACATGCCAATTTCAAATTTTAACGTGCCGAGAAACCCTAAACTACGGATCGTTTGCTAGTAAATTAGGCGAAAAAGCTAACTAGTTAACACTTAACTACAAGATACGGAAATACAACATTTGTAGATCCGGTGCTCCACCTCCATAGCTCTGCAATGAAGTCGTCTCCGCTGTCCAAAAGGAATCCGGGCTCTAGAGTCGGCTTCGTCGGATGAAAAGCGAGCTAGGTCGTCGATGTCCATGCCGAAGATGATCTACGTCGAGGCATCGCTAAATCAAGCTCCAACTTCACCAAGTCCAAAAACTTGTGAAGGAAACACACTCTACTACTTGGCAAGAGGTAGAGGATGAAGAAATAGGAAGTGGGTAGACTTTAGATTTGGATTTCTCACTTGTTTGCTCAATTCACCATTGATGAAGAAAGCTTTTTCTTCTTGAGTTCAAGGAAGAAGAAGAAGAAATGTTATGATAAGAAAATAATTAAAATAGAAAAGAAAATCAATTCTTATCATAAGCAAACCATGGTTAAGTGTAGAGATTAAACTAGGGTTAAATCAAATGGTTATGTTAAGCATGAGATAAGAATGGTAGACCAAGTCAAAGGTTCATGAATCTTCAACTACAAACAAAGAAAGCCACCATTCTTCTCATTTCTTTTTCCAAAAAGAAAATAAATAAATAAATGAATAAATAGATATGAAAAACAAAACCCTAACCATTTAAATAACCATGGTTTAATCTTTACACAAACTCAAGTAAACATGTATCATCAAACATGATACAATCAAGCGCACAAAAGTATATCACATATACAATGTGCGCATCCGAGTGAGAAAATCCATTTAAAGTGAACCAATACTAGTTAATGCAAAGTAATATATCAAATATATAATTATGCATTAAATCATTAAATCAACACTTGATTCAATGATCCGGTCATGTCGCACATAACCGACTGGTATCATTAGTAACAACTTATCGAATCAACACTTGATCCGATAACCCGGCTATATCATATATAACCGATCAATGTCACATCGCGAGAATCAAATACAGTATCACATACTGGTATTATTCTCGGTCCCGCACATATCTCATATGCGCTCCTATTTCGTTTCGCTTGAGCCAGGAAACCTCTGTGTAGGACTCTAAAGACTCGTCAATACGCCGGCAGCAGGTGATGATCATATCAAACACCCACAAGCCGCAAGCGGTCTGCTAAACGTAACGGCCACCCGGGTATTGAGCGATCTGAAGATCGACGAGCAAGCTCGCTCACACTCCAGTGAATCCAACCAGTAACACTACCGTACAGTCCGGTCTGATCGTCTGATATGTCGCATATCTTGCCTAGGGGTGGTAAACGTCAGACCCCAATAGCTCGATAAGTCGTGTCGATATGAGGTCTATAACACTTTGAGAAACTACTGGTAACACTTACCAGTAAATCTCACCAACCCTGGCCAGGGATTTCCTGTTATAGCCAATCGAACACAGCGCAACATCAACTCCCTATACCGGGAGAGACGAATCCCCTCCTATCGCTCATTGCCTCCATGTGACTCGGGACTGTACCCAAAAACCACCGTTTTGCACGCCCTCTTGGACGTGGTAAGATGGAAATCAAAGCACAGTGGGAACCACACAAGACTCTATGACGATCTCGGGTCAACAGACTACTCTGTACCAGTGTCACCAGAGAACTGCCATCTGACGTGAGGTATAATACCATCTGGGAGTTCTCGGCGAGTCCGTCCAGTGTACCCAGTCTCTACTGAGCACCCGTATATCATCTCTGATGTCAAACACCGATGGATATGGGATCATCCATCGCCCATCTGTATGGGTCGAGAAGGTACACGCTAGTCTACTCTGGTATATCGATGCCCTGTCTCGATACACCCACGACTAGGGACTTTGAAGGATGTACTTATGGACTACCATGTCTCCACTAGTATGATCCGCATCATAGTCCAGGTAGTCAAGTACACATCCTAAGGGCTTTACCAACATGTAACAGAGAGACAATCAGCATACACGTTAAGGTAAAGGGTAACCAGATAGCATACTATCATGTCGAGCAAGAAAGTCCTCCCTATATATGTCCCAGCATCCACTACAATATACATCCTATGTATAGTAATGGCCTCTAGGGCATACATATAACTAACAATCTCCCACTTGCACTAGGGCCATCTGTAGCAGTGGTTGCAGTATCTCATACTCAACCATCCCATAAAAGTCTATCTCTGGGAACAGGCCTTTGTGAGTGGATCCGCTGTGTTGTCCTCTGAGTCTACTCTCCTAACCTCGATCCCTTAGAGATCAACCATCTCCATGATCAGGTGATACTGCCTTAGAATATGTCTGGATCACTGATGGGACCTTCGTTCCTTGGCATAAGCCACAACTCCATTGTCACACAATGGGAGGAACATAGTTCATCTCATGAACCAATATACACCCAAACAGCCTCTTTGGTAGCATCTTTCGTAGCGATGTATCCTTCCTTTATCGTCTAGTATGGCACGGTATCTAGCTTGGAACTCTTCCAACATACCGTCCCTTTACTGAGGGTAAAGACAATGCCTGCGACTGACATTCAGTCGTCTTTATCACCCTGGAACCCTTCCAGTGATTCTCCCCAGGATCGATTGATACCTTCTCACTACAACTAGTGAGAATCCTAACATCCAATTAAATCTATCTCATAGATCCAAAACCCAGGATTTAGTAGGTATCACTTTGATCCTACACGGAGAATCTATGTGATAAACGGAGATTGATCGAGCGTAGCATAAGAAACTCCTTTCTTATCAAGAGTATGTCATCCACGTACTCTACGAGGATCGTCACCATACTCTCTACTACCTTTTTGTTTATACAAGGTTTATCTACCATTTTGATGATGTCAAACTTTTTGACTAATCCATCAAAACAGATGTTCCAACTCCGCGATGCCTGCTTTATCATATAAAACATCTTGCACACGTTTCCGCTGCTCCCACTGTCTACGAAGCCCTCTGGCTGTGTACTTATAGACGCACTCTTCTAAAACACCATCTAGAAAAGCAGTCATGGCACCCAACCGCCAGATATCGTAGTCATGGTATGTAGCCGTGGCAAGTAGGATCTGGATGGACTTAAGCATAGATACTTGAAAAGGTTTCATCATTATCCACGCCTGGTTGATGACGAAAACCTTCAACAAGTCTAGTTTTGAAAGTCTCAACCTTTCCATCTACACCAAGTAATCTTCTCAAGATATACTTGCTCCTGATGGGGATTTAACCCTTCAGATATTGCAACCAAAGTCCATACTTTGTTGGTGTATATGGATTCCATCTCAGATTGCTAAACATCCAGCCATTCTTACAGAGTCTTACTCTCGATGGCCAGCTCGAAGCTAGTTGGGTCATCATCTCATGATGCAATCCTCGCTCCCACTGTCATAGAGAAACCGAAGTATCTCTCAGGTGGGTGAGGAACCCTACTAGATCGGCGGAGAGGCTGAGGTTCATTGGTAACTATTGAATCCTTTGGTTCTATCAAATCATCAGCTGCAGTTTGTATACCTGGAACCTTTCCAGTTGTACATAACAGACTTTGCCTCGAGCTTGTCCGGATTTTGCCTTTAGACATAGGCCGGACAACCCCAAATCTTAACTAACTTAAGAAATGGGCTCTTCCCTTTCCATATCACATATGAAGTGGTAGGCACTGATTCGATTCGAACCCTATTCAATAGGTATGCAGCTTCTCAAGTGCATAACTCCCAGAAAGGAAATAGGTAACTCAGTAGTACTCATCATAGAGCACACCTTATCAAATAGGGTGTGAATGCTCCACCCCGATATACCATCGTGCTATGGTGTATTCGGAGGAGTAATGCTGAGAGAGAATCTCATTCTCCTTTAGAATAGTCCAGGATTTCCTTGCACAAGTATTCTCCTCCCTGATCTCATCATAGGACATAATACTGATGCCCGTATTTTGGTTCTCTACTTCTAACTTATATTCTGTGAATATCTCAAAAGGTTCGGACTTGTGTTTCAACAGGAACATAGGTCTAAAACTCGAAAGATTATCAGAGAACGTAATGAAGTATAAAGAACCAGTCCTGGCATGTGTAGACAGGGGACCTACATACATCAACATGTATCATCCCAAGAGTTTACTAACTCTCTCTCTGTTTCCAATAAACAGAGCTGTGGTCATCTTATCTTTGTGACATGACTGGCGAGTTTCACAAGATGTAAATTCAAACTGATTTAAATATGCATCTATATATAACTCTAGCTAGTCGGGTCGCATTGATATGACCTAGTCTACAATGCCTCAAGTAGGATTCGTTCATTTCTGAACTCTTCCTCTTGTGTGTGTTCCGTATACTAAGAACTGTAGTTTGATTTAGAACATCAACGCTTTTAGATAACGTGCCTGAACCGATCAACTTTTGATATAGGAAATGTTCAAAACATTATCCACCTATACAAAATTTTATCATTTCTTTACTAATAAAGAGATTGATATGATTTTGTATATCAGGTTCGGTATCTAACAACATTCGTTCAGAATCAATGTATTGGTAATACAGGGTGACAGTGACCAACAGACTTGGCTGCAACACTTGCCCCGTTTTCTGCCTCATGAAACTTATCACCCGTTCTCAGTTCTCTACCTTTCTGTAGCCCTATGTAACATATTACATATCTGGGATCCTGATCTGGTATCACATACCCAGGACGTAAAGGATACTGAGAAACAGTTCTCTGTAATGAACACACCCGAAGATGATGCATCAGCATGCACTCTCTTCGTTTGGGCGGCACGGGAATTCTGGTAATCCCCTATTTCCTGCTCTGTCTTATAACAATTATAAGTTGGAGCGGGACCAACGTTCCCCAGCTCAGTATAACAAGCGGGTTCGGTCAATATTCCGTATTATTATCTTGATTAAGGCGTGATATGGTCGCTACCTGGAGAGAGAGAGAAGAAAACACTCAGCGCGCGCTCTGTCAAGAATAGATTGGTTATTATTTTATCTAATCAGGATGGCTCCCACTGCTTTTTATCAAATCTTCCTTCAAACCCTAAAAGGAAAGACTAGCCAGGATTAATTACACACTACAAGTTCGCCAATCTTTCAGCCAGGCCAGTGTCGGTACTTTGAGGGAGGTCCCCCGTGCTTTCGCACGAACCTAATTAATGTAAACCTCGTTTTCCCAGAGGCGTAACCCCGTTGACACCTTTCTAGACACCTACTTGATCGGCTAATTGTAATGTATAAAACTCTCCCAGGAGTAACTCTTACTCGCAGCGGGTATCGGGATTCAACTATCTCATAGAAGGTATGCAATCTCATTGCAAATTTCAACACTTGAAATTCCCGATAATATTTTGCCCCTAGCAGCTATATGACCTTAACATAGTCAACAAATCATAAGTGCTAGTCAAGTTCAACCCGTCATTTCCCGATTGAATTAAACCCACCCGCACGACCCTTAACATAGTCAACAAAGTCGCACGACTACCCTAATCCAATCACATCATATGCTTATGCAGATAAGCACTAATTAGCTACCGCACACTACGCCTTAACATAGTCAACAAACGTAGCACGAATACTAACCAGTACTTATCTGAAATGACGGAGGGCTACGTCAGGTTTTTCTGAAAACCTATTGCGTAATGAACTTGAGATCGTTGTAGAATCAAATGATTTTAAAATGGAGTGCTTTTGAGGCTTTTCTAGTTTTGCTAAAGGAGTCACTCCCGGTGAAGGGATCATCGGTCCTTTCCTCGTCGAATGAGGTGCGGGATATATCACATATATCACTGTGCAAAGCAAAAACACTTAAAAGCAATCAAAAGACAAACCGAGTGTGTAGCATCTGCCAGTTATTGCTAAAGGAGTCACTCCCGGTGAAGGGATCTCGGTCCTTTCCTCATCGAATAAGGTGCAGAATATATCACATATACCGCTGTGCAAAGCAAGAACTGTAGCTACCTGTTTTATTTTGAAATTCGATTCTACAACATCTTAGGTTTCTTTTATTTCATTAATCTCATTAATGAAGTCCCATCATTTAAATACCTAAACATCACAGATAAATACGACGTACACTTATGCCATCCGTATTCGCCTCGATGTCCCCTCGTGCACCGTTAGGTTAGGTAACTAACGGCAGAGCGGGGCAGGGCTAGCGCGGGTGTAAAACATAAGTAACGTCTATATAATATATCATATATACTATATACTGTATCTATCACAGAACATCACATGATCACATCACAGATATCGCAGCAGAAGAATCATATGAAATATTGGATATACTAGGACGTCCGTGTTTTCAATACGAGCCAGTATAAAACACGGATTCCACGGTCGCGATGAATAGCCAAACCCACACCCTTAGACCCCTACGAGAGCGACAAGAAACCCTACCAATTCTGGAGTTAGGAGACCCGGACTCGACTCCTCGAGTTGGTCTCCCACTGGACTCCAGAACCCGGTTACTTGTGCTCCCCTCCTTGGGTCTATCCTAGTGCGGAAAAGTAAATAATATACATCAACGGTGACAACTTCCGCAACCTGGAAGCGCCCCAATAAAAGAATATTACATACAAGTTTTTACATGAATGAAAATGAAAAACACTCATCTCACATAAAAAAACCCCGGCTATTCAAACACGACGATCCAATATAACATATCCAGCAACACAAAACATCACATGTCATCAACGTAAGTAAATATGCGCATCCCAATTGTCGTTGACATATAGCAACGAAACCGGCGATATCACATATTACACTTACGGTCACAGAAAAGAAAGTGTAAAACTACAACAGTTGGAATCCGCAACCACCTCAGACATCGCATGCCTGACCAAATGAATTACTTAGACATCGCATGCCTAACAATTATAAACCCCGCATTTTAGTCTCAAAATCGAAAACTCTTTTCAATATGAAGTCGGGCAATACAACAAGATTCCCGGCATCCTGATCGAATACTCGTCGCAAACTTCAGTAGGCGGCCGCACCCCCGATACCGTCGACGAAGTGCACCAAGGCGGAACACCGCTACCGCGAGCACCCTGACGGATGCTTTCGGCGACGGGGTTCTCCTACGGTCACTTGGTCGGGGCTATGGAGTGAGGCTGTCTATTAAGTTTACCCGGCGAGTATCCGCGTACGCTACGTGATTGCGACGGAGTTTTGATCACATCAAAATTCCGTAGCAACCGATCAAGTGAGACTAAACTGCTATGTTTATAACATTCATTCCGTTATCTCATAACTATTTGTGAATTCCAATTATTGTATCCCATTCCAGATAAACAGAAAATGTTAAACTTTCCGATCGAACAATCGAACACCCAAGTTTTCCCGATACAGATCAACACATGAAATAAGTCTAACAACATTCAGTTCGTGCCTCAGTACCAACGGTCCAGCCGTAGAAGGGTCAAGCCAACGCCTCACATGTGGCACGCCGTACTCCTCCAAACCCGAAGGTTCAAAGGGCAGTTCAAGACGGTCACATAATCGAGTTAAGGTTTGTTGTCTTCTAGAGGGTCCATCGCGTTACTTGCACTACTTAGAACGTCGTTAAACTACGGAAAAATCCAACACTTGGAAATTTCCCGACAGGGGAAAAATTGGGTATTTATATCCGGTCGAACTTTTTAACATATTCTAAAATTTATCCGGAAAGCCACACAGACAAAATTTGATAATCCGATCGAACATTCGAATCCCCAAAACAACCCAGAAAATTCAACTCTGGAAAAATTATTAAAAATTTCCAGAAGACTCAGCAGCACAAAACATGAATTACTGTGCAAGCCACGTGGGGTAACTCAATAAAGTGGCCGCGGAACCGCCGCGCATCCCATGGTGGGGGCCGTGGTTCCGTGCCTCCTTTGAGGAGTTATCAACACGTGCTTCACATTATCTCATTGAATTCCCTGCTGAATTTTTTGGGAATTTTTAATATGGAAAAATCCCAGATTTTACAAAATGACCAGAGAGCATGATTGTGATCGGGTTTCGGGTTCGTTCGGACTTCAAATTCCGTCTGGACTTCGCCTAAGGCTCTGGCTAGGCTCTGATACCACTGTAGGGTTCCTAGGCATACTAGAGAGGTCTCACAAGACATCGAACATGCCAATTTCAAATTTTAACGTGCCGAGAAACCCTAAACTACGGATCGTTTGCTAGTAAATTAGGCGAAAAAGCTAACTAGTTAACACTTAACTACAAGATACGGAAATACAACCTTTGTAGATCCGGTGCTCCACCTCCATAGCTCCGCAATGAAGTCGTCTCCGCTGTCCAAAAGGAATCCGGGCTCTAGAGTCGGCTTCGTCGGATGAAAAGCGAGCTAGGTCGTCGATGTCCATGCCGAAGATGATCTACGTCGAGGCATCGCTAAATCAAGCTCCAACTTCACCAAGTCCAAAAACTTGTGAAGGAAACACACTCTACTACTTGGCAAGAGGTAGAGGATGAAGAAATAGGAAGTGGGTAGACTTTAGATTTGGATTTCTCACTTGTTTGCTCAATTCACCATTGATGAAGAAAGCTTTTTCTTCTTGAGTTCAAGGAAGAAGAAGAAGAAATGTTATGATAAGAAAATAATTAAAATAGAAAAGAAAATCAATTCTTATCATAAGCAAACCATGGTTAAGTGTAGAAATTAAACTAGGGTTAAATCAAATGGTTAGGTTAAGCATGAGATAAGAATGGTGGACAAAGTCAAAGGTTCATGAATCTTCAACTACAAACAAAGAAAGCCACCATTCTTCTCATTTCTTTTTCCAAAAAGAAAATAAATAAATAAATGAATAAATAGATATGAAAAACAAAACCCTAACCATTTAAATAACCATGGTTTAATCTTTACACAAACTCAAGTAAACATGTATCATCAAACATGATACAATCAAGCGCACAAAAGTATATCACATATACAATGTGCGCATCCGAGTGAGAAAATCCATTTAAAGTGAACCAATACTAGTTAATGCAAAGTAATATATCAAATATATAATTATGCATTAAATCATTAAATCAACACTTGATTCAATGATCCGGTCATGTCGCACATAACCGACTGGTATCATTAGTAACAACTTATCGAATCAACACTTGATCCGATAACCCGGCTATATCACATATAACCGATCAATGTCACATCGCGAGAATCAAATACAGTATCACATACTGGTATTATTCTCGGTCCCGCACATATCTCATATGCGCTCCTATTTCGTTTCGCTTGAGCCAGGAAACCTCTGTGTAGGACTCTAAAGACTCGTCAATACGCCGGCAGCAGGTGATGATCATATCAAACACCCACAAGCCGCAAGCGGTCTGCTAAACGAACCCAAGCTATCTCTGGCACTTGTGCCGCTGCCAGGTCATCTTCGATGCTTTGAGCCCATTCCTCCTCTTCCAGGGGACTCTCTTTTCCTGCAAACTGTTCGGGGTGCAAGGCCTTGAATTGCTTCTGTTAGTTGTATGTATGCCCTAGAGGCCAGTATTGTACAGATGATGTATATTATATTGGATGCTTGGACATATATAGAGATGACTTTCTTGCTCGATATGATAGTATGCTATCTGGTTACTCTTTATCTTAATATGTACACTAGTCTCTTTATACTGTCTTATAGTTACATGTTGGTAAAGCCCTTAGGATGTGTACTTGACTACCTGGACTATGATGCAGATCATACTAGTGGGGACATGGTAGTCCATAAGTACATCCTTCAAGGTCCCTAGTCGTGGGTGTATCGAGACGGGGTATCGATATACCAGTGTAGACTAGCGTATACGCTTCTCGACCCATGAGATGGGCGATGGATGATCCCATATCCATTGGTGTTTGACATCAGAGATGGTATACGGGTGCTCAGTGGAGACTGGGTACACTGGACGGACTCGCCGAGAACTTCCAGATGGTATTATACCTCACGTCAGATGGCAGTTCTCAAGTGACACTTGTACAGGTTAGCCTGTAGACCCGAGATCGTCATAGAGTCTTGTGTGATTCCCACTGTGCTTTGATCTCCACCTTACCACGTCCATGAGGGCGTGCAAAACGGTGGTCTTTGGGTACAGTCCCGAGTCACATGGAGGTAATGAGCGATAGGAGGGGTTTCGTCTCTCCCGGTATTGGGGGTTGATGTTGCGCAGTGCTCGATTGGCCGTAACAGGGCTGATCAGAGATTTGCTGGTAAGTGTTACCAGTAGTTTCTCGACCCGTTATGAGCCTCACATCGGCACGACTTATCGAGTATTGGGGTCTGACGTTTACCACCCCTAGACTTGATATGCGACGTATCAGACGAACAGACCGGACTGTACGGTAAGTGTTACTGGTTGGATTCACAGGAGTGTGAGCGGGCTAGCTCGTCGTTCTTCTGATCGCTCAATACCCGGATGGCCGTTACGTTTAGCAGACCGCTTGCGGCTTGTGGGTGCTTGATATGATCATCATCTGCTACCGGCGTATTGACGAGTCTTTAGAGTCCTACACAGAGGTTTCCTGGCTCAAGCGAAACGAAATAGGAGCGCATATGAGATATGTGCGGGACCGAGAATAATGCGTGTATGTGATACCGCATTTCATTCTCGCGATAAATGTTTCGATTGGTTATATTCGATATGACCTAGTTATTGAATCATTGATTCGATAAGCCGATACATTGTATACTAGTCGGTTATATGCGATATGACCGGATCGTTAAATCAAATGTTGATTTAATGATTTAATGTATAATTATATATTTGATATATTACTTTACATTAACTAGTATTGGTTCACTTTATATGGATTTTCTCACTTGATGTGCAAGAACTATATGAGATATACTTTTGTGCACATAAATGTATCATGTTTGATGATACTTGATCATGTGGTTAAGTGTAAAGGATTAAACCATGGTTAATAGTTGATTAGGGTTTTGCTTTTTCTCATTTATTTATTTGTTTATTTATTTAGAAATGATTTAGATAAGAATGGTGGCTTCTTTTGTTTCTAGTTGAAGCTTCATGAAGCTTTGACTTCTTAACCATTCTTATCTTCATGCTTAACCCTAACTCAACCAAGAAACCATGGTCCATTCTCTACACTTAACCTTAGTTAGCTTATGATAAGTATTGAATTATTATTCATTTTATAAAAAGACTTATCATAAACCAGCTTCATCTTCTTCTTCACTTCAAAAAGAAAAAGCTTGATGCCATCAATGGCAACTTCATTTCTAGAGTGAGAAATCCAAATCTAAAGTGAACCCACCTCCTATTTCTTCATCCTCTACCTCTTGCCAACTGGTTTTGGGTGTTTTCTTCACAAGTTTCACAACTTGGTGAAGTCGGAGCTTGAACTTGCGCAACCTCGACGTAGATCATCTTCGGCACGAAGCCGACGACATTGCCCGCTCGTTTTCCCGATGAAGCCGACGATCGAGTCTAGGATTCGAGAGGGACAGCGAGAGGACACCCACGTGGAGCTAAGCAAGTGGAAATCCGGATCTACAAAGGTTGTAGCATCTTAACTTTAGTTAAAGTATTAACTAGTTTATAGTTTCGCCTAGATTGCTAGCAACGATTCGTTAACTAGGGTTTCTCGGCACCATATTTTTGAAAGATGGCATGGTTGATGCCTTGTGAGACCTTTATTGGGTGCCTAGGAACCCTTCACTGGTATCAGAGCCTAGCTAAAGCCTTAGGCGAAGTCTAGACGGAGTTTGAAGTCCGAACGAACCCGAAAACCTAACTTTAAGATGCTCTCTGGACTTTTTCTAAATTCTGAGATTTTTCCAGATTAAAAATGCCTAAAAAATTCAGCAGGAAGATCTAAGAATTATGGTGAAACATGATATCATGATACATCTATACAGGCACGGAAACGCGGCAGAAGCATGGCTTCTGCCGCTGTTCCGCGGCCAACTGTTCAAATTGAGCAATACTGTTTGCACAGTAATTCTTGTTTTCTGGTGCTGGATTTTCTGGGAATTTTTAATATTTATTCAAGAGTTGAATTTTCTGGGATTGTTTTAGAGCTTCGGTGTTTCGATCGGGGTATCAAATTTCGTCTTTGTGTTTTTCCGGATAATTTATAGAATATGTTAAGTAGTTCGACCGGATATAAATACCCAACTTTTCCCCTTTCGGGAAATTTCCAAGTGTTGGATTTTTCCGTAGTTTAACGACGTTCTAAGTAGTGCAAGTAACGCGATGGACCCTCTAGAAGACAACAAACCTTAACTCGATTATGTGACCGTCTTGAACTGCCCTTTGAACCTTCGGGTTTGGGGCAGTACGGCGTGCCACATGTGAGGCGTTGGCTTGACCCTTCTACGGCTGGACCGTTGGTACTGAGGCACGAACTGAATGTTGCTAGACTTATTTCATGTGTTGGAATGTATCGGGAAAACTTGGGTATTCGAATGTTCGATCGGAAAGTTTAACATTTTCTGTTTATCTGGAATGTGATACAATAATTGGAATTCACAAACAGTTATGTGATAACTGAATGAATGTTATAAATCTAGCAGTTTAGTTTCACTTGATATTGAAAAGAGTTTTCGATAATGAGACTAAAATGCGGGGTTTATAACTGTTAGGCATGTGATGTCTAAGTATTTCGTTTGATTAGGCATGCGATGTCTAAAGTAGTTGCGGATTCCAGTTGTTGTAGTTTTACACTTTCTTTTCTGTGACCGTAAGTGTAGTATGTTCATATCGCCGGTTTCGTTGCTATACGTCAACGACAATTGGGGTATGCATACTTACTTACGTTGATGACATGTGATGTTATGTGTTGCTGGATATGTTATATTGGATCGTCGTGTTCGAATAGCCGGGGGTTTTTTATGTGAGATGAGTGTTTTTCATTTTCATTCATGTAAAAACTTGTATGTAATATTCTTTTATTTGGGGCACTTCCAGGTAGCGGAAGTTGTCACCTTTTGTATATTATTTACTTTTCCGCATTAGGATAGACCCAAGGAGGGGAGCACAAGTAACCGGGTTCTGGGGTCCAGTAGGAGACCAACTCGAGGAGTCGAGTCCGGGTCTCCTAACCCTAGAATTGGCAGGGTTGCTTGCCGCTCTCGTAGGGGTCTAGGGGTGTGGGATTGGCTATTCATCACGACCGTGGAATCCGTGTTTTATACTGGCTCGTATTGAAAACACGGACGTCCTAGTATATCCAATATTTCATATGTTTATTCTGCTGCGATATCTGTGATGTGACTTTGTGATGGATATAATATATAGTATATATGATATATTATATAGACGTTACTTATGTTTTACACCCGCGCTAGCCCTGCCCTGCTCTGTCGTTAGTTACCTAACCTAACGGTGCACGAGGGGACATCGAGGCGAATGCGGATGGCATAAGTGTACGTCATATCTATCTGTGATGTTTATGTATTTAAATGATGGGACTTCATTAATGTGATTAATGAAAGGAAAGAAACCTAAGATGTTGTAGAATCAGATTTTAAATAAAACAGGTAGCTACAGTTCTTGCTTTGCATAGCGGTATATATGATATACCCCGCACCTTATTCGATGAGGAAAGGACCGAGATCCCTTCACCGGGAGTGACTCCTTTAGCAATAACTGGCAGATGCTACACACTCGGTTTGCTTTTGACTGCTTTTGCGTTTTTGCTTTGCACAGCGATATATATGATATATCCCGCACCTCATTCGACGAGGAAAGGACCGAGATCCCTTCGCCGGGAGTGACTCCTTTAGCAAAACTAGAAAAGCCTCAAAATCACTCCATTTCAAAACATCATTTGATTCTACAACGATATCAAGTTCATTACGCTCATGGTTTTCAGAAAAACCTGGCGTAGCCCTCCGTCATTTCAAATGAGTAGTAGTTAGTATTCGTGCTACGTTTGTTGGCCTGCGTCAAGGCGTAGTGTGCGGTAGCTAACTAGTATTTATCTGCTTATGCATATGATGCAGATTGGATTAGGGTAGTCGTGCGACTTTGTTGGCCTGCGTCAAGGGTCGTATGGGTGGGTTTAATTCAATCAGGAAATGACGGGTTGGACTTGACTAGCGCACTATGGTTTGTTGGCCTGCGTCAAGGTCATAGGACGCTAGGGGCAAAAATATTATCGGGAATTTCAAGTGTTGAAATTTGCAATGAGATTGCATACCTTCTATGAGATAGTTGGATCCTGATACCCGCTGCGAGTAAGAGTTACTCCTGGGAGAGTTTTACACATTACAATTAGCCGATCAAGTAGGTGTCTAGAAAGGTGTTAACGAGGTTACGCCTCTGGGAAAACGAGGTTTACAGTAATTAGGTTCGTGCGAAAGCACGGGGGACCTCCCTCAAAGTACCGACACTGGCCTGGCTGAAAGATTGGCGAACTTGTAGTGTGTAATTAATCCCGGCTAGTCTTTCCTTTTAGGGTTTGGAGGAAGATTTGATAAAAAGCAGTGGGAGCCATCCTGATTAGATAAGATAATAACCAATCTGATCTTGCACGAGCATACGCTAAAGTGTTTTCTTCTCTCTCTCTCCAGGTAGCGACCATTTCATGCCCTAATGAAGATAATAATATGGATGCATTGACCGAACCCGCATGTTATACTGTGCTGGGGAACGTTGGTTCCGTTCTTTCTTATAAGAGTTATAGGAATGAACAGGATATAGGGGAATGCCAGGATTCCCATGCCACCCGAATGAAGAAAGTACATGTTGATGCATTTTCTTCGGGTGTGTTCGTTACTGAGAACTGTTTCTCCATTTGCTCTACGTCCTGGGTATTAGATACCGGGTCAGGATCCCATATATGTAATCAGTTACATGGGCTAAGGAAAGGTAGAGAACTTGGAGAAGGTGATAAAGACATTAGAGTTGGAATGGTGCAATTGTTGCAGCTAAGACTGTCGGGGAATATCACCTTGTATTACCAACTGGTAATACATTGGTTCTGAACGAATGTTATTACATGCCGAACCTGATATGCAACATTATATCAGTTTCTTTATTAAGTAAAGAGGGATATAATTTTGTATTACAGGACAATGTTATGAACATTTTCCGTAACCAAAAGTTGGTTGGATCAGGCACGTTGTGCAATGGCATTTATGTTCTAAATCAATCAACAGTTCTGAGCATAACAAACACACACAAGAGGAAGAGTTCTGAACTCAACGAATCCTTCTTGTGGCATTGTAGACTGGGTCACATCAATGCGACACGACTAGCTAAGTTGCATAAAGATGGATATTTAAATCCGTTTGAATTTTCATCTTATGACACTTGCCAGTCATGTCTCAAAGGCAAGATGACCAAGACTCCGTTTACGGGACACGGAGAAAGAGTTACCGAACTCTTGGGACTTATACATAGTGATGTATGTGGTCCCATGTCTACACATGCCAGGGATGGTTCTTCGTACTTCATTACATTCACTGACGATCTCTCTAGATTCGGATATGTGTTCCTGATGAAACACAAATCAGAAGCTTTTGAGAAATTTAGAGAATATAAACAAGAAGTCGAGAACCAAACCGGAAAAAGTATTAAAATCCTTCGATCTGATCAAGGAGGTGAATACTTGAGCAATGAATTCCTGGACTTCCTAAAAGAGAATGGGATTCTCTCTCAGCTGACTCCTCCATATACACCACTGCACAACGGTGTATCAGAACGGAGGAACCGCACCCTATTAGATATGGTGCGCTCTATGATGAGCACAGCTGAGTTACCTATTTCCTTCTGGGGATATGCACTGGAAACAGCTGCAGACCTATTGAATATGGTTCCCACCAAAACCGTGCCGACCACTCCATATGAGATATGGAAAGGAAAGAGACCATGTCTTAATTATGTTAAGATATGGGGTTGTCCGGCCTATGTAAAAACGCAAAATCCGGACAAACTCGCGGCAAGGTCTATTCTGTGTAAGTTTATTGGATATCCCAAACATTCGCGAGGGTATATCTTCTACCACCCTGAGGAACAAAGAGTGTTTGTTTCTCGGCATGCCACCTTTTTAGAAAAGGAATTTCTTGAAAAAGAGATTAGTGGTCATGAGGTAGAACTGGAAGAGGTTCCAGCTACAGAAGCTACAACAGAAGATCTGGTGGAACCAGAGGATTCCGTAGTTCCCGATGAACCCCAGCCACTCCGCCGATCTAGTAGGGTTCCTCGCCAACCTGAGAGATACTACGGTTTTCTCATGGACGGTGGGAGCGAGGATTGCATCATGGAGGATGATGACCCAACTAGCTTCGAGCAGGCCATCACGAGTGGGGACTCAGTGAAATGGCTGGATGCTATGCGGTCCGAGATGGAATCCATGTACACCAACAAAGTATGGACTTTGGACGTTGCTCCTGAAGGGGTAAAACCCATTGGGAGCAAGTGGATCTTCAAGAAGAAACTTGGTGTAGATGGGAAAGTGGAGACTTTCAAAGCTAGACTTGTAGCAAAGGGTTTTCGTCAAAGACCAGGTGTGGACTATGTCGAGACCTTTTCTCCAGTGGCTATGCTTAAATCCATCCGGATCATGCTTGCCATCGCTGCATATCATGATTACGAAATCTGGCAAATGGATGTTAAGACCGCCTTTCTAAATGGTGATTTAGAAGAGTGCGTGTACATTACTCAGCCAGAGGGCTTCGTAGATAGTGGGAGCAGCGGGAAGGTGTGCAAGCTGCTTAAATCCATTTATGGATTAAAGCAAGCATCGCGGAGTTGGAACATCTGCTTTGACGTCGTTATCAAAGAGTTTGATTTCGTCAAAAACCCAGATGAACCTTGTATCTACAAGAAGGTGGCAGAGAGTAAAGTTGTCTTCCTCGTATTGTACGTGGACGACATACTCTTGATAGGAAATGACATTCCTATGCTGCAATCGGTCAAGCTCTTCTTATCACAAAGATTCTCAATGAAAGATCTTGGTGATGCCTCCTGCATATTGGGAATTAGGATCTATAGAGATAGATCCAAACAGATTTTGGGATTGTCCCAATCCAGGTACATTGACACCATACTAAAGAGGTTTAGTATGGAAGAGTCCAAGCGTGGGAACATGCCCACGATCTCTGGAGTCACTCTCTCCAAAGAGATGTCTCCCAAGACTGATTTAGAGAGAGCTCGCATGCAAGGGATACCCTATGCTTCGGCAGTAGGCTCTATCATGTATGCAATGCTATGTACCAGACCCGATGTAGCATACTCACTAAGTGTAGTGAGCAGGTATCAAGCTGATCCTGGAGAGAGTCACTGGACAGCTGTGAAGAGCATTCTCAAGTACTTGCGAAGGACTAGAGATATGTTCTTGGTGTATGGTAACGGAGAACTCTAAGTGGAGTCCTTTACCGATTCGAGCTTCCAGAGTGATAAAGACGACTCTAAGTCGCAGTCGGGCTTTGTCTTTACCCTTTACGGAGGGGCGGTTAGCTGGAAGAGTTCCAAGCAGGAAACCGTGGCAGACTCGACGATGGAGGCTGAATACATCGCTGCCAACGATGCTGCTAAAGAAGCTGTCTGGATCAAGAAGTTCATTTCTGAACTTGGAGTGGTTCCATCCATTGAGCATCCAATACCTTTGTATTGCGATAACAATGGAGCGGTAGCTTTGGCCAAGGAACCCAGGTCCCATCAGCGATCCAGGCATATTCTGAGGCGGTATCACCTGATCCGGGAGATAGTTGATCGCCGGGAGATCGAGGTCAGGAGGGTTGACACGAAGAATAATACGGCGGATCCACTCACGAAGGCCATTCCCCAGATACAGTTTGAGAGACTCTTCGGGATGCTCGGTATGCGATACTACAGCAGCTGGCCCTAGTGCAAGTGGGAGATTGTTAGTTGTATGTATGCCCTAGAGGCCAGTATTGTACAGATGATGTATATTATATTGGATGCTTGGACATATATAGAGATGACTTTCCTGCTCGATATGATAGTATGCTATCTGGTTACTCTTTATCTTAACATGTACACTAGTCTCTTTAAACTGTCTTATAGTTACATGTTGGTAAAGCCCTTAGGATGTGTACTTGACTACCTGGACTATGATGCAGATCATACTAGTGGGGACATGGTAGTCCATAAGTACATCCTTCAAGGTCCCTAGTCGTGGGTGTATCGAGACGGGGCATCGATATACCAGTGTAGACTAGCGTATACGCTTCTCGACCCATGAGATGGGCGATGGATGATCCCATATCCATTGGTGTTTGACATCAGAGATGGTATACGGGTGCTCAGTGGAGACTGGGTACACTGGACGGACTCGCCGAGAACTCCCAGATGGTATTATACCTCACGTCAGATGGCAGTTCTCAGGTGACACTTGTACAGGTTAGTCTGTAGACCCGAGATCGTCATAGAGTCTTGTATGATTCCCACTGTGCTTTGATCTCCACCTTACCACGTCCATGAGGGCATGCAAAACGGTGGTCTTTGGGTACAGTCCCGAGTCACATGGAGGCAATGAGCGATAGGAGGGATTTCGTCTCTCCCGGTATTGGGGGTTGATGTTGCGCAGTGCTCGATTGGCCGTAACAGGGCTGATCAGAGATTTGCTGGTAAGTGTTACCAGTAGTTTCTCGACCCGTTATGAGCCTCACATCGGCATGACTTATCGAGTATTGGGGTCTGACGTTTACCACCCCTAGACTTGATATGCGACGTATCAGACGAACAGACCGGACTGTACGGTAAGTGTTACTGGTTGGATTCACAGGAGTGTGAGCGGGCTAGCTCGTCGTTCTTCTGATCGCTCAATACCCGGATGGCCGTTATGTTTAGCAGACCGCTTGCGGCTTGTGGGTGCTTGATATGATCATCATCTGCTACCGGCGTATTGACGAGTCTTTAGAGTCCTACACAGAGGTTTCCTGGCTCAAGCGAAACGAAATAGGAGCGCATATGAGATATGTGCGGGACCGAGAATAATGCGTGTATGTGATACCGCATTTCATTCTCGCGATAAATGTTTCGATTGGTTATATTCGATATGACCTAGTTATTGAATCATTGATTCGATAAGCCGATACATTGTATACTAGTCGGTTATATGCGATATGACCGGATCGTTAAATCAAATGTTGATTTAATGATTTAATGTATAATTATATATTTGATATATTACTTTACATTAACTAGTATTGGTTCACTTTATATGGATTTTCTCACTTGATGTGCAAGAACTATATGAGATATACTTTTGTGCACATAAATGTATCATGTTTGATGATACTTGATCATGTGGTTAAGTGTAAAGGATTAAACCATGGTTAATAGTTGATTAGGGTTTTGCTTTTTCTCATTTATTTATTTGTTTATTTATTTAGAAATGATTTAGATAAGAATGGTGGCTTCTTTTGTTTCTAGTTGAAGCTTCATGAAGCTTTGACTTCTTAACCATTCTTATCTTCATGCTTAACCCTAACTCAACCAAGAAACCATGGTCCATTCTCTACACTTAACCTTAGTTAGCTTATGATAAGTATTGAATTATTATTCATTTTATAAAAAGACTTATCATAAACTAGCTTCATCTTCTTCTTCACTTCAAAAAGAAAAAGCTTGATGCCATCAATGGCAACTTCATTTCTAGAGTGAGAAATCCAAATCTAAAGTGAACCCACCTCCTATTTCTTCATCCTCTACCTCTTGCCAAGTGGTTTGGGTGTTTTCTTCACAAGTTTCACAACTTGGTGAAGTCGGAGCTTGAACTTGCGCAACCTCGACGTAGATCATCTTCGGCACGAAGCCGACGACATTGCCCGCTCGTTTTCCCAATGAAGCCGACGATCGAGTCTAGGATTCGAGAGGGACAGCGAGAGGACACCCACGTGGAGCTAAGCAAGTGGAAATCCGGATCTACAAAGGTTGTAGCATCTTAACTTTAGTTAAAGTATTAACTAGTTTATAGTTTCGCCTAGATTTCTAGCAACGATCCGTTAACTAGGGTTTCTCGGCACCATATTTTTGAAAAATGGCATGGTTGATGCCTTGTGAGACCTTTATTGGGTGCCTAGGAACCCTTCAGCTTCACCCCATGTGCTTCTGGCTCTGGTCGGTTCATCAACATAGCAGTCTGCTACTGCTGTCCTTCCAGGAGGCTGCGGATTGTCTCAAGTAGAACCGTCTGCTCGTTGATCTGAGCAGCGACGACAGGTGTGAGTGGTAGTGGTAGGGGAGTGTTGTTGACATTCGTGCTGGTGTTGTTTGGGGAATCCATAACCTTGAAAGAAAAATTTGAGTTAGGACAAATTCAAAGTATATGAAATGATAAGATTCAAGGAATATGAATTATAAAGAATGTTTCAGCTGCAGATTCTTGTGTTATATTGCTTAGGTTATCCATGCAGAGTTGAACTGCATGGTAGGGTTCCATACAGCTCTGACCTGCATGGGCCACCAACAAAACCTGTCACACCCTGTTTCCCAGTATATGGGTAGAGGACGCAACGAGGCCGCTACATATTTACTCTGAAGTAAACACGCTA
Organism: Agapanthus africanus; assembly: GCA_030015575.1. Classification (NCBI taxonomy): domain Eukaryota; kingdom Viridiplantae; phylum Streptophyta; class Magnoliopsida; order Asparagales; family Amaryllidaceae; genus Agapanthus; species Agapanthus africanus. Next base: position 929,524,009 of record CM057337.1, on the reverse strand, counting down.
AGCGTATCTAAGCAATATAAGTAAAATGCACAAGAGACAGTGACAATAGATATAATTGAACAAAAACTTTATTTATTTACATTCTTTTTACAATACACCTGAAAAGTAAATACACAGAATGGAAAGCATGCCTAAACAGTGGCATAACAGAAATGGAAAATACAGAATCTAAATGTGTACAAGTAAATACAGAATGTAAATGTCAGTGAGCTCTGGGTCGAAGGCTAGCTGATCCAAGTCCTCGAAGGTAGGCTCGATCTCCTGAAGGTCCGAATCACCTGACGACATTCCAAAGAAGAAGAAAGAGAATGTCGTCAACGAACAAATCGCTCGGTATGTCCCGTAAATAGACTAGAATGGAATAGATAGTATAGAGAGTATATTGTTATAATGTTGTATTTAATGTTAACGCTGTTGTTTGTAGCTTAGTACAGAAGAATGCCAATGTATACGAGAGGAGTCCCACTATTCCAGAGACTAAGGTATATGGAGCTTATGGAACCATTTAGCCACGGTACAACGGCAATTGAATTCAGGTTAGGTGTATTATGGTTACAGTCTCGTGCCACTTTTAATACCTTCTGTACCAGTCTACCTCTTATAAACCCCGCGATATCTTGATTGTATTGATGTATCGTTTGTATTATACATTGTATATAGATGGATGACTTGCTGAAACCATGATATCAGTAAATGGATGTAACTGGAAAATCATTTAGATGGATGTATATCCATGGTTCGGTTCAGTCAACATAGATTGAATAAATTGAATATATCGATTCATATTGAGTTGTAGTTTATACTTGAATCATATTCAAGTCAAATTTATTATATCGAGACTCAGTCTGAGTTAGACAATTAGAAAAGAAATTGAATCCTGAATTATGCTTTGGTTCTATCGATAACTGCTGGACATGGACGGCTGGATTTGTATCTTTTTCAAAGACAATTACCGTGTTGATAACACTGTTTGTTAAGTTGTATACCTTAAATAGGCAAGCACCCATATATCCAGCTCCCTGAGGTTCAAGAGACCGGTCCTGCATAAACCTATGTTTACTAGAGTCCTTATTGTAATTTAGTATAACTTGAGGGGGTTTTATGTAAAAATAATTTTGTATAATTTTCAAAATACACCTCAAGTATTTTATTATCGTATTTAGAGTTTTCATGGATGTATATTTTATCAATCTAACATTTCTATTGAATAAAACCTAATTTCATAATTTATGGTATTTATTTGTAATATTAGAATTGTATGGTATTTTCTTGTAAATGAGATGTTTTTCTTGAATTTTGGAAATGTGGAATAGTATAAATATTAAAAATAGATATTTTGATATTAATTATATATATATATATATATATTTAAAATATAAGTTTTATTTATAATAGAAATCACATTTTCTAAAGAAAATTGTATTTTAATTCTTTCGAGATCGTAAACTCCTTGCGGAGGTCTGCATCTCACTCTACTAGGCTTGAGGATGTGCGATAATCTACACCATACTGGCTGGGTTCCCTGAAATGGGTTGTAGAGATGCAATTGCAAAAATTTGTTAAAATACACATCTTGTAGAAAAATGTTTTTTATAAGTCTGAGGTAGTTATATGTAGGTCTTTTTTTTCCCAAATCTATGTTCCCAAATTTTATCGTGCTATATTAGATATGTGTGTTGTGAGGAGGTAGGTCATTATCTCATGAGTTTTCTAAGGTAATACGGTTTAAAAAGTTCAAGTATGTCGAAATGAAATATGAAGGTATTTTAATGTAAAATTGCGATAAAAGATGAATTTAACAATCTTTTGTGATGAAACTTGTTAAAAAAGTTTATTAATGTTTAATGAACAATATGTGATGATATGAAGGTATCTTGATTAAGAAAAATTGTATTTTTTTAATGAAAACCGAATCGGAAGTCGGACTAACTCCGCTTCCGTCGGGTTTTAGTTTTGAATGTTTTTAGAATAGAGAAAAGAGGAATAAGTGGGGACCTAAGGTTATTAGACTAGAAGAGAGAAGGAGGAAGAGGTGGGTGGTGCCGGTGCATCGTTTCGTCCTCGGAATCTCCTCGGATTGCCGTCGAAAGTTCGTCGGAGGTTTGCCCTTTTGCTAACTCCACTTGCACACAAAATACTTGGGAATTTTCTCGAGAGTTAGGGCAGGGATTTGGGAGTGAGGAGGGGTGATTTGAGGGTGGTATTTATAGGAAAAATTAGGGTTTTAGGGTAGTGAAAGGGTGTATTAAAAATTTGTATTAAAGTGGATTAAATGGGGGTATTTTAATTCTCTAGTTAATTGTAGAGAATTTAAATAGTGTAGAGGGAGTAGGGTAGGCCAAAGGGTGCATGGGGTTAAAGAAAAATTAGGTTCAGATCGAGTTAGACCGACGACGCCGGCCGAGTCAAGCAGTTCGCCGGCCCGAGTCTGGCGGGTCGAGGCTCATCCTGCCGCCATGTATCCCTGATGATTGGTCTAGGCTCGTGGTCACGTTTGTTTATTCTGTAGTTTACCCTATTATGTGTAGTGCATGTGTAGACTCTTGGGGTTCTAAAAGATTAAAAGAATTTTAAATAAAAAATAATGTGTGGCTAATGGGATTTGAACTCTGGTGCTTTGGTTCAGCAGTGCAAGGTCTTACCAATGAGCTACAAGCTCTTTCTAGCAGTTTAAAAGTAAATCAAATACTTATAGTAATCATAGGAAATGTAAATACCCAAAGTATAAATTAAATTTTAATCATTTTTTTTACACAAGAATTAGAGTTGTTACAGTCATCTAAGTAATGAATGCAATATCGAAACTAGCAAATGAGATCATGAATACTAACAATATAATTAAACTATCAGCTATCAAGTTATACGAGTGAGACAACGGTTTCTAATGTGTACATGGCATGGAAATTACCGATGATGATGTGTGTGAGCCTGCCAGTAAGTGTACGTGCAACATACGAATCATCGGTAATGGTGCAGGTTCTTAGCAGACGAGATCACAACTGTTAATGCAAAACATGTACATATATATGTGATGCAATGGAAATAACATGAAAATAGCAGAAAGTAACAGTAAACGCAACATTATAAAAAAATACATGTCTATATATACATATATATACGAGCCATATGGTTACCGTATTTAAAATAGTACGAAATGTTGCTTTTAGAAAAGTAGGGGCTACGGTGTTTTTGAGAAAAGAGGTATTATTTTGAAAATCGGTAGCGTCCTTCGGTTGCTCTTTGAAAATACCTGTGATTCGCTATTTTTGAAAATAGGTATGACTCCAAACCTATTCTAGCATCTACTTAAATAATTAAGAAACTAAACTAAAACGCTAAACTAAACCCGAGTCAAAAGTAAGTAGAAATCTATACGTATCCGAGTCGATATATCTAATAGTCGGCGATCCAGCTTCATAGCGTCATGTATGGTATAATATATCGTACGTCATTCTCGAGTCAAGAGTGTGGATCAGTTATCATATATGCATCTCGTACGGTATAGTTCGTCGCACGGCATCTTCAAAATCGAGGGTACGGGTCAAAACTCATATATATATATCATCTTTCGTACGGTATCATCCATCGTACAATATCATAATCACAGGTACGGATCTAAGGTCTCGTACATACTAAATATTATCAGGTCACATATTATCGCATGTTATGTGTATATCACCCAACGATCCTTAAATATATCATATCATATGTGAGGTCTCACTCGATCATGTATCATGACCTCACGACATCATGTCCGATCATATCAACTCATATCCATATAACACAATATCCTCATCTCATGTGTGTGTGTGTGTATAAACACACACACACACACACACACACACACACACACACACACACACACACACCAAGTGTGCATGTGCATGCGTGTATGTGCATGTATGTGACAACACATAACTTAAGGTTCACGACTAAGGTAAATAACACTAGGGACAGATCTTCCTTTAAATATGCATGATCTAACCTAAGGTCTTCTAGAAAAACCTATATGCTAATAGTCCATCTCGTAACATCACATATTTATAATATATATATAATCTATTATACGGTTGCGGGGGGTGCTATATGCCATCCACCCGACTTCCCCCGTAGATATATATCTACTCACTTCGATCTTCGCTTGCCGAAGTCGATGATGCATTTTTCTCCTTTGTCGTCCCGAAGCCCACGCGAAGGTACCTACATATCAAAACACATCGTATCGCATCAAAATCATATTCGAAAAACGACACGTTAAGCGAAGTGCTCATAGATTAGAACCTATAACCTATGCACACAAGAACAACCAAATAACCCTCTTCGTTGTCGTACAAACGTCCAACGACCAAATCCAAATTCAAATACCAAAAACCAATTTTTAGAAATCGGAAAAACATTGCCAAAATCAACTCAAAACACTCCCAGATGTTTGCTAAGGTAAATTGGGACTAAAATAACAATACAGGGACTAGGTTATAAGGTGTATGGGCTACAAAATAAACCCCAACACCAATGCCTAAAATTTGGCCCGGCGAGATGGCTCAAAAATCCGGCGTCGCCGGCCCCATCAATTGATTGGTGTATCGTTCTTCTGTAGTGGTCTTCTTGAGGTCTAACTAGATCAATGTAGTTTTTTTTCTTATGAACATCCCAAGCTGCTCCAGATTGCAAATAGTCCTCCTAAAATCAAAGAAACTAACATAGGGAAATTCTAAGCTCAAGTCTTGGGATTTCTATACTCAGTTGGTCCAGGTTTCATACACTAGAAGGGGTGTAGACTATCTAATCCTCAAACACACCATCACAACTCATAATCTCCCCTAAACCTTATCTTGAAAATTTCCAAGATCACTAAAGCTCAATTTATCAACTCTAGACTACTATATGAGTTAAAGAGACTCAAATTCTAAACTAACACTACTAAAATAGGGGGTTGCCCCTACGGATAACAGCATCCGTAGGGCCAAACGGTTGCCCCTACGGTCGTTCCATATTTATTTAAAAATTATTAAATTTTAAAGTGTTGTTTGCCCCTACGGAGCCGCAAACCAAGCACCTATGGGCATATCCGTAGGGGCATCTAAATAGAGATTTAAGTGATTGATCCCTACGCTGATTATTTCTTATTCCCTCATCACTTGCGTGCGAACCCAAATCCCCAAACCCTCGTTCCCGCCGATCGCGGTTCTCGTCGTCGCCGTTCCCGTCGTCGCCAGCGCCGGCCGAATCGTTGTCGCCACCGCCTGCTTCTTCCTCATCTCCGTTCGTCGTCGCCATGGCCTGCTTCTTCAACCTACGGCCGATTCGTCGTCACCGCCTGCACAGGTTAGGAAATCTTCAATTAAACAAAATTTTGATTGTTTTAAGTCTATGGTTCATGGTTTGGGTAGGCATCGGTTGGGGTTAGCGTTAGGGTTAGGGGTGGGTCTGGGGGCTGCTGTTGCGGTTGGGGTTGGAGTTCGGCAGGGGGTAGCGGTTGGGGTTGGGGTTGGTGTTGTGTGTCCCTGAGCACTTCTTGATTGGGGCTGGGGCTGGGGCTGCGGGCTGGGGTTGGGGCTAGGGCTAGAGCTGGGTATATCATCCAACAAAAAGCTGCATGACGACTTAAGAAACCTCGGAGCTTTTCCAGCTAAAATTGTTAGAATGAAGAAGGGGTTCAAGGTACGCTAAAACTTCATAAGTACTACTACAGAAGTTGTCGAGGAAGATCTTGGAAGTCAACAACAATTTGAGTATTATCACTGTTTTCCAAAAAACATAAAATGTACTCTTGAATATTCTAAAATGTTCTAGAATATGTAAGAATTCTTTAGAACATTCTAATTACTTTTAAAGAATGTTAATGAAAAGTATCTAGAAGAAGGTTCTAGCTCATGGCCATGGATAGAAGCTTCTTTCTTTGAGTGATTAGAAGCTCTAAAAAAGATTTACTTCCAGACAATTCTAATGAGGTCAATAAAGGTTCAAGTTGTAAGTAATCTAACAAACTTCAAAATAACTAAGTTGTTGGAGATAAGAAATTCAAACAAACACTACATGTACGTTGGAGAGAAATGGTGCTCCGATAACAAAAAATTGATGTATCCAAGAATTATCAACAACTACATCATTCTTGTAACAAATCTGTCTTAATAACATTCCTATTTCCTTTTGTATACTTCACTCATCTCTATTAACCACCAATTCTTCAATCAATACTTTTACTTACTAAAGTTATTATATCATAAGAATATGAGAACTAGATATATCCTATAAGTGGTATCATAACAATCCTATGAATTCTAACAAGATACTATGAATAAATACGAAGCTTTATTGAGAATGCACAATCCAATGTAAATATTATAGTTAATTTATTTAAACTCCATAAAAAAAAGACAAATTTCTGATTTGAAGAAAAGGAAGGGCAAGATAGGGATTTAGTTATGAATTTTACTTTGGCGTCTCCTCTTTTAATACATGTGTATCTTTACAAGAATATCGTGTCACATATTCAGTTTTAGCATCTGTACGCAACTGCTTTGATTATCATCATGTTATTAACATCTTTAACTTCTATCATTTTTCTAATATGTTTCATAGTTACTATAATAATCCTTTGTCTATATTTGTTGACAGTGGCTTTTCTTTTAAATGAACATGTTTTTTGATGCATGTTTCAGTCATGTGAATTCATATGTTGCGTATAACGCTTTAAGATATCAATATCCTATATTTATAGTTTTAATTGTTGATTGTTATAGATGAATTCCATTGCAATAATAGTTTTTGGTAGATGAATGCCATTGCAATGTAGGATGATCAGTTCTATCAATCTTGATCTCAATGGTTTAAAATCATGTTACACATACAACACGAATGCACAACAAACGCATCATTAGAGAGTGATTCAAGATGTTCGGGTTAAAACCACTATATGATACTCGATGATAATATGAAACCTTCATATTCTCATCGATACTCATATATGAAACTAAAAGCACCACTTAGTCCCCGTCTATCGGTTAACATACGTGCGATGCTCGTCGTGACATAGAACTATACGAAGGTTGTTAAATATCGGACAATATAGCTCGATACTAACAACCGTCGTATAGTCTACGCGACGAGAAAATTCAATCGTATGGTAACCCATAGATTTGTCCCGTGTGGACAAGTTAAGAATGTATAAAGCAAACGCCTTCAGTCACCTGTGTTTTCATCCGTTTCGAGATATTTCGTCGGTACCTTTCCGCTGGTTCTCCGTGTACAAAGATAGATTAGATGTTCATTTCAACGTTGTTTCACAGTTTTGAAATGATTATCTATTCTATTACAGTGTACTTGGAGAACAGCGGGGAGGTGCTGCCGAAATTTACTCGAAACGGTTGAAAGCACAAGTGATGGGTGTTCGCTCTATACATTCTTAATGGGATAGAAGCCTACCCCCGACAGCCGGAACACACACATACAATAAGAATACACAACAAATGCATAATTAGAAAGCGATTCGAGATGTTCGGGTTAAAACTACTATATGATAATATGAAACCTTCATATTCTCATCGATACTCATATATGAAACTAAAAGTGCCACTTAGTCCCCGTCTATCGGTTAACATACGTGCGATGCTCGTCGTGACATAGAACTATATGAAGGTTGTTAAATATCGGACAGTATAGCTCGATACTAACAACCGTCGTATAGTCTACGCGACGAGAAAATTCAATCGTATGGTAACCCATAGATTTGTCCCGTGTGGACAAGTTAAGAATGTATAAAGCAAACGCCTTCATTCACTTGTGTTTTCATCCGTTTTGAGATATTTCGTCGGTACCTTTCCGCTGGTTCTCCGTGTACAAAGATAGATTAGATGTTCATTTTAACATTGTTTCACAGCTTTGAAATGATTATCTATTCTATTACAGTGTACTCGGAGAACAGCGGGGAGGTGCTGCCGAAATTTACTCGAAACGGTTGAAAGCACAAGTGATGGGTGTTCGCTCTATACATTCTTAATGGGATAGAAGCCTACCCCCGACAGCCGGAACACACACATACAACAAGAATACACAACAAACGCATAATTAGAGAGCGATTCGAGATGTTCGGGTTAAAACCACTATATGATAATATGAAACCTTCATATTCTCATCGATACTCATATATAAAACTAAAAGCGTCACTTAGTCCCCGTCTATCGGTTAACATACGTGCGATGCTCGTCGTGACATAGAACTATACGAAGGTTGTTAAATATCGAACAGTATAGCTCGATACTAACAACCGTCGTATAGTCTACACGACGAGAAAATTCAATCGTATGGTAACCCATAGATTTGTCCCGTGTGGACAAGTTAAGAATGTATAAAGCAAACGCCTTCATTCACTTGTGTTTTCATCCGTTTCGAGATATTTCGTCGGTATTTTTCCGCTGGTTCTCCGTGTACAAAGATAGATTAGATGTTCATTTCAACGTTGTTTCACAGCTTTGAAATGATTATCTGTTCTATTACAGTGTACTCGGAGAACAGTAGGGAGGTGCTGCCGAAATTTACTCGAAACGGTTGAAAGCACAAGTGATGGGTGTTCGCTCTATACATTCTTAATGGGATAGAAGCTTACCCCCGACATCCGGAACACACACATACAACAAGAATACACAACAAACGCATAATTAGAGAGCAATTCGAGATGTTCGGGTTAAAACCACTATATGATAATATGAAACCTTCATATTCTCATCGATACTCATATATGAAACTAAAAGTGCCACTTAGTCCCCGTCTATCGGTTAACATATGTTCGATACTCGTCGTGACATAGAACTATACGAAGGTTGTTAAATATCGGACAGTATAGCTCGATACTAACAACCGTCGTATAGTCTGCGCAATGAGAAAATTCAATCGTATGGTAACCCATAGATTTGTCCCGTGTGGACAAGTTAAGAATGTATAAAGCAAACGCCTTCATTCACTTGTGTTTTCATCCATTTCGAGATATTTCGTCGGTACCTTTCCGCTGGTTCTCATTGTACAAAGATAGATTAGATGTTCATTTCAACGTTGTTTCACGGCTTTGAAATGATCATCTATTCTATTACAGTGTACTCGGAGAACAGCGAGGAGGTGCTGCCGAAATTTACTCAAAACGGTTGAAAGCACAAGTGATGGGTGTTCGCTCTATACATTCTTAATGGGATAGAAGCCTACCCCCGACAGCCAGAATACACACATACAACAAGAATACACAACAAACGCATAATTAGAGAGCGATTCGAGATATTCGGGTTAAAACCACTATATGATAATATGAAACCTTCATATTCTCATCGATACTCATATATGAAACTAAAAGCGCCACTTAGTCTCCGTCCATCGGTTAACATACGTGCGATAATTTATTCTTTTCAACGACAAACGCACACATAAAGCATATACACGTATTTTCTCCTTTGTCAGTAACTATCCCGTTCTTATATTTCTCAATATAGTCAGCATAACCTACAATTTATATGTTATACAGTCTAAAATTGCCCATGAGTACGCCAGAGTTAAGGACTGGATGTATATGGATTGGAAACAACGTATGCAACCTAAGTTTGTCGTAGGAGTTGCTGCTTTCCTTGAATTTGCACGCGCACATAATAAGATCATAATAGAGAAGATTCTCTGTTCGTGCGATAGATGTGGCAATAAGTACTGGCAGAAGGTAGAATTGGCAGAGCTTCATATTGTAAAACATGGGTTTACTAGACTTTATACAACTTGGAAATATCACGGGGAAGGAGAAGAATGCAGTACTGCGGCAGAAGAAGTAGAACACGATAATGCGGTAGAAGAAGAAGAAAAATTCAGTAATGCGGCAGAAGGAGAAGGCGGTAATTTATTTCCATCAGAAGAAATGGAGGATATGGTAGAGGCTGTCCTAGGTGAATCGATTCGTACCGAAGATGACATTCCTTCCGGTTAAGGACCGCGTGCGGATAAATATGAAAATTTCATCAATGATGCTAGGAAACCAATTTATGAGAATGCGAAGTATTCCACCCTCTCATGGTTCGTCCAACTTTTCCAGATTAAGTGTCTAAATGGATGGAGCAACAAGTCATTCACAATGCTTCTTTCGTTCTTGAAAGATTCTATGCCTCCGGGAAATAATGTGCCCGACAGCTGGTACGAAGCACAGAAGATGATAACCTATATGGATGGAGGTCACAGCACATGGCCCGTTGTAATGATAATTTATAATCTGTCTCCTTGGTTGGCTATGGACCAATCATACTTTATGATGCCTCTTCTTATCGACGGAAACTCACCGGGGAACAATATCGACGTCTATCTCCAATCTCTGATCGAGGAGTTGAAATCTGTGTTCATTGATGGTGTAGAGACATATGATGCAAACACAAATACAACCTTCATACTGCGTGCGGCTTTAATATGGACAATTAATGACTTTCCTGCGTATGGAATGCTATCAGGTTGGTCCGTACATGGTCACAAAGCATGTCCTCATTGCCATGAACACACAACATTGAAATTCTTAAATTTTAGCAGGAAGGTTTGTTATTGTGGCCATCGACGTTTCCTGCCTCCAGACCACCCCTATAGGTTAGACACGGTTCACTTTGATGGTCATCAGGAGCTTCTTGGACCTCCATCCCCATTGTCCGGAGAGGACGTGACTGCTCAATGGGATGGTTACAATAACGTGACCTTCGGGATGGATCCGACGAAACAGGTCAAACCACCATATTGGAACAAGTTAAGCATTTTCTTCGAGCTTCCATACTGGTCTACAAATTCAGTGCGTCATTCTCTGGACGTCATGCATATAGAGAAGGCAGTATCAGAGCACATACTTAACTTGCTTCTTTGCAAAGACGGGAAATCTAAAGACAACATGAATGCTCGGATGGATCTACAAGAGTGGGGAATAAGAAGTGAATTGCACCCTAGACCGGTAGCGGGTAAACCGGGCAAGTTTGTACTTCCCAATGCCACTTATCATATGTCACAACCAGAGAAGAAAAGATTCCGGCAGGTGTTGCATGATTTGAAAGTCCCCACAGGTTTCTTAGGATCATTCAGCAAGAAAATAAAAATTGTGAAGGGCAAGATCGATGGGCTGAAAAGTCTTGATCACCATGTTATCTTGGAGCACGTTCTTCCCTTAGCCCTCAGGACTTCTCTCCCCGACTCGGTTGGTCTAGTAATCAACGACCTATGTTGTTTTTTCAAGAAGTTGTGTGCTAAAACACTGGAGGTTGTGACGCTGGATAAACTAGAAAATTCTATTGTGTTGATACTTTGCAAGTTTGAGCGTATTTTCCCACCGTCATTCTTCGATATCATAATACACTTGACGGTTTATCTTACAACTGAGGTGAAATTAGCCGGACCGGTACAATATCGATGGATGTATTCCGTCGAGAGGTACGTGTAATTTTTCGTTTCGCGCAATTTAAAATTTTTTTGTTGTCATGTATGCCCGTATTTATTTATTCAACATATTTTCATTAGGTACCTCTACACTCTTAAGAAGTATATACGCAATAAAAATCGACCAGAGGGTTCTATCATGCAAGGTTATCTTCTTGATGAAGCAACCACATTTTGTTCCCGCTATCTGGACGAGAACATTGAGACAAGGCTTAACCGACCACGAAGAATTTAAGACGGACCATATGGTAAAGCCGAGTATAAGAGGGTAGACACTATGTTTATCAACAAGATATACCGGTTTATCTTGCTTAATTGCGCATGTCTTGAACAAATTAGAGAGTAAGTTTTTTTGGATTAATTGTTATATCTGTGTTTGTGTGTGTATGAAATGATATAATATTAATGTCACCGTTATTTGTCGAAAACAGAATTCATTTTAACGAGGTACGTGAGGGGTATCCTGATTGGAATGAAAAACAATTGGAAAAATATCATCAGGATAATTTTTGTGATTGGGTCACAGATCATGTAAGTTATTCGAATAATATTTTATTGCTAGCAGTTTTAATCTAAACTTGTATCGTTATGTATTTGTCGTAAAATTTGTTTTGTTAGATCCATGATCCGAACTTGTCTGCATCATTTGAGAGTGATTCAAGATGTTTAGCTCAATTTCCTAGTACGGAGGTTGCATATTACAAAGGATTTGGTGTCCTTGGATACAAATTCGAAGTTAAGGAATTAGAAACATCTAGAACCACTCAGAATAGTGGGATTGCGACGGTAGGATCGGACGGTGTGATTTATTATGGGTACTTAAATTGAATACTCGGCATCCACTATCCCGGACGATCAGAACCCTTTTATATATTCCAGTGTACTTGGTACGATACGTGAACCGATACAGACAGGTGGAGAAGCAATCTTAGGACTTGGAAAGATGAATATGGATTAACCAGTGTGAACACACTTCGATTTTACTGTCAGGAAGATCCGTTTATCTTTCCGAACCAAGCGTTCCAAGTATACTACTCACAGTGTTTGAAGCATCCGGGGTGGAGTGTTGTATGCCGATGGAAACCCAGAGATGTCTACAATGTCCCAGAATACGAGGACAGCGATGAGGACGAAGAAGAGAGAAGGCTTAAAGTGCTCCGACTGTCTGTTTCGAAGGACGGGTTGTCTTCGACCGATCATGAAGTTACGTGGGTTAGAAATGACATCGACGATGAAATCCAAGTAGATATGTATAATGCGCCCACGAAACGAAAAAGGTTATCAGTAATGTTATATTATTACTTCACATTTTACGCTCTATACATATATAGTCAATACTTTTAATGATTGTCTAATGCGTCCACGAACCGTTTATCTAGATTTGATGACGATGTCGGGAGCAGCGAGGGGCGGCAGGAGCTCCAGCCGCGGCAGAGGCAGAGGCAGAGGCAGAGCGGTTCTGCCGCCCGGAGAGCCTCGTAGGGAGCTTCAGAGGGCCGGTCTTGCACCTAGATCGGAGACCCCTTCGGATGACTCCTTCCGTGTTGATTTTGCCACACCTCCAGGTATACTGCACGCATATCCATTTTGAATATAATATTACAGATATTCATGCCTGTTTATGTCAAAATTACTTATATTGTCAATGTTTGATTGTTTAGTTGTTGGTGATGCATCCACATCTGGGACAGAGGCCACTCCCGCTCCTCCAGGTATGTTTATATATCATATAGTACATGTATATTGATTTAGAATGCTATATCATAAATACACACACATTCCTTTTGCTCTTACTTAGTAATTTTTATTATTGTTTAGCTGTAGGTGGTGACACCACCGCACCTGCGGGTATGTTTATATATCCTATCGTGCATGCATATTGATTTAGAACGTTATATTATTGATCTACACATTCTTTTTGCAATTACTTATATAATCTATTTTTAATTGTCTAATTATAGGTGGTGCGTCCACATCTTCCGCAGGGGCCACTCCTACCGCTTCCATGCCATCCGCATCGTCTGCAGGTTAGTATGAATAAATATAAAATATTTTTTCATTTTACATATGCTCTTTAGAATAAATATGAACTTCATGGAAATTTAGCGTCAATGTTTATTTTCTAGTTGCAGGGGATGCGTCCGCATCCGGGACCCCGGTTGTTCCTCACCGGAGGAACTATCGTCCCGCTCGTGCGATAGTCACCGGAGGTATATATCACACTTCAATTTTCGCTTAAGCTTGATTTCTTAATATAACTTTGTCTTAATATTGATTGTCTTGATATTTCGTGCAAACGCAGGGCTTCCCCATCCCTAGAGGGGGACTCGAGGCCCGAATCAGTCCCATAGGCTGAGGCCTGACAGAGCTAGGGGGAGGCATCATTCCCCCTCTTTTTTACCCTTGACTATCGCTATACCGGCCCTCATGCCGAGAGGTTCGGCCGGTATATAGGGGATGAGAGCCGGCTCGTGAAGAACTATCCACTTCACGTTGAGTGGGACGAGCAGCACCGTCGCTCATTCGCCCTCTTCTTTGATCAGGCTCGGGTACGTATTAACGGCCTATTTTCATTTGATTTATCCAATGTATTTATTACTAACACTTGCAATCTAATAATAATGTTTTTTTTGTATTTTCAGTCGGATTACGATTTTCAGCCTGTACCCGACCCTGATCACCCTGGGAGGGTGCTCGACCTTCATGCTCTGTACAATGGCCTGATGAAGAACTTGAGACCAAGGTCTGATACAACATGAATGAGCTGAAGGCCGACTGCTACTCCCTGTGGATGGCGACCCCCGAGGCAGAGAGAGCGGCCCTCCTATCTATTCAGGCGTTTGCGAGAGTCGACGTAGAGACATGGCCTCTATTGTGCGATTATTTCGACTCCCAACGCAAACAGGTATGTATTTTAAATGTAATTCATTGTTTATGATATAATTTATTTCTTTGTGTTCCTTAATTAGAAAACTAAATGTTAATGCGTTGTGCAAAAACAGGCCGCTCAGAATATAGAGAACAGGAAGTCGGCGAAGAGGGGTCGCCCCACTTACACAGGTGGCTCGAAGAATATTACTCGAGCCATGGAGTTATCGGTAAATTACAATAGATCGACCTTTCTGAAATTCTGCAATATTAAGAGTTATTTTCTAATATTTCTAATATTAAGAGTTATTTTCTAATATTGCAGACAGCTCGGACCGTAGCGTAAGGTAGTATACCGAGCGTGCTGTCCGCATATCTTGCCGTTCACGGCACCTCGACAGATCCCGCCACGGGCGAGCTTCGATATCCCGACGTCGCTACCCAGGAGTATTGCGTAAGTGTTAAATATTTATTCTACCCATATTTGAAATTTTAGTTTTGGAAGCTTCAAGTTTAAATTTTATACTTATACTTTACTGCTTAATGTGGGTGTAGGAGCGGGTGGTTGAGCAGGCCGAGGCCTCGGGGATCGATTTTACCGGACAGAACGATCCGAGGCTGCTGACCCCAGTTCTGGACGCCGCACACGGAGGGCACCATGGAGGTTGGGAGAGAGGCCGGGGACTGGGCCCTAGCAGGGCCCATATGAGGTTAGACTCCATCCCGGTGGTTACTTCCTCCGTCTCTAGTGAGCGACGTGTCCAGCAGGAACTGGAGAGCTTGAGGGCCACCGTTGAGGAGTTGAAGGAGATGCTGGTATGTATATTATTTTATAGTAAAATATCATGTCATATTATACATATCAACATATCCATAATTAGTACGTAGCTTGAGCTTATTTGGTTTTAGATTTAGGTTTGATTAATCATACATACATATGTAATTAAAATAAACAACGGTTATCCAAACTAGATATCCAAATGGGATTTCGAAATAACTTGATAACGATACGAATTCGAGTAATACATAGTTCTTACACGCTTCTTACACATGTTTGGTCCAGACGCGACAGGGGCAGAGGCATGCATCTCCTTCGGCTGCGGCTCCGCAAGCCACTACATCGGCTGCGGTTCCGCAGACAGCTCCTATAGCTCCACCGCCCGCTCAGACTCCCGCAGCCGTGGCTCCGCAAGAGACTCCCTCGACGGCGGCTGCGCAGACCACATCGCCAGCTCTACAGGACGCTCAGACTCCCGCTCGCGCCGAATTGCAAGGTTTATTGACCGAGGAGCAGGCGCGCGTTATTCTATCGTTATTCAGAGGTGGAGCTGGACCGAGCTAGGGTAGCTTTTTGGTTCTTATTTTTTGAAACATGTATTTATTTATATCATACATATTGTACTACATTTTGAAACAATATTGATATTGATATTGGTTTATATTTATATCATATTCAGTATTTAGGTTTCTTTTGTATATTATATGCGTGAGATGTGATTATGAATACTGCAATATATGTTGTGTGATGATTAATTTTATATTTTATTGATATATATATTATTGTGCACAGGGCGAGAAAAAATAAGGCAGCCCTTTTTTTTAAAAAAAAACAGATAATGTGTATCTACGGATTAATCCGTAGGTACACATGTTGCCCCTACGGATTAATCCGTAGGGGCAAAATATCAGCAGTAACTGATATTTCCCCCCTGATCTCAGTCTCAGGGGGGTTGGTCTTGCCCCTACGGATATATCCGTAGGGGCAAACAAATGCCCCTACAGATACGTACCTACGCATGTATTCGTAGGGGCTGCTACTTGGCCCTACGGATAAATCCGTAGGTACAGTTAATATAATTAAAATAACCGTAAATAAAATAACTTTTTTCCCCTATGCCCTAATCCGTAGGTGCAAATGTACCTACACAGTACTCCGTAGGGGCAAGTTTTTGACCATAGGGGCAAGTTCAGGGCTTCAACTTGCACCTACGGCGTTTGCACCTATAGGTGAATTTTTTGCTCCTACGGATATATCCGTAGGGGTAGTGGGTTGCCCCTACGAGTAAATCCGTAGGAGCAACCCTTATATCTAGTAGTGTAAGGGTGTAGAAATTACCATATTTGGCAAATTAAGAATTTTCTTGAGTTACCCAAAGTGCTCAAAGTCCAATCTTGATTCCAACATGGGGTTTAGGATGGGGTTTAGGTCACATTTTGTGAAGGGGGGATGAGGTTTTGATTGAGTTTTTGAGGTGATTGTAGGTGGTAGAGAGGAGGTGGAGGAAGTGGAGTGTGAGGAAGATGAAGATGAGAAGTGAAGTGAAGAAGACATGAGCCATGTGTGTAGAAACTTCCAGTCTCTCTCTCTCTCTCACTTTTATTATTTTCCTTTTTATTTTTAAAAACAAAAATCAAAACCATAAGGTAGCAAATGAAGCATGGTTATAAAAAATGAAACAAGTGTTGCAACATGTCATGTTGCATGACACAATACATGATCAACATTAATGCATAATTAGTGAGATATTAATCAAATTTAGTATTAAACCTGCATACAGATAATTGTATAATAATTTCTAAGTCTAAATTAAATAAATGCTTTCAAAAATCAATAATCCATATCAATTTTCCAATTATTTTCCAAACTACCGGTATATAGTTATACCACATCATTAAAAACAATTCTCATACTTTAATAATATTCATGAAATTTATTATTTTAACTATTTAAATTCCCAAAACAATACTTTATTTTCCTGATATGTTACACTTCCTTTATAAAATACGGGCCTTCATAATTCGGCTCAAACTTCCCACGTTTTGCGTGGTTAGGGATCATGGATCTTTTGACAACCAGTACGAGTTCGTCTTGGCAGAATGTCCTCGGTCTGATCAATCTATCATATGCTTGGGTCATTCTTCCTCGATAGGCTTCCACGCTTTGCTAAATTGCGAGACGAGTCTCGTCGAGTGCATCAAGTTCTTCTAGTCATAAGTGAGCGTTATCTTCATCCATAGCTCATGGTGAACTTCCATTCTTATCGAGGGAAGTTCTATCTCCAGTGGGAGCACTGTTTTGGCTCCAAACACCAAGGTATAAGGTGTTGTCTTCATGGCTGTCTTAAATGTCGTTCGGTATGCCCAAAGAGGTTCATGCAACCTTTCGTGCCAGTCCTTTTTATTTTTGGATACCATCTTATTTATGAGCGTTGTCAACGTCTTGTTGAAGGCTTCAGCTAAACCGTTGGTTCGAAGGTTATAGACGGAGGACTATTTCCAGTCTATCTTGTTTCTTGGCGAAGCAGCTTATTTTGTGGCTTCTATATGCCGGTGCATTTTCCGAGATTATACGCCGTGAACTCCGAACCGGTATATCACATGAGTTTTGAAGAAGTGGAGGATATTACCTGTCTTTGCTTCTCTCAGTGGTACCGCCTCTGCCCATTTGGAGAAGTAGTCGGTTGTCGCTAGGATAAATCAATGCTCTCTTGATAACGTCGGTTCAATGGGGTCGATTATATCAATTATCCACATTTCAAACGGCCAACTGGCTACGATCAGATGCAGCGGATTGGGGTGCTGATATATAAAGTCCCAGTGTATTTGGCTTGAGTGGCATCACTTCGCATATTCAATGCAATCTTGAATTATCGTGGGCCAGTAGTAATCTATCCTTTTGATTTTCAATTTCATCTTAGGACCGGCTTGATGGGACCCACAAAGACCATCATGAATTTCATGGAAGACATTTTTTAGCTTCTTTCAGGCCTAGACACCTCAGCCATATATGATCAAAGAACCTTTTATATAAAATTCCATCGATTGGGAGAAAGACAACGCTCATTTGATGAGCCGGTGCCTTTGCGATGCATCTTTAGGCATCCGTTGGGAATTGATGTAGTCTATAAAGATTTGCATCCAATCTTCATCATCATCTTCTTCTTCGGATTGAAGAATCTTATCTTCAAGTATTTCTTCTTTGGACATTTCTAATGGAGCTTCCGAAGGAAATTCGACCGGCGATAGGATCTTGCGGCTTTAGAAAATGATCCTTACGTCGTCAAGATTTTCATCTGCCAATTCTTTGGCGAGTTTCACTAACGCATCCGCTTTTCTGTTTTTCGCTCGTGGCATATTTTCCAGTGTATATGACGGAATCTGTGTTAGCAGTTGATGCACTTTATCACCATATCATATTAGCTCAGGTTTTCATGTTTTATAGTTGCCGGTCACTTGATTGACGATCAAATGAGAGTCTCCATATATGAGGAGATCATCGATGCCCATATCGATCATGATCTCAAGACCGGCTATAAAAGCTTCATACTCGGCTTCTTTGTTGGTTCTTAGTTCCATCAATGAAAAGTCATAGCGGAGAATCCCACCTTGTGGAGTCACGAAAATAAGACCTATCCCAGATTTAATTATTGAGGTATCCATCTTTCACACTTTCAAAGAGGACACTCCGTCGAAGTATAATTCCCAACGAGACTTTCCTTTATCTTCTTCTTCTTTATCGATGATGGTACTGAACTTATATTCATCTGGAAGTTCACAATTTAGCAGAGAATCAGCTGAGATTGGATGCTCTGCCAAAAAGTCGGTGATAACTTGTCCTTTTAGCACTATGAGGGGACAATAAATAATTGTGAATTCCATCAATAAGTGGGCCCATTTTGCGAGTCGTCCTGTCAGTATAGCTGATTATTGTCAAAAACTATTTCTAAACCGCAATCAGAAACGGCATCGCTTCGCAGCTAGCCGGTGAGTACGGGTCGATCCACAGAGACGGGTAAATTTCTTTTATATGTTTTAACGAGTTGATTCAAAATGTCGTTTTGATTGGTTTATAAAAATCTATAAAAACTAGATCTAATTAATCTAATTAAGAGTCTTGCTAGGGTTAGGCTTAGGGGAAGTTTTGGAGATTAACGTTTATCCTCACCGCTTTCAATGCCTTCTTTTTTTAGATCTATTAGATGTTAAGGTAATTATTAATAAAGTGGATCCAAATCTTTTGGGAAGATATTTCTTTCTCTAGATTTGTATCCTTCCTTTGTTGATAATTGCCCTAACCCCCACGGAAAACGCGCGCAACCGGCCCTTTATACTACGGTTCATCGTTACCTCGATGGGTAGGATGCCGCAGGGAGCGGTTGTGCTCGTATGCGTGGAGTTCTAATTCATTAGGTGAAAGTGGCATTGAAAGGGGTGAGAGATCTCATCTCTCAACCATTTCCCTAAGGCTAACCCTAACAAGCGAGGAGATTACTCGCTCATTAGGGGATGAGAAAACATTTTAATTAAAGGAACAGAAATAAAGTTACTTACTAATTCGATGGCTCCCTCCAAACAAGAAGAACAGATCTGAATAAACTCCCAGAAAGTCTGAATTTTTATTGATTGAAAGGAGGCATAACATTTTACAGATCTAAAATTACAATTTATAGGAAATTAGGAAACCTAGGGTTACAGATTCTCGCACATGCGCAATTACAGATTTGCCCACGAAAAATCCCAACACCCGAACCGACGCACCAACTCAGAAAGTTTGCGCCGACACGGGCATTAGACGGCCGCGGAACTGCGGCATTGGTTGGCTTGGGCCGCGGTTCCGCGGCCCTTTGGTGAGCTTAGCTCACCAAACTTCAGGTCTTGGTTCATCATTTCTTGGGCTTCTTATTTTTATACTTCTTTTTCTATGTTGGCTTCTTACTCTTCTCCAGATCTTCAGTGAAGACTTGTATTGGTCTTTTAACCGTTTCACCTTGACTTTGCACCTATGTGAACTGGGCTTGACTAGGATCCGTCTGATTGTTGGTCAAAAGTCCCTTTTTCTGTTGTTTTGTGTCTTTTTCATTGTATTTGCTCCAGAAACCTGTATCCTGTAATATGCAACAAACGTGCGTCAAGAGTACCTGTTTATTTATAAAAAAGGATAAGAATAGGGGAATGGAAAATGCAATATTATGGTCCGAACAAATACCCCCAAACTTACCTTTTGCTCGTCCTCGAGCAAACTTATTATTTTATTCTCTAAAATCCTAACCACACTTTCGCAGGGAAACGCGATTGCACTGAGCACGTGCAACAAGCCGTTAAACCTCTACGTGTCCCTAGCAGGAGGAGTGTTGTCTCCTGAGGGTTTTCAGAGGATACTACCCACAAAATCCTATCAACTTGGCCCATTGACTTTTGTTTTCCAATTAGGTCTTCTAACAAAGAATTCTATTATCTTTCACCCGTAAATTATCCACTCACATTCTTCACACTTCCTCATTATTTAACTTAAGATTATATATATCCTATAGACTTACTTAGCTTTCGGCATTTCTTAAGTTTTCCTTCTAGAGTTCCATCTCCACTTAGGAATTTCTATCAACTCTACTATAGATACAAGTTCTATTCTTCATTCCTCTCTCTTATCTAAACTCCAATCACATATCCCCACGTGTGTGTAAATATCACCCCTACACTTGGAAATTCAAATCAAGCAATCGTACTCTCGTGTATTGTCCAAAGCACTTATTAATTAGTGAACTTTTAATTGAATTTCGCTTACACATCCTTCATGCGACCGTTAATACTTCTTGAGGTACCAACAACCAATTACAAGATGTGTTAGCACTTTAAAGCGTACTTCCTAGTTTTGCAACACCCAAGGCTTTAGCAGTGACTCCCAAACCAGTTGGTCTAAGGCACTAGGTGATGAAGCACCCTCGCTAAATATTTTTCTATTTTTTGCAGCCTTTAGTAATCACAAAAACCAGTGTCCATTTTTTATTCTTTATTCACACTTATATATTTTTTTATTTTCATCATACTAAGGACTTTAGACAAGAGAATTTCAAGGTCTCTTCTACTATTCCAAGTTTCAAGGTGCGTGATTGTGCAAATTGTAGGGTATACGTTTTCAGAATCTAGACTTAAGCTAGGAACTATTTTTCAAACTTATACTCTAATAAGAACATCAATACTCTTCCCTTGTTTCGACTTAGCCTAAAAAGTGAACCCAAAATTTTCCTATTTCTAAATAAACTACAAGGCATATACTTTCTACCGTTAAACTTTAAGAGATGTTATTTTTAGGGTTTTTAATTTACTAAGTCTAAGATCTAGTTGCTCCTAGCAAGTTAACCTATTAGTCAACTCAAGTCAGATAAGACCAAAATTGAAAACAATGATTTTTATAATTTTTGAAATTTTTCAAATTTTTATGGGTTTTCAAATAAATATGCAAATGCAAAAATATGTACAAATGAATGCGAAGGAAGAAGACGTACTGAGCGTACCCCCAAACTTGAACTTGACAGTGTCCTCACTGTCATGCTAAACCAAGAGGGTCAAAATACCGGCACTTCCCTGTTTATTTATTTATAATTTTTTTTATTGAGAAAAACAAAAATATATACAAAAAGGCCCTCCCCCAAACTTCATTTAAACTATGTTAGACATTACTGCCAAACTTTGCGTAGACCAAACGTCAACACCAACCAGTTGAAAAATTTATTAGTAAAGAATATTGGTTGGTGGAAGAATAAGTTGTGGTGGTCCGCAAAGAATTGGGGAAGATAGAAGTGGTGGTATGGAAGGTGTGGAAGCGAATATACATGAGATGGTGATGCATCAAAACGAGAATGTAAATGATCAGCAATCAGTAGAGTGTTGGCATTCTCGTAGCTTATTAAAAGAAATGGGGGTATTTCAACTTCTAAAGGAGGAGGTTGACTCACCACAATACCCCCAAGATGTTCCTGTGGGTCCTCTAGTGACTTGGCATCATCCATCAATTGTGTATGATATTCAATTATGAGGGAATTTATCTCCTCGATGTCTGCCATGGTCCAACCGAAAGCTTGCCGCCTATCTTGTAAGACCATTAAAAGGGCGTTCTCTTGCTCGAAGGCTAGAGAGGCCGATATGATAATGGGAAAGGTCTCATTCTCACTTATGTAAGCATATCTAAGGTGAGACGGCAAGGGCGTGAGTTCGAGTTTCGGAGGCGAAAGAATCATTGTGGAATCTACCTCGAACTCAAAAGACTCCAACACAGGTTCGAAATCACTGCAGACAACCGATTCGGAAGGCTCGACTAACTCATCCAAAAATTTAAAAGCCTCATATTCGGGCTGTGAGTCATCATCATCCGAAAAAGTAAAACATTCATAATCAACATCGGTTGTGTCAACGGGTGTAGGCTCAAGGAGGGACGCACTAGTGGCGTCAAAACTGTTTTCATTAAACAAGAATATTTCAAGCTCGCAGTCCTCCTGCGTGATTTCGTGAATAGAGCAAACTTCTCGTGTACTAGTTTTTGGTACGGGGGGCAGACTTCCCATCTTATAAATATTGAACTCACTAGACATCTTTCCGAAGGATAGAGTCATGGAGCCATTGCGACAATTTATTACGGCATTGGAAGTGGCCAAAAATGGTCGACCAAGGATCACCGGAATTTGGTTTCTTGGGTTAGCGACAGGTTGTGTATCCATAACGATAAAATCAACGGGGAATATGAACTCCCCAACTTTGATCAACACATCCTCTAGCTGACCCCTTGGATGGGTGATTGATCGATTAGCCATTTGGAGAGTACAACAAGTGGATTTCAACTCTCCAACCCCTAATTGTTCGTACACGGAGTAGGGAATCAGGTTAACACTAGACCCAAGATCTAAAAGTGCTCGATTAATTTTCTTATCCCCAATTGTGATTGAAATCGTAGGACAGCCGGGGTCCTTTCGTTTTTGGGGTAAGGTTTGATGGTGGTTAATAGCATTGCTCACTGCACTAACCACTAGCACTTTCTTGGGTACTTGAGATGCCTTTCTCTTCGAGGTGCATAAGCCCTTTAAGATTTTCACGTATGAAGAGACTTGTTGGATAGCATCCAAGAGAGATATATTTATGCTAACCTGCTTAAATATCTCCACAATCTTCTCCACTTGTGCATTTGGTTTATTAGGACTCAACCTGTTTGGGAATGGAGCATTTTGAAAATTCGTTGAGTCAAAAGTCTGTGGAGTAGAATGTGGAGTAGGAACGGATCCCGGTGTAGATGTGTTCATGTTGTAAGAAATAGGTCCGTTCAAGCTAGAAGGAGTAGAGCCGTCTGAAGGGTGGAGAATAGGCTCTAAAGAAAAAGGTGAAGAAGAAAGTGAAGAAAATGAAGAAGGGGAAGATGACGATGGAGAAAAAGAAGAAGAAGAAGAAGAACCACCGGTGGGGATGTCATCACTAGTTCCTACATTATTTTGCAACTCTCTTCCGGATCTCAACGTGGTCACCGCATTTACATTGTGATTGTGATATGCGTTTTGTGTGTGACCGGGATTGGGCAATGGTTGAGATGGAAGCTTTCCCTTTTCTCTCTCGCTCAACGCAGCAGTTAATTGTGCAATTTGTGCCTCAATAGATTTAATACTTTGATCGTGTGAGGCATTGTTATTCATCAAAGACTGAACATAATTTTCAAATCTTGCTGCGGATTAAGTAGATTGCTTGAGAAAAGCATCTAGACTT
The DNA here is from genome assembly GCA_030015575.1 of Agapanthus africanus. NCBI lineage: Eukaryota > Viridiplantae > Streptophyta > Magnoliopsida > Asparagales > Amaryllidaceae > Agapanthus > Agapanthus africanus. Next base: position 929,500,192 of record CM057337.1, on the reverse strand, counting down.
TTTTCTAGCGAGATAACCTTATCATCATTTGGTTGAACCAAGTTGTTCATTTGATTTGTATAAGCTTGTTGTTGGAAAGGTTGCTGGTTTTGAGTTTGCAAAGGTGCTTGTTGTTGTTGTGGAGGAGGAGGTCTTTGAAAATTATTATTTCCTTGGACTTGTTGATTTTGGTTCCAAGCGAAATTTGGGTGACTCCTCCACCCCGAATTGTATGTCGAAGAGTACGGATCGTTTCTTTGTCGTTGCTGAAATACAGCATTGACTTGATCCTGTCCTTGAATAGGTGCATTATAAGGACACTCTTCGGTTAGATGCGATGGATTCGAACAACAAGCACAAACAGTTCGTGTGGGTAAAGTAGGGGCATGAGAAGACGATGAGATTTTTGTCTCAATGGCTTCTAGCTTTTTCATAAGTGAGGCCATCTCGGCCTTCATAGCAATCGACATATCTACTTGATGTATGCCCGCCCTAGATTGACCAACAGAAGAAGAAGATGTGGTCTTGGTACTCTCCCACTGAATTGTTTGCTCACTAAGATCCTCAAGAAACTGCCACGCTTCGTCGCTAGACTTAGAGAGAAAATGACCTTGACATATTGTTTCTAGCAACTGCTTCGTTGCTGCGTTCAATCCCGCGTATAATGTTTGGCAAAGTTGCCAACTTTCGATCCCATGATGAGGGCATTGAACGAGTAGGTCTTTAAATCTCTCGAAGCACTTCCAGAATGGTTCGGAAGGAAGCTGTGAAAATTGTATAATCTCGTTGCGGATTCTAGCAGTTTTATGATGAGGATAGAACTTTTTTAGAAAAGCTCTCACAAACTCGTCCCAATTTCTAATGGAATGTGATGCGGTGCTATATAGCCACTTCTCGGCTAGGTCACATAAGGTAAAAGGAATGACCCTTAGCCTTATAGCGTCATCACTCAATTGGGTAGTTTTCATCATGGCACAAACGTTTTGGAATTTATTGATAAAAATATATGCATCTTCGGATTCCAAACCATGAAATTTTGGCAGCATATTGATGAAATGTGGTTTTATTTCAAAATTATCCCCATTTGCCGGTGGGGGTGAAAGACATGTAGGTAAAGAAGTGCGGACGGGGTAGAAGAGATCCTGGAGCGCAACTCGTGCGGGCGCTACAACAGACGGAAGATTCGGGTTATTCGCACCTAACGAAGGTGGAATCATTCCCGTCGGTAAGGTATCATTGGGGTTGAATCCCGACATACCTTCGGTGAAAGAATTTGAAGGTGGAGGTAAGGAAATGGACGAAATGTCGACGAAGGGTTCGTCGAAGGGTTCGTCGGTCGGTACCAATGAAACACGGACTAATCGGGCGTTAGTATCCCTAGTCCAAAATGACATACACTAAAGGAGTAGTGTAGTCAGAAAAAATAGAAAAAACAGAATGTGGGGGTAAGATAACGTCAATGAAGGAGAAATGGTGGAAGTGAGGTGCAAGTTCCTTTAGCGACAAGTTGCAAGTTCTTGAAAAAGGTTTATATATTTTTTATTTTATTTTTGTGTGAGTTTTGCAAAGAGGTTTTTGAAATGGGACTCGTGACACAAATGTATCAACCACACATGCACAATCAGTCCTAGATCTAGGGTCGCCTAGGTCTACTAGACAGCTCCTAACTAGGGCTAGAAATTGGATCTCAAGCCGCCTCTTCACGGACAAATACGGCCAGGTAAGTGGGAAGGAACCACCACTACAGTGGGCCTAATTAATAACCACTAGCCTAGACACCGCAAAGTCGGTTAGGATAAACGGCCGATGTCTATACTAGTCCTTTTCCTATTGAGCTCGATGTCCTTAGGTCTGAGTCTAGTCTTTTTTAATTAATTGTGGTCGATGCAAAATGCTTTAGGTGTTTTCTGGGGTCCTGGGAAGGGTGATGAAATCCCCACCCAATCTGAGTTTGGTCAATTAGCCCCTTAAAGTCCGGTTAAATTATGCAAAACAATAAAATTCACTTGCAATCAAAATTTTTAGCGCGGCGCAAAGAAATCTGCAGAAAATCTGTTATTTAGAAGGGGGAGAAAGACTCTTTACGCAAAGAATTCCTGCAGAAATTTTTTTACAGACAGAGATATGGAGGTTGCAGAGGGGAGAAGAAGAGAACAAATAGTGCAAATCTGGTGTGCTGATGTGGCAAACGAGGCGCGGATCCGCAGCGTGGGGCCCCTAATACGGCGGAAACGCGGCGGGATGAAGGAATCAGGCTCTGAAAAATTTTGTGCTGCTCTGTACTGATAGTTCCTCTCTGTTCTTATGTACCAATTTTTTTTTGCCCTCTGTAAATTTCCAGATCCTCAATTTTTCGCTGTTCCTGCAAGATTCAAAAGATACACCCTTCAAACAGATCAAATTTGATAATTTTTGTATTTTTTTTTATATTTTCAGATTTTTATAATTTTTAAAATTTATATCAACCCGAAAATTCACAAAAAGAAATATTACGCCGTCCCCGGCAACAGCGCCATTTGATTATTGTCAAAAACTATTTCTAAACCGCAATCAGAAACGGCGTCGCTTCGCAGCTAGCCGGTGAGTACGGGTCGATCCACAGAGACGGGTAAATTTCTTTTATGTGTTTTAACGAGTTGACTCAAAATGTCGTTTTGATTGGTTTATAAAAATCTATAAAAACTAGATCTAATTAATCTAATTAAGAGTCTTGCTAGGGTTAGGCTCAGGGGAAGTTTTGGAGATTAACGTTTTTCCTCACCGCTTTCAATGCCTTCCTTTTTTAGATCTATTAGATGTTAAGGTAATTATTAATAAAGTGGATCCAAATCTTTTGGGAAGATATTTCTTCCTCTAGATTTGTATCCTTCCTTTGTTGATAATTGCCCTAACCCCCACGGAAAACGCGCGCAACCGGCCCTTTATACTACGGTTCATCGTTACCTCGATGGGTAGGATGCCGCAGGGAGCGGTTGTGCTCGTATGCGTGGAGTTCTAATTCATTAGGTGAAAGTGGCATTGAAAGGGGTGAGAGATCTCATCTCTCAACCCTTTCCCTAAGGCTAACCTTAACAAGCGAGGAGATTACTCCCTCATTAGGGGATGAGAAAACATTTTAATTAAAGGAACAGAAATAAAGTTACTTACTAATTCGATGGCTCCATCCAAACAAGAAGAACAGATCTGAATAAACTCCCAGAAAGTCTGAATTTTTATTGATTGAAAGGAGGCATAACATTTTACAGATCTAAAATTACAATTTATAGGAAAATAGGAAACCTAGGGTTACAGATTCTCGCACATGCGCAATTACAGATTTGCCCACGAAAAATCCCAACACCCGCACCGACGCACCAACTCAGAAAGTTTGCGCCGACACGGGCATTAGACGGCCGCGGAACCGCGGCATTAGTTGGCTTGGGCCGCGGTTCCGCGGCCCTTTGGTGAGCTTAGCTCACCAAACTTCAGGTCTTGGTTCATCATTTCTTGGGCTTCTTATTTTTATACTTCTTTTTCTCTGTTGGCTTCTTACTCTTCTCCAGATCTTCAGTGAAGACTTGTATTGGTCTTATAACCATTTCACCTTGACCTTGTACCTATGTGAACTGGGCTTGACTAGGATCCGTCTAATTGTTGGTCAAAAGTCCCTTTTTCTATTGTTTTGTGTCTTTTTCACTGTATTTGCTCCAGAAACCTGTATCCTGTAATATGCAACAAACGTGCGTCAAGAGTACCTGTTTATTTATAAAAAGGATAAGAATAGGGGAATGGAAAATGCAATATTATGGTCCGAACAATAGCCTTTGTCATTAAGTATTTGAAGGGATCCACCTTCGATATGAGATGGACTTTGTGAGCTAAGGCATAATGTCTGAGCTTCATAACTACAAAGATCAACGCCAAGCGGTGGTTCTCTATAGGGGAGTAGTTATTTTCTGCTCCCAGCAGGACTCGACTCAGATAGTATAATGCCCCTTCCTTTTCTTGGTCATTCTCTTATGCCCATAGTGTGCCTAAAAAACCGTCAAAGGCAGTTGTATAGAGGATAATAGGCTTTTCCTTAACCGAAGCGGCCAGTACCAGTGGATTCTGCAAGTATTACTTGATCTCCTCCAATGCTTTCTGACATTTCTGGAGCCATATGAAGGGGGTCCATTTTTTCATCAGATGTCTATATAGATGACATTTCTCAGAGAGGTTAGTAATGAACCGTCGGATATAAGCAAGATTTCCTTGGAGAGATCGCGGTTTTTTGAGATTCTTTAGAGGAGGCGTGTCTATAATTGCCCTAATTATGGAGGGATCTATCTTGATTCCTCGATGACAGATTATAAAACCTAGAAACTTCCTTGAAGAGACCCCGAACGCACATTTCGGCGGATTCATATTCAGGTTGTATTGTCGAAGGCGGTTGAAAACTGTCCTTAGATGCTACAGGTGTTCTTTGTGTGACATGCTCTTGACTACGAGGTCGTCGATGTAGCATTCAACGATGCCATGTATCATGTCGCCGAATATCTTGGTGATTGCTTTTTGATATGTCGCTCTGGTGTTCTTTAGTCTGAAGGGCATAACTTTATAACAGTATATGCCTATTGGTGTGCGGAAGGCCGTATGCTTCTGATCTTCGGGATGCATGTTTATCTGAATATTTCATAACGATTCATCCATGAAGGAGAAGACCTCATGAGTGGAGGTGTTTTCGATCATCGGTTCGGTGACTGGTACGGGAAAATAATCTTTCGGACATGCCTTATTGAGGTCACGAAAGTTCATGCAGACCCGGACGGTCCCGTTTTTCTTCATCAAGGGAACAATATTAGTGATCCAGCCAGGATATTGGATTTCTTGGATGAAGACAGAATTTATAGGTTTCTTAACTTCAGCACTGGTACTCATCTCTAGTTCAAGACGCATTCTCCTCGGAGATTGTTTAATAGGCTTTATTCCCGGCATTATGGACAGTTTGTGAACTGCTACATCTGAATCGAGACCTGGCATCTCGGAGTAATTCCATGGGAAGCGGTCTTTATACTTCATGAGTACTACTTTTAAACCAGCTACTTGTTCATCTGAAAGCAGCTTGCGGACGAACGTGGGTCAAGGATCTTCTTCGGTTCCCAAGTTTATATTTTTCAATTCATCAGCAGTGGTATGGATCCCGTCTTCCAGTTCTTCTCGCACTGGCGGCAGCTCCGAAATTTCTTCTTCTTCATTTGTTAAGCATTCGAGACACTGAGGCGTATCTTGATCCCCTTTTCATTTAGGAGTCTTATCATATGGAAAGTGTGAGTGAGCTTCCGCTTTGTCACGCCCCGCTTCCCGGTATACGGCGAAGGGGACAGGACTGGTCCGCTACGTATTTACTCAGAAGCAAATACGCTAAGCGTAGCTAAGCAATATAAAATAAATACACAAGAGACAAAATATAATAAAAACAAAAACTTTTATTTATTAACATTCTTTTGTACAATGCATGAAAAGGAAATACAACTGAAATAAAACAATGCCTAAACAATGGCATAAAATGAAATGAAAATTACTGAATGGAAAATGTACAATGAAACTAGAGCTCTGGTTCTTCAGCAAACTGATCCAAGTCTTCTGCAGATGGCTCGATCTCTGCCAGGTCCAGATCACCTGACGATATTCAAAGAAGAAAGAATAGAATGTCTTCAGCGAACAGGTCGCTCGGTAAGTCCTAAAGATACGAGGAAAGTAGAATAGACAGAATAAGAAGATATCTTTTAAAGTTGTATAATATTGCTGTAATGTTGTGTTAACGCTGTTGTTTATAGCTTGATACAGAAGGATGCCAGTGTATACGAGAGGGGTCGGTATATGCTAGAGACCAGGGCAAACGGAATGTACAAGGAACCGTTAAGCCACGGTACAACAGCAATGAAATATAGGTTAGGTGTCTTAATCTTACCGCCTCGTGCCACTTTTAACACCTTCCATACCAATCTACCCCTTAAACCCCATAGTGTTTTATTTGTATTGTTTTGTACTGTAAATTGAATTGAGTGTATAATTGAAAGACTGACTGAAACCATGATATCAGTAAACGGATGTAACCGCAGAATCATGTAAGTGGAATAACTGGAGAACCATATAAATGGAATGTATATCCATGGTTCGGTTCAGTCAAGTCGTATAGATTGATAATTGGATTCATGGATTCATGTTGAAGATTGTAGATTATAAATTGACTTGAATCATATTCAAGTCAGATTAATCAAACTCAAACCCGAGTCAGACAATTAGAAGTGTAAATCGAAGTCTTGATTATTTCTTAAAGCTATAATTGCTAGGGTCATTAGAGTAATTTATAATACTTGAGGGGGTTTTATGTAAAAATACTTTTATATACTTTTCAAAATACACCTCAAGTATTCATTATTCATCTTTAGAGTTATAATGAATGTGGATTTTATATTGTGATATTTCTAGTGAAAATATCCTAGATTCATAATTAAATGTATTTATTTATAATATTGATTCATTTGGAATTCATGGTATTTTAGTGTAAAATTTGTTCTTGTGATTTTTAGAAAAAGGTGGAATATTTATATCATAACAAAATAGATATTTTAATAATAAATATACATATATTTATAAAAAAATAATTTTAATAAATATTTTATATTCTAGAAAATCTCATTTTCTTAAGATGTCGTATTTTAAATCTTTCGATTCCGAATGCTCCTTGCGGAGGTCTGAATCTCGCACTACTAAGCCCGAGGGTGTGCGATAAACCGCACCATCCCGAACGGATTCCCCAAAATGGGTTGTAGCGGCGCTATGCAAAGATTGTAAAATACTAAATCCTTTAGAAAACGGTTTTATAAAGTAAATGGTATTTATTTATAGAAATGTCAATTTTCCGTATTCTATGTTCTAGGGTCTCCTATGTAAACTAGCCTATTTCTAAATGGTCTAAATGACACGTAGTGAGATGCCTCAAATCGCATCTTCACCATCAATTGTGGCCAGGTAAATACAAGTGAGGAAATGAGGGATCCGCTCACGAATCACCGTGAGACGGGCCTTTTAAAGTTACCTTTCTCACTTGCCTAGCCTAGAAACCACAAAGTTAGGTTTAGATAAACGACCGATGTCCACAACTTATCGTATTTTCCTAATAAGTGGTGCTTCTTTAAAAAGTGTATCAAAACTACATCTTTTAGAAATGGTCTTTATTAAGTATATGGTATTTAAATGAAATTGTTTGTTTTCTCGTATTCTAGGTTCTCGGGGGTGTTGCATATGAGTGTGTGAGTAGGTAGGTCGTTACCTCGTGATCTACTTTAAATATATAGCAAGTTTGATGGGTTTAAATGGAGGATTGGAACAATATGGTATTTAAGTGAAAAATACGATAAATTGAAATAGCTATCATTTCATGTGCTAAAACTTGTTCAAATTGTTTGATTAGTGTTTAATAGTCAACATGAGAAAGTTTAAGTATGATTGTATTAGTGAGAAGTGCAATTTTATAGAAAACCGAATCGGAAATCGGATTTATTCCGATTCTGTCGGGTTTTGTAATTTCTTATTTTGAGAATGGAAAAGAGAGATAGAAAAGGGACTTACGGGTTTTAGATTACACGAGAGAGTGAGGGGGAACTAGAGGAATCGTCGATGTGAAGCGTCGCCGCCGGTAGTTCCCAAAACGTTCGTCAGAAGTTCCGCTGGGAATTCGTTGGAGTTTCGCATCGAGCTTATTTTCAAAGTACACGATTCTTGGAATTTTTTTGAGAGAGTGGGCTCAGGATTTTGGGATGAGGGGGTAGAGGGTAGGGGGTGTATTTATAGGGTAGGCTAGGGTTAGGTTAAATGAAGAGTTTTCAATAAAAAAATGTAGAAATATAGAAAATTCATTAAAAATTAGAGTAATTAGGTGTTAATGGGCATTCTGGAACCGATCCAATAAATTAGAGTGTGCAGGGGGTTGGGTAGCTGAAAAGACATAACTTTGTAGTTGTCGACTCGGCCGTCCGGCCGAGTCCGGCCGGCGACCCCGGCCCGAGTTGGGAGTCCAGAATGTGGGGGGTCGTCAGGTGAAGGCTCTGGTATTTTTAGTTTTTCAGGTTTAGTTCATGTTTTGGGAGTTATGGTGTGTGGACTGTTGGGCTTCCAAAGGATTTAAAACAAAATAATATAAAAAATAATGTGGGGTAGGGGATTTGAACTCTGGTGGCTTAGTTCAGCAGTGCAAGGTATTACCAATGAGCTACAAGCTCCTTCTTGTAATTATTGTATGAAATAAATACATAAAGTGGTAATAGTAACATTAAATACCCCAAGTATACTTCAAATTTAAATCAAATTTATGTATACTAAAAATAGAGTTGTTACAGTCTACCCTCCTTATAAAAATTTCGTCCTCGAAATTTACAACTTTTATTTGAGGACTAGGTTACAAAGAGGTGAGAATATCTTGCACGCATTTCATCTTCCCTTTCCCAAGTGAATTCTCCTGGAATGTCGTTTCTCCACATTACTCGAACCAAGTTAACTTCCTTGTTCCGAAGTGTCTTCTCTTTCCTGTCCAGGATCTCCACAGGCTGTTGCTCACAAGACAAGTCAGGCTGTATAGTGAGCTCGGAATGATCAAGAACGGGGCTGGGGTCACTCACATACCTTTTGAGTTAGGATATGTGGAACACATTATGCACTCCTTCCAATGAGGGTGGAAGCGCTAAGCGGTATGCCACTTCACCGACTCGTTCGAGTTTGTCGAACGGTCCAATGTATCACGGACTCAATTTACCCCGTCTTCCAAATCGGATCACTCCGCGGTTCGGAGATATCTTCAAGAATACGTGATCTCCTGGCTGGAACTCCAAGTGTCGTCTCTTTGCATCTGCCCAGTGTTTCTGTCGATCTTGGGCTATGCGCATCCTTTCTCTGATAGTACGGACCACATCAACGGCCACTACTATCATCTCTGGTCCAAGAAGTTCCCTATCTCCGATGTCGTTCCAACTTAATGGTGATCGACACTTCCTTCCATACAATACTGCAAAAGGTGACATTCCTATGCTTGCTTGGTAGCTGTTGTTGTACGTGAACTCCACAAGATGCAGGTGATCTTCCCACGATCCTTTGAAGTCTAGCATACACGCTCTGAGTATATCTTCCAAGATCAGAATAGTTCGGTCAGACTGACCATCTGTTTGTGGATGATAAGCCGTGCTGAAATTCAGACTTGTTCCCAAGCTTGCTTGTAGACTTTGCCAAAATTGCGATCGGAACCTGGTGTCATGATCGGAGACAATGCAGACCGGTACTCCATGAAGTATAACAATTTGCTGGATGAGTTCATGGGTGTCGAAGATAGTATATTATGAAGAGTTTAAATCTTAAATAGATTATTACCTCCATGTACTTCCTTGCTAGCGTCTCAGTTGATTGGCCAACTCGAAATGGGATGAAGTGAGCCGACTTTGTGAATCGATCCACAATGACCCATATAGCATCATTACCCTTTGTGCTGCGAGGAAGAGCAATCACAAAATCCATCGTGATGTGTTTGCCACTTCCACTCTGGGATCGGTAACGGTTGAAGTAGTCCAGCTATCCTGTGATGTTCAGCCTTTACTTGTTGACATACTAAGCATTTTGCGACACTTCTGGCTACTTCACGCTTCATTCCATGCCACCAATAATTCTGACGTAGATCTTTGTACATTTTGGTACCTCCATGATGTACTAAGTAGGGAGAGCTGTGAGCTTCCTTCATTAACTCTTCCCGAACAGGACCTTTTGGTACACCCAATCTGCTGCCGTATTTCAAAGATCCGTCTTTATGGATGATGAAGTCTGTTCTGAGTCCATTCTCCACTTGTTCTCAGATCTTTTGCAACTTAGCATCACTTGCTTGAGCTGCTTTGATCTGATTGACAATGGTTGATTGAACTTGTAAATTCATCAAACTTGAAGCGTTACCTGGAATGACTACTTCAATCTCCATCTGATGCAAGTCTTGCTGAAGCTTCCACTGAGCGGTGAGATTCATTGTTAATGGTTGGCGACTGAGAGCATCAGGTACTACATTCACCTTTCCTGGGTGATATTGCAAGTTGATGTCAAAGTCCGCCATGAGTTCTAACCATCTTCTCTGCCGCATATTCAACTCCTTTTGAGTAAACACGTATTTCAGACTTTTATGATCTGTGTAGATGTTCACTCGTTCACCAAGTAGATAATGGCGCCAAATCTTGAGAGCAAAAATCACGGCTGCCAACTCCAGATCATGCATCGAATAATTGCGCTCATGAGCCTTCAGATGTCTTGAAGTATAAGTCACAACCTTACCGTGCTGATGTAGAACACATCCTAGTCTCTTACCGGATGCATCACAATGCACTTCGAATTCTCCAGATTGATCCGGTATTATGAGAATAGGTGCAAATGTCAACCTTGACTTGAGTTCTACGAAAGCTTGTTCGCATGCTTCTGACCACACAAATTCCTCATCTTTACGTGTGAGCTTGGTCAGGGGTGTTGCTATCTTCGAAAATCCCTCAATGAACCTTCTGTAATATCCAGCTAAACCCAAGAAACTCTGAATGTCCTTCACTGACTTTGGTGTAGGCCAGTCGCTAACTGCTGCAACTTTCGCTGGATCCACAGAGATTCCTTCTCCTGATACGATATGTCCAAGAAAACCAACTTGCTTTAGCCAAAACTCGCACTTGCTGTACTTGGCATAGAGTTTATGTTGTCGAAGAGTTTTCAGGACTATTCGTAGGTGCTTTGCATGCTCTTTCCGACTCTTAAAATACACCAGGATGCCGTCGATGAAGATGACAACAAACCAGTCTAAGTACTCCCGGAAAACTTGATTCATTAGGTTCATGAATATTGCTGGTGCATTAGTCACTCCAAATGGCATCACTAGAAATTCGTAATGTCCATAGCAAGTTCTAAAAGCTGTTTTGTGAATATTAGCTTCCTTGACTTTCTCTTGATGATAATCTGAACGAAGATCCAATTTAGAGAAAACACAAGATCCACTTAGCTGATCGAATAAATCAAGGATGTGCGGGAGTGGATACATGTTCTTTATAGTGACTTCGTTCAAGGCTCTATAATCGATGCACATTTTGTATGAACCTTCCCTCTTCTTCACAAGTAGTACAGGTGCTCCCCAACTTGAAGTGCTGGGACGAATCCATCCTTTCGCCAATAATTCGTCCAACTGGGTTCGGACTTCCTTCAAACCTTCCGCACTTAATCTATAAGGTGCTTTGATCACCGGTTGTGCTCCTGGTACTAAATCAATACTGAATTCAAGAGCTCGATCGGGAGGCAAACCTGATATATCGTCAGGAAATACATCGTCGAACTCTCGAACTACCTCTGGTCTTGATTCTTCTTCCGCTTGAGCTGATGCAACTACTGCTTCCCTTGGTTTCGCTTTGTAGGTACTTGGCTCCAGGGTACGGTCTCCGCTTTTGAAATAGAAGACCGGGTGGTCTGGAATCTCGAATACTACCCTCCTTTGACGACAGTCGATGGTAGCATAAAAAGTTCCAAGCCAATCCATTCCTAGAACCACATCGAAGTTCGGTATGTCCAGTACTTTGAAGTCAGCATAAAACTCTCTGCTGCAGACGACGACTGGACACAAGCTGTATCCCATGGTTGCCTTTAGAATGCCATTTCCTGAACTGACATTCCAGCTGGATACAAGCGGTGAGACTGGAATCACATGGGTTCGGACGAACCGTTGCGACATAAAGCAGTGCGATGCTCCAGTATCAAAGAGTGCTAGTGCAGGTAGTGAGGCTACTAAGATTGTACCTAACGTATGTGGGATATGTTTTAGGTATAGGGAAAGTGTGTAGATAAACAAGACTAAAAGAAAAGTTTGAGAAGAAAAGTTTACCAGTGATGACTTGACCAGTGGCCTCAGCTTCTTCCACTGATATGGTGAAAGCCTGGCACATTGGTACATTCCTCCTGGCCTGAGGAGCATTCCTCGGAATGTTCCTTTGAGCTTGATGGAACTGACGAGGAGGTGGTGCAGCTTGTGGTCCTCTGGGTGGTGCAGGTAGTGCAGGTCTTGGAGCAGGGGCTTGGATGGCTAGGCGCTGTGGGTAATTGTTTGCATGCCTGGGTGCAGCAACTGGGTTTTGCCTTTGGGGACAAACCCAATATCATGAGTAGATGAGCCGCAGACTAAGCAAAGACGGTTGGCTCGCCGGCAGACTTTCATCATATGTCCGGCTCTCTTGCAGTAGGTACAAAAGGCTGGGCTGGGACGATGGTTCGGTACTCCGGGTCGCCTTGGCACAAAAGGTGGCCTGGACGAGGCTCCTCCTGCCATCTGGTTGGCAGGGCGCTTAACTCCTGCAGACTGAGATCTGCCCCTTGCTTTTATCACTGCCTCATAACTGCGGGCAGCTTCCAGAGCTTCCTCATGAGTCGGAAATTTCCCTGTGGCTAGTGCAGGCTGAATTTCCGTGTCCAAACCTTGTTGAAAGCGACGAGCTCAGATCTCGTCCGTCGGTATCAAGTGTGCCACGAATCTGTTTAAAGATTGTGGTAGCTGTGCAGTGTGTGATATTTAAAAAATGAACTATTGTGACATATCTTACCGGCTTAGCATGGTGAATTCAGCGTCGTACTCATCTACTGACTTGTCCCACATCGAACCTTATTGTAGATGAATGAACTGCTGCTCCATGGCAAACCTGGCGGTCACAGGGAAGTACTTCGCGTCGAACTTCTCGCGAAAAGTCTTCTATTCAATAGGCTGTACAAGACGGCTTTCTTCCGCCTTCCACCAGTTGCGAGCATTGTCCGTGAGCTGCAGTTTCGCCACACGGACCCAAGCTATGTCTGGCACTTGTGCTGCAGCCAGATCATTCTCTATGCTTTGTGCCCATTCCTCAGCTTCAAGAGGGCTTCCCTTTCCGGAGAACTTCTTGGGATGTAAAGCCATGAATTGCTTTACCCCAGGTGCGTCAGTCTCGGGACAGTTCAGGAGTTGTTGCTGTCCCTCAAGGAGGCTGCAGATCGCCTCAAGTAGCACTGTTTGCTCGGTGGGTGGCGCAGGAACAGCAGGAACGATTGGTGGTGGAGGTGTGTTGTTGACATTGGTGCTGGTGTTGTTCGAAGAATCCATAACCTTGAAGAAAAATTTGGGTTAGGACAGATTCAAAGTATATGATTCAAAGAATAAGAAATGATGGGATTCAAGGAACATGATTGTAAAGAATGTTTTAGTTGCTGGTTCTTGTGTCATATTGCTTAGGTTGTTCACGCAGAACAGAACTGCATGATAGGGTTTCATACAGCTCTGACCTGCATGGGTCACCAACAAAACCTGTCACGCCCCGCTTCCCATTATACGACGAAGAGGACGGGACTGGTCCGCTACGTATTTACTCAGAAGCAAATACGCTAAGCGTAGTCAAGCAATATAAAGTAAATACACAAGAGATAAAATATACTAAAAACAACAACTTTTATTTATTAACATTCTTTTGTACAATGCATGAAAAGGAAATACAACTGAAATAAAATGATGCCTAAACAATGGCATAACATGAAATGAAAAGTACTGAATGGAAAATGTACAATGAAACTAGAGCTCTGGTTCTTCAGCAAACTGATCCAAGTCTTCTGCAGATGTCTCGATCTCTGCCGGGTCCAGATCACCTGACGACATTCAAAGAAGAAAGAATAGAATGTCGTCAGCGAACAGGTCGCTCAGTAAGTCCCAAAGATAAGAGGAAAGTAGAATAGATAGGATGAGAAGATATCTTTTAAAGTTGTATAATATTGCTGTAATGTTGTGTTAACGCTGTTGTTTGTAGCTTGGTACAGAAGGATGCCAGTGTATACGAGAGGGGTCTCTATATGCTAGATGTAACACCCGAGTTCATTTATACCAATTCCAGTTTTAGTATTTTACTTATCCATGGTTTATTCCTGATTTAGCGTGTTTGGGTGCGAATAGTATTTTACATGTTTCTAGGCATTCGACCCGACCCGCTTGCTTGAACCTGTTTGACTCTTATTATAGATTGCCTTGACTTGTTGCATGGACCGGTGCATCTCATAATTTAGTATACTGGTATTTTATCCTATATCTCATCTTTTGCATACAACAGTTTAAATCATGTAAATAAATTAAAATTGTATTTCATGGCCTGTTTGATACCCCTAACCTTGTGCTAGCGTCCTTATATCGTGTTCTCGTCCCGTTCCGTGAAACGGACGAATTTGGACGGCTACGCGCACGTGCGTACGTCCGTTTTTGGGGTATACATTTCTGCTACAAAATCCTTCATTTCAATTTTTGGAACTTGCTAATATTTTTCATTTGTCAAATCCAAATCCTTGGACCCGACCCGGATGCAATTCGGAAATATTTTGCATCTTGCCAAATCCTATTTATTCAAATCTTTTAAATCTTTAAAATCTGGCTGAAACATATATTCTCAGCCTATTATATTTTTCTAGCCAACAAGATTATTTTTTATAACCAGTGAATCTTTATAATTTCTCCCCTACTGTTTCGCTCACCAATCAGAGCCTTCCTTGCATTTGACGTCGGGCCCCACCTTCTTTTCTCTCTCTCCCTTTTCTCCATCTCTCTCTCCCTCGTTCTTTCTCACCCCGCTACGAGACAAACCCATCTCTCCTCCCCCTCTCTCTCCTCTCGTTTCTTCCTCTCTCTCTCCTCTCGCGCCCGCTTCTCTCTTCTCTCGCGGTGCGCGAGAGTCCCGTCACCTCCCTCGATTGCTACGGTCACCTCCCTCCATCTCTTCTTCTCCTTCTTCTTCTTCTCGTCTTCAAACCCCGAGCACCCCACGAGAGCCCTAGCCGTCGTCGTCGCCACCTCCATCTACGATCTCATCACCACTTCCATCCCATCTCTTCCTCCTCGTCGTCGTCGCCATCTTCTTCTTCTTCCTCCTTAACCTGAGCCTGCACTTCACAGAACCCCCTACGGCCAGAACCCATCATCATACTCACCTCCATCACCGCCGATCACATCGTCATCGCCAATATCTCCTTCTCTCCTCGTCTCTATCATATACTTCTCCCTCTCTTCTCCTCATCCTCTCTCTCTCTTCTCTCCCATCTTAGAAACCCCTTCACACCTGACCTCTTGCACCCACCGCGACGAGAACCCATCACCCTAAACATCTCGTCGCCGGCAATCCCTCAACCCCGTCATCATCGTCTCCACCTCCTCAGCTCTTCCACCTAGCCACCCTGCATTAGCATTCTCGAGGAGCCGGCAACCCTAGAACCCGAGCACCCCCTTGCACACCCTTACACTTCGCCGGCAGCCCATCACCATAGACCCATGACTCATCGTCACATCTCTCCTCGCCCCGCCTCTGCCACAGAACACCACACCAGTATGCATTCCCTCTCTCCTTCTTTCTTCTCTTTCCTTTCTCTTCTGTATCGTAAATAGTTGTTCTCTGTCTTTGTAAATCGCCAGACCCGGCCATGACGTCGACGATCCCGACGCGCCAGCGAACGTACCTGACCCGTGTGATCACATTGTACGTGGTTTGGATCCGTTCCGTGTACCGTGCGCGCATCGCGACGTTCTCCGCCGACGTGAGACGTTCCGTATTCCCGTTCTTGATCCGTCCAGGCAAGTAAACTTGCTACATGCTACTTAATTTATTATATATACATTTGATGGCACTTTAAACCCGTAGTTTAACTTTAGTACCATGATTTTCCCTTTTTCGTGTTCGATGTCGCGTTCTTTCATTTTAGTTTCCAGACTTGAAACCTACCGTTCGCATTTACTTCATTAAACCAAATAACCACAATCATATGTTTTAATCACATTTTAACTATTGACATAGCCTATGGTATTTTCTATAGTTTTACTCCACCGGATACCCGTGTGCATTTTAAACTGTTTTAGCTGTGATTTCATCCATTGAACCTATTTATAAATCATTGCATCCCTAAAATTTCTTAATACTAGTTAACATGATTTAACGGCCATAATTGTCATACTGTATTCATATAATGTTGAAACCATCTCTAAAACACAAACTGATAACCGTACAGCTAAGTAGTTTAATCTGCGCATTTGCTTAACCTATTACATGTGCCAATTTATTGTGTTCTTGATACCCATGCTTTTTTATTTATAACCATGATTATATTAGTTGATTATGAGCACCACATGATATCTTTTACACCCTGACATGACTTGCTACACACATATTGCTTGACCCGACATGGTACTGTACATTACTTGACTTGACTTGACCTAACGTACCATGGATTGACCTGTTACCTGATCTTGTGTCTAATGCCAACAAACCTGACATGTAGTCCTTACGGACCGTTCCTGTTGTCTATCCAGACAAACCTGCTTTTACTAGATCCTGTGTTGGCATTAGTTCTTGATTACTTAAATACCTGACTTGAACACTTATAACTTGGGGGTATGGGGAAATCAATGATGAAACCTGACTTGTAACTCAACAGTTCGATACCTGTTCTGATCAGTCTTACGGGCTAGGCCAGCCCCGGAGTGATGATGCTGACATCACTCATCTTTACATGCTACCTTTTACTGCCTAGCGGCACGTCTCGGATTCAGCCCGAGAATCTTGACCGGGGTCCCGGGCACGCACGGGATACTATTGAGTTGCATCGATGATTCATCAAATTGATTTCAAAGACTTGAGAGTAGATAACCCAATAGAACATTTTAGTTTACTCACTGCACACTACCCTTAACTATCCTGATTTACATTACTGTTACATCTGCTTTTCATTCATGATTATATTTGCATTGCCTGTTACCCTGTTTGTATTTTATTACTTGATGACATGACACGCTGACGTCTGGGTTTTGCATGGCCCAGATTCTTCTACCTTGTTGCAGACTGATCAGGAGTATTGCCGCTGTTAGACCGAGCGGTGAAGTTCCTGTCGGTAGGTAGTTTCACTTCCAGGTGTTTCATTTATTGTACTTTTTGGCTTCCGCACATTGTTATTTCTTGACTCTTTTACTCTGGCTTATAGACATGTACTAGATTGTTGGTTTACTTTTCTGTTCTTAATATCTCTACAGCCGTAATGTGACCGTGGAAGGATTTTTCCTATCCACAAGTAGCATGGTTGGCTATGTCACGTACCCATCTTAGCGTACTCTGGGAAGCGGGATGTGACACTAGAGACCAGGGCAAACGGAATGTATAAGGAACCGTTAAGCCACGGTACAACAGCAACGGAATATAGGTTAGGTGCCTTAATCTTACCGCCTCGTGTCATTTTTAACACCTTCCGTACCAATCTACCCCTTAAACCCCGTAGTGTTTTATTTGTATTGTTTTGTACTGTAAATTGAATTGAGTGTATAATTGAAAGACTGACCGAAACTATGATATCAGTAAATGGATGTAACTGCAGAATCATGTAAGTGGAATAACTGGAGAACCATGTAAATGGAATGTATATCCATGGTTCGGTTTAGTCAAGTCGTTTAGATTGATAATTGGATTCATGGATTCATGTTGAAGATTGTAGATTATTGATTGACTTGAATAATATTCAAGTCAGATTAATCAGACTTAAACTTGAGTCAAACAATTAGAAGTGTAAATCGAAGTCTTGATTATTTCTTAAACCTATAATTGCAAGGGTCTTTAAAGTAATTTATAATACTTGAGGGGGTTTTATGTAAAAATACTTTTATATACTTTTCAAAATACACCTCAAGTATTCATTATTCATTTTTAGAGTTATAATGAATGTGGATTTTATATTGTGATATTTCTAGTGAAAATATCCTATATTCATAATTAAAGGTATTTATTTATAATATTGATTTATTTAGAATTCATGGTACTTTAGTGTAAAATTTGTTCTTGTGATTTTTAGAAAAAGGTGGAATATTTATATCATAACAAAATAGATATTTTTGTGATAAATATACATATATTTATATAAAAATAATTTTAATAAATATTTTATATTCTAAAAAATCTCATTTTCTTATGATATCGTATTTTAAATCTTTCGAGACCGAATGCTCCTTGTGGTACTAAGCCCGAGGGTGTGCGATAAACCGCACCATCCCAAACGGGTTCCCCAAAATGGGTTGTAGCGGCGCTTTATAAAAATTGTAAAATACTAAATCCTTTAGAAAATGGTTTTATAAAGTAAATGGTATTTATTTGTAGAAATGTCAATTTTCCGTATTCTATATTCTAGGGTCTCCTAAGTCAACTAGACTATTTCTAAATGGTCTAAACGACAAGTAGTGAGATGCCTCAAATCGCCTCTTCACCGCCAATTGTGGTTAGGTAAGTACAAGTGTGGAAAGGAGAGATCCGCTCACGAATCACCGTGAGACGGGCCTTTTAAAGTTACCTTTCTTACTTGTCTAGCCTAGACACCACAAAGTCAGGTTTAGATAAACGACCGATGTCCACAACTTATTGTATTTTCCTAATAAGTGGTACTTCTTTAAAAGGTGTATCAAAACTACATCTTTTAGAAATGGTCTTTATTAAGTATATGGTATTTAAATGAAATTGTTTGTTTTCTCGTATTCTAGGTTCTCGGGGGTGTTGCATATGAGTGTGTGAGGAGGTAGGTCGTTACCTCGTGATCTACTGTAAATGTATAGCAAGTTTGATGGGTTTAAATGGAGGATTGGAACAATGTGGTATTTAAGTGAAAAATACGATAAATTGAAATAGCTATCATTTTATGTGCTGAAACTTGTTTAAATTGTTTGATTAGTATTTAATAGTCAACATGAGGAAGTTTAAGTATGATTGTATTAGTGAGAAGTGAAATTTTATAGAAAACCGAATCGGAAATCGGATTTATTCCGATTCCGTCGGGTTTTGTAATTTCGTATTTTGAGAATGGAAAAGAGAGAGATAGAAAAGGGACTTACGGGTTTTAGATTACACGAGAGAGTGAGGGGGAACTAAAGGAATCGTCGATGTGAAGTGTCGTCGCCGGTAGTTCCCAAAACGTTCGCCGGAAGTTCCGCCGGGAATTCGTCGGAGCTTCGTCTCGAGCTTGTTTTCAAAGTACACGATGCATAGAAATTTTTTGAGAGAGTGGGCTCAGGATTTTAGGGTGCGAGGGTAGAGGGTAGGGGGTATATTTATAGGGTTGGCTAGGATTAGGGTAGATGAAGGGTTTTTAATAAAAAAATATAAAAATATAGAAAATTCATTAAAAATTAGAGTAATTAGGTCTTAATGGGCATTCTGGAACCGATCCAATAAATTAGAGTATGCAGGGGGGTTGGGTAGCTGAAAAGACACAACTTTGTATATGTCAACTCGGCCGTCCGGCCTAGTCCGGCCGGCGGCGCCGGTCCGAGTCGGCCGGTCCGCCGGCCGACTCGGCCGAGTCAGGCCGAGTCGGAAGTCCAGAATGTGGAGGGTCGTCAGGTGAAGGCTCTGGTATTTTTAGTTTTTCAGGCTTAGTTCAAGTTTTGGGAGTTATTGCGTGTGGACTGTTGGACTTCCAAAGGATTTAAAACAAAATAATATAAAAAATAATGTGGGGCAGAGGATTTGAACTCTGGTGGCTTGGTTCAGCAGTGCAAGGTATTACCAATGAGCTACAAGCTCCTTCTTGTAATTATTGTGTGAAATAAATGTAAGTCGATGTACAACACCCCACGACTTGTGGGGAGGCGGAAATTTGAAAAACGATCTTGTTCTTTGCTTAAACATCGACTAACCGCATGAATCGAAGCTAAACGATAACTAACATGAAACATAGAAGTTCTATAATACTATGTTTAGGGATTATACCTAACGAATCGTGTCCTTCGTCTTTGCGAACTCCTCCTCCTCCTCGGTCTTCTCGAAGTAGTAGACGATCCACCCGAGAGCTTTAATCCAAGCTTAGCCTTTAAACTTGAGGCAACTAACCTTCTTTAAGTGCTAATCAAAGAAGCTAGGAGATATAGAGTGAGGGTTATGATTTAGTTAGTCTAACTAATCCTTGTACTCAACACATGAGAGGGGAGGATTAGGGTTTGAAGAGGGAGAGCTTGAGGAGAGAGAAGATGATAATGATAATGAAATGAGAATAGTGAGTTATGATAATATATATCAAGCATTTCTTTTTATCAAGAAAAGAAAATATATCAATTTAACAACCATGCTTGATAATATCTAGTGATGATTCATCTCCATGGATAATGACATGTATGAATCATCTAGGTGACTCACTAATCACATTCATTGTATATGCCACCTAAACCTCCTTAGTTACCACCTTCTAGAAGCTTCTCGCACAATTACGAGAACGCCCCTCCTTTCCGCAAAAATATTGAAAAACTTTAGACTGTATAAATCCAATAACCGGATACCAGTAACTGGCTTAAACCAAAGCCGACTGGTAAAAACTGTCCGAAAGTCGTACGTGCGTAAACACACGTATGCGTCCGAACCCTTGTCGTAAAACCATACGACCTCTATATCGTTTCGCCTGGAGTAGGGAAACTCTCTGTGTGGGACTCTAGAGACTCGACTACTACGCTGGCAGTGGGTTTAACCACAGACCGCAAGCGGCACTAGCTGTACGTAACGGTCCCCAGGTAGATGTCGATAAGAAGGCCGATGAGGAACCCATCCGAACTCCTACTGAGTCTGATGTGACAATCTCCATACAGTCCGGTCCGTTCGTCTAAGACTATCGCATATCGGGCCTAGGGGGCGGCAAGCGTCAGTCCCCTAATAGCGGTATAAGTCGTGTCGGAGCGAAGCCCATTACACCCTGAGAAACTACTGGAACCTACCAGCAAATCTCGCTTGCCCTGGCCAGGGACTTTGCGTAATGGCTCTCTGACACAGCGCGATATCAACCCCCAATACCGGGAGAGACGAATCCTGTCTAACCGCCACTGCCTCCAAGTGCTCGGGACTGCACCCAACTGCTACCTGTTTGCACGACTCCTTTGAGCCATGGTAGGGTAGCAATCTAAGAACAGTGGGACACACTCGAGGCGAAGTAGCAGTGTCAAGTCTGCGGACTATGCTGTACTCATGTCACCTGGGAACTGTTCACTGACAATTGGTATAAAACCAACCAACAGTTCCCTGTGAGTCATGTCCGGTGTACCCGTAACCTAACGAGCACCTGCATACTATCTCCAGTACGACGTACTGACGGCTGTGGGACAGACCATCTCTCCAACTGGGATGAGAAGCGTATACACTACTCTACTCCGGAGTATCGATGCTCTGTCTCGATAATCCAACGACTAGGGACCTGAATAAGGATGTGCTTGTAGACTACCCAGCCCCTACTAGTGTGACTGCCATCACAACGCTGGTAGTCAAGCAAGATCCTAAGAGCTCTATCAATACGTATACTCACATATTAAGATAGAAAAACCAAGTAGCATACTACCATATTTAGCAAGACTGTTATATACATGTGAATATCCCAAGCTTCCATTAAGTAATATACAAACTAGTATGATACAATAATGGCCCCTAGGGCATATACACTAACAATCTCTCACTTGCACTAGGGCCATATACTGGCATATCGAAGACCAATGATCTCGAGTAGCTTCTCGAACTGAATCTGAGGTAGCGCCTTCGTGAATGGATCAGCAATGTTCTCTTTAGAAGCAACTCTCCGAACCTCGATCTCCTGACGATCAATGATCTCCCTGATCAGGTGATACCGCCTTAAGATGTGTCTGGACTTCTGATGGGACCTTGGTTCCTTCGCTAAAGCTATAGCTCCGTTGTTGTCGCAATACAGAGGTATTGGATCAACTATGGTAGGAACCACCTGAAATTCTGTTAGGAACTTCTTCATCCAGACTGCTTCTTTTGCGGCATCGCAAGCAGCTATATACTCCGCTTCCATCGTTGAGTCAGCAACGGTGTCCTGCTTGGAGCTCTTCCAGCACACCGCCCCTCCATTGATGGTAAAGACATAACCCGACATGGACTTGGAATCGTCCTTATCACTCTGGAAGCCGGAATCAGCAAAGGCCTCCAACCTGAGGTCTTTTCCGCCGTAAACTAAGAACATCTCCTTAGTCCTTCTCAGGTACTTGAGAATGTTCTTTACTGCTATCCAGTGCTTCTCCCCTGGGTCTGACTGATACCGGCTTACCACGCTTAGTGCGTAAGCTACATCTGGTCTGGTACACAACATCGCATATATTATAGAGCCTACCGCAGAAGCGTAGGGTATAATAGACATGCGTTCCCTTTCCAAATCAGTCTTGGGAGACATCTCTTTGGAGAGGGTGATTCCGTGACAAGCCGGTAGATTACCGCGCTTAGAATCTTCCATACTGAATCTTTTCAGTACAGTGTCGATATACCTGGACTGCGAAAGTCCCAACATCCTCTTGGATCTATCACGATAGATCTGGATCCCTAGAATGTAAGAGGCATCACCCAGGTCTTTCATGGAGAACCTGTGTGACAAGAATCCTTTGACAGATTGTAGCATAGGAATGTCATTTCCTATCAATAAATGTCACCCACGTACAAGACGAGGAATACGACACTTCTGGCTACAACTTTACTATATATGCACGGTTCATCTGGATTTTTGATAAAGTCATATTCTTTGACTGTCTCATCAAAACAGATGTTCCAACTCCGCGATGCCTGCTTTAGTCCATAAATGGACTTAAGCAGCTTGCATACTTTCCCGCTGCTCCCACTCTGATTGAAACCCTCTGGCTGATCCATATAGACGCACTCTTCTAAATTTCCATTCAGAAAAGCCGTCTTTACGTCCATCTGCCAGATTTCATAATCATGGAAGGCAGCAATAGCAAGAAGGACCCGAATGGATTTGAGCATAGCCACTGGAGAAAAAGTTTCGTCATAGTCCAAACCAGGTCTTTGACGAAAACCCTTTGCAACAAGTCTAGCCTTATAGGTTTCCACCTGTCCATCTACACCAATCTTTTTCTTGAAGATCCATTTGCATCCTATGGGTTTTACCCCATCTTGAGCAAAGTCCAAAGTCCATACTTTGTTGGTGTACATGGACTCCATTTCGGTCCGCATTGCATCTAGCCATCGTACCGAGTCGCCGCTCTGGATGGCCTGCTGGAAGTCAGTAGGTTCATCATCATCTATGATGCAATCCTCTCTATCCCCATCTATGAGAAAACCGTAGTATCTCTCAGGCGGATGAGACGACCTACTACTCCTGCGGAGGGGTGCGGGAATGTCCTGTACTTCTTGAACTTCCGGTTCTACCAAACTTTCAGTAGAAGTTTGTGGTTCTGGAATTTCTTCCAGTTCTATTTCGCTCCCACTTATTTCCTTTTCTAAAAACTGATGTTCCAGAAAATGGGCATTACGAGAAACAAAGACCTTTTGTTCCTCTGCGTAATAGAAATAATATCCCTTGAAGTTCTTTGGATATCCCACAAACATACATTTTACTGATCGTGCCTCGAGCTTGTCCACATGCTTCTTTTTAACAAAAGCTGGACATCCCCAAATCTTCATATGCTGAAGATGGGGTTTCTTCCCAGTCCACATCTTATATGGAGTGGTAGGCACAGTCTTGGTAGGAGCCCTGTTCAGAAGATATGCTGCTGATTCTAGCGCATAACCCCAGAAAGATCGCGGTAACTCAGCATTACTCATCATGGATCGTACCATATCCAATAGGGTTCGATTCCGTCTCTCCGATACACCGTTATGCTATGGAGTGTATGGAGGAGTAAGCTGAGAGAGAATTCCTTTCTCTTTTAGGTAACCTAGGAACTCGGCACTCAAGTATTCACCACCTCGATCAGATCTAAGTGTCTTGATACTTTTGCCGGTTTGGTTTTCTACTTCATTCTTGTACTCTTGGAATTTCTCAAAATCCTCGGATTTATGTTTCATCAGATAAATGAATCCGTATCTTGAGTAATCATCCATGAAAGTAATGAAATGGGAAAAACCACCTCTTGCATGTGTAAACATTGGACCACATACATCGCTGTGTATGAGTCCTAAGAGCTCGCTCGCTCTTACTCCTTGTCCAGTGAATGGAGTCTTTGTCATCTTTCCTTTGAGACAAGATTGACAAGTGTCATAAGTTTGATATTCGAATGAGTCCAAATATCCTTCTCTTTGCAACTTAGTCAACCTTCTCTCATTGATGTGACCCAGTCTACAATGCCATAAGAAAGCTTTATTTAAATCTGGAGACTTTCTTTTAAGTGTGTTCTGGACATTGAAAATTTGGAGTTGGTTTAAAACATATATACCGTTATTTAGTGTACCGGACCCAATCAAACCATGATTAAGGTGGATGTTAACAACATCTCTTACAAACGTGAAATCATAACCTTTATTTGATAACAAGGAAACTAATATGATATTACACGTTAAGCTTGGTACAAAAAAATAGTTATGTAAAACCAAAATGTGTCCACTCGTCAATCCTAGGTGATAACCCCCAACGGACGCAGCTCCCACGCTAGCTCCGTTAGCAACCTTTAGGGTCATATCACCTTCCTTCAGCACTCTACGGTTTCTCAGTGCCTGCAATGAATTGCAAATATGAGATCCTGATCCGGTATCCAATACCCAGGAAGTAGAGTTGATCGACAGACAATTCTCAATTACAAACACACCTGAAGTCGAAGCCACAGCTTGCTTCGGTTTCTGGTTCTTGGCGTTCCACGCCTTGCAATCCTTCTTCCAGTGCCCTTTCCTGTGACAATGGAAGCACTCATCCTAGCCCACTATCGGTACAGCAAACTTTTTCTTTCCCTTCCCTCCCACCTTACTTACACCTCCTCTAAGTCTGGGTGCGGCCTTCTTCTTTCTTCCTTTGGCCCTAGCCTTAGACCCGGAAGAAGATGCACCGTCAACAAACATAGCGAGTGTTTCCCTTGCCTTCTGCAAGGTGCCCTCTGCACTCCTTAACATGTTCAGGAGTTCCGGAAGTTCAACTTCTTTTCTTTGAATGTTGAAGTTCAGGATAAACTGGGCGTAGGTGGAAGGAAGGGACTCGAGAATAAGGTCTGTATAGAGCTCATTATCCAAAGTCATCCCAAGGTCTGTGAGCTCTTCAATATAGCCGATCATCTTTAGGACATGTTCTCCTACCGATGACCCGACAGCCAACCTCGCTCGAAACAAGTTCTTAGAGGTCTCGTATCTTGCTATACGAGATTGCTCTCCATAAAGTTCCTTTGTATGGAGAAATATGGCATCAAGTTCCATATCCTCGTGCCTCCTCTGATGTTCATTGTTCATCGAGGCAAGCACGATGCACTTGGCTTTCGCGCAATCGAAATCCCAGGTTTTGCGGATTTCCTTATCCGCATTACTGGATTTGGGACCAGGGACAGCAGGTGCCGTAGCGGTGAGGACGTACCCCAATTTGTCATAGGTCAAAGCCATTTTGACATTCCGCAGCCAATCTTTATAGTTTGGCCCTGTCAGTATATTTTTCTCTAAAAGTAACTTAAGTCCAGTCATTTTCAGGGTCGCTGCAATTAGGAGAGAGAGAAGAAAACTCTTTAGCATGATGCTCTTGCAAGTTTAGAGTGGTTTTTAGTTTATCTAAACTGGATGGCTCCCACTGTTTCTCGAATCCTTCCTCAAACCATAAAAGAAGAATTAGCCAGGACTATTCTCACCGTACAATACTTGCTTAACCGTTCAGCCAGGCTAGTGTCGATACTTCGAGGGAGGTTTTCCAACGCTTTCGCGAAGTTCCTTAATTAAATAACCTCTTTTCTCTGGGGGCGTAACCCCGCTGACACCTTTCTGGACACCTACTAGGTTTATAGCATTGATCGTTAAGTGACGAATATCCTGATAAGTAGCATATACTCACAGTAGGATCGGGATCCAAATATCATCGTATGATAATGTTGAAGGAATGCTACCAACATTCATCAAACTCCAAATGGTATGCATCTCTTTGCAAATTTCAGTTTCTTTAGAAATTCCCGATATAAGTTTTTGCCCCATGCTCTTATGACCTTGGCTTTGGTCAAAATGTCATAAGTCACATGTCAAGTTCTACCCGTCATTATCTTGTCAATTTGAACCCATCCGTATATACCCCTGACTTTGGTCAAATGATAATACGACTGTCCCAAACCAACTCATCTATCTTATGCAACAAATGAAAACCCAGCAGCTACCAAACACTATGCCTTGACTTTGGCTAAAATGCATAGCTTGAATACTACTGAATACCCAAATGAAATGACGGAGGGGTACGAATGGTTTTGGCGAAACCGTGAACGTAGTAAACTTGATATAACCGAAGGAACCTGATAGCTTTTAAAAGGAGTGGTTAAAGCTCCGCATTTTAAAAATATCTGTTTTAAAAATTAACCGAGTGGTTTCTTTTAAATTGTTCCAACGATTAAACTTTTGGTTTATTTTCTTTGCATTACAGATAATGCGTCCCATCATTAACCTATCATTGCAGAAAACAACGAAAATACAACGTCCTCTTATGCCATCCGCATTTGCCACGGGGTCCCGTCATTACCCATTAGGTTACTTAACTAACGACAGAGCGGGGGCTGGGCTAGCGCGGGTGTAAAACATAAGTGACGTCTAAATAGCTATCATATATATAGATATTTTACATTCGTCTGACGCAATGATATTCATTCCAGATCACAGATGAACTTAATTGGATTTGCAAGCAATCCGTGTTTGTTTTGAGCCTGCAACAAAAGACGGATTACACAGTTGTGATGAATAGCCATTACCCCACCCAAGACCCCAACGGGTACGGAAAACTACCCACCCGGCAGTTTGTGCACCCCACCTTGGGTCTGTCCTAGGAGCAAAAGCAGTAAAATGAAATAATACAACGGTGGCTACAACCGCAACCTGGATGTGCCCCGCAAAATAATATTACAACAAATTACATTTACATCAAATTAATTAAATAATAACCCATCACATAACCCCGGCTATACATCACAACAGTCCAACACAGTTCATATGCACTGTAACACCCGAGCCCAATAATACTATGTACATTACTAGTTGAGGGTTATTTATTGCTCATTCCAATTTTCCGGATTTTCTGGTGTTTATTGCTAAATTTTATCCGGTTAAGTCATTTTGGCACATAACAAATTTTAACTCCTAAAATGAAATTTAAGATGTCCATCTTGGCCTACTCGTCGCCACTAGTCGCGTGGTAGCGTCCGCGTGTCGAGATTCTGTTCCGTTTGGCTAAACAGGCAAGTTTGGACGACTACGCGCGCGTGCAAGTGTCCGACTTGGGGGCATGCATTTTAATCATTAAGCACCTATTTTCAAAATTTGGAACCCGCTTAAAATCTTATAATTTGAATTTGGAACATTTGGGCGCAACCCGGGCGCGATTTGGAAATGTTTCATTTCGCGCCAAAAAGGGCCCGTTTCAGTTTAATTTATAAAACTATATATATATATACGTATATACATTTCCTCAACTGTTTTATCTCCTCAAATCTTTTATTTACCTAACCCTCAGCCAATCGCGAGGGGGGATTGCTTTCTCGTGGGCCCCACTCTCTTTCCCTCAGTCTCTCTCTCTCATCCTCACAAATCTCTCTTCAACCTCTCTCTCTCTCTCTTCTCTATATATTCACATGCATCAGCCGCCTCCTCCCTTTAACCCACGCGACCACGAGAACCCCACGCAAACCCTAACCCTAGCCTCGCGATCCCACCGCCGGCCTCCTCGAGACCTCGCCGTCGCCGCCCTCACCACCACGACCTCCACCGCACCCACCTACCCTCTTCCTCCTGTTCTCCCGACAACACCCGCGCCTGCACCCAACTCCGACCTCACCTCCACCCTCGCAGACGTCGCCGTCGACGTCGCCTCCGACCGTCGATGCCTCCCACGACTCCCTCTCACACCCCTCGTCGAGACCTCGTCGTCGCTGCCCTCCTCCCCTCGCCGGAACTGTAAACCCGAGCCCCAACCCATCGCCTACCCCGCTGTTCGCCGGAGAAACGTGCCGGCGACCTCGTCGACGCCACCTCCGAACACCTCCCTTCCCTCTCGACCACCAGAGGCGACCACCACCCTCGCACTCGCTGCAGCACCCCTTTCCAGCGAACTCAAGATTGTTCCAGCCACCGTCTTCGCCGTCGCTGCCTCGCCGGCGTTCCAGTGCCGTCGAACCCGCCGTGGTCACCCCCCTGGTGTCTCCCTGTAAGTTTCTTTCCCTTCCTTTTGGTACAACACCCCCGCTGGTCCGTATCGTGAATGCGTAGTTTTGTCGCTAACTCCGTTACTTTTGACTTTTTGCCGGAATCCGACCGCGCCGTCTGACGAACCCGACGCTCCAGCGAAGTCCCCTGGTCCGTGTGATCCCGTTGATTTCTGTTGGGACTCGATCCGTGGCCCGTGCTTCCGTATCGTGGTTTCTACCGACATCGCATCTGTGTTTCGGTTTGCGGAACCGCCGAGGCAAGTATCCGAATACTTGCTTAACATGCTACAACTTAATCATCATGTTATAACCACACAACTAATATAACATCGATACCTTTTATAACTCAGAATTGCTAGCCACGATTATCCGTAACTTTAAATTAATAAAATCATTGCTCGCATTAACCGGTCTGCTACTAATTCATACTTAACTAATCAAACCAAGTAGATCATCCCCGATTCATTCGTTAAAATCACTCATGAGACAATTTTTGTGCTTAGTTCAGATTCATGTAACTCCACTACGTATATTATCGATATTGTTTCATCTTGTGGCTTTTGCACCTCAAAGGTGCGTGAACCGGATTATTATGAAATACAAACATCACTGTGTTCTCATAGAATAATATTTGCTATTTACTGTTTCCTGCTACTGTTCATTATTTGTTACTATACCTGTTATTATCATATACCTGATTGCATTACATATTGACCGATCTTGATACACCTGACTCATGTACTGATACACCGGACACAACACCCTGTACATATCGACTCTACCTGTTGAAAGTAAACCTGACCTGTTACCTGATCTCATGCCTAATGCCGACAAACC
Organism: Agapanthus africanus; assembly: GCA_030015575.1. Classification (NCBI taxonomy): domain Eukaryota; kingdom Viridiplantae; phylum Streptophyta; class Magnoliopsida; order Asparagales; family Amaryllidaceae; genus Agapanthus; species Agapanthus africanus. Next base: position 929,471,205 of record CM057337.1, on the reverse strand, counting down.
TAATCATTCCTGCTGTCGATCCAGACAGACCTACCTTTACTTGACTTGTGATGGCATTAGTCCTTGACTACTGAATACCTGACCTGACATACATAGCTTGGGGGTATGGGGAAATCAAAGGTGAAACCGACTTGTAACTCAACAGTTCGACACATTGTTCTGATCAGTCTTACGGGCTTGGCCAGCTCCGGAGTGTTGATGCTGACATCACTCATCTATCCTACTACCTTTTACTGCTTAGCGGCACGTCTCGGATTCAGCCCCGAGAATCATGACCGTGGTCCCGGGCACGCACGGGATACTATTGAGTTACATCGACGATTCATCAATTGGTTTCAAAGACTATAGAGTAGAAAACCTGATAGGACAGTTTAGTCACTACTGCACATTACTCTGTTTATTACTTCTTATTGCTGCTTTATTCATGTTCATGCTTGCATTGTTTATTACCATGTTTATGCTATATACTTGATATCATGACGCGCTGACGTCTGGGTTTTGCATGGCCCAGATTCCGTACCTTTGTCGTCGACCGAGCAGGAGTACTTCAGCCAGCAGGCTGAACTGTGAGTTCTTTAGAGTTTAGTTTATTTATGTCATTTCATTTCCAGATGTGAGCCCGCATTATGGGACATACTGTTTATTCATTGTATTGGATCATTAGCTTCCGCACTTATTGTTTATTGATTCTTGTTATTATGGATTTGGACATGTATTAGATTAGCTTTTTATCTTGTTCTGGATATCTTTACAACCGTAATGTGACTGTGGATGGATACTTCCTACCCACAGGTAGCATGGTTGGCTATGTCACGTGCCCAAATCTTGCGTACTCTGGGAAGAGGGGCGTGACATGGTTCTATAGTATCAGAGCCATAGGTTAATTGGGTTGATTCTTTGTAGTTGGGTATCGCACCCGATACACGAATCAGAATACCCGTGATTAGGAAACATGTCCTGCCACCTTGACCGTTTTACCGTCCTTGAATCATTCTTCCAGACCATGTCAACATGCAAACTTACTTTGCATTGTCAAACTTGAAAACCTAACTTCTTGTTATCTCTAGGACTTAGGCGACTTGGGTGGAGTTAAGTAATTGCGGCTATGATACCGCGGCATAGCTACAATGCGGCACTCTATTTAAGTATCTTGGAGTTCTAGCCTTGATCTATACTTGAAAACCATCATCATGCTAATGTTGGGTACTTTGAATTCCAGGGATATGGCCGATCAGAATTTGGAGATGGACCCAGGGCATGCGGTCTTAGCCGCCAGGCGAAGAGTGATAAGGGGATTGTTGGAGAAACTAAAGGAACAACTCGAGCTGGAACCAGCATTTGCAATGGACCCCACGTCCGTATGTAGAAGTATTCCAGTGAACAGGCGCAGCGTGGCACCAATGAAGAAAACAAGTATGGGTGATCGGAAGGGGAGCGTGATCTGTAGTTACTGCCATAAACCCGGACATGTGCGAAGGGAGTGTCGTACGAGGCTGGGACTCTGTTTTAGATATGGAGCGGCAGATCACACCGTTGATGTTTGTCCGTCGAAGCCTCGCACAAAGGATGATACACAGAAGCCTCCGCAGGTACCGTTCCAAGGACAGGAACCGCTTACTCAAGGACCACAGCAGGCTCGAGCGTTCACGTTGACAGCTGAAGAAGCTAAGGCATCGGGAGAATTGGTTTCAGGTAATTTACTCGTTCATGGTTTTCCCGCTTGGGCATTACTTAATTTCGGAGCATCCCATTGTTTATGTCATCCAAATTTATAACTACACACTCGATCACCTGCACGACCCTGTCTAGTTCTGGGACATACACACTGGGAATGGGAAAATTATAGCTAGTAAGGATGGTAGAGATCGTACAGTTGTTGTTTGCGGACGGAAGTTTTTTTTTGCAGACTTCTTGGTGATAGATACGGGCAGTTTGAGGTTGTCTTGGGGATGGATTCTCTTGGCACTTTCCACGCCCACATTGATTGTAGGGCAGGGAAGGTAATTTCCAGATTCCCGGACATCCTAAGTTTACTTTCATTGGAGAAAGCAGTTTTGTCGGGCCAGTCGAGTTTAGGGCTAGGCCGACGAACAGTGTTCTTGCGGCTATGGTAGTGGAGAGTAATGGAGAGCCGGCAATTGTCCGCGACTTTATAGAAGTGTTTGAAGACAATTCGGGCTTACCGCCGAAGCGAGAAGTAGAGTTTGCGATTGACCTTATTCCTGGTGCAGTGCCAGTATCAAAGTCTTATCCGATGGCACCGGTGGAATTGGGGGAAGTTAAGAAACAAGTGGGTGAATTACTCGAGAAGGGATGAATTCGAAGCAGCAACTCACCGTGGGAAGCTCCAGTTCTTTAGTGAAGAAGAAGGATCGCACTGCCGACGCTGAGACAAGAGAAATTATTCGCGAAGACGAGTAAGTGCGAATTCTGGTTGGAAGAAGTGAAGTTTCTGGGGCATGTCGTGTCGGGCGATGGAATCGCCGTTGACCCCGAGAAGATTGCAGCAGTTCGAGATTGGCCTGTTCCAAAGAATGTTGCAGAGATAGGAAGTTTTCTTGGACTCGCCGGTTACTACAGAAGGTTTGTGGAGAACTTCGCTCGTTTAGCTGAGCCGTTAACCAAGCTTACGCGTAAGGAGGTACCGTTTGTTTGGACAGATGGATGTGCATTGGCCTTCGAGACGTTGAAGCAGAAGTTGATAACCGCCCCTATCCTAACCGTACCGGATGTTTCAGGAGGATTGGTGATGCACAGCGACGCATCTGGAAAGGGATTGGGATGTGTTCTGATGCAGAATGGGAAAGTCGTCGCTTACGCATCGAGACAGCTGAAGACTCATGAGAAGAACTATCCGACTCATGACTTGGAGCTTGCAGCCGTGATCTTTGCCCTGAAGATTGGGAGACACTACCTTTTGGGCGAGAGAGTTGAAGTCTTTACGGATCACAAGAGTTTGAAGTATGTGTTCACTCAGAAGGAGTTAAACATGAGGCAACGCAGATGGTTGGAGCTGATGGCCGACTACGACCTTGATCTTAAGTACCATCCGGGAAAAGTTAACGTCGTGCCAGATGCGCTAAGTCGGTTACCGGCAATTCAGTTATTGACTGCACAGAGAGAGATCATTGAGGAGTTTCGGAGATTTGACTTGGAGGTTGGGCTACCGCGTGCTACAGGACAGTTAATGCAGTTGCGAGAAAAATCGTCCCCAGGTGAGAAGATTAAAGCGGCACAATCGCAGGATCCTAGACTGCAGGAGTTTCGAGAGCAGGTTGGAGCCGGACTACGAACTGATTTACTGATCCATGAAGACGGTTCGTTGAGATATGGTAGCCGTGTGTGTGTGCCAAAGGGAGATGTGCGTGAAGAGCTTATGAAGGAGGCACACAGTTCAGCTTACTCTGTACATCCAGGAGGGACAAAGATGTACCGAGATATTCGACAGCATTTCTGGTGGGAAGGTATGAAACGGGAAATCGCTCGCTTTGTGGCTAAGTGCTTAGTGTGTCAGCAAGTCAAGGCTGAACAGCAAAGGGTTGCTGGTTTGTTGCAACCACTTCCGATTCCTCAATGGAAGTGGGAACTTATAACCATGGATTTCGTGACGGCTTTACCGCGGAGTACAAAGGGCAACAATGCTGCATGGGTGATTGTCGATCGGTTGACCAAGGCAGCTCACTTTATTCCTTTTCGGGTTGGTCAATCTACGGAGACTTTGGCAGAGCGGTACATGCAGGAGATTGTCAGATTGCATGGAGTACCGGTTAGCATCGTGTCCGATCGGGACACTCGGTTCTTGTCACACTTTTGGAGGAGTTTACAAGAAAGTTTGGGGACTCGATTGAAGTTCAGCACAGCTTATCATCCCCAGACTGATGGACAATCAGAGAGAACGATCCAGACCCTTGAAGATATGTTGAGGGCTTGCATGTTAGACTTCAAAGGCTCTTGGGAGGATCATCTGCACCTGGTGGAGTTTTCGTACAACAACAGCTTTCAAACGACAATTCTGATGGCCCCGTTTGAAGCACTGTATGGTCGTAAGTGTCGTTCACCTGTTTGTTGGGATGATGTTGGTGAACGAAGGGTACTAGGGCCAGATTTGGTGGTGCAGACAGTAGAGAAGGTGAATACAATCAGAAAGCATATGAAGGCAGCTCAAGACAGACAGAAGAGTTGGGCCGACACGTCAAGAAGACCTCTAGAGTTCGCCGTGGGTGATTCGGTATTCCTGAAGATATCACCGACTAGAGGGGTGATTCGCTTTGGAAGTCGGGGAAAGCTTAGTCCCCGATTCGTTGGACCCTTCGAGATATTGGAGCATGTTGGAGAGGTATCTTACCGGTTGGCGTTACCATCGTCATTAGCAGGAGTTCATGATGTATTTCATGTGTCTCAACTACAGAGGTATGTTCGTGATGAGACCCATGTTTTGGATCACTCGGAGTTGACCGTTCGGGAGGACCTGACTTTTGAGGAGCGACCAGTCGAAATCAGGGATCGAAGAGAAAAGGTTCTTACGAACAAGGTTATCCCCCTTGTACTAGTTTCTTGGAGTAATCGATCGCATAGAGGATCCACTGGGGAGCGAAAAGACGAGATCCGGCAGAAATTCCCTCATCTTTTCCAGTAGTTAGTTATCTTGTATTCTTGGAATTTCGAGGACGAAATTCTTTTGTAGTTGGGTATGATATAACACCCGAGCCCAATAATACTATGTACATTACTAGTTGAGGGTTATTTATTGCTCATTCCAATTTTCCGGATTTTCTGGTGTTTATTGCTAAATTTTATCCGGTTAAGTCATTTTGGCACATAACAAATTTTAACTCCTAAAATGAAATTTAAGATGTCCATCTTGGCCTACTCGTCGCCACTAGTCGCGTGGTAGCGTCCGCGTGTTGAGATTCTGTTCCGTTTGGCTAAACATGCAAGTTTGGACGACTACGCGCGCGTGCAAGTGTCCGACTTGGGGGCATGCATTTTAATCATTAAGCACCTATTTTCAAAATTTGGAACCCGCTTAAAATCTTATAATTTGAATTTGGAACATTTGGGCGCAACCCGGGCGCGATTTGGAAATGTTTCATTTCGCGCCAAAAAGGGCCCGTTTCAGTTTAATTTATAAAACTATATATATATATACGTATATACATTTCCTCAACTGTTTTATCTCCTCAAATCTTTTATTTACCTAACCCTCAGCCAATCGCGAGGGGGGATTGCTTTCTCGTGGGCCCCACTCTCTTTCCCTCAGTCTCTCTCTCTCATCCTCACAAATCTCTCTTCAACCTCTCTCTCTCTCTTCTCTATATATTCACATGCATCAGCCGCCTCCTCCCTTTAACCCACGCGACCACGAGAACCCCACGCAAACCCTAACCCTAGCCTCGCGATCCCACCGCCGGCCTCCTCGAGACCTCGCCGTCGCCGCCCTCACCACCACGACCTCCACCGCACCCACCTACCCTCTTCCTCCTGTTCTCCCGACAACACCCGCGCCTGCACCCAACTCCGACCTCGCCTCCACCCTCGCAGACGTCGCCGTCGACGTCGCCTCCGACCGTCGACGCCTCCCACGACTCCCTCTCACACCCCTCGTCGAGACCTCGTCGTCGCTGCCCTCCTCCCCTCGCCGGAACTGTAAACCCGAGCCCCAACCCATCGCCTACCCCGCTGTTCGCCGGAGAAACGTGCCGGCGACCTCGTCGACGCCACCTCCGACCACCTCCCTTCCCTCTCGACCACCAGAGGCGACCACCACCCTCGCACTCGCTGCAGCACCCCTTTCCAGCGAACTCAAGATTGTTCCAGCCACCGTCTTCGCCGTCGCTGCCTCGCCGGCGTTCCAGTGCCGTCGAACCCGCCGTGGTCACCCCCCTGGTGTCTCCCTGTAAGTTTCTTTCCTTTCCTTTTGGTACAACGCCCCCGCTGGTCCGTATCGTGAATGCGTAGTTTTGTCGCTAACTCCGTTACTTTTGACTTTTTGCCGGAATCCGACCGCGCCGTCTGACGAACCCGACGCTCCAGCGAAGTCCCCTGGTCCGTGTGATCCCGTTGATTTCTGTTGGGACTCGATCCGTGGCCCGTGCTTCCGTATCGTGGTTTCTACCGACATCGCATCCGTGTTTCGGTTTGCGGAACCGCCGAGGCAAGTATCCGAATACTTGCTTAACATGCTACAACTTAATCATCATGTTATAACCACACAACTAATATAACATCGATACCTTTTATAACTCAGAATTGCTAGCCACGATTATCCGTAACTTTAAATTAATAAAATCATTGCTCGCATTAACCGGTCTGCTACTAATTCATACTTAACTAATCAAACCAAGTAGATCATCCCCGATTCATTCGTTAAAATCACTCATGAGACAATTTTTGTGCTTAGTTCAGATTCATGTAACTCCACTACGTATATTATCGATATTGTTTCATCTTGTGGCTTTTGCACCTCAAAGGTGCGTGAACCGGATTATTAAGAAATACAAACATCACTGTGTTCTCATAGAATAATATTTGCTATTTACTGTTTCCTGCTACTGTTCATTATTTGTTACTATACCTGTTATTATCATATACCTGATTGCATTACATATTGACCGATCTTGATACACCTGACTCATGTACTGATACACCGGACACAACACCCTGTACATATCGACTCTACCTGTTGAAAGTAAACCTGACCTGTTACCTGATCTCATGCCTAATGCCGACAAACCTAATCATTCCTGCTGTCGATCCAGACAGACCTACCTTTACTTGACTTGTGATGGCATTAGTCCTTGACTACTGAATACCTGACCTGACATACATAGCTTGGGGGTATGGGGAAATCAAAGGTGAAACCGACTTGTAACTCAACAGTTCGACACATTGTTCTGATCAGTCTTACGGGCTTGGCCAGCTCCGGAGTGTTGATGCTGACATCACTCATCTATCCTACTACCTTTTACTGCTTAGCGGCACGTCTCGGATTCAGCCCCGAGAATCATGACCGTGGTCCCGGGCACGCACGGGATACTATTGAGTTACATCGACGATTCATCAATTGGTTTCAAAGACTATAGAGTAGAAAACCTGATAGGACAGTTTAGTCACTACTGCACATTACTCTGTTTATTACTTCTTATTGCTGCTTTATTCATGTTCATGCTTGCATTGTTTATTACCATGTTTATGCTATATACTTGATATCATGACGCGCTGACGTCTGGGTTTTGCATGGCCCAGATTCCGTACCTTTGTCGTCGACCGAGCAGGAGTACTTCAGCCAGCAGGCTGAACTGTGAGTTCTTTAGAGTTTAGTTTATTTATGTCATTTCATTTCCAGATGTGAGCCCGCATTATGGGACATACTGTTTATTCATTGTATTGGATCATTAGCTTCCGCACTTATTGTTTATTGATTCTTGTTATTATGGATTTGGACATGTATTAGATTAGCTTTTTATCTTGTTCTGGATATCTTTACAACCGTAATGTGACTGTGGATGGATACTTCCTACCCACAGGTAGCATGGTTGGCTATGTCACGTGCCCAAATCTTGCGTACTCTGGGAAGCGGGGCGTGACATGCACAAACAGATAAAATCCATTACAGAAATGTGCAACCCCCTGCCAACCGACATACTAGCAGTTAGGGGAGGTTTACGAACACATTATACAAACACAGATATAATCCAACAAGCAAATACTGTATAATTTCGATCGATTAAACACTTTTAATTTTGCTCCATTACTTCTCTGTAAAATTTGATCCTGAGCAAAAATTAAAAAATTCCAGAAAATACCAAATATTCCAGAGAAGCAACACAGGAAAATTGGTTTCCTGAATCGCCAACTTGGCGGCGGAAGCGCGGCGGATCGGTGGGATCCGCCGTGGTTCCGCGGCTCTTTAAACGATTCAGGGACCCAATTTTCTTGGGTGTTCTTCTACTGTCTTTTCAAGCTTTCTGAACATCCCTGAAAAATTTTTGGACTTCATTTTAAAAACGACAGAAACTGATGATTTCGGGCTTTTCCGGTTTCGTTTTTTCCGTTCGAAATTCATACAAATTTGCAAGTAAGTTATTTATTGTTTAGCGAGGCTTTGATACCACTGTAAGTCGATGTACAACACCCCACGACTTGCGGGGAGGCGGAAATTTGAAAAACGATCTTGTTCTTTGCTTAAACATCGACTAACCGCATGAATCGAAGCTAAACGATAACTAACATGAAACATAGAAGTTCTATACTACTATGCTTAGGGATTATACCTAACGAATCGTGTCCTTCATCTTTGCGAACTCCTCCTCCTCCTCGGCCTTCTCGAAGTAGTAGACGATCCACCCGAGAGCTTTACTCCAAGCTTAGCCTCTAAACTTGAGACAACTAACCTTCTTTAAGTGCTAATCAAAGAAGCTAGGTAATATAGAGTGAGGGTTATGATTTAGTTAGTCTAACTAATCCTTGTACTCAACACATTAGAGGGGAGGATTAGGGTTTGAAGAGGGAGAGCTTGAGGAGAGAGAAGATGATAATGATAATGAAATGAGAATAGTGAGTTATGATAATATATATCAAGCATTTCTTTTTATCAAGAAAAGAAAATATATCAATTTAACAACCATGCTTGATAATATCTAGTGATGATTCATCTCCATGGATAATGACATGTATGAATCATCTAGGTGACTCACTAATCACATTCATTGTATATGCCACCTAAACCTCCTTAGTCACCACCTTCTAGAAGCTTCTCGCACAATTACGAGAACGCCCCTCCTTTCCGCAAAAATACGGAAAAACTTTAGACTGTATAAATCCAATAACCGGATACCAGTAACTGGCTTAAACCAAAGCCGACTGGTAAAAACTGTCCGAAAGTCGTACGTGCGTAAACACACGTATGCGTCCGAACCCTTGTCGTAAAACCATACGACCTCTATATCGTTTCGTCTGGAGTAAGGAAACTCTCTGTGTGGGACTCTAGAGACTCGACTACTACGCTGGCAGTGGATTTAACTACAGACTGCAAGCGGCACTAGCTGTACGTAACGGTCCCCAGGTAGATGTCGATAAGAAGGCCGATGAGGAAACCCATCCGAACTCCTACTGAGTCTGATGTAACAATCTCCATACAGTCCGGTCCGTTCGTCTAAGACTATCGCATATCGGGCCTAAGGGGCGGCAAGCGTCAGTCCCCTAATAGCGGTATAAGTCGTGTCGGAGCGAAGCCCATTACACCCTGAGAAACTACTGGAACCTACCAGCAAATCTCGCTTGCCCTGGCCAGGGACTTTGCGTAATGGCTCTCTGACACAGCGCGATATCAACCCCCAATACCGGGAGAGACGAATCCTGTCTAACCGCCACTGCCTCCAAGTGCTCGGGACTGCACCCAACTGCTACCTGTTTGCACGACTCCTTTGAGCCGTGGTAGGGTAGCAATCTAAGAACAGTGGGACACACTCGAGGTGAAGTAGCAGTGTCAAGTCTGCGGACTATGCTGTACTCATGTCACCTGGGAACTGTTCACTGACGACTGGTATAAAACCAACCAACAGTTCCCTGTGAGTCCTGTCCGGTGTACCCGTAACCTAACGAGCACCTGCATACTATCTCCAGTACGACGTACTGACGGCTGTGGGACAGACCATCTCCCCAACTAGGATGAGAAGCGTATACACTAGTCTACTCCGGAGTATCGATGCTCTGTCTCGATAATCCAACGACTAGGGACCTGAATAAGGATGTGCTTGTAGACTACCCAGCCCCCACTAGTGTGACTGCCATCACAACGCTGGTAGTCAAGCAAGATCCTAAGAGCTCTATCAATACGTATACTCACATATTAAGATAGAAAAACCAAGTAGCATACTACCATATTTAGCAAGACTGTTATATACATGTGAATATCCCAAGCTTTCATTAAGTAATATACAAACTAGTATGATACAATAATGGCCCCTAGGGCATATACACTAACAATAAATACTTAAAGTGGTAATAGTAACATTAAATACCCCAAGTATACTTCAAATTTAAATCAAATTTATGTATACTAAAATTGTAGTTGTTACATGCTTCTTGGACTGGTTATGCTTTAATTTGGCGAGGTTGTCTCGCATTGGCTCATTCTTTTACAGAGGTTTCACTTTCCAGTTGTCACTCAGTGTGAACTTGCCTTGCATGTATTGCTCTTCCACCCAGTCCTTGAAGGGAAAGCAATTTTTGATTGGATGGCCAATGACCCAATAGTAGGGACAGTTGTTGGGATGATCAAAAGAATTAGCTTTATGAGGCCGCTTAGACTTGGAAAATATTAACATATGGTGCTTCATGACGAGGTTAAATATTTTCCTCGCCTTATCCCGGGAAAAAGAATATCCCTGTCCCATCCTTTCTATAAGAGGTGGGGCTGAGCGACCTTGTGGCTTGGATGTGGATGGCATCCTATCTTCAATGTAGCCATCTTGAATTTTTTCATTTATAAAGGAAGGTATAAGCAGCTGTCGAGGAAGAGGATTATGGCTCGTCTCTCCCATAGATTGCCTACTTAGGTGCGATCTTCGGGCTATTTTAAACAAAACTGTCTCACCCATTCGATAGGCTTCTCTTATTAGCTTCTCAGTCGGGTCCTCTGGTGGCAGAGTCATGGTATTTTGATGAGCTGAATTAATACAGCTCATTGCTTCATTATATCGCCCGCTTAGAGGTAATTGCATGACCTTTTTGTACAAGGCCATTATACCTTATCCGAGTTCATCAACTTCCTGAATCGCTTCTTTTATCAGCAACTTAATCGGCACTTCATATGATCTATTTGGAGTCCTTTGCGAGGTTCCTTCACCTTACTCGGATGAGTTGTCTGCCATCCAAGTATCTTCCCTTTCGCTTAAGACATAGCAACTGTGAGCTCGCTCCCTCTTCTTGGGTCGGACATAACTCAAACCTATTATATCGAACTTTCCATAGGATGCTGCCTGACAGGTCCCTGGCACTTCCCAGATCCTTCCATAATGTTAGGCCTGATGAACAAACTGTTTGAAGGGTATTCCCTGCCGCTCTAGGAATTCATTTAAATACCTCGTATAATACCTTGGCATAGGGATTGGTTGCAACCTATCGATATTCGGCTCGAGTCCATGCCAAATCTATTTCTCTACCTTGGTCTCTTTTAATTTATAACGTATATTGACATAATCAAGGATATACACGATGGAGTAGTGGCAAATGTCAGAACTTGCGGCGTCTTAACGAGTGATTTTCCGATTACAATTGGTTTACATCAAGGATCTGCATTAAGTCCATTCCTGTTTACCATCGTGATGGATGAGCTTACTAGAACTATCCAAGATGAGGTACCTTGGTGTATGCTATTCGCTGATGATATTGTTCTATTAAATGAGACGAAAGCAGGGGTTAATGCCAAATTGGAATTATGGAGGCAAACATTGGAATCTCGGGGATTCAGATTGTGCAGGTCCAAGACAGCATATATGCATTGCAAATTTAGTAACCAGAGAAGTCAAAACCATATTGTTATAACATTGGAAGGGCAAGAGATATCATAGAGCGACCAGTTTAGATATCTAGGTTCCATCATCTAAAAGAATGGGGAGATCGATAGTGATGTTAATCAAAGGATCCAAGCTGATTGGTTGAAATGGAGGAGTGCAACAGGGATTTTATGTGATCGTAACTTTCCGTTAAAATTGAAAGGGAAGTTTTATCTGAGCGCTATTCGGCCTGCCTTATTATATGGTATAGAATGCTGGGCTCCTAAGAAGCATCATACACAGAAGATGCACGTAGCGGAGATACGCATACTTCGTTGGATGTGCGGTAACACTAGAAAAGATAAGGTACGAAATGATGATATTTGTGCAAAAGTTCGTATAGCACATGTGGAGGAGAAGATGCAAGAACCGGCTAAGATGGTTTGGCCATGTGCGACGCAGACCTATGGAAGCACTGGTTCGACGAATATATACTCTCGATATAGGCAGTGGCAAAAGGGTAAAATGGAGACCGAAGAAAATATGGATGGAGGTGATACGAAACGATATGGTTGCCAAAGGACTCAATGAAAGTATATTGTTCGATAGGAGTGAGTGGAGGCGGAGGATTCATGTGTTGGACCCGGCGTGATTCTCATATTGGTTCATGTAGCCTACCCCATATGCTTGGGATAAAAGGCTCAGTTGTTGTTGGTCTCTTTTAATTTATAAAAGTGAATCTCCTTTTCTTCTTTATATCTGGGAGGCACATGAAAGGTTATTAGACCTTGCTTGTTGTAGGTGTTGAGGGAGTTGAGTTCTTTGAAATGGTGGTTTGGAGCCATCGTAATATATAGAGCTTGATCAGCTTCATCAGGACCTTTATCCGCGGATGAACGGAGAACACCGTATTAGCTTCTTCTTTCGAGTCGCTGCCGAAGATCGGAATAGGAGTTGATGAACTTGGTTTATCAGTCTCCCTTAGAGGCTGACCCATGAGTACTATTTCTTTCTCTTCTTCGGAGTCGCTTCAGAAGACAGGGATGGTGGCCGCTTGCAATTTTTTGTCCTTCGGTTTTTTGTACTTCTCTGTGTCTTCGAAGTCCAACAAGAAATACTTTTGCATCTTCATATTTTCGTACTTCGTTACCCAGAACGAGTTGAGCTCTCCTGTGATGGTGTACTCTTGGTCATCTTTGAAATACTCCATACATTGATGCTGTGTAGAAAGGCTGACGATATACTGATGTAACTAAGGATTACCCCATAAAGCTTTATAGCAGATATTGCCCTCGATAACATGGAATTTGACATCCGTGACGAGTTTTCCAAAGTGAAATGTCAAGACTATAGATCCCGGCATTCTTGAAGACTGGGAGTCAAATCCGGAGATGGTGATTTTCTCTCGCCAAAGGTATTATATATCCATGGATAGCTGCTGAGCACCTTAACATTTAGCAGGTTGACCGAAGAACCATTGTCGACGATAATTTTTTATCTTCTGATCACCGCAGTACCCGGTCTTGTAGAGCGGTCGATTGTGCTCGAATGTCCTAAGGAGAAGATCTTTTTTGCTGAAAATGATGTCGGCTGTGTATATCTCCGCCATTTTATCATTCATCTTTTCTTCAACAAAGCGCGCTTAGAAAAGGTCCGGTTCTTCAAGAGCTTTAACCAAGATTCTCGAAGCTCCTTCGACAAGAGTAGCGCATCATATACACTCAAGTGCGAAGGTAACTTTTTAAGATGAGCTAACACATTATAGTCTACCTTATTCTTCTTGGGTAGATCCTTGGCGGTGAGCTCTTTATTTACCTCTTTATCTAGGGCAATTTCCTCGGGCAATTTTCTTTTACCCTTATCTTGATTCTTGGGATCCTTATTTGGGGCCCCAAGGTTCTTCTCAGGGAGATTACGGTTTTGCAGACGAATGTTGCTGCAGTTCATTGCCTTTATTTAGTCTCCCGATGAGGATCTTACATAGGGGAGATCGACGGGATGTTCATCTTCTGAATTACTTAGGAATATCGGCACTACCGAACTTTCTCTTTCTGAAGTCTGAGCCTTGGTCATACAATAGCTTTCGGTGATCGTCCTTGCTTGGTCGCTTGCCTTGGAACCATCATGTTTGGACGGGTGAGCCTTATCCATCCGCTTCTCTATCTTTAGATGCATGTTATGTAGAACGTACTTTCGCCACCATTTCCTAAATGCTTTACACTCGTCGATGGGGGTGGCAGACCCTCCGGTGATAGAGGCAATATTTTGGATGCTCTTCTCCACTTTCGAGATCTTCAATCCCTGGGGTATACATCTTTAGGAGCGGCAGCTTCATTCTTTTTGACCAGGCTTTAGCGAAGTGATTTATAGCCTTGGTTTTACTTCTCTTCTTTGGCAGCATATCTTGCTTTAGTCGGGGGTTACATAACTTCATCTTCCGTGGCTTGCCTTTTTAGACTTTAATGTCTTCTTTTTCATAGATAGCCAGCTCACGCCTTCGATTTTCCTTGCTCCTCTGAAAGGATTCCTTTAGGAGCTTCCCAATCGGGTCCTTTTGTGGCGAACTTGGAGCTTTAGGCATTAATTCTACCCCTTGTTCGTATGAATATCTTTTGGACGTGCTGGTGCTTCATTATCATAGATGGAGGAATGAGAGACCATACGGCAGCTTTCCACACGGTCTTCTATTTCTTCCTCCGAGTCATCATCCATACCGTTTTTGCTATTTTCAAGGTTGTGTTTAATAAACTCTTCAAGAGTAACGGGTGAATGCGCTTTCTAATTATATTATTCTAGTGCGTCAATATACTTTTGGATATTTGTGCGGCTGTCAACATGCTTGGCTGGCTGCGCAGGCTTCTTCGCTTTCTTCTTATTTTCTTCTTGGAAGACTACTTGACTTTGGGGCTTCTCCCTTTATTAATAGCCTTCGGAGTGGATGTGACGTCAAAATCACTTTTATGATCTCCGGTTCAAGTGGGCTTTTCCCCCTGATCGTAGAACATGCTTGGAGATCTTTTAACATTCTCTTCGTTTTGGGAGACAACATCACCTCCCAGGAGGTTTCTTCAACGAACGAGCAGGATGCCCCCTGCGTATTGGTTCCTTTATAGATATGCTTATAAGGAGGATTCACCTTCTATTTATCGGAGAGCATGAACTTTCCATGTTCATACTGGTCCTCGACCCGGTTCTTGAAGACATAACAATCTTCAATCGGATGACATACCATCCTATGATATGGGCAATAAGCTGGACTGTTGACGTCATTGGCTTGGGCTAGTCGCCGTGGCTCTGGCAAAGTCATAAAGCCGCTCTTCATTGTAAGTTCGAATAACTTCCTTATTTTATCATGAGGGAACGAATATTCTCATCCCATCCTTTCTTCATGAGTGGGTCCCGTGCGGTTGTTATTTTGACGACCAGACGCTTTAGAACCGTTCGACTGTTATTGCGTATTAGCGAAAAAAGTTTCCTTACCCTTGCTCTTGAAGTTTCATAAATCTCCATTAGAAGAGGCAGGACCTTTGTTCATTGCATCCAGCTGAGCTAATTTATCGATGAGCTTTTGAAAAGTTGTTGGGCTGAGAAGGGCCAAATATGGTAATACTTTCATTTTTTTATCGAGAGTGCTCCCGAATATACTTATGGACGGAGCTTCAGCGATTCTTTATTCGCATTTGGACTAAATATTCTCTATCTCATCGCGTACTGAACCTATATATCATTCGATCCGGCCCTCTCATTGACCAAGGAGGTCACGACAGCGCGCTCGCTCGCACTAGCGAATCTCTGTCAAAAGAGGAGCTCCATCTTATCAAAGGTTTTGATCGAATCATTAGGAATCTCTGAGTACCATTCGAAAGCCACATCCACTAGACTGCAAACAAACTGTCGAAAAAGCAATATATCGTTACTCCTAGAGTTGCCGCATTTGGACCTGAACTTGGTGATGTGCTGCTTTGGGTTTCCTGTTCCTTTATATATGGGGAACGTCAGGATCGTATATCCTGGCGGGTACTGTATTTGGTTATAACACGTCGGGTAAGATTGGCTAGTATTTATCAACTTTTCGGCAACTTCACTGGCTATGTGAGCTTTAAACAGCTAGGGGATATATTCGTCCAGCTATAATTTGGAGATTATTTCCTTCTTTACCGCTGATGGGGCTTGGAGGGGATTGGAAGTCTTTCCTTTATCTTCGATGTTGACTACCAACAACTCATCTGCTGTTGGTTCAGGCTGAGCCATCATCCCGATCATGCTTTGGAACAGGACAACCATCGTGTTCATCCTGGCATTCATTTCTGCAGCTTTTTCATCTTTCTTCTGGAGCATGCACTTCAGATAGTCAGTATCAAACTCCTGCTCCGTTCTTTCTTCGAAAGCGTCATCCAGGTTTGTATGAGGTGATGGACTTATAATTTTCGCCTCTTGAGCCATTAACTCTTGCAGCTTCAGAAGATCATTGGTTATAAACCGTGTGACTAGTCTATGAAAGACGGAAGCTTTGCTTTCATCATTGGAGTTCATTATATATGAACTACCAAGCCTCCAGACTTAGGGTGTTTGGATTGTGGGCCCTTGGAGTATGCCTCGGGCACTGCAGTTTTATCTGGCTTCCCTCTTTTATGAGAAACCACTTTTGGAGGGACAATTATGGCAGGAACCCTCTAAGAATTTGCCTCCTTATATTTGGGAGAGACCGTCGTCGAAGGAGCCACTGTATGGGTAGGCACCTTAAGCTTAGGAGATGAGTTATTGACATAAGCCTTCATTTTCTTGGATTGAAGAGAGTAGTCCTTGTTGATGAACAACCTCTGTACTTTTTTCCATACCTTATGGATGGTGGAGGAAAGTCGTTTCAAAAAGAAGGCCGGCTTTAGCTCACTCAATATCTCTGGAGGAGGTGGAGTCTTTTTTAGCACAATAGTTGGGGAATCACACTTCACCATATTCAGCGCTTCAAAATTGTTCTCAGTTGGAACAGTAGCTTGGATCACCAAAGCGGATGGAGTCAGTATAGATGAGGAACTGCCCCCAGTGTGCCTCACTTAGCGCCAATAGCGACGCCGAGCACCTTTGGTAACAGGAGTTTCTTCAGCCTTGGGAGCTTCATGAACTTGCCCCCTACATAGCTTCGGAGTTGGGATATCCTGCCCCTATGTGGCTTCGAGACTGGGATATGAGTCAGTCGCTGAAAGACCAACGTTCTCAGCTAAACCGGAGTAGAATCCTGGGGTGACAGCCTATTGAAGACAGACTGGCGTGGAGGGGACACCTTCGTTGATGCCTCAGAAGCTTTAGAAGCTGAGAGAGTCAATCATTCATACACAGCTTTCTTCGAAATTGTGAGCTTCTTAGCAGGGCTCACAATAGTAGCTGCCAGTCTATCAAATGCTGAATTTTTCTTCATATCATCTTTTGGCATTAAGGCACCGAAGGCAGCAAGTGGAGGAATGGTTCCGAAGAACACTCGAGTCATATCTTGGGGGACTGGAAGGCAGTAGATCGAGGCCTCTTGTGCCCCATATGTGACCCCACAGAATGGGGTGACACCAGAGTTACAGTTTGGGCAGGTGTTACGGGTGAAAGCCATGGAGTCTACATGGAGAGGAAACACCGGCTTTAGTATACCAAATATCCAAGGGCAAAATAAACATAATATACCACGATTATTTCACGAAACACGACACACGAAGTGTGGAGTGGAAAGAGAAAAAGGTCCCACCAGACATGCCAGAATCTGTTTACTGCCGGAAGTGGAGACGAACTGGGATAAAACGTCTAGCCTGAATTTAGGGGCAGATACTATATGGTACGTATCCATCCACCTCTCCGAAGATACTAAGTTGATTTCTGGCAACGTATATCAGAGGTTTGGATGGATGCAACCGTTGAAGAAAACTTATCATAATCCCCCTTAATGATGATGGGTTTTTGATTGTGGGAACACTTTTTCATATAGGAGCAAATCCCTATGGTTAATTACTTTATCGCCAAGAGATGACAACTTTCTCTTTCTCTGTAAATATCACCTCATGTCGTGTTATATATATTGTTTATTTTGGGGTTTGCCCTTAGATTATATACGAAGACTAATATGTCATCGCTCGCAGGGCACGGATTAGTCCAAATCCGTAAATCTCATATTTTGGATTGAACTTAAGTTATATCTACCATCAGTTTAGAGGTTTAAGGATCATTAATCTTTATTTAGACTAAGATCGACTTAGAATATGGTTAAGGACCGTTAATCTTATTTTAGATTAAGGCCGACTTAAAATATATGACCATATAAGCTCGATTGATATTTAAAATCAAAGAAGTTTAAAATTCCAGGGACTTAGTCTATTTTAGACTAAACATTTGGCTTTATGTTACCCAATAATGCTAAGCACGAGACCATATATTTTGTTTTGGGTTTTACATAACCCAACAGAGCTAAGCACCAGGCCATATATTTTGTTTTGGGTTTTACATAAGTCAACAGTGCTAAGCACTGGGCCCAGAACCTTAAGCTTCAACATAGGATATAATATCCTTTTTGCCTCAGTGCTCACGTGATATCACGTGCCGTTGGTTTTCTTTAGCGTTCATATGCTATCACGTGAGTAATGTTAAGCACTAAATTGTTTCCTTCTCTGGCGCTCACATGCTATCACGTGAGCTGATGTTTCCTTAGATACTCACGTGCTACCACATGGGCCATTGTTTTCTTTGATGCTTACGTGCTATCACGTGAGCTGTTGTTTTCTTAGGTGCAAATGCGGATATTACGTAAGAGCTGTCAAAGTAGTGCTAAGCACTTTGCTGCCTTATTTTCTGGCGCTCACGTGGATATCACGTGAGGCACTCAAACTCTGATGCTCATTTGGATATCACATTGGTGCCACCATGTTCATGCAGAGATTAGCTTTGAAGTTAGAATATAGTAAAAATCTTCATAGAGATGATCAAAATCTCAATTTTCTTTATAGGTCTTGTTTATACGAGAACTAAGTTCTTCCTTATGTGAGAACTAAGTTCTTAGTGGGAAAAAATCTATCTTTACGTAAAATTATATATTGAAGCAACTAAGTTTCTGAAATATAAACTCCATTTTTTTCTTTCTTTCTTCCATTTTCTTTTCTTCTGTTCATATGGGGGAGGTAAAACATCATTGCTTCCCTCTGGATGTTGAGTTTGAAGAACGAGATCTTTCCTATGAAAATTAATTTCTTTTTTTATGGGAGATTTATCTTGTGGATCTCAGATCCAAAGGAAGAACTAAGTTCTTTTAAAGGGTTAAACCCTTATATATATATATATATATATATATATATATATATATATATATATATATATATATATAAGGAGATTCTTTTATCTCTATATTTTCTTTACCTAGGGTTTAAGAAGGGAAATGATCTTTTTCTTTATAGAGAATTAAATTCTTGGTTTTTACAAAGCTTATGGGGAGTATTTTTTCTCTCGAAAAAACTTATAAGGGGCCTTGTCTTTTTTAGATTTCGAGTCAGATCCTTTATATAGGAGAAAAGAAATATTAATTTTTTTGAGTAAATTTCTCATTGATAGATATCAATTGATTTAATTGATCTTAAAGATCACTTGGGG
Organism: Agapanthus africanus; assembly: GCA_030015575.1. Classification (NCBI taxonomy): domain Eukaryota; kingdom Viridiplantae; phylum Streptophyta; class Magnoliopsida; order Asparagales; family Amaryllidaceae; genus Agapanthus; species Agapanthus africanus. Next base: position 929,452,090 of record CM057337.1, on the reverse strand, counting down.
AATTTTATTCACTCTGGATCTTTAATCCAGTGCCTTTCTGTTTAACAGAAAATATTTCTTGTTCGTTTTAACAAGATCAGAAAAATATTTTCATAGCATAGAATTTAATTCTATCAGTGATTTTTTAATCACCATTGTATTTTTGATCCGAGAGTTCTCTGTTTAATAGAGAAGATCTTTCTTATTTTAGAATGATCAGAAAAATATTTTCCCATGTAGAATTTGATTCTACTTGAACCAAACCGCTCTGATTTTGGGCTCCAGCGCTCACATGGTTTGCACGAGAGTGCTCACATGTTTAGCATGTGGGTGCTATTATAAGATTTAGGCATCTTTGAAGCCGGTACTCACGTGCTTTTCATGTGAATGCTCACGTGTTTAACATGTGGGGGTTGTCCTTCTACTTTTTATAAAGGAACGATTTTGGGCCCCATCACTAATGTACTCTGCACGTGAGTGCTCACATGGGTGTTGCCTTCTATAATTTTTTATAAGGGAACAAATGTAAATTTTAAGCCAAAACTTTTGGCGGGAACAAATTCTTTTTGAAAAACCGATATTTATTAAAAATTTACTTAGACGCTCACACAAAATTCAAGGAGCTTTGTTTGAGACCGTATAAGACCTTGTGGAGTTTAAACACATGATTTGGGAATTGGTGATCTTCAAAACCGCGAGATTGTTCAACATATGTTTTCTCCTCTATTTTACCATTTAAAAATGCACTCATTACATCCATTTGAAAAAGACTGAAATTCTTTTAACAAACATAAGACAATAAAATACGAATGGCTTCAAGTTTTTCTATGAGAGCGTAAGTCTTCTCGTAATCAATTCCTTCAACCTGGCTATAATCTTGCGCGACCAACCGTGCTTTGTTCCTAACCATGTTGCCATAATTATCAGGTTTGTTCCTAAACATCCACTTAGTACCAACAACTGGTCTATCATATGGTGTAGACATAAGTTGTCATACTTGATTCCTTTCGAATTGTACCAACTCTTCTTGCATAGCAATAATCCAATCACTGTCTAACTTGGTTTCTTTAAAAATTTTAGGCTTGATTTTGAAAATAAATGGCAAGTTTAGACAGCTAAGAAAATTTTAAGAACGGGTAATAACTCCATGTTCTACATTACCAATAATTTGCTCTTTTGCATGATCTTTCTTGAACCGCCAATTCTTAGGAAGCTCTTGATGTACATCAACATTTTATTTGTCTTCCTTTGGATCCTCGGTTGCATCATCCTTTAAGTTCATCTCTTGCGGTTCATCTCCAATATTTGCATCATTACTACTAGCACTTTTCTTGATAAGAATATTAGACTCTTCGAAGTTTACGTGCAAAATTTCAACAATATTTTGAGTCCTTTGGTTAAATATTTTATAAGTTTTTCTAGTTAAAGAATAACTAAGAAAGAGACCTTCATCGCTTTTAGAATCTAATTTACCCAAATTATACAAAGTATTTAAAATAAATAATTTGCAGCTAAATACTTTAAAATATTTTATGGATGGCTTATTTGCATAAAATAAATCATAAGAGGTTTTCTTCAAAAAATTTCGTAACGAAATTCGATTCAAATTATAACAAATAGTATTGATTGCTTCAGCCCAAAATATTTTGGTAAAGAATTTTCTTTTAACATGGTTCTCATCACTTTTTGTAAAGATCGTTTTTTTTCTCCACAACACCGTTTTGTTGTGGTGTCCTTGGATAAAATAACCCATGTTTAAAACCAATATCTTCACAAAATTCTTTACATGAGTTATTTTCAAATTCTCTTCCATGATTACAATGGATCTTGGAGATTCTCAAATCCATTTTGTTTTGACTGCGTTTTAAAAAGATTTTAAAAGTATTAAACGCATCATTCTTACTAGTAAGAAAAAATACCCAACAAAAACATGAATAGTCACTAGTTGTTACATGTACATATGATTTTCCACCAAGATTCAATATTCTAAATGGACCAAATAGATCCATATGCAATAGTTGAAGGGGTTTAGAAGATGTTACCTCATTCTTCATCTTGAATGAAGATTTTGCTTATTTACCCTATTGAAAAGCATCACACAATTTGTTCTTTTCAAATCTCAACTTGGGAATTCCTCTCACGTGCTCTCCATTATCAATTTTGTTTAGCAAATCCATTGATATGTGACCAAGCCTACGATACCAAAACCATGTATCTGTATCGTCTGCAACTAAACACTTAATTTTCACATTAGAAAAGTTATTTGGATCAACAATATAAGTATGATAGTGCCTTTTGCCAGAAAGAACACACTTGTCATTTAAAAAAATTTATAACAGGTTTTATCAAAAGCAGCAGCGTATCCTTTATCACAAAATTGACTAATGCTAAGTAAATTATGTTTGAAATTTTCTATAAGTAAAAGATCATCAATATTGGTAGAGTCGTTTTCCACGATTTTACCCTTACCCTTTATATAATCTTTCTTATTATCCCCGGAGGTGAAACTGCCACTTTCCTCTCTTGATAGTGAGTCGAAACTAGATACATCACCGGTCATATATCTCGAACACCCACTATTAAAGTACCATATGGTTCTACATTGTTGCGGCCGAGCTACTTGAAATAGAAAATTTTATTTTAACCTTTGGTGCCCAAATCATCTTAGGTCCACAAGGCTTAGTAGCATAAAACTGAGTCTAGAAGTAGATAATCTAGTGTTACGATTAGGTATGCTACTTCTAGACACAAAATGATATTTATATGTTTAATTGTTCTTAATAGGGCAATATCTAACGGTATGACTAAAATCAAGATAACAGTGACAAGTTTTCAAATCATGTCTATGGCTATATCGATAAGCAGTACCCCTAAAAATCTATTGGTTGAAGTATTAACAGAAATGTTAAGATCAAAATAAAGACCATGAAATTTGCGATTCCCGCTAAATTCATCAAGAACGATATCCAACTTGTTCTTACCTTGGGTAAATTTAACAAAAGCCTCTTCGAGCTTTGTGGTCTTCGTTTTGGTAATAACAAGCTCGTGTTCTAATTTAACGTATAAGTTTTGAAATTCTTTAAGGGAAGATACTAAATTGTCACGCTCAACAGAATTAGTTTCAAGTTTAATACTTAAATTAATGATATCATCTTTCAAAACATCATTTTCATTTTTCAAAATAGTACAAGAATTGTAAAAGATAGAAAAAGATTTCTTTTTCAAACTCTTGTACATTGAAATGATTTTTGAAAGTTTTCTTGCAATTCAATATATAAATCTATCAACTCATCTTTATCTAAATTATCTAGATCATCATTATTTACCTCGTCGTTGTCTTCATGTGCCATGAAGCACATGCTAGTAATGATCTTTTCTTCATTGTTCGAAATTTCTGAGTCGGATTCGTCTCATTTTGCTTGGAATGCTCTTTTCTTTTCCTACTTGTCCTTACCATCCTTATATTTGTTCTTGCCTTTGTTCAATGTCGTGCAATCGCCCTTTATGTGATCCTGTTTGTGGCATTCATAATGGGATTAGCAGAAGAACTTGAAATCTTATTACCGTGGTAGTTTCCTCTTTTCTTGAAGTTTCGGAATGAATCTTGTGAATTGCTTTGCAAGAGCGGCCATATCATCTTCATTTTCACTTTCGTCGCTTTAGCTTTCCGATTCTTCTAGTGGAATGTTCTTCGCCTTCAGAGCTAAACTTCTTTTCTTTGAAGGCTCTTCATCCTTTTACTTTACCCTAAAGTCGTTGAATTTTTTCTCATGCGGCTTGAGTTTCCCAATAAGATTCTCCAAGGTTAGATCATTTAGATTTCTTACTTCTTCAATAAGTGTAATCTTGGGCTGCTATTCTTTCGTGGGAATCCTCAAGATCTTCAAGCATTTATCCTTTTTTGTAAAAGATTTACCATAGTTGAAAAGTTCAGTAATAATCTTATTAAACTTTGAATACATTATATCAATCGTTTCATCAGTACTCGTTTTGAATTTTACATACTCGCTCATAAGACAATTGATTTTAATTTCTTTCACTAGACTCGTCTTTTCATGAGAAGTTTCGAGATTCTTCCAAATCTCATGTGCGGTAGTACACATGGAGACCCGGTTGAACTCGTCAGGTGAAAGAGAGTAGTGTAATGCATTCATAGATTTAATATTCATAGCCATATTTTTCCAATCATTCTACTTATAAGGTCTAACCGCTGAAATGAATTTATTCTCTATAACATCTAGAGTATTAAGATTGATGCATTGAAGAAAAATTCGCATCTTGATTTTTTAGAAGTTGTAGTTCGTGCCATCAAAGAGTTGCAGCTGATTGGTGGCTTGAGTTTCTAGTGATCTATTATTTTAATTAATGTTATTATTATTAGTCATAAGATCTAAGCTCTAGGATTTGAAGCCAAAGATAAAGCCAACTGTTTTGATACGATTTGAAAAATGTCTTAGAGAGGGGTGAATAGGACAAATGGCTAACAATTAAAACTTTATTGCTCAATACAATAAATGCAGTGGAATGATAATATAAATAATAAAATACGCAAACAATAGATGTAAATTGAGATTAGAAAATGCAAACTCGGTAGGACACCGACGATTAGTAACGAAGTTCGATACTACAGTATCTAGTCTCCACCTAGATCTTCCTTTAGGAACATCGACTACTTAACTCTTCTTAAGATAATGAAATTTTTACAACTGATGGACCACCTCCACCTGGTTTACGACTGATGGAAAACCTCCATCGGGTAATCTTTTCGACAGGCTTAGATCAAACCTTTACAACTCAACACTGAGAACAACCTCCATCGGATAATCTTTTCAACATGTTTAGATCAAATCTTTACAACTTAATTTCAATACAAGTAACCCAAACAAACTCCTAATTTCGAATAATAGTCAATCAAATTTTAAAATCGGAGAATTAGTCTATATGATAAAAACAAGTTTAAAGCTCTTTTGATCTCAAAAGAATTTATAAACAATTTAAAATGAGAGATCAAGACTTTACAAAGGCAAGTGATTCAAACGAATTTAGAAAATCATTTGCAAGACTTAGAAAGAAAGATTTCAAAAAACCCAAAAGAAAATAACCTGGTGACGATCCTGGGGTTTCGAAAACTTTGATGATAATGGTGAACCTTTTTAAGTGATGATAATAATATCAAAAGTTATTCATAATTGTTATTGATAAATTCGACCAAAGTAGTATATAAGATGTTGGGAAAGAATCCTACAAAACTGGAAAGAAACATACCGAGAATAATTTCAGGGATTTCAAATGTTCATATGTTGAGCCGGCTCAAGAAGATATGAATCTTCTTATACACACAGGGGCTTAAATATATCAAAAGAGTCAAGTGTTGAGCCGGCTGAAGAAATGAATAGAAGTCGTCTCATACACCAAGAGACTTAAACAATAATTGAATCAAATGTTGAGCCGGCTCAAGAGCAACATAATCCATCTAAAAAAGACAAGGACTTGAACAAAAAAATGATTCAAATGTTGAGCAGGCTCAAGAGAACATGAGCCGTCTCAAGAAGATAGGGACTCAAGGAGAAAGATCAAGGACATTTAAGACAGTTCAAAGCTTACATGAGCCGGCTCAAGAACTGACATATGAGATACTTAGAGATTTTGAAGATGTTAACAACCGTGTAACTCATACGAGATATCTTATGACTCAGTAAAGTGAAAACACATGATAAACACCTTTTTAGCATATTCTCGGAGTTGCTTTGAGTCTTCATCCATGTTCAATTTGAAATCATCAAATCTTTATCTTGTTAATTCATAATGTCACATCCTTTTGATTTCATTAACGTTATATTTTGTTTATCGTTTCGATAGTCCATATTTCCATTTCCTTTTGCTCTTCAATATCTCCAAGCTTGTTCTTTTTTATCATTTCATCTGTACGTCTCTTTAAGTCCATTTGCTCTTTGATATCGCTATACTTGTTATTTTTCTGTGATAATGCGATACATGCTATATCTCTCACATTGAAAACATAAAACTCAACTACAAGTATCATTTGTGTGTAAAATAGTTAAATAGTGTTTTATCCGATATTAAAACAAAAGTGAGTAGATATTACCCAACAAGACCAAAATAGAAGACATCATCTTCTTTGCTTCTTCGCCGCTATTATGAACAGGGTCCCCTATGTACAAAAGGTATACAATCGGCTTGTCGGGGGAATGTTGCATCCTCCTACAGATATCAGTAGTTCGTGTGGCTCCTCTCACACCTCGTTTCCGTTCCTGGAAAGGTTGTCCCACGTCCTAAGTATCCCGATCGGTCCTATCATCACCTGACATATCTAAAACAACTTTACGGTATATAGTTCAATAGATTAGAGAACATAATAATTGGTCAACCATTATATTGAAATAAACACACATCCATACAACAAACATTATATAAAGGTAAGTATTTAGTTTCTGGGAAGGCTGAGCTAGCAACATCGAGTATTATGCACTTAAGTAGATTATTTTTTATGGTTATCGTTTCAATATCGCTGGTTATTAAAGTATTTAGTTTAGGGTTTTGAAATTTTCAGTTTGAATGGTAAATTGGTCAAACAATTGATATTAATAACAAAACATCTGGATTTATTGAAATAAACACGCATCCATACAATGAACATTATATAAAGGTAAGTCTCATACACAAACTCTCACACACACAAACATATGTCCACAACATATTTCACATACATCCATACACAATATATTCCACACACATATTCCACACACATCCACAACTAACATGTAAACATCACACATAAAATAGATAGCAAGGACAATCACGACACCAGAATTTTTTGGCTCAAGCTTGATACCCTACACATTTTCCAGATGACAATTCATCACATATAAATCAGAAATAGATTCTCTTCAATATTGAGCACCATAATAACAGAATTGATTTGCTCTATAAAGATCTCACCATCTACCGCAACATCCCGTGTGAATTCGAGATGGTGTAAAGTCTGACGGTGCATAAAGATGTAGTAGAGAGTTTTTGCGGAGTACTCGATAGTGCGATCCGAAAGAAGACCCATAAAATAAAAGAAGTGGAGACGACGATGACGTGATCAATCTTGATCAGTCAATTCATACCCTCCCGTAATCGATAAAGAATGCCTTCGTAACCCTCATATTCTATCTTCGAGAATTCAGATTTCACCACAGTGTAAGGGATTCTCTTCTTGATGTCATCAATTGATGGCAATCCTGCAGATAAGGAGTCATGGCCTCTTGAGGTGCAGATGAAGATCCCGACATTGACTATTTATTTAAGAAATGGTGATTGATTGATTTTAAACCCGTGAAAGAAATTATATAGCTAATTAGTTTAAGGCATGTCAAGTATCTAGATTATGATTAAATGGTCAATTGGTCAATTGATTATTAACTATGTAGATTATGACAATGTGGTTTTCGGTTTAATTGATATTTAATTGGTGACTTAATTTCGTTTTAGTATATAGTTAAGAATTAAAGGGTATAGGCGGTGTACCGGATACTAACGTATATCAAGATATGGTGACTTAATCTAAGTTTAATTATGGGGTAAAGTGGTGTACCGGAGACTGACGTATATAGAATGCGAAAAAAGAACGAGCAATCACGCGACACCAGCCCTACAATCACATAAATTTTTTAATTACAAATATTTTTAAAACCTAGGACATACTTTTTTGAAAGAAAAATAAAAATCCTAAACTTGGCAGGAATTTGTACATTCTTTGTTCATGCAACATTTGAAATTTGTAGTCACAACTAATCAATCAACAATTTGCTACTAAAGCTACATTCATTAAGCATAATTGTTCTCGTGCTTAACTTAGTTCAACGTTTTCCTTTCCTATAAATAACAACAATTCTCATCACGAGACCTCATCATGAAATTCAACATATTATTCATATCAAATATGAAAAATTTCATTCATTTCATCCCCTCTTCTTCTTAGCATTGTTTCCCTCAAATTATACCTATGATGATGATCAAGGCTTCCAAACATACATCATTCATGTTGAGCCAAAATCTAACCCAAACATCACATAAATATTCCAATATAACGAAATTTTAACTAAAATTAACAACAAATAAACTTTGAAAATTGAAAGTTTAGAAAATTTAATCACCTAATTTGTCGCCAATTTCACGTCGAAGTAGATCGATGGAGGCGGGGATCGATGGAGGAGGGGTGATTGGTGAAGAAAAGGGGCTTGGTGGAGGCGGAGGTTCGGTGGAGGTAGGGGCTCGGTCGAGACGAGGATTTTACGAGGAGGAGGAGGTAGGGGCTCGGTGAAGAGGGGGGCTCGGAGGAGGAGGCAGAGGGAATTGGGGAAATAAAATTGGGGGAAAGTAAATTGGAACGGGGAAGGGATGATAACGGGCCTAGATTTGTTGACTTTGTCAATACATATTTTTTTGCGAGACTCGTGTCACAGTAGGTGTTGATCAAAGTTAACAAATTTTCTGACATGGACATCCTATTTGGACGGAAGACTTGGGTCAAAATAGACGACAGTTTCTTATAGTGATCTTACTTTCGTCACAATCAATTTCTCAATCATTAATGTTGCTTCTGGGTTTCTCTCTCTCTCTCTCTCTCACACACACAAACGATTTAATTAAGATGATGGATACAGCAACACCTTACATGATTAAGTAGCTTGAGGTGAAGTGTGATAGGTATGGTTTTGTTATATTTGCTTAATTTCGGCATGCAAACATATCTGTTTTCAGAGTTCGTTCTTTCCTAGTTTGAACTTTCTTTGCATTTGTTTCTTGAATGGGCAGCAACTATAGATCTTGATAAATAGGTACAGAGAATATCACTATCATATATATGATGTTCCAACGATTCCAAACGAGTAAAAACAAACCACCTAAATTTAAGTTACATCACCAAGGCATGGTAGTTGAATGAGCCTCTACGAAAATATTTTATTGAAATTACATTTTAGTTCATTTATTTATGTTTGGAAGAAAATGTACATTAGCTTAATTTAGCATGCATATGCACCCCAACTCCATATCAAGATTAATGGAATACTAAATTAATTAAAGGAAGTAAAATCAGGAAGAAGTGGTTACAAACACACAACAGAATAGTTACTCTTAGTTCAACTCACCACCATAAATATTCTATCCTTGTTGTGAGATGCACACTATATATATAACCTAAACTTATAATATATAGTATCACTTTCTACCGTTATTTGAGATACACACACGCACAAACTTCATAGTCTTGGTGAGTGACAGATTATACCAGATCAATACAGATTCAAATCTCAAGATATACAAATCCAACCTGTCGCTCCTCATAGCAGTCTACTAAAAAGATATAGAGATGCTCAACTTGCGTGCATATTAATAAAACATAAAGGTGCATTGACGGAAAATTTAAAATTCGTATTTTATTAACATTTATGCCACATGGAGAGAGTCAATTAGTTTATTCACATGGAGAGAGTCAATTAGTTTATCTTTTATATATATATGGAGAGAGTCAATTAGTTTATATATATATATATATATATATATATATATGCGCGCGTATATGCGGATAATGGAGGATAGTTGCAATATATGAGAGGGAATTTCCTTCTATGGGGTCGAAAAATGATATCCTCCATGAATTTTTTTGACAATCGGCACCCATCATTATTATCTTTATGATGTAAGATGTGGATACATCAAATTTCATGTGGTTTCATTACTTTTTTATCGTTGATTTAGTGGGTGCAACACTACAAGAAAAATAGGCTTATTTCGTTGGGGGAATTATTCTGTCGGCTAATACGTGACAGAATAAACCCACAATTAAAAAAAAATATGCCCACAAATTGCATTAATATTTTTGTTAGGTTAATCCGTCGGCTAGTACCCAATGGAATAACCCAACAAATTATAAGGGCTCGGGCTCAGATATGATCCCCCATTTCTCCCCAAAAAACCATAGCTTTCCCATTCCTCACCCTAATTCCCTCCATCTCCGACCTCTTGTAGTCGCTGGAGATCCGATCCCCAACAGCCGTCGACCCCTTCCCACTCCCTTTCCGACCATCTCTTTAGCTGCTGACCCCTCCCCCCTCCATTGCAGCCGATGATCCCCCTTCTTCCTCCTCCTCCTTCCCCTGCACCTCTTCAGCCGCTTCCCCGTCCCCCTGCAACCGTCGACCCCTTCCCCCTCCGCTGCAGCTGCCGACCCCCTTCTTCCTCCTCCTCCTCCCTCTGCAGCCATCGTCGCCGTTGTTTCCCCCAATCAGAGCAAAGCACTATTTTGAATTTCAAAGTTCAAAAATTGAAGCAACGCTTCAGATCTCGTACGCTGCGCGCCACGCGTCAAAAGTAGACACGCCAGCGCCAGGAGCGCTGCGCCCTCGGCAGCGCACCCCAATCAAAGCAAAACTCTGCTTCAAAATTCAAATTTTCAAAATTGAAGCAACGCTTCAGATCCAGCGCTCTGCGCTGCGTGCCATGTGTTAAACATAGGTGCGCTAGCACAATTGTGCTGCGCTCTGCGCTGTGCGCCACGTGTCAAGTAAGGGTGCGCTAGCACAGTTGCACTGCGCTCTGCGCCACGTGTCAAACACAGACGCGCTAGCGCAGTTGCGCCGCCATGTGTCAAACACAGACGCGCTAGCGCTCTGCTCCGCGCTCTGCGCCGCGCTCTGCGCCGCGCGCCGCGTGTCAAACACAGGCGCGCTAGCGCAGTTGCGTCGCCACGTGTCAAACACAGGCGCGCTAGCGCAGTTGCGCTGCGCTTTGCGCTGTGCACCACGTGTCAAGTACGGACGTGCTAGCGCAGTTGCGTTACGCTCTGCACTGCGCGCCACGTGTCAAATGCAGGTGCACTGGCGCCAATTGCGCCAGCGCTGAAATTAAAAGAATTCCCCACCGTTAGATCAAAAGATCTAATAATAATAAATTATTAATTAATAATAAGAATTAAAATTCTGTTCCGAAAAGATCTTTCCAATCTTGTTGAAAACAAGAAGATTGCCTTCTGTAAAACAGAAACCCTAGGATCAAAGATCCAACGGTGGGAAAATATTCCCAAATCAATCATGGAAAGATCTCTTCAACTAATTTAACAAATCAATTGGCCCTATATAAAGGCCCCAAAACTTCAAATCTCATAAAGAAAAAAACCTTCTGAAAACTTTGAGAAAAACTTGAAGAAAAAGAAAGGCAAGCCTTTGAAGAAAGAAGATCATTTCTTCATCTTTAAAGGTAAAGAACTGTTTCTTGAATGATAGAGATGAAACCATCTCGTAAAAAGAAGAACCATCTTCTAAAAAGATCAAAGATCTAAAAAAAGACCAAGATCTTTAATAAAAAGGAAAAGATCAAAAGATCTAATCATAAAAGACTAAAAGAAGTACTTTACTTCATTCACAGATCTTCTGATCTATAAAGGCAGAGCCTTTTAATAAAAACAAGAACTTTGGTTCTTGGATCTTGAGGCAAGGCCTCCTTTGAAGAACAAAAAACTTGTTCTTTGATCTTAAATTTGATCTAATGCGCTTTGCGCTACTGGAAAGTGCTTTGCACTCTTGAACTGCGCCTTTGCGCTCATTGGACCGGCGCACAGCGCCAAAACCTGCCACGTGTCAACCACAGACACGATCTGCGCTTTGCGCTCCTGAAAATAAAGCACTGCGCTCTTGGGTTGGCGCTCAGCGCCAAGCGCGCCATGTGTCATTCACTGGCGCACCCATGAACCAGCACAGCGCACTCATGAATTAAAAGCGCAGTGCGCTATCAAACCGGCGCTTAGCGCTGAGCGAGATACGTATCACTTTCGCATGCGCTAGCGCAATGCGCTCTTTAATTGGCGCAAAGCGCCTGATGCGCCACGTGACGCACTATATAAACACCATTTTGCTCTTGATAAATGTTATGCATTTAATTGCATCCAATGTCAGACCCAATGCTTGGCATTATTAAAAGGGCAGAGCCCAAATAAAGGCATAACAGGAAGAACATAAATAAAAATGTTAAGCAGTTTGTTTACTGGACTTTGCCCAATTCTGGCCATAAGTCCTCAATTTAAATTGAACTGAGCATACCTGCTCTTCCAATCAATTTACAACCCGGTTCAAGGGTACATCTCTTCACTCCTTTGATATTTGTCGTTGTAATTCCTCAACGTCTTCAAAGAGGTGATGGGTCCCGACGACCATACATTTTACGGACTGTGGGGTCTTTAAACTCATGGACTATGATGTCCTTAACCTCGACCGTGATGTCTTAAAACTAACACCGGACTGTGAGGTCCTTAAACTCGTGGACTATGATGTCCTTAACCTCGACCGTGATGTCTTAAAACTAACATCGGACAGTGAGGTCCTTAAACTCATGGACTATGATGTCCTTAACCTCGACCGTGATATCTTAAAACTAACACCGGACTATGGAGTCCTTAAATCTACGGACTATGATGTCCTTAACCTTGACCACAATGTCTTAAAACTAACATTGGACCGTAATGTCCTTAAACTAATTATCGACCGCAATGTCATTAAACTAAACAATAGAGCCCAATTGCTCTCTTGTTTTTTCGATCCTGTGAAGTTGATCTTAGTCTAAAATTAGACTAACGTGTCCTTAACAAACGTTTAAGTTGATCTTAGCCTCAAATAAGGCTAACGTATACTTAAACACAACCCCCCACAAACCCAAATCTAAGAAAGATACGGATTTGGACTAGTCCACGCCCTACGGGCGACAACATAACTTAGTCTCCGCATACAATCCACGGGCAACCAAACACAAAGAAAACACCCACGACACGAAGTGACCATATGGAGAAGGAGAAAGTTGTTACTGCGATGCGGTAGTGTAATTAACTGCAGGGGCTTGCGCCTGCAGGGAAGAGCGTCCCCACAATCAAAAACCCCTCATGCGAGGGGGAATCTGACGAGGTCTGCTACATCGGCCGCATCCGTTTAAACTTTCGATACACGGTGCCATAAATCAACTTGGCATCTTCGGAGAGGTGGACGGATAGAACCAATTAGCATCTGCGCCGAATTTCAGGCAAGACGAACCTGCGAGGTCGCGTCTCTGTGTTCGGAGGGGAACAGATTCTGGCACGCCCGGTGGGACCTTTTCCTCTTTCCACTCCACACTTCGGGTGTCGTGTTCGCGAACAAATCGCGGTTTGCTAATGGTTGCCCTTAGGTTTCAAGGTACTAAGATTTGGTGTTTTGCTCGGTGCAGAAAGCAAAGGATCAATGGCGTTCACCTGCTCAAAGTATTCTACATGCAATTGCAACCCACGTCCTGCCTCAACTGGGGGCGTAGCCTACGGGCCCCAAGCGGCTTCCCTGTTCACGGTGCCCGTGGAACAGGTCACTCAAGCCACCACATGGCTGTTTTTCGGGACCATGCACCCGCCAACGAGCTTCACCGCTCCCGTGCCGACACCGGAAGCTCCCAAGAAGTCGGTCTTCGATCGGCTTACAGCTACTGCGGCCCCTCTCAACGGGTCGTCCAGCACCGGCACCTCGGTCTTCTCCAGATTGAGCCAAAATTCTTGTGGGCCCATAATGAAGCCTGCAATCCCAGAGAAGGTTATTTCGAAGAGAGTAACCAACCCTGCTCCTGAAATCGTCTAGGCGGCTTCTCCTACCAAGGGGTCGGTCTTTACAAGACTGACTGTCGCAACTCTCGCTCCTACTACTCAAAGGACATCTGTCTTCAATAGGCTGACGCAACAACAACCCCTCACTTGAACAGGGGCAAGACAAAGACATCCTTGTCACCGAACCGACTCCATCAGCTCGACACGCTCGACGTCGCCACTGCCGCCGAGTAAGGAAAGCCGGGGGCAACTCCCCTTCTGGGCTAAATCCACCAGCCCCGACGACGGAAATTAATGCTGCTGTTCCAACCGAGAACAGTTTTGAGCTGCTGAATAAGGTGCGTAAGAATTCTCCTACCGCCGTACTGAAAAGTTCTCCTCCTCCGGTAGAGAATGTTGCGGAAACAAAGTCGGAACAGTCCCCTCAGCGGCTGTCCTCCAAGATCTACAAAGTCTGGTGTCAAGTCCAAGACTCGGTGATTGATCCAAATTTCTCCCGCCAACAGAAAAGGGTAAAGGTTCAACAAGCAGGAAGCCATCCTGCCAAGCCACGAAAAGCTATCTGGGTGCCCACCGCGATGGCCCCCTTAACTTCGACCGCTCATAAGAAAAGAAGGCCGAAGAAGATCCCCGTGCCTGCGACAAATGTCAAAGGCACTGAGCCCAAACGCCCTAAGTCTGGGGGCAAGGTGGTGCATACTGTCTACATGGCATCCGGGAAGGAAGATAGCCGTGCTTCTACGGGCCACCGACCACTCACCCGATCCATCATAAGAGCTCAGGAACAGCAACAACAGAAGCTTCAAGAGATGCTGACTGCAATGGTCGCACTCACCGGGCCAAAAGAAAGCCCGGAGCCGTCATCGGAACAACGTCACGAACACGAGACTGATGTTGAATTCCTTCGGAGAATGCTCGAAAAGAAGGACAAGGAGGCTGCGAAACAACCGGCCAATATAAAGCAAATGGTTCTCCTGTTCCAAGACATGGTGGGTATGATGATCCAGCAGGACCCTCCAGCTGAAGATCCTCCGATTATCCTCGAAGACGACAGAGAAGAAACATCAAATCCACCTCCGGCTCTTTCAACAGCCAAAGAGGAAACTATCTCCAAGGCCGCCCTGGATGATTATATTGCTCAACAAATACGAGTTCACCAGGCAAATGAAGCGGCTGGCCAGGTCGTGAAGACTGGGCGACCGTATCCAGGCTGGTATGATCAGATAAAATACCCGCCGGGCTATACGATCCCGAAATTCCACATGTACAAAGGGACGGGCAATCCCCACCAGCATGTCGCCCAGTTCAGAGCTCTGTGCGGCAACACCGGGGGCGATGATAAGCTTTTGCTCCGCCAATTCGTCGGCAGCTTATCAGAAATGGCGTTTGAGTGGTACTCCGAACTTCCAAATGACTCCGTCAAAACTTTCACAGAAATGGAGTTATTGTTCACCCAGCGATTCGCGAGCGCAAGTGAACGCACCCCGATAACAACATTGATCAATGCGAGAGTAAAACCGGGCGAAACTTGGGTTCAATATGCAATCCGATGGCGAAATCTGTGGTCGAAGTACGAACAGCGCATCGAAGAAGCACCAGCGGTGGGTATGTTCGTAGGCACCTTAGACCCTCATGCAACTATTTCACAGTTCATGATGTTCTTCAAACCGACCACGTTCCAAGCTTTAATCGATAAGTTGGCCCAGATGGATCAGATGGGTCATAGACCGTCTCCTCCGAAACCAGAACCGCGGAACGAAAAGGGTAAAGGGAAGGCGACCTTCGTTGCGAACACCCAACAATAGCCCAGTGCTCCAAAACTAACGGATCAGTTGGAAGAGAGACGGCGCTATTACAATGAGAAAATGAAGCGCCCTTACTCATTCCCGCGGGATAAAACGAAGAGGCTGTTCGAGCTGGCAGTGCGCAACAGGCTTATCAATTTGCCAAATCCAAGGCGACCACCGCAACCCATCGAAGTGAATAATCCCAATTACTGCCCTTACCACCAAACGGTAAGCCATCCGATCGAGGATTGCTTCGTCTTTAAGGGATGGATCGAGGATCAGTACCTACAAGGCAAGTTTGCGTTGTCTGAGAAGTAGAAAGTAAACCCACCACAACCGCACACTCCTAAGAAGATGGTCACACCGGGGGCAACGTGCTCTTTTGTTGAAGAAACTCCATGGGAGGTCGTGCTTTCAGCCAAAATCAAAAGGATGCTGAATGATCTCCAAACATGCCGGGCGATCAGATGGAAGAACCCGCTGGAGCCCCAGATCATCGAAGGGATGCTGAAGCCGCGCCCAACTCCAAAGATTGGTGGTGATAGCCAAAGCATTCATGCTCAGCCGTCGAAATCTTCAAAAAAGAAGAAGAAATCCAAAAAGCCCGTGAAGCCTGGCGACAAGAGCACGGACCTGCAGAAACAGATCGACGCGCTGGAAGAGTATAATCAGAAGGCGCGGACTCCAATCACGCTCCAAGAGTTCCTCAGCCACGTTCTTGAGGACGAAGATGATGGAGAAGACTCATCGGGTGGATCTAAGGATTACATAGCAAGTTGCTATGTGATCTCTCATTCATCGCTAGACAATGAAGAAGCTCCCTACACAAAGAGACTGGGGCAGGTCCCGAGCCGGAACTTCTATGGCCGTCAGACGAAATGATCGACGCCTTCCTGAATGAAATTCATCTGAAAAGTAAAGACGATCGGGAGCATGAGATGAACATATTTGAAAGAGCCAAACGCCGACGACTAGACGAAAGGTTCGAGACACTCCCGCCGAATCAAGGAACATCCGTCGCGGATAAAAACAAGTTCAAAACGAGGAAAACGTTTGCTAAAGCCATATCAATGGGAATGAAGCTACCACCCTCTAAAGGAAACACTCCTGGTGAAACAGAAACACATCCTAGCTACTGCTTATATCATCGAAAGATTTCGCACCCTACCGAAGAGTGCGACACTTTTAAAAGATGGTGGCAGGGATATGTTGCTCACCGGCAACATTTTAAGCGGATGAAACGCAAAACTCGTCGGGAGCAAAGAAGTGCGACTGAGGGGCATAAAAGAAATACCGGTAACTGTCGCATGGTCAACACCGGGGGATTGCAGATTCTCACTTTCGGAAGCGACTCCGACGAAGAGATGGCTCTTGGCCCTCTCTTTAAAGAATCCACAATGGGGAAGGAGGAAGAACCGAAGGCCTGTGAAAACATTCAACTATGCAATCGCACGCTTCCAGAAAAGAATCTCGGACCCACGAGGAGAAAAGATAAGGGAAAAGAAAAGGACTCCGAGGATATCGCCCTGGACGACCAAGTCATGAAAGAACTGACCGCCAAGGACCCGCCAAAGAAGAGTAAGGTAGACTATAACGTTCTGGCGCACTTGAGAAAGTTACCCTCGCAGCTCAGCATTCTCGACGCCCTTCTACTATCCAAAGAAGCGAGAGATTCACTGATCAAGGCGCTACAAGAGCCAGAGCAATTCCAAGCTTTTCTCGCCGAAGAAAAGATGAAGGACGAGCTGGAGGAAGTACACACAGCCGATATCACCTTCGGCGACAAAGACCTCCTCATTGGGATGTGCGAGCACAACCGTCCCCTCTATGTCTCGGGATACTGCCACGATATAAAGATAGGAAAAATCCTGGTCGACAATGGGTCTTCCGTCAATCTTCTCAACGTGCGAGTGTTGAAGGAAATCTGCATGAGCGTCCAGCATCTCGCTCGTGATAAAATCACCATCTCTGGTTTTGACTCCCAGTCATCGCGGACTCTCGGGTCCGTGATATTGACATTACGATTCGGGCTACTTGTCACGGATATTAAATTTCATGTCATTGACGCCAAGACATGCTATAACGCTTTGCTCGGCCGGCCTTGGTTACACGAGTACAACATCATCCCTTCTACACAAAATCAGTGTATAAAATACTTTAAGGATGGTCTCGAGTATACCGTAACGGGAGAGCTGAACCCATTCTCCGTGAACGAAGTCCGTAAGTACGAAGATGCAAAATACTTTTTGCCAGATTTCGAGGACACGGAGAGATGTCACAAACCGGAGAACAAAGCTATCACCACCATTCCGGTCTTTGGGAGTGATACTGAAGAAGAGGAAGAGATAGTTTATTCAGGCCCAGCCCAACATAACAAGCCAAGACCGTCCGCTCCTATGTTGATCTTTGGCAGTGACTCGGAAGATGAGGTCCATGCTATATTCTCCGCTCGGACTTCAATACAAACATTCGCTGATGAAGAGCAAAGCTTGCAAGTTGCCATGGTTCCGCCCAAACATCATAAAGAACTAGACGCGCTTGATACCTACAGTGTGGAAGAGCTGCAGACGTTCTATGTCCCTCCCAGACGAGAAGGCGAGAAGGCGATCCTCTTCTACCGCTCCGGGGAAACCAGAGTGGAGAAAGAAGTTTGGCATGGCGCCGATTCTACACTTGACAGGCTACAGCCCATCTGTCTGCCTAGATATTACACAGAAGTCTTGAAAAAGCTATTAAAGCGCCAAGGGATACCCTTCAAACAGACCGCTCGAAAAGCTAAGTTCTATGACAGGATCTGGAACGTTCCCGGAACTTAGCGCAAGTTGCTCAACGGGAGAACAGAAGCGATCGGGCTTGGATATGTTCGGTCCAAGAAACGGGAGCTACTCCGCGACTGCTATGTCGTACATGACTTTGATGAAGAAGGAGATGCTCAATGGGAAAATGCTAACCCTGAACCAGAAAGAGCCCCCGACGTGAAAATGCCCAGTCCGTCGTTCGAAGAACAAATGGACAACCTTATAAGAGAAGCTGGTCAAAAAGTTCGATATGACCATAATCGCGAAATGGCCATCTACGAGAATGCCAGGACTCAGTGCCTTCTTCAACAGGCTGCGAAAGATGAAAAGGCTCCTCCCTGTCGACCCGTTGTGCAAAAGGCCCGACGCAAAGGCAGAAACAAGTCAAAAAGCGGGTAAGGCGTTCGACGGCGACAAAGCGGGACCAAGAAGTCACGCGATCATGAATCGAGCGGTCCAGATTTGTCCCTTATGAAGAAGATGAGTCGAGCATACTCTTTTCCTCAAGACAAGACAAAGAAGATATTTGATATTGCCATAAGACATCAAATGCTTACACTTCCGGAGTCCAAACACCCTGAGCAAGCCAACGAGGTCTCTCATCCAGACTATTGCTCCTATCATAGGGCAATATGACACCCTCTCGAAGACTGCTTCACCTTCAAGAACTGGGTCGAAGATCAATATCAGCTTGACAAATTCGCTCTATCCAGCAGTTGGAGGGTAACACCGCCGCAGAAGCATGAACCCAAATCCGCGAGGGTAGACCCAGATCCGCATCGGTCTTGGAAGCGAGCTCGTACTTGTCATATGATAACACTATCAAGAGAAGAACCCGAGAATATGGATGACCTCCCCTGGTGCTTTGAAAATAATGATGACGAGGTGATCTTAGAGTTTCCACCGGCGCCAAAAGAGCTGGAAGATCGAATACATACCACTACAGATAACCTCAAGAAAATTGATTTAGGGACGACAAGTGATCCGCGTCCTACATTCGTCAGTGAGCTACTATCTGAAGAAAGGGTGGCTGCGCTAAAAGACGTGCTTATGCAGCATAGAGATTGCTTTGCGTGGAACTATTCCGAAATGCCAGGACTAGATCCAGAGATTGCTGTCCACAAATTGGCGATATCCTCGGACATCAAGCCAATCAAATAAGCACCGAGAAGAATGCGGCTCGAGCTTGAGATGAGCATCAACGCTGAGGTCAAGAAGCTAATCGACTCTGGCTTCATCCAAGAAGTACAGTATCCTGACTGGATCGCCAACATCGTCCCGGTGATGAAGAAAAATGGGACGATGCGCATCTGCGTAGACTTTCGGGATCTCAATAAAGCCTGTCCAAAGGATGACTTCCCGGTACCGGTCACCGAGCTGATGATAGATTACACGTCCACTCATGAAGTTTTCTCCTTCATGGACGGCTCATCAGGATATAATCAGATAAAGATGCATCCCGAGGACCAGAAGCACACCGCTTTCCAGACCCCTTTGGGTATATTCTGCTACAAGGTGATGCCCTTCGGTCTAAAGAACGCCGGTGCCACCTATCAGAGGCCCATGACGATGATCTTCGATGACCTTATACATGAAATTGTCGAATGCTATATCAACGACCTCGTGGTTAAAAGCAAATCATACGAGGAACATCTTGAGCATCTGAAGATTGTATTTCAATGCTTTCGGCAATACAACTTGAAGATGAACCCTCTCAAATGCGCATTCAGAGTGTCCTCAGGTAAATTCTTAGGATTCATCATCCGACACCGAGGTATCGAGATAGATCCGTCAAAGATCAAGGTGATCATGGAAATGCTTCCGCCAAGGACTCTCAAACAACTGTGGTCTCTCCAAGGGAAGCTAGTGTATATCCGGCGATTTATAGCCAATCCCTCTGGCAAGTGCCGCCCCTACAGTCACTTGATGAAAAAAGGAATCCCGTTCGTCTGGGATCACAAATGCCAAGGCGCGCTGGACGAAATCAAGCAGTATCTGCAAAACCCACCAATGCTGGCCGCTCCGGTCAAGGGAAAGCCCCTTATTCTTTATACAACAGCCCTCGAAGGTTCCTTGGGCGCATTATGGGCACAAGAGAATGACCAAGGGAAAGAAAGAGATCTTTATTACTTGAGTCGAGTTCTCCTGGGGGCAGAAAGCAATTATTCTCCTATCGAAAAACACTGCCTGGCGTTGATCTTCGCGATAACGAAACTCAGGCACTATGCATTGGCGCATGAAGTCCGTCTCATATCAAAGATGGATCCTCTCAAGTATTTGATGTCAAAGGCCATATTAACGGGACGACTCGCTAAATGGGCCCTGCTCTTGATGGAGTTCGCAATAACTTATCATCCTTAAGGCAGTGAAAGGCCAGGCTATCGCCGACTTCCTCGCTGAACATCCGATACCGGCCGATTCTCCCCCCTAAATTGCGAATTGCCAGACGAACAAGCATTTGATGCGATCAACGGAAGTGGTACCCGGTGGGAACTTTATTTCGATGGAGTATCCCCCATGAAGAAGCGCAAACAAAACACGCCCATAATCAAATCAGGGGTAGCCCTTATCTTCGTGACCCCACAAGGAGGGATAATGCGCTTTGCTTTCTCCTTAACAGAGCCGAGGACAAACAATGAAGCCGAGTATGAAGCTTTGATAGCAGGCCTCGAGATCACCATCGACATGGGAATTGAAAACCTCCTCATATACGGAGACTCCCAACTGGTCGTTAGTCAAGTAAACGGCGACTATCAAACGTGCAAACCAGAACTGGTAAAGTACGGCGAGAGGGCACAGCAACTGCTGACCCAAATACCTTCCTACATCTTGGAAAGCATACCGCGTGCAGAAAATAGCAAAGCGGATGCACTAGCTAAGCTCTCTAAAGAACTGGCCGACGAGAACCTCGACGACCTGAGAATCGTTGTGCAAAGCCGTCGGGTTCTTGCGCCGGCGGAAATATCTTCGGAGTCGTCCGAAGAAAAGAGAGCGACTGAGCAAATAGCCTTGCAAATAAAAGAACAGGAAAAGGCTGAGGATTAGAGAGAAGTCTTTATAGACTACTTCAAATCCCGCCGAACGCCTGAAGATGCGTCCTCAAAACATCAGCTCATGAAGCGAGCCTTATCTTTCGCTTTCGTCAATGATACTCTGTACAAAAGGTCATTTGATTCTCTGTGGTTAAGATGCTTGGGACCTGAAGAAGCAAAAAGAGTCGTCCAAGAAACTCACGATGAACTTTGCGGTTCACACCAAGCCGGGCCGAAGATGAAGCTGAAGATCAAACGGATGGGTTATTATTGGCCCACGATGATCCAGGACTGCCTCGAGTATGCGAAGCAATGCCACTCGTGCCAGATTCATGGGGACTTTATCCATCAGCATCCAAATCCACTACACCCGACAGTGGCTAGCTGGACGTTCGAAATGTGGGGAACTGACATAATCGGCCCCATCGAGCCAGTATCATCCAGAGGACATCGATTCATTTTGGTGACGACTGATTACTTCTCCAAATTGGCAGAAGCAGTACCACTGAGGGAAGTAAAGACGGAGAATATCCTCCATTTCTTCAAGAGGCACGTTATTTATCGGTTTGGAACTCCGCGACGGATCATCTCCGATAATGGGCTAGCCTACAGAAGCCACAAGATTAGACGCTTCTCACAACAGCACAACATAGACTGGAGATACTCCTCAGTTTATAATCCCCGAGCTAACGGTCTAGCTGAGGCTTTCAACAAAACCTTGCCAAAGATCGTAAAGAAGACGGTGTCTCAAAATAAGAAAGGCTGGCACAAGAGACTGCAAGAAGCTCTCTGGGCATATCGAACTACGTTCAAGATGGCCACGAACACAATGCCGTACGCATTGGTATTTGGTACAGAAGCAGTACTTCCCCTCGAGATAGAGTTACCCTCTCTACGAGTGGCAGTTCACTACGAGCTAACGGACGAAGAGAACGCTCACCTTCGGCTTGAGGAGCTCGATGCCCTTGATGAAACCTGGCTCATAGCACAGCAAAATCTGGAAGCTTATAAAGCAAAGATGACGCGCTCCTACGAAAGATTGACTAGGCCGAGGACATTCCGTCAAGGAGAACTCGTGCTAGTAGTCAGAAGACCTATGATCCCTAATCGCGCTAAGCGGGGGAAATTCGAGCCGAACTATGAAGGCCCATATATCATAGACAAGGTCTACCAGGGTGGAGCCTATCTACTCATGGACATGCATGGCGAAAGACCTTTCAGACCGATAAACGGTCGCTTCCTGAAGAAGTACTACGCTTGACGAGTCACGGCCTAGGTCAATGATAGATGACGACGACTATGTCCGCTCGCTATCTTCCTAAGCCCAAACTCTATAAGTAGTGACAGGCCTTCTTCAACAACGGACCGAAACGTCCTTAAACTAACAATGGACCGAAACGTCCTTAAACTACCAACGGACCACTATGTCCTAAAACTAGCTGTTGACCGAGATGTCGATGAACTACGGTGGATTGCAGCATCCCAAAACTGATAAAAAAAGGAATAAAAAAAAGAAGAAAAGAAAATGGTATGTCCATAAGAAAAATGGGCACGGATGAAAACCCGAAAGGGCTCCGTGAGGAAAAACAGCCGGGCTACCGGCGGGTGTTTGTGAAAACCTGAAATGGCACAACCTCGTTAAAAGACACTTGCAAGGTCCTCTCAACCTTGTAAGGAGAAATCACCCGCGTGAGATCCTTACGACTCACAAGGGAGCAACACACTTAGGGATCCCTACGATTCCTAAGGAGAAATTACACTTGCGAGATCCTCACGACTCGTAAGGAGAATCCTCTTATGAGACCCTCACGGCTCGTAAGATTTGAAAGTCTTAAGCTATAGAGACCTGAACCTATTCTTAAGCAACCCCCACAACCTCCGATACTGCCCTACAAGCGGTGCAACACAGACCCTTGTATACAATCCACGGGCACGAATAAACATTTCCCTAACGAAGTCCCATCCGTGACTAGGGATATGTTCACAGGTGAACAACTCTTGTGAGTCCACTCGACTTATAAGGAGAAAACTCTCTTGTAAGATCCTTACGACTTACAAGAAGCCATACACTTAGGAGTCCTCACGATTCCTAAGGAAAAAAAACACCTACGAGATCCTCACGACTCGCAGGGAGAAACACCTTTGTGAGACCCTTACGGCTCATGAAGTCAAAAGCCCTAGGCAACAGGATCCTATCCCTGTTCGCTAAGCCACCTTTGTTTGATGTCGACAGAGGCGAATGATGATCCGCTCTTGGCAATATCCCAGTTGTAGCGGTGCTGATGCCGAAATCGGTATCTAATCCTAAGCTTGCAGCGAAAAGCCAGCAAGCCACACATGCATATGAAATAGCCGAAATGATGGGGCAACTTGCAACAAAATCAGCAAGTAAAAATGTATGCATGCAAAATAGCCGAAATGATTGGGCAACTCGCAATAGAAAAACAGCAAGTGAAAATAAGATAAATAGCCGAAATGATTGGGCACCGCGAAAAATAGCCAAAATGATGGGGCAATCGCGACCTTCGCGATATAAAAGCTGAAATGATAGAGTATCGCGGAAAGAAATAAAATAAAAATAAAAATGAAATTTATGACCTACAGGTGATATTACATCAATCCCTGTATACAATCCAGGGGTGCAAACAAAGAATGAATCACACTCCTCCTCCCCAGGTTTCATAAGAAGAAGAAGCTAAATCTCGATCGGTCACAGATAGCCTGGAGATCATCTCAACATTCGTCTCAGCAGACACAACATCAAGCAAAGCGGAACAGCGGCAACTCCCAGTTCCATGACTCGGCAGTGTACAGATGACTGAGAGTCAAATCCCAACTCCATGAAATGCGGATATAATCGAAAAAAATTCCTGGTCATGTGGAACGCGGATAAAGTCACTTCTGACCCCGTGGAAAACGTCCAGAGCGGATCCTGGTCCTCGCAGAGCACGGCAGTGAACCCATGTGAAGCATCCACAGCGGAGCCTATTCCTCGCCGAACACGGCAGTGAACCCATGGGAAGCAACTAGGGCAAAATTCCTGGCTACGTGGAACGCGGATTATGTCACTTCTGACCCCATGGAAAATGTCCAGAGCGGATCCTGGTTCTCGCAGAGCACGGCAGTGAACCCGTGTGAAGCATCCAGAGCGGAGCCTAGTCTTCGTCGAACATGGTAGTGAACCCGTGGGAAGCATCTAGAGAAAAATTCCTGGCTACGTGGAACGCGGATTATGTCACTTCTGACCCTGTGGAAAACGTCCAGAGCGGATCCTGGTCCTCGCAGAGCACGGCAGTGAACCCGTGTGAAGCATCCAGAGCGGAGCCTAGTCCTCGCCGAACACGGCAGTGAACCCGTGGGAAGCATCTAGAGCAAAATTCCTGGCTACGTGGAATGCGGATTATGTCACTTCTGACCCCGTGGAAAACGTCCAGAGCGGATCCTGGTCCTCGCAGAGCACGGCAGTGAACCCGTATGAAGCATCCAGAGCGGAGCCTAGTCCTCGCCGAACACGGCAGTGAACCCGTGGGAAGCATCTAGAGCAAAATTCCTGGCTACGTGGAATGCGGATTATGTCACTTCTGACCCCGTGAAAAACGTCCAGAGCGGAGCCTGGTCCTTTCCGAGCACGGCAGTGAACCCGTGTGAAGCATCCAGAGCAAACACTGGACTGTGGAGTCCTTAAATCCATGGACTATGATGTCCTTAACCTCGACCGTGATGTCTTAAAACTAACATCGGACCGTGGAGTCCTTAAATCCACGGACTATGATGTTCTTAACCTCGACCGTGATGTCTTAAAACTAACAATCAATCGTAATAATTTTAAACTAATTTCAACTTGGTTCAAGGGTACATCTCTTCACTCCTTTGATATTTGTCGTTGTAATTCCTCAACGTCTTCAAAGAGGTGACGGGTCCCGACAACCACACATTTCATAGACTGTGAGGTCCTTAAACTCATGGACTAAGATGTCCTTAATCTCGACCGCGATGTCTTAAAACTAACATTGGACTGTGAGGTCCTTAAATCCATGGACTATGATTTCCTTAACCTCGACCGTAATGTCTTAAAACTAACATTGGACCGTGAGGTCCTTAAACTCACGGAATATGATGTCCTTAACCTCGACCGCGATGTCTTTAAACTACGGTATCCTAGAGAACATCCAGAGCTGAGCCAGGTCCTGCCAAACACGGCAGTGAACCCGTGGGAAGCACCCAGAGCAACCCCTGACTCCGTGAAATGCGGATAAGGACAACTTCACCCATCACTTACGGGTCCTCCCGACTCGTAAGGAAGAAAACTCTCTTGTGAGATCTGTTTACCCAAATCAGAGCAAAGTTAAAAAAATAAAAGAAAAAAAAAAGTGCGCAGTGCGCTGCGCGATACGTGTCAGCGCAGCTGCGCGACACGTGTCAGTGCGCGCAGTTGCGCAAGCAAAAAAAAAAAGAATTTCAGCTGCGCGACATGTGTCACGCTCTGGGGGAGTTGTGCAAAACAGAATAAATCTTTTTTG
The DNA here is from genome assembly GCA_030015575.1 of Agapanthus africanus. NCBI lineage: Eukaryota > Viridiplantae > Streptophyta > Magnoliopsida > Asparagales > Amaryllidaceae > Agapanthus > Agapanthus africanus. Next base: position 929,426,353 of record CM057337.1, on the reverse strand, counting down.
TTCTTGTTAAAACAAGAAGATTTTTCTCTGTAAAGCAGGGGCCTTTGGATCAAAAATACAACGGTGGGGAAAATTACCCAAATCACTCAGAAAAAGATTTATGTAACAAATTTAACTAATTTATGAGCACTATAAAAAGGACCCCAGACCTCATTTTAAAAGAATGAACACCTTGCTAAAAAAAAAAGAGAAAGAGGACTCTGAAAAACTCCTCAAGAACATAAAAAAAGGTAAAAACCTTTGAAAGAAGAGAAATTTCTCTTGTGAACAAGATCATGGATCTTAAATAAATAAATTAAAAAAAAATAAAATAAAAATAAAAATAGTGCCTTGCACTTGTTATGAACCTTTGGTTCTCTGAAACAAGGAAAAACTTGTTTAGATCAATAGACCAAAAAGTGCTTTGCACTTCTGTTGCGAATCTAAAAAGATTCTTAGTGCTTTGCACTTCTTATGAACCACTGGTTCTCTAAAACAAGAAAAAGAGAAATAAAAAAAAAGATAGTGCTTTGCACTTTTATGAACCTTTGGTTCTTGAAATAAACAAACTTGTTTTTCTTTGATCTAAATTAGATCAAGAAATCAAATAGTGCTTTGCACTTCTTTTATGAACCATTGGTTCTTGAATCTAAAAGATTCTCAAATTAATAGTGCTTTGCACTTATAAATCTGCACTGTTGTGCTCTCTGATTGGCGCAAAGCGCTTGACAAATGCAATGCATTTCCTAAAGGGCCAGGCCCAAATCAAAAAGACCTAGTAGGCCTAATTAAATTGCAGTGCAATAAAAGGGGCAGAGCCCAAACAAAATAGATGCTCTGCATCATTTATAAAAGGGCAGAGCCCAAACAAAACAAAAATAATGCAGTGCATTGTTTAAAAAGGGGCAAAGCCCTAACTCAGGCCTAATTGGCCAAAAACAAATAAAAATGTTGAACATTCAACTGGACTTAGCCCAGTCATGGCCATAAGTCCTCAAATTAAATTGACTGAGCACGGCTGCTCTCTAAATGAATTTACATCCGGTTCGAGGGTACATCTCCGAACTCCTCTGACACCTATCGTTGTAATCCTTCAACGACGTCAGAGAGGTGACGGGTCCCAACGACCATACATCAATATGGACTGCGGGGTCCTTAAACTCGTGGACCGAGACGTCCGTAAACTAATATCGGACCGAAACGTCCCTAAACTAATATCGGACCGACACGTCCCTAAACTAATATTGGACCGACACGTCCTTAAACTAATATTGGACCACCATGTCCTTAAACTGGCACAATATAGCCCAAATGCTCTTTTGTCGGATCTAAACGATCCCGTTAAGTCGATCTTAGTCCCAAACTGGACTAACGTATCCTTAACAACCGTTTAAGTTGATCTTAGCCTCAAATATGGCTAACGCATCCTTAAACCTTCAAACAGACTTTAGTCCCAAATTGGACTATAAATTCCCCCAATCAACTTTGGCTCAAGGGTACATCTCTGAACTCCTCTGACATTTGTCATTGTAATTCTTCAACGTCGTCAGAGAGGTGACGGGTCCCGACGACCATACATGCAATGGACCACTACGTCCCTAAACTGGAAATGGACCACCATGTCCCTAAACTGGCAATGGACCACCATGTCCCTAAACTGGAACAATAGAGCCCAAACGCTCTTTTTTCGGATCTAAATGATCCCGTTAAGTCGATCTTAGTCCCAAATTGGAATAACGTATCCTTAACAACCGTTTAAGTTGATCTTAGCCTCAAATATGGCTAACGTATCCTTAAACCGTCAAACAGACTTTAGTCCCAAATTGGACTATGGATCACCCAACCAACTTTGGTCCAAGGGTACATCTCGGAACTCCTCTGACACCTGTCGTTGTAATCCTTCAACGTCGTCAGAGAGGTGACGGGTCCCGACGGCCATACATTCAACGGACCACCACGTCCCTAAACTGGAATATGGACCACCACGTCCCTAAACTGGCACAATAGAGCCCAAATGCTCTTTTGTCGGATCTAAACGGTCCCGTTAAGTTGATCTTAGTCTCAAACTGGACTAACGTATCCTTAACAAACGTTTGAGTCGATCTTAGCCTCAAAAATGGCTAACGTATCCTCCAAACAGACTTTAGTCCCAAATTGGACTATGAATCTCCCAAACTGGAACAATAGAGCCCAAATGCTCTTTTGTCGGATCTAAACGATCACGTTAAGTTGATCTTAGTCTCAAACAGGACTATCGTATCCTTAACGAACGTTTAAGTTGATCTTAGCCGCAACGCGACTAATGCATCCTTAAACTAAAAACACCAAACCCAAATCTAAATTAAATACGGATTTGGACTAATCCACGTCCTACGGTCGACGGCATTACTCAGTCTCCGTATACAATCCACGGGCAACCAAAAACAAAACAAACACACACGACACGAAGTGAAATTCTGGAGAAGGAGAAAGTTGTTACCGCGATGCGGTAGCGTAATTAACTGCAAGGGCTTGCGCCTGCAGGGAAGAGCATCCCCACAATCAAAAACCCCTCAAGCGAGGGGGAATCTGACGAAGTCTGCTACATCGGCCGCATCCGTCTAAACCTCTGATACACGGTGCCATAAATCAACTTGGCATCTTCGGAGAGGTGGACGGATAAAACCATATAGCATCTGCCCCGAACCTCAGCGTCAGGCCATCGCGGTCCTGTGCGCCGCCTTTCGGAGGGGAACAGATTCTGGCACACCCGGTGGGACCTCTTCCTCTTTCCACTCCACACTTCGTGTGTCGTGTTCGCGAACAAATCGCGGTTTGCTGTGATTGCCTGTGGATTCAAGGTACTAAGATTTGGTGTCTTGCTTTATGCAGAAAACAGAAAATCGATGGCTTCGAACTGCACCGTCCGCAGCGATAACTCTTGCTCCGTCATTGCTGGAGGAGTGACTTATGGGCCCCAAGCGGCCTCCCTTTTCAAAATGCCGGTGGAGCAGATGGCTCAAGCCACCACTGGACTATTTTTTGGGACCATGCTCCCACCAATGAGCTTCAACGCCCTAATGACATTGCAAGAAGCTCCAAAGAAGTCGGTCTTCGATCGACTTACCACTGCCGCGACCCCTCTCAACGGGTCGTCCAACTCCACTGCTTCAGTTTTTAACGGACTAGGCCAGAGCTCTAACAGGCTCATGAAGAAGCCTGCCATACCAGAAGGCGTTATCCCGAAGCGGATATCCATTCCAACTCACGTTCCTGGCAAAATCACCAAGGTTGCTTCCCATGTTCAGAAGTCCGCTTCTGACAAGTTGGCCGTCCCCGTTCAACGGACGTCGATCTTTAAAAAGCTGGTACCAGTATATTCTGACCAACACAGGGGGCACGAGGAGGTCACCCCTATAGCTGAAACAACTCCATCAGCACGACATGCCCGACGTCGCTACTGGCGCCGATTGAGGAAGGCTGGGGGCAACTCCCCCTCTGGACTTACTCCGTCAGCTCCAATGGTGAGGATCGATGCTGCTGTTCCAACCAAGAATAACTTTGAACTGCTCAACAAGGTGCGCAGAAACTCTCCTACTGCGATGTTGAAATGAACTCCTTCACCTGTGGAGAATACTCCAGAGAAGAAGCTAGAGCAGCCCCCTCAACTGCTGTCCTCTAAAATTTACAAGGTCTGGCGACAGGTCCAGGAGTCAGTGATTAATGAAAACTATCTTCATCGACAGAAAAAGACAGAGGTTCGGCAAATGAAAGATTACTCTGTCAAGCCAGAAGAAGCAACGGCTACTCGGGTGTCTGCTGCAGCGACACCCTCAACGCCAATCACTCAAAAGAAAAGGAGGCCGCAAAAAGCCCCTGTGAACAAGGCACACCATAAAAGCGCTGGACACAAACGCCCCAAGTCTGGGGGCATGGTAGTGCACACTGTTTATATGGCTTCTGGAAAGGAGGAAAGCCGCACTTCTACGGGCCACCGACCGCTCATCCGATCCGTGACGAAAGCCCAGGAGCAACAACAAAAGCTTCAGGAAATGATGACTACAATGGCTGCACTCACTGAGCCAAAAGAAAGCTCTGAAACGTCTTCGGATGAGCGTCAAGAACAAGAAACCGACGCTGACTTTTTACGCAGAGTCCTCGAAAAGAGGGACAAAGAAGCTGCAGAGCAAGCGGCTAACATAAAACAGATGGCGCTCCTCTTCCAAGATATGGTAGGGATGATATTACAGCCGGACCCTCCTGCTGAAGATCCTTCGATCGTCCTTGAAGACGACAGGGGAGAAACGTCAAATCATCCGCCGGCTCTGTCAACAGCCAAGGAGGAGGCAATCTCCAAAGTTGACCTAGATGAATACATAGCCCAGCAAATACGGGTGCATCAGGCGACTGAAGCAGCCGGTCAGGTCGTAAAGACGGGGCGGCCATATCCGAGTTGGTACGATCAGATTAAGTACCCGACAGGCTATACAATTCCTAAGTTCCATGTCTACAAGGGGACGGGCAATCCTCATCAGCATGTTGCCCAGTTCAGAGCGCTCTGCGGCAACACTGGAGGCGATGACAAATTGTTGCTACGTCAATTCGTCGGCAGCTTAGGAGAAACAGCCTTTGAATGGTATTCGGAGCTACCTAACGACTCTGTCAAAACATTTGCAGAGATGGAACTGCTGTTTACACAAAGATTCGCAAGTGCTAGTGAACGCACCCCGATTACAGCACTGATAAATGCTAGGATAAGGCCCAGCGAAACGTGGGTCCAATACGCAACACGATGGCGAAACCTATGGTCGAAATGCGAACAACGCATAGAAGAGGCACCTGCGGTAGGCATGTTTGTGGGCACTCTCGATCCGCAGGCGACCATCTCGCAATTCATGATGTTCTTCAGGCCGACCACCTTCCAGGCCTTGATCGACAAATTAGCCCAAATGGACCAGATGGGCCATAGACCGTCTCCTCCAAGACCCGATCCCCGAAATGAGAAAGGAAAAGCGATCATCGTCGCCAACGCTCAGCAACAGTCGAGCAACTCAAAGCCGGTCGCTCGCCAAAACAACGTGCGTCCACGCCCATCCCTCGAAGAGAGGCTAGGACGTCCTTACTCGTTTCCTCAGAATAAAACGAGAAGACTGTTTGAGCTGGCAGTGCGTAACAGACTCATCAATCTGCCGAGTCCAAAGCGTCTGTCGCAGCCAGGCGATCTTAATAATCCCAATTATTGCCCTTACCACCAAACGGTAAGTCACCCGATTGAGGATTGTTTCGTCTTTAAGGGATGGATCGAGGATCAATACCTGCAAGGAAAGTTCACGCTATCTGAAAGCTGGAAGGTAAATCCACCACAGCCGCACTCTCCAAAGAAGACGGATACACCGGGGGCAACTTGTTCTTTCGTCGAGGATGAAAACGATGGAAAAAACTTATCGGATGAATCCGAAGACTACGTAGCGACTTGTCATGTGATTTCTCATTCACTGACGGATGATGAGGAGGCTCCTTGCGCTGAGAAATCAATGGCGGACCCTGAAACAGAAATTCCGCGGCCGTCAGACAAGTTGATCGATGCCTTCCTAAATGAAATTCGTCTGAAAGCAAAAGCCAATCAAGAGCATGAAATGGCCATACTGGAAAGAACCAAGGTATTCCCGTCAAATCAAAAGCCATACACTGCGGGTAAAAACAAATTCAAGACGAGGAAACGGTTCGCCAAAGCTCTGTCAGTAGGAATGAACCTACCGCCCTCTGAAGAAAATACTCTCGCTGAGGCAGAGATGCACCCTAACTTCTGTTTATATCATCAGAAGATCATACATCCTACCGAAGACTGCGAATCCTTTAACTGTTGGTGGCAAGGGTATGTCGCTCAAAAGCAACACTTCGACAAGACAAAGTGTGAATCTCGTGGACATCGGAAAAATGCGATATATGAGCGCAAAGGAGCCGCCGCAAACTGTCATATAGCCGACTTCAAGGGATCACAAATTGTCACCTTTGGAAGCGACTCTGACGAAGAACCTATCCCCAACTTTTCCCTCGGGGAATCTATTTCGAAAATAAAGGAATTGAGAAGCTGCGAGAACGTTCAGCCATGTAATCGCACGCTATTCGAAAAAAATCTCGGCCCCGTAAATAAGGGACCGAGCAAAAAGAATAAAGGAAAAGGAAAAAAGGCCCTCGTCGCCAGCGCTCAACAACAATCAGGTGACCCTAGACCGGTTGCTTGCCAAAGCAACAAGCGGCAATCCCTCCAAGAAAAGTTGAAACGTCCTTACTCGTTTCCGCAAGATAAAACAAGGGGACTGTTCGAGCTGGCAGTGTGCAACAGACTTATCAATCTGCCGGCTCCAAAACGTCCGTTGCGGCAAGGCGATGTTAATAATCCTAACTATTGCCCTTACCACCAAACAGTAGGTCACCTGATCGAGGACTGCTACGTCTTCAAAAACTGGGTTGAAGACCAATACCAACAGGGCAAGTTTGCGCTGTCTGAGAACTGGAAGGTGAGTCCGCCACAACCGCACGCTCCGAAGAAGATGGATACGCCGGGGGCATCATGTTCATTCATGGAGAAAGACTCATAGACCGAAAAGTCAATAAACTAGATATTCGCCTCAAATACGGCGACAACGGACCGAAACGTCCTTAAACTAACAACGGACCGAGATGTCCTTAAACTAATGATGGACCGCAATGTCCTAAAACTTGAAAATGACCGAAATGTTTTTAAACTACTACCGCAGCATTCTCAGGCTGACGAGAATATAAAAAAAAAAAAAAACAAAAAAAAACGGTATGGGCACGGATGAAAACCCGAAAGGGCTCCGTGAGTAAAAACAGCAGGACTACCGGCGAGTGTTCGTGAAAACCCGAAAGGGCGCGACCTCGTTAATAAAAAAAAAAAAAGAAGAAGAAAATAAAGAAAAAAAAAACGGTATGTCCATAAGCAAAACGGGCATGGAGGAAAACCCGAAAGGGCTCCGTGAGTAAAAACAGCAGGGCTACCGGCGAGTGTTCGTGAAAACCCGAAAGGGCGCGACCTCGTAAAAAAAATAAAAAAAATAAAAAAAATAAAAAGAATAAAAAAAAAAACGGTATGTCCATAAGCAAAATGGGCACGGATGAAAACCCGAAAGGGCTCCGTGAGTAAAAACAGCAGGGCTACCGGCGAGTGTTTGTGAAAACCTGAAAGGGCGCAACCTCGTTAAGAAACACTTATAGGGTCCTCTCGACCCTGTAAGAAGAAACCACCTGCGTGACATCCTTACGACTCACAAAGGAACAACACACTTAGGGATCCCCACGATTCCGAAGGAGAAAATACACTTGCGAGATCCTCACGACTCGTAAGGAGAACTCTCTTGTGGGACCCTTACGGCTCATAAGATTTGAAAGTCTTAAGTTGCAGAAACCTTAACCCGTTCTTAAGCAGCCCCCACAACCTTCGATATTGCCCTACAAGCGGCTCATAATGACCCTTGTATACAATCCACGGGCACGAATAAATATTTCCCCAACAAAGTCCCATCCGTGACTAGGGATATGCTTGTACAACAAACAACACTTGTAAGTCCTCTCGACTTATAAGGAGAAAACCCTTTTGTAAGATCCTTACGACTTACAAGAGAACATGCACTTAGGAATCCTCACGATTCCCAAGGAGAAAACAAACCTACAAGATCCCTACGACTTGTAGGGAGAAATACCTTTATGAGACCCTTACGGCTCATGAAGTCAAAAGCCTTAGTCGACGGGATCCTAATCCTGTTTACTAAGCCACCTTTGTTCGACATCGACAGGGGCAAATGATGATTCGCTCCTGGCAATATCCCAGTTGCAGCGATGTTGATGCCTAAACCGGTATCAAATTCCAAGCTCTTTCAAGGCAAATGATGATTCGCTCCTGGCAATATCCCAGTTGCAGCGATACTGATGCCTAGACCGGTATCAAATTCCAAGTCCTTTTATGGCAAATGATGATTCGCTCCTAGCAATATTCCAGTCGCAGCGATGCTGATGCCAAGATTGGTATCAGATCCCAAATCCCCTACTCGCAAAAAAAAAAAATCAGCGAGCCAAAAAAAAAATAAAAAAAATATATATATATATATATATATGCATACGAAATAGCCGAAATGATGGGGCAGCTTGCAAACAAAATCAGCAAGTAAAAATGTATGCATGCAAAATAGCCGAAATGGTTGGGCAACTCACAATAAAAAGCAGCGAGTAAAAAGAAAAATAGCCGAAATGATTGGACACCGCGAAAAATAGCCGAAATGATTGGGCAATCGCGACCTTCCCGATGTAAAAGATGAAATGATAGAGCATCGCGGAAAGAATAAAAAAAAATGAAAGAATGAAATTTTTTGCCCTACAGGTGAAATCACATCGATCCCTGTATACAATCCAGGGGCACAGATAAAAAGGGAACAATACCTTCCCAACAGGCTCCACCAGAAAGCGAAGCCAAATCTCGACGGTTCATAGATAACCTAGAGACCATCTCGACATTTGTCGCAATATTACAGACACGATGTCAACAAATGAAGCAAAGGAAGGTCCCTAACTTCAGGGTCTCGACGTCAATATCGACAACTTAAAGATCACCAACGGCGTTTCTCCTCACTCCAACTAGATGCAGACATGACGTCAACAACTGACCTCAGAATCGCAACGAAACGGAACCATGACAAAGTCCCTAGTTCTAAATCTCAATGGATCTCAATGGCCACGTCTACAGTCTGGAGACCAACAACGGTGTGCCTCCTCATTCCAACAGGACACAGATGTTACACCATCAAGCGGAGCGATGGCAAAATCCCAGGTTCACCTCAGCATTCGTCTCGATACAGTAGACGCAATGTCAACAACAGCGTTCCTCCGCAGTCCAGCTGGAGGCAGATGCAACGTCAACAAAAGACCTCACGGTCGAAACAAAGCGGAGTAACGGCAAAATCCCAACTCCACCTTAGCATTCGTCTCGTTACAGCAGACGAAATGTCACCCCAGCGTTCTTCCTCCAGCAGGGATTCGGACGTGACGAAGCAAACGAAGCGAAGGCCACATTCCTAGCTTCAACGTCTTTACGGTAACTCACATAAAACCGGAAAGACAATCGGAGATCATCTCGCACCAGCACAGAGTGGTCACCACCTTGACGTTCGTCTCGATACAGCAGACGAAATGTCAACCTCAGCGTTCTTCCTCCAGCAGGGATTCAGACATGACAAAGCAAATGAAGCGAATGCCACATTCCTAGCTTCAACGTCTTTTACGGTAACTCACATAAAACCGGAAAGACAATCGGAGATCATCTCGCATCAGCACAGAGTGGTCACCACCTTAACGTTCGTCTCGATACAGCAGACGAAATGTCAACCCCAGCGTTCTTCCTCCAACAGGATTTGGACACACCAGAGCAAACGAAGCGAAGGACACATTCCTAACTTCGACGTCTTGACGGTAACTTATATAAAACCGGAAAGACAATCGGAGATCATCTCGCATCAGCACAGAATGGTCACCACCTCGACGTCCGTCTCGATACAGCAGACGAGATGTCACCCTAACGTTCGTCTCGACACAGTATACGCAACGTCATTAAACGAATGGAGCCACGGCAAAATCCCTAGTTCCAAACCTCGACGGTTCACCAGCAACCTAGAGACAACCTCGACGTCCGTCTCGATACAGCAGACGAGATGTCACCCTAACGTTCGTCTCGATACAGCATACGCAACGTCATTAAACGAATGGAGCCACGGAAAAATCCCTAGTTCCAAACCTCGACGGTTCACCAGCAACCTAGAGACAACCTCAACGTCCGTCTCGATACAGCAGACGAGATGTCACCCCAATGTTCGTCTCGACACAGCAGGCGCAACGTCATTAAACGAATGGAGCCACGGCAAAATCCCTAGTTCCAAACCTCGGCGGTTCACCAGCAACCTAGAGACAACCTCGACGTCCGTCTCGATACAGCAGACGAGATGTCACCCCAACGTTCGTCTCGACACAGCAGACGCAACGTCATCAAACAAACGGAGCCACGGCAAAATCCCTAGTTCCCACCGCAACATTCGTCTCGATACAGCAGACGCAATACCAGCAAACAAAGCAAAGGCCAAATTCCTAGCTTCAGGGTCTTGACGGCAACTCATATAAAACCCGAAAGACTATCGGGGATCATCCCACACCAGCGCGGAGTGGTTATGACTCATCGGGGCTCTCCAAAATGAGCCTAACCTCAAGTAAAAAGCGGCATGGCAAATTCCTAGCGCTTGCTCTTCCGACGGTCAAACTGCCAAGGAGGATTGCTTGAAGACGTCTTGTCCAGCCCCCGAAGGGATCAGAGACATGGCAGTCGCAGGGCTACTCGAACAGCACGATTGCCTATCGAGGACTATATCAGCTTATGCGACGGTACGATGGCCAAAACCCTAAGTACCACCAACCTTAACGGGCTTCTGTCGTAAAGAGCAGAGGTTAAATGCGACGTTAAGATGTTCTTGCGAGAAACGTTCGATTCGTCTCGACTTGTGAAAAATTGTCGAGGCGGCTCAACTCGTGAGATAAAGCCTTAGGCAGTGGGCATAAAAGAAGCCTGTTTCCTAAGTATTGGGACCCTGCAAGTTGGCCCAAAACGGTCTCTTGCATACCATCCACGGGTCTCACTCTCCAAAATCGAACTTCGACAAGGAGGGAAACAACCGCTTACAAGTCCTCTCGACTCGTAAGAAGGAAAAATTCTCTTGTAGGATCCTTACGACTTACAAGAGAAAACCACACTTAGGAATCCTCACGATTCCTAAGGAGAAAAATCCACCTACGAAATCCTCTCGATCCGTAGGGAGAAAAGTCTCTATGAGACCCTCACGGCTCATATAGTTGAAAAGTCTTAGGCAGCAGATCTGAACCTGCGGCCTAAGCCCTCGCTATCTCGTGAAGAAATCAAGAAGCTTACTCTATTACCTACTAATTGTTACGACATGCTGAGAAAGAGGAAAAGCAACAGAAAGAGCATCCGATTTACATTTGATCAAGCGTTCAAGACACAATCATTCATGCATGGGCAAAAAGACTCAGGACAAAAGATATATAATAAAGACAAGCTGGGATATAAAAATTTTTCCATTAATATTGCCCGAAGTTCTTACAGTCATAAAAACAATAAATGAAAGTTACAATGGAATAACCTCAGATCCAGGGGATGGATTGAGGAATTCAAAAGCGACCCTATCTATGACTTTCCAAGCCTCGCGGACCATCCTAGTGTGCTTCCTTTCGCGAGCACAAGCGTCAGGGTCCCTTCCGATGTCTTCCACCCTCCGATAAGCAGCGAGTATGGCAGACTGTTGAAAGACCTTGTGCAAGAGGTCGATAAGACTGTCTCGCCGTCTCTTCGAGATAAAGTTCAATAGGTACACAGAGTGCACCTTGTCCTCAGCGGCATCCAACGCCCTAAACGGCACACCGGAACAGAATAGGGGAAGCGCTTCCCAGATAGCTCCCACGATAAGTTTAAGAAGAGAGGAACGTCGGGGAAGCAGTGGACCATTGCATGCGTCGAAGCGACTCATTATTTCAGCACACTCCTCGTTTATGAACTCCTGATTTTGAGAGCGGCCAAGTCAGCGGATGTTCTCACGAGAGATGATCTCGTTAAGAGCGTACATGTGGGCGTTCATTGTTCCTGTGAAAGAGGATCAACAGAATTATCAGGAAGACTGATTAAGCAAAACGATATAATGCACTGAGCACTAAAATGCCATATTTAAGTTCCAAGATCCATGAAGAATTCTTAAGAGTTCTTCTATATGATTTAGGAGGAGCAAAGCTCCATTAATAAATTAAGAAAATCTAAGGAAAATCTTTCAGAGAGCAGAGCTCTATGGAACCCTAGTAGGATCTCCTTTAGTTCTCTTTAGATCCCTTTAAGACCTGTAGAGCAAAACTCTGCTAAGTGAAACCCTAAATAGGTTTCTTTTAGATCAGGGATCTATTGAGAGCGAGGCTCTATCAATGAAAATTAATTTAATTTAATTTAATCCTAATTAAAATTTTCACCTAAAAGTTTTAAGAATTTAACTCTTAAAGTTCTTGAAAATAAAGAGCATGGCTCTGAGTTCTGAAAGTAAAATTTTAGAAATGAGAATCATCTAAGCGACCAAAGGTCCTATTTATAGGCATCAAGTGCCCTTTCAGCTTCCAAAAGATGGCGCGACGGTTCGGAGTCTGCCACCGCTGCGCTCACGTTAGGAGGCCACGTAAGCGCAACGGTGGGGAGGCATCTGTTTACCCAAATCAGAGCAAAGTTAAAAAAAATAAAAGAAAAAAAAAGTGCGCAGTGCGCTGCGCGACACGTGTCAGCGCGCGCAGTTGCGCAAGCAAAAAAAAAAAAAAGAATTTCAGCTGCGCGACACGTGTCACGCTCTGGGGGAGTTGCGCAAAACAGAATAAATCTTTTCTGTTCTTGTTAAAACAAGAAGATTTTTCTCTGTAAAGCAGGGGCCTTTGGATCAAAAATCCAACGGTGGGGAAAATTACCCAAATCACTCAGAAAAAGATTTATGTAAAAAATTTAACTAATTTATGAGCACTATAAAAAGGACCCAGACCTCATTTTAAGAGAATGAACACCTTGCTAAAAAAAAAAGGAGAAAGAGGACTCTGAAGAACTCCTCAAGAACATAAAAAAAAAGTAAAAACCTTTGAAAGAAGAGAAATTTCTCTTGTGAACAAGATCATGGATCTTAAATAAATAAATTAAAAAAATAAAAATAAAAATAAAAATAGTGCCTTGCACTTGTTATGAACCTTTGGTTCTCTGAAACAAGGAAAAACTTGTTTAGATCAATAGACCAAAAAGTGCTTTGCACTTCTGTTGCGAATCTAAAAAGATTCTTAGTGCTTTGCACTTCTTATGAACCACTGGTTCTCTAAAACAAGAAAAAGAGAAATAAAAAAAAAAGATAGTGCTTTGCACTTTTATGAACCTTTGGTTCTTGAAATAAACAAACTTGTTTTTCTTTGATCTAAATTAGATCAAGAAATCAAATAGTGCTTTGCACTTCTTTTATGAACCATTGGTTCTTGAATCTAAAAGATTCTCAAATTAATAGTGCTTTGCACTTATAAATCTGCACTGTTGTGCTCTCTGATTGGCGCAAAGCGCTTGACAAATGCAATGCATTTCCTAAAGGGCTAGGCCCAAATCAAAAAGACCTAGTAGGCCTAATTAAATTGCAGTGCAATAAAAGGGGCAGAGCCCAAACAAAATAGATGCTCTGCATCATTTATAAAAGGGCAGAGCCCAAACAAAATAGATGCTCTGCATCATTTATAAAAGGGCAGAGCCCAAACAAAACAAAAATAATGCAGTGCATTGTTTAAAAAGGGGCAAAGCCCTAACTCAGGCCAAATTGGCCAAAGACAAATAAAAATGTTGAACATTCAACTGGACTTAGCCCAGTCATGGCCATAAGTCCTCAAATTAAATTGACTGAGCACGGCTGCTCCCTAAATGAATTTACATCTGGTTCGAGGGTACATCTCCGAACTCCTCTGACACCTATCGTTGTAATCCTTCAACGACGTCAGAGAGGTGATGGGTCCCAACGACCATACATCAATATGGACTGCGGGGTCCTTAAACTCATGGACCGAGACGTCCGTAAACTAATATCGGACCGAAACGTCCCTAAACTAATATCGGACCGACACGTCCCTAAACTAATATTGGACCACCATGTCCTTAAACTGGCACAATAGAGCCCAAATGCTCTTTTGTCGGATCTAAACGATCCCGTTTAGTCGATCTTAGTCCCAAACTGGACTAACGTATCCTTAACAACCGTTTAAGTTGATCTTAGCCTCAAATATGGCTAACGCATCCTTAAACCTTCAAACAGACTTTAGTCCCAAATTGGACTATAAATTCCCCCAATCAACTTTGGCTCAAGGGTACATCTCTGAACTCCTCTGACATTTGTCGTTGTAATTCTTCAACGTCGTCAGAGAGGTGACGGGTCCCGACGACCATACATGCAATGGACCACTACGTCCCTAAACTGGAAATGGACCACCATGTCCCTAAACTGGCAATGGACCACCATGTCCCTAAACTGGAACAATAGAGCCCAAACGCTCTTTTGTCGGATCTAAACGATCCCGTTAAGTCGATCTTAGTCCCAAATTGGACTAACGTATCCTTAACAACCGTTTAAGTTGATCTTAGCCTCAAATATGGCTAACGTATCCTTAAACCGTCAAACAGACTTTAGTCCCAAATTGGACTATGGATCACCCAACCAACTTTGGTCCAAGGGTACATCTCGGAACTCCTCTGGCACCTGTCGTTGTAATCCTTCAACGTTGTCAGAGAGGTGACGGGTCCCGACGGCCATACATTCAACGGACCACCACGTCCCTAAACTGGAATATGGACCACCACGTCCCTAAACTGGCACAATAGAGCCCAAATGCTCTTTTGTCGGATCTAAACGGTCCCGTTAAGTTGATCTTAGTCTCAAACTGGACTAACGTATCCTTAACAAACGTTTGAGTCGATCTTAGCCTCAAAAATGGCTAACGTATCCTCCAAACAGACTTTAGTCCCAAATTGGACTATGAATCTCCCAAACTGGAACAATAGAGCCCAATTGCTCTTTTGTCGGATCTAAACGATCACGTTAAGTTGATCTTAGTCTCAAACAGGACTATCGTATCCTTAATGAACGTTTAAGTTGATCTTAGCCGCAACGCGACTAATGCATCCTTAAACTAAAAACACCAAACCCAAATCTAAATTAAATACGGATTTGGACTAATCCACGTCCTACGGGCGACGGCATTACTCAGTCTCCGTATACAATCCACGGGCAACCACAAACAAAACAAACACACACGACACGAAGTGAAATTCTGGAGAAGGAGAAAGTTGTTACCGCGATGCGGTAGCGTAATTAACTGCAAGGGCTTGCGCCTGCAGGGAAGAGCGTCCCCACAATCAAAAACCCCTCAAGCGAGGGGGAATCTGACGAAGTCTGCTACATCGGCCGCATCCGTCTAAACCTCCGATACACGGTGCCATAAATCAACTTGGCATCTTCGGTGAGGTGGACGGATAAAACCATATAGCATCTGCCCCGAACCTCAGCGTCAGGCCATCGCGGTCCTGTGCGCCGCCTTTCGGAGGGGAACAAGATCCTTCCGACTTTCAAGAGAAAATGCTCTTAGAAATCCTAACGATTCTTAAGGAGAAATTACCCCTACGGGATCCTCTCGACCAGTAGGGAAAAAATTCTTTATAAGACCCTCACGACTCATAAAGTTGAAAAGTCTTAGGTGATAGATCCTAACCCTGTTTCTAAGCCATCGCCACTTTACAAAAGAGCCTAAGACTGACAACTATATGCTATCTACAGACCACACTTGCTAAAGTCACATGGCAAACAACACAGCAAGAAAGAAGAAAGCAGAGAAATGACACAAGACATTACGAAGAACGTGTATCTTTTATTCATGAATTTGATTGGGTACAAATTACATCATATGAAAGAATAAAAGAACAAATACATTTTATTCAAAATTATAAATGGTACAAAATTTTTATTGAGAGGAAAGCGCTTTCAATAATCCAATCAGCCGCTCGCGCACTTCCCTCAGCCCCTCTTCCTGATCGGCTGCCACGGCCAACTCTGCTTCGACCTGGGCTCGCTGCTGCAAGTAAGACGAGAGTTGTTCCTCGACGGCTCGCTGAGCTGCTTCACGATCTTGTGCATCACGCTCAACGACATCGAGCTTCTGCTTCAATGTTAACCCATCAGAGATACATTGCAGAAGGCCTTCGAAGATAACTTTCACCTGGGCAGCGTTCGCATCGACCTCAGCATGCAGTCAAGCAGACTCGCTTGAAGTTTCTTTACATTCCCTTCGCTTTAAAACCACTTCTTGTTCAAGATGGCGGAAGTAAGAAGCGCTCTGCTCGATCCATGCCACCCCTTGAGTGCTCATAGCCAGAATCTCAGGTGACGGACGCTTAAGCTCAAGCTCATGTAAGCAAGCCTCGATCTCCCGGCAGCGATTAACCCAAGACTCAACGACGCCCTCACCATGAAAGTTCATGAGTGTCGCCAGCATAGGGTTAACCTCTGCGGCAAAATCCGCAGCAGATGTAGGAGTCTCTGTGTCAAACTCCTCGATATACTCGCTCAGCATGCATAGACTGGTCACAGCACCTTTGGATGATGGACGCCTGGAAAAGGGCCCGGCCGGCATTATAATACGAGACTCGAATGGGGTTGGAGTCGATGTGATTGCTGCAAAATAGATCATAATCAGATATCGGCTCAGGAAATAAAGAAAACACGCAAAAAGTAGAGTTTACTATACCAGTTGCAGCAGGGGGCAGAGCTGGGAGTACTGGTGGAGCAACGACAGCCTCGTCCCCTCCTTCGATTCATAAGGCTACAAACAATATAAAGAAGATTTAGCAATAATGCGACTACCCGTCAAAGAAGAGGACGTTGTTTAAAGAAAAGTACTCACCAACACCAGCAGGTGGCCTAATCTTTGACAAGAAGGAGAAGTGTGGGTGCAACACCTGGTACAGGTGGTCAAAAAGGACTCCTACAAAGACACAATAATGCAACGTCAGTACATAAATTATACAGCCTAGAGATAAGACCAGTGGATCAAAAATCCATACCTTCCAGCATCTGAGACGGTGCGAGAGAAGGAAGAGAAGAGGTCACCGTCAGAGCGGTAACTGACGGCGCTCCCTCGGGTAACACGGCATCAACACTAGCCGCACCTGCGTTAGAAACAAGATAAACCCTGTCAGGAAGGATTGCAGAATAAAGAAAGAAGGGCGGTGACCCAAGATTTACCTGATGAGTCGCCGGCCAGAGCCGTAACGAGGGCGTCACTTGATGCAACGGTGGCATCTCCCTCCTCCATTGGGATGGTCTCACCTCCCGTTGCTTCATTGCCTGACTCTACAGGAGCCGTCGTCACGCTCGCGACGCCAGGAGACGACAAGGAACCGTAAGCGGGGAGAGCGATAATCGGAGCGGTGCCTGACTCTTGAGAAAGAGCGGCCATCTCGTGCCCAGCGATCATACCCGTTTCGCCCGCTACCACCTCGGGCTCAGTGGTCGCAGCTGTCTCGTTAATCGCTGCCTTAAGCTTGTCCGTAGCAGCCATGTCGTCCACTGCTGCCTCAGGATCGGCCGTAACAGGCGTCTCACCCGCCGCCGCCTCAGGCTCGGCATGGGTATCCATTTCGGGCATAGCAGTCGTGACTATCTCGTCAGCCACTATCTCGGGCCCGGCAACTATGGTTACATCGCCTACCGTCGCCTCAGGTTCCACAGCTACCTCCTCCACTACCCCCTCGGCTCAGCGGTCGCCGCCACACCTTCAGTAAGCCTTGGCCCTGCAGGACAAGATATATAAGAACTGATAGTTTAAAGCTTTGACAACGAAGCCTCAAAACACATTACCTGGGGTTGATTTACCGTTGGCTTCCCAAGCTGCACGTGCCGCCCGTCTATGAGTAGTAGACAAGGCGACCGGGAGCTCCTCTGAAGGAATAGCAGCGGGAGTAATGGCGCTTGAACCTGCTCCCGCAGACAAAGCAGCGCTACGCTCCCTTGCAGCGCGCCTCAGGCGCTTCCTTTCCTCCCGGGCCGTCACGACAGACATTTTAGAAGCCTCCTTCAGCAAGGCGTCGTTGTCCGCATTCAGGGTTACCTCCAGATCTGTCAAGGCTTCCATCATCGGTTTATTAAGTAGGGCCTCTTGCGGCAATCCCGAAGAGGCCGGGACTTCGGTAGCTGGCCTGGGGAGAATTTCCGCATCGGCTTGCGAGGTAGGTCTTGTGGTCCCTGCGATAAGACAAAGAGAGGGTCAGATTACTCATAAGAAATGGAAGCGGAAACATAGCTAACCGAAATGTACCAAGGCCTAAGGATGCTCTAAGTCGTTCCTCCTTCTCAAAAGTCTTGATAGAAGCAGCGAGGGCTTCTTCGGTAGAAATGCCCGTTAAAGAAGGAAAAGCGTTAGTCAAAAACAACGATAGAGGTACGATGCAATGACGAAAAAATACAACTAATGATTACCTGATTGCGCGAGTTTAGCTAACCACTCGTCGCGCCTTTCCAATCGCTCGGAAGCTGCGATGGCAGCCACCAGATCAGTGTCATCTGGCGGCGTGAATAGGCCGTCGTTGGTCCCGTACTCACTCAAGCCCTCGCTATAAGGAGCATGAGGTTCCTGACCAAATACAATGTCAGCAGAGAGGATCGATTTCTTCTTCCTCTTCTGCGGTGAACTCCGGTCGCACCCAAAATCATCTTACGCTTCGTGGGCACCTTGGGACGACGGGTCCCGATATCCGAGCCCATGCCGGATTCGGGTGAAACTACGTTTACCGTCTCCATGGGAACACGGGGCGCTGATGGCACGTCCACAGGATCGCTGGGCAATCCACGAGTGGGGCTTAGCATACGTGGAGGCTCAACTCCAGCATCTCCTCTTAGTGGAGGAGGGACAGGGGTCCTTCGCTTTAAGGGGACATTGCGATCGCTGGCGGGGGCGCACTCTTGCGATCAAGCAGCAGCCGCTTCTCTTCCCTGATGACAGTGCCCATCGCGTGCTGATACCAAGCCCCGTATACGTTGAGGGACCTTGGAATGTAATTCGTCTCGCTAATGAAGAAGTGGGAGCCCGTATTTAACCGCATAAAGTGATGCAGTGCACTCTGTATTCCCTCTCTGGTGGCCGCAGGCTCTTCCAAAAACGCCTCCAGTGGGACCCCCTGGTTATAACTTAGCTACTGGGCGAAACGATGGGGGTTGTATCTCATACAAAGCGCCGCCTCATTTTGCCTGAATACGACGGAGCCCGGCCTGATGGAGTATAGATGTAGAATCTCCCGGGCTTTCAACACGAAGGCCCTGTCCTTGAAATTGTCGCGCAACGCCAGCACCGCCTTGGTGGTTTCCGGGCCGATTGTCAGGACCTTTTCCGTGAAAGACATACCCGCTCCGACCTTGCACGGACGAAGAAGCAACCCCCTAGCTTCCCGCTGAGGCGGATTCACGATAAAAGCATCGATCAGCCACATAATTCTCGGGAATCTGTACTTCTTGTAAAACGAGGGTCTTTTATGAATACCAAACACCCCGAGCACATGCATTTCCATCCACGAAGTAAAGTAGTGCATCGGGAAATTGGCGGCTTGCACCCCCGGTTTAGTTGTGTCCGCCGCCACGCTAAGACCATGGTACAGGTGGGCCAACCCGGCAATCTTGATGGCCAATTGTATACCATCCACCATTAGATGTGCTGGGTAGAAGACGGACGGCCTCATATAGCGAGGGTGCATGGGAAGCGCGAACCAGCACAACCATAGCCCCAGAAACCCGAGAAAGAAAGTCTCTTCGTCGATGCCCGGAGCAGCGATTTCCGATAAAGGGATGATTGCGGCATCGGGGAGATAAAAGCCTTTTTGATCATCTTCCAGTACTGGTCGACGATCTAAGCCAAAGCCGAAGGGATCGTCAAGCTTGGCAAATTTTTCGCCCTGTCGCGATAGAATCTCCGGTCAAAGAAAACAGGCAATGAAGTCTGCGAAACTAATTCCCCGGCCTCCCGATTCCAAGAAAAGACTCTCATACATATTTAGCACCTTTATCAAACTCGGAAACTGGTGCTGAATAGCGTTCTCTGGCGTTAGGTCCATCACCAACGGCTTGGTGGCAAACGTATTCATCCGGAGGAAGTAGCTCCTCATAATGCTCCCCCCTCACCTGCAGACCGGAGATCTCAGCAAATTCTTCTAGAGAGATGGAAACTTCTCTGTCCATAAGAAGAAAGGTATGGGTGGGGATGTTCCATTGCTCCACAAACGCCTTAATCCACCATGTCGGAGGAGCAGAATACTGGAACAGCGAGGCGTAAACCGCAGGGTATAGACCGATCTTCAGCAGGTGCACCTTCTTCGCTGACAAAATGTACCTGGCCCACTGCAGATACCCGGCAGAGTATCGAGGGGTCAACCCGATGTTGTAGGGTTTTCCCCAAGGGCGCGACTCGCCCTGGCATATGTGTCGTCCCAAAATATCCAAAGCTGCCGGCAGCTGTATGGGTATGGCAGCAATCGAAGGTTGAAGGAGACCCTCCGAAGTCCAATTAACGACCTTCACGGCATAGTTCACAGGGGGTACATCTGCATACGAGATCGGATCCGATGGCGTCGCACAAGAGAAGCTTCGGCGACCTTTGATAATTTGGTCGTACCACCTACCCCACAGGTGAAGGTTTTTGTATTCCGGGTCATAGTCCGTAATAAGAGCAAGAACCTCCCGGTCTACCGATGCTTCAGGGAATCCTCCCTCTGAGCGGAAAAACGGGAAAGAGAGATCAGAAGATATGTCGCCTGCAAGAAAGAAACGAAATTCAATTATCAGTGTCATAATTTAATTTTAAAAATCCCGACGCTCGGTACTTTAAAATTTGTACCACATTGCAATGCAGTGGAGAGGAGACCAAAGGGAGACCCACAAAATCCAGATAACAATGCATCAATTAATAAGGCAGCCTCATCATTGGATGAGACTGTCAATTAATGAGGAAATACTCAAAGAATATTCTCATTGACTGAGAAATCCCTCGAGAGAAGGAGAAAATCCCCCTTTAAGAGCAAAGCTCTATAACGGAGTGACACTTGTCAAACTCTGGTCACGAGGGAACAAAATTCCTTAAAGAGCCTAGCTCTGAAATGATGATGGAAAATCCATCAAAAATTAATGAAAATTAATTCCTAAGAATTAAAATTCTGGGATCTTAAAGATCCATAAAAAAACTCTCAAGAGTTTTTTATCAAAAGATCTATATTTTGTCAAAAGAGCAGAGCTCTAACTCATGGGCTAAGAAACCCTAAGAAAAGATCTATTTAGATCTATGAGTTCATGAGAGCAAGGCTCTGTTTATGAAACCCTAAAGGGGTTTTCTTTAGATCAAAAGATCTATGAGAGTAAGGCTCTGTTAATGGGTAAGAACCCCAATTTATTATAATTAATTTAATTTTAATTTTTACCTAAATTTAGTAGAGTTTTAACTCTTGAAAGTTCTTGAACAAAAGAGCAAGGCTCTGAATAAAATTCTTAAGAAGAAGATGAAGATAATCTGAGGACCAAAAGGTCCTATTTATAGGCACTGAACCGCCTCCTCAACTTCTGAGTTGATCCAAAGGCTCAGATGTTGCCACCGCTGCACTCACGTGTACGCCACGTGAGCACAACGGTGGGGGGGCATTTGTTTCTCCCAATCAGAGAAAAGCTCTGTTTTGAATTTCAAAGTTCAAAAATTGAAGCAACGCTTCAGATCCCGTGCGCTGAGCGCCATGTGTCGAAAGCAGACACGCCAGCGCCAGGAGCGCTGCGCCCTAGGCGGCGCACCCCAATCAGAGCAAAGCTCTGCTTCAAAATTCAAATTTTAAAAGTTGAAGCAACGCTTCATATCCAGCGCTCTGCGCTGCGCGCCACGTGTTAAACATAGATGCGCTAGCGCAGTTGTGCTGCGCTCTGCGCCACGTGTCAAGCAAGGGTGCGCTAGCGCAGTTGCGCTGCGCTCTGCGCCACGTGTCAAGCACAGGCACGCTAGCGCAGTTGCGCTGAGCTCCGCGCCACGTGTTAAACACAGGCGCGCTAGCGCAGTTGCGCTGCACTCTGCGCTGTGCGCCACGTGTCAAGCACGGATGCACTAGCGCAGTTGCACTGCGCTCTGCACTGCACACCACGTGTCAAACGCAGGTGCGCTAGCACCAAGTGCGCCAACGCTGGAATTAAAAGAATTCCCCACCGTTAGATCAAAAGATCTAATAATAATAAATTATTAATTAATAATAAGAGTTAAAATTCTGTTCTGGAAAGATCTTTCCAATCTTTTTGAAAACAAGAAGATTGCCTTCTGTAAAACAGAAACCCTAGGATCAAAGATCCAACGGTGGGGAAATATCCCCAAATCAATCAGAGAAAGATCTCTTCAACTAATTTAACAGATCAATTGGCCCTATATAAAGGCCCCAAGAATTCAAGTCTCATATAGAAAAAACCCTCTGAAAACTTTGAGAAAAACTCAAAGAGAAAGAAAGGCAAGCCTTTGAAGAAAGAAGATCATTTCTTCATCTTTAAAGGTAAAGAACTGTTTCTTGAATGAGAGAGATGAAACCATCTCGTAAATAGTAGAACCATCTTCTAAAAAGATCAGAGACCTGAAAAAAGACCAAGGTCTTTAATAAAAAGGAAAAAATTAAAAGATCTAATCATAAAAGCCTAAAAGAAGTACTTTACTTCATTCACAGATCTTCTGATCTATAAAGGCAGAGCCTTTTAATAAAAACAAGAACTTTGGTTCTTGGATCTTGAGGCAAGGCCTCCTTTGAAGAAAAAAAAACTTGTTCTTTGATCTTACATTTGATCTGATGCGCTTTGCGCTACTGGAAAGTGCTTTGCACACTTGAACTGCGCCTTTGCGCTCATTGGACCGGCGCACAGCGCCAAAACCTGCCACGTGTCAACCACAGACACGATTTGCGCTTTGTGCTCCTGAAAACAGAGCACTGCACTCTTGGGTTGGCGCTCAGCGCCAAGCGCGCCACGTGTCATTCACTGGCGCACCCACGAACTAGCACAGCGCGCTCATGAAATAAAAGAGCAGTGCGCTATCAAACCGGCGCTTAGCGCTGAGCGAGACACGTGTCACTTTCGCATGCGCTAGCGCAATGCGCTCTTTAATTGGCGCAAAGCGCCTGACGCGCCACGTGGCGCACTATATGAACACCATTTTGATCCTGATAAATGCTATGCATTTAATTGCGTCCAATGTCAGAGCCCAATACTTGGCATTATTAAAAGGGCAGAGCCCAAATAAAAGCCTAACAGGCAGAACATAGATAAAAATGTTAAGCATTTTTTTTACTGGACTTAGCCCAATTCTGGCCATAAGTCCTCAATTTAAATTGAACTGAGCATACCTGCTCTTCCAATA
Source organism: Agapanthus africanus (assembly GCA_030015575.1). NCBI lineage: Eukaryota > Viridiplantae > Streptophyta > Magnoliopsida > Asparagales > Amaryllidaceae > Agapanthus > Agapanthus africanus. The sequence goes on along the minus strand of CM057337.1, from coordinate 929,403,319 downwards.
AATTTAAACCTCGTTTCAAGGGTACATCTCTTCACTCCTTTGATATTTGTCGTTATAATTCATCAACGTCTTCAAAGAGGTGACGGGTCCCGACGACCACACATTTTACGGACTGTGGGGTCCTTAAACTCATGGACTATGATGTCCTTAACCTCGACCGTGATGTCTTAAAACTAACACCGGACTGTGAGGTCCTTAAACTTATGGACTATAATGTCCTTAACCTCGACCGTGATGTTTTAAAACTAACATCGGACTGTGAGATCCTTAAACTCATAGACTATGATGACCTTAACCTCGACCGTGATGTCTTAAAACTAACACCGGACTGTGAAGTCCTTAAATCCACGGACTATGATGTCCTTGACCTTGACCGCAATGTCTTAAAACTAACATTGGACCGTAATGTCCTTAAACTAATTATCGACCGCAATGTCATTAAACTAAACAATAGAGCCCAATTGCTCTCTTGTTGGATCTAAACGATCCCGTTAAGTTGATCTTAGTCTAAAATTAGACTAACGTGTCTTTAACAAAAGTTTAAATTGATCTTAGCCTCAAATAAGGCTAACGTATCCTTAAACTCAACCCCCCACAAACCCAAATCTAAGAAAGATACGAATTTGGACTAGTCCACGCCCTACGGGTGACAACATAACTTAGTCTCCGTATACAATCCACGGGCAACCAAACACAAAGCAAACACCCACGACACGAAGTGACCATATGGAGAAGGAGAAAGTTGTCACCGCGATGCGGTAGCGTAATTAACTGCAGGGGCTTGCGCCTGCAGGGAAGAGCGTCCCCACAATCAAAAACCCCTCATGCGAGGGGGAATCTGACGAAGTCTGCTATATCGGCCGCATCCGTTTAAACCTTCGATACACGGTGCCATAAATCAACTTGGCATCTTCGGAGAGGTGGACGGATAGCACCAATTAGCATCTGCCCCGAATTTTAGGCAAGAAGAACCTGCGAGGTTGCGTCTCTGTGTTCGGAGGGGAACAGCCGCCATCAAATCGAAGCATTGTCGCCTCCTCCTCCGGTCATATGTAAACATCTCCCTCCCCCTCGTAAACCCTCCCCCTCACTCTGTGTCTGTCTGTCTCTCACTTTTTCTCTCATATCCGCATCCGCCGTCACTATCCACCGGACCCCGCCAAGAGTTTGATTTCACATCAATTCGTTTTCGGTGAGTTTTCTTCATTATTTTTTCATATTTGCTACTCGTGATTTTAGGATGGAAATTTAAGTGGATTAGGAATGTTTTAGATTGTGAATGTGAGGTGGATTAATTGTGCAACAATTTTTTCTGGAATTTTAGATAAATTTGGAATTAAAATCGAGAATTCCTAGTAGTTTTTAAATATTCGGTCTTCAAATTGGTTGTGGGTTGATTGCGTGTATGGAATCGGTGTAGAATTTGTAGGCGAAATGCGTGTCCAAATTTAGGATATGTGCTGTCCAAATTTTCGAAAATTTTGAGCGGAGGGGATTCTCAAGAGTATATAAACACGCTCTTTTCACATTGAACTTGTTTTTGAATAGCTTTGCATTTCTTTCAATCCAAAAGACTAGCAAGTAATGAAGCATATCGATAGTCACATTGGCACAAATTCTTTCCTGCCAATGAAAATCCAACTAGAATAGAATGAATCGGTATTTCGGAGACTATAAGTAATATTAAACCATCTAGATGTAACAATCCATATCATAACCAAGATGGGACATTAAACCGATAGATTTGTCCAGTGTGGAAAATTTAAGAATTTATAACGCAAACGCACCCTGCATCAAAGACTACAACCGTCTTTCCATTTGTCGTCGACTCGGGAGTCTCCGCAATCGACCCTATACACATAGAGTCACAACATAAATATCGATATCGAAACTAACTATTTTGGGTTGCTCCCTAAATCGATATATTCCCATGTAAAGATTAGTCGAGAAGGGTAGAGAGCAAAACACCAAGCAGAAAAGCAAAACATAACCAAAAATGAACTTCAAACTTCTTATGCTGTAAATGACAGACGTCTGAAGAGCAAGGACATTGCTGTCCAGAGAGATGTCAGACGTCAGAAGAAGAGATGTCAGACGTCTGAGGAACCAATATTGGGATGCATAAGGAGTGTCAGACATCTGCCTCCAAAGTATCAGACATTTAAATCTCAACTTGAGGCAAAACCCATAGAACAACCAGAGGTCTGAAGCTTCTACACTAGACATATGAAAACATCACAAGCTCATACAGAGAACTCACAAAATGTCTAAAACTCTAAGCTCAGATGTACAAAGAAGGAAGATGCTTCTAGAAATACTGGAAGTTGCAAAACACTTTAAAAACCAAAACCTTTTGCTTAAAACTACCCTATTCAATCCAAAACAAGTTGTAACAACAAGAAAACTACACAAACACACAAAAATTATAAGTAACCATTTAAAACTCCATCTGAGCAAGATTTATAAAGTAAAATGTAAGTTTTATGCAAAAGTATAGTTTTTCAAGCAAAACTCTTAAGAATTTTTCTGAGATGAGGGATTGTCACCTTGAAATGGGGCTAAAGGCGATCCAAGACTTATAGGATAACACTTGAAGAATTGATGAAGGCTTCTACTTGAAGGAGTTGAGTATTTGGTGGTTGAGTGAGGTAATGAGAGTGGGTGATAGTTAATGAGAAGTAAAAGAGTTTGAGTATTTGAGAGAGTGTGTGTGTGTGAGAGAGAGAGCTATAGTTTGTGTGAGATTGGGAGAGAATAACCCGTGAACCAGACCAACTCATCGTTGACTCCGAGCAAAATTCAGCGAGTGAGAGTAGAGCTATAAAAGATGATGATTAACACTAAATTTTACCTGTCTGTACTATTCATAATCTTATATACAATTAAGCACTTCAGTTAGTCTCATTTTTTTTGTTCGTCTCCTTCATATACATGTTGCTTTTAGATATGCAGAATTTAAATTATGTATTGAATATCTTGACTGTAATAAATTTAATTTTATCTACAGCTATGTGATTTTGCTTAACCGTATCTTGAAATTGTTATTGAATATGTATGTTGCATTAGTTATTTTTTCAGGATATGGCATCCAGTTCGCGTAGAGGTCGTGGACGTGGACGAACTGAGGGGGATGTAGCATCCAGTTCCTCCATTTCTGTGGGCCGTGGCCGGGGTCCTGGGAAAGGGGCCCCACATAGGAAAATGATATATAGGCCCGCGATCGAGACGGCGCGAAAATCAAGATGCATATGTCGGCGACTAGGGATTTCGTTGATCCCGGGGCAAAAGAGCTAAAGAAATTCTATGCCTCGATCTGCAATAACGAGAAACGCATGCCGCATTGCGTGAAAGATGGTTCCAATTACATGCCGATGGACTGGATGTTGGAGCTTTGGAGTCCAAGAAGCAAACGACCTTAGATGAGATTTTTGTAAGCTTATTTAATTAACCTTTCGTTTATTACTTTCACATATATATGTTTGATGCTAATACGCTTTCGTTGTTTCTTAGTAGGCGCACTTTTTCATAGTGTGGTGGATTGACAACACTCCCATTTCTCTGCACATCATCCGAGGCTGACATTCATATACATGTCTGGGAGTTGGCTTGATCATAAACATGTTGTCTCCAACAAATGGAGGGACGCTGCCATCGATGAGGCAAAATGGGCGGTGAAGCCCGTGAATTGGACGAACGGGTATTGGGCCGCCATGATTGATCACTTCAAATCATCTGAATTTAGGATACATGTATTGCCGAGAACTGTAATAGCTTTAGACATTAATCCTTTATTAGTATGAGATGTTATATCATATCTAAATGGCAGACGAAGAGCGGACAGAGATCAGTGGCATAGAGTCGTAACACTGATCATTTGTTGGGAGGAGGGATGAACTCCTCGTAATATGGAGTTGCTCAAGTAAGAACAAATCAAATATTCTGAATTTGTCAACTTCCTAAAATTGATTTAAATCAAATTTTGATCTAAATGACAGGCGAGACAGGCGGGAGAAATTCCTAGTCGCGTGGATATTTATCGTATTGGGTTTGCGTGTGACTCCAGCTACCCCAGCACACAGAAGGTGACGGAGCATTATGTAACTATACTCTTACACAATTTCTTGTAGTTATTTAATTTGCATAATTTATTTTTCAATAATTGACTTAATTTAGTTCATACTGTAATTTCTTGCAGCAACGGATGATCATCGAGATTAAGCATCGGGCGATTGTGTTTGTTGAGGAGCACGACCGAGATCCTATAGACGGGAAGCTTCAAGTGATCAATAAGAACGTCATTCAGAGACACAACCCGGGCCAGCACGGGAGAGTTTATATGGGTAGTGTTCATATCAGATTATTGCATTTTTATACCGCCCAATTTTTATCATATTGCTTATCGGTAGGTACTCTTGAGCCGTGTTTGCTAGTCAATTGCAGGATACAGGTTCTCGCCTCTTAACGGTGAAATTCATGGAAAAACACGACAAAATCCGGGTTCCTGCCAACCACAGATAAAACACGGGTCTCCGCTCTTTATCCGTCTGTTGCCACACACCAGTTTAAGAGACAAAATGGCTAATCAATGTCATTTTCATGCACAAGGCTCCATGACGACACAAGATCCAAGAAATTTACGCGGAGCTCAAGACAATCATGGCAAAAAGATCCACATCCAATCACCTTTTGATCTACTAAAATTCTGGAAGAAATGTGGAAATATTATCAGAAAGAACATATGCCAAACTACAGAAAACATCAGACCAGGAAGGCCCACAAAATCCGAGGAGTCAAATCCTCTATTAGGCCGTGGAACCGCGGCCTAAGCATGCTTAGGCCGCGGAACCGCAGCCGTATGGCCTTGTCGGCTGAAGACTTTTTAGGGGCAGTTTGGTATTTTTATGAGGGTTCAGAATTTTGCCCTAGGTTTCCATCTCCCTGCCTATAAATAGTCTAGATCTTGCCAAAGGAAAGGATGCTTAATCTTGTATTTTTTGTAGGTTTTAGAATACTTGTTCTTCTTCCTCTTCTCATCTCTTCTCCATTGAAAAACTTGTAGTGAGCTTTTGTGAGTGAAGAATGATGAATAAAGAAGTTCCTTTTGTTATTATACTTGTCTTGTTCTCTTATCATTGCTTGTAATTTTCATTTGTTAACTTAGTTGTTGTTATTTCTTGTTGTTTCTTTCTTTTCTCTTTTCCTTTATCCTTAAACAACCATGATGCTTACGCTTGATCCTTGCCGAAGTGAGGTCGCAAATAGCTAGTTGTTATCTTCTAATCTCCTTCTTTCTATCTTCCTCTTTGTTTTATTTTCTTTTCATTATGATGTGTGAGTAGTTTCCATACTTGTTAGGGTAGGATAAGGGAAGTTTGAGAGAAGGAAATCTCTCTCACTCTTTCCTTGCCCAACATCTTAAATCAACTCCCGTTAATTGAACCACAGTCCGCTCCCTACGGCACCCTATCCTACATGATAGCGGTGATTCCGTAGTGAGACCGGTTGTGGTTGAATTAACCGGAGGTTATGGCTAAGAGCCAAGAACGGACGGACAAGCACCAAAAGGAAGAACTTTAGCGTTGAAAAGCCTAGCTTATACTCGCAAGTTCCTTCCTAGTCGTGCTAATCCCCGTTGTTGCCGATTACCGTAACACCGATATTAAGAGTGGCAACGAAAGATGTGAGCGACTCCTAACTCAAACTAACCTAATCCTAACCCTAACAAGCTCTCTTTACATATCATTTTAACACTTAGATAATCACAAACAAATCTGGAAAATTGGACTTAACTCGTTAAAGCACATAGAAAAAGATTCTCATCTTCCTGCGGACGACCCGTACTCAACCGGCTAGCTACAAGCGAAACCATTTTGATTGCGGTAATTAACTAAACTTGAACACGCAGAATCTCTAACAATCAAATGGCGCCGTTGCCGGGGAGACGGTAGTTTATTTCTTTGTGTAATTTCGGGTTAACTTGTGAATATAAATCTAACCGAAAAACAAAACAAAAAAATATACATTGTAAAAAATCTTTTTGTTATTTTTGATTAGTTTTTGTCCAAGTGTGCAGGATAATACGGAATTCGAGTTCCGTGCTAAAGACGTGGGAAGATAGACCCATATTTCGGGGCTACACCGTGACGGATCAAGACGAAGCAAACGGACTACTGTAAAATCTGGAGCAGACACAGTGATCAAATCAAGATTCAACAAATCCAGACAAGCAGAGGACAACCAAGGCAGCACACACCAGAATTCCAGAGCCCCAACTCCACTATCTTGCCGCGGAACCGCGGCATATGCAAGCTTAGGCCGCGGAACCGCGGCCACTTGGTGCCCTCTGCATCTCAAAATCTCTGTAAGTGTTCCTTGCTTCTTCCCCACTCTTCTGGACTCCAATAAACTGTGTTTTCTGCAGCATTCTTTGCGCAAATTCTCTTTCCCCTTCCAATAAACTGTTCTTGTGCAGGATGCTTTGCGCCGCGCTAAAAAAAAAGATTGTTTGCAGTTGATTTGTTACTGCTTTGCATTCATTAATACGGACTTAAGGGGCTTGAAACCAATTCAGATTGGGTGGGGATTTCATCACCCTTCCCAGGACCCCAGAAATCACAAAAAGCATATGCATTGACCATTGTTAAATTAAAAAATACTAGACTCAGCCCTAAGGACTTCGCGCTCAATAGGACAGAGGACTAGTTACAGGCATCGGCCGTTTATCCTATCTGACTTTTGCTGTGTCTAGGCAAGTGTGTCGAAGGCAAGTGGTTATTTAATTAAGGAACTTCGCGAAAGCGTTGGACAACTTCCCACTTACCTGGTCGCAATTGACGGAGAAGAGGCGGTTTGAGGTCCTATTTCTAGCCCTTTGGAACAGTTAGGAGCTGTCTAGCAGACCTAGGTGACCCTAGATCTAGGTGTGATTGTGCATATCTTGTTTGTGATTGCTTAAAGCCGTAAGTCCGTACATATTTCTGTAAAGCTCTTTCTAAAAATAAAACAAAAAACAAAAAAAGGAAAAAAAAATCAAAAACTTTTATAAAAACTTACCCTTTGTCGCCAAATCCATTTTTCACCCACCATCCATCGTATTTCTCCATTGACGTTTTCTTACCCTCACCTTCTCCGCTTTGACTATACTAAACTCGTTTAGTGTATGTCCGCTTGGACTCGGGACACTAGCGCCCGCCTAGTCCGCGTTACGTTAGTCGCTACTGACTACGCGATCGACTCAGACGTCGAAACTCCGTCCACTCCTCTTTCACCTTTACCTTTGCCGGCCAACTCCGACGTTGACCGGAATTTTGTTCATACATCTTCACCTTCACCATCACCAACCTCTTCTTCCGCGATGTCAGGATTTAATCCGAACATCTCTTTGACTACCCCTGGATTGGCTCCACCTCCTACGGAGACCAATAACCCACTACCACCACCTGTTGTAGCGCCGCAGCGAATCGCGCTCCAGGATCGTTTCTATCCCACCCGTTCTGCACTTCCCACCTGCCTTTCTCTTCCACCGGCCAATGGGGATAATTTTGAAATTAAGCCCCACTTCATCAACATGCTTCCACGATTTCATGGGCTTGAATCTGAAGATGCCTATATCTTCATCAATAAATTTCAAAACGTTTGTGCCATGATGAAAACTACCCAACTGTCGGACGATGCTATACGTCTACGGGTCATTCCGTTCACTTTATGCGATCTTGCTGAAAAATGGCTGTATAGCACCGCTTCCCACTCCATAACCAGTTGGGACGAGTTTGTAAAAGCGTTTCTAAAGAAATTTTATCCAAATCATAAAACCGCAAGGATTCGCAATGAAATCTACCAATTCTCTCAGCTTCCTTCTGAACCCTTCTTGAAGTGCTTTGACCGGTACAAAGACCATCTTGTTCAGTATCCTCACCATGGTATCGAGAGATGGCAACTTTGCCAAACCTTATATGAGGGCCTGAACCCAGCAACGAAGCAATTGTTGGAAACCATCTGTCAGGGCCACTTCCTATCGAAATCTGACGAGGAAGCGTGGTAATTCTTTGACGACCTTGCGGAGCAAACGCTACAATGGGAGAGCACCAGACCGACTTCTTCTTCGTCTACCTCCACTTCTACCGGTCAGTCTTGGGTAGAAATTCACCAACTTGATGTCTCTATTGCAATGAAAGCTGAAATGGCTGCAATAACGAGAAAGCTTGAAGCGATAGAGAGCAAATTTTCTTCTCCTGCTCCTACCCCTGTTCTCCCCCTTCGTACCATTTGCGCTTGTTGTTCCGATCCTTCTCACTTAACCGAAGAGTGTCCTTACAATCTACCATCGCAAGGACAGGATCAGGTTAATGCTGCATTCCAGCAAAGACCGAGGAATGATCCATACTCTTCCACCTACAATCCCGGTTGGAGGAACCACCCCAATTTCGCCTGGAATCAGAATCAGAATCAATTCCAAGGCAACAATTTCCAAAGGCCCCCTCCGCCGCAACAACAAGCGCAACAACAAACTCAACATCAATTTCAGCAACCCTTCCAACCCCAACCTTTTCAAAATCAGACGAACAACTTTGCACCCAACAATTCTTTTCCACCAAACAACTTTGTTCCGTCAAACAACGATAAGGTTTCCTCGCTCGAACGAAGTCTGGAGGCGTTCGTTAAACAATCGACACAATCCACCGCCAACATCCAGTCTTCCATTCAGTCCTTAGTGCAACACACTGCCGCTCACGGGCAAAGCATCAAAACCATCGAGGCCCAGATTGCACAGCTGAATACGGCCTTAAGCGAGCGAGAGAAGGGGAAGCTCCCGTCCCAGCAACTCCCAAATCTCGGTCACCCACATAATGTACATGTTGCTCTTGAACAACAGAACTATAATGTGAGTGCCGTGACCACATTGAGATCGGGAAGGATGCTGCAAAACAACATTGGCACACGGAGCAACGATGACACCCCGGCCGCTTCTTCTTCTTCTTCTTCTTCTTCTTCTTCTCCTGCTTCTTCGTCTTCTGAGCCTATTCTCCGTTCTTCACAAGGCTCTCCTTCCTCCTCTTCTGCTTTGAATAGACCCACTTCTCACTCCATGAAAACACCTGTTCTGGGATCCGTTCTAACTCCACAATCTCCTCCTCCAGCATTAGACTCAACCAATTTTAAAAACGTTCCATTTCCAAACCGGTTGAGGTCTAATAAACAAAATCCTCAAATGGAGAAGATTCTGGAGTTATTTAAGCAGGTTAACATTAACATTCCTCTTTTAGATGCTGTCCAACAAGTCCCGTCCTACGCTAAAATCTTAAAGGACTTGTGCACGAAAAAGAGGAAGTCTCAGGTACCCAAGAAAGTTTTCTTGGCTAGTGCTGTAAGTAATGCTCTTACCCAATCTTTACCACAAAAACGGAAGGACCCTGGCTGTCCTACGATTTCTATTACCATTGGGGATAAGAACATCAACCGCGCAATATTAGATCTTGGTGCCAGTGTTAACCTGCTTCCGTACTCAGTATACGAGCAATTAGGCGTAGGAGAGCTGAAACCCACGCACTGCACTCTCCAAATGGCCGACCGATCGATCACCCATCCAAGGGGTGAGCTAGAGGATGTGTTAATCAAAGTCGGAGACTTCATATTCCCCGTTGACTTCATTGTATTAGACACACAGCCTGTAGCTAACCCCCGGAATCAAATTCCGGTGATACTCGGTCGCCCATTCCTTGCAACCTCAAATGCTGTGATCAATTGTCGCAATTGTTCGATGAACCTCTCTTTTGGAAACATGACAATTGAACTCAACATTTTTAGGTTGGGGAATCAGCCCTCCGAACCTAATGCTCATATACTGGACGTCTGCTTGATCCAGGAGATCACCCCTGAAGAGTATGAATTCGAGGAGTTTCTGTTCGATCATGCTAACCTTAACGCCACTAGTGCGTTCCTCCTCGAACCTGCTGCTGTTTCTGCGCCCGACAACGAATACGAGCATTTCACGTTCTCGAACGATCTTAGCCGCTCGCAACCCGAGTTTGAATCTTTCGAATTTCCGGATGAGTTACCTGAACCATCCGACTCGGTCGCTTACACTCGTTTTGAACCTTTGCTGGAATCCTTTGAGTTCGAGACCTCTGCACCAATCTTGCCTTCAATTGTTTCTCCTCCCACGCTCAAACTCAAGCCTTTGCCGTCTCACCTTAAGTACGCTTACTTGGGTGAGAACGAGACCCTACCTGTCATCATCTCGGCTTCTCTAGCTCCCGAGCAAGAGAAAGCCCTTCTCGCGGTCTAGCACAGCAACAGGCAAGCTTTTGGCTGGTCCATGGCGGACATCAAGGGGATTAGTCCCCTGATCGTTGAGCATCACATTCATCTGATGGATGATGCCAAAACAGCCCGGGATCCACAAAGACGTCTCAATCCAGTCATGAAAGAGGCTGTGAAGAAGGAGATCGTAAAATATCTGGATAGTGGTATCATTTACCCTATCTCTGATAGCCAGTGGGTTAGCCCCATTCACGTTGTCCCCAAGAAATCAGGTATAACGGTCATCACTAACGAGGCGAACGAGTTAATCCCTACTCGCACCCAAACTGGGTGGCGAGTATGCATCGATTACAGAAAACTCAACGCCGCAACGCGGAAGGACCACTTTCCGCTACCATTCATTGACCAAATGCTTGAACGATTGGCCGGACATGAGTACTACTGCTTTCTTGATGGCTACTCCGGCTATAATCAAATCCCCATCGCCGAAAAAGACCAGGACAAGACCACTTTCACTTGTCCTTTTGGCACGTTTGCATATCGTCTCATGCCCTTTGGGTTATGCAATGCGCCCGCTACCTTCCAGCGGTGTATGATGGGAATCTTCTCAGATATGGTGGAAAATTTTCTGGAGATCTTCATGGATGATTTATCCATCTTCGGCGATTCCTTCAACGAGTGTTTGCTGCATCTTGACGCTGTCCTTACCCGATGTAAGGACAAGAATCTCACTTTGAATTGGGAGAAGTGCCACTTCATGGTGCGCGAAGGTATTGTCTTAGGACATATCATCTCGCAAAATGGTATAGAGGTTGACAAAGCAAAGATTGAGGTCATTTCCAATCTACCTCCTCCCAGATGCGTCCGAGACATCCGAGCCTTCCTTGGCCATGCCGGTTTCTATAGACGGTTCATCAAGGACTTTAGCAAGATTGCTAGGCCCTTGACTCTTTTGCTGGCCAAGGACACGCCATTCGACTTCAGCTCGAGCTGTGTGCCTGCATTCGAGTCATTGAAATGCTCACTCACTTCTGCTCCCGTTCTTTCTTCACCTGACTGGACGCACCCATTTGAGATTATGTGCGATGCATCCGACTTTGCCATTGGTGCTGTCCTTGGACAACACATAAACAAGATGCCGCATGTAATCTATTATGCGAGCCGAACCCTGAACGACGCCTAACTCAATTATACAACGACTGAGAAGGAATTCTTAGCTGTTGTATTTGCTTTAGAGAAGTCCAGGCCCTACCTCATCGGCTCTCCAGTCATTGTCTATACTGACCATTCTGCTCTGCGCCATCTTTTTGCGAAGAAAGATGCAAAATCTCGGTTAATACGTTGGATCCTCTTGCTTCAATAGTTTGACCTTGTTATTAAGGACAAACGAGGATGTGAAAACGTAGTTGCCGACCATCTCTCACGACTTCCTTCTTCGCCTTCGCTTCCAATTCCGATCAACGACGTTTTCCCGGATGAACAGCTCTTGACAGTATCTTGCGAACCCTGGTTCGCAGATATTGTGAACTATTTGGCCATGGGATTACTACCGACTGAATGGTCAAGTCAGGACAGACTTCGCTTCTTATCCCAAGTAAAACACTTTTACTGGGACGAACCCTATCTGTTCAAGTACTGTCCCGACCAGATTATTCGTCGGTGTGTCCCTGACGAGGAATTCAAGAGTGTGCTGTCATTTTGCCACGATCAAGCATGTGGCGGGCATTTTGGCCCCAGAAAGACAGCTGAGAAGATCTTGCAATATGCTTTCTACTAGCCACAACTCTTCAAAGACGCTCATGACTATTGCAAGACTTGCTCCCGGTGCCAACACTTGGGCCGGATATCCCGGAGGAACGAGATGCCGCTCTAACCGATCTTGGTTGTGGAGATTTTCGATGTTTGGGGGATCGATTTCATGGGGCCGTTTCCCAGCTCTTTTGGGAACTTGTACATCCTTCTCGCTGTTGATTACGTCTCTAAGTGGGTCGAGGCTGTGCCCAGCCGGACTAACGACAACAAGGTTGTCGTTAGGTTTCTTAAAGAAAACATTTTCTCCCATTTTGGGCACCCCCGAGCGATCATTAGCGACAATGGAAGTCATTTCTACAACAAGACTTTCGAGGCCTTGATGCGAAAATATTCCATTAATCATAAGCTCTCTACGCCCTACCATCCCCAAACCTGCGGGCAAGCCGAAGTTTCAAATCGGCAAATCAAGCAGATACTGGAGAAGACGGTTTTCAAGAACCGTAAGGATTGGTCGCTGAAACTCACTGATGCCTTTTGGGCATTTCGAACCGCTTATAAGACCGATCTTGGCATGTCTCCCTATCGGCTTGTGTACGGAAAAGCTTGCCACCTACCTGTCGAAATAGGGCATCGCGCATTTTGGGCGATAAAGGAGCTGAATCTGTCTCTCGAAGATGCGGGCAGCCATCGGAAGCTGCAGTTGAACGAATTAAGCGAGCTTAGGGATGAGGCTTACGATAACGCGGTTGTCGTTAAGAACCGAACGAAGGTGTTTCACGATAAACACCTTTTGCGCAAAACTTTCGTACCTGGTCAACAGGTACTGCTTTACGACACCCGACTACACTTCCATCCAGGAAAGCTCAGATCTCGCTGGAAAGGGCCGTATTTTGTGCGGAATGTGTATCCGCATGGCGCTGTGGATTTGGAGAATCCAAAGGACGGTTCATTTTTCAAAGTGAACGGACACCGACTTAAACCGTACCTTAGCGCCGAACCAACAGAGGAGCTCCTGTTTTTACAGGAGCCGGTTTACCCTGCATAATCTTTCTCTGCCTACCACCAAACTTCGGTTATCCAGCCAAGAACAGTGGACACTGTTCCAAATAAGTTTGGGGGTATGTATATACCATTTTGTATATATTTGTGGATATTCTTTTTCTTTTTCTTTTCTTTAAAAACAAAAAAAAACAAAAAATTATGTATCGCTAACCGATAATTTTGACCCTTCAAATGATCTCTTCATACAATGACAGTGAGGACACTGTCCAGTTTAAGTTTGGGGGTACGCTCGGTACGCATTTCTTACCTTCGCATTCATATGTATATTTTGCATCTGCATATTAAAATCCATAAAATCCATAAAAATCAGAAAATTTTCTAAAAACATAAAAACTTTCTGTCAAGTTAGCTAGTGGGAAAACTCTGATTCAACATTTCGACGGTTTTGTTTGATAAAATAAAATAACTAAATCTTATTTTAGATTTTGAAAACCTGAAAAATAACTCTCCTTTGAAGTTAACTATAGTTGATATACGTCTTTACATCACACTACACGTGTCGTGAGTTTTGGAAATTAGATGACAAGTCTTTTATGTCTAAAAACTTTTAAATGGATAAATGATTTTCTGAGGATCAAATAGGTTTGTTCTGAAATAAGTAATATCTAGAATAGTTTATGAAGTGAAGTGAATATGAAGGAATATTATTGATGCCTTAATTGGAACTAAGTCTGAAAAATAACCCATCTAAAACTTGATTGGAATGATTACACACCGAACCCACTAAACACGTCTTTTATCCAAAAAAATAATTGAACTGCCGGTTATGTCTCCGTTCATATTGAATTATCATGATTTTCACGCCAAATTGTCATTTGTTTTTGGACCTAGGTAACTTGAGTAATTAAGTCCGCTGGGGTGTTTCTACACCTAATGTCCTAAAGCCAACTGGTTTGGGTGCATTGGCCCAAAGCTCGCTAAGAAGCCTAGAAAGTCCAGATTAAAACAAAGTCAAGCAAGTGTTCTCTCCGAGTTAAAATTCCTAACGGTTCTTTGTGTGAGAATAATCTTGATAAAAGACAGGCTTTTATAAAAATTTTAGCGGAGATATGAAGGTTTTATTCTATGATAAAGACTATTGCACGTTCACAGAGGTGTGTATGAAATGAAAACAAGAAAAAGGTGGAGTGAAAAATAAGACTAGTTTCCTGTTAAGGAAGATAGAAATTCTAAAGTTGAAACTTTACTGGAAAACGAAACTTGAAAAATGCATAACTCTTTATAAAACTTATGTGATCCTTTCAAAATCTTATCTGGGCTTTATTGTGTGACATGATGACGTAAATCGATCCTTCTGGAAACTTAACGACACTATTTGCACTGCACGTAAAGACATATAAAATCTGCAGTTAAATAAGAAGCGAGGTGTGAAAAATAAAGGTTCGATAGTCTAGACTTAGGATAATAGAATAGTTATTTTCTGAGACAAAACTTTAGGGTTTGAATCTTAGTTATTTTACAAAACCAACTTGACCGGATTTTGTGGGTAGTATCCGCTGAAAACCCTCAGGAGACAACACTCCTCCTACTAGGGACACCTAGAGGTTCAACGGCTTGTTGCACATGCTCAGTGCAATCGCGTTCCCTGTGAAAGCGAGGTTAGGAAATTTTTTGTGAATAAATTGGCTTTGCTCGGGACGAGCAAATGATAAGTTTGGGGGTATTTGTTCATATCAGATTATTGCATTTTTATACCGTCCAATTTTTATCATATTGCTTATCGGTAGGTACTCTTGAGCCGTGTTTGCTAGTCAATTGCAGGATACAGGTTCTCGGCTCTTAACGGTGAAATTCATGGAAAAACACGACAAAATCCGGATTCCTGCCAACCACAGATAAAACACGGGTCTCCGCTCTTTATCCGTCTGTTGCCACACACCAGTTTAAGAGACAAAATGGCAAATCAATGTCATTTTCATGCACAAGGCTCCATGATGACACAAGATCCAAGAAATCTATGCGGAGCTCAAGACAATCATGGCAAAAAGATCAACATCCAATCACCTTTTGATCTACTAAAATTCTGGAAGAAATGTGGAAATATTATCAGAAAGAACATATGCCAAACTACAGAAAACATCAGACCAGGAAGGCCCACAAAATCCGAGGAGTCAAATCCTCTATTAGGCCGCAGAACCGCGGCCTAAGCATGCTTAGGCCGCGGAACCGCGGCCGTATGGCCTTGTCGGCTGAAGACTTTTTAGGGGCAGTTTGGTATTTTTATGAGGGTTCAGAATTTTGCCCTAGGTTTCCATCTCCCTGCCTATAAATAGTCCAGATCTTGCCAAAGGAAAGGGTGCTTAATCTTGTATTTTTTGTAGGTTTTAGAATACTTGTTCTTCTTCCTCTTCTCATCTCTTATCCATTGAAAAACTTGTAGTGAGCTTTTGTGAGTGAAGAATGATGAATAAAGAAGTTCCTTTTGTTATTATACTTGTCTTGTTCTCTTATCATTGCTTGTAATTTTCATTTGTTAACTTAGTTGTTGTTATTTCTTGTTGTTTCTTTCTTTTCTCTTTTCCTTTATCCTTAAACAACCATGATGCTTACGCTTGATCCTTGCCGAGGTGAGGTCGCAAATAGCTAGTTGTTATCTTCTAATCTCCTTCTTTCTATCTTCCTCTTTGTTTTATTTTCTTTTCATTATGATGTGTGAGTAGTTTCCATACTTGTTAGGGTAGGATAAGGGAAGTTTGAGAGAAGGAAATCTCTCTCACTCTTTCCTTGCCCAATATCTTAAATCAACTCCCGTTAATTGAACCACAGTCCGCTCCCTACGGCACCCTATCCTACATGATAGTGGTGATTCCGTAGTGAGACCGGTTGTGGTTGAATTAACCGGAGGTTATGGCTAAGAGCCAAGAATGGACGGACAAGCACCAAAAGGAAGAACTTTAGTGTTGGAAAGCCTAGCTTATACTCGCAAGTTCCTTCCTAGTCGTGCTAATCCCCGTTGTTGCCGATTACCGTAACACCGATATTAAGAGTGGCAACGAAAGATGTGAGCGACTCCTAACTCAAACTAACCTAATCCTAACCCTAACAAGCTCTCTTTACATATCATTTTAACACTTAGATAATCACAAACAAATCTGGAAAATTGGACTTAACTCGTTAAAGCACATAGAAAAAGATTCCCATCTCCTTGCGGACGACCCGTACTCAACCGGCTAGCTACAAGCGAAACCGTTTTGATTGCGGTAATTAACTAAACTTGAACACGTAGAATCTCTAACAATCAGGTAGCCAAAGCCTTTCGCCTACAGTATATCACGCCCATCAGGGTCCAGAGTTATATCCTCCTCGCATATGCTAAGGGATATTCATTCAGTAGCCTGCGTCTCATGCGGCATCCACGCCCCGTGCAAGTCCCGCGCCCCCTGCAGCCCTATCTGCCTCTCCATCCACTCCGATACACAATCCAGAAGGATCTCCTCATACTCCCATGGGTAATCGAGCATGGGTCTTCTTGTTTCCCTCTGTATCTAAAACCGTGTCGGCTTCGGGTTCATAAAGGAGTTTGACTGCAGCAGAAGTCCATGCCAATATTGAAGCGAGAAATCTCATGATCCGGAGGTTAATGCTTCAAGGAAGGAAAATACTGGATGTAAGTTTAATTGATAGTCCTTCTTTCAATACAATTTTCATATGGTTATCATAAATATTGTATACTAATACTGTAACGACCCATGCCCCAGTAGAAATGGTATTGTCTGCTCTGGCCGAAACCACATGGTTTTGCCCTTTTTAGAGCGAACCGGACCTAATCAGGGGCCACTTCCCAGGAGGTCATC
This sequence comes from Agapanthus africanus, assembly GCA_030015575.1. Taxonomy (NCBI): domain Eukaryota; kingdom Viridiplantae; phylum Streptophyta; class Magnoliopsida; order Asparagales; family Amaryllidaceae; genus Agapanthus; species Agapanthus africanus. The sequence goes on along the minus strand of CM057337.1, from coordinate 929,386,451 downwards.
CATCCCAAGACTTCCCTGCCCGAGCACGATTAACTACGGAGTTCTCAAGCTCTTGTAGTGCTGATTCACTTAAAAGGCAACTCTGGAATTGAGGGTGGTATTATTAGATTTATAATGCAGTTCGGTCCGCTTTCAGAATGTATTCCGAAGATTCCCCATTGTTCTACAATGGGCCCCACGGACTCAAGAAGTGGCCCCCACAGATTTAAGAGGTATCCCCTGCCCTTTGGTATGACACTTGGCGTGACACTTTGTTCCATAAGTAAGAACCGGGTCTCGACATTCTCCCTACTTTTGAACAATGGTTCGTCCTCGAACCACAAACCTACTACTGAGGGACATGCATGGGCCACCATAAATGTAACGCCCCACTCCCCAGTATATATGGTATTGTCCGTTCTAGCCAAAACCGCATGGTTTTGCCCTTTTTAGGGCGAATCGGACCCAACCAGGGGCCACTTCCCAGGACGTCGGCCATCCTAAGACTTCCCTGGCCTGAGCACGCTTAACTATAGAGTTCTCAAGCTCCTGTAATTCCGATTCACTTAAAAGGTGCCTCTGGAATTAAGGGTGATATCATTACATTTATAATTCAGTTCGGTCCTCTTTCGAAATGTATTCCGAAGTTCCTTATTATTCTACAGTGGGTCCCACGGACTCAAGAGGTTGCCCCCACAGATTCAAGAGGTGGCCGCCGCCCCTTGGCATGACACTTGGCATGGCATTTTGTTCCGTATGACACTTTTTTCCGTGAGCAAGAACAAGGCCCCGACAAATACTTATCTATTGATAACACTGTAGCGCCTGCTCGATTTCCCTAACTATCCTCTGGTCGATGACGGCGGTGCCCAGTGAGCTCAAGATGGAGTGAGCTCGAGAAAGTATGAGTTTTGCTGAGAGAAAGAAAGCAATAAATAGATTTACTAAAGATAGAGATTTCAGAATCTCCTTATACTCCCGTGGGTTCCCGAGCACGCGTCTTCTCGTCTCTGTTCCCGCCAAAAATTTCTGCGCAAAGAGCCTAAGGTATCAAATGGCAGCGATACGCTCAAGAAAATGCGAACCAGTATTTTACGGGCTATTTTTTGACAAACTCCCAAATTAGAAACAGCTAAATTCTTCTGATACTGGAAGCATCTCGAAAAACCCTTCAATTTGATATATTATGGGCTTCATAATTCATCCGGGATCAAAAGTTATGAGCAAATATGCTATGCACTGTTCCCTGATTAAAAAAATCAGGAAAAAGCTTCAGAAAAGGCATCACGTGCTCACACGTGACCAGTGGTCACGTGTTGGCACGTGATGGTTAAGCAGCGGCCAGAGAACAGAGCGCAGAAGAAGAGAAGCCCATTCCAGGGGTCACGTGCTTACACGTGACCAGGGGTCACGTGCTCACATGTGACCAACGATCACGTGGCCACATGTGACCGGCTTTAAAAGCCTTATTCTTTAGAAGAATTAAATTCCGAGGAAAGATCTTTCAAATCTTTCCAAAATAGAGAAGAATTATCTGAAACCGTTAGATCAAGAATCTAAAGGTGATTAAATTTCACCAATTTATGGAAAAATCTTGGACATGGAAAGATTTCCCCCTAAATCTCACCGAAATAACAAAGAGATATCTTTGGATTTAAAATCCAATGGTGAATAAAATTCACCTAATAAGTTAAAGGCCTGGATCAATGATGAAAATAAATCAAATCTCTCAGTAAACAAATCAAATCTTTCAATGAAAGATTCACTAAACAGATTGATTCTTTTCCTTCTCTTATAAATAGATGCCAAGGGAAAGAGTTAAAAAAGGAGGGAGGGAGATATATAGAGAGAGAGATATAGAGCCTTGGAATCTTGAAAATTCAGAAGGAAGAATTTGATTCTCTACAAAAGAAAAACCCTAGGTAAGAAAAGAGAGGCTTCAAAAGAGAATTTAATTCTCAAAAGAGTTTAACTCTTATAAAAAGAAAAGAACTTAGTTCTTTCTCTGGTGAAGGATCTGCAAAGTGCACATATCCCCATGAATTGAGAATTTAATTCTCATTGGGTTGAGATCCTACCATGCAGATCTAAAACATACAGGAGGAATTGAGCTTTGAGGATTTAATTCTCACAGAATGATAGGAATTCAATTCTTTTAAGATAAAATTAGGGTTTAACCCTAGGAATTTAATTCCTTCAGAATGGACAGAACTAGGGTTTAACCCTAATTGAGAACTTAATTCTCTCAAACTCACAGGAATTTAATTCCCTTAAAAAAGAAATTAGGGTTTCACCCTATGCCAGAATTTAATTCTTTACATGTATGGGGAATTTAATTCCTACAGAAAAGAAATTAGGGTTTAACCCTATCTAAGAATATAATTCTTCAGAAGAAAATAGGAATTTAATTCCTCTAAAGTTTATTGCTAGGGTTTTACCCTATGAAGAATTTAATTCTTAAAAGATGAACAGATCTTTAAAACATGCAAAGAACCAGAGTCATGTGCTACCACGTGACCCCTGTAAAGATCTACAGAAAATAACTTTGAGGCAATGCCTCACGTGCCCCGTGTGACCCCTGAAGCACATAAGGAAAATGCAAAAGAAAAGAAGCTCTAGGGCGCCCTCACGTGTCACCACGTGACCCCTAATGAGCATTCTAATAGACCAGAGCATGAGCCCCCATCACGTGCTTACACGTGATGGCTGTCAGAATAAAAAGTGTTAAACACTTATCTGTATAACAAAATGAGGGGGATCTGGCCCCACCTTTTGGATGCCAGCACGTGCTTCACGTGATCTCCTCTCTGCTAATGTTTAACACCAAACTGATAACTTGGTTGCCAGTGTTTAACACTGTTATTTATTAGTGTTTAACACTGATTCGAGAATCACAATTTCTAGTGTTTAAGACTAATCTGATAATCTTATCTCCCAGTGTTCAACACTGTTGGTCTTTAGTGTTTAACACTAGCTTTAGCCCAATTAGCTAAGTTTCAGAGGCAAAGCCACTCCTTCAATGGACCAACAGAGGGTCAATATTTCAAACATGATTGGACTTAGCCCAAGAAGGCCATAAGTCCTCAATTCAAACTTAACTGGGCCAATGGGCTCATAATATAATTAATTGGTCTGGGTTCCAAATTGGACTAAAGATCACTTAATCTATCTTGGTTCAAGGGTACATATCTTCACTTCTTTGATACTTGTCGTTGTAATTCCTCAACGTCTTCAAAGAGGTGACGGGTCCCGATAACCATATACATTTCACGGACTGTGGGGTCCTTAAACTCATGGACTATGAGGTCCTTAACCTTGACCGTAATGTCTTAAAACTAACGCCGGACTGTGGAGTCCTTAAATCCTCGGACTATGATGCCCTTAACCTTGACCGGAATGTCTTAAAACTAACAACGGACTATGAGATCCTTAACCTTGACCATGATGTCTTAAAACTAACGCCGGACTGTGGAGTCCTTAAATCCACGGACTATGATGTCCTTAACCTTGACCGCAACGTCTTACAACTAACATTGGACCGCAATGTCCTTAAACTACCTATTGACCGCAATGTCACTAAACTAAACAATATGGCCTTCCTCTTAATTGCTCTCTTGTTGGATCTAAACGATCACGTTAAGCTGATCTTAGTCTAAAACTAGACTAACGTATCCTTAACAAACGTTTAAGTTGATCTTAGTCTCAAATGAGGCTAACGTATCCTTAAACACAACCCCAAAACCCAAATCTAAGAAAGATACGGATTTGGACTAGTCCATGCCCTACGGGCGACGACATAACTCAGTCTCCGTATACAATCCACGGGCAACCAAACACAAAACAAACACACACGACACGAAGTGATCATCTGGAGAAGGAGAAAGTTGTTACCGCTATACGGTAGCGTAATTAACTGCAGGGGCTTGCGCCTGCAGGGAAGAGCGTCTCCACAATCAAAAAATTCCTCAAGCGAGGGGGAATCTGACGAAGTCTGCTACATCGGACGCATCCGTTTAAACCTTCGATACATGGTGTCATAAATCAACTTGACATCTTCGGAGAGGTAGACGGATAGCACCAATTAGCATCTGCCCCGAATTTCAGGCAAGACGCCAGTCGCGCCGTCTTTCAGAGGGGAACAGATTCTGGCACGCCTGGTGGGACCTTTTCCTCTTTCCACTCCACACTTCGTGTGTAGTCTTTGCGAACGAATCGTGGTATGTTAATGGTTGACTTTGGGTTTCAAGTTACTAAGATTTGTTCTTTTGCCTGGCGCAGAAATCAAGCATCAATGGCATCCAACTGCTCGAGCTGCTCAAAATGCAAGTGCAACCAACGCTCCGCCTCACCTGGAGGTGTAGCCTATGGGCCTCAAGCGGCCTCCATCCTTGCCATGAAGGTAGAACAAGTAACCCAGGCCACCACCGGTCTGTTTTTCGGGACCATGATCCCGCCTGCAAGCTTCACCATGCCAGTGCCCGCACCAGAAGCGAACAAGAAGTCGGTCTTCGATCGGCTCACTGCTACAACGGCCCTTTTCAACGGGTCGTCCAATATCAAACCAGCAGCCTCTGTCTTTACCAGGCTAAACCAGAACTCTGGTGGGCCCACCAAGAAGCCCATGAACCCTGAAATGGCCGTCCCGAGGAAGACAGCGACCTCTGCTCCTGAAGTCGTCAAGGCGGCTTCTCCTGTTAAGGAGTCAGTCTTTTCAAGGTTGACTATCCCGGCTCCTGCTCCTACTCGAGGGTCTGTCTTTGACAGATTAAATATCGCCACTCAAAAGACAACATCAGTCTTTAAGAGGCTGGCACTGGCAGCGCCTCATTCGGACAGGGGGAAAGACGAAGCTGTCCCTATCACCGAGTCAGTCCCAACGGCTCGTCACGCTCGACGTCGCCACTGGCGCCAAGTAAGGAAGGCTGGGGGAAACTCCCCCTCAGGGCTAACTCCACCAGCTCCAGGGGTGGAAGTTAATGCTGCTGTTCCAAATGGGAACAGCTTTGAACCACTAAGGAGGGTACGTAAAAACTCTCCGACTGCTACGCTAAAAAGATCTCCTCCACCTGCAGAGAGAGTTACAGAGACAAAGCTGGAACAGCCCCCTCAACGGCTGTCCTCCAAAATTTATAATGTCTGGCGGAAGGTTCAAGACTCGGTAATTGACCAAGATCACTCTCGTCAACAGAAAAGGGCGAAAGTGCAGGAAGAAAAGAAACGTCCTGTCAAACAACAAAGGACGACAACCGCCAGGGTGCCCGCTGCAACGGCCCCTTCAAGTTCAACGGCCCACATGAGAAGAAGGCCAGAGAAAATCCCTGCGCCTGCGGCAAATGCCAAAGGCAGTGAGCCTAAACGCCCTAAGTCCGGGGGCGTCATGGTCCATACTGTATACATGGCGTCGGGAAAGGAGGACAGCCATGCATCTATGGGTCATAGACCGCTTACACGGTCAGTGACCAAAGCTCAGGAGCAGCAGCAGAAGCTCCAAGAAATGAGGAACGCGATGGCCGCACTCACTAGGCTAAAAGAAAGCCCCAAAGCATCCGCGGATCAACGCCAGGAGCAGGAAACTGATGCTGAATTTCTTCGTAGGATACTGGAAAAGAAGGATAAAGAGGCTGCGGAACAAGCAGCCAATATACAACGAATGGCCCTTCTGTTTTAGGATATGGTGGGTATGATGATCCAACAAGATCCTCCTGCTGAAGACCCTCCGATCATTGTTGAGGACGATAGAGGGGAGATATCAAATCCACCTCCGGCTCTTTCAACAGCCAAGGAGGAGACAATCTCCAGAGCTGACTTGGACGAATATATAGCTCAGCAGATACGGGTTCACCAGGCGACTGAGGCAGCTGGTCAAGTTGTCAGAACAGGGCGACCATATCCGAGTTGGTATGACCAGATCAAGTACCCGCCGGGCTATACAATACCGAAATTCCATGTCTATAAGGGGACAGGCAATCCCCATCAACATGTGGCCCAGTTCAGGGCGTTTTGTGGCAACACTGGCGGCAACGATAATCTCTTGCTTTGCCAATTCGTCGGCAGCTTGTCAAAAACAGCATTCGAATGGTATTCTGAACTCCTGAACGATTCCGTCAAGACGTTCGCGAAATGGAGTTGCTATTCACTTAGCGATTCGCGAGCACCAGCGAACGTACCCCGATAACGGCATTGATTAATGCCAGGGTGAAAACAGGTGAGACGTGGGTCCAGTACGCTATACGCTGGCGAAACTTGTGGTCGAAATGCGAAGAACGCATTGAGGAAGCACCCGCGGTGGGCATGTTCGTGGGTATCCTAGATCCTCATGCAACTATCTCATAGTTCATGATGTTCTTTAAGCCAACCACGTTCCAGGCTTTGATCGACAAGTTGGCCCAGATGGACCAGATGGGTCACAGACCGCCTCCCCCGAAGCCGGAACCTCGGAATGACAAGGGTAAAGAGAAGGCAACCTTCGTTGCGAATGCTCAGCAGCAACCCAGTGCCCCAAAGCTGGCGGATCAACTGGAAGAAAGACGACGGTATTATAATGAGAAAATGAAGCACCCCTACTCATTCCTGCGGGATAAGACGAAGAGGCTATTCGAGCTGGCGGTACGCAACAGGCTTATCAACTTGCCAAATCCAAGGCGACCGCCGCAACCCAGTGAGGTGAATAACCCCAACTACTGCCCTTACCATCAAACGGTAAGCCATCCGATTAAGGATTGCTTCGTCTTCAAAGGATGGATTGAAGATCAATACCTACCGGGCAAGTTTGCGCTGTCCGAGAAGTGGAAGGTGAACCCGCCACAACCTCACACTCCTAAGAAGACGGACACACCGGGGGCAACTTGTTCTTTCGTTGAAGAAGCCCTATTGGAGGTTGTGCTATCAGCCAAAACAAAGAGGATGCTGAACGATCTTCAAACATGCCCAGCGATCAGGTGGAAGGACCTGCTGGAACCCCAGATCATTGAAGGGATGCTAAAGCCGCGCCCAACTCCAAAGATCGGCGGTGATGGCCCAAATACTCATACCCAACCGCCAAAGAAAAAGAAGAAGAAATCCAAGAAGCCCGTGAAGCCTGGAGACAAGGGCACGGACTTGCAGAAGCAGATTGACGCACTGGAAGAGTACAATCAAAAGGCGCGGACTCCCATCACACTCCAGGAGTTCCTCGACCACGTTTTTCAAGAGGAAGATAATGGAGAAGGCTTGTCGGATGAATCCGAGGGATATGTGGCGAATTGTAATATGATCTCCCACTCGTTCACGGACGATGAAAAAACTCCTGGCACTGATAAGCTGGGGGCACAGCCTGAGCCAGAACTTGTATGGCCGACAGATGAAATGATCGACGCCTTTTTAGACGAGATTCATTTGAAAAGTAAAGCCGATCGGGAGCGTGAGATGGCCGCATCAGAAGGAGCCAAACGCAAGCGACTAAACGAAAGAGTCGAAGCACTCCCGCCGGATCAAAAGACATTAGATGCGGATAAAAACATATTCAAGACGAGGAAAAGGTTTGCCAAAGCCATGTCAATGGGAATGAAGTTACCACCCTCGGAAGAAATCACGCTCAATGAGGCGGAAAGGCATCCTAATTGCTTCTCATATCATCGGAATATTTCACACCCTATTGAAGAGTGCGATGCTTTTAAGATATGGTAGCAGGGATATGTTGCTCACCGGCAATATTTTAAGCGCATGAAACGCGGAACTCGTCGGGAGCAGAGAAGTACAACCAACAGGCGCAAAAGAACTACCGGCAACTGTTACACGGTCAACGCCGGAGGATCACAAGTTCTCACCTTTGGGGGCGACTCTGATGAAGAAATGGCTCTGGGCCCTCTCTTTAAAGAATCCGTTTTAGGGAAAGAGGAAGAACCAGAGGCCTGCGAAAACATTCAGCTGCGCAATCGCACGCTCCCGGAAAAGAATCTCGGACCCGCAACTAGAAAAGATAAGGGAATGGAAAAGGTCGCTGAGGATATCGCCTTAGATGACCAAGTTATGAAAGAGCTCCACCTCTCAAACTCCCTAAGGACCCGCCTAAGAAGAGTAAGGTGGACTACAACATCTTAGCGCACCTGAGGAAGCTACCCTCGCAGCTCAGCATTCTTGACGCCCTCTTATTATCAAAAGAAGCGAGAGATTCATTAATCAAGGCACTGCAAGAGCCCAAGCAATTCCAAGCCTTCCTTGCCGAAGAAAAGATGAAGGATGAACTGGAAGAAGTGCGCACAGCCGATGTCACGTTCGGTGATGAAGACCTTCTCCTTGGGACGTGCGACCACAACCGTCCCCTATATGTCTCTGGATACTGCCACGATATCAAGATAGGAAAAATCCTGGTTGATAATGGATCCTCCGTCAATCTCCTTAATGTTCGGGTGTTGAAGGAAATCTGCATGAGCATTCAGCACCTCGCACGTAATAAAATTATCATCTCCGGTTTCGATTCTCAGTCATCACGGACTCTCGGATCAGTGATACTAACATTACGCTTCGGACTACTCGTCACAGACATTAAGTTTCACTTCATTGACGCCAAGACCTGCTACAACGCCTTGCTCGGTCGTCCTTGGTTACACGAGTACAACATCATCCCTTCTACGCAACATCAGTGTATGAAGTATTTCAAGGATAGTCTCGAGTACACTGTAACAGGCGAGCTGAACCCATTCTCCGTGAACGAAGTTCGCAAATACGAAGATGCAAAGTACTTTTTGCCAGATTTCGAGGACATGGAGAGGTGTCGCAAACCGGAGAACAAAGCCACCGCCACCATTCCTGTTTTCGAGAGTGATACCGAAGAAGAAGAAGAGATAGTTTACGCTGGGCCGTCTCGACGCAACAACCTGGGACCGTCCGCCCCCATAATGATCTTCGGAAGTGACTCGGAAGATGAGGTTAACGCTGTGTTCTCTAGTCGGCCGTCAGTACAAGAATTCCCTGGTAGCGATCAGAGTTTGCAAATTACCATGGTTCCGCGGGAACACTATAAAGATCTTAACGCACTTGAAGCTTACAATGTGCACGACCTGCGGACATTTTACGTCCCTCCCGGGCGAAAAGGCGAAAAAGGGATCTTATTTTACCGATCCACGGAAACAAGAGTAGAGAAAGAAATCTGGCATGGCGCAGATTCTACACTCGACAGGCTTCAACCCATCCGTCTGCCCAGATATTACATAAACGGACTAAAAAGGCTATTGAAGTGCCAAGGGGTACCTTTAAAACAGACTATTCGACAAGCTCGGTTTTACAACAGGATTTGGGATGTCCCTGGGACTCAGCGCAAATTGCTCAACGGGAGAATGTAAACGCTTGGGCTTGGGTATGTAAGATCCGGGCAACGGGAACGAGTCCACGATAGCTACGCCATATATAACTTCGATGAAGAAGAGGACGCCCTGTCGGGAAATGCCAACACCTCATCAAAACTAGATCCCGCAATCGAAATGCCGAGTCCGTCGTTTGAAGAACGAATGGACAATCTTATCAGGAAAGCGGGTCAAAAAGCTCGGGACGACCATGATCGCGAGATGGCCATCTACAAGAAAGCCAGGACGCAACGTCTGTTTCAACAGGCTGCAAAAAACGAAGATGCTCCTCCCTATCAACCCATTGCGCAAAAGGCCCGACGCAGAGGCAGGAGTAAGTCAAAAAGCGGAAAAGGAGGTCGACAACGACAACGCAGGATCAAAGAGTCATGTGATCTGGAATTGCGCGGTCCGGATTTTTCCCTCATGAAGAAGATGAGTCGAGCGTATTCTTTCCCTCAAGACAAGACGAAGAAGATACTGGAGCTCTCTTTAAAACATCGAATGATTACACTTCCAGAGTCTAACCACCCTGAGCAAGCTAACGAGATCTCTCATCCGGGCTATTGCTCTTATCACCGAGCCATGGGACACCCTATCGAAGACTACTTCACCTTCAAGAACTGGGTCGAAGACCAGTACTAGCAAGGCAGGTTTGCTCTATCCAGCAGCTGGAAGGTAACGCCGCGACAAAAGCACGAACCCAAAGCTACAAGATCAGAACCAGATCCACGTCGGTCTTGGAAGCGAGTTAGTACTTGTCATATGATAGCAATATCAAAAAGGGAGCCCGAGAATATGGATGACCTTCCTTGGTGCTTCGAAAACAATGACAACGAGGTAATTTCAGAATTTCCACCAGCACCGAAAGAGCTGGAAGATAGAATACACACCACTGCTGATAACCTCAAGAAAATCGACTTAGGGACGGTGAACGACCCACGACCAACATTCGTCAGCGAGCTACTATCTGAAGAAAGGGTGGCTGCGTTAAAAGACGTGCTTATGCAGCATAGAGATTGCTTCGCATGGAACTATTCTAAAATGCCAGGTTTAGATCCAGAAATTGCTATGCATAAATTGGCGATATCCTCGGACGTTAAGCCAGTCAAACAGGCGCCGAGAAGAATGCGGCTCGAGCTTGAGATGAGCATCAATGCCGAAGTCAAGAAGTTAATCGATTCTGGGTTTATCCAGGAAGTTCAGTATCCTGACTGGATCGCCAACATTGTTCTGGTGATGAAGAAGAATGGGACAGTGCGCATATGCGTGGACTTCCGGGATCTCAATAAAGCTTGCCCGAAGGATGATTTTCCGGTACCGGTCACCGAGCTAATGATAGATAACACGTCCACTTACGAGGTTTTCTCTTTCATGGACGGCTCATCAGGATACAATCAGATAAAGATGCACCCCGAAGACCACAAGCACACCGCTTTCTGGACTCCTCTGGGTATATTTTGCTACAAAGTTATGCCCTTCGGTTTAAAGAACGCCGGTGCCACCTATCAGAGGGTCATGATGAAAATCTTCGATGACCTCATACATGAAATCGTCGAATGTTACATCGACGATCTCGTGGTGAAAAGCAAATCGTACGAGGAGCATTTAGAGCATCTGAAGACCGTATTTCAATGCCTTCAGCAATACAACTTGAAGATGAACCCTCTCAAATGCGCGTTCAGGGTATCCTCAGGCAAGTTCCTAAGGTTCATTGTCCGGCACCAGGGTATCGACATAGATCCGTCAAAGATCAAGGCGATCATGGAAATGCCACCGCCAAGGACTCTCAAACAATTACGGTCTCTCCAAGGGAAGCTCGCGTACATCCGGCGATTTATAGCCAACCTTTCAGGCAAGTGCCGCCCTTACAGTCATCTGATGAAGAAGGGAACCCCGTTCATCTGGGATCATTAATGCCAAGGCGCACTGGACGAGATCAAGCAATACCTGCAGAACCCGCCGGTGTTAGCTGCTCCAGTCAAGGGAAAGCCCCTTATTCTTTATACCACAGCCCTCGAAGGTTCCTTAGGTGCATTATGGGCGCAAGAGAACGACCAAGAGAAAGAAAGAGCTCTCTATTACTTGAGTCGGGTTCTACTGGGGGCAAAAGGCAACTATTCCCCCATTGAAAAACACTGCCTAGCGCTGGTCTTTGCGATAACAAAGCTCAGGCACTATGCATTGGCGCATGAATTCCGTCTCATATCGAAGGTGGACCTTCTCAAATATTTGATGTCAAAGGCCATATTGACAGGTCGGCTCGCTAAATGGGCCTTGCTCTTGATGGAGTTCTCGATAACTTATCAACCTCTTAAAGCAGTCAAAGGCCAGGCCATCGCCGACTTCCTCGCTGAACATCCAATACCGGCCGATTCCCCTTTGAATTGCGAACTGCCAGACGAACACGCGTTTGATGCAATCGACGGTGGTGGTAACCAGTGGGAACTTTATTTTGATGGAGCGTCTTTCATAAAGAAGCGTAAACAAAGCACCCTCATAATCAAATCAGGGGTAGGCCTCATCTTCGTGACCCCACAAGGAGGGATAATGCGCTTCGCCTTCTCCTTGACAGAGCCGAGGACGAATAATGAAGCTGAATACGAAGCTTTGATAGAAGGCCTTGAGATCGCCATCGACATGGGAATTGAAAACTTCCTCA